>OX244035.2:41783448-44183448 GCA_945859785.2 Tridacna gigas | reverse complement strand
TAAAATTCGGGATTATTTGGTAAAGGATTAAAATTAGGGCAAACAAAGAAATTGCTCACTATAAGCAACTTCTCCTGGTGCCACAGTTTCCAGACCCTGTGTGCTGCAAATATTTCTATACAACAGAAAATGATGAGAACATTAGACAAGAGGGCCATGATGGCCCTGTATCGCTCCACTGGCTTATAAATATAAACCATAAATAGTAAACATTTCAATTCTCAGCCAAATGGTTTCAAAATGAAGACTTACAAAGTTTTCTCTGTAAAAGCCCATGTGAATGTTGAGACCCGCTGGGCAAAGCCATTTTTGATCCCAGAGCTATAATTACTTGAACCCTGCTAGAGGTCCACAAGATAAAGCCACATGCCAAAATAATACAAATCTATGCTGTATGGTTATAAATAAGGTGATTTTCAAGTTTTGTCCATATGAAGCCTCTTTAAAACATAAGACCCCTGATGCAAGGCTAATTTCAAAAAAAAAATCAAAACAAGAAGATTTCTTAAGTTGTCACTATGTAAGCCCATGTAAAACTTGTGACCCCTGCGGTGGGGCCAATTATGACCCCAGGGCTAAATTTTGGCCCGCTTGGTAGAGGCCCACTAGATATAGCTACATGCAAAATTTGGTAGATCTAGGCCTTATGGCTAGGTACAGGAAGATTTTTAAAGTTTTCTCTATATAAGCCTATGTAAAACTTGTGACCCCTGCGGCGGGGCCAATTTTGACCCCAGGGCTAAAATTTTGGCCCACTTTGTAGAGGCCCACTAGATAAAGCTACATGCAAAATTTGGTAGCTCTAGGCCTTATGGCTAGGTACAGGAAGATTTGTGAAGTTTTCTCTATATAAGCCTATGTAAAACTTGTGACCCCTGGGGCAGAGCCAATTTTGACCCCAGGGCTATAATTTGAAGAAACTTGATAGAGGTCTACTACATAAAGCTACATGCCAAATTTGGTAGCCCTATGCCTTATGGTTTCAGACAAGAAGATTTTTAAAGATTTCCAATATTTTTCAGTTTTGTTGCCATGGCAACCAGAGTTTTTGAAGGAATCAAATTCTTTCAAGAAATTCTGAAGAGGACCATGGCAGGATCTTTTCTGTGAAGTTTCGTGAAAATTGGATGGGTAGTTTCAGAGAAGAAGATGTTTGAAATAAAAGTTAACGCACGATCGGACGGACGGACGGACGCACGATGGACACCGGGCCATGACATAAGCCCGCTGGCCTTCGGCCAGTGGAGCTAATAAAGGAGACACATAAACAAAAGAAAAATAAAACCTTCTCACCTCTCCTTTTAAAGGTTTTGTAATACATAGTAAAGATGAATCCAATTTCCCTTTTGCTTTAAATTTTGGTACACTTCCTTTCTGAAAAATGAAAAAAAGAAACCAGCATTTAATGCTAAATGTTATTGTCAAAGTCATCTCAAAGTTCACTTAGCTTTTTACTACAAGACAAAAGTTAATGCTCAAAAAATGGAATTGTCTATGACAAGGTAAAAAAAATGTGGCATTTTCCCCTTTTCCAACAATTTTTTCTACCCTTTTTGAAACAAATCCCACCATTAGAGTCACACTGAAATTGTCAGCTACAAATGCTTTCAAGTTAGACAAGTCTGAGATGTAGTCGTCTGGTAAAGGGTCCATGTTTGTAACTAGACATCAAAGTTTTGGAAATGAGTTGACCAATCAAGATTTGTGTCATCTCTGTCCCATGTGATGGTGATTTTGACACATCAGTGGTTAACTACTTGTATGCAGTAGATGAAATAGTGTTATTACTACAGCATTTGGTATTAACACATCCCCACTTTTAAGGACCCTGAGAAGAAAGCCTCTTGAAAACATTGTGGGAAAAGGAAAAAAATGCTGTTAACAGCATTTTCTCCTTTTCCCACAATGTTTTCTAACTTTTTTGAAACAAATCTAATAATTTTAGCCAGATGTTAAATATTTGTCTTCTGGAAAAGCTTTCAATATGGACAGGTCTAAAATTTTGTCGTTTGGTAAAGAGTTAAATCCCAGTATGAACCTAGGTAATCGGTAAAATATCTTGGCTTACCTCTGGAAGTTTGGAGAGTGTTTCTGGTGATATTGTAAATGGCACAGGTTTAGCTTTGGCTTTGTCATCTTGATTCTGAAAAAAAAAAAAAAAAAAACAAGAGCATACACCCAGTTGCCAACCCTGGGCTGCGGTTGCTTAGTCAGTGCAAATTGCAAGTCAAAAAAAGGGGCATAACTTTTAAAAAATATTTAAAATACCCAAAAATTAAGTGAAAAACAAAAACCTCTGATTGTAATTCTTCTGTATCCCTTTTTTAAACAATCCGAGGTTTGAATGGCCATGAGATAGGAGGTTTTTGAAAACATTGTGGTGATAAATAGAAGATGCTATATTTCCAACAGTATTTTCTCTATTTCCCACAATGTTTTCAACACTTTTACTCTGAATGAGATGACAAGATTTTAGACTTGTCCATATTGAAAACATTTGCATGTCAACAGAGGCTCTAATGATGGGATTTGTGTAGTAAAAAGTAGAAAACAGTGTGAGGTATAAGCATTTTTGCCTTTTCCCAAAATGTTTTCAAGAACATTTTTTAATGGGGTCATAAAGCCTAAAAGGTTAAATGACAATTTCTACCATTCGAGCCACATTTGACAATTGGGCTCATATTCAACAACCATTCTTAAAAACGTTTTTAGTCTTATTCACAAGTTTTCTAAATTTGAAAAAGACACAACTTCTAATTGGCTTAACAAAATGTGTCAGCCAAGAAGACATTGTGTTTTTTTTTTCTCAAATCTAGAATTACACTTAGAATTATATTAAGGATGGTTGGTGAATATTATAGTCAAGACTAAAATTTTTTGTCTTGTAAAGAAATTCCACATTATTTTCATACCTTGTACTCTACAATAAACTCACACTGCACACTTAAATCTTTGCTGAGCAAAGATCTCTTCATTTCTACTTTGACTTGATACTGAAACAGAATAAAACATTTACAATCAATCTCAAATTTAATTGATTTCTATATAGTACATAATACTTCTTGCTGAAACCATAGTCAAAATACTATCAGTTCTATAATCCTAACTTTATGTTCTAGATTAGGAATGTGGTCAATTTTCATTCCTGCATTTAAACCTTTTCCAAACAATCCTGTGCTTTAACGACCTTGAAGAAAAAGGTTTTAGAAAACATTCTGGGAAAAAGAGAAAATGTTAGAGACCAGCAAAGCCTATCATTTAAGCCACATTTAATTTGTTGTCTGCAAATGCATTCAATTTGGACTAGTATTAAATTTAGTCATATGTTACATAGTAAACATGTTTTTGTACAGACTTATACAAGAATTATACATCTAGCTTTCATTAAACTTTTACCACACACCATTGTATTTTGATGACCCTGGTGAGAAAGCCTTTGGTAAACACTGTGAGAAAAGGAGAAAATGCTGGTAACGCTCTAGCAAACAAATCCTGCCATTTCAGCCATATTAATTTGTCATCTTCAAATATTTCAATTTGGACAGGACAAACATTTTGCTGTCTGGTACAGGGGTTAACTCTTTTGATCCCAAACAAAAAAGTTATACCCTTTTATCTAAAGACCTATAAGACAGGTTCTTCATAAATAAGCTGTGCTCTGGCAAAAGGGGGCTTAACACATCTCCTAGTAGCATAATACCGAGCAAATCATCATATGATTAAGGATCTGTAGAATCCATTTTGTCTAACAACTGACTGAATCATGAGTTAGTCTGGTCCTTTGACATGCAGAAAATTGACAAATAACAAAAAGTTTCGACCTAGGTCAGCCTGCTCGGACTGTGCAGGCTGACCTGGGTTGATACTTTTTGCAGATGCTTTAAGCCCCCTTTTCACAGAGCATGGATCAAGTGTAGACGATGAATGTTTACAGTGAAGGGGGCCGATATTATCAACACCATGGACCAAAGTCAATTTCACTCGCCATGGACATAAAAGACAGGGTTACATTACCTGTATGTTTACAAACACTCCATGGTAGGTTTCATACAGTGTTTTGTTTGGCTTTGGTTTTAAGGGAACCTCAAATGGAATCTCTGTTTTACCATTGGGAAATTTTCCAGGCTTTGCTATTTCCAGGGTATAATACAGCAGCTGTATAGGCTGAAGAAACAAAGTCAATACAGATATTTAATTTCATCTTTTTTATCACAATTTATGATAAACATTAAATCTTCTTTTAATTCCAGTAATAGGAAAAAAAAAACATAAAAAAAGCTCAAAACATATTACTTCTGTCACAGTGTCAAGCTAAAGCCATGCACAATTTCTGGGTTGCTTTGATTATAAAACTTTTATGAAATCAAATTTCAATTAAAAACAACATCTATCATCACACAGTAAAGTTCTCCTTGAGAAGTTAATTGTTCTTGGTGACAGTGCCTTGTAACAGTAACAGGGTCTCAGCCTAGGACTAAGGAGAGAAGAACTAAAGCAACACCAACTCTGAAGCCAGGATTTAGTGCAATAGCTTGACCTTGACCTTTTGGCCACAGGCATGGGCTGGGGTATAGCTGAATGAAAGTGGACCTATATCCATCATCAGACTATATATGAACCAAATCAATCATTTGGTCTAGAAAATAGGAGCTGCAGAAAAACTTTAAATGTGAAATTTCAAAATCTGTGAACTTGACCCTATGATCAAGGGCAAGGGCATGGTTAGGGTATTGCTAAATCAATGTATGAACCTATAGAAGAAAATCTGTTACCAAGCCAAATATGAACCAAATCAATTCTTTAATTTGGAAAATATGAGCTATTAAAAACCTTTGAAATAAAATTTTGATGTAAAAAATATCAGTCTATGACTTTGAGCTAAGATATTAGGCATGGGTGAGGGTTTTGCTGAACGAAAATTTAGACCTATATCTATCATCAAACTAAATATGAACCAAATCCATCATATGGTTTAGAAAAGGTAAGCTCTAGAAACTTTAAGGTAAAACTTTTATGTAAAATATCAAAGTCTATGACCTTGACCTTAAGATTAAGGGTTTTGGTGGAGGTATTGCTGAAAAGAACTTTAGAACTATATCTCTCATCATACAAAATATGAACCATCATATGGTTTGGAATATGTGACCTCTTAAAAAAATTTTAACATTTTCAGCTGATGCATATTATTTCAGTTTACAACCTTGACCCAAAGATCATGAGTCTGGGCAGGGCTATTGCTGAAAGAAAATTTGGACCTATATCTATCACCATATGATACCAAGGCTAGTGCAACAAGTCCAGCTGGACTTCGTCCAGGCGAGCTTACAACGCGACTTAAAAAAGCAAGAAAATATGAAATATGGAAAAATTGCTGAATTTGCTCTTTTTTCTTCTCAGCATTCTAAACACATGGTCATATAACCAACAGTTGCTACAAACACATAATTATGGTAACTCAAGAAATCAATCTATCAAAGACAATGACATTGCCTGGTGAGCATGCTGATGAATGTAGACAAAATTTTTCAGCCAAAGTAAATTAATTTTGACTTCTGCTCTAAATTGGGGGAATCTTAAAACTGTGAAGTGGTAAAGAGTTCTTAATGTCCTGAAGAAAAATTAATTTGGACAAGTGTAATCTTTCTTTTTTTTTTGTGGTTAAGATTTAGAAAATAGAGAGAAGATAAGTAAAGTATAGTTTTGAGAAAAATAAACACTATGTATAGTTCTCCAGACAGTAGAACAATACCTTTAATGAATTGTAAAATGCTTCAAATACTCCAACACTTTTGGCACTAAGTTGGAGATTGACAGCTCCATCCATTGTCAGTGTCACGCCTTGATGAGTTAACTCCCCTTTACTTTGAACCACAACCACTCCTGCCACAACATCCTTATTTCACAATGTACAATATGAAAAAAAAAAAAACATCATTAATCCTCAGTGAGCTAACAACAACTTGAGTTGCCTTTGCAGACAGTGTAAATCAAGATCAGACTGTACAGAAAGTGCAAACTGGTCTTCAATCAACACCATCTTTTCTTTTAGAGATACTCTGGCATTTACAGCCTTAAAATGACAAATCCTCACTCATTTCATACCTAGGCCAATGTTCCTTATTTCTGCAAGTTCATAAGACAAATGTTGCCTCTCTGAATAATCCTTGGCAGTGCAAAAAGCAGTATTTTCAACCTACAATACTCCACAAAGTCATGCAGCACCTTATTTGATCTCATTGATTCTAAGTAATGTGTAAGAAAGATAGTTGTTACTGGTAAATCATTTAAGAACAAAAAGGTGAAAAAATCAGTCAGATATGACAATGGACAAAATGTGCTAGTCTCTGGCAAAATCTAAAATACCAAACAGGGCTCAACATTAACATTTCAATCCACTGGATAATTTGAAGATGTAGTTTGTGAAACCCCTTGTCCTTCCCAGATTTTCACTTGTCTGAACATTATGTTCATGATTTCAAGTTTCCCAGGGCAATACCCTAATCATTGCTCTCATTGAGGGCTAAATTCAGAAATACTGAAAATTCCAAGTCTGAATTTCATGATATTTTAGAAACTTTTAATCTTCTGGGTAATATGACAAAATCTGTAGTTCTCCCATTTTATCTAGAATAAGAGTTGTTAATCCACTTCCCTCCTTTTGTATGCAGTTGTGTTAATTGTTAAAGCACTGAATAAATCCAATGGACATTTCACTTCTAGAATAAGACCAAGATGACTGCCATAAATAGCTTCCTTTTTGTCTGTAGTGGTTAAGCAAAGCCAACAGTGTAGATAAAAGATTGAAGTTTTTGTGCAGTCTGATCTAGATCTACACTGGCCGCAAAGCCAACTTAAATAGTGAAAGGCACTTTAAGGGTTAACTGTTGGATATTTTATGTTTCATGATAACATCCAAGTTTTTTCATTAAAAATTAAACACAGATTTTAGCTCCTGTATCATGTTTTAGGCAATGTGTACATATTTTTGCTGACTAAAGTCATTACTATAGCTGAAAAGACTGTTTAACCCTTTACCAAATGACAAAATTTATGACCTGTCCAAATTGAAAGTGTTCGCAGACGACAAATTAAATGTGACTCAAAAATTGAAATTTGTGTTGGGAAGGGTAGAAAACATTGTGGGAAAAGGAGAAAATGCTGGTTACCAGCATTTTCTCCTTTTCCCACAATTTTTTCAAAAGGCTTCTTTCTCAGGATCGTTAAAAGTCGGGATTGTGTGGTAAAGAGTTAAAGGACCTGTACTTGGATGATGTCAGACTGATACTTGTTATCATCATGAGTTTTCCCTGTTTTTTTTTTTTTTAAACATGTCAATTAATTTCTGAAAAAAGTATTGTGTATGCTTCAACCTACACTTTAAGAATGGACACCAACATAGGATTGTGGTAGTATAAGGACTGAAAAGAAATGCATAGAGAAAACTAAGCACAAATTTTCACGGCAACGAAGCACAATAAGAGCACAAACAGTCGCCTGCAGATGCTTAACTTTTGAGTGAAAATTTTTGTAAGTCAAAAAATGGAGCATAACTGTATCAAAAATACTTTGATAGTTATCTGCCCTTGTTGTACAGGTTTCCTTTTTGATAATAAACATCCTGTCCAAGTTTGAAGCAAATATCTTCAGTAATATTAGAGATATTATAAAATGTCAGCATTTTCGCACAGGGACGCGAAGGCTATAGCAATATCTCGACGTTTTCTTCGAAAACAGCCAAGCTAAAAATGACATGGTTGATGCTTTTTATCGGCTTGTTTTTCCATAAGGTATTGATGTATACTAGTAGATTACATCAGGGGCTGTGTCAGTTCAATATTTATTTGAAGAGATAAGCGCAGAGCTGAATATTCAATATAATCTCTTTCATCAATCATAGGAAAATGACATTTCTTTTTTTATCTATTCCAATCAGATCTACAGAAGATTGCAACAATGGAGCTTGTAACATGATATTGACTTTTTGTTGGAGAATTTTTCTTCTTACCATGAATTCCACTTGTTGCATGGGACAACCAGATTTCAAATTTACTTGCCTGAATGTGATTTTCATTTGCTGAAGTCCATTTGACAACTGTTAATGGCAAGCCTTGCCAAAGATGGTATGATAAAACCAAAGTTGTATGTGTGGTCTTAAAAAGCATTGGCCTCACAACCATAAGGTCCAAAGTTCAATTCACAGATGCCAGTGTCAACTATGGGACTGTTCATTGGCCCACACATCGGAGCAAGCACTAGTGTGGTCCCAGGAAACAGAATCGAGAGAGACTACTGACTAGTATAAGTAGCAAGAATTCATTTCTCAATCGACATAAAAAAAAAGACAAGTATGTTTGACAAATGCAACAACATGAAAAATCAAATCTAGATACGAAATGACCACGGTGGGTGCAAAATGACAAAAAAATGGTATATTTAGGTATGACGTGACAAAAATGAAAAGTCACCGTCGATTTTAAATAGCCAAATTGATACAAGTAACATCGGTACGAAATGTTCTGGGTACGAAATGACTGAAATGCCAAAATGTTTGGGGTGTATCTGTCGAGCTATGGAAAAATCTACGATCTACAAAGGGGAAAAATGTCTTAGTAAACACTTAGGTTGAAATGTGAGTATCGGTCAGAATTTATTGAAAGAAAATGACGTCCCAAGAAAGTGCTCACCCCTTCTCGATATATTTTGTTAACTTTCTTCAGTCGCAGGTCGATAGTCGCCATTTTGAAAGTAAATACAGTCATGTGACTTCTGAAATTAAGGTTGGTTGCGGCTTGATTTTAGGAAGGATTTTACCCAACCCGAATTTTCGGGGAAAAAACATACAGACCTGTTCATTTCATAAATCATCATTCTGTTTACATATGTTTACTGTTTACAATTCGAATAATGCCTTTTCTTGCAATAAAGAAAAAAGAAAATACTGTAAAATAGTTTGATATATTGTAAATATTACCTCAAAGAGTATTTTAACGTTTGGTTAACCATAATTTAATGGTAACTCTTCTCCTCTGTCCAGGTTTCAATAAAAAAAAAATGTTAGCACTACCAAACAATCGCAGACTGTACTTGATACCAAGTGTCTATGAATGAAATTTGTAGACGGATTATCAGCATGCCAATCTTTTATTTTTCTGTCTAATAACGAGTTATTCTAATTCAAATCAAGTATCCCATTAACTGATCCACATTATATTCATTTTTTCTTTTCTTTTTTTTTTTAAACTTCATTCGCCCGCATTTCAAATCAATTTCCTGATTGAAAAAAAAAAAGTGTAAATAATTGTAAATAAACCTACTAAGGAAAAATAACTCGTTTATGGATTACTTTGTGCAAGATAACCTACTAAAACATTTTAAGCTTGCTTGCAAAGAACTAGAAACATCTTTTTAATAATCTTCAGATTATATGGTGAAAGGCATTTTTTTAAGGAAATGAATGAGTGCGTGCTTGACAAATTATCTAAATTTCATAATGAGTAGAAAGATGCAAAATTAACTTCAATTTTCTTTATAATCTGCGAATTAGCAAGAACGACAGAAATCTACCCTAATTATACAGGAAACGGGCGCGACCAGCCCTGATTCTAAAAATAAACGGGCACAATCCTATTCGGTTTCAGCAGCGGCTTTGATCCCTGTCTCCGAGTTAGTGCATTCGGCATACCTCGGGTGATCCGGTAATCAAATCCCTCGGCTCTATCACGTAGCTTGATCATTCGGCAAACCTCGGGTGATCCGGTGATCAAATCCCTCGGCTGTATCACGTAGCTTGATATGCACCTACACGGTACATTTCGCACGTTTCCGGAAGCACACCGTTTTACCGTTATTGAAATTGTAAGGCGCCTCTTAAAAAGTAAACATGAGTCAATTTTCATATTGTTATCTTTCTAACAATATTTCAGTTGGCAAACAGTTTGTACATTCAATTCTTAGCTTGGTTTATCAATTTCCGTTGGGAGCTTTCATCGACAGATCGATAGATGTGAATAACTCCATCGTGGTTGTTCATGTCGTTGCTAAGCGATTTACAGGGGCGCCGCCATGTTTAAGATCATGTTATTGGTAGTTCAAAATGGAAGCCGCCTTGATACAGACAAGGTTAGATGTAAGTACGGAATCGGCCGAGTTGTGACGAGTGGTAGCTTGATATGCACCTACACGCTACATTTCGCACGTTTGCGGAAGCACACCGTTTTACCGTTATTGAAATTGTAAGGCTCCTCTTAAAAAAGAAAACATGAGTCAATTTTCTATCGTTATCTTTCTAAGAATATTTCAGTCGGCAAACAGTTCTTACATACAATTTTTAGCGTGGTTTATCAATTTCGTTGGGAGCTTTCATCGACAGATCGATAGATGTGAATAACTCCATCGTGGTTGCCATGTCGTTGCTAAGCGGTTTACAGGGGCGCCGCCATGTTTAGGATCACGTGATTGGTGATTCAAAATGGAAGCCGCCTGTATACGGACGAGGTTAGATGTAGGAACGGAATCGGCCGAGTTGTAACGAGTGCGAGTTAGTGGTCTCAGGGCAGGTAAACAATCTACATTACATGGAACAATAGAGTATAACTTTTGCAGTTACTTCCCTTCACATGAGAGCATGAGAGAGAGAGAGAGAGAGATCTTCCAGTAACCTGGCAGTCTGTTTCAATCTTTTTATCAGCTATTGAACTTATGGGATGTACAACATGTATTAGTTTACGATTCTGGGACCGGGAAATATGCTTGGGGGGATATGCAAGGTGGTCGGATAAGCCCACCCCCTTCCCTGACAATCAGAATCAAAGACAAAAGTTTTGTGACTGTTTGTAATATCAGTGTTAACAAATGCAGCAACAGATGATGTCGGTATGTTGGTGTTTCAGTTGTTCATAAGAATAAATGATGAGAATTGTCTGTCTGTCTGTCTGTCTGTATAAATAAATAAATAAATAAATAAATAAATCAGAAGTTAAAAGGCTTTCTAAAGAATATACTAAATTCTACACGTCGCGACGCAAAAAATGCACTGAATGAGATTAAACTGAATTAAAATGAACGAAAAAATGCTGGGTGCTGCACAAGAATCTGAAAAGACGAGTTCGTTGTTCAGCGGGCCAAACAGCGGTCTCTAAACTCCAAAAACGGGTCAGACTTTTCAGATCGACCGAGATAAATTCAGATCCGATACAAATTCAGGTGGTCGGAATATCCTTCACTTGGCTGCCATCCTTGTCAGGGAGCCATTTTGTACACCGGCAACTGTCGGTCATTTCCGTAACCGTCACCGTTTAAAGAAGTATGGAGCGCGGCATACGAAAAGCAAGCCTGCTTTACAAATATCTAACCTTGTTAACACACAAGTCTGCGCGTACTTTTACTGTATGTATGCAGATGAAATAAACGTCAGACATAACAGATCTTGAAGAGACTTTCTAATGAGGTACGAAAATACAGGTTCTATACTTTAAAAAAGGTTGCTTTAAATGATATCTGCTGCCACTTGCAAGTTTTTCAGTCCTATCACGGCAACAGCTCACTTATTTGTTTGTTTCCTGGGTCCATTATATGTAGATGTAGGATACGGTTCTGAAGTGCCTCGGTCGAGGACTCTCCTCAGCGACTTATGCCGCCAGCCGGGATCAAAGCCGAATTCCTTGACTTTAACGATTTCAACATTAATTATTGTTAGCTACAAAAATGGTCAATGGCAACCTCTGTACATAGACCGTGATCAGACTCCGCAAAAATCGTTGCCTGATCAAGGACCAAAGTATTTACACTTGGGATAAGTATACATGTACGCCCGAGTCTTGCAGGCGTAAGAATAGACGTTTTTGCAATGAATGAAAACTGATACCTCTGACTGGGCCAACTTGAAATTAATTTCATACAAATGTTCCTATCATGGTCGTCCTTGGGTTTAGAATAAAAGCAACTGAATTTTTTTGTCCAGAAGTCGGTCGTCATGGCAACAGAACTGTAAAAACTTTAAAAATCTTAAAACTGTTTTTCTTCAAATCTTGGTGTTTGATTTACATGTATATTCAATTTAGCCTTGAACCAGCTTCTTTCAGATTTTTTGCTAGATTCTCGATGCATCAAAAACATGGCCATATTTGGCGAGACATTCTACTTTTAATAAAAGCTAATTAGCAAACTTTGAAACTCTTCACCAAAACTGTAAGTCGGAATTCATCAATGAGCTATGCTCTGTGAAAAGGGGGCTTAATGCATATCCGTGATGCATAGTACCAAGTAAAACATCACATAATTAAGGATCCATAAAATCCACTTTGAATCATGAGGTAGACTGGTCCTTGGACATACAGAGAATCGACCAAAAGCGATAAGTTTCGGCCCAGGTCAGCCTGGGTCGATACTTTTCGCCGATGCATTAAGCCCCCTTTTCACAGAGCATGGCTCATTTTATACTTGACATAATTAATCTTTTGGTAGACCTCTTTGAGATTCCTTGACATAATAATGATCCGTCAATGAAAAGCCGCGCCGTGGGCAAGGCTTCTGTTGGATAATGGTCACAGCATGTGCAAGTGACAGCTCAAAAGACTTTGGCGTCATTAGAAAGAGGAGCGCTACAGAGCAATCTTTGCCCTCTTTTCGGTTTCTTTTTTTTGTAAATGTTCTCTGTCATCCATGAACACATGCTTTTATGAGTATTTAATTGAGGTGTCTAATTTTGCAGCTCTCTTTGAGCATTTAGCTGTGTGCTACATATATAGTGCTTATATTGTCTTTTGCGTTATGTAGTAAATTATATACATGTACATTGTTCCGTGAAGCAATGTTCTGTTTATTGCGGATATCCTTTTGCTTTTACATCATTACAAAACGAGTATCGTCGGAGGTATACTGGAATCATCCTCTCTGTCCGCTTATCCGTTCGTCTTTACTATTGTATACATGCACATGGAGTATATATATATATTTATTTTAAATTGAGAAGTCCTCCCTTAGTTTTGCTGTCATTGTATCGAACCTTTCCACATCTGTCAACTAGATACTGTAGATATGCAAGTCGCTTTCAGATGTCCAAATCAAATCGTTGAGAAATTCTTTTATTTTAACTTATCAATACGTTTTTCATCAATAACTTCCCTTGTTTTCAGTGTAATACTGATTACGAATATTCTTATCTTATACGCGTTGGATATCACAATTGTGTGACGTCATTGTTAACGTCATTTTGTACGTATTTCATAGAAGTAAGTGCGTATTTTATAGACATTACCGCGCGCCCAGAAATAACCGTAAAAAGTCCATTCACTTCTATAACAACGTACAAAATGACGTCAAAAAAGACGTTAGACAATTGTGATATAAAACGTGTATAAGATATAGAGGATAATTGTTTGTTTGGGTGTATGATCGAAATCTCCTTCATCGAGTGAAAAGCAAAGGCTGTATTTTCATGAGTGGCGACGCCACAAGTGAAACTATGGCCTTTGCGTTTCACGAGATGAAAGAAATTTCGATCATACACTGAAACAAACAATTATCCCTTTTCTTTTATGCCTTTCACTTTAACCTTTCTTTTGACGTCTAATTTTTGCTCATTGTGAAAAATATGAGCGTTTTTCAAGCGCAACAGATCTAGATCTATTCAATCTAATCGGATTACTAGCTGTAATAATGACGTAACGAGTGATGTTGACTACGTCATAAAACATTCAACATTCATCCGATAAAAATTCACTAGTGTTCTATATATATCCGTGGCATGTCAAAAATAATAGCTACAACATTCACCGGTGAATCTATAAGGATATAATTGATTGTTAGGTTTCTATAAACTACTGAAAAGCATAAAAGAAATAGAGGGTAATTGTCTGTTTCGTTGTATGATCGAAATTTCTCGAGTGAAAAACGAAGGCTATACTTTCACGAGTGGCGAAGCCACGAGTGAAATATGGCCTTTGCTTCTCACGAGATGAAAGAAATTTCGATCGTACACTGAAACAAACAGTTATCCTATTTATTTTATGCTCTTCGCTTTGACCTTTCTTTTCACGTCTAATTTTTGCTCGTCGTGAAAAATATGAGCGTTTTCCAAGCGAAATAGATCTATTCAAACTAGTCGGATTACCGTAGCCGTAGGCCTAATAATGACCTAATGAGTGATGTTGACTACGCGATAAAACGTGACGTTCACCCACTAAAAACATTCACGTTCTATAAATATCTGTGGCATATCATAAATAGAGATTCTTACATGACTGTTTATGTATGATCATTTTTATCAAACGAGTTGACTGAAAATGTATGACGCGAGCCTTGGCGAGCGTCAAATACATTTTAGTCAACGAGTTTGATAAAAATGATAATACATAACACGAGTGTGAGATTCTATTTATCACATAAAACGAATGACAGGCAAAATATATCCTGCATCAACACCTTCAGCCTATACACCATTCACGGGTCCATAGTTACAGTTGTAGTTTGGTTTCAAATGTGTACATACACAAGTAGATAGTTCTTTGATATTTACACCGAAAGTAGAATGAAGCAGTTTCTAGAGGGGATAAGTCCACCCATTCCACATTTTTGTTGATTTAAAAGACTTTCGCTGCATTTCTTTGTTTTTGTTAAATATGAAAATCAAAAACTTTCCGCGCGTATACGCTTTTGCAACAATGACGTCATTTTTTTCCGCGAAGCAGCGTAGTCGCACAAATTCCGGTACGTGCTGTGGCTGGTTTCTCCGGCTTCACGCGCTCACGAATAAAAACTGATCAGAACCGGGACCCAAAAAACCATAATACACCAGTATATTCACTCTCTTGCTCTACGGATCATTCCCATTCACCTCTGTAGTTGGCTCAGAAAGTAGTCCGTCATCACGTGATATTTTCGTCACATGACCATAACTCAAAATGGCGACACAAACGCCGGTGAAAGAATGACCAATCGATTGTTTTGTGTGCTGTTAAAACAGCATACGGCCAATCAGACTTGGTGGTAGGAAATGTGAAAAAGAAGGATTTTCTGAAAAGCATAAATGTCTTTTAAAGGACGATAACTTGTTTTTTAATTTTGTTTAAATTGTCATCTTTCATGGGCGCAGCCATTTTTTTTTTTTTTACAATTGGCGTAAGATTCTGATCGGTAAAGAAGCTTGAAAAAATAGTTCCATTGAATACAGGTAAATTCATCGGTTTGAATGCACCTATAATGTATCCGGAATCATATTTCCTTTGTCTACTTTATTATGTTACACATTCATGAAACAGTTAAACAGTAACAAAACATGTTTTCCTCGGTTTGACAAGATTCTTGTCATTTAGCCCGTTGCAGAGATGTATGGTGAGAGTAACGAACGACAACTCTGCTCGGAGATTGTTGTGTATTATCAAAAAATAAGTCATGGGTTTAATGCACTGCCGGAGGAGGTTTTATGTGATAAATAAAAGTTATAACATTCACCAGTGAATTATAAGGAAGTCACTGTCATGTATCCAAGAACTTTTTCCTCAGGCTGGCGTCTAAACCCCAGAAGTGTTTGGTAAAGTGTTGGGACCTATTACTAACTAGTATGAGTCAGACAGGAGAAAAATAGTTAAGGGTACGGATGACTTCTGTGGAAACATTGCGGGAAAATGGACAAATTGGACTGGAATTGCTATTTTTATTTCATGTTTGTTAAAACCTTTATTCAACAGTCCCAGGTTATACAGGTTATTACAAAAAAAAAAAAAAAAATGAAACCATGTAGGAAAAGGAGAAAATGCTGGTAACGGGCATTTTCTTTTTTCCCACAATGTTTTCAACCCTTTTAGAGACTACATGTATTTGAGCCTCATTTTAAGTCGTCTCTAAATACCTTTTTGCGGGAGAGGCTAAAATTTTGTAGTTTGAGAAAGAGTTGTTGATTGAAAGCATTCGCAGACGACAAATTTAAAATGACTCAAACAAGGGTATTTTGCCAGTAAAATGGTAGAAAACATTGTGGGTAACAGAGAAAATGCTAGTTACTGGAATTTTCTCCTTGTCCAACAATGCTTTCAAAAGCATTCACCTTCAGGGTCGTTATAAAGAAGACAATTCAAATGTTTTATTTTTTCTTTACATAATAGCATTTACGTACAAAACATTGTGGGAAACGGAGAAAATGCTGGTTACCAACATTTTCTCCTTTTCCAACAATGTTTTCAGAAGCTTTTTTTAGAGGGCGTCATTAAGACTCGGGATTGTTTGATAAAGGATTAACATGTAAATTGAAATCCACTTCTTGTGCTGACCCGACCCATTAACAAAAAATATATTTGCTTTAAACGCGGGAGGTGTTCCGAATAGCCTGTTGCTACAAACGTGTCGCCAAGCGTTAACTACCGGTTAAACCTTGGTTACAATTGAAGAGCAAACTTTCGTACCCTCTGTACAATGTTTGTCGTACTTTTTTGATCGCTTAAAATTACCCGTATATCGTAAAAACGTTTGTTTACCCATTTGTGTTCGGCAGTGAAATCGATCTGGAATTGAAAGTTGTTGAAAGAGTAAAATGAATTGATTTGGCAGACATAATAGAAATCCAAGGTTAAAAACTAACCTTGCTTAAATTAGGGGGTGATTTAAATTTTGGTTAGCGGATAGAATTTGGGAAATTGGAATTGAGAATAAATTGTGCAGGAAAAGCAGCGAAAAGAAGATAACAAAAACATGGCCTCACCAAGTCGACAGGCTGCGATATTGTCGGAAAAGTTCCCAGACAATGTCTCGATCAGCGATCTATGTGACTGCGGGTAAGTGGTTTTATTAACTTGTTTTTCCGTTTTGAATGGTTCTGTCAAGTTTCACAGATAAGCTGTTTGTACAAAACATGACGGTCCCTGCCTTTCATTTGCTATCTAGTGAAGTTTAACTCTGAACAACTCAACTCTTTACCACACATTTCTGAGTTTTAACGACGTTGAAAGAGATGGTTTTTGAAAACATTGTTTAAAAAGGAGAAAATGCTGGTAACCAGCTTTTCTTATTTTTCCACAATATTTTCTACCATGTCGAAGACAGGAATCATTACTTGAGCTACAGTTAATTTGTCCTCTGCAAATGCTTTCAATTTGGTCGAGTCTTGAATTTTGTTGTCTGGTAAGGGGTTAACCCATTTCCTAACAAGCACAACTGTTACGCCGAGCACTCTTTCCACTACATTTACATGCATGACTATGCATGACTGAAGCAGCCTGTGGCTTGAAAGAATGTTGCACTAGGTATCGGTCAAACAGAGAACGTGCTGTCTAATCTTGGATCGTTGCGGTTCGCCTGTTCAGCCAAGGGTTATTAAAAGTATATATAGAATCTGCTATAAGCTGTCATTTGAGATAAAAGTTTATTAATCGAGTAGAGAGAAATGTGATAAAGCAAGTGTCTGGCTAGCTTAGTAACATTATGTGGCCGAGATTAATAAAAATTAATTTCAAAAACCAACGCATGTTAGATTTTACATCACGAAAGCTCGTAAGTCATATTAAATATGCAAAACTATACGTGCAACCGTAGTTTCAATCAATAAAACCATGCTGCACTTATCTGAAAGAAATACAAATTGACGTCACAGGTGACGTCACAAATTGCTTATCTCAAACTAGTGTAAGATAAGAGAATTCGTAATGGGTATATACCCTGAAAATAGGGGGAGGTGATGTAATAAATATATCATTCATAGATCCATTACATTGTATTTTCAGCCATCGAGAGAAGATTTAGTATTTGGCAATGAAAGAGTATACGATTAACTACTCCATATTCTAATTTTTCTCGCGATTTCTCAACCTTTGAACAATTTGATCAATATTTGTATCAGAAAAAGATTTATCCAGAAATCCTCAAATGTTTCGTTTTTTAAGGCAGTACGACATTATTTCTAGAGCGTTCTCCAAAATCTGCGGTTCTTTGCCGTTTGGTATTTGACATTTTTTTTAATTTTTCGACTATCATCGGAACACTTTGCAAAACAGTGAAATATCACACAGTTCCTTCATGACTTTTTCATCAAACCTCAATTCAGACCATCTGATAGCATGTTTGCATGTTAAGGTTTTTTTTTAAGGTCTTACGATACAATTTCTCTTCGTGAGGTAAACCTGCAAGACCTGAGCTATTAGATCGAGTTTAAAATACACTCCAGATAAAATTGTCAGACTTAAGTAGGATTTAAACCACTGTATATTGTACCGTACTAACCCTTAGGATGCTAGGCGGGACTTAATCCACTTTTGTGGACAGTGTAAATCAAGATCAGACTGCACAGAATGTGTAGTTTGATCTTTGATTTACAATATCCGATATGGTGGGTCTATTGTCCGGTGGGCTTAAACTTTGAAATAGAAATATTCGGGGTTTTTACCATTGGTGTGAAATGTCAGTTTAATTTATTGTGCAGTAGAAAGGGTTAAAGTATTATATAAAGCTGATTAAATACTTTGTTCTCCCAAAATTGTGCCTTTATATTATATTTTCGGTTTATAAACTTTACATGTCTTTTTTGTTTGAATGGTACGTTTACGTCGTTTTCCACAGTTTTCAGTTATATCACGACCACGGATCACTAAATCATGCCTTGCCTGGATTTCACCAGTATAAGCCAGGGGCAGTGTAGTGACTAAGCCAAGGGCAGCCCCTGCCCCCAATGATCAGCGCCGCCCGGGGGGGGGGGGGGGGGCAGGGGTGTCGAGCAAGGATTCTTTTAATTCAAGAAAAACTCATTAAGCCATCTAGCCGCGGCAGACCCGCGACAACTGTTTCGTGTATGCGGGGAGAAATATGCCACATGCGATTCTGAAAAGGAAGGGGGTAGATCTAGGGGAGTGACACATCCCTTGTAGTTTTGCCTCCCAACCTCACCAAGACAATATTAGGCACAAATGCATAATTATCTCCCCCTTCAGTTCTTTTACAGAGAAAACTCGTACATGCGAAGATTTTGCCAAAAAATCTGTTTGGCGATTAATACTGTACATAGTTTACTGGTGTACATAATGGGACCTCATCATTTTCTATATAGCGTCTTTGAAACATTGGATCAGAGAGAAAATACTGTGAAATCTCTACTGGGACAGAATTTCTAAACGTTTCGAAAAGTATTTTTACATCTTTACGTACAATCACCTCCTTTAAAAAAAAAAAAAATCATCCACAATAGAAGCATTTGCAGACGACGAAATGAATGTGGCCCATGTAGAGAAATACGACTTTGAAAGGGCTGAAAACATTGTAGGTAACGGAGAAAACGCTGGTTACCAGCATTTTCTTAATTTCCCACAATAATTCGAAAAGCCTTTTCCTCAGGAACGTAAAACTACGGGATTGTTCGGTAACTATAAGGGTTTTCTTTGGAAGAATAACGTACAACATTTTACAATATTGGTCTCTGAAAGCATACAATTTTGAATGGCCACTTGATTCTACATGAGAAGGCAATTAGTATTGAGTTATGGATTGTGTATAAAAATATTTATTAAACATCGGACAAAACATGTCACTCGAGGCGATCAGGGCTGATTCCTAACCCTTAGGCTGCTAAGTGCGACTCTCTGACCTTTTGCGGACAGTGTAGATCAAGATCAGACTGCACAGAACGTGCAGTCTGATCTTGGGTCTACACTGTCCGATAAGGAGATAGTTTTCTTCAAGAAATGACACTGAAATTAAATTATTCGGAATTTTTTTTTTTATCGGCTTGAAAGTTTCATTCAACTTATTTCGCAGAATAAGGGGTAACATATTCAGGACAACTCATGTGTTTTCGTGGACAATTTAGATCAAGATCAAACAGCACAGAACGTACAGCCTGATTCACGATCCACACTGTCCGACGTTCTGTAAGACATTTTTGCTAAAATCAGTGTGAGTTTGCGATATCAAAGCCTACATTTATCCGGGGGAAAATGTAGATTTCAATTATAAGCACTTTAAATAAGGGTTGACGGCAAGTTAATAGAAAAACTTTTATCAATAGGTCTATTTATGTACAAACAATGTCTAGAGGGTCCTTTTAATAAGCCATTAAAACTCTTGAAATACGCTGAGCGACGTAACATGCTCTTGCAGACAGTATAGATCAAGATCAGACAATGCAGAACTTTCCGTCAGATCTTAAATAGGATTTATTTTTCCGAATATTTCTGTGACGAAAGTCTAGCTCAATTTGCACTGAATTTATATGTACAAAAAAAAAACAAAAAAACTTATACTTTCTGAAAACGAACGAATGAACTGTAAAGACCGGGATCTTTTAATCACAAAATCACAAAACCGAAGTTACACATTATTCGTTCTTTAAACGGCTGAGAATTTTTTCAAAGCTTTTATAAGCCTGAAAATGCCAGAATGTTACACGAAAACATTTAAGTCTTCAACTATAATATTCATTACATAACAAAATCACTGAATAACATGCGTTAGTTGTATAATAGCATTCATAAATAGGAGCATTCGTCGGAGCAGACGTTAGTCTTCCTGTTCGCACTCCATTCCTTGCTGTGGGAGATTGCACCGCAGAAATCTTATTTTCATAAATATTTATTTGCTACGAAAGTCATTACTCTAAGAAGTAGAATTCATGTTTCCATTCAAAACACTTCGACACAATTAGCCAAGCAGTGGCAACATAATGGGGATTAAGAAACTAACGTTGGGAATTTCGTTGATAAATGTAGACCAGGAAAATTTCTTTGTACAAGGGATTTCACTTGTTAAAGTTCCTCAGAATGTCATTACGGAACCAATGAAATGCTTTAATTCATTCATCATTCACGAGAACGAGATATTTTCAGCCAAATATCCCATGGTGCACAGATGAATTCTAACAAATTACCGTTGGTAACTCAAACAGGATTATGACTGTAACTTGTATTATCATTGCCATATTCTTGATCTCTCATTTTAGCAATTCAAGATGTTTTGCACAGCGTGGAGGGTAAACATTTCATGTATATAAATCCAAATAATTAACAACCATTGATATTTAACGTTTGCATGCAGTGTGAAACTCTCTTCTTTCTCATCGGCTAGTGTTGGACCTCTTTCGGCGTCTTTGGCAACTCCAGGGGCTTTTACCGACGGTATAGACAAGATCAGACTGCACGATGTGCAGTCTGATCTTAATCTATTCCGTCTGCTTGTTTAGTCAAGCCGATAAGTGAGGAATCTTCTGAAATTCAGTGGATCGTATTTTCGGCCGTCGAAAGAGGTCACGTTTATAGACTTGGCGCTGGAAAGAATTAACCTATGATCTAATTTCCTTTTCTTGGAGTACTTTCCTTTATCTTTAACTCATGTGGTGTTGGTAAAAATCTCTAACCTGAACATGTGCATGATCCCTTTCCCAAACGGCAAATTTCAGACTCTTTCAAATTCCAAACTTCTGCAGACGACAAAATCAAAATTGGTACAAGTGAGCTTAAGCCCTCCGATAGGGTAGAAAACATTGTGGGAAAAGGAGAAAATGCTGGCTACCAGCATTTTCTCCTTTTCCCACAATGTTTTCAAAAGTCTTCTTTCCCAGGGTCGTGAAAACCAGGGATTGTTTGGTAAAGGGTTATATAACTTTTGTTGAAAGGAATATGGGTAGCTTCTACACTTCAATGTCCAATTGTTCTTTGAAAACCGACGGCGGTCGCTTTAGCGACTGGTCGTTTGTATGCCTTGAATTTACCTACATGTATATATTACACAAAAAAATGTTGATATTGTTGTCCATGTACTGGATTAACTGTTTCCCAAACGACAAAAGTTAGATTTTTCCCCACTGAAAGCAGCTGCAGACGACAAATTTAAGAATCAGTATATATGAGTTTTGGTACTTTAGAAAACATTGTGGCAAATGGAGAAAATGAAAACATTGTGGGAAATGGAGAAAATGCTAGTTACCAGCATTTTCGGCTTTGACCACAATGTTTTCAGAAGCTGAAGCCTTCAGGGTCGTTAAACAAGGGATTGTGTAGTAAAAGATGGTGAGATATATGTATGTCTAAAAGTCTAACATTTATTGAAACGATAGGTATAATTTTGAACAGAATAACCAAAGGAATACAGAAATGGATTACATAGAGAAAATTCATGTTATTAAACTGCGATAGTACCACACGAGCATTGTCTGGATAGTGCAATACGAACAAGGATAAAAACCAAGGAATACCATTTCCAGTTCAACTGTAGGTTTTCGAATGAATCCAAGTTATGAAAGTTAGCTTTTATTAATTTCTCAATTCTTACCTGTTTACTTTAAACATTTTCATTTCACATCGACTGAGAAACAAGTTCTTGCAACTTATACTAATCTCTCTCGATTTTCACGAGTTTGCAGTATAGTCTTTATTTTGGATTTTTGTCCAGCAAAATATGACGGTTTTCATAAAACTTTCCTGTCCTCTAATAATTTTGTCTATTTCAACCATTGTTTGTTGTCGAACATTTAAAGATACATCCTTACAGCCAGAGAGGAAAAACGCTGTTAAAACTTGAAAGAGTGTAGAATGACTCAGAATTTGGCCAGCTGCATAGATATAGATAAATTACAAACATGTACGGTTCAAGGGATAGAGAAATTCCACAGATCTGTCTTTATTTAAAACCGGAAACTAGAACAGTAATTCTTTGAAGGCTGCCAAAAAATGAAATGCATTTTCTATCCGTCGTAATCTTTGCAACCTTGCAGCCGTCAGGGGCAACATTTGGCATGAAGATACATGAATGATTACAGTTTCATGAAATAAACGTGAGATAGGTTATAAACTGGAAACAAGTAGATGCATCTTCAATCATTATAGCACCATAAAGATAAACGGTTTTGGAATACGAGTTGGCTATTTTTCAATGATATACACATACAAGAGCACCGTTGCATTAATTTCAAATTCAAACCACTGAAATCGATATCTGCGTCGACCTTTTGAATAACCGAGAAGAAGAAGAAGAAGAACAACAACAACAACAACACAGAAAATATTGCATCGCTGTAAGATTGAAAGTGTCTTTTATATTCTCCTTTCCAAGGGCAACAATGAATTCTAAAGGAATTCTGAAGCTGTGAAGTTTTACACCTGTCTTAACCCTTTGTATTTTAAGTGTAGCTTTACTTGCTTTTGCGGTAAATTAAGATCAAGATCAGACTGCGCAGAACGTGCAGTCTGATCTTTGATCTACACTGTCCGATATTTTATGAAAGAAGATTAGTTTTGAAGATTGTGAGAATGTTACAAGAATCAGGTCTAGTTCTTTAAACAAAAGTTAACTGTAACAGTGTTAGAAAGGCAGTTTTCCTTCTCGACAATGACTCAGTTGAAACAAACCACATTTCAACCACAGGATGCCTTTTGTCTGTAAAAGTGGACAGTGACAAATGGTGCAGTCTCAGATTAGACGTCAGAAAACGCGCGATCTGGTCAGAACCTACAGTTGCCCTTGGAATGGAACTTTTCTTTACTTAAGCTTAAACTATCGGCGTACAACTTAATTGAATTTCAAAGCGAATTTAGGAAGAAATGGTTTAAAGTTAAAACCATCCTTTTTTTTATTGTAGATGAGTACGATAAAACTTAAATACTCCATTTGATATCAAAAAAAAGCAGATGAAGATCAGACTGCACAGACATGTAGTCTGATCTTCATCTATTCTTCTCACAAACGGACATCGAAGATCGTGATACTCACATTATAGATTATTCATAGACCTAGAAAGGATCAAAGCTTTAAATTCAGCCGACCGTTCAGTGCATTTTATTATATCTTTCTAAAAGATTATTTTCACATTATGAGCCTAGGCTTTCGTTTCTTTTCATCCGTTTATTATGGTAACACATGCATGCAGCGACAGGAGAAGGTTGTGGAGGGAAAACAACTCAACACTTAGGCTGCTGGGCGCGACTTTGTGGGCTCTTGCGGACAGCGTAGATCAAGATCAGACTGCACAGAACGTGCAGTCTTATCTTGGATCTACACTGTCCGATACGATGAAATCTATACGAAGAGCAAAATTTTTTAAAATTGTTGACTATGGTATTTCACTATCAGCTGGAAATCTTTAGTTTGATTTATTTAACAAGTTAAGTGTTAAAGACGTTTTTCTTCCATGACATTTCCATGTCTTAGAATTTGAGACAGAAGTAGAATCTATATAACATTTTCGCTCATGAGTTTTCACACAAGTTTAAAGCGGGATATCAACCAAACAAAGTCTTCCTGTTTTTCTCCCTGTTCTTTTTCTTGTTTTTGTTCTTCTTCCCACCATCTCTCCATCTCTCTCTCTCTCTCTCCCAAATTTAACCCAGACTTGAAAGTCAGAAAAAACTGTTAAACTTTGCCAACTCATCGTGTATCGATCGGAGCTCCTACGCTTTGAGAGTTTTAGGTTTAACAATTCACACTTTTGAACAATTAGATTAATCTAAAGTTTAAATCTTTGCCGTTAACTCCGTTAATTGTTTGCAGTATAATAGATAAATACGGAGTTTTAGATTCACAGATATACACTTGGTAATTCGAAACTCTTATTGTACCCGGGCAATACTTATTGTCGGATAGGCATTGTTGTATTTTATGTTGTTTTAACTCGTTACCACTCAAATATTAGTTTAAAATATTTTGAAGCCACCAAGAGACAGAAATAGCCGATTGTTGTGACTCTTTACCACACGACAAAATTTTAGACTTGTATAAATTGAAAGCATCCGCAGACGGCAAAGCAAATTAACTCAATGATTTGTCTTGGAATGGATAGAAAACATTGTGGAAAAAGGAGAAAATGCTGGTTACCAGTATCTTTTTTTCTTTTCTCACAATGTTTTCAAAAGCCGTCTGCGTCAGGGTCGTTAAACTAAGGATTGTATGGTAAAGGTTAACCTTTGACAAACGATAAAATGTTTTAAAGGCCGGAGGAAGGCTTCTGAAAACATTGATTGAAAAAGAGAAAATGCTGCTAAACCGCCATCTTCGCAAGCCAAGGATACTCACTCCACTTTGTTCGTTACGTACCCTTGGCCGCTCGCCTCTTTAAAACTCGAAACTACCGCTGCGCCACCTATCGAATATCACGAGTTGCGTAACCTTTGCTGATGTTATTTCTGACCAATCAAAATGCTCGTAATAAAATTTGTTAGGCTATGCATCAAATATGGCTGCGCTTTCGGATTCATCACAATCTGAAATTAATCAGACATACGATGATTCGCAATCATTTGGCTGTGGAACCCGTTCTAATATTTCACATAATTGATCATGAACTATAAAAAACTGATTAAATATCGATCGTCTACTCTTTTTGGCAAATTTTCGTCAAAAACACGACAACTTTCGTTTTTGACGGGCGCCGCCATTATTGTTTTCTGTTTCGCGGAAGATTTCTTGTTCGGATGGTTTGATTGGACGCGATGGGTTTTGATCGCATCCAATGAAATGGCGCAGCGGGAGTTTCTATTTTTAAGGAGGCGAGCGGCCAAGGGTACTACCTTAGTATCCTTGGCTTGCGAAGATGCTAAACCGCATATTCCACCCAACCTTTCCATGTTTCCTACCATGTCATTGACAAATCCTAACATAACTGAGTCATATTTAGTTGGTATTCTGCAAGTGTTTCCAATAAGTCCAGAAATTTGTCGCCAGTAAAATATTTATTTTTTTGGCGGGAAAAAAAATTTTTTTTATTTGGTTGCTTTCATCTTTGGTTAGTCTAATTCAACACTTTCATTAAAAAAGAACCACTGGGTTTAGTGGATTCTTCCATTTACCATGACAGTGACAACAGTGTGTAGCACACATGAAGAAAAAAACTTGCAAATGCAGGGAAATCGTCAAAAATTTCATTGTTTTGTGACTTACTTTGCTTTCATTAGTGCTTCAGAGTTTCAAAATCGTCCAGTTTACCTATTACTATAATACATTTCTCATTTTCCTTATACAAGAGAGAGAGGGAGAGAGAGAGAGAGAGAGAGAGAGAGAGAGAGATTATCAAAATCGGAGAGGGAGAGAGAGCATCGAAACAACCACACTGACACAATGCGGCAATAATGACTTTGATTTCAATATGATTTCATAAATAATTCATGTTGCTGTTGAAAATTTTGTCAATGGCCTATCACGTGTTCAATAGGTCTGAAAAATGACGTCCCTTCCCTCTTTATCGTTTTATTAAGCCATCGATTAGTATACCTATAATTCGCATGTTGAATTAAACGTGCAAAATGCATCATTTTCAGTTTACTTATTCAAAAACAAAATCAATCATAACAGTTTAAGCAAACTGGTTATTTTTGATGGACTCATTTGGATGAAAAGGTGATGCTTTAGAGCTGGAATATAAGATGAGCATTTCACCCTTAACCTGGTAAGTAAATTAACTCTTTCGGCGCCAAATAAATAAACTCGACTTCTTTTGACAGCTGAAAATACAATCCACTTAGACCCAGAAAGATATTTATCGTATAGGCTTGACTAAACAAGCGGATGGTATAGATCAAAGATCAGACTGCAGGTTCTGTGCAGTCTGATCTTGATCTATGCCATCCGCAAAAGTTCCTGTTTTCGCCTATGGCGCTGAAAGGGTTAAATGAAACTGTCAAGCTGATAGTAAAAGCCCGAATGTTGCTATCTCAAACTTATTTTTTGGGAAAAAATTCTCCTTATCGGACAGTGTAGATCAAGATCAAACTGCACGTTCTGTGCAGTCTGAGTTGATCTACACTGTCCTCAACAGGTCATTGACTCGCGCTCAGCAGCCTAAGGGTTAAGAATTGAACAAGGTGTCAGGTGACCGCATTTAGTCAAGTTAACAAATCAATTTTGAAATCAATTTTAATGTTTGCAAAACCAGAGCCAGAAATGAAAAATTGATTTAAGAACCTTTTTATACTTTTTTCTCTTGATATTTCATTTCACAGAATAATGTTGATAGTTCGAATAGAAATATTTTAAATCTTAACCTTTTTTCACACAATTCCATGTTTACTGACCCAGGTGAAGAGGGCATTTGAAAATTTTGCTGGAAAAGGAGAAACTGCTGGTAACCAGTATTTTCTTCTTTTCCCACAATGCTTTGTACCGTTTTAAAGACAAATACATATTCCATTTTTAGAGCCGAATTCAATTTTTCGTCTGCAGATTCTTCAAAATGTTGACGGTTGTATGTTTTTGGCGGCTGGTAAAGAGTGTGACCCTTTACTACGATATCCCGACTTTTTCGATTCCGGGGGAGAATCTGTTTGAAAATATTGTGGGAAAAGGAGAAAAGACTGATAACTTAACTTTCTCCTGCAATGTTTTCTACCCTATTAAAGGCAAGTTCCATCATTTGAACCACATTTAAATTGTCGTCGGCAAATGCGTTCTATTTTTTGTCGTTTGGTAAAGAGTTAAGAGTATGATACAGTTACAATAGTCCAAGTCTATTTTTAGACATAGAACAAGACCAAATGCATAGTGGCAACATTTGGGCTGTTTGAACCATAATATCTTACAGCAATTTGGACAGTGTCGATCGAAGATCAGTCTGTAGGTTCTGTGCTGTCAGATCTTGCTCTAACTGGCCTCTAAAGCAAAGAAGTATTGACCAAAAGGATTTGCCCAAAGTAAAACAACATTTAGACCCACCCAGATTGAAAGCATTTGAAGGCGGCAAATTCAGCGTTCCTCAAATCGTGGAATTCGTCTTTAAAAGGATTTTTAAACTTCTTGGAAAATTAAAAAAAAAAAGATAGTTATTGACATCTTTTTTTCTTTTTCCGCTGTGTCTCCAAAAGCCCAAAGCCTTGAAATCATAAGAACACGGGATCTCTGGGTGTAGGGTTTAGATGGTTCTAATGGAACAAATGTTTACATTGTCTATATATTTTCAGGACTGATCAGTGTCAGAGAACACTTCAGGTACATGATCAAATACAATTCTATAGAATTGTCTACAGCACAAGTGAACAATACAGTTAGGATAGAGGCCATATGGCGTGCAACACACGAAAAGGGGCCTTTGGACATTTGCGTTAAAAGTGTGTCGTCCCAGATCAGCCTGTGCAGTCTGTGACTCATCCGAGACGGCACTTCCCGTTTTTGTGCGATTTTCTGTTTCATGAAAGTCTACTGTATGAAAAAATCTTATGTAGTCGTAAAGTGCCGTCTCGGATTAGCCTGCGCGGACTGCGCAGGCTAATCCGGGACGACATTTTACGCAAATGTCCGAAAAGTCTCATTTCGCATGTTGCGGGTCATATGAAGTCACCTAGAAAATATCGCCATGAGGACTCTGAGTTGCGTCCAAATCGCTTGCTTGCAAATGTAATGGAAACCGGCTTTAATTGTGGCAAATAGAAACGATAGATGAATACTTTTACGCATATTGTATCTGTTGACTTTTACTATTTGATGTGTAGTGGACATCGGGACATCACCGTACAAATGAAGTAGACTTTTCAAAAATCAAGGAAGTACTAGGATATTGCAATTTCAGTATAAATCCCGGTTGATATTAAACAGTATAAATTCAAATTAAGAAAACATGTCTTATGCAATCTAACCTTATTTAACCTAGTCCGTAACAGCACCATGTTATAACCTGTTTCTTTCATCTTGTTGTAAGGTAACTCCGATGAAATGATTTATTGATCCTAACAGACAGCAGACAAAGATTGATAATTTCAGTATGATTTTGAAAAAGAGAAAACGACCTATACACTGGAAATGATGAAAGGCAGATTGATTCAGTCAAAAAGATCATAAGAGTAAACCGATAAAAATAGGTTTCTCTTTTAACCCTTGTCCTGCTAAATGAGTAAAATGACATTTTCAAACCGGTAGTAAAAACCCGAATAGTGCCTTTTTAAACTTATTTTTAGGAAAAAAAATCTCCTTATCGGACAGTGTAGATCCAAGATCAGACTGCACGTTATGTGCAGTCTGATCTTTATCTACACTGTCCGCAAAAGGTCAGCGGGGCGCGCTTACCAACGCAAGGGTTAAAGCTAGGCTTTAGTCTCTTACTGATACGATTTTCGACCGGACGCATTACCGTCAATAGAATATCTGCCTCCTGTAACACCATCTATTGAATCAAACAAGTTACAATTATTGTTTGATTGTAACCAAACAGAAATATCATGTGAGATTCAGTATATATTTACAGCCGACGAAAGAAGTCGAGTTTACGTGCTGGGCATTGAAAGAGTTATTCAAAACTTAAACTCTATACCAAAAAACATAATTCAAGACTGATTCAATTTGAAAGCATTTGTGGACGATAGACTAAATGATGCTAAAAAATAATGGTTTCTGTCTTTGATGGGGTAGAAAACATTGTGGGAAAAGGAGAAAATGCTGGTTACAGCATTTTCTCCTTTTCCTACAATGGTTTAAATGACCTTCTCTTTCACAGTCGTTAAAAGGCCGGTAAAGGATTAAGTAAGCTTATCGAATCAAACACTCATAGCTGAAACACATGTACCTTTTCGTCTCTATTCACATTTTATGAACCATAATCCGTCTTGGTCTTTTATACTAAGGTTATAAGTGCCGACTAATGGGCCGTGCTGCCATTGAATTTCGTTGGATGGACTTTTTCTATAGATTTGTAGGTGAACGCGGTCCTTGGTACCTCAGATTGGTGTTTTCAGGATCGTTGATGCGGGAGTACTTGGCTCGGACACGATTTTCTTGATAAATGGATGAAAATTAATGCGACTTGAATCAAACAATCTCTTAGAGAATGATCGAATTGACTATGATTGAAAGGAGTACTGTAGTAGACGTAGAATAGGAACTGCAAGAAGTTCATACAAGAGCTCACTGTTAAGCATAAAACAACAACAACGACAGTGGTGACGCTTATAAATTAGCCGTACTCTGTGAAAAAAGGGGCTTAATGCATCTGCGAAAAGTATTGACCCAGGTCAGCCTGCGCAGTCCGCGCAGGCTGACCTGGGCCGAAACTTTTCGTTATTGGTCAATTTTCTGTATGTCCAAGTACCAGTCTTTCTCAAGATTCAGCCGGTTGTTACACAAAATGCATTTTATGGATTCACAAATGTATGACGGCTTGCTTGGTAAAATGCATCACGGAGATGCATTAAGCCCCATTTGCCAGAGCATGGCTGAAATGATGTCGGTGGTGATGACAATGCTGAGGATGATTATGATAATGATTATTGATGACAATGTTACTACTTCTACTTCCACCACTACTACTACCACTGATAATAATAATAATAATAATAATGATGATGATGATGATGATAATAATAATAATAATGAGTTGACCACAGGCCACGTCCGCTGAGTTCAACAATTTCTGACTGAACGTGCAGTCTGATCTTTGGATCTTTGAGTCACACCTGTGTCTGATATTTTGTGAATAATTCCTGCGAAACTTACCTCGACTGAAATTTAATTCAGAAGTCTTTTTTTTTTTACGATGGAAATATGCTTTTTTTAGAGGAAACTCTTACCCTTCATTCTAAACCAGACGTCAAAATTTTAGCCTTTGTAAATTAAATCGTAAGCTGCTCAGCGCGACTCGCTGACTTTTTGCGGACAGTTTAGATCAAGATCAGACTGCACAGAACGTGTGGTCTTATCTTGGATCTACACTGTCCGATAAGGAGATATATTTCTCCAAAAAATAAGTTTGAAATAACATTATTCGGGATTTTACTGTCGGTTTGAAAGTTTTATTTAACTCAGAAACCTATGTAGACGTCACACCAATTGTGGCTCAGAATATGATTATTTTTTGGAAAGGTAAGAAAACTTTTAGGGATAGAGAGAAAATGCTTGTTACCAGCATTTTCTCCTTTTCCCACAATGATCTCAAAAGCCTTCTCCGTCAGGGTTGTTAAAACATGGGATTGTGAAGTAAAAGAGTTAAGAAGTATTTGATAAATATAAATTATCGAGTATACAAATATTTCAATGCATAGCGGTACCGTGTATAATCTATATTTACGTCTTAAACAGAATACAGGTATTAAAGGTACTGAATACATCTACCCTTAGACCTTGGATAAACAAGAAACATAGATTGACATTTACTCTAATAACAAAAGGCCTAGCTATTTCAACATTATCTCTTTGTTTTTATGTCTGACGGTTGGGATCTGAGATTATACTGTTTGTTCTGTGCAGCCTGGTCTTAATCTACAGCGCCGGCTGCAGCACCCATTGGTGCCCACGGCACGATAAGAGTTGTAAGTTTGATTAAAGGTTTAGCTTTTCAGCCATTCGTCATTGTTGAATTGAAATTACAGCGCCGTTCCAAAGAGAAGCTATATTTTCGAACCGGTGGAGAAAGATTCAAGAAAATCAATTAACCGTATGATAAAGTATAGGATTATGAGTCATGCTCTATGAAAAGGGGTTTGATACATCTACAAAAAGTGTCGATCCATGTCAGCCTGAGCAGTCTGCGCAGGCTGACCTTGGTTTAAACCTTTTGCTATAGGACCAGTCTACCTCATAATTCAGTCGCTTTTCAGACAAACTGGAATTTACGGATCCATAATTATACAAAGACTTTCTTGGTATAATACATTACGGAGATGCCAGAGCACCGCTTAATGTTTATAAAAACAAGATAGACGCCTACAACAACAAGACGACGGAGTCCCTTTTTTTCACGCAAAAAGAAATGATTTGTAAACTTAATCTTTACTTAATGTACTAGCATCTTCAGACTTTCAATTAATAAGCAATCTAAAACGTTCGGCGAAATTCCAAAATTTTTAACGGGAAGTGATGCAAGTGTATTGTCAAACACACCGTATCTAATGCAGGTAGGGCACAATCTCTCTGTTAATCACAATATTAACACTTGTATGATTGAAACTTGCGCTTAAACAGCGTCCATAGCTCAGGTGGTAGAGCGTAGGAATTGTAAACATCAAGTTTTGGGTCAGTTGAGGGTATGGGTTTGAGCTCTACAACTGACCATCTAAAATTACTAATATTAGTCTCACGGATGATACGTTAAACCGAGATCCCGTGTGACGGTACTATACACCAAACACGTTATAGAACCAGGCGTTACATAGGATGGGTTTTGTCCTGTATCTTGCACTATCCGCCCGTAACAAAACTAACAGTCACCAGAACACGTTGCCCATATGGGCAACCGGTGGCGACAATAAACGGAAATTCAAACAATCAAACCAGCACTTTAATCAATCGTGTGGATTCAAAGTTTGCTAGAGGGGTGCTACGGGTATGTCTCCACCGGAAAATGTTGAAAACAATGATGCACTCTTGTACATTCTTGTCGCTCAGATGCGTATAGTGCTTGAAATTGGCTGTTTAAATCTTAGGCTCCTAAGCGCGACTCAGGGACCTTTTGCGGACAGTGTAGACCGATAACAGTATAAGGAGATTTTTTTTCAACTTAAAATAACTTTTAAATAACAATATTTGAGTTAATTACTATCAGCTTGACAGTTTCATTTAATTCATTTAGCAGGTTAAGGGTTGAGGAGCATAGAAAACAAATAAACCCTTTATTCCGCAGATTTGGTGAGGATCATGTGGAACAAATACTCGTCTTCGGCTGATTCCAAGGCTAGCCTCTAATTGGCTGAGACGTTTTATCTCTGCCAATCAGAGACTAGTCTTTGAAATCATTACACATGTTGAATTTCCTACAACGGGCCCCGCATGCTGAACTACATAAAAATAATGACGAACAGCTAGCGGGCTAAAATGATCATGCACCTGCTTATCTTGGATTTCAACATGAAGTCCACATTGAGCGTTTTAAACTTCCGAAATGTTTTATCACTAATCTGACCGAAAACCTCATAGAGCTAAACTTCAACATCTGCATGGGGATGAACTATAGAATAGAAAGAAAAAAAAAAGTACATGAAAACGTTACAAAAGAGCGAGTTCATCATTGAACATTAGAAAAAGAGAAGAAAACTTCTGATGTAAAATCCCGCTTACTGAAAACATGTCGATTTCAACTTTTAATTCGTTGGTATTAATAACCTGAAGATACCACAAAGGACTTTAACGCTTTACCACACAGTCCCGAGTTTTAACGATCCTGATGAAGAAACCTTTTGAAAACATTGTGGGGAAAACCAGCATTTTCTCCTTTTCCCACAATGTTCTCAACCCACCCAAAATTTTATTTTTGAGTCACATTTATTTTGTCGTCTGCAAAAGCTATCAATTTGACCATGTCTAAAATTTTGTCCTATAAGGGTTAAATCTTTTTCCGGACTATGTAGGTCAAAATCAGACCACATAATGACCATTCCGATATTTGATATATACTGCCATGCATTCTATAAACTATTCCGATCCAAACAGCCTCAAACTTGATATATAATGCTCAGTTTTACTCTCCAAAATGCCTTGAGAAATAGTGAGTTAAGTGTTTAAGCCTGTCAGATTAAACACCAAATACCGCCGCGTTAACCTTGTCGGCAAGGTAATCTGCACGATTTAGTTTGCGTTTTTTATCGACATGCTGTTATTTACATATTTATCAACAGGTGCACGAATATTGATAACAATAATTCAGGGAAAACAATGTCTACTAATTTGTCGTGAATGTACAATTGAATGAAGCATTTGAAAGAACGTTTTTTTTTCCCACAACCTATTTAAACCCTTGAATTGCAAAGTTAATCAGTCATAATTGATTGATCAAGTACAATAAGGTTTATTTACAGCCAATATTTTTAAATGCGTCACGCATTTAATATAAGATGACATTACTAAAATGACATCGTATATTAGTACATTTTTGAATTTGATATCATATATTTTGGGCTTTTTTTACCCACATATGATAATGGAAATTTTGTTTTTAAGTGTCTCTGAAGCCTAGGAAGGGATGCCGCGTCATTAAAAAAGATATCACATCACATCATATGCTGGTTTCCATCATTTTCTCTACAGGACTCTGTATTAAAACGTTAAAAGTAAAGTACATAATATAAATAAGTTACACAGCACTGTATCAGTCCAATGTACCAAAACTGACGAGACAGTCATAATATTACCCCGTTACCCCTGAAGGGAAGGAAGCCAATTAGTAATTTTTTGTGCCTGACGGGGCCAAGGGCCGAACCCACCACCACCTGCCACTGGGGAGAGCCCTTTATCTCCCGGCTACCGAGGTGGTCTTTCAGCTAGACAAGCTGCTACTTCAGTACATGTAGGCACACGACATCGTGGCACAATAGTTATTGCTTTTGGTTATCAGTGTATTAACCCCTTCCCAAACGACAAATTTTGGACTGGTCCAATTTGAAAGAGTTTGCAGACGACAATTTTAAATTTGATGAAAATGGCAGAAGGTTCTCAAAAAGGGTAGAAAACACTGTGGGAAAAGGAGAAATTGCTCGTTACGAGCAATTTCTCCTTTTCCCACAGTGTTTTCAGAAGACTTGTACTGCAGACACGTGAAAACCAGGGCTTGTTTGGGAAAGGGTTAATGTCTTCGTACTCTATCACGGAAAATGCAATTTGATTTCAACACCGTCTTCATCAAACAATGTATTTATAAAGTTTTAATCCTTTCGGCGCACTAAGCGAAAACGTAGCCTTTTGCAGGCGACATAGATCAAGCTAATACCTCACAGAATATGCAGCCTGGTCTTTTATTTCTGCCATCATATAGTTTAATAAGCTTGTATGGTGGAAAGAATCTTTCTGGGTTTCAGTAGGTCGTTCCTGTATCTTCAGCCGTAGTTAGTTAGAGTTATTTAAACTATTAATTTATTTCAGACGACACAAAAGACGCAAAGAAAACATACCAAAACCCCGTCGATTAAAGTCCTACCCGGATACCTCGGATTATATGGACACATTTAAATATAACCCGACCGTTCGACCTCGTTCTAGTAAGCGACCACAACCAACCCCAAGGATAAAGAATCCGCAGCCGATGACTTTTTCAACCAATCAACGAGAAGATTTTAAAGCTCCGGACACAACCGGAAGGCCACCAGATTTTGCTCCGGTGTGTGATACTTTAGACTGATTAATATGTTTAAGTCTTAGGTACAACTGCCTGTTATTATTTCATGCAGACCGTCGGAAGCTAATTGTATGAAAACACATGAATCTTAACATACTTACGGACGCGAAGATAAGATTACAGAGAACACGCAGCCTCATTTTGGATCTATAATTCTTGACTTGTCAAAAAAAATCACAAATTCCACGAAAGTGCAACGGCAGGGCTAAATCTTACGACCGGAAATATCCTTTTCTTTTTTTTTTTAGAAATGTAACACATGTATTTAATATGATTTGCCATTGAGTTTCCTAAGAAGAGCTTTCCTTTTATGTTTTAGCCAATACGGTGCTGAGCGCGAGACACTGACCTTTTGCGGACAGTGTTGATTAAGATCAGACTGCACAGAACGTGCAACCTGATCTTGAATCCATACTGTCCGAAAAAGAAATATTTTTTCTACATAAATTACCTTTGAAATAGCAAAGTTATAGGTTTTACTATCGTCTTGAAAGTTGCATTTCATTTATTTAGCAGGATAGGGGTTAAATGAGATCGTAAAAGACTATTGTTGTTTTAAAAGGAGTATTTCTATTTCATATCTATCAGGTTTCACAGATCTTTGTGTTGGTTGCTGCATATCTTTTCATGAGTTTTGTACGAAAAGACAATAGTTTCAGTCTTCTAAATCCTTTATCCTCGTAAATGTCACATGTCTTATCTATATGAGAAGTTTTAGAAAAAAAAAAACATCATTACGTTACGTTTTTAAAACAGGAAATAATGTTTGTGTTTCGATATTGGTTTAACTGTAAGTTTGATAAAGAATTCAATCTACCTTTAGAAAGAAACATACGAAAAGCCGACCGTTCCCCTCGAAGGAAGCTCCTACTACAAACAGGAATTTACACCTAAGATGGCGTTACCAGAAATACGGCGTTATGATCCTCCACGTGAGAACTTCCGGCGTACAAGTGCCAAGTTTGAGGGTCGAACAACCTACAAAGATCATCACAAGCACTGGGTTGGTGAAAAACAAATTCCATTTGGAGAGTTACCAAGTTTTGTTGGTATGTTTAATGTTTTTGTATGCATTTGTTGAAAAGATCTAGTAATTTTAAATAATAAGTGTTTACTCAACTCGCTAAGGTAAAGCAGGGATTATATATCCATGGCTACAGGCTATTTTGAGATACACAACAAGCAAGAACAAATGGCACAAATGTAAAATATTCGAAGGACAGTAAAATCGTATTTGTATGGTGACGAATTGAACTGGAAAGCAAACATTGCAAATTCTCAAAATCCCTCTTCATCAGCTGTATCAGTCTACCCCAGCATTTAGACAGCTGAATGAATCGGTTGATGATAGATACATGTACGTTATTTAGTAGAGAAAATAATGTAAAATATAGGCAGTTGAAGTAATAAGTCCTTTCAATGTATTCACACTGAAATACGTCCTCAGCATTTTGAATAAGGTAACAATGGTAGACGTTTTTAAATATTTGGACCTGAAGTTAAATGACGTTCTCTAATTATTGAACGGGAGGTACATGTAAGTTAACACATTGGTTAATGCACAACGATTATACTGTACAGGATTTTAATTTTGTTCACTTCCAGGCTCAATTTTATTCCCTACAAAAGAAAACGTGAACGCAAGCGTTACCAAAGAAACTTTTCAAGGAGAATTCGCCAAAAGACCGGATATGATCCGTCTGGCGGACGCCAACATTAAGATGGAAGGTAGGTCATGTTTTTTTTTTAACATACTTTTTTTCTTATAATTGGATTCTGCATAAAGTATTGACCAAAATCCCAAATATAAAAAAAACTTCACTTCACAACTTTGACGTATTCTACCGATTCTCACTTGCGTAACTGACGAAATTGTACTATTGAACTAAAACCTTTCATTGCCATATATTAGTTTGCTAATCGTTTATGATTTGAATTTGATATTGAGCATACTGCAATGAATGTTTATTTAGAATTTCAAAAAACGTGCACCAGCAAGCAGTTGAAGGAAAACTGGTTCACTTTTACATAGTTCTTAATGTCTGGTGAAGTGTTTCAATGAATCTTTACATGATGACTTTCGACCATATTTCACCAGGTGATCACATGATGCAGACCACCAATCAAGAAGTATACAGAAATGTTACTGGCGATCACAGACCAAGCCCTATAGTCAGACAATCTGACCTAGCCAAACATAAACCACGTGGAAAGTTTTCTGGAGAAACGCAATTTATGTCTGACTTTCCTGGCTACAGGGGTAGCCAACCTAAACCCCCACCACCGGCAAGGCCTGCTCCGGATACTCTAGATCTAAAATTTGACAATAGGTAAGGTATACAATGAAGTAAATTTGGTAATATCTGCATAGATTACAGTTCGACCTTGATTGTTTCCATCTGTGTTGTTTCACACTGGGAACATAGCGTGTTCTCACATTGACCTCGTATAGCTCGAAGTAAAAAAACGAGCAAAGAGATGGACTAGAGTTATGTCCCTTATAAATGGAGTCCGTGTTCTATATGAAAGTTCATTGACTTTCGGAGGAATCGCGTAAGTTTGAATTTGTTCGGAGAGATACTGAGCTTAGATATTTTTCTGCTGTTTTATAAAGGATACTTCGAAGTAACACCAAAAACAAATGTACCGATGTAAGTATGGGTTAAAGGTGTCTATGCACGCGTGCCATTGCAGAGACGTATAATTCAAGCGTCGGCCAGGATGAATCAAGATACTGCATAGACCCAAATTAAACCATTTGTCTGAAGTAACCTTTCATTTGCAAAGGTGACGATGCGTCACCAGTTCTTTCAGTAAAACATATGTTAGTTGCCATCTCTGTGAAAACAAGCAACATGTATTGAGCAAGCATAAATCAAGTTCCTAAAGAAAGCAAATATACTGAAATGCCCTTGTATGAAGCAATTACCTGAATTTAGCCACCGTATTTTCAGTTCCCCACGTGCTTGCTACATGCAGTTTTGACTGGAAAAGTTATATTAAACTCTGCAACAATAGCTGGCAGCCCTAAAGCTTTGTTAAAAATCAGGAATCGCACAACAGATAGTATACTATTTGCTGATATGATAAATTGAGTACAATTGTGAGCATAATCAATAATGAGTTTTCATGTCTGCTTATAGCCGAAGTTTTGAAACAGAGCAACGTAAAATATACAGAGGACATGACGTCATACAAAATCCGGTTCCTAAAGGCTGTAAACAGGAAGATGAGTACCAGCCACCACGTGATCCGTTAGAGGCCGAGACTTGTAATAAGGTAGGAAGTCTTTAATTTTGGCATAAATAAAAGCCTTTATCGGGAGAAACATTGTCTGAATTCACCCTTTCAGTACCAAAGGTCGAACTAGAACCTTTCCGGGGCGGTATAGATCGTTATAAGACGGCACAATATGCGCAGTCTGATTTTGGATCTTTACTGTCTGCTTGTTAAGTCAAGCCTCTAAGAAAAAATAAAATTCTGAGTTTCAGTAAATTGTATTTTCGGACGTCAAAAGAAGTTGCGTTTATGTACATGTATTTGGTGAAGAAATAATTCAGTGAACAAAGAAATACCACTAAAAATGCTTTGAGCAAAGAACAACCCCAAAAAGAGCAGTTTACCCTTAAGCTGCTAAGCGCGACTCACTGACCTTTTGCGGGCAGAGTAGATCAAGATCAGACTGCACAGAACGTGCAGTCTGATCTTTGATCAACACTGTCCGATACGATTTTTTCTTTCCGGTGAAATCAACTTCGAAATCGCAATATTTAGTTTTTTACTACTGCATGGAAATTTTGGTTTCATTTATTCAACAGTTAATGATAATGTTATTTATGTTCATGTTTGTTGTCTGTTAACCCCTCACCACACAATCCCGAGTTTTAACGACCCTGGAGAAGAGAGCTTTTGAAAACATTATGGTAACCAACACTTTTCCTTTTCCCACAGTGTTTTTTTTTATCTTTTCAGAGACAAATTTCATCATTTAAGCCACGTTTGATATTTCGTCTGCAAATTGCTTTCAATTTGGATGCGTGAAAAAGTTTGTTGTCTGGTAAAGAGTTAAAATTCTTAACCCCTAAACTGCTAAGCGCCACTCACTGACCTTTTGCCAACAGTGTAGATCAAGATCAGACTGCACAGAACGTGCAGTCTGATCTTGGATCTAAACTGTCCGATATGGAGACATCTATTCCCCAAAAATATCTTTAAAATATAAAAATTTGGTTTGTTACTATCGGCTTGAAAGTTTCATTCCATTTATTTAGCAAGATGAGGTTTACATGTTTTTCAGAGAGATTATCGCCCCATAGATTTGTCCCGTGCCTACATATCACGTGCAGTTGTCCCTGTTCAGAAGGTACAGAGGTCGGATGCTAGATTTGATGACAAAACCAGTTTTAAGGAGTTCTTCAAGAACTGGGGAGCGTCACCGCGTGTACGTCACGGGGATTTCCACGAAAACCGCCCCTACAACCCACCCATGACCAAATTTGAGGGCGAGAGCGTAGCCCAGTCTTCTTATATCCCCAAGAAATACGAACCCGTAAAAGACTTTAAACCCGAAAATAAGCCCGTGGACCAGGAGGGCGACTTCGACTTTAATACTGTCACACATTTGACCTATAAAAAACCGGAAGTAAAACCATGTAGAGCGGCTGTTTTCCTAATGCAACAAGAATTAAAGAAAAACTTGGAACAAAAGGCTAATCCAGGGACACCTACAGGATTGACGATTTCTGCCAACTAGGTTGTAAAGCTTCTTGAATTTATTCTAATACTGTTATGTAGGCATGCTAAATTCCGTAGTGTACCTTGCTTCAGACCGCTATTCAAACATTGTGTCAAAGGTAGAAATTTCTCTTAGCGAGGAATCGTTCTTTTACCCCAGTGTGACATTGCTCGTTCTCTTTAGTCTCTCCATTACACCAGCGATTTTAAAAGCCATTTGTGGCTAAAATCAACACTATATTGATCAGAGTATGTTTACATAAATTTATAAGTTCTTTAAACTTTTTGAAAAGGTGTGATAGCAGGAAATACTGTCTACTTACGAGTTGTTTTCTGTAAAAGAGGATGTCAAACAGTGTAGACTCGGATCAGATATTCTTTAGATCGTGAAATTGAATTTTAATGTTTTCCGTTGCTCAAATATAAACCCACTTCAGTATTATATCTTTACAAAATAACGCCGAGTTTTAACGACGCTGAGCGAAAAGGCCTTTGAAAACCTTGTGGGAAAAGGAGAAGAATCATATGGTAAAAAAAAAAAAAAAACTTAAGGGAAAAGGGAGAAAATGCTGATAACCAACATTTCTTAATTTTTCCACAAGGTTTTCGACCATTTTCAAAGTCAAATCCTGCCATTTGAGGCACGTTTATTTTGTGGTCTGTAATTGCATTCAAATTGGACTTGTCGAAATTTGTCGTTTGATAAAACGTTATAGAGCTAGCTTACAACGACGTCTATACTGTTTCTCTTGTTGCTGTTGTTGTTGTTGTTGTTTGTTATTTCACTGATGCGACTGAATTGGTTTATTTAACTCTTTACCAAATGACAAAACTTTAAACTTGCCTAAATTGACAGCATTTGCAGACGAGAAATTAAACATGGTTCAAAGGATGAAATATGCCATTGATAGGGTAGAAAACATTGCGGGAAAAGGAGAAAATGCTGGTTACCAGCATGTTCTCCTTTTCCCACAATGTTTTCAAAAGGTCCCTTTTCTCAGGGCCGTTAAAACTCGGGATTGTGTGGTAAAGGATAAAGTCGAGTTGAAATCCAGGAGGCAACAATTCTCAAGCATATTTAACCACTGGATCTATTAGATCTAGGATTTTATTCCGCCTCGATTAATTCTTTACCAGATGACAAAGTTTAAGACTTGTCCAGATTGGAAGCTATTTACAAACAATAAAATATGAGTCATGCTCTGGCTAAAGGGGGCTTAATGCATCTCCGTAATGCAGGATCCCGAGCAATTCATTACAGTATTATGGACCCATAAAATCCATTTTGTATAGCAACCGACTGAATTATAAGGTACCCTGGTCCTTTAAGCTGCATAAAATTGACCAGTAGCAAAAAGTTTCTGACCTGGTCAGCCTGCGCGGAGTGCGCAGGCTGACCTGGGTCGATAATTTTTGCAAATGCATTAGGCCTCCTTTTCAGAGAGCATACCTCATGTATATATGAATTAAAATGAAATTTGTTTTTGGAAGGGTCGACAACATTGAGGAAAAAGGAGAAAATGCTGGTCACCGGAATTTTCTAATTTCTCCAAATTGTTTTCAAAAGTCTTCTTTTGAGGGTTGTTAAAACTCGGACTTGTTTTGTAAATGATTAATATCTCCGTATAAGGCCCATTTCTGTATGAGGTGTAATGCAATCAAAGTGTCGTGGGTAACAAACTATGATACTAGAGAAGCATGGCCAGATACATTTGGCGTACATGGTGTATTTGCAGTTAGTTGATTAAGCTGGCCCCCGTTATACATATACCTAATCAACATAACTTAAGCTGTATTAAAGTAGGTTACCAATCCATTAGTCGATCTGGGGGCTGGTGGGCTCATAGGCTAACTGTATCATTGACTTGCCGGTAACACAAAGTCTGTGTTTCAGCTGTACCAAATAAAGCAGTGCGATCCCTCTACACTCAGCCAAATTTCTAACAGGCCATTTTTGTTTCTCCCGTAAATTTTAACAAATAATGGACAGGTAAATAAAAACAAACTGTAACATATATTTGGACCTTAGCCATGGTATTGTAATGAAAAGATTCTCGATGGTTTGCGCATACGTGGTGTCTTTCAGCCAAAACAGATTAAAAAAGGAAGCATAAATTGCTGAAATTTCGTCAGCAATAAGATAAAATATGAAAATTATTCTTTGCACAAAAGTATAAACCGAGAGAAGGAGCATGAAGTTCTGCAAAAAATGATTTTCAGTTTTCAATGTTCAGTGAATGAATGTTAAATAAGTTCCTTTCAGAAGGACGAGTCAAAAAATTATTTTCAGACTTAGGCTTTTGCACTTGGCAATTTTCCCAAAATTCAAACCAAATGAACGGTGTCTTTTCTGGACAGCGGATGCCGGAAAAGGTCTAGCTTAAACATGACCGGTTAGAAGTTTTGTGGAGTGTATGACTGTAGTTGAGGCCTTGGATTCTAAACCAGGAAATCCAATCCAAACACAATGTTCGTCGCTACTCATTTGGGACTTTCTTCTGGCAAGACATTGCACATGCCAAGCCTATTACTGTTTAAACCCAGTTGAGACATGGATAAGACAGCTGTTCTTGTGATATGAATAAATTAATGTCGAACCGGACGAGCCTACGAGCTTATAAAACACAACTCAAATACAGCGGTATCAGATCTGGAGTCACTGACACTGTTGATATGAAGAGGTGCACTGTTCCGGGAAAATTGCTTGTAATACATCGTTGTAATGCATTATAACAGACAGTTTGATCCATTTTTCCTAAAACCCGACTGCATCATATGGTAGAATGAGGTAGAAGAGTCCTTTGACATGCATAAAATTTACCAAATGTAAAAAGTTTCGATCTAGGTCAACCTGCGCAGAACTGACCTGAGTCGATACTTTTTGCAGATGCATTTAACCCCTTTTTGCACAGAGCACAACTCATAGATAAATGATAAATACCGGTACTGACAATACAACAGTGTGCTTACTCCGGCCTTTCCTTGGTATCTTGCCCTCTTGCGTACATTTCGAAGATATCCAAGATGGTAGATCTATAGAATCAAAGGGAAAGTGGCCGAACATGATATACAAACATTGATGTGTACGTGTTGAATTCACATATAGAACTAATTCGTTATGAGATAAAAAAAAAAAACTGTTTGCTTTTCAAACATGTTTAAGTGCATTTTTTAAAGTATTGTTCGTTTTTATAGACTTATGTACATGTATTATAATAATTTAATTCAATGCTTTGAGTTTGAATAAGTAACTTATAAAATTTATGTAAAATATAATCCATGTGTTAATTCTTATTTGATCTCCTTTTGATTTATTTCTCGTTTAAAACATTAATCAGTATTTAATATCTTCTGACCAACGGGACAACAAGTGCATCAGCCAATTTACCAAATATAGCGATATTGCCCGTTTGGAGTAATGAATGCAATCAACAAAATGACCCATGCGATATTTGATGACGATGGCGATGATGATTATGATGAGAGAGGAAAGAAGGGATGAGTGGAAAAGGGGAGGGAAGGAGGGGATGGAGGAGGAGGAGATTTAGCATGGACTGTTAGGAAAATAAAAGAATGCGAGGATCTCCAGGAACAATATCCAGCTGTTCTTCGAATGGACCCCCATCGGCGTGCTCAGTCAAAAGGTGCTAATGCACGCGAGGTTGCTTAAGAGTTCACCTCTAGTTTCTATTTGCGCTTTTGGATGGGCTAAACCAAATGAGCGGCACTATGTGAAAATGAAGCTCCATGAGTCTCCGTAATGTATTATGCTAAGCAAGTTGACCCGTAATCCAGATCCATTTTGTCTAAACGGCGAAAAAATCACGAGGTAAAATGGTCATTTGACATGTAGAAAATTTACCAGTAGCAAAATGTTTCAACCAATGTCAGCCTGCGAGGGCTACACATGCTGCCATAGGTCGATATTGTTTGCAGATGCATTAACCCATTACCACACAATCCCAACTTTAAACGACCCTGAGAATTAGTCTTTTGAAAGTATGTGGGAAAAGGAGAAAATGCTGGTAACCAGCCTTTTCTCCTTTTCCCACAATATTTTTTAACCTATCAGGAGCAAATCCAATCATTTGAGGCACATATAATTTGTTGTTCAATTGGGACAAGTCTAAAATGTTGTTGTGTGGTAAAGAGTTAAAGCCCCTTTTTCACAGAGAATGGCTCAAGTGGTTTAGCCAATCAGAAATTGTGTTACTGTGTTACTTAAATGCAATTTAGAATGGTTTGGTGATTTCGGATACTCGTGTCTTTTTTTTTTACCTGCACACAGTTCTTCTTGTGCATGACACTCGCTGCCTCCTCATATAAACAAGGGGTAGAAATCACGATTAACGATGACAGATGGCTGAATCAAGTGTAATGAGTTTCACAGATCACTGAAAAGAATTTTGATCAAACCGGAACTTGAAATTTCCAAGCACTGTGACAAATGAGGTATCGACACACAGTTGGTGTCACTTTTAAAGAACCGTCATTATATTGATCCCTTCAGTAAATAATTTATTGGTTTAAAGACACTGGGGGACAAGATTTTTGAAAACATGATGGATTTAGGAGAAAAAGCTGGTAACAAGCCTTTTTCCCATTTCCCACATTGTTTTCTACCCTTTGGAAGACACATCCCATCACTCGAGTCACATTTGATTTGTCGTCTGGAAATGCTTTCAATTTGAAAAGTTCTACAAATTTGTGCTTTGGTTAAGAGTTAAAAAATGGAATTTCGAACAACAGTAGCTGACAGGACCATAAGTGTTGGAGACAAGAAAGCTTTATAATCTGAACAATTTTATTCAGTTCGTCTTTGATTTTAGCCATAGTTTGGCTATTGTCGACAAAGCAATGGGTATGTCTAAGTTATTCAATACAAAACATGTGAGCCATGCTCTGGCAAAAGGGGGTTTAAAGCATCTTCATGACACATGGTACCATGCAAGTCATCACATAATTATGGATCAACAAAATCTATTTTGTCTGACAACAGGCTGAACCATACGATACAGTGGTCCTTTGACATGCAGAAAATTGACCAATAGCAAAAGGTTTCGACCCAGGTCAGCCTGCGCTGACTGCGCAGGCTGACCTGAGCAGATATTTTTTTGCAGATGCATTAAGCCCCTCTTTCAAAGAGCATGGCTCATGTATTGTTTGTGTACACAAGCTGAACTCTTGTTAAAAAAAAAAGGCACGTGAATTGATCATGACCTCATGTAAATTGATACGACATAAATAAGTAACAAAATGGAATGTGTAAAAAAACTTCCAATAATATAATGTAATGTAATGCAATCAGTAAATTATATGTAGTAATTGCTTATAAGAGACCTAATGTAACCATCGATGCAAAATAAAGGAAACGATACAAAAAGGGGTTGAACCGCTAAGCTGTTTAAGTCTGTAACAGACGGCAAAATATTAGACACGACCATTGTTAAAGCATCTGCAGACGACAAATAAATTGTGGCTCAAATGGCGACATTTGTCTGGGAAAAGGCAGAAAACTGGCTACCTGCATTTTATACTTTTCCAATCATGTTTTTTATAGATTTTTTTTTTTCCAGTTTTTTTTTTTTCTCTTGAAACGGCGTAGTTTGCTAAAGGGCGCTTCTCTCTCTTTTCAGGGCACGTCTGCTCCTGAAAAACAACTCGTGATAACCGATATATACATGATTTATAGATTGTTCAAAAAAGCGAAAATTTAATGTATCCTGTGAGAGCCATGGTTTATCTTTTATGTATTTTACCCACTGACAGGACCACACGTTGATGATCGCATATTACAAGTCTTCAGGTTGTCATCCCAGACCAGAGTTGCGGGGCACGGTCTGACAAACACACCACTAGGTGCACACGTCATGTAGTAATGGCAACCCTGGCAAGACTGATAATCGCCCGCAGGGTTCAAACTGCAGTCTGTTCTTTGGCCCAAGCATCCGGCTGAAAGGGCAAAGAAATAATGTGTAAATAAATTTCTATTCTCTTTGCATCTAACATTTAACAGAAGACAATAGCTGCCCTAAGAACAGATTTTGGAACTGTGACGTAATCAATGAAGACTGAATTCATTTGAAATTAATTGGCTACCAATGCGATCATTGCATTGATTTTTTCATCATCCTAAATGATATTTGATCTATCACAAAAAATCGCTACACAACCTGTAGGCCACTTTCGGGACGCCATTTGTACATGGTGGACAAGCATTACCATGATTTGTCTTAAAGATGGTGAATAGCCTTCCCATGATTTTAGGTATTTAGAATCTTTGAAGTGTCTGTCTCTTTTCAAATATGTCTGCCCTTGTTGGACAGTCGACACTCAAGGACCACAATAGAAATAAGGGTGTCTTTCATTTGTGTGTTAAAAAGTGTCTTTTTTGTGTGTGTAAACATATGCCTGATATGGTTCATTATACGTATACCTACCAATCACACTTTTCGTGGGAATGTCTTTGGACGGCACACCTTAGATCCCTAGCTTAGTACTAGTGAAACTTAGGACATACATGAATATGTGAGATGTCGCCGTGATAAGACCAAATGTAAAGAAAGTGACGTAGAACACCATTCAATCAATCAGTCTATCTAAATTTATGTCGTCTGATAAATAGTTAAGCACACCATCTACACGCAGACATGTCCAATGACTGATGTCAAATAAAACTTTAACTCTTTAGGCGCCAAATAAGCAAACTTGGCTTCTTTTGATGGCTGTAAATACAATCCGCTGAGTCTCCGGAAGATTTATATCCTATAGGCTTGACCAAACAAGCGGAGGGCATAGATCAAAGATCAGACTGCACGTTCTGTGCAGTCTGATCTTGATCTATGCCGTCCGCAAAAGTCCCTGTTTTCGCCTATGGCGCTGAAAGGGTTAAAGTCTGTAAATAACAGCTCTGCAGAAATCGAGAATTTATGCCTAGATAACAGGTCTGTCTATTCACTGTCGATCAAGAGAATATTTTATGATATTGAACAAAGACATACTTACTGGAATATAGAACACCACTGATTACCTGACTACCGGGTAACATAGGTCGAATGTAGGGATTCACTATAGAATAGAGATAGAAAACTCTCGATAATTTAGGTACAAAAGGAAACAGGGCCCGGTTTCACACACACACACACACACAGACAAAAACCCTTAAATCTCTTATTTTACCCAAGTCTACTATTGGTCCCAGGTTCTGACTTTGGCTGAGTTTGTTATTTCTGACATATTTCAGCAACGTTAACAGACTATAGTTCCCTTCTCAAATCCTGATTTGACACTACGTTTCAGTCTCAACTAAGCAAAATAAAAAGACTTAAGTCAAATAACAGACTTCAGTCCATTATGTTGCCGAGAGTAGTAAAGGAGGGTAGCAGCGGGACACGGCACCACCGTGTCCCGCTGCTACCCTCCCTGGCGTCCGAAACTGGGGTATTTTGTCCCGCTACCGTCCTACCACGATTTTTGGTAGGACGGTAGCGGGACAACTTCCCCCCCAAAAACGTCAAAAATGGCCAAACCGGAAGTGGACCTTGCCCCCCCATCCGCCCACTTTTGCAAGCCCCGCCCACTGCGTTTTGATTGGTCGAGACGCTTTGCTGGATGTGTGATTGACACCTCCCACTGCGTTTTGATTGGTCGAGACGTTTTCCTGGATGTGTGATTGACAGCTCCCTCCTCACACCACTGCAAAAATGCGCGCGCAGAAGAGGAAACCGGAAATAGAATTCCTACCGAAGAGTGGTGTGCCACCGTGTTTGCACCACCTTCGCTCATCTCTGTAGAACTGGGCCATTTCTCTGTCACCGTGTTGGACTTAGTCTTTTTTTCTCCGTCTTTATTCGGTGAGATGTACCATCGTCTTCGTTCACCTCTGTAGGCCTGAGCCATTGCTCTGTCACCGTGTTGGACTTAGTCTTTTTTCTCCGTCTTTGTTCGGTTTAGACTTTCTCTATTACCGTGTTGGACTTAGTCTTTTTTCTCCATCTTTATTCGGTGAGATGTGCCACCGTCTGTAGGACTTAGCCATTTCTCTGCTTTCGTTCGACTTAGCCATTTCTCTGTCACTGTGTTGGACTTAGTCTTTTTTTCCGAGACAAAGATCTTGTATCGGCCTTAGCGATATTGACAATTTGGATAAGTAGTCTTTCTAGGGTATTGGTTAGTCCTGAAAAGGACTGTTTTGTTTTTTTGTGGTTTTCTGTCTTTCTTTTTGCTGTGTTTTTTCTTATCTTTTCTCATCTAATGAGAGCTCTTCTTTGTTTTCTTTTGGTGCTTTTTTGAGTTTGAGTTTTGGGATCTTGAAGTTCTTGAAGTTATCAATGTTTTTTCCATGTTTTCCCAAACCTCTTTTTGGTGAAATTGTATAATCGTGATCGTATCGTTGTTTTTTGTTAAGCTGGGTATCATCGTCTTTCTCTATTTTTCGTTTGATTATTCTTATCTTCTCTAACTTTTGATGTTGGTGTTTTTCTGGTTTTTTTTCCTTTGGTTGTTGATCTTTCTCTGTCTGTGTTTCCTTTGAGTGTTGATTTTTTTCTGGCTGTTTTTTCTTTGATTGTTCATCTTTTTTTGCTCGGTTTTCCTTTGACTGTTGTTCTTTTTTTACAGTAGTTATGACGAATTCTGTTAACTTTTGAATACTGGTTTTATCGAAGTTAACCAGTACTGGGATCTTTGCAGGAGCTGATGAATTCTGCTGACTCTGTTGACTCTGTTGGGTTTGCTGGCATAACGTCTCAATATTTTTACTGAGTTGGGTCATATTTGTGTTCAAACTCTTCACCTCGTCTAAAAGCTGAGCCATTACAGAATCTTGTTTTGAAATCATCTGTCTCATTTCTTCTTCAAATCTATTGTTTGATACTCCCATTGGGTTGATGAATGTTGAATTCATGGTTGAAGATAAAATATCTCCATTGTTTTCAGGTTGTGGTAAGGAGTTGTCTAAGATGTAATCAGCTAAGTTGAAATCCATTTTCCGTTAACAGTTTGTTTTACTCGCACTACTCGAGAAACGAGAGGCGAATGGTTGTAGAGAAATATCGTCAGCGTTTTATAGGTTGGTAGGGGATTGACCTACTTCGATACAGAATTAAGAGAGCGCGGACCCGGTCGAGAGCATGTAGGTAGAACATAACAGATAGAGAGAAATAATGGAAATCTTGGTTGTTAACTAACCGATTGATCTGTTCTCTATTGTGAATGTAACATGTCCTATGATTGAACGAAACAGTTGAATTCTAGTCAAGCAGAGATTATATTGTCTTTCATTTCTCCTACATAGTTATAATGGAGATGATAATTTCCTTAGAGGAAATACTTTTGACTTGACTTTTGTTTGTTTTGACAATTTTGAAAAGATAGAACTTTTCTTGGTATTGGACAGTGCTGAAAAGGACTGTTTTTCTAAGATTTACATTTTTTCAACCTCTCCGTCTATCTCTCGCAACCTCAAACTCATCAAGTAACATGATAAGTAGTGCTATCTCATGACGCATTTGTCGTCGGCGTAACCATTCTTCTAACCAGTTCGCTATTGAAAGATATACCACCGTTCCAAACATGAACATGCGAAACATTTTTATTCTCGAGTATTGAGAGGAAAAATGGTTAAATGAGAACTTCACTGGCTTTCTTTATACGTTTTACAGACGGATTGATCTACTTTGACTCAAAATTAACGTTACCCAATCGTTAGTTCCGTTATATTTCTTTGGACAGATGGAGGTTAAATGAAAAAACACTGGATAGTCTTAGTCTTTTTTTTGAAGTATGATTCTCTTTTTGTTAACTTGAAGAAAGAAATAGTCTTTTACTTTGATCAGAAATCAATTTTGGGTTGACAATTTGAAGAAAAAGATGGAACTTTCTTGGTGTATGTTAGTCCTGAAAAGGACTGTTTTTCACCATTCTCTGAAATGAAATTAATTTAACTATCGGTTAAGTTAATTTCAAAACTAGAGAAAAGATAGAGGATTCTAAACCTCCTCCTCATCATCTTCGGTGAGCAATTCACGACGAATCTGGTCGATCTCTTCAACTTTGGCATGGAGATACTCATTATACATAATGAGTACTCCTTTGATAGCACAAAGTTTTATTTTGAGGTTGTATCGAACCGCTCTGCTATTGCACTTGTCGTAGCGTTTTTCCACTCCACTCAGATGAATTCTAAGTAATTCATGTTGTTCACATCCTCTTCTAAACCGATGTTCTGCTTCAATCAGACGGAATCGCTTGTCGAGGGTTTTCATTTTTGAGCTCTGAGAGGAAAAACTGATTAAAAAAGTGGAAATATAACCGTCCTTTTATAGGTTTACAGAGGGATTGACCTACTTTGATACAGAATTAAGAGCACGAACGAGGCCGAAAACAGTCTTTTTTGAGTTGAAAGAACATAGTTATTATAGGGTGCTATATCATCTACTATATTGTCTGGTCTTGAGTTCTTAATTAGAAGAAGATGTATTTCTGATTGACAATTTGAAAAGATAGAACTTTTCTTGTTGAATGTTTAGCCCTGAAAAGGGCTGTTTTTAATGAAGTGTACTCTTTCACTGACTACGATCGACTTGTTCTTCTTCTTCTTCGGACTGCACCATAATGAAGGCTTGACAACAATGATTACACCAAATCACTACACCATAATCTTCATTATCGTCATAAAACCCCTCATCTGGCTCTGGACAATTGTGCTTTTCTCCAAGATAGTGTAGGATACGAAAGCATTTCCCACACTCTATCGTACATGCTTTATCACACTGAGGACAATAAGGAAAAATTATAACCATTTTGTTTTTCTTGCCTTTGCTATACTTTTACAATTCTCTTATTCACACTGCTCGAGAAAAACGAGAGTCGAATGGTTATAGGAGAAGTTCACTAGGAATTTTATAACTTACAAACGGATTGACCTACTTCTGACTTGGAATTAACGTAAGCCAATCGGTAGACTCGTTATATTTCTTTTGGATAGTTGAAAAAAGGGAGTGTCGAGAAATGGCGGGAGTGGGAAAAACGGGTGAAAAAAGGCGGGTGTGAAGAAATAGGCGGACTTTTCTGATGGGACTTAGTCTTTTTTTTGAGTCTGATGCAACTGTTGATATAATCTGAGAAATACATTTTTTCTTTGTGAAATTGACAATTTGAAGAAGTAGTCTTTCTGGGGTAATGGTTGGCTCTGAAAAGAGCCCTCAAGCCCAAAAAAGAGGGAGAGTGGTTCTAAAAGAACCATTGATATCATCCACTACACAGGATATGCCGTAATGACACAGACATCTTTATACCTAAATACGTCCGGCAACTCAAATCCATCATAGCAGGCGACGACTTTGCAAACATATGCCTCCTTACCGTCTGCATTTTTCCCAATTTCAACAGGATATTTCATTTCGAAAACTATCTTGTTGGAACCTTGTAGACTAATAGTCTCGCCATGTTCTACAGTAGATTGTACCATTTCATAAATTTCTGAAATGGTAAATCTTTTAGAGAACAAGCTAGGTTGCGATTCATCCAAGTATCGTTCTGCATCGAAATAATGTTTTCTAATGAAATGCTCATAATTGAAGTATTTCTTATAGCGTAAATATTTCCTGCTATAATAAGACTGAGGCGGACTACCAAAACCTTGTCTCACGGACATATCACTAGAATGTAGAAATGGATAAAAAAGATAAAGACAGAGAAAGAATAAAGTTAGGAAAAAATCGATAGCGTTTTATAGCTTGGTAGGGGGATTGACGGAGCACGAACGGAGGTGAGAGCATGTAGATAGAACATAATGTACTATATGACCTATCTACAATTTCCCAAGACTGTGTTTTTGGAAAGAACTGTAATCAAAACATACGACTTTGTTTTTAAATCATTGCTTTATTCAAGTTCTTTAACAATATCATTAGAAACAATATAGCATTTTTTACAAAGCATTTTTTACGGAAGCGTTATTGAAGTTACATTATATACAAAACATTATTGACAATACAGTTCTAACAACAATTTCTACAATGCGAATTCACAGATGCCTCGATTTTTCCACTTGTCTTCATGCTCCCTAATAGCTTTGTGCAATTGTTCATTGCCCATAAACATTGGATATACACCGTCCAAACCACTGAATTCACACGTTCCTCTTATTTGAAAGACGTTTTTGAATACCCCTTTTGCTGAAAGAGTTGAAAGTACGATTTTTTCTGTTATATCTCTATCAAATAGGAAATAGCCTTCCATGATATCCACTCCTTCGGCATTATCTCTTGTTCTTGTATAGCGTAAGTAGAAGTTAAACACCTCTGATTTCGTTTTCAGTAGGTTCAGGTAACTTTCTTCAGCCCTTCCTACGATAACGAATCGCCATCGGCTTGTGGATTGCAATTGTTTAGCGAAATAGTCACCTTTCCACAAACAAGCTGTTAAATATCCTTTGATAGTGAGATCGAAATCTGAGTCGGTCACCAACATTGCAATAAAGTCGTGTATGCTATACAGCTTACAAGATATTTCTCCTTTTGCAACTCCCTTATGCAATTTATCTATCCAAAACCTCACACAGCTGAATTTAAGATTAAACTGCGTTTGTTCATTGAGCATGTGTAGATGAATGTAGTCTCTATAAACTTTTTCGCAAAGCTCTATTGGTAAAGGTAGCATTTCACTTGACATGGTTCCTTACTGTTTTAAAAACCGTCTTACTTTAAGCGCTCACTTCAAGTCAGTGTAACACGATCCTGTTTTCTTACAGTTATTTATACCCTCGAACTTGTATATCCATAGGATACAGAATCATTACAATGCGAATTCACAGATACCTCGATTTCTCAACTTGTCTTCATGGTCCGTAATAGCTTTGTGCAGGTACTCATTACCCAAAAACATTGTATATTTATTGTCCAACTCACAGCATTCATGTGCTCCAGTAAATGGAAAAACACATATTAATTTGTCTTTTGTTGAAAAAGTTGAATATAGGATTTTTTTTGTTACATCTCTATCAAATAGAATATAACCTTCCAAGATATCTGCTCCTTCCTCATCATCTCTTTCTCTTTTGTAACGTAAGTAAAAGTCGAACAGAACCGACTTCATTTTCAGTACATTCAGAAAACTTTCTTCTAGTCTTCCTATGATAATGAATCGCCATCGACTTGTGGTTTGCATTTGGTTAACAATATAACTATCTTTCACCAAACGAACTGCTAAATAAGCTTGGAGAGTAGGATCAAGATCTGAGTCGTCCACCATCATTACAATAAAGTCGTGTATGCTATACAATTTGCAGGAAGTCTCTCCTTTTGCAACTCCTTTATGCAGCTTGTCTATCCAAAGTTTCACACAACGGAATTTAATATCATGTTGTAGTTGTTCATCGAGGGCGTGCAGAAAGATGAATTCTCTATAAACTTTTTCACGTAGTTCTATCGGTAAAGGCAACATTTCGCTTGACATGATTTCCACTTTTGGTAGTTTTCACTAGTAATGTTTTTTTAAAAATCGTCTTACTTTGGCTGTTCAAAACAATGTATCACAGAATTTGTTTTCTTACAGTAATTTATACCCTCAAACTTTCATGTCCATAGGGTACAGTGTCAGTATCGTTTACAATCACTCTTTTGGTATATACAGAGCGAAACGTTTTTGACTGTGGTTCGCTGGTCACTGTTCTGTCTCTGTGTCTTTTGATTCTACAATCATACTGAACCTTAATTTCTACTGTGCGATCCAAAGCACATTTCGAATAGGTGTCGAAATTCACCATCTGGTTTGTATTGTGATCCAAAGTAATTCCCTTGACTTTACATTTACTTTTTTCTTTTCCATCTTTTGTTCTCATTTTGTAAGCGTAATTTTTTGGTCCTAGACCTCTGAAATGAGTGATTCTGCAGTCAGGTTCTTCATCGGTCCATTTTCCTAGCCTGCTGTTAATGATGGGAGGGTTCCACAATTCAGGATCATGAATGTACATACAACTATCTGTATCGAAATACAGAACTCTATCCCCCAATCTTTCAAGAACACTATACAGTTCCAACCTTGCATAAGCTGTTACGTAGGACGCTACAATAACGTTGGCTGTAGCATGTGTTTCGACAAAGTTCATCTTTTCTTCATAGTTGACCAAGATGAATGGGCACTCATTGTCAAAGATTTCCACGTACTTTACCGTATATTTCGGATCGGTAATCAACTCGAAATATTTAGACGGCTCTCTGATGTATTTCGTCTTGGTCATGTTTTCACGCTGTGCTAATTTCCCCCAAAGACAGTTCAACATAATCTTAGCAAATGATCTTTTGCCAGGGTTTTTTTGTATGCATTTTGGATCGAGACGAATCCCTTCGGCTTCCTCATAGTCGCGAATAAACTGTTCTTTTTCTGAGTCTGTCTGACACCAACCGGGATATCCACTAGCTTCTTGCTTGATTTTCAAGAAATTGTCCACATAGCCTTTAAAGAATTGGTTCGAAACAGAGTCGAAATGCCAGATTTCATACACTTGCATCAACCGATAGCCACAGTCAAGAGCTTTGAACAGTTCGAATGTAACCCAAGTTCCAACCAATGCTCTCTCTTCTTTTTCATGGCTACAAACATTTGAGCTTTCTTGTGCACATTTCATACAGAGTGGGAACATCATTTTGTTGTTACAGTGAACTGGAAGAACGGGGTGAAACAAATCAGTTGGGGGTAGAACTTTGCATTTAATGAGTCCTTCATACTGACGAATATTCTCTATATCGATAGTCTCAGGAGTCAGGATTGTTGGATGGCCTACAGGATAGAATTTGTGTTTGCAGACGTAAGGATACAGAGAGCAAATATCAATATACTTGATTTCCTTTTCACTGTTTTCCTCAACATCATAGGCAATTTTTATTGCGTTACATCTACCGCCAGCCAAGCCCTCTCTTGGGTCGATGGGGTCGCAGTTCGGATATAGCGTTTCAATGATTTCTTTGTACTCTTTATCCTTCATCTTAGCGTCGAATTCATGCTCCCATATGGTCACAATGTTGTAGCCCTTTCTTTTGATGCTTTCTAACCGTTCAACAGTGGTGTTGTACAATTCATCCATTGTTTTTCCACTGATATGATTGATATATTTCCGATCCTTAAAGCATTTCTGACAACCATGAAATAAATCCCCGAGGAATTCATAGACAGTATTTGTTTCAGCGTGAAATCCGTCTACACTGTATTTACCAATTTGAAATTCGCCACCATTTTTGGCATGCTGAATATGGATACCTTTTTCTTTAGCGATACTTTGAATCCAACGTATTGCTTTCATAGAAAAACAACGTTTGGCTGGGTCTTTGGTTGAGATGATGGCTATTTGATCTTTTGGCAAATAATCTTTTCTCCAAATCTTGTTACAGGCACCAGCAATGGTGAACGCCTCTGAAAATGGACAAATCCCACTCTGTTCGATAAACAACTTTCTGAATTCACCACATCCTCGTCTTAGGATATCAACATCGGATCGACAGTACAACTCCATCTCTTTTTGGAAATTGAATTCCTCACCGTTTTGAACTTTGTCATTATACCAGAGTATGAAATTTGATCTACCCTCTTCAGACATTGAGTCGGGTTTGTAATAACTCATATCCAAGTAGGGGCCGACGTAATCCCAAAATTCGTCTGTATTTGCCCAGTGAGGAAAGTAGCCTTTTTTCATTTCTTGAAGTCCAAATGTGGTCGGAAATTTTGCCAACCCGAAGCTCATGAAACTAAAGGAATCGATCAAACGCACACCATTCAGTTCTAACTTCAAAATGTTATTTCCATTCATGGTTAGTTCTGGTTCTTTCATCCCAACGTTGATAATGTGGTTGAGAATGAACTGGCCATCATAACCTTTTAGATTATGGGCAATAGCTGTGATTCCTTTATGATGTTTTGTAAAGAGCCAGTTGCAGAACTGCTTCAAAGTTTCTTTTCCTTGAAAAATAACCTCTCTCCCTTCTTCGAATTCACTGCATGTGGAACAATGAAAATCAAGTGGTTTATCGATGCAATCAGCACAGGCTCTGTGTGCAATACAGTAATTTGGGATATGTACTCCCGTGTCTTGCTGACATTCGAAATCAAAGAAAATGAACAAAGGTTTTTTGACATTAGAAGAACTCGTCTCATCGTCGCTGTCATGCTTCATCTTACTCTGGTAAGACTGAATAAAACAGCGATGAGAAAAGTCAACTATTTTCTTGCAGATATGACACTTTTTCTTTCCCTTACAGACATGGTTTTTCTTTCTGACAAGAATTTGTCCCTCACATTTTGAACAAAGTTTCACTAATTCACAAATGGTTTTCTTCTCTTTACCCTGAAGTGTTTTGTGATTTCTGAAGCATTCCACACTGAAAAATCGTCTATGGCAATCAGAGCAGACACAACCTTTTGATTTTGATTCTGATGGACATTTTCCAGCACGAAAACAACCTTTACAGATCTTTGAGCAGGCATGGTCTTCCCGATTCTTGTATCGTGTGTCACAGAACTCACAATAATAACCACAATCAAGAAATGATGTGATGGATTTGATGTAATCGTAGTGATTTTGATGAAAGTACAAATGTATGATTTTACTATTGTCTTTGACTTCTGGATGTTCAAATACTTTTTCCACTTTCGAAAGCTGTTGGTGAACTTTAATAACATAATCTTTTTCGTACAAGAAATCTTGAATTTTTTTGTATTCTTCAATCCCTACAGGCTGTGTCGACGAAACTCCAACTTCATTCATCAACTTCTCAGCTTCAGTCTTTTGGAGCGACCTGTTTGATCTTTTGATGAGATCCCATTTTCGATTCCATGTTTGGGTGTTTTCACGTTCATGGTGATAAATCCCTACAACAACCGCTCTTGCAAAACATAAATGGTCCCGATTGTTAATTTCAATAATCGAGTGTTTCTTTTTTGCGAAAACCTTCGAATCCAATAGCTCTGTTGCTGAAAGTCTTTTACCACTTCCACTTGGAGGTATCGTATATGTAATGTCGAACTCCATGCGACCATCGTTCAAGACGAATTCCTCATTTGATTGTAGAACTTTTTCAATCTCGTTCAGCATAATATGACTGTCCAGCTCTTCTACGCATAGAAAGGGAATATGAATCCCTATTTTCAATGAAGGGTGATTAATGCTAAGCCTAATCATATCCCTCGGTTCAGCCTTTAACTTTTGAATGATTTGTCGGATAACATCATCAAATAAGGCGGTCAATTGTTGTGGTTGTAGTTCTTCGAATTCCTTAAAAGATGCCTTCAGTACATAGGCTTCTGTTTTGAATTTTCTTGACTTCCTTTTTCCCACCTCTGTTAAGGTATATAGTCTTTTCATATCTAAACTTTTTGTGTCTGAAGAGGTAGATTCTTCTTTCTTGGGTGAAAACGACTCATCGTGGCTTTCTTCTTTCAAAGATTTTTTGCCTTTCAACCGTTTAGATTTCTTGGGTAACGGTGAAATTTTCTCATCGCCGCTTTCATCATTGGTACTACTATCTGGATAGACCAGGATTCTTTTTCTTTTTTTTGCCGGTAGTAATTTTTTTCTCTTTTTTGGTATTGATTGAGTTGACTCATCGTCACTTGTACTGTCTGAATAGGGTACTAATCTTTTAGACATTGTTTTATGGTTACTTGTAAGTCAGACAATGACCCAGAGCTCAAAAAAGTCTAGCTTTTTTATATCCTTTTCAGACCCGAACGTGTATAAAAAGAAACGTTACACTTGAAATCTTCATCATTCCTCGGAAAGATTTCGAACAGTATAGTTGGTAGAAAAAATGAGTGGGTTCAAACTACAAAGTACAACACCAAAGAGAGTGTATCTGTATGTTAACCCATACACCCACGATCATGAGATCACCAATATACCGTCGAACTATCAAGTTTACCACGCTGGGAACTACGTGGGATCATTTCTATCCCACCAGCATTTTGCAGAAAAAGATGTTTATCGTATCACCAGAGTCCTGGATCAGTCTACATTTGACAAACGACATGGAGTGGGTGATATGAGAACGAATATTTGTTTTACATGCGACAAACCAGGACATTGGGCCAGACAATGTCCAGAAAAAGAAAAGCAGATGTGGAGATTCGTTTCTGTCTTCGTGGACCCCTATAGTCACGATGTCAAAATTTCGGAAACAATGGAAACCGGTGGTGAATTCCAACACATGAAATACGTCGGAACTCTATTATCATATAAAGCTATCGAAAATAAATGGAAAACAAGCTCACCACAGGCTACAACCTCATCGACTGAAAATCAGATCGAAAATCAGATCGAAAATATGGAGAATGATAACACAGATATCAGCGATACAGAGATCTGTAGAATTCAGGTAGAAATACATGATAAATCGCAACAAAGCTCACAAAAAAATAAACTTTCTTCAGAGGACACTCTTATACTCGACCAAAACGATGAAAATTCTTCAGTGTCTGGGGAAAAGAAAAACAACGAGAAAAGAGAAAATAAGAAAAAGAAGAACTGTTTCTTTTGTAAAACAGAAAAACATGATGCAAAAATCTGTCCAGATATTGTGTTGAGAAATAACGATAATGAAAGCGATAAAAAAGAAAAGAAGCGTAAGAGTGAATGTGAGTCTGACATCCCGAAGAAGAAAAAAAGAAAAACAGTGTGAGTTGTAAAAAATGTGGTAATAAAAACATTTCCAAGTTGAAAAACTGTTTAAAAACGATTCATTTGCTTTTTCACAGATCATTATTAACATTTTGTATATATTCTTCACAGTTCAATGTTTCACAGTTTGATGTTTCATTGTACAAAAAAAATCTTAAATAAAAATATAAAAACATATGCATAGGACTTGACTTTTGTTTGTTTTGACAATTTGAAAGATAGAACTTTTCTTGGTATTGGCTAGCCCTGAAAAGGACTGTTTTTCGAAGAGAATGCATTCTTCACCATTTCACCGAAGGATACATTCCCATCATTCTAGCCTGCCAACCTCGATGTTCTGTTGGAGGTATCAATTCTGTCAAATCAGGGTAAATATTCCCTATCTTGACCATAGGAGTACGAGTGTAGAACTCATAACCACGTCTCTCGAAGAACTCTCGGAGGGCTTTATGGTTTAACCTCTTCCTTTCTTCTCTTTTATCTTGGTCCTTCTCCATGGATTCTTTTACCCATTTCTCCTCTACTTCTCTCTCAAGCTTCTTCCTACAGAACAACCCACAGCAAAAGTCGGACAACTTCATTGTGAAGAAATGATTTATAGAAAGAAAGCATAGACTTTATAGCTTTTGAGAGGGATTGACCTACTTCACGACAGAATTAAGAGCGCGAACGTGGGCGAAAAATGTAGATAAAATATAATGCACTATATGATCCATCTATAACATTAAAAGAGTGTCACCGCCAAAAAAATGTAACGAGGCTGACAATTGGATAACGTTAATTCTGAATCAAAGTAGGTCAATCCCCCTACCAAGTTATAAAAGCCGACGATCTTCTTCTATACTCATTCGACTTTCGAATAGTACGAATAAATTATAAAGTATAGTAAGACGAGAAGAAATCGAAATATGGAACAGATAAACCATCAAGTAGCTGACGCTCTCCGAGAGTATTTAATTGCTGGTGAAGACTTATTGGTAGTGAGAGCTCAACTCATACAATTACAAAGACAAGTAGAGCAGATGTCACAACCATACAGAGAACTCGGTGAAAAATTGCTTGAGCTGTTTATGCAGACAAGAACTCCAGATCTCATATTGGTTGATGTTAAATTCGGGAGAAAGATCACTACGAATGATGGGGAAATGACAATTAGAAAAAGAGTTGGGAATTGTCCCATCTGCCACGCAAATTTCGGTTGCTGTCATTAGACGAGAAAAGATGAGAAAAACACACAGCAAAAAAAGACAGAAAAACCATAACCAAAAAAAGATAGAAAAGACAAAAAAAAAAGACAATAAGACAGTACATTCTCCAAAAACAAAAGTCCTTTTCAGGACTAACCAACAGCCTTAGAAAGACTTCTTATCCAAATTGTCAATATTGCTAAGTCCAATACAAGATCTTTTGTCTCGAAAAAAGACTAAGTCCAACACGGTGACGGAGAAATGGTTAAGTTGAACGAAAGCAGAGAAATGGCTAAGTCCTACAGACGGTGGCACATCTCACCGAATAAAGATGGCGAAAAAAGACTAAGTCCAACACGGTAATAGAGAAAGTCTAAACCGAACAAAGACGGAGAAAAAAGACTAAGTCCAACACGGTAATAGAGAAAGTCTAAACCGAACAAAGACGGAGAAAAAAGACTAAGTCCAACACGGTAATAGAGAAAGTCTAAACCGAACAAAGACGGAGAAAAAAGACTAAGTCCAACACGGTGACAGAGAGATGGCCCAGTTCTACAGAGATGAGCGAAGGTGGTGCAAACACGGTGGCACACCACTCTTCGGTAGGAATTCTACTTCCGGTTTCCTCTTCTGCGCGCGCATTTTTGCAGTGGTGTGAGGAGGGAGCTGTCAATCACACATCCAGGAAAACGTCTCGACCAATCAAAACGCAGTGGGAGGTGTCAATCACACATCCAGCAAAGCGTCTCGACCAATCAAAACGCAGTGGGCGGGGCTTGCAAAAGTGGGCGGATGGGGGGGGCAAGGTCCACTTCCGGTTTGGCCATTTTTGACGTTTTTGGGGGGGAAGTTGTCCCGCTACCGTCCTACCAAAAATCGTGGTAGGACGGTAGCGGGACAAAATACCCCAGTTTCGGACGCCAGGGAGGGTAGCAGCGGGACACGGTGGTGCCGTGTCCCGCTGCTACCCTCCTTTACTACTGCCGAGTTGAATCAAAACTTAAATCTCTTATTTTACTCAAATCTACTACTGGTCCCAGGTTCTGACTCAAGTTTTGAGAATGTTACATAAGTCTGTTAATATTAGTGAAATGTGTGTGGAATAACAAACTCAAGTCGGAAATAAGTCTGTTTGCGGATTTGAGTAAATTAACAGGCTTAAGTTTTTCCGTGATGCCGGGCCCAGATGCTTAAAGAAAGTTAACATTAGAGTGGTTATACACATTGTCAAAAACAGTGACTCGAAATTTCAATATTAAACAAAGAATTCAGGACCAGTACGTTTTCCTTTTTTGGTGGTCAACACAGCTGAGCATGGGAATTTTAAAGTTAGATCAATAGAATCTCTCACACTTCCAACAACAACTGGATTTTTTTCTGTCTGTTTTCTGAATAAATTAATGCAATAATTTCAAATTTTATAAACCTGTCGAAGTGCCGTTCCGAAGTGTTAATGATGCGTAAAATTTGATCAAAACTCAGATGACCTTTAGCAGAAATAAAATGAAGGCGGGCTTTTTGTACACATTTATTAGTCTACTACTCTTAGTGCTATTTTTAGACCTACCAAAATATTTTCAGATGACGCAAAGGAGAGACACTGTAAATAAAATCATGATTTCCAGATTGCAAATCCAACACTTAAACGTACTGAACTGCGGAGGAGTCTCATTTAGTTATAGGGACCACATTGAAATGTTGTGGAAAAATGAATAACTGAGACAGGCTGTGGTAAAAAGTATCGACCCAGGTCAGCCTTTTGCAGTCCGCACATGCTGACCTGTGTCGAAACTTTTTGCTATTGGTAAATTTTCGGAATGCCCAAGGACCAGTCAGGATTCAGGATAATGGATTTAAAGAAACCATAATTATATAATGACAAGCTTGTTATAGTGCATCACTGAGAAGCAATGAGCCCTCTTTTTGTCAGAGTACGGCTCAATTAATTAATACAAGCAACAGCTCATTTTCTACCTATGTTTTCATAACTTGTTGAGACTGACACGTACACAGAGTAGTTTTACAATGTTAGATTAGTCAGTCAATGTAACAATGGATACCTGTAGGAGGCGGAGCAAAAGTCTGGCGTTTTGTTGTAGGCGGGGTTGGCCTTGTTGTTGGGATTCGTATGAATGGCTTCGGAATATTCTGCGGAGGCGTCCAAACTGAAAATGTGAGGAAACATTTTCAAAGTAATATTGAATTTGTCATTTTAAATATAATTTGATCACCAATAACGACACAATATTTCTTAGTCAACACAGTGACGAAAAATTCTCTGAAATGGAAACGATATACAGGCAGGCCTATAGGGTTCTTTTCGAATGGGGGCTATTTCTGTCAGTCAAGTAATCTCCCTTTCTAGAAAAAGACTATAGGTAACCAAATGACAGTTCAAAAATAGTCCTTTTACCCGTGTTCCGTTTTTATCCCTGATTTCCTAAGGGATGTTGCGATAAATATAATTTGATTTATGATATACATGTGAGGTTCTCAAGTAATTTTAGAGCAAATTCTGTTCTCAATCATCAATGAAATATTAATCTGGAAGTCAATTTGAATAGCTTTAGTTGAGGTATTATCTCAAGAACATATCTTTGAAGTGTTAGAAAAGCAAGGATATAAACCAAATTATCTCTTTATCAGGGCTAAGGTAGGACTTGAGAGGAATCAAGGGAAATGACTGACGAATGCCCTCATTTCTGGTTAGCACTTAATTCTTTATCACGTGTTTTTGTAAAGGGACTGATAAATTTAGTCGGCTGATGCTTGTAATAAGGTCAAATAATCTGTACGTACATTTCGTTTTCTCGCAAATATATGGATATCGTTGGTTACATTCGTTGTCGTTCATATCTCCGTCCCATAATTCGCCGCAGTGCTCTTGACCTCCAGAATTGTCGGGCTGACCTTGACGCCATGGCCTTCAGAGAAATCATAAGAACGATTATCAATACTAATAATGACAAAATCCATGTCCGTTTGTCAAAAATTCAGCATAGGATCTGTATAAATAAGATGGCTTTGTCGGTATTTTGTTAAAACAGAGATTAACTGAACGTGTTGTCTAACTGTTATATGAGTCATACTCTGGTAAGGAGATATACGGCATCTGCAAAAAATATCGACCATGTCAACCTGCGCGGACTGCGCAGGCTGACATTTGTCGAAACGTTTAGCCATTTGTAAATTTTCTGCATGTCCAAGGAGCGTTCTGCGTTATGATTCAGTCAGTTTTAGACAAAATTGATTTTATAAAATTATAATTATGTAATAATCTGCTTGGTATCAAGCATCACGGAGATGCATTAAGCTCCCTTTTGACAAAGCATGGCTCATATAAAACGGCGTATTTTTAGGCACAGAAATGAAGAAGTCAATGTTCATATTTAAAGGTACTTTTAGTCTACGCATAAAACCTCTCTGAAAGCGAATGATCGTTTTTTTTTTATAACTTGTTGCTACATAGAATTCCATTAAGTCATGATTCCGATATTCGAAATACAGTTAAAAACTTAATGACTGATTAACACTTCTAAATTCCAATTGCATGTAATATGGGAATGCATATTATTAGCCCCAAGGTTAGTATTTCAGTTTTCACTCCATATTTCTTTGTAGAAATGTTTTTTCTCGTCAATATTCATGAGCCAAAGCACTGAAACAATCAAAAGTCGTGTTCTATATATTTGTCCTCCTTCACCATGGGTCCAGCTTTGACGAAAAAATAATGATTTTATTACTTAAAATGGGAACTTTGTTATTAACCCTAAGGCTGCTAAGCGTGACAATGAAGATCAATATCAGACTGCACAGAACGTGCAGTCTGATCTTGGTTATACACTGTCCGACAAGGAGATTGTTTTCCGTGAAAAATACCTTTGGATACCTTTGAAATAGCAAACTTTCGGTGTTTACTATCGGCTTGAAATGTTCATTTCACTTCTTTAGCAAGATAAGGGTTAAAATCCAATCACGTAAAAGAAAAGAAAAAAATGTACAATTGACTTGTATCGTGGCCTTCAGAGAAATCATAAGAACGATTATAGGATAAGGGTTAAAATCCAATCACGTAAAAAAAAAGAAAAAATTGTACAATTGACTTGTATCGTGGCCTTCAAAGAAATCATAAGAACGATTATCATTATCGGCAGTTCTCAAAAGCGCGTAATCATAAACCTTTCTATAAGTCTAATTCTCAATCATTTTCTAAATTTGATTGGCTAAACCGAATGGTGTACCTAATAAGAAATTGTGTTTAGTCTAAATCTAGAGTAAGACATACATGTATACGATCTGGTATTAGTTGGTGTTTGAGATAAAACTTTATTAAACAAGTCTACAAAATATGTTATCAAGCGAGCCTTTGGTGAGCTTAATAACATTTTTTTGTGGACGAGTTTAATGGAATTTTACCTCAAAAGCCAACGAATGCCAGATTCTTTTCATCACATAAATGTATCCCAAGAATTATAGCTCGTGACTTATGAAACCATAGGCCTACATGTGTTTGTGTAATGAAATTCACATAAAGCGTATTCGTTTCTTTGACAGGTATGTACATCACAGACAAAATCTAGTATCAAAGCAAAGAAACTTGCATGTAATAGTTTTGTTTTACATCTCAAGATACTACAATTTGGAGCTATGTCACGATCATCAGTTTTGACAGTTAATTTCACACAGGAATCTTGGTCAGCAATGTTTTAGAAAAGAGACGTATAATTACAGTATGTTTTCTACTGTTTTGAAGACCAAAAAAGGCACCTTTTTCACAAGTGTCTTAGAAATAGAGGATCTTAGGCTACATGAGTGTTTATGTATTATCGTTTTTATCAAACGAGTTGACTAAAAATGTATGACGCGAGCCTTGGCGAGCGTCAAATACATTTTAGTCAACGAGTTTGACAAAAATGATAATATATAAACACGAATGTGAGATTCTATTTATCACATAAAACGAATGACAGACAAAACATATCCTGCATCATCACCTTTAGCCTATACACCATTCACGGGTCCATAGTTACAGTTGTAGTTTGGTTTCAAATGTGTACATACACAAGGAGATAGTTCTTTGATATTTAGACCGAAAGTAGAATGAAACAGTTTCTAGAGGGGATAAGTCCACCCATTTCCGCAATTTTGATGATTTAAAAGACTTCCGCTGCATTTCTTTGTTTTTATTAAACATTAAAATCAAAAACTTTCCGCGCGTATACGCCTTAGCAACAATGACGTCATTTTTTTCCGCGAAACGGCGTAGTCGCACAATTTCAGGCACGTGCTGTGGCTGGTTTCTCCGGCTTCACGCGCTCACGACTAAAAACTGATCAGAACCGGGACCCAAAAAACGATAACACACTAGTGTGTTATCAAAAATAAGTCATGGGTTTAATACACTGCCGGAGGAGGTTTTATATGATAAAGGAAAATTCGCAATGGTTGTCTTACACTAAAACAAGGGGAATTATGTGATAAAAAGACCTTACTTTAGAATAGTTGGTGAATACGTGCTCAGGCTCTAAAGCCGGTAAAAACAACCAGGGTCTCCATATTCACCGACCATTCTTAAGAATATCCACAGTCTTATTCTCAAAATTTTCTTAATTTTCTAAATTAAGTACCACAACTTCTGATTGGCTTTACCTTTTACCACACAATCCCGACTTTTAACGCCGCTTTGGAAGAAGCCTTTTGAAAACATCGTGGGAAAAGGAGAAAATGCTGGTAACCAGCATTTTCTCCTTTTCCACCGATGTTTTCCACCCTTCCAAAGACAAATTTTGTCATTTAAACCACCTATAAATTTTCATCTGCAAGTGCTTTAAACTTGGACTAGTCCAAAATTTCAACGTGTGGTAAAAGGTTTGAGCAAATGGCTCAGCCAGTCAGAAATCAGTTACCGATTAAATCTAGCGTAAGACTAAGAATATTTTGGAATGGTTTGTGAATACGTGATCCGGGTCTGTAACCGGTAAAAACTACCGGGAGTACCAATACTAACCCTTGGAGCGCCAAATACTTAGGAACAAAATGTTTAGTCCAGCAAAGATACCCCATTAGCTGTCGTTCAAAGATTGCTTTCATCATAGTGGACATTAGAGATCAAAGTTCAGACTGCACAGTTTTAGCAGTCTAATCCTGATTTATTCTTGATTAAAAAAACAACTGGAATTGTCTCTTTTATTAAAGGTTGATTCTTAGACTACTAAGCATGACACAAAGAGCTTTTGTGGACAGTACAGATCGAGATGAGACTGCACAAAACGTGCAATCTGATCTTGAATCTTCAATGTTCGATAAGGAGATACTTTCCCTCCAAACTAATTTTGAAGAAGCAATATTTCGGTTTTTACTCTCGGCGGAAAAATTTCGTTTAAGTGATTTAGCAGGTATAGGGTTAAAACCTCATTTGAACATTTGAAATTTCATTTGAACATTCAAAACTTCCTTTGAACATTTAAAGATTCATTTGAACATTTCGCAAATGTTGGCAAGTACAGCTGCAAGATAAGTTTGATCTTAATTCACAGAGACCGCCAAAACAACTATAATAATCACTGGCGTACTAAGAGTTATTCTTTACCGTATAGCCCACTGATTGTACGACCCTGAGCAAGAAGATTCTTAAAACATCGAGGTAAAAGGAGAAAATATAGGGTCTTTTTTATTTTTAGAATGTTTTCTGCTGTTGAAAAGACAAACCCATAATTTGGGCCTCATTCATTTGAGCCAAGCCCTGTGAAAGGGGTCATGACGTATCTGCAAAGAGTATCGACTCAGGTCAGCCTGATCCGCGCAGACTGACCTGGTCCAAAACTTTTACTTTTGGTCAATTTTCTGCATTTCAAAGGACCAGTGTACCTCATGATTCAGGAAGTTGTTATACAAGACGGATTTTAGCGATGTATAATATGTGGTGACTTGCTTGGTATCATGCATCACCATGATACATTAAGCACCCTTTTCCAACCAAGGCTCATTTATAAAATTTGTGTCAGTTGGTAAGGGACCTTCTTTTTTGCCTAAATATTTACATACATGATACTAGTATCTATGGGCGTACTGTCCTCCCACACGTGACCCGTGTTGTCCGTTCTGGGTCTATTACTCAACCCCGTCCAGAAGTGATGTTGACCCTGGGTCTGACGTAAATAGGCCATCTTCTGACGTAACCAGTCCTTTAAGGAAGTGTCAAAAGTATTATTTCTTTTTCATATTTATTATTATCAATTCACCAAAACAATAGGAAGAAAACTGTTGAAAACACAGTGCATAAAAAGGTGGAAATCCTGTCCATTTACCCACGATACTTTCAACATGTATAATGGCAGTGCAAGTCTTTTGAACTACACTTAAAGGCCCAACAGCGACCAAAAGTAAACAATATCTGTGTTGTAATGCATTTAAATCTAAATCATACCATTGAAGATATGGAAATTATTGTGAATATGACAAATCTTATTGCACGGTCGGTCCTAGTATTAGTCGCTTGCAGAAAAATGAATCTTAAAACGAAGCAAAACGTAAACAAAAGGTACAGTGACTTGGCAACTTTTCGTTAACATAATGTACAGAGATGAGAGAGTAATAAATCCTGTCGTAGTGACTCATCAATCCTCTTAAAAAGCTTAGTTGAACGGATATTCGAGCTCACTACCCCTGAATCACTACCCTTGTATCTTACTGACTGAGCTACCGGGCTCATTATAGTATCAAGAAACATCCTATGGTAATATGGAAGTTGTACGAGTACAATAAACACGAAAGTCCGACATAAGTCGCCAAGTATTTTCCGGTATTACAATTTTTCTAATATTCTAAATATTGTGTGTAATTTTGAAATTGAATTTAACATTTCTAGTGAGATTACTGAAATACAGAACTTACTCGTTCAGCAATAGAATCTATTTTTACAAGATGCCCTTGTTGCAATTGGCACTGAGCACTGGCATCGTCACGAGTGCGCATGTTGTTGACGTCAGTAATTAGGTAGCACTGATTACTTCCGGATCGTTCTTCCCAACCATTCGGACACTTTCCGAGGTCAGCTAAATATAAACAATGGGAAATACTTTATATCACTGTAAAAAGGAATTCTTCACACGTATATCATACCATTTGTGGGGTTTTGAAAAAATGTTTGTCTAGTAACCTCACCTAAACTATTGGTTAGAAGAGTGTAAAACTGTCTGCTTCGCTGAGCGAAAACAGGGACTTTTACGGGCGTCATAGGTCATGATTAGTCTGTACAGAACGTGCAGTCTGATTTTAGATTTATACCATTGCCTGTTTGGTCAAGCCTATAAGATAAAATTATTTTTCAGTTTCAGATGATTGTATTTTCAGTCTTCGAAATAGGTCCAGTTAACCTAATTAGAGCTGAGAAAAGTTTAATGTAACAATAGTTGCCAAAAGTAAACAAAGCGGGTGTTAAAATGCATTTAAGTTTAAATCATACCATTTAAAAGTATGGGAATTATTGTGAACACGACAATCTGTTGTTTTTACTGTCCGTCCAAGTGTAAGTCGCGGGCAGAGAAACAAATTTATACCTAGGTTAAAAGTTGCCAGGTCACTCTATCTTTTATTTACTTTTTGCGTGATTTTAAAATTCATTTTTTCCTGCCAGCGACAAACACTTGGACCTACCACACAATAACAGATAGTCATCTTCACGATATTTTCTAAACTCTTCCGAACTTTTAAATGGTATGATTTAAATTTAAATGCATTTAAACACCTGCATTGATTTTCTGGCCGGTATTGGGTCTTTAATGAAAAGCTACAATTACAGGCACGTATTGAACCACAGAAGATAGAAGGAACAAAACTAAGCATTATTCATTACAGAGTAGCTATTTATCGTGAAGAAATGGTATGAAAGGCAAAAAGCTAAGTCCTGGTTACCCTGTCGGTGGCACACAGAGCTTGACACTCAGGAATCGTAAGTTCTAATCTACGCGACGTCGACATGCTTATCGAGGTTTGATTAGAATCGTTTGAGCCAAAATCAGTATTGTCTTACTTCTGAACATTGTATTGAGAGTATGCATACCCATGTCTAGGAAAGCAATATGTGGCTTGGAACGAGACTGTCCATTTTACTAGTAATTACAGGTTGGAAAACATGGATAGGTCTTCTACTCCCCAGTCATACAGTAATACTGAATATGTACTTCTGAAAACAGCGTTAAGCACAAACGAAAACCAAACAAACAACGACCGTACAAATGTCCCTACCTGTCTTAGCCTGACACCCTAGTAGATCAAACCTTACAGCGATATGGTCCTTCCAGTCGAGTGGATTAATACGAACACAACGTGCCATTATTGGACACGGCAACATATGTGTTACTACTGTATCTTGATCCTGGTTTCCGTTAAAGACCTGAAAAAACACAATAGCTTTAATATAATTCAGCAAGCTTTCTAGGCCCGTATTCACCAACAATTCTCAATTTCATTCAAAGTCTAATTCGAGATTTAAGAAAGTAACACAACTTATGATTGGCTAAAACATTTGGTTTAGCCAATCAGAAGTTGTGTTACTTTCCTAAATTCTTCATAATAAGACTAAGAATAGTCGGTGAATACAAACCCTGATTTCAAATCCAATTTTAAATTCAATTCTTAACACAAGCACTTAAATTCTTATTATTAATTCCAAGAATAGACTTCTGACTGGTTGAGACAGAATGTCTAAAACTTGGAATTTGGGCAAAGAACAACATGTTCTATATGTCTGGATCCTGGTTACCGCCATATCCGTCAGATCAGGACGGGTCATGTTATCTGACAATTTTGCTTTCAAGAGCACAATCATCCGTCAACACTTCCAGCACCCTAGGCGAAACAATTGCTGTTGCAAGCAGCATAGTAAAGATCAGACTGCAGAGAACCTGCAGTCTTACCTTGAATTAATACCATCCGCTTGTTTAGTATAGCCCGGAAAATGTCAAGTTTTGATATATAAAGGCGCTGAAAGAGTCTTATCAAACGCTTCGAAATGGCCGATATTTTCGAATCAGTACTGAAAAATCACGGTTTCCACTGTACACGTACGAGGATTGCCCTGAAAGTTCGTTGACAACCTTTCTTAAACATATCCTTTTGATAATAAACAGTGCATCTCATTCTATTGTAACATTTACATATCACACTGGTCAAGGAAAAATTTCTCGTTTATCGTTTCCTTTGTAGTGCGTATTGTCGCACACCGATCAGTTAAAATTCAATGAACCCCGCAGTCACTGAATCCCTGGAAGCCGTCAAGCAGGAGTTTCAGGCGTCATAATGCCGTTGACTCCAACATAATTTTTATCATGTTTTAACCGGTTTTGGACTGCGTATCATGTGTATATAGCTTTTATCATCAGTGTGACTATGCTGCTTTCAACGATATTAGTTGTGTATTTCACCAGGAAGGAGAAGATTTTGTGAAACACTCTAGCTAAACATCATTGAAACCACATGACTATTCATTCCGCTTGCTTAAGCTTAAACAATGGTAATTACAATAAAAGAATAAATGTTATCAAAGGAGATTCCAGAACTACTCTACTAAGAAATTACCATGTCATTTCCGTTTTTGTCTTTTACCGTATCAAAATTTACACAGTCAAGACTGTACATAACGCGGTATCTAGTCACGTGTTGGTAACAGCAAAGGTCATTCGGGTTCACATGGCGTCCCTGGGTGGCCACCCCTCTCACAATACTTGGTGCATCCAGTTGAACCTACGGAAAATTTCATCACGAAAATACTGATATCCTGAGCATCTTAATAATTTGTATATAACAGTATAGTAAAAACTTTCTCATGCAAAGCGGAAGAAGAAATAACTTCGGATAGCAGTATCAGCTGAATGTTGATTTGACGCAATATTGATGACATGTAAATATCATCTTAAAGCTTTACCTAGCATATAAATGAATATATTGCAAAACTGATATTTCTATCATTCTTTGACCTGCAAGTAATACTGATTATACGAAAATCAACCAAACCTTCAAAGTCGACAAACACATGTTTTACTATAATCATTTAGTTTTTCTATAAACTTGAACGACTTTTCTCTTTTTCCCTTTTTAAAAGATATGGCAACGGCTTGATTGCTTGGACTGCTATTACACATCTGCCTTCCAATTAGGACCTTTGAAATTAGGCAATATATTAAAATTATCGTACGTTTGAAAGAAGTGAAAAGTTACTATTATGTTTCTGACCTGTATATATTGTTGTTGGTCGTTTGTGGCCGACACCCAGGCTCCTCTGTTATATGTACCATTGCTGTGACGTACGGCGTCGGAGAACAGCCTGCCTCGTTCTGGTCCGTGATTGTCGTAAGGATTGCCGGTATTGAATACAGAGGTCGCTGACAACTGTCCTCTCTGTACACCGTTACTTCCGGTCAGTAAGTAATCATGACACACCTGTGATCCTGGACGTAAAGAAACCCTTTGACCGCTGAATCAATGAATTGAAAACTGATATAGATGTATATATAAAAAAGAAATATTGCTCTTTAAAGATGGTCTTGATCAGAATATGTAATGAAGTAGCGTGACCATGAGATCTTAATAACTTTTTCCACAAAAGCAACTTAACCAAGATCTAGCGCTTTCAGGGTTAAACCGTAGGTTGTTTAGGGGCAAGCGTGTGCTTTGTCGGAAAGTTTTGCTTTGTCGGACAGCAGATCCAAGATCAAAACATACGAAACGTGCGGGACGATCTTGGATCTCCTCTGTTTGGTGTTGTATGAGATATTCTGTCAGTAGTGAACACCGATGTCACTGACAACTGTCCCCTTTGTATACTGTTACTTCTAGCAATTAAAAAACCTTGCATACTTCGGATCATGGACGTAGAAAAAGTGTGGAATGGCAAAGGAGAACTTCACTGGCTTTATCGCACATTGTAGAGCCAAGATTATGTGGACCTCATTCAACAATGGTTCTGAAAATTCAACCCATCTGAATTGCCGAAATGTAGTCTATCATGTAAAAGAATGAGGACCAAGATTGCACACAGTATGCAAGACGGACTGAATTCAAACTGTCTCATGTTTGGTGAAGTATTCTGTGTAAAAGCAGGCTTTAAGTGGAAACGGCTGTTTTTTTTTTTTTTTTTTAATCGATTGAAAACTCTAAGCTCATTTTACCAAGAAATAAAAATCTTTGAATTATTTTCGACACGGAAAAAATAGCTTCGAATGAGAAATATGCTACCTGATTGTTATACCTAGTTTTCTGCCCAGTCTTAACCCATAAGCTGCTAAGCGCGACTCACTGACCTTTTGCGGACAGTGAAGATCAAGATCAGACTGCACAGAACGTGCAGTCTGATCTTGGATATACACTGTCCGACATGGAGATATCCCCCCCCCCCCAAAAAAAATACCTATGAAATAGCAAAAAGGTTTTTTACAATCAACTTGAAAGTTTCGTTTCATTTATATAGCAGCCTTAGGGTTAAATCCGACAGCTTTGTTTACTTTATTTTCTGTGGGTTCGCCGATATGTAGGGCTCTACCTGTCTTTGAGGGTAAATTGTAAATGTACTTGTGATTGATGATCGTGTATCTGGAGGTTCTGTAGACATGCATACGGTTCGACGGTCAGGCAAAGCGCTAGGCTCTCATGTCAAAGGTTTTGGGCTTAACTCTTTACCAAACGACAAAATTTTAGACTCGTCCAAATTGAAAGCATTTGCAGACGACAAATTAAATGCGACTCAAACATAAAAAAAAACCTTTTGAGAAGAGTAGAAAACATTGTGGGAAAAGGAGAAAATGCTGGTTGCCAGTATTTTCTCCTTTTCCCACAATGTTTTCAAAAGGCTTCTTCCTCAGGGTCGTTAAAAGTCGGGATTGTGTGGTAAAGGGTTAAATCACAAGATTATCGGGGCCAAACTTTGAAACGGCCCACCTCGTAGCGCTAGTACTGGCAAGGTTTCTAGTCCAGAAACAATCAACCTTATTTCGTTGAAAGTGATACATTATTTCACAAAGCCTCTGTAAAATACATGGTGTGAAAGGAAACGCACATGGATTCATTTTTTAAAAATCTCTTTACTACACAATCCCGAGTTTTATTGCCATTGGAAGAAAAGACTTTTAAAAACATTGTAGGAAAATGAGAAAATGAAGGTAACCGATATTTTCTCCCTTTTCCACAATGTTTTCTAACCTGTAAAACAAAAATCATTTTTTGAGTCACATTTATTTTGTCATCTTCAAATGCTTTCCGTTTGGACACGCCTAAAATTTTGCGGTTAAACAAGTCATTTTGCCAATTATAAAACCCTACATAAATGGGGTGGATTCTCTTCTTTAACGATATAATGTCAGCTTGCTATTCTTTCTTTTAGGGTTGTTATAGCAACTTTCACAGAATGTGGGACAAGTGCATATAAAGTGCGACTGCACGTCATGTACACTCGGCCAGTACCCACGTTCCATTGTAAATGGCACTCACAGTCTTTTTCTAGATTAAGAAAGTAACGGATTTTTTTTTTATTGGCTAAACATTTAGCTTAGCTAATCAGATACTCCATTACTTTAAAATCTGGGATATTCTCGGCAATTAGATAAAGAATGATGACAAGAACTGTTGGTTAATACGGGCCCTAGTCTTGAACGCGCTGTTTCCCTAAAAAAAAGTCAAAAGTTCTTCATACAATTTTAAACATTTAGTACTGGTAACAACTCTGTTAAATGCCCTAACAGCTACCTGTCTTACCTTGTGGAGCATTGAATGGCGAAAATGGAACAACTGGTGACCTTGTGGTCGTTGTTGGAGTTGTCCTTCTTGTAGTAGTTGTACTGCGAGTTGTTGTCCTACGAGTTGTTGTACTACGAGTTGTTGTAGGCGTTGTCGTACGAGTTGTTGTTCGTGTCGTCGTTGGAGTTGTCCTTCTTGTAGTTGTCCTTCTTGTAGTCTTCGGAGTCGTGGTTCTAGTCGTTGGAGTCGACGTTGATGAAGATGTTGTTGTTTTTGTAAATTTGTTCGTGGTTGTTGGAACGTAACAGGAGTAATCGACGGTTAAATATTTGGGAATGCTCTTGCATGGATCTTCACCTGTAAATAAAGGAAAACAAAGACGGCATTCACTAACCATTTCCGGAAAGAATATCAGTACTTAGTCTAATTCTATATTTATAGAGTAACGCACATTCTGATTGGCTAATTCTAATAGCTAATCAAAAATTGCGTTCCTTTGCACTTTAGAAATACAGGTCCTGTTGCTCCAGTCATGTCTAATTGAATCGTCGGATTTTAAAGACAAAAGCATTTTATTCAGGCTTATATAGATTAATGAGAGAAGTTCGGGTAAGGGCAGAATGTAAACTTTCTCGCACCAGTGAATCTGGTTCAAATCCAAAGATGAGCGGGGACAACCTTTTAAACTGTCCACATCATGGTGCGAGTACTATTACGGTTTCCAGGAAGCAAAAACAGAGAATGGTTGATATAAGTTGTGAAACTTGTTTCACAATCGATGTAAAATAAAGAGGTGCAAAGGTATATGGTTTACTTAACCCTTTCAGCGCCATAGGCTAAAATATGAGCGTTTGCAAACGTCATAGATCAAATCAGACTGCACAGAACTTGCAGTCTGATCTTAGATCTCTACCGTCTGTTTGTTTTGTCAAGCCTTTTAAATGAAACATCTATTAAAGAGTTTCGGTGGATTGTGTTTTCAGCCGTCGAAAGAGATCGAGTCTATATGAACCATGCTCTGGCAAAAGGGGGCTTAATACATCTCCGTGATGCATAATACCAAGGAAGTCATCACATAATTATGAATCCATAATAGCTACTTTTTTAACAACCGACTTAATCATGAGGCAAAGTGGCCCTTGGACATACAGAAAATTGACCAATAGCGAAAAGTTTCGGTCCAGGTCAGCCTGCGCAATCCGCGCAGGCTGACCTGGGTCGATACTTTTCGCATATGCATTAAGCCCACTTTTCACAGAGCATGGCTCATATATTTGACGCCAAAAGAGTTATTAAGGATAAAGAAAAAATGCCAGTCATTACTTCAACTGACTTGTTTTCTGTAAGCTCTCGTGCTTAGTAGTCGCTTAGTCTTTATACGAAAGTGATAGAGAAATTTAACCTGGGTTCAATGTAAAAGAAGTTTTCCTCTATAATGAAAGCATCCATACCTAAGATGGTATTGTCAGCTTCGAGAAAGCAACCCGTTTTTCGTTCACATAACCGTTTCACTGTATCGGTAGATATTTGTGTAGAGTAACAATTTGTTGGAAGGTTTGGGACATTGTAGGGGTTGCAGTTTCCGGTCCTGGTTCGGCCATATTGCACAGATTTGATTGTTATAACTTGTCCAAGGGGGCAGGTGATGAATTCTCCTTTTTGCTCACAGATTTCCTCCACCTCTGCAAAGTTAATACATAGAAACATGATAATATGACGTGATTTTATGACAAAAGGCAATTATAAAAGGCTTAGAGCAATTGAAAACAATATGAGTACAATGTAGGTACATGTACTTTTTAGAAGCATACCGACATACTGCACATACACCACTTTCTAGCAATTTAAATGATCTTTTACCGTATTAACCAACAATTGTAACGACTTTGTAATTTTGAAATTCAACACTAGCCATCTGACAAATCAACTTGGCTAGACTTGGAATTAAAATAGAATTTAGATTGGACGACAGCCCCGGAAACTTCGACATTCTCAACTGACAGTTGTGTAGGTCTCCCTTTGTTTATGTTTCTCTAAATTTTTATCTGCTTTGTCCTTTTGCGACTTTATCTCTTGCTCTTTGAAATAAAACACGTCGCTAAAGTATAATACAACATGAAATATTATGACATTATTCGCCGTGGCTGTTTGCTGAACGACTGTATGATAAAAATATTCAAGTACATAGTTAGATTGAATGATCTTTTTTTTTTTTCAAACTGTTCACACGAATTTGATTTTATTTCAGAACTATAGGCTTTTGTTTCTGTTGGAAGTAAATTATAGCGGATAGCGAAAGAAGTCTGCTACTTTAAATCTGCTCAGGATTATTTATAGTTTTCTCCAATTCCGTTCTATAATACATTTATATAAAGTTACACCCATATTTACGTATAATTCCAGGCGATAATCATACATTTTTTTTTTTTATGTTACTACTCTAACTTTCTATATGTGTTTATACTTACTAGATCGAGCAATTCCAAGCAATAACAGTAAAAAGAAAATTTTCAACACGTGATACATCTTATTCCTTTAACTAGAATTACAACATAGAAATATTGTAGTTAAACATATACGAGTATAATTATTATAATGACAATATAATTGTTTTATGATGAAATGACACTTAAGGCAATATTAATGATGAAGTTTGGAACTGCTCTCTATTAGAAGACCACTGTTAAATGTTTATATATTTATATATGGTGACAGTAGAGGGGCTATGTTAGGTCAGTATTGTCAAAATATTTTGGGTGTTTACCTTACCCCCAGCACAATGTTCCGTTGCCTACTATCAGTAAAATAATTGAAGTTGGACATTGTGTATAAACTTTGACCTTGATTACTTTCACTGGTTTAGATAACGAGTTAAATGTTAATTCCTGTATGTTTAACATACCTCAAAGTGCTTTTTGATGATTGTGTAGGTCTAAGATCAGGCTGCACGTTACGCACAGTCTGATCTTGAATCAACACTGTACGAAATTATCATTTCAGTTTCCAAAATAGCCTTGAATTCACAAAAATTGGGCGATATTGAATGAATTAAATTGTCTATTTAATTTCATACACAGAGTAAGCGTTAATGCTCCTATGATTGTAGAATAAACGTTTGACATGGATTTGACGAAGAATGACTAAAACTTTGGTCTGGTCGGTTAGGTGGTGGGTAAATCCCGGAATTTGTTCTCATTGTTTGTTCATTTGAAGTTAAATATAGGCTATCGAACAAACTTGAGAAACGTTTTTATTGTAAAGGTGGCAACATGAAAAGAAGGATTTTACTTTGTAGGTTAATTTAGACTGTGATCAAGGCCATTCAGTTGAGAAGATTCTGAGCAAAACAGTAGAGGTATTTCATTCAGCCCTGACCAGATACGGTTGCCAAATAACGACGATATCTACGTTAAATATACAAGAAATAGAAATAAAATATTCTTTTCATACTTATACAAAAATATCTTTAAAAAAGATAAACGTGGTTAAAGGTATTGGTACATGAATATCAAATGTGGACAATTTCATGATGTTACAGCTGTACATGGTCTCATGCATTGCTATTCCACACAGTAACTTAGAGAGAAACTACTGCACATGTTGTTGTCAAAATATGGTTCAAACGTAAGCGACTCTTTTAGAAATTCATGTGATGTAACTCAAACTAGCATTCTTCTTGGCGCACCGATACCAGGGTCCGTATTCACCAACCATTCTTAACCCTAAAAGCGCCTTTCACTAATATAGTTGCCTTTGCGGCCAGTGTAGATCAAAATCAGGCTGCACAAAACGTGCAGCCTGATCTTTGATCTACACTGTCCGCTATGTTAAAATACTACAGGCAAAATGTAGCCATGAATTTGCAATTATATTGGTTTTATTCTAGAATGAAAATGACCATTGGGTTTATTCGGCGCTTTAAGGGTTAAGAATATTCTTTGTCTTATTCTCCAAGATTTTCTACATTTGAAAGAAGCACAACTCTTGATTGGCTAAACCAAATGGTTTAGCCAATCAGGAGTTGTGTTACTTTCAAATGTAGAAAATTCTAGAGAACAAGGCAAAGAACGTTCTTAAGAATGGGTGGTGAATACGGACCCAGATCTCATTCCACTTCTAAAATGTAGTAGAACATACAGATTTCATTGTGTCCCTGTTATATTATATTCACGCTATGTGGGTATTATTTAACATATAGTGGATACTGCGTCTTGGCATAAGAACGTTAGAGGTGCTTACGGGGGCAATGATGATGATAAAAGCATCATCTTAATGATAACTACATGTATATTCTTTTCTTTGTTCATTTTCATTACTGTTCAATATCATCCTCATTGGCACATCCTTTCGTGACTCATGATTGTAATCTCGCACTTTTTCTCTCTCGTTTCTCTCTCTGAACTTTTCTGGGAATTTCTTGATTTTGGTGTATGTGGTGTACTGTAATTGTTGTATACTTGTATGTGTAAATCTTCATTTACTGGAGGAAATAAAGATATAAATGAATGAGCAATTGCATCATTTTTCTCAGTGTTTTGCATATCGTTGAAAAGTCAGATTTTCTATCAGATATTTCAAGATTAAGATGCTAAAGCAGTAGTGACGCTTGTATACTCGTATTGGTGTCATGAAATGTACCCTCAAAAAGGCCAGCAGGGGCCCGCCGAATAAACATGTTCATAACCTTTTTTCTTGCTTAATAAGTTAAATAAAACTTTCAAGACGATAGTAAAAACCCGAATAATGTTATTTCGAACTTATTCTTTTGAGGGCAATATTTCCTTATCGGAGAGTGTAGATCAAAGATCAGACTGCACGTTCTGTGCAGTCTGATCTTCATCTACACTGCAAAAGGTCAGTGAATCGCGCTCAGCAGCTTAAGGGTTCATTCGGATATATCAATACCAAGAAGTAGGTGAAAGGCCAGCGCATTTAGCCAAGCCGAAAAAGAAGGGGTGGGGCAATTCGTCATATTGAAAACATACCTACAACTTATGAATATCTTTTTCATCAAATTGACTTTTAAGTGAAACGAAATTAATAGCTGATCCTATGCAGTTCCTTTTTTTGCCTTCGTATAACAAGAGAGCCATAATGGCCCTGGATCACTCACCTTAGCCTTTATAGTTTCAAAAATAAATAATTTCTACTCCAAAAACAAGATATTATCAAGACCAACATTCTTCAAGATCAGCCGTTTTCGAAATCATCTAAAATATCATTACGACCAAGATTCTGACCAAGTTTCATGAGTACTGGACTAAAAGCGTGGCCACTTAAAAGCATACGCATTCGTTAGATGAGAAAGAGTGATCTATTTTTTTTTTACCAAAGGTGACCCGTTTTAGAACTCGTATCCGATCTTCATAAGACAGACATAACGGAAACTGGACACAGCTCGGTCCTGATATCTCTGGAGTTAAACATCGAACTAAAGGATATTGTAATTCCTTCTTTGTCATCATGTTTACACATTTATCCTTGAAAAATACTATGGCAAATTTACAATTATATTTGTCGAAGTCGTCTGCTGCGTATTGGTTTTTATCTCCTAGCCTCACATAATTGTTCATGTCACACCTACATTTTACCCATCAATGAAATTGCTTTAATACAGCCACGAGAGTGCAAAATATCAGAATCCATATTGGACTATGTAGAGTCCCGGAAATAGATTTCAAGATCGAGACTTGGATTCACCAATATGAACTTTTGAAAATGACGCTAGAGTCCTGAACCTAACGGGATACCGACAGGGCCATCGCCTTTGAATGTGTTAATTTGAAACGTGATACTCGATAGTGCGATGATGATAATGCGAAATCACGAAACTACGATGATGAAAACGCGACAGCACGATGACAATTACACGATACTACGATGGTGAACACGCGACAATACGATAGTACGATGATGATAGTACGATACACTGTCGTGTTTTCACCATCGTATTGTCGTATTGTCGCGTTTTCACCGTCGTAGTATCGTAGTATCACGTTATCGTCATCGTTCTGTCGCGTTTTCATCATCGTAGTTTCGTGATTTCGCATTATCACCATCGTGCTATCGAGTATCACGTTTCAAATTAACACTTTCAAAGGCGATGGCCCTAACGGTATTTCGTAGAACACCGATATATCCATGATAGTATAGTCTTCCTTGTGAGAAAGCTTTTGGTCCGCCAAAAAATGAGTTTAAAAGAAATAGTGTACATATTTGTTTTAAGTCAGTACATAATCGTCAAATAAAGAGGACATTTGACATGATTTGGTACAATACTAAATTAATTCAATGGGATTCCTTAACTGTTGTCGCCTTGTCCAAAATACAGACTAGTTTTGCAGTTCACTTATCTTATAGAATTCATGATTAATTTACTAACGCGCATTTGGTATTATACTGCAAATATAGCAAAACCTTTATAGAAGATTGCAGTGACAATGTTTCAATAAGACAGGGCCAATACGACAAAACCAGGGCCAATACGTAAATGAGTCGATGTGATTAGCTGCTATTACATAGCCAATACGTGAATCTTCACAGATGACCTTATTTCGCCGACATTTCAGAAGTTTTAATGGAATTGGCCATTTTCTATTAATTTTTGGTATATATCTCAGCACACTGTGTCATTTTACCTTTCCAACGATCAAATAAATTAAGTAGTGTGTAACCTTGAGTATTTCAAATTACGTTCGATTAAAATTTTACCGTTGACTGCAGCTGTCATATTGTTTAAGGCTTTTTGTACCCAGTCGCTGCTAAAATGCTTCATGATATAGGTTGTTCGGGTAGACTAGTGTAATAACTTAAGGCTTTTAATCATCAATGATTGTTCTGTCGTCCATGTACACGAATAAGACTATAGTATAAGGATAAGAGGATAGTACATCTATTGCCGTTGGTTGGGAGTAATTTTTACAGAATCATTAAATCTCACAGTTTAACCTTACTGAATGTTTTTGAGAAACGATTTAGAATCACTGCAAGTTCTTTAGGAGATACATGACCGTAGAGTTATGTACTCTTCTTTAACCCTTAGGTTGCTAAGCGCGACTCACTGACATTTTGCGGACAGCGAAGATCAAGATCAGACTACACAGAACGTGCAGTCTGATCTTTGATCTACACTGTCTGATAAGGAGATACCTTTCCTCCAAAAATACCTTTGAAATAGGAAAATTTGGGTTTTTACTATCGACTTGAAAGTTTTATTTCTTTTATCTGGAAGGATAAGGGTTAAATTCTTCCAAAGCAGTGCTAGACATATTTTCTGCAGCTCGTGAAGCTTTATATCGTCTATCTCTTATTTCAACTAGCATTGGGGGAATCATTTATCGAAGATATAACACGTTCATTCGGTCAGTTTCTCGAATTAGGGACGAATGTCCCGAAGCGGAGCTCTCATAACGTGATGTCTTGAAATTGAAATTGGACAAAAACCAGAGGGTGAACAATTTTGTCGGTTGTCTTCGTATAGAGATTTTTGAAATCCTTTGCTTAGAGAAAATACTAAGATCAGTCTGGAGTTCATTGCTGATCATGTTGCCAAATCATCGATACAAAACTGATTTGTTTAAAAAAATATTATTTGCCTCTAAGATCATAAAATAGATTCTATGTATTGGTCGTTCTCAGTTGCTGAGGTCTTAATTTTAGGAGAAAAAGTGTTAACCCTTAATTTGTTAAAAATATCAATCAAATTTTCCAGCGGGTAGAGAAAAACAAATATTGCGATTTCAAAAGTTCTTCCACCTCAGAGAGAGCGAGAGCGAGAGCGCGCTCTGCAGTCCGATTTCAATCTGCATTCTCCACAAAAACGCATATTAAAACGGGCTTAGCAGCCTAAGGATTAAGAGTCCAGTGTACTGTAAACATTGATACAAACAAGCGGATAAAATTGCCAGGGCGGCAACTCTGAGTCGTGAGGTGAAGGTGAGAAGTTTTGGTCTCGCATTAATCTAGACGCCCTCGATACACTCTCCCACACATTCTCTTTTCTGTAGACAGTCGTTGTCAGGGATTTTATCAAGTCATTATAATTGATGATTTGCTGTTCATTATGTTTTTATGTCCTTGGAGTCAGGTGTACTTTTTAATTTCAACGGCAACAGTTGATTGATCGAATGAATGGCGTTTTACTCTGCGTTAAACAATATTTCATTCATATCACGGCGTCAGCTCAGATATCCATGTATGTCCTGGGTTTCACCAGTAATAGGTTAGGGCTCTGAAGTTTCTTGTCCAAGGACACTCGCAAGAAAAACGGAGTACTTTCAGTAAGGCTCAAACCCGGTGCCTCCAAGTTACGAGTTCCTCTTTTTACCACAGAATCACGCAGGACCCCTCAGACGAAACAGAATTTGCAATAGAAGAAGTAAAAAATGTTGCTTAGGAATATACAACTGTTAAACATATGTTAAAAACAAACTGAGACAGATTTTATAAACATGTTATGGCAAGAACCGAAGGACAGAACTTCCGGTCTACTAAGTTGTCAACAACGACACAGCATTGAAACCAAAGATAAAGAAATATGTTCGTCTTTGTAGTAATGTTATATATCATGGTGCGAAGGAACAATCAATACAGACAGTGGACACTCAATTTTGACTGCACTTTTCTTTCAAAACGGTCTGCCACAAAGTGTCGACCAGTCATAAGCCATGTTAGGTAAACGTCCGCCACGATTTGTTGAATTTCTCTAAATCACTCGTATAAACATTAAGTATGCTATGGATACTACACACACTTCCTAGCTGAATTTTCAAACTGGCTTCGGTGAACATTAGAAATTATGCGAAAACGTTAGTTTTAGATGAAACCACACTCATGAACTTTGTAAACAAATTATGAAAAAAAGGTAGTAGTAGTTTGTCTTTACATTTGGATGCCATGGCCCTTTCTAAAGTATCAGTTGTTGACCAAAAATGCAAAATTTTGACTTTACGTAACTAGGTGTCGTCTTTGCGGTAAAATTCAGGGTGGGCTTAGAAGAAAAAGATTGCGAGTTGACGGCTAGACAACTTGCTTTTTGTTACTATATCCACAGATTGTATCAGGCTTTAAGTCTCAAGTTTGACTTAAGAATTTTTGGGCGGTCCCTTGTTTCTGCCGTTTCTGATGTTGGAGTGTATAAGAAAATGGCCAATCTTTCCCCATTATTTTTCTGACCATGCCACATGCCTGTAATATTCGGTTGTTTTACAAGTTGAACACGTTTTTTTTTTTTTTTTTTGTCTTTTAATTAATGAAAAATAGGAATTGGTTATTCCTTATACAGGATCATTTTAGACTATTCTTCCGACCTCGGGCAACAAGAGGTCCGTTCCTTGTGTTGGTCGGCCAAACGTAACGCAACAAGAGGTCCGTTCCTTGTGTTGGTCGGCCAAACGTAACGCAACAAGAGGTCTGTTCCTTGTGTTGGTCGGCCAAACGTAACGCAACAAGAGGTCCGTTCCTTGTGTTGGTCGGCCAAACGTAACGCAACAAGAGGTCCGTTCCTTGTGTTGGTCGGCCAAACGTAACACAGCCGAAAATCCTGTAACGCTACCAAGGAAGATCTCCTGATTCCAGGGGTTATTATCCTCTGCCGAACAGGAAGAGAGGGTATAGTTTTCACTTTTTCCGTCTGTCTGTCTGATTTTACTTGTCTTGTCAGTTTTTTTGTCTGGGTCTATACTTCACCAACCGTTCTAACTTTAATACTAGTATTAGATAGTAACACAATTTCTCAGTTACTAAATTATTTTGGTTTAACCACACGATATTGCGCTCCTTGACAATTTAGACAACTCATGAGATACAATGCAATATAAAGTTGTGGTGAAAACGATGCCTGACCCAAATATTATATACATAGCTTCTCCCGAATAAAAATGGAATGTAGGCGAAATATGTCTCGCTGTGGCACTGTGACATCTTTTATCTTATAGCGATAGAGACAAGCATGAGGAGTAGATCAACAGCGTGCACATATGTTTCTATTATCTACCCGTTTTTCTTGTCTCAAAAAGCAACCATCCGTATTCAGGATTTTGAAGTTATTACCATCATCACAAAAACAACATTACACATGTCAACGTTTAATTGTTACAACTGTCGTTCTCTCAGTTTCTTACCCGGGGAGCTTCACTTACAACTAATCTACAGTTTGTGCTTTCAAAAGCTTCGACGTTATTTCATGTGGAAAGCGTTGTGAAGTTAAACGGACTTATCTCTGTGTCAAGTGGTTTGTATTTTAAAATAAAACCCGGCCAGGAGTTAATTGATTCCAAATATTCTAACTTTCGACATAACTCGAAGATAACATACAGAATTACCATGGCAACGCATCAACAATCTTCTTCAAGATGCACGATCTCGCTAGGGATGGACCGGTAAATTGTTCAAAAATTGTCTTTTTTACAGGTCTTTATAAGTATTTTTTTGTAAAGTGATGTAACGTTGTACAGACACAAACGGCACTGTATCGTGGAAACATTTGGATTTGTTTTAAGCACAAAATGGAATTTATACCATGGATTTTGGCAGTCTGTATGAATAATTTGATTTTCAAGTTTGAATTAGTGTGCCATCATTGTTCATTACAATGTTAACACTTCATTGTACTGTGTCCTTTTTTTACTTATCAAAAAATGTAAAAAGGTATTTTCTTGATTGCATTGTACTAAAATATTTTACAGAAAGCATGCCTTCCGTATAAGTTGACTTTAGACTTGTGTAATAAGTCTACATGGTATTAAAAACCAGAACTTCTTGTCTTTGTGGGCAGTCGATCAAGATCACACAGAACATAACTGTAATGTAATCTTTGATCTACACACCCAGTCCGCTTTGCTGAGACATCCAGGGCAAAAGCAACGTTGTTGTTGAACTTATTAGGGTTTTTATTCTAGACTGACGTTGTGCATTGGGTTTGTTATTTTCCATAAAGGGACATTAAACCAGATTTTGACAAAAAATCTTGAGGGGTTTTGAAGGTTGATACTTTAAAAGTAAAAGTCATAAGTACGTGACTTTTTACAGTAAAAAAAACTCTCGGTAATTCCTTGAGTTTTCTACACGTATGTCTATCTACATTTTAATTTCAAAGCCAGTTTTGCACACGAAAGAAAATAAGCCGCATTCTATATTAACCCTTATCCTGCTAAATAGATTAGATAAAACGTTCAAGCCGATAGTAAAAATCCAAATAATGTTATTTCAAACTTATTTTGGGGGGAGAAAAATATCTCCATATCGGACTGCAGGTCAGTGAGTCGTGCTTAAGATTTTCCAAAAAACTTGCAAAACGAAATCTGGTTTAATGCTCCTTTAAGGAATAAAATCACCCTCGTCACCAACTAAATTTTACAAACATTTTGGCCTCCGATGGATGATAATATCTTAAAGATGTAAATATTACGGAACCCTGTATTTGCAAGTAGGTGCGACCTAAGCAGAGAAGAAAACTAGAAATTAGAAAACATTGTGGGAAAAGGAGAAAATGCTGGTACCCAGCATTTTCTCCTTTTTCCAGAATGTTTTCTACCCTATCAAAAAAAGTTGCACCATTTGAGCCACATTGAAATTGTCGTCTGCAAATGCTTTCAATTTGGACAAGGCTGAAATTTTGTTGTCTGGTAAAGGGTTAACCTGGCTGTTTACCAAAGGAGTCGAAATTTGGGTGCCAAGAGTTTAGCTTTATTCTTCCACTTTAACCCTTAGGCTGCTAAATAAATGAAACGCAAATTTCCACTCAATAGCAAAAACCAAAATATTGCGATTTAAAAATTTATTTCACCAGGAATAAAAATACCGTATCGGACAGTGTAGATTTAAGATCAGCCTGCACGTTTTGTGCAGTCTGATCTTGATCTACACTGTCCGCAAAATCTCCTTGAGTCGCGCTAGCAGCCTAAGGGTTAAAGGTCGTAAAGTAGAAGGCTGGAACAGTATTGTGTAATTCAGTGTAAAATGTAGCTTCTATTCCTATATACAGGTAGCATAATGTGGATTTGTGAGCATAAAGAATGTCCTTAACCCTTATCCTGCTGAATAAAAGAAATGAAACTTTCAAGCCGATAGTATAAGCCCAGAACTTTCTTGTTTCAAAGGTATTTTTGGAGGAAATATATCTCCTTATCGGACAGTGTAGATGAAAGATCAGACTGCACGTTCTGTGCAGTCTGATCTTTGATCTACGCTGTCCGCAAAAGGTCAGCGAGTCGCTATAAGCAGCCTAAGGGTTAATATTGTGACTGACAAAAAAAAACAAGAACACAAGAGCGGTTCTCTTGCAACCGGGGATTTAGCGCCCCTCAGTGATGCGTTATACCCAGCAAGTCATCGCATTATCATGGATCCATAGAAACCATTTTGTGTAACAACAAACTGAACATTGAGATAGAATAGTCCTTGGACATGCAGAAAAATTACAAATAGCAAAAAGTTTCGACCCGTGTCAGCTTGTGCGGACTGCACAGACAGACATGAGTCGATACTTTTTGCATTGCTGTTTACTCCCGTAAGTCAGTCATAAGTAATTTGTCGAGGCTGTACACAAGTTACTCATTAACCGTCATTATAATTACATGTCGTCGCTATTGCTATACTCTTGCTAAACAAATATTGTCGTTGGTTTACTGGAATTAGGATGTCCGTCTGTCTAGCTGTGACTGCACATTGACATACTTATGGCAAGATCCTTCTTCATCTCAGCTGTCTTTGCAACGAAACTTCCTAGAATTATCAATTAGAAACTAGATATAGATGATGCAATTTTTCGATTGCCTGCTTCATGCGTTGAAGATTTACCTCCCTTGACCTTGATTATTTTTGTAGGCGCCATGCACGTTAACGTTGAACGTTGGTCATCCCCATCAAAGAATTTTGAAGGGGTTTTAAGTCACTCTTTTGACAGTTCTAGTTTTAATCTTTGTTCCTATACATTATTTCAGGCTTGGTTCCGTCCATTGTAACAGCACGTAAGTTCAATTTTTTATTCTTCAAATTTGATATTTGTATACTCTTTGTAATTAAGCCCAAGCCGAGCCCCCGTAGCTCAGTCGGTAGCTTACAAGACTTGAGAACAAGAGGTCGCTGGTTCGATCCCCGGCTCGGCCAATTTCTTTCCGAGGATTGATGATAGCCATTGCGACAGTATTCATTCCTCTGTCACCGCTGACCATTGTCTCGACCATGGTTATGTGGGAAAGCAGCCAGTGGCTTGGAAAGAATATTGTGCGGAGTACTGGTAAAAGGAACTCCAGGAAAGCATGGATAGGTGCACTGGCCGCCGCGATATAACTGAAATAATGTTGAAAACGGCGTTAAACAACAATTAATTGAGCCCAAACCAGTGCATTTGGCTCTCTTATATCCATGAAGAAAACAGACCATGATTAATGTGCATTTTTGTACAGTCATTTTTTACTCTCTATGATAATAATAAACGTTTTTACTAGGTGACAAAGTTTTGGGCTCTGCCATTTTGAAAGTGTTTGCAGAATACAGTTTAAATATGGCTAAGATTTGGTAAAATTATGTTTTAAATAACGTACTGAACCACTGCAAGTGTCTGTCAAACACGGAAAGATGTTTTATATATATAATGTGTCACGTGATTCGACCTGCTTGTAGTCTGGACGGGTTTGCAAACTTTTCAGGACTTTTTTTATTTTTAGTTTCATTTTCTCCACGTTTCTTAGTTTAAAGGCTTTCTTTTATAAAGGGTTGTAGAATATCCGTTTATAAAGGCGACATTTGTTTCAATTTGTCGAGATGAAAATTTGAATGTGGTTGCAGGTTGTGTGAATCTTTACAGATGGCGTGATACAGTAGAATCTCTCTATCAAGATCCCCTTTCTGGAACTAATATCGATTTATCAAATAGGAAGGATAGGTATATCCTAAAGTTTAATAAAATGAGTCGTGCTCTGTGAAAAGAGGCTTAATGCATCTGCAAAAAGTATCGACCAAGGTCAGCCTGCGCCCTCCGCGCAGGCTGACCTGGACCGAAACTTTTCGCTGTTGGTCTATTTTCTGTATGTCCAAGGACCATTCTACCTCAGGGTTTAGTTATTTGTTATACAAAATGGATATAATAGATCCATAATGATGTGATGTCTTGCATGGTATAATGCATCACGGAGATGCATTAAGCCCCATTTTACCAGAGCATGACTAAAATATTTTATAAATAGCGGGTCTCATTTTCGTTGACCTGAGTTTGTCCCCAGTTGGTATTTTTCTCAATGAATCATTGTTCATGTCCGTATAGGACATATGAGCGATCGATTCATGAATGTAAATACAAAAAATTCAGACTATTTGACAAGTAATTCCTCTAGTTTTCGGTTTTCTCTCTCATTTTTGAAATGTCACTACAGTATCGGTGACGGTGTGTGAACAAAAGTTGGATACAATATTCTGTCCGATTGGAACAATACAGGTAGACAGTGTGTTTTATGGGCGGACACAGAACACCATCTGTAACACCGGCAACACTGTGTTTCAGGTGAGATTTCCGGATTTCTAGTTAACAACCTGACTTAAATTTTTTAGACTATCCAAAATCGAAAGCATATGCAGAAAATAGATTAAACACGGCTCAAAGAATGGATTTGTTCTTGCGAGGTTAGAAAACATTGTGGGAAAGGAAGAAAATGCTGTTTACCAGCATTTTCTTCTTTTCCCACAAAGTTTTCAAAGCCTTTTATTTTTCTCTCTGTCGTTAAAACTCGGGATTGTATGGTAAAGGGTTTAAAAATAGAACAAAAAGTACCTATCTATCTTTCGAAGGTCTATCTTACTTAATTCTCTAATCGCCAAATGTACAATTCCTCTTTCCACTAAAGACAGAGGCGTTTTTAAGACATAAAAGAATAAAGAATAGAATAAGTTTCAGATAGGTGTAGACTAAAGATCAGGGTCTGTATTCACCAAACATTTTGAAGGAAGTTCTTTGTCTTATTCCCCAAGATTTTCTAAATTTTAAAGTAACATAACTTAGCCAATCAAAAGTTGTTTTATTTTCAAATTTAGAAAATTCTGTAACCAGAACGCCTTGATAAGGGGTACATACAGTAGGACAACGCAAGACTTGAAAATACTCCTATTATATGATACATTTACGGAATGCTTTTCAGACATTGAATGGTACTATACGCCGCTTTCACCATTCTTTTTTTCAGTCATATCACGGCGACAGCTCGCTTATTCATATATGCCCTGGGTTTACCAGTACCAGGCAGATGATCTGAAAGTACCTTGCCCTAATACACTTCCACGAAAAACCCAGTGCTTCGAGTGAGACTCGGACCCGGGGCCTCCAGGTTACGAGTCCTTCACTCTACCACTGAGCCACACAGGACCCTTCTTGTATGAGCTCGGTGGTGTAGCATATTGTTATGTACTGTATTGCGCTCTGTTACAGAACCTTAACTGTCGTTCCACACAAATCAGTGTGAATGCTGTGAAGGCAAACTGTCAAGGCAGAACGACATGTCTCTTACAAGCAAGTAACAGTGCAATGAAAGAAGACCCCTGCCCAGGTCAAGGAAAATACTTACAGGTATCCTATAGTTTTTTTTTTTTTCATATAAGGTAATATATCCATCATTAATTCGTAATCGTAGATGGCCATTAAGATTTCAGAACAGATGCAAGCAGTCAATGAACCGGGGCTTATGTCCAGGTCGTTGAATGCTTGCATCTACACCGAAGTGTAAATGACCTTCTGGAAAATCATGATCTTAACCCTTTCCCAAACAAGCCCGGGTTTTCACGTGTCTGCAGTGCAAGTCTTTTGAAAACACTGTGGGAAAAGGAGAAATTGCTCGTAACGAGCAATTTCTCCTTTTCCTACAGTCTTTTCTACCCTTTTGGAGAACTTTCCGCCATTTTCATCAAATTTAAAATAGTCGTCTGCAAGCTCTTGTTTTGAAGGGTCTAAAATTTGTCGTTTGGGAAAGGGTTAAATGAAAGATGAATCGGTTACCTTAACCCTGCTTAAGTAGTTGAGCCATGCTCTGAAAAAGTGAGTTTAAAGCATCGGCAAAAAGTATAGCCCAAAGTCAGCCTGCGCAGTCCGTGTAAGAATGACCTAGACACTTTTTGCAGTTGGTAAATTTTCTGCATGTCAATGGATCATTCTATCACATGATTCAGCCGGTTTAAAAACAAAATGGATCCATATCATGCAATGACCTGAAAGGTGTAATGCTTTACGAAGATGCAGTAAACTCCCTTTTCCAGAGCGCCGCTTATATATTTCCAGAAAACGACTTTTTTCCACTTGCAGTAGGGTAATTTTCATTAAAAAATTATGGTAAAGGTAAAGTATTTGTTTATGGAAGTTTCATCTTACTAGTATTTAGGCCAGCCAATATCTTACTAATGAGACACCGTCTATCTCATACATTTACTTCCGTAATCTTAGCCTATCATGCCGAGTTGTCGGGTACGAAGGCATTCATTAACCATTATTACACAACTAGCTGGCGATACACTAACTAGCCATATCCGAACGAGGCTTTTTTTGCACCAGGACTTCAACCTTTGACATCTAGCACCGAGGGATGATGCCTTAACAACTAGGCCACGAAGAAACGAGCACATATTTATTCTGTCTCAATGTTTTCGCATGTATCATATCCAAATTTGTGTTAATTCTCCATATTGTGCCATGATAATTTCTATTTAGTATGTAGCAAATTTGTTCAAGGATGCTGATGATTTTATTTATATTCATAGAACCAACGAGCTCTTTGATCATACAGGGCGTTAAAGATAAAATTGATTTAGAGAAAGCAAGAAAGCAACACACGTTGTTTTTACATAACACTGCATAACATTACAATTATACACACCATTTTCCGCGAAAGACACATACAAGTGACTTGTTTACAAATATGACTCGCTACTAAGTATCGTCAAGGTACTACGAATACACCTTTAGATCTAATGTCATGTTATCCTCGTAATCTCTTGGAAGAAATGCAGCAGAAGACTTGAAATTATCCTGAATGTTGCAAAGGAATGTGAATGAAGTTTCCATACATTAATAATTGTGTAGTCTGCAAATTACGGAATGGCTCACTACATGCTATATCCACTTTTCCCACAATATTTTCAAATGTAATCTCTTGCAAAAGGTCATTTCTCGGTGAATTTGTACTTATAATTGAACCAGATACAGTACCGATGTATGACCAACACCGTGACCTTTGCACCCACAAATCCGACAACTCGTCGTCCGATAATCACACAGAAAGTGACGACGTCGGTTCCGACAAGGAGATCACCGACAACATCATCGTCTTTGTTACCGACTGGAATATTACCCATTGGGGGCGGATCGGGGACAGGAGCCGGAACTAGTTCTGGGGGCGGAAGTGGCAGCACAGGAATACAAGTATCGAAGAACATTAGCGCTCGATCAGGTAAGCTTGAATTCGAGCGCACATGTATTTTTGTCATCATAGGTAGGGAAGGGAGGGGGAATTTCTCCTTAACGGCACAATTGAGGCATGCTCTGGACAAAAGGAGCTTATTGCATCTCCGTGATACATTATACGAAGCAAGTCATCACATGAAAGCAATTTTGTCCAACAACCGACTGAATCCTGTGGTAAAATGGCCCTTTGACATGCAGAGGTAGCTGAGTGGTTAGCGTATCTGACTCGTGACCTGGTGGTTGCGACTTCGATGCCCCGTTGAGGTGAACTTTCTTTCCGGCGATTTTTCGCCTCTCACAATTGATGCATCTGAGAAAAAGTAGTCAGTGGCTTTGGAAAGAAAGTTGACTGCAAGCGTGTCATGGGTCGATACTTTTTGCAGATTCATTAAATTCACTTTTCACAAATAGTTTTTGTGTTGTATTCTTCTTGTTTAAAAATGAACAATTGCAACTTTTGTTACCACCGAACAACGGTAATACGATTTTGGATTGAATATTTTACTATCTTCATCATGTTATCAATCGTAAACATGTTTCTTTAGCAAGTTGCTGGCAAGATGAATGCCCACGGCCTTTGATATACATGTACATATGAGCCACACTCTGTAAAAAGGGGACATAATGCATCTCCGTGATTTTAGGAATGCACGTGTATAACACTGTGATGACTTGCTTGGTACCACAGTGTTATACTCGTACATTCCTAAAATCCGTTTTGTATAACAACCTACTGAATCATGAGGTACACTGGTCCTTTGACATGCAGAAAATTAACCAAAAGCATAAAAAAAGTTTCGGCCCATGTCAGCCTGCACGGACTGCGCAGGCTGACCTGAGTTGATACGTTTGTTCAAATGCATTAAGCCTCCTTTCCACAGAGTATGGCTCATATACGTACGTGTACCCCCATCAGTGCTTGTGAGCGGTAACTTTTCTTCAATTCCGCTGACCTCTCAACAACAATCTGCCTTTATTGAAATTTCATAAAAACTGTTCTGACCAAGATTTTATTCTTAAACTGCTAGGGTACGAACACAATGGCCATTTATTAAATACACCTTGGCATTTATTTTTCAGTACAACTGTGCCACGAGAATTTGGTATCAGGACCTCGGGGTGTTCCAGACAGCCAACTCGTAGCTTCCTCCCAGCTTGGCCTTGCTAACAACGTACACAGAGGTCGGCTGTATGTCGGAATCGACAAGAAATCGCCGACATTTTCTTTGGAAGGTGGATGGACTGCAAGTCCTACGGATAATAAACCATGGATTCAGGTAGGATATTATCATACTTGCAGTAAAATGTCTCCATAAAGACCACTTAACCCTTAGAGCGCCGAAGATATCAAACAAATTTTTTCAGTCTAGAAATAAAACCCAAATACTAGTAATTGCAGTTTCAAGGCTACTCTTGTACAGTATGTCTTAGGAAAGCGGACAGTGTAGATCAAAGATCAGACTGCATGTTTTGTGTAGTCTGATATTGATCTACACTGGGTTCAAAGGCAATTGTAGTCGTAAAAAACGCTTTAAGGATTGAGAGATGCAATTATATGATTATCCTTGAAATACAAGCTAGGTTTTGTTCACATCTAGATAGCAGATAATACGAGTACACTAAGTCTGTCTTGATCGAGCAGGGCAGTTGCATCTTTATTCTTGTTCAAATGTCTCTCACATTTCAATTTAAGATACATCGATACTCGCTTTCAGCCAGTTTTTAACTCATTTCATCTTTATTTTATCAATCTATAATCATTCTTGTGTCTTCATGCCAAATTTTGCCTCTGACGATTGTAAGGTCTCACATTTCAATTTAAGATACATCGATACTCGCTTTCAGCCAGTTTTTAACTCATTTCATCTTTATTTTATCAATCTATAATCATTCTTGTGTCTTCATGCCAAATTTTGCCTCTGACGATTGTAAGGTTGCATAGATTACGACCGATAGAAAATGTTTGTCATTTTCTTGAGGCCATCAAAGAAATCACTCTTGTGACGTTCGAGTTTTAAATCGAAGATTTCAGATATATGTATTCATCCCTTTCATCATATATATCGTTATTTTATTTATATATCATATCATTTAGCATGAAATGAATGCATCATGTGATCGAGATGATTTACCAATCCATGTACCAAGGTTTTTTCAGCTTATGGCTTATCGACCATGAAAACGCCGTGAACCAAATCTACTGGTTTATGACAAGTAGTTTCCCCTTTTCCTTAAAGAGGACACTAAAACAAACTGAGCTGCGTGCATTGTTTTAAGATTTAACAATTTTGCTTTGACAGGTTAAAATGAACTGGTTGACAATAGTACAAGGCATCGTGACTCAAGGACGTCATGTTAACCCCGATACTAACTGTTGTCTGGAGTGGGTCACTAGATATATAGTACACTACAGTATAGATGGCAGTACATGGGACACGGTCAAGGACGGAAATGGAAATACAAAAGTATGATGTCTTTAAACTAATTTATATAAATTATAAGTATTGTTTATAAAAGTGGACGTCTGAAAACACTATGGCTCTAGACCAGACGTCTCCAAACATGGTGTACAGTTTTTACCGTAGGAATAGAAATATATGACCTCACCATAAACGTAAAAAAAAAAAAACTTGGTGTTTACCGGTCATTATGATATAAGTTGTTTGATATTTAGCACTGATTCCGATAGTATTTTGATTGTGTAAACGCATTTTTCCAGGTAAATTTCTATCTTCTTTACCATTACATACATAATGTCCTTTAACAAGTCATTAAGGGCTTTCCCTCAACAAAAAAAAATGTCCAGCATTGAAAAAGATTACCACATTTATTTGCCGTTTTACTTTGGCAGTATTTTTCGTCATGTAGCAGACGTTTATCGCGACATACCTTTGTGAACACCTTTACGTGTAAATTTACCATCAATTCCATGTTCTGCCGACCTGCCTTGTTTACTGTTCGACAAAGGGATTTCGGTAGGTTTATTCGTATTTATTTGGGATTGTATGTCATAATATATGAAAAGAAATTCAAAGAGTGTAGGGCAAGATCAAACTCATGATTAACATATTTACAATGGCGTACCGCAGGAAATGCGATATCTTTGAGCAGCGCTCTCTCAAAAGAGGGTTTATGTATCTCCATGGTGAATTATACCGGGCAAGTCATGTAACCATGTATCCATAATATCATTGTGTCTAACAACCGACTGAATCATGAGGTAGACTGGTCCTTTGACGTGCAGAAAAACTGTCTAACAGCAAAAAGTGTCGACCCAGGTCAGCCTGCGCGGACTGCGCAGGCTGACCCAGGTCGACACCTTTTTTCAGATGCATTAAACACGCTTTTGACAGAGCATGACTAATATGTATTGTTCATGTTTGATGTAGGTATTTGTTGGGAACACAGACAGTGATACGGTCATCACTCAGATGTTTGACTGTCCAGTTGTAGCTCGGTTTATCAAGGTTGAAGTGGTCAGTTTTAGTGGTGCAGCCTCCATGAGACTTGATGTTATTGGCTGTCCAACTAATTCAGGTACCTTGCTAAAGGAAAGAAAGCGGTTGTCTGTGAAAAAAATGTAAATTTCGTCTTCTAAATATTCTAATGCTAACCATACGATCAGGTTTAGTACTTGTTTTTCCCAGCGTACAAAAATCATTTCGCTTCATTATTTTCTCTTTGTTTTCTATCAAAACTTATTTCAGTCCGTTCTGAACCACGTTGCAACAACACAGATTGAAGCCTCTTAACATTTTTGACACTTTTATACCTAGTTCTCAGAGAAAAAATATACATACTTGTAGGAATGCATTGCCAAACAGAAGTTGACAAATGTTTTAATTTGCTGTGATAGCTCCTTGTGTGTGCAGCCATTATATCGGTAATACTAGGACGCGTCAAATTGTATTTTGGGACCAAGGTATTTTAGTCTTGCTCTGTGAAAAGGGGCTTAATGCATCTGCGTTATGCATGATACCTATCATGCCATGAATCCAAAATGGCCACTTATTTTAACAAACGACCTAATCATGGCGTAGGCTGGTCCTTGGACATACAGAAAATTGATCAATAGCGAGATGTTTTTCGCAGATGCATTGAGCCCCCTTTGCATGGCTCATTTATTATGTGTGCTTAACGCCGTTTTCAACATTATGATATCTATACAGCGGCAGCCAGTGCACATATCCATGATTTCTAGGAGTTTTCTAGGAGTTTCTATTTACCAGTACTTTGCAAAATATTCTACGCAAGCCACTCGCTGCTTTCTATCATAACCATCGTCGAAATAATAATCAGCGGTGAGAGAGGAATGAATCCTGTTGCAATGGCTATCATCAATCCTCCTGGTCGGGAATTCCAACCAACAACCCCCGGGTATCTCTCCTGTACGCTATCGGCTCGGCTTTGTATTTTGGGAACAACACCAGATGATTTTCATGTTTGATGAATTGGCAGTCATTCCAACCACAAAAGTTTACCCTGACTTTGCAACAACTACGCACACGGGCCGAGCTTTTTGTCCCTGAGGTTGCTCACTCGGGCTGCCTCGATCTGGTTATTTTGCACTTACAAGTCTATGTTTTGTTATCGCATGGAACACAAGGATCTAAAATCATTATGATTTGACTACTATTTAGTTTTCAACAAATGCTTAAAGACCTCTCTGGACGCAATGTCCTGCACTAAGGATAAAGTTTTGCCGCCGTTGCACCAATTACGGAGATTTATTGGCGTTAGAAAGAACTCTACCAATCACCTGGTGCTTTCTTTATTGCAAATGGGATGGATAGTGCGTCTACCATCTTTTCTGAAAAAATAGTTTTGATTGAATTTATAAGCATAAATATAGCATTTTTCCTATTTTTAACCAATAAATGTCTAGTTACATGTATATACATGAATATACATAAATATTTGTTTAAGTTCATTTTATTTAATTATTCCAGTGTGTTTTGTACAGTTCTCCAAGGAGAAAAAATTACGACCTACCTTATCATATAAAATAAAGTGGTTATTTACTTATAACGGATAATTATGATAAAGCCAAACTAAAGGAACTTATATATCTCCTTTTCCCACTGTTTTTCCCATCCTTTCAAAAAAGAAAATTGTCATTTAAGCCACATGTAGATTGTCATCTGCAAATGCTTTTAATTTGGACAATTTCAATACTGCAAATAATCATCTCTATTGCAGACGATATTGGGGTGTGTCCGAAAGGATGGAAAGAACGTCCCAACACAGGAAAGTGTTATTATATATCAGACAGTCGGGATATTGAAACCTGGGAGGAAGGTCAGCTGATGTGCACACGTCACCAAGGAGATATTGTCAAAATTGACGATCTGCAAGAAAAGGTGCGATTTTTTTTTGCATAGCTTCTTTGAAAAGGCTCTCTGTCCATTTCTACAGACTGTTTTCAGTTAATGAGAAAGTGACAAGAATATCAGTAAAACTGATTGATGCTCCTTTATGTGTAACAAAATTGTGGACACGCCATAGCTCAGTTGGTAGAGTTGCTGACTACGGTTCTGAAGCTTGTGGGTTCGAGTCCCGCCGGAAGCGCTTCTTTTTTTCTGCATTTTCCCCTGTTAAGGCTATAAAGTCACGTCCTGGATGATTTTTCCTTACAAAATATAAATATCAATTTTCTCACCCCTAAAATTGTTTGTTCAAAACCTGCTTTAAAACCCCTTAAATACACGAGTACAACTTGTGTCAAAATTAAGAAATTCTTTGTGTCGTGCAGTTTCTCCTTTTTTTTCCACAATGTTTTCAAAAGTCAGCTTTTGCAGACATCAAGAAGTCCCCTGCAGGAAAATGATTGACATTGTGTTAATCTGTTCTATATAACATGTCTTGTATCCTGATAATAGATCTGGCTCCGCAACGAGCTTCTTCAATTGCAAGTCACCCAAAACCTCGAAAACTGGTGGATTGGACTAAACAACCGGCCTCGTTTTGATAACAGTTACTATAAATGGGATGACGGTACACCATTCCTCCCAACAGCCGTGTATGTATGTTTCGTATGTATTTTGGTGGTTATAGCGTGCAATACCTGAGATATATTCATGCAGTAGTAGTAATTATATTTACATTTATATTAATAGTAAGAGCGGTAGCAGTAGTGGTTTATTTAAATGAGTGCTATTTTTATAATTCCATCACAGTGCCAAATATTGTAAATGGGATGACGGGACCCTGTTTGTCCAAAAGCCATGTATGCATGTTTTGTTTTATAATCCGTCAATTAGACAGCATTAACACGTAGTCGGCGAAGCTTTATAAGATGGCTTCCGTCCCACTTCTTGGTATTAGTCTCGGAATAGGAAATAATTTGAGACTGGTTAAAAATGTGGATATGTTTATTCTGCGGGCCTCTTTGGGTCTCTTTGTGGATTCATTTATGACACCAATGCTTAAGCGTTGCTACAGTCAGTTGATACCCTTCAGCGATTATTCATACAGAAGCAAATGAATATGATATGGGATAATAATGTTCTTGGACTAAATGGTAATTTGATATTTACCCTATAAACCGTTACTGTACACTCTACGTGTATTTTCGGATACAATTTTTGTTTTGGCACAACTGCTCTTTTTCCAGTGATGAGTTGGATCTAATCTTGCATATCTAACTGAAAATTTCACATTTGCTATAGTATCAAAAAATAAAATGAGGAAAAGGGTGCAATTTATGGCGAGGTTTCTTTTCATTATTTTTCTTCATAATGAACTATATAGAGCTGCAGTATTCACATTGCAGTACCTCTTACGCCGTCTACCTTTTTTCCTAAAAAAAAAAAAAACCCTTCTTTCTTTTTACTATCGTTTTTCGGGTATGGTTCAGGTAATCTCATTCTGGGGAAGCTGGTACCAGTTGCACTGTTTTTTTTTTAAAAATAATTGCAGTTAACCTTTCAAACGCCTTTCACAGATTTAGTTTAACAGCTGAATTGCTTTCAGTTCGAACATCTTTAAGGAGTTTGCAGCTGTCGCATTAGCATCTGCGAAGAAGAAGAAGAAGAGGAAGAAGAAGATGATGATGATGAAGAACGATATTTTTATATTACATTTATGTCATTTAGTTAAATATCGACATTATAACTGTAAGAAAACACAAATATATCTCTCATTGTCAGCCAATGGAACCCCGGCGAGCCCAATAACTCCGGTGGTGTAGAACACTGTGCCCACTACAGTTTGAAGTCCGATGCTTTAAACGATCGGTCCTGTGACGTCAAACTTCCATTTATTTGTGAAATAGACAAGTGTATGTTACAAGATTTCTTTTTACGATACTCCAGTCCCTCACAAATAACCTGCCAACATTTACCAATGATTCCCCAGGGTGGGGTCACTGTTGTGCTTCTTACTGGTTCAAGAAATACCAGAAATATCTAGATAGATTCCCTTACCGCCATGACATAAATTAGATAATGTGGAAAATGACGTTAACTTGTAAATCAAACTTAATGGGTTTTTTTCGCCAAGTAATTGATAAAACACCTTTTAAAATAAACGTGTAAGTGTAGGCCACTGATCAGTGATTAAAATACATGTAATGACGTTTTTATATTGTTATAGTCAGGCCACATTGCCACCTTCTGTATGTGTACAACTTTGTTGTGTTCTACAGAGGTCAGCCTGCTCAGGTTATTGGAGTAGATAGCTTTGACTACACACTTGGGTTGAAGCCTTTCTTTTGAAATACCTGGGCCCGTATTCACCAACCATTCTTAAGAACTAATTCTTATTCTCCTTTTTTTTTTTTTAAATTTGAAAGTAACACAACTTCTGATTGGCTAAACCATTTGGTTTAGCCAACCAGAAGTTGCGTTACTTTTAGGTTTTTAATGTCTTGGAGAATAAAACAAAGAATAATCTAAAGACTGGTTGGTGAACACGGACCCTCCTGCAGATGTGGGAGTAGTCTGAGGCTTGCAGTGAGTTCTCTAGTGATTCGATGGCCGTCTGATTCGACCTGTTGCTTTCCTTAGGTTAAGATTGCCGGAGCGACGGTCAAAGGAATATAACTCCTTCAGTTTATTTCAATTTTGATTGTTTGTCATAGATGCCTTCATGTCACTCTATTCACTAACTTTTCTAAACAACAATAGGCACCTGAGTGGCTGAGAAAAAACGTCTTGGTCAGTCACCTGGATAGTCTTCGAATTTTGAATAGGATTTGAAATGAGAATGATTGGTGAATACAGCAGATGGTTTCGCTCACATGGAAATATTCGAAGTTTCATTTGAGCCATGCTCTGTGAAGACGGGGCTTAATGCATCTGCGAAAAGTATCGACCCGGGTCAGCTTTCGCATTCCGCGCAGGCTGACCTGAGCCGATACTTTTCGCTATTGATCAATTTCTTGTATGTCCAAGGACCATTCTGCCTCATGATTAAGTCGGTTGTTTAAAAAAAAAACTGGCAATCATGGATTCATAATTATGTGATGGCTTGATAGGTACATTGCATCACAGTGGTGCATTAAGCCCTCTTTTGCCAGGGCGTGGCTCATTTATATTTTTATGGTAATGATGTTCCAACCACGACAAGCAGACCTGTAACCATGTGTCCCTGTGACGTAATCGTTTTCCTTTCAGACTGGACACCACCCATCAATATCCCCGGGATAGTGACAGCTAAACCGACCCTTCCCACCACTAGAGTACCTGCAACACTCAGTAAGTACAACATTATGATATCTTTTTGATCTTGCCTCCTCCATGTCTAAGTGGTTGAAAAGTTTGATCAGTATTCATGGAATGCAAGTTCGTTTCCTATTGTAGGCGCTAATGACTCGGAATTGTCCCCAGGCAAGGTACTGTAAAGCCCTAGCATTATACCGGTGAACCCAGCAATGACATGAATTAGTAGGCTTTTTACCTATTATGACTTAATTTCTTTGGAGACAACAAAATTTTACCCCTTATCCTGCTAATAAATTAAATAAAACATTCAAGCCAATAGTAGACACCCTAAAAATGTTATTTCGAACTTACATGTAGTTTTGGACGAAATTAGTTTTGGGAGAAAAATGTCTCCTTATCGGACAGTATTGATCAAAGATCAGACTGCACCTTCTGTGCAGTCTGATCTTGATCTACACTATCAGCAAAAGGTCCTTGAGTCGCGCTTAGCAGCTTAAGGGTTAAATCGACTGATTGAATGAATTACTAGGCTAGGATTCTGAAGGATACTCCGACGAAAAACTGAGTGCTTCCAGTGAGGTTTGAGGGTCTCCAGGTAACGAGTCCTACACTTTACCACTGAGCCACGCAGGACTCCACGAAGTTTTAGACTAGTCCACATTAACACTTTGGCTTCTAAGCGCGACTCAAGGACCTTTTGCGGACAGTGTTGATCAAGGTCAGACTGCACAGAACGTGTAGCCTAATCTTGGATATACACTGTCCGATAAGGAGATATCTTGCCTCAAAAATACCTTTGAAAGAGCAAAATCTTTTTTATTTTTACTATCGGCTTGAAATTTTCATTTCACTTATTTAGCAGGATAAAGGTTAAAAAGGGTTTGCTGACTAAGCCCGTAATAATGAGACCAGACATTGAAAGGGAAGACAACGTTGTGGGTAAAGGAGAAAATGCTTGTTACCAGAATTTCTCGTTCACACAAAATGTTTTCACAAGCTTTTTTCTCAGGATCCTTAAAACACGGGATTGTTTGAGGAGTAAAATACTGTCAAAAGCTTTGGAAAAATCCATTTTAAGTTTGAAACACACAACTCTAATTCTCTTTAAAGTGGCGATGTATATATGCGTGCAGGAGTCTTCTCCCATTCATAGATTGATCGTGAGGTTTTCTGTTGTATCTGTAGTGCATAAATATAAAAGAACAAAACTTTGCTTAAAGCTGGACAGTGTTTATTGAAAACATAGGTAGACCTTGTAAAGGAGTTTCATTTCTTTTCATTTCGGTTTTGTAATAGATTAAAATGTATAATGGGCCTTTGGCCTAATATTACCAAAATAAAGTATATTGTATTGTGCTAAGCCGCGTAAGACCCCTGCATGTGTACGGATCAATACACTGGTCATGGTAATGAACGTGCTTTTGAGATTGTAAGTAGGAGCAATACGGTCAGAAAGGTGTAATACATTTTTCTTGTATTTACTCTGTATTGCAGTACCAAACAAGGTGCCTGTACCCGTGGGTGGAGGACAAAATGTGGTATCAACAGGCGCTAACGTATTCACCAGTAAATATATATTTTCTACTATGCTCTCGCTCTCTCTCTCTCTCTCTCTCTTTGTGTGTGTGTGTGTGTTCTGTGGAATGTGATTTTGATCTACAATGTCGCAAAGTATAATGAATCGCGACTTCTTTCGATGCCTAACAAAAGAATTCACTGAAACGATAAAAAAGATTTTAATCAGTTTGACAAAGAAGCGGGCGATATAGATCAAGATCAGACTGAACGTAATGTGCAATATTTTAAAAGCTGTCTTCATCAAGGTTGAAGATTTAAGTATGGCAAGAGATATTTTCATATTTCTTTTCAGCTGGATGTTTGAGGGCGTCAGATTGTGCCGGGAAAGCTTGGGATGATTATCCGTCATGTGACGGCTGTCACTATTTCCTGACATGCGCACCAAACGGCAACTTCCGGCGAGCCTGTCCTCTTAACTTAAAATTCGATGCCAATCTACGAATGTGCTCTGGTAGATCCTCTACATGTACCGGACCATAACAACAAGACTACAAGAAGTAAAATAAGTCGAGGAATTGAACTGATTTGAAAAAAAAAAAAAATATATGTTTTATGATATTGTTAATAATTGTGTACCTTTTCATTGTCAACCATCAATTAGTTTGAAACAAAAGACACGTCTGTGAATCCTAGAATAATCCTTACAAGACAGTAAATTTTAGCCTTGTTCAAATCCGAAGCATTTTTAAGACAACAAGCGAAATGTGGCTTAAATAACAAACAGGATATATAACAGCAGAAAAAGGAGAAAACACTGGTAACCAGCATTTTCTCATTTTCCATTCATGTTTTTTTTAAATTCTTTTTTCTTAGGGTAGTTAAAACTCTGGCTTATTTGGTAAAAGGTTAAAGACATTTATCTTTCAAGTAGTGCATAAAAAGCATTCGAGTCATTCTCTGTGAACACGGGATTTACTGCATCTGCAAAGAATTTCGACCCAGGTCAGCCTCCGAATTCCACGCAGGCTGACTTGGTTCGAAACGTCTTGCCTTTGCATGCCAAAGCACCTGTTTCCCTAGGGATTCAGACGGTTGTCAGTCTAAATGGATTTTGTGGATCCATACTTATCGTATAAGATAACTTGATTGATGTACTGCATCACGGAGATGTTTTAAATCCCCATTGCCAGAGCATATCTCATTTCTTTCGTTTCTTTCACAAGTAAAATAAAGAGCAATGACATGCAGTCACACCGTGTCAAACTTCACGCTATTACTTGTCTTAACAGCATTACTCATAATATGCAAATAAGTTTAGCCCATTACTGCAACATGCCGTCTTTAAACGATCCTGAAAGGGAAGACTTTTGAAAACATTGTGGGAAACGGAGAAATGCTGGTAACCAGCATTTTCTCCTTTTTCCACCATGTTTTCTACCCGATGAAAGACAAATGTTATGTTTTGAGTTACATCCGAATTGTCGTCTGCAAATGCTTTCAATTTGGACAAGGCTAAAACTTTTCCGTCTGGTAAAGAGTTAATTATGTAGGTATATTAGACTATGCCCATGTTGAAACTATTTGCAGGTGACAAAATAAATATTGCTAAAAACATTTAACTGGATTTTTCTTTGAAAAAAAAAAAAAAAAATAAATAAATAAAACACACAGTGGTAAAAGATGAAAGTGCCGGTTACCATCCTTTTCTTTTTTTTCGACAGTGTTATGAAAAGCATTCCTCGTCAGTGTCGTGAAAAGACGGGTTTGTTTGGTAAAAGGTTAACCGTCACAAGGTGTATTTTGTTGTAACCACACCGTTGGTGCTCACGCTCGCGTCTCTCACACGCACTATTTTCTTAGCTTTTGGAAATTTGATCGCTAAAATGTCATGTTTATCAATATCTATGAGCTACAAAAGCCATTGTTCAAAATGTCAAAAGTCTTGTTCCAGTTTAACCCTCTTCGGCAAAGGGTCTAGCTATGACGATAAATGTGGAATTTCGTGACTAAAGTTGTTACATCAAGAAAACCCCAACGTGTATGTAGTGTGTCCAAATTCATTGACCAAAGATTCTGCAAAATACTGTAATGAAACCGATGAACAATAGTTTGTCAGCAAAACATCTGAAGGTACGTACAGGAAGTCTTACGGCATTGCGACAGGATTCATTCCTCTCTCACCGCTGACCGTTGTTTCGACGATGGTTATGTGGGAAATCAGCCAGTGGCTTGGAGAGAATATTGTGCGGAATAGTGGTAAAAGGAACTCCAGGAAAGCATGGATAGGTGCACTGGCCACCGTGATGTAACTGAAATAATGTTGAAAACGGCATTAAACACCATACAATCAATCAGGAAGTCCTACGTATTCAGGATAAACATGTAGTAGGTAACTACATTGTGATTATTAAGCATTTTGTTTCGACCAGCGAGTCCCAACATGAAGCTGATGACACAAGTCATACATGTGTATAAGCCATGCTTTGTGATAAGGGGGCTTAATGCATCTCCGTGATGCATAATACAAAGCAAGCCATCTTATAAGTATAAACCATAATAGCCACTTTTTTTAACAACCAACTGAATCATGAGGTAGACTGGTCCTTTGACACGTAGAAAATTGACCAATAGCGAAAGGTTTCGTCCCAGGTCAGCCTACGCGGACTGCGCATAAAGCCCCCTTTTCACTGAGCATGGCGCATATAAATACGCCTTAAGCGCTTAGCTGGGGAATCCGATGCAGACAAACAGACTGGGTAGCCGACATTTCAAAAGATGTGTTTATCTTCGGCTTGTATGTCTTGAAAAAACACCCCAATATATTGTCCATTTTTGAAATACTTTTGACCCATCAGATTCGTTCACTATGCTACAAAAGGTGCAGCTTATTCTTGGATCTACAATGTTAGAAACGATGAGATTTTACCGACGATAAAAAAGGAATGCTGAAATTACAGAATTTGGATTTTTACTATATGCATTGGCTACAAATTGTCGAAGAGTTTTTAAAAGGGTCAATACCAACTAAACGATAAAAAAAAAAAATGACTGCAATTGCGGGGGACAAATTAGATGACTGAAATGATCAAAAAAGGAAAAAGGAAAAAATGCTTGATACCCAAAATTAATTTTTTGTTTTCAAAAAGGCTTTTTTCTCGCCAAAACTCGGTATTATTTTGATAATGGTTAGAGTAAGGAGGGGAAAGTGTATGAAATACGTGCATACTTGACTTTGTAAAAATTACAGTGCTCTTAACCAACATAAATTTTGGCCTGGAAAAAAATGTTACCCTTCTTCGTCGTAAACTGGCGCCTGTTGTACATGATACACGATTATGTGCATCAGGGGAGGTGACCAACTATCACTGTAGGCGAAGACAAATGGAATTTTACCACACTACTCCCTGATTTAGCTGTACAGCAGAGATCAGTTCTATTTACTGCGACTTTTATCTTAGCGCCAAAAATAAACCAACGCAAACATTCATGGAAGATTTGTCATTATTCTCTATTTTCTGAAAAAAGCAAAATGAGTCTTATGTGGCGAAAAAAATTGAGAAGGGGTTAATTGTCCTTCTTCAGACACGCAGTGCATTTAAAGAGTTTTTATCTCGTTATTGACCAGAGGACAAACGTTAAGACTTGTCCACATTCAAAACGTTTGCAGACAACACATCTATTATGGCAAAAATGATGGGATTTGTCTTTGAAAAGCAAGAAAACTTTATTGAAAAAGGAGAAAATACTTGTTACATGATTGCATTTTCTCTTTTTCAAAAAATACTTTCAAGAGCCTCGTTAACTGTGTGTTCAGTGGTTAAACCTGTTTAAGTTACGACTATCGTGAAACAAGTTTTTGCAACTTATATTAATCACTCTCGATGATTGCTTCCTGAAATGGGCTGTTCCAGGGGTTTGATCCTTTTAGTAGTGAAGACTACTGGAACGTCTCTCCCTTTCCTGGTGTTCGTCCTTGACCGTCACCGTTTTAGATGTCCACCTTTAAATTCTTACAATAAATGTGATGACGTATACATGTGAAAGCCGGATTTTAGAGAGATAAAAAACTTGGTGACCTAAATCTAGATTAGACTTTTGTCGTCCAAAAAAAAAAAAAGAATCCTGGTTGACCTAAATTTTTTTTCGAATAATTAAAGTTTCAGCTTGCACATTTCTACTTTATAAAACGTTAAAAAGAAAGAAATTCGTTTGTCAGAGTTTTGTTTGCATATGATAAAGTCGCAAATTACCTGAAAAGACACAGCGTCCAAAAAAAAAGGTATTAACTGGATCAACACCATGGTCCTGAAAGGTTATAAGGATTCCTGAAAGACCCAGTCAATGAGGGATCTTTGTCTACAGAGATGTTTATTGAAAGTCCATATCCAATGTAAGTGCTAAGAATCACATTAAAAAGAAACAGTCATTGAAGTTGAAGTTCGTTAAATCTAATTTCATGGTTGAATCCCAGTTTTCAAAGTTACAACATGTGTATATTTTTACATAAATTTACTGCTAGTTTTATATGTACTTATTTTTATGGCAGATTCGCATTTCCTTTGGGCAAAGTAGAAAATGTTCTAACACGTTTCTTACATGTTTATATAGTTTCAGAATCTGCAATGGAAAAGTACAGTAAATAAAATAATGATGCAAGTAATAGTTAAACCCAGCCATTATGAATGAATGTCAGGAGCTGAAAAGATTAAGATAATATAAGTTTTAAAGATTTCGTAGCAGCAATTCTGATGACGACTTTATCCACTACAAAGTTGCACTCAGCCATAAGCAAAATTCAAACATCAGGTGCGACTATATTTATGCGAAAATTATAAGAAAATAATAGATTCAAGGGGGAATCCCCAATTATTTAGGAGTTCGTCTACTAAATGTAGTAAAAATAATATAAATTACCAAAATTTGCTGACTCACTTTGGTAATGTATATAGAAATAACTAATTCAGCATCCCGATGATGATATTAGAAAATATCAGATCTACACGACCGTGGCGGGTCATACCTAAATCAGCGAATTCCACACGGACGAAATGAAAATAGCATTAACCCTGTCAAATCAATTTGATCCCTTGAACCAGTTTGAATTTACGTTGAAATGTATAAATCAACTATGCAAATAATATTATAATGTCAAGGGAGTGACTTAATTATACATCTAAAACAGGTGTTCTTCCCACTCATATGAAGTAGCACTATACTTGTACCTTTACATATGAAGTAACCTACAAACGATTCAAATAGTTATAGGGTAATATCCCTCATAAATAGCATATGCAAAGTCTTTATTGGGGTGTTAAGTAATATACTTTATACATGGACTGCAACCAATAATTTGTCAAATAAAGCAAACGCAAACGGATTTCATGAATTACAGTGTATTGACAATGTATTTGTGTTACAGCCGCTTTGTCAGAAGTACATTTCTACACGGCATGGTAGATTTTATTGCCTATTTATAGATTTTCAGAGGGCATTTAAGTATGCACTCACTATGTATGATGGACCGGAGTCCTATATTGCAATTAACAATAGTCATAGTCAAATAACAAAGTTTCAAAAAGTGACGGTAAGTTCATTCACGTTAAATACAATCACTGTATTAATTATATCTATTTCAAAATGATTTAGTGCATAATCTTCAAAGATTTTCCTCTTGGATCTTCTGGTATTTTGGTCAACGTTTAAAAGAGCAACATTTATTAGATTCTATCTATTTTCGTGTATAACTCCACGAGACAAAAGCTTTCCATAAAACATCCCCGTATAACAGTAAAAAGTTTGCAGAGTAATATGGAGCCCAAGGTAATGCAAAACCTTGTATAGACTTTCTTACGCACTAACTACATGAAGAATTTAATTAAGGACATCTAAAATGGTGGCGGTCAAGGATGAACACCAAGAAAGGGAGAGCAGACCAGTAGTCTTCACTATCTTACGAACAATGAAGTTCGCAACATATGCATAGCTCAAATATAAGCCGCTCTGGCTGCTTTTTAATGCTGTTTTAAACGTGTTACTGTGGTCTTTTCAAACTAAAAGTTATGTACGGCGAATATCTATCTGGAAAATGAACATTTTGTAATTGTAATATTTCAAGGACAGGTGACGGATAAATCTGCATTGACTCCTTCGACCATGTCGCATTTTCTCAAGCCCGGAAAATTTAAAAATGGCGGCAGTCAAGGTCAAACACAAACCACCAAGAAATGGAGCTACCCAGTAGTCTACACTACTCTAGCTTTTCACGGGTTTATTACCCGTAACCGTTGGTGTAAAGGCCCGATCCAATTAACTGCCACTTCGATGTTGCTCTTATTTAAAGTGTTTCAGCGGAAATTGTAGATAAATGATCAAGTTTCACTTTTTGACAAGCCTAATCTTGATCTAAACTAGTCGCGAAGGCAACTGGAGTTGTGAGAGTCGCTGTGACGGGTTAACGCAGACTGTGGGGTGTTTGAAAAGGATAATCTGACAAGATTGCTTTCAAAATTTAATGTTTCCGAAAATGAAGTCGCTCTCTACAGTACAATATCCGATAAAAATCTGATTTTTCTGAAATCAATTCTAAAGTTTTGGCTTTTAAAGTAACAAAACCTGCCAAAAGTAAGGAAAGCGGATGTCTTTAAAAAACATGCAGCAGTTGAATTTAAATCAAACCATATAAACGTGTTCCAATTTCTTGTGTTGATGCGGTCAGTCCAAGTGTAAGTCGCTGGCAGAGAAACCAAATTCAAAACTAGATCAAAAGTTGCAAGGTCACTCTGTCTTTTGTTTTAGCCTACATTTTGCCTGATTTTAAAATTCATTTTTCTGCCAGCGACTCTCTCTTGGACCGATCACACTATATAACAGATTGTCATCTTCACAGTATTTTTCGTTCGTTCTTTTAAAGTAACAACAGCTGTCAAAAGTAACCAATGCAGGTGTTAAAATGTATATATTTATATTTAAATCACATCATTTAAAAATGGAAATTATTGTGAAGATGACAGCCTATTATTGTTCGGTTGGTCCAAGTTTTAGTCGCTGGCAGAGAAGTTCATTTCAAAGCTAGGGTAAAACTTACCAGGTCACTCTATCTTTTGTCTGATTTTCATATTCATTTTTTGTCAGCTACTGACACTTAGACCGACACACAATTATAAGAGATTGTCATCAGAATATCTTCCATACTTTTGAATAAAACCTGTACATTTTTACACCTGGGTTGACTTTCTAGCCGCTATTGGGCCTTTAAAACTTTACCAAACAACAAAAAATTTAGTTTTGTCCAAATCGAAAGCATTTACAGACGACAATTTACATGTGACTAAAATGATTGGATTTCTTTTTGAAAGGGTGGAAAAAAATTGTGAGGAAAAGGGAGAAAGAGCTGGTGACCAACATTTTCTCCTTTTCCCACAATGTTTTAAAAAGGCTTTTTTCCCTAGGGTCTTAAAACCCGAGATTTTTTGATAAAGGGTTAAGTGGTATGATCATGCACTTTAAAACCTGCGTTGCTTTTTTGGCAGCTATTGGGCATTTAAAGATTTGCGAAAGTTTTAACCAACAGAAGTATTAGCTTATTGTGTATTGTCTACGAGAAGATAACTATTATGCACCGCTAATCAGGGTCACATTTCCGAACGCAGACGACTGATCAGGAACGATTCAAACGATTGATGTTTATAGTTGAATTTGAAATAGCTTAAGATAAGTGAAAAAAGATGTCTGGAAAGAAAAGGATCTGCATCGTTGGATCAGGAAATTGGTAATAACTAGGTCTATACCATAATGTATGTGAAGGTTATTTTTGTAGGTTGGTTGAAGGTGGAGTTCAGGTTATGACAGCTGCGGGTCATCAAACCGAAAAAAGGGGTTGAAGGGAGGAAGAGTAGCAGTTCTTTTGTTTCCATATTTTTATGGAATATGTTAAACGATTTTGAAATTTTTTCTTTGAAAAAATTTTGTTTGTCGTAGTACTAGGCAATGTGTTGCAAATAACTGCGTTATTCTAGAGGAACAGTCAAGTTTCTTAACAATCTTTTGGGTCAAAATCCAACTGGGGTAAAGTGCATATTAAACCTTACCTACACGACAAAAAAGAAGACATGTCCAAATTCAAAGCATTTGCTAAAACAATTTAAATGTGGCTCAAATGATGGAATTTGTCTATTATAGGGTAGAAAACGTGGGAAATGGAGAAAATGCTGGTTACCAGCAATTTTTTCTCATTTATTCCTTTTCCTGCAACATTTTCAAAAGGCTTCTTCCCCAAGGTCATTTAAACTTGGGATTGTTTGGTAAAGTGTTGATATTAGTTCCAGCAAATAGGGGACAAGCTCCTCAGATCTAATCATAGATCCGAATCATGTCACATTACTCTGGTATGATCTAGGACTTTTTTATAGGGTCAATACTTGTGACTATATCACATGTCAGGATCTTTTCAGGAGTTCGAAAGGAGAATTTAAATTGGGCGCATGTCAGGTTAAAAGAGGTAAGAAGAAGTTTGTCAGTAAAAAATGATCTCTCCATTTATACTGTCTTGTTCTTATTGCATTTCGTAAATTAACAGCAGTCACATGGTTGTTTACATTCAAATAAGCGTTTCACACAAAACGGTGATGCCATTCATTTAGTAGCTAGCAAGAAAACTGGGATGTCAGTGATTTTGGGTTGGAAAACAGGTAACCTTTAGTAAAAGGTTGTTTGACCAAGATTCATTTAGCCCTTTGCCTAATGATTCTTTGTTATAACCCTTCTTAGTAAAACAACTTTTAAAAGTATTTATAGAAATGAGGAAAAAGCTGGTAACAAGAATGTTCTCTTTTACCCACAAATTTTTTACCCTATCAGAGGACTTTTGTCTGGAGATGCTTTCAATTTTGAAAAGTCTAAAAGTTGAATTGTGGAAAGGGATTAAATAGTTGGTGGCCCTTCTAAAGGCCATTAGGCCATGTTATAACAACCTCCTTCATCAATACTCCATCTTGGTGGGGTGTCTGAATTATGAAAAGCAATATGGCTTGCTCTTTAGGCTTTAATAAGTAATCAGGCGTTTTAATTATTCATAGGAAGAAGCCTTTAGAAAACTCTCTGAATAAAGGAGAAATGCTGGCAACCATTTTCTCCTTTTGTCATACTGTTCAAGTTTTAACACTGTCAAAGAACTTTAGTTCACTTGGACCACTCAAGATTTTGTCATCTGCAGGTCAGTGTCTGATCCAACATGTGAAGAAAATTGGGGATTGTCCTCCATCACTCTAAAAAGCATGGGGGATTTCTAAAAAGTATGGGGGATTAAAATCAACAGAACTACCAGTAATCGCTTTCATCGGTTACGTTCACCTCTTTGTCGCACTGGTCATTACTTGCAGTAATTCGACAGGTTTTTTTTCTGACTTATCCATCTTAGAAAACAGAACTGTCAATATCGTCTGCTGTTCGCTTGGGTTTAGTTTATGCACAAAAATTATTAACTTTCAGAAGTAGGTATTAATGGAAACTAACACAGAAATATCGAAATAAATTCCTCTGGACAGTTTTTTGTAATGGTATATATTGGGATGGAAAGGTAGTACTTTGGTCCTATATATTTTGATATATGTTGGAAACCTTAAATTGGTATTTAAATCAAGAAGAAAAAAATGAGAGGCTTTTTTTCATCTATGCTTGAGTGGTAACAACTAACAAGTGATCAAACATTAATTGCCTAAATATCTTTATGTGTGTGATTTCCGGATTTGAAAATATGCGTGAATAATGAAAAATCCAGGCGATTTTCACAGTCGCAAACTCTGGATCAGGCATTGGCAGGTGCTTCTAATTTGGCCAAGTCTAAAATTTTGTCAGTTGGTAAAGTGCTGACTATGTCATCTGCCTTAGATATTGTAATCTGGAAAAAATACACTTTTTCCCTATGCACTTAACTCTTTACCACACAGTCCTGAGTTTTAGCGACCCTGTGGAAGAAACTTTCTGAAAACATTGTAGGAAAAGGAGAAAATGCTGATAACCAGCATTTTCTCCTTTTCCCACAATGTTTTCTACGCTATCAGAGACAACTTCCATAATTAGAATCACATTTGAATCGTCGTCTGGAAATGCTTTCAATTTAGACAAGTCTAAAATTTTGTCGTTTGGTAAAGGGTTAACTTCACCAGATAGCAAAATTTTTTAGATTTAATTTTTCCATACTGCAAGTATTTCAATAGATGTAGATAAGATGTGGCTTAACCCTTTACCAAACAATCCCTGGTTTCCATGACCCTTGGAAAGAAGGCTTTTGAAAACATTGTGGGAAAAAGAGAAAATGTTGGTAACCAGCATTTTCTCCTGTTCTATCAGAGAGCTTAAGCTCATTTGTACCAAAGTTGAATTTGTCATCAGCAATTGCTTTGAAATTGGTCTAGTCCAAAATTTTGTCATGTGGTAAAGGGTTAAAAAATAGGTCTCTGTTTTGGAATGGTAAAAGAAAAATGTGGAAATAGGAGAAAAGGTTGTTTATAAGCATTTTCTCCTCTTTTCGATATGTGTTCAATTCTTCTTCCACAAGTTTGGTTAGATGCAGAGTTGTTTGGTAACCAGTTAACCCTTTATCACACAATCCCGAGTTTTAACGACCCAGATGAATAAGTGTTTTGAAAACATTTTGGGAAAAGGAGAAAATGCTGGTAACCAGCATTTTCTCCTTTTCCCACAATGTTTTCTATCCTACCAAAGACAAAAACATTGAACAGAGCAACATGTGGTATTGTGGTCTGCAAATGGTTTCAATTCAGACAGGTCTAAGATTTTGTTATATGGTAAAGAGTTAAATCTTTCTTATCAGGCACTTTCCAATTTAGTAAATTTAAAAGTGATGTCAGAGAGTGCTGCATAAAAGTCAGAGACATTTTCAGCTCAGAAATAAAGCATAAAGTAATTGCAATATTAATTTGCTCAGTTAGAACATGGCTCACCCGGGTAGCTCAGTGGTTAGCATATCTGACTCGTGACCTGGTGGTCGCGAGTTCGATATTTGTTTGAGGCAAACTTTCTTTCCGGCGGTTTTTCGCCTCTCACCTCTGATGCATGTGAGAAAAGTAGTCAGTGGCTTTGGAAAGCACTGTCAGTACTGGTGTGAGAAAGCCAGGAAAAACATGGGTGCGTCACTGACTGCCATGACATGACCTGAGCAGTTAAAATGACGTTAAACTTCAAATACAAAATACAAAAATACCGTTAGAATGTCTCATCAAAGCCGACAGTTTAGATAAATGATCAGACTGCATATTTAATGCAGTGTGATCTTGGTTCACACTGGCCCCACAGGGGCTTTAAGGGTAAAGTAGATAGATACTGCTGTATAGTTTAGAATAGGGGATGTGTATTGTCATTATGTAAAGGTAATGATAGTGTATGTCACACCTTCGACAGCTTTTATACAGTTATCTAAATTTGTATTAAGAACAGTTTTGAAAAAATGATTACGAGTAGTGGTAGCTTGTTATGAATCTGTCATTGATTCTAAATATAAATTACATGAATTATACAACCTCTAGTTATTGTGATAATGGTAATCAGTGCTGATCACAGCAACAAGTAGAGTAAGACGATGAGCTGGCTAAATTTTCCAAACTACCCACAAGTAGTAGATCATGGGGCAAAATGCTTTGTGCAGTCTAGAGGCAACATTTTTAGTCAGATAGTGATACTCATGAAACACTGTCAGAATGTTTTTCTTGATGATATTTGACAAATTCAAAATTAGATCATGCCGGTCAAAAAGTAGTTCACTCACACTCGCATGTTTTACATCATCACAACCAGGATCTTTTCAACTTTATCAATCCTAGATGACTTTACTCCGGTGAATGCTTAACCCTTTCCCAAACGACAAATTTTGAACTAGTCCAAATTGAAAGAGCAGATGACAATTTTAAATTTGATGAAAATGGCAGAAAGTTCTCATAATGGGTAGAAAACACTGTGGGAAAAGGAGAAATTGCTCGTTACAAGCAATTTCTCCTTTTCCAACAGTGTTTTCAAAAGACTTGTACTGCAGTCACATGAAAACCAGGGCTTGTTTGGGAAAGGGTTAAGGGCCAATGGCCCTCTTGTTTATCATATTGATTTCAGATTACCATGTAGATGTTCCAGAAGTATGAAGGTTTTTATGAACAGGAAACATGATAAATTCACATATTAATAACTAATTAGAATAAGAATATTTTTTCATAGTATACATAAACATGGCTTTATGTAGAAAACAATCACTGTAGTACAGTAGTACTCGCATGTTTGGTCTTACACATCGAAATACCGTGTCTAGCTCTGAATTTTTCTTTTTCCTGTATGTTTTCAATCTTTTAACCCATTACCACTCAATCCCTACTTTTGACGCCCCTGAGAAAGAAGCCTTTTGAAAACACTGTGGGAAAAGGAGAAAATGCTGGTAACCAGCATTTTCTTCTCTTCCAACAGCGTTTTCTACCCTTTCCAGAACAAATTTCAGTTTTTCAGTCACCTTTATTTCGTCGTCTGCAAAAGCTTTCAATGTGGACCAGTCCAAAATTTTCTCGTGTGGCAATGAGTTAAAGTGAACTCCAGTCAAATTGTTACAGGTATGATCTATACTGATATTTGAATTGTTGTGTGCAGATGTGTTAAATTTGGAAAAGTTAAAAAATTGATGCCTGGTAAGTGGTAACAAAGGTTAAACAACGATTCAAATTGACAACCAGCTTTCTAATTTGGTACTGTCTGTTTTAATATAATTATCTTATATCCTCAGTATTGAAAAGGAGTAATGCACTTTCCTGAGCAAAAGAATGGGTCTAGATCAGACACATCAAACTTTTACAAAAATTATTGCAGTGAGAGTGCAGAGGTGAATAGATCTGTACATGCATTTTGCTGAATTGATAAAATTCACTATGTTGAGCGGGTATTTCTGTGAACATTTACAAGTACTATAGACTCCATTTAGGCACACATTCGTCATTGCGGGCCTCAATTTAGAATTCTGAATTGTGTTTATATTAAGGGAGCTTAGTTTTAAAACCTAATAACATAATGTACTGTAAGATGTTATGAATTGTAGAAATAGATCTGTTATAGAATATTTCATGGAAGTGATTTTCAAGATTTCATCACATGCCAGTGCTGCAATGTGAACATGATCATGGATGTATGCTGTCATCCAGTCTTTGACTGACTCACTCTGTGTAGGGACATGGTTCCGGTGAATTGTAACAAAACCTATCTTTAACATGAATACTGGTTGGACTTTGCCCTGATCAAATTTATGGCAGTATCCCAATGATTTATAACAAAACATAGCATTACAATGAACACAGGTTGGACTTTGTTCCAATCAACAAATTTATTGCATGAGGGTGTTTGTCTCAGTGATTTTGTCTCTTATTGCAGCAAATGTATGGGATAATCATCCCTTCTCTTATTCACCCTTGGTAAAACAATGCTGATGTAGTCAGGCATTATTTTCCAGTTCTCATAGAATGATTCAGTTTAATACATCTGTATGGGTTTGGTTTCTGTACTCAATCAATTCTTTACCACACAATCAGGAATTTAAATGACCCAGAGTGGGCTTTTGAAAACATTGTGGGAAAAGGAGAAAATGCTGGTAACCAGTATTTTCTCCTTTTCCCACATTGTTTTCTACATCATCGGAGAACTCGTGCTCAATTGCACCAATTTTGAATTTTTCATTTTGAGATGTTTCAAACTCAGAAGGGTCTAAAATTTGTCATTTGGGAAAGGGTTAACCCTTTGGCTGCTAAGAGCGACTCACTGACCTTTTGCTGACAGTGCAGACACATTCAGACTGCACAAAATGTGAAGGCTGATCTTGGGTCTACACTGACTGATAAGGTGATATGTTTTATTTTTCCTAAAAATAAGTTTGAAATAGCATTATTTGGGTTTTTACTACCAGTTTGAAAATTTAATTTCAATTAGCAGGATAAGGGTTAATATGTGTACTGCAAAAGGCTATTTGATTTGCAACAGTTTGGTATAAAATAAATGTATGGTAAGTATGTTATCAACTGTTTGATCAGGGCCATAGGGCACCAGGCTTAATATTGTGTGTATGAGAGTTCCCTATTCAAATATATGAAATTGTTTGCATTTATGTCATATTATATAAGATAGATAAGCTCTTTAACTCATTACCAAACAACAAATTTTTAGAGTAGTCTAAATTGAAAGCATTTTGCAGACGACAAAATAAATGTAACCAAAATATTGAAATTTGTTTTGGGAAGGGTAGAAAACATGTTGGAAAAGGAGAAAGTGCTGGTTACTAGCATTTCCTCCTTATGCCACAATGTTTTCAAAAGGCTTCTTTCTCAGGGTCGTTAAAAGTCGGGATTGTGTGGTACAGAGTTAATAACTAAAGAGGCTTTCTCATAGATGCAGGGACATGTGTTAACTATTTACTAATCAGTCCTGCTTTTTAACAACTAGGCTGTAGTGGGAAAAATTAATCAGCATTTTCCTTTTTTCTTTCCACTATGTCTTCTATCATTTTGAAGACTAGAATTTGATTTAACCCTTTACCAAATGATAAAATTTTGGACCAGTCCAAATTGAAAGCCTTCGCAGACAACAAAATAAATGTCACTCAAAAATTAAAATTTGTCTTGGGAAGAGTAGAAAACATGGTGGGAAAAGGAGAAAATGCTGGTTACCAGCATTTTCTCCTTTTCCCACAATGTTTTCAAAAGGCTTCTTCCTCAGGGTCGTTAAAAGTCGGGATTGTGTGGTAAAGGGTTAAACAGTTCTCTCTTGGAAAAGGGTTAAGTCATATATAACAGGTAGAAAAAACATGCCAGCTGACAAGGGCTCATACCCATGCTTAGCAGTATGTTGACTGATAATGCTATCTTCATAATCCCTCAGGAGGAAACCCTTGTATGAGCTGCTGGTGACAGTTCATGACTTACTGGTATTCAGTTTTAATCTAATAAGCCCTAAATGTTATAGTTTTGAAAAAGAAGTCTTTCTAATATTGAGATGTGAGGAGCAAAAACTGAGAGGAAAAGAAAAACTTGTATACTTGGGCAAATGGTAAATTGTCAAATCAGTTTTGAACTGATAAAAGCAAAGGAGCGCTATATTTCTTTACCAGAAGATAAAAAAAAAATATCTGCAGATGACAAATGTCATTTAGAGGATGGAGTTTGACTTTGAAAGGATTGAAAAGATCTTGGAAAAGGCATAAAATACTGATTTCTAGCATTTTCTCCTTTTCCTAAATTTTGTTCAAAAGTTTTATTTCTAAGGGTTGTTAAAACATGGGATTTTTTTGTAAGTAGGTTAAGGAAAATATGGCTATCTTTCGACCACCTAGGTCCCGTAAATCATGCTTTTGCTCCTTCAGACCATTTTTACCCTAGGCTAAGAGTGCCAAAAAATCGAAATAGGGATTTTTTATAGATCATGTTGTAAGGCCCGGATGTTACAATTTCATGACTTTATTTCACTGTTTTTATCAAATATTTGAAAGTGCTGATCCAAGATCATGCAGTTTGTACATATTCTGAAGTCTGACCTTAAACTACAATTTATACAGCAGTAGTTATAGATGTAAAATACCATTCAGTGAATCATGCTTCCCAACTTTTTCAAATATCAAAGAGGGTTTTTGAGAGTATTTTGTTGTGAGTCAGGAGACTGCCCATGAAATCGGAACAGTTGGGAAGCATGATCAATGATTCAATCGATTTTGTTGTCTGCAGATTCTTTCAATTTGGATATGTGTAAAATCGTGGAGTTTGGTCAAGAGTTAAAGGGTGAAAGACATGCTGGTTACTGCAGATTGTTTTGTTGAAAAAGTGTATGGATGGAAGAAATATCAAAACACTATCTAAAAAAAAAAATCGGTACATTATATGCACTTCCAAAATATTTTGCAATATATACTTCCTGCATGGATTGTGTATACAAACTTCTTTTCATATTTACATATTATACATTCTGAAAAGAGCCTTTGTTTATGAAATGAATTCAATTTATGTCAAATTTGTTTGTAAAATATATGCAGTCCCTGCATTTATTTTGTATTTGAACTTTTGAAGTGTTTTTGTAAACATGCTGTTATGTAATTCAATCTTTTACCATTGAACAAACCCATGTTCCCAACCCTGAACAGAAAGGCATTTGAAAATATTGTGGAAAAAGGAGAAAATGCTGGTTCTCCTTTTCCAACAATGTTTTCTTAAAGACAAATCAAGCCTGGTTTAACCTGCAGTCTACATATGTCTATGAATTGACTGTCCAGGAATTTTTTGTTACACCCAACGTGCTTGGTGTCCAATTTTTCACAGTAAAGTAAAAAAGGTTAGTCATTGTTCAAATGATAAAGACTACTCTTAATAATGTCTGTGTGAAAGGGGAAGATAATTGATGAATGTTAACCCCAGAAATTCAGGTCTTTGTTTTTATAAATTTGGGTGTAACAGTTGGACACGAACTTCAAACCAACATCCAAATATTTGATATTTTGTTTAACCAAACAAGTTCATTCCAGCTATAGTACAAAGCACTTATGTATTACTTTGTGCCAAAAGAAGAAAAATGCTGATGCAGACTGTATATTCAGAAATATGCAATTCGCCAAAAAATGGGTGTAACGGGACACAGACGTGGTTGCCAACATAGCTTCCTCTGCATGTAGTATGCTGCATCTTGTTAGCCTTAGTGCTTTGTCATCTGCATGAACACTACCCATGTGGCAGTGGCTTTGTTGGTAGAGCATCAGACTCAAGTATTAGAAGACATGATTGATAAAATAAAATGTCATATCATCATTCTTTAACCATGGCATAATATGGACAACAAAGTGTGCTTGGGCAGTTTAAAATCTGCCATCAATTATTTCCAAAATGCACGTTGTATGGCTACAAAAACACTCATGAAAATGCACATAAATATCTCATATCATCAAAACATGAAATTCTGCTTCATATGAAACATTAAATAAAGAATTATACTATATTTTTACAATCAAATTAGTTTGTTTCCTGGGTGTAACAAACAAAATTACTCGCCTTTCTCGGTACTGTCGTCATTTATTGACTGCATGCTTGTTACAATAGACGCTGTACCATAAAGCGACTCTGAAGGAACTGACATCATTGTCGCAAAATTCATTGTCGTAAATCACTTTAAACAATAAATACACAGGAGGTGGCATATCCTGGCATTTTAAAGAGGGGTCTGGGGCGTAACATTTTGACACCAAAAAATTGCACAAAAAATGCAAGCAGATTCTAAAGCCATGCCTTCCTGATCAATAAAATATACTGCCTTTCTGTCTTTCTGACTATTACGCAATGTCGATGGAGCTATTTTTTTGTTTTTCTCTGAATCCCGAATACCATAAAAACCGACGTTCATGGTTGTAATGTACTTTGACACGAAATGTTACGCCATGGAAACGAACGTTTATATTGCATATTTTCATAATCTATTCATTGAATTTTTCAGTATTTTTGTGTTTATTGTAATAATCATTTAGAATTCCCGAAAGTTCAGTATGGTTGTCATACTAACAATAATACCAAATCACTGAATACATGAAATTACCAATCCCTATTTCAGTGCTACCAATTTGTCCAACAATATTATATGAATATGATTAAAATTTTCATACCTGACAATTTATGTATTCAGTCGACATGAGAAGTTATCTGGCAATATTAAGTTGTAAATAATTATTGACTTTAAATTCTTTTAGTGCCATTCTTGATTAAATAAAAAAGTTGTGGGTGTAACAGAAATTCCTGGACAGTGAATTCATAGCCATATTTATCTTGTAGACTGTGACAAGTCCAAATTTTGTTGTTCACTAAATCAGCAAAGCATTACAACAATAGTACCAAGTTCTTTATGAATTCTTCATCAGTGTTGATTGTTTGAAAACATTTTTTGGCAGTAGCTGGATGTGCTGGCTTTTGACCTACTACTTGGTATATGAAATTGAATGAACGGATGTTTAAATTTGCAAGTGGTAAAAAACTTGCTTGTGTTATTTGGCGGGTGCCAGCTGACCTATTTGCTTACACATTTATGACAAGCATTGGTGGGGGATGATCCGTTTATTTAACATTTTTTCAAAAGTGTTACCCAATAACCCAATACTTAATGTCTACTAGAGTGTAATTTGGCGAGTCCTCCTTAAATTTTGGAATCGGAGGAACAAGTGTATATTCTTGTCATGGAGAATGGTTATACATTTATAAAAACTTAAAGCATATCAAAGATAATTATATAGATTTCACAGTGGTATGGCATGATGCCTAGATATCCAGTGAAGTTAATTAAGTGACATGCTGTAAGGTTAGTGCTTGGATGGGTAACCAAGTCATGTAACGATCCTGCTGAGGATTCTGACCCATATTTTTTTCTTATATCCTTTTTCAATAATGAATGGGATTAATTTGTACTCTTTAAATATATATCTAATGAAAAATTCCACTTTTCATCAAAATGAAATACAACAAGGAAAAACAGGAAATTGCTGGCAACTTTTTTTTTTTTAGTATTTCTCTTCATATAGAAAAACAAAAAAGAGTTTAAATATTCATTTTCCAGTACCTCTTACAACGGCTATCATTTTTCAGAGATATTTCATGTTTCATCTTGTAGTAGAATATTTTTGAAAACAATTTGACAACAGAAAAAACTGTTTGAAACAAGTAGTTAGTCTTTAACAACAATGTTTAACCCTTTACCACACAATCCCTACGTCTAGTGACCCTGAGAAAGAGAGCTTTTGCATTCATTGTGGAAAAAGGAGAAAAAGCTGGTAAACAGCATTTTCTCCTTTTCCCACAATGTGGTCTACCATACCAAAGTAAATTCCAATTTTTGAGTCACATTTACAGCAAATGGTTTCATTTGGGCAGTTCTAAAATTTTATTGCTTGATAAAGAGTTTGATACCTTTTTGTATCAACTCTCTACCAGATCACATAATTTTAAACTGGTGCATACACCTGTAGAAAGCATTTTACTGACTACAACTTAAAAATGGCTGAAATGATTCAAATTGGTTATGGTTTTGAAAGAGTAAAAATATTTTGACAAGGTAGAAAATCCAGGTAACTAGCCTTTTTTTCTGTTTGCCCTTCAATGTTTTCAAAAGGCTTCTTTCTCAACAACACTTGGCATTGCTTAGTTAGGGGTTAAACCATACCTGATGTTGACAGATTCTGCTGGTATTTATATTTAACAAGACTTTTCAAAGACTGCAAATTCTTTCAGGAGGTAATGTGTAACTACTCGTAACTCTATACCAAACAACATGCACTTTCAAGTAAAAAAGATTTGGGTGTGCGACATGACATTTCGTAGAAAACCATGTTTGTCGAAAATGATCCCTAGCCCTGACCCTTACCCTAACCCAGATGAATTGTAGCTCAAATCTTCCTCCCAGACAGAGCTTTTCATGAAATAAATCTAGGAATTTTGCAATTGGTATTTTAAAACATACATGGATTTCAAAGAAACACACTTTCGACAAATGTTGTGCACGGTAAGACTTTTTCCATATAAGAGGCAGAATTTAGTGTGTGGGAAAGGAGAAAATGATGGGGGATGACCAGCATTCTCTCCTTTTTCCTACAGTGATTTCAAAAGGCTTCTTGCCTAGGGTCATTAAAACTTGGGATTGTTTGGTAAAGGGTTAATTGTTCAAGGTGATATGTAGTTGCTGCTACTCGTATGAATGGCAAAGATCAGGATCAGAAGGTGCACTTTGATTGTGGATCTATACCAGTTGCTACTTGATTCTGAGGAGTGATCCGATATTCTCTTGAATATGGTCCAATGTTTCTTTGACTCTGAAGAAGCATTATTTGAAAAGCAGAACAATTTGGTAACCAGCATTTTTTGCTTTTTCAACAATATTTCTTCTCTTTCAAAGACAAATTCTATTCATTAACTCATTGCCACATGGCACAAATTTGAGACTTGTCCAAATTCAAAGTATATTATGCATGTAGACAACAAATCAAGGTGGTTCAAATGATTAAACTTGCCATTAATTGAGTAGAAAACACTGTGGGAAAGAGAGAGATTGATGGTTACCAGCATTTACTCCTTTTCCTACTAAGTTTTCAAAAGCTTTCTTTCTCAAGGTCATTAAAACTCAGGATTGTATGGTAAAAGCTTAAGTCATGTGTTATTTATTTGTCATTTTGGAAAGTCAGTGCTTTCAACATGAGAAAAAAGGTTATGATTGTTTGTATTTAGGTAGATAAAAGTTAGATAATTAGGTTATTGAAAAGACAGACTTTGATAACCTATTTCTGTGTTTTATGTAACATATTCTAATGTGTTTCTATAGCTGGAGAGCTGATTGTAGGCTTGACCTCTTGCACTGTATGTAAAAGCACCCCAGAGTTAACCATTTACAATCAATCCTGAGTTTTAACTACCCTATGAAAGAAAGTTTTTGAAAACATTGTAAGGAATGGAGAAAATGCTGGTAGCCAGCATTTTCCCCACAATGTTTTCTATCCTTTGAGAGACAAAACACATGTTAGCCGCATTTCATTTGTCATCTGCAGATGCATTAGATTTGAACAAGTGTAAAATTTCGTGGTGTAGTAAAGTGTTAAGAGATGCTTTGACCTTCTAAATTTCTATAGGGAAAAATTGGCGCATTCAAATTATCCCTTTACAGTTAACTGTGCTAACATGACTTGTGATATCATTGCCGTAATCAGCTTTTACACATGTGGTCTAATTTTCAAAACATTGTCGGAAAAGGAGCAATTGTTTGTAACATGCCTCTGCTTATTATTATTTCAGATTGATGTTATCCAAAAATTTTTGTATCCTTCAGATGCTTTTATATTGTTGTGTTGTGTAGAAATTGATGATTTTCGAAATGTGAAGTAGTTTTATACCATAACTGGTGAATCTAGAGAAGTTTTTATTTATGAACAAATTCAGACTGTTTTGTCAGAGTAATTGTACATGGCATGTGTCACAATTAATGTGAACCCTTTAACCCTTAAAGCGCTGGAACCAACTTAACTTGTTTTTGCTGACAGAGTAGATCAAGATCAGACTGCACAGAACAGGCAGTCTGATCTTTGATCTACACTGTCAACTACTTCAATACACCTTCTGGCTAAAACAACCTTGAAATGACAATATTTCGGATGTTTTTCTTCACTGAAAAGGTTTATTTCATAAATTCAGCGCTCTAAGGGTTAAGCACAATTATAGTTGCCTTTTGGCAGTGTTGATCAAGATCAGATCTCACAAAATGTGAATTGTGATCTTTAATGTACACTTCGGCTTTGCAGAGACATTCTGAACAAGAGCAAGACAAGATCATGATCCTTCATATGGCAATTATTTGGGTCTTATTTCTGGACTGAAAATGATGTTTGAATTATTTTGGCATTGTAAGAATTTAACTGTTTACCACACAATCCCGACCTTTAATGACCCTGAGGAAGAAGCCTTATGAAAACATTGTGGGAAAAGGAGAAAATGCTGGTAACCAGTGTTTTCTCCTTTTCCCACAATGTTTCCTATGCTTCCCAAGACAAATTTCGATTTTCTAGTCACATTTATTTTGTCTTCTGCAAAAGCTTTCAATTTGGACTGGTCTAAAATTTTGTCGTTTGGTAAAGAGTTAAGGATGAATCATTTCCCCTTAGCATTCAATACATTGTAGTTTTTTTGTATGGTGCTTTTCCTGAATTAGATTATGTTTAACAGTTTTTCAGTTCTGTCATAATGGTTAGTTGAACCTCTCCATTCTGTTCAAGGTGATTAATTACAAGAACTAATTTTGACATTCTTTCTAAGCCACTGGCTACGCTCCAAAGAAAACTCCAGGAAAGCACTGGCAGTCTTGATCTGACTGAAATAGTGTTGAAATTAGCATACAGACAAACAATACTTTCCAACAAAGTCACTGTAGCGTATGTAGCACCTTTTAGACCTTATGCTGGTTACCACTGATGCTGAACTCCTTCATGTGCAATGTTTTTGAGAGCCTTCTTCCCCACCAGGGTGCTTAAAAGGTGATCCTGTGGCAAAGGTGATCTAATTCCAAGACAGCTAATTAACCCTTTACCCAACAATCCCGACTTTTAACGACCCTTAGGAAGAAGCCTTTTGAAAACATTGTGGGAAAAGGACTAAATACTGGTAAATTTGTCCTTTTCCAACTCTGTTTTCTACTCTATGAAAGACAAATTTCATGTTTTGAGTTACATTCGTTGTCTGAAAATGCTTTCAATTTTGACAAGGCTAAAATTTTGTCATTTGGTAAAAGGTTAAAAGTATTTTTTTTTTAGTTAGTTTTGTCACAATTTTTTGGCTTTTCAAACCAGAATATCTTGCAAAACATTGCAAAGTGTAAATCTTTTTTGTGGCTGTTCAAACCAAAATATCTTACAAGACATTGACATTGCAAAGTGTAAATCTATGATAGAATTGAAGGTTTTGTGCTGTAAGAAATGGATCTCTACTGTCTACAATAAAAACACTTCTGTTGCTGACTCTGTGAAGTTTAACTATCTTTAGTCAATGTTTAACCCTTTACCAAACAATTCTTTGGAATTAAGCTTTTAAAAACAGCATGGGAAAAGTTGAAAAAGGTGGCAACTGACATTTTCTCCTTTTCCATAGTGTTTTCCATCCTTTCAAAGAAAAATCCAGGGTTTAACTCTTTCCCAAACGACAGATTTTGGACTGGTCCAAATTGAAAGAGTTTGCAGACGACAATTTTAAATTTGATGAAAATGGCAGAAAGTTCTCAAAAAGGGTAGAAAACACTGTGGGAAAAGGAGAAATTGCTCATTATGAGCAATTTCTCCTTTTCCCACAGTGTTTTCAAAAGACTTGTACTGCAGACACATGAAAACCAGGGCTTGTTTGGGAAAGGGTTAAGCTATACTTTTTATTTTTTCGTCTACAAACTCTTTTTAATATATGGATGAGACTTGTTGTGTGGTAAAGAGTTCACTTATTCTTCCTTGGATATACATACATGTAAGTAATTTATGTTGTTTTGAAGGAATTTTTCTTTTCTTCTGTTTTTCCCAGGGGTTCAGCTATTGCAAAGGTAGTTGGAAATAATGTACAGAAGCTGCCAGACATGTTTGAGACAGAGGTAAGGATGTGGGTCTTTGAAGAAATGGTGAATGGTAAAAAGCTGTCTCAGATCATCAACAGCGATCATGAAAATGTCAAGTATTTACCCGGACACAAACTTCCAGAAAATGTGGTAAGTCTTTGCTTTCTTAAATCTTAGCCATTTACCAACCATCCCGAGTTTTTACCACCCAGAGAAAGAAGGCTTTTGAAAATATTGTAGGAAAAGGAGAAAATGCTGGTTACCAGCATTTTCTCCTTTTTCCACAATGTTTTTGACACTTTCAAGGACATATTTTATTGTTGAGATATGTTTTATAATCATGTCTTCTGCAAATACTTTCAAATTGGACAAGTTTAAAATCTTGTCATTTGGTAAAGAGTTAACCAAACAATTCTTAGTTTTAATGACCCTGAAGAAGAAGAAGAAGGCTGGTGAAAGATATTCTGGGAAAAGCATTTTCTATGTATGTGTATGTGTATGTGACAGTAGTGTCAAAAGTATTCTTCCACTGAGCTGTTAAAATATGGCAAAACTGCCGTTACCCTGATTTTACAAGACACATTTATTCAACTCAATATTTTAGATAAACTTGCATATTCTTGCATGTTTGCCTATTCAATATGCACAGTATTTATATAGCATAGTGCTTTCACTTTTTCCATCATTTACTATTTTAGTCCGAGCTGTCTGACTCTTTACCAAACAACAGGATTTTTGATTTAGCCTAAGTTGAAAGCATTTGCAGACGACAAAAAAGGTACGCATATATATCTAAAATTGAAAAATGTTTATGGAAGAGTTGTAAATATTGTGGGAAAAGGAGAAAATGCTGGTGACCAGCATTAATTTTTTCTCCTTTTTACACAATATTTTCAAATATCCCCTTTTTTAGAGTCGTCAAAACTCAGGATTGTTTGGTAAAGTATCATAACGTGGGATTTTTAAAAATATAAGATATGTGACAAAATGGTACAAAAATACATTTTTTTGTAAATTTTGTTATGAATGCTCCAATGAAGGATTTTGGCGGAGCGTATAGCTGCTGAATTGATCATTCATCTGCCTGTGTGACCAGGATTTCGTTAAAAATCATATTAGTCAGTATTTTTGTTTTGTGTATTTTAGGTTGCTGTACCTGATGTTGTAGAAGCTTGCAAAGATGGTGATATTTACATATTTGTTATTCCACATCAGTTTTTGAGTGGAATATGTGATCAGTTGAAGAGCACAGTGAAGAAAGATGCCATAGGTGTATCACTAATCAAGGTCTGCTCTGAAATCAGCGGTCATTTCTCATACAGAGAAGTTGTGCATTATTTTTTACCCTGTCAGCAACATAGACAAAAGCAGAGGCTCTTTGTTGAAGACATAGATCAAGATGAGACTGCACTCAACTTGCAGTCTGATCTTGGATCAATAACATCAGCTTGTTCTGACTGGCCAGTAAGATGAATATTGATCTGAGTTTTAGAGGATTTTATTTTTAGACATATAAAGTGGTCCATTAACTGTTCATATATTTGGCATTGAAGGTGTTGAAAAAATAAATGGACCAGTCTTAGACTCTTAACCCTTTACCAAAAGTCAAAATTTTAGAATGGTCCAAATTAAAAGCATTTGCAGATGACAAAAAAATGTGACTGAAAAACTGAAATTTGTTTTGGGATGGGTAGAAATGCTGGTTACCAGCATTTTCTTCTTTTCCCACAGTGTTTTCAAAAGGCTTTTTTTTCTTAGGGTTGTTAAAAGTCAGGATTGTGTGATAAAGGGTTAACTCATCTCCTGTGGACACATTTATACATGTTGTAGCAGACAAAATTATGAAAATTTTATGGTCAAAGGAGAAAATAATGCAAGCAGAAAATTTTACTTCTTAGCAACAATGTTTTTACATAATTATATTCCTTTATTAAACTATCATGTAAGTTGGTTGGCCTTATTTTACAAGAGTATTTTTGAAGTTGTCTACTGCTGATTTGTTGAAGAGAATTCAAACTTCGCTAAGATCTAGTGCATTTTTGAAACGAAAGAGTCCTGGAAATTAATGGTTACCAGTTGCTATGCAATAAAGTTTATCCTCTGACCTTCTTGTAAGCAGAGACTTGGTGATGCATAGGGCTTCTGATACAGGAGAGCAAGTTCATATTGAGCTATGTGAAAATTCTTGATCAAGTCTAGCTTGTTAAAATTCTTGATTAAAGGATTAGTTCCTGTTTCACAGTTGAGACATAATGGGCCTGACCACAACTTATTATGGGCTTGTTTGCAGTGTAGATCAAGATCAGATTGCACAAAATGTGCAGTCAAATTATTCTGTGTGGTCACTTTTTTATCTACACTGTGCCAAAAGAATTGCAGAAATACAATTGTTCTGCTGTTTGTCTCAATTGAAATTGAGGGCTCTAAGTCTTTATTATTCAATTAGCATTGTCCAGGATGAAAAGAAGTGGGTGGTTTGGAAAGAATATGGCGGACATGAAAACTTTATGAAGTCAAGGAATGGTACACTGACAGTGTAGCAACTGAAATACTCCTTGAAATGGTGTTTGAAGTCTTATTATGGATCTGCATTCCTCTATGCTCTATTGTACAATATCGCCAAACATGGTGCTCAAATCACCTTACATAGGTCTTTCTTTTTTATTTTTTCCTTCATTTAATGCTCTGTGGGACAATATCTCTTTCAGGGATTTGTGATTAAAGAAGGTGGTGGGATACAGTTGATTTCTAATGTTGTGGAAGAGAAACTTGGTATTCATTGTGCAGTTTTGATGGGTGCTAACATTGCAAATGAAGTGGCTGCTGAGAATTACTGTGAAGCTACAGTGGGTAAGCCCAAAGTTACTGCTTTAGCACTTAGGAGTTTTGAAAACTGTTTAAACTTATTATGTAAACGATTTGAAGGCTTTTTGGCTAAAGATTTTAGTGAAGATAGTTACTTATCCTGATGCAAAGTGCCTAAAAATAACCACTGTCATGAACATTCAGAGTTGAATCTAGGGTGCAGGATTGGTAAAATTACCCTCCTTAAAAGCATTTAGGGGAAGTGAAAAAAAGAAAAGAAGTGTGGGCCACATCTTTTGCATTGCTTTTTATTTGTTGTGCAGATCTACACATGGTTCCAAAAATTACCAATCTAGTCAAGTTGCTGTTTTTGACCATTCAGAAAAGGATCTTGCTTTAAGTCAAAACACTGTTTTTTTTTTTAGCAGATGCATTCTACAACAAAATGTTGGTTTGTATTTTTCAGAATGTACCCGGTATATGGAATCATCAGAAATAGTTTTGTAAAGCTAATATTTACAGCTGATAGATTCATGTAAAAACATGTAAACCTGTGACAAATGTCAGTTTGACCTCCTCCTACTCATAGACACTTCAAGCTGTATTTTCAGTCTTTAATATACTTTTAAACAGCAGATTAATATACATAGTGGTACTGGCTAAATTGTACTACACAAGAGCTAAAATCTCAATGCCATAACAAGGAAAATACTCTGATGATTTTCATGAAATGAAAATTTTCGGGACACCCATCAGTAGAAGAGTCTTGTCCTTGCAGCATGAGAGCACAGAAACAAGTGTAATAAAGGAAAGTAACAAAATTTGGAGGCATTTGGGAAGGCTGTTGAATAGCATTCTAAGCAAAAAATTGTTCTTGAATTGATATTGCCTGGTGTCACCAAAACTCCAGATGAGATAGGTTTCTGCCTACTTCAAAGCTTGATAAGCTTCTCTGCAGACAAGGGTTATCCTTATTTTGTTTGTTCTTATGCAAACTCTTACTGTGGCCGTTAGTACAAACCACATGATGGCTCAGGGTAGGCCCATTACTACAAAATGCCACTTTAATAATTGTGTGCTACCATTGTTCACTTGTAAAACTGTGTTAGGAAATGGAGCTATTGCTTGTTACAATGGAGCTATTGCTTGTTTCCCTCAATTTTTCCTGTAGGTCCATTAACCTTTTACAAGAAAACAAATTTTTAGGCCTTTTCAAAATGAAAACACTTACAGTTGACTAATTAAATGCCACTTGACATTGAAACAGTAGAAAACATTTTGAAGGCATTTGCAGCTAACAGACTAAATTTCATAGTGGGAAAAAGAGAATGGCTTTCAGTATGGACAAGTCTTAAATGTTGTTGTTTGGTAAAGTGTTAAACGGCTTTTCTCAGTGCAATTCTAATACTTATAAGGTTTGAGACTAGCTACATGTATCTGATTGTCTTAAATAGTTTGCATCAACGAGGCACGTGAATAGTCTTTGAATTCAAAGTATACTCTTTACCAAATGACAAAATTACAGACTATTCCATAGTGAGAGCATTTGCAGGCAACAAGTAACATGTGGCTCAAAGAAATGTTGGTTGCAATCATTTTCTGCTTTTCCTAGAATTTTTCCAAAGCTCTCTTCTTCAGGGTTGTTAAAATTTGGGTTTTGGGTAAAGGGTTAAAATAATATTAGTATTCAGAATTGTTAATGAAAACTGCTCCTGCTTATATGTAACATATAGAATAAAGTTTTAGATATAAGATTAGTAATATTATGGCAGGGTAATCCGTTCATGAAATATTAGCAAGTTTTTCAACTACTTGCCTCCAGAACAAGGTTTGTGGCGGAAGGATATAGAAATATCTGTGTAAAGTATATATAATCAATATAAATTTATCGTTATAATATGAATACAAAATTTATTGTTGCAAAAGGACATAAGGTCCATTAAAAGCACCTTTCCCTTTGCCACAGTGTTTTCTGAAGTCTGTGGCCAGATGCAGTTCATCATGTGTCACTATCAAGGTTGTTGATATATTGTCTCTTAAAGCCCCAAATTAATCTGACAGACATTTAGTCTGGTAATAAGATACAAATAATTGCAATTTTATGATTCCTTTCGTCCAGAATGTCTAAGCAAAGCAGACAGGATAGATCAAAGATCAGACTGCACATCATTTTGTGTAGTCTGATCTTGGTCTACTCTGACTGCAAAGACAACTATATTTCTGAAAGGTGCTTTAGGGATTAAGAGTTCTGTTGTTGTTTTACAGGCTGTAAAGATACAGCTCAAGGTCAGCTACTGAAGAGCATGTTTCAAGCAGATTATTTCAGAATTGTTGTGTGTGAAGATAAACAAACTGTAGAAGTATGTGGTGCTTTAAAGGTAGTTGAAGAAAACTTATTTTTCATATGCAATGTAGTGTAATAAACATGCTGTGAGGGTAAAGCTACACATTTTACAAAACAGTTTATTTATTGAGGGGTTGCGTCCTAGTGTGTTTTTGAAATTGAGAGTTAAATTACAAAAGATTGGATGCTTCTGTAGCTCTCTGAAAATGGAATTGTTATTTTATACCATTACTTTTTCAGTGCAGTCAAAACAAAGTATTGAGCATTGAACTCAACTGACAGACACTGGGAATTTAAAGCACAATTGTCGTCATTTTGGTAGGCAATGTAGGTCAAAGCCAGACTACCTTTTGAAGAGAGTTTTGATCAAAATCAGACTGCACAGAACATGCAGATTCAAAAGATCTTATTGCTGGAAAATGCTCATGGTATAGGACAGTGTAGATCTTGAATTGGACTGCATATCCTCTGCAAATAGATCTTAATCTTCACTGTCTGCAAAAATGCATTTGCATGTACATAGCAGGGTATTAATTAAAAGAAAGTAATTTGTAAAGGCCTTTCTCTGTCTTGTTATTTGTGAAATTGTTAATACTGTTTTTAACCATATTTCTCAGAATGTCATCACACTTATTCACACTTTCCAGCTGTTGTTTTACTGGCACTCTGTTCACCATTATTTTTCCAACCATTGACTGTTCAATGTAAATCCTTGATTTTTCCAACCATTGACTGTTCATTGTAAATCCTTGGAAGGTTTTTCACTAGATATCGGGTTCTTAAAAAAATTAATTCTGGCATAAAAGATCGATTAACTGGTTTGATCTTGTAGAGACTACCAATAGCCTCGTCAGAACATGAAGCTTCTACATTGTGTAGCTCCTTATATGCATAAGTCTCCAGACCATGATCTTCCTTTGAAATGTAGTATTATTGTAAAGCTTTTCTGTCTAAATCAGTATTAAGTTAAAGTTACGTGTGCAAAATACAGATTTCCAAATTGGATCCTGAAAACAATATTTTTACGTTTGAATGAGAACCCACAACATGTGTGCTAATGAAGAACTAAAGAAAAATATACACCATGAACCTAAAATATTCCTCTTCTCCTTTAAAAGGCTTTCTCCTTCTCTATTGTCATTCTGCTTGTTTTAGAATTGTTAAAAGTAACTGTGAAACTTACGAAAAAAATATTTCTGTATTTCAGAACATTGTAGCCGTAGGTGCAGGTTTTGCTGATGGTTTAGGGTATGGGGACAATACAAAGGCTGCTGTAATAAGACTAGGGTTAATGGAAATGGTGAAATTCTGTGAAGTATTTTATCCAGGTAAATAAATCATGCAATATTTACTGTAAATTGTGGTCATTCATGTGATCTATTGATATCTGTTAGTTACAGCATGACAACTGACCCAATTTAAAGTACATTAAGGGGCTACATATCTCCTTAGGAAAATACCATTTGCCTGAATTACTTATTCTTTACAAACTATTGATACACAAACTTCAGTGATTAAATATTTTTCAAGTTAGGTCATGATAATAAAAATCTGAGTTGCCCTAGGTATTATACCTTTGTAGAATAAGGCATTTGAAAAACATTCTTATAAACATACAAATGCTCAAATTTAGTAACTTACCTGAAGCTTGTTTTTGCTTCAAATCAAAATTTGATATCTCACAAGAACATAATATTGAAGCTTCTCATGCAGCTCAACAATAAGAACAAAATACAGTGGAGCCCCGTTATAACGAAGTCCGCGGGGTCCATGGATTCGACCCGTGTTATATCCGGGGTGAATGATATACCGCTGTTTCACCCGAGTCCCGAATTCCCGTCTCTCTACTTACGCTGACCTGTGTTTCTCCTTTCTTGATCCTGTCGATGATATGTACCGTAATTCGCCAATGTATTCGGACAGAAAAAAATAATTATTTTTTTTTTGTGTCTGAATCTTTAGGAAATTATTATCTTGAAAAAAAGGGGGTGGCCGAAATAATAGGTTTTACCTTGTTGTCCAAATGTGTGTGTCCCGAAAAAATAAGAGTAAAATCCAACAAATTTAGATCTATTTATAGCACCGATGAGGGGGTCAAAATTGTAATATATCTAAAGTTCCAGCGTGTTTTCAATCTTAAAAGCATGCGTTTTAAATATTTCTTAATTTCTTAGACCTATAAGCAGTAGCTTTCTAAAATCATAGTTCAGTAGTGCATGGTATATATCCAAGATCAGACTGCACATTCTCTATAATCTGATCTCTATCTACACCGTGCGCCAACATTTTAAACTCCGCCATCTTGCCATCATCAAAGAGCCATCTGTCAACAAGATTTCACACCTGTCGTGGGTACACAAATGTTTGCAGTAAAATTTGGATTATGGGTATGACGTAATGTGCAAATCATCCAGAGCGAGAGGGTTGTAAAGCACCTGTTTTTGTACACACTCTCCCGGGTTACGTGCTGACCTCCAATCGACATAAAATGACCACGCAATAAGCGTATATCATGCCCGCTTTATACTAGGTGGTTGTGTCTTTTTGCGGTTAGTATTGGTTGTTTCAGGAACACCTGGGCAGCTTTGTCGCATAATTTGTGTAGTCAGCAGAAAAAAAGTCTGCCTGTTTTTTTTCTTTAGAAAATATTCCTTGCAACCAAAATAAAACGGAATGCATACGACTATTAACGCATTCGATCTAATTTTATATATACATGTAAATGGATTTAATACCGATAAATAAAGGAAAGAAACAATGAGGTTTGGTACTTAAAATTTTTTTTAATATTGTTCATGGAGGGACAATTTCACGGTTCTGCAGGTGCCTTTTGAAAACGTTACGAAAAAAGGCAAAAACTGCTTGCACAACACCAAAAAGCCAAGAAACATTAAACTCTTCAAGCACCTTTCAAAACTAGTTGTTTGAGCGGCCTGTGTAGATCAAGATCACAGTAGGCAGAATGTTTGGTCTGAACTAGATCTACTCTGTCTTGGTGAGAAGTTTTCAACAAAGACAACCTTGGTATTGCTTTTTTGTTTGTCTTATTTCATGACTTAAAATAACTGCCGAGTTACTTGACACTTAAGGAATTCATGTTCATAATGATGAATGTCGGCGATGCAGAAATGTGCAAATATGCAGCTGATCATTATTGGCAACATTTTCTAAATAAAAGATACGTATTTACTGGCTGATTTTTCGGAAAATTAATGCTACAGGCTGTCCGAATATATAGGAAAATTATTTTTTTGGACTGTCCGGAATAAGTACTCAAAATAAATTATTTTTTAAAATTTTTGACCGTGTCCGAACTTTTAGGGTGTCCGAATACATTGGCGAATTACGGTAGTTTTTCTGCGATCGTGTATGCTTTCCTCTTCTGAGACATTGTAAAACAAGGTTAGGTAAAAGTATAGAGAGAAAGAACAGTTAGTATGCACAAAACTTGTGGCGTGAAAGTACGAAAACGATAGTGCAACTAATTAAAGGGTGTTAAATATTGCAAAGTTAGCTTTTAAGAATAAATTTGTTAGTCAAAGGATAAGAGAACAAAGTGCTTTGCTTTGGATTAAAAAGAGCCGATAAATGAGTGAGAAATCGCTGTATGAATCGCTGTATGATCGATTGCTATCGCTATCTAGAATACAATGTAGTGTATCCATTTGAACCAAGTAGCCCAGTTTTTATACAGAAAATGGTTTGTGTAAGCTTGTGTTTGACCATTCTTTATTCACTCAAGTGTCACACAGTTTGGCTGAAGACTGAAGTCCTATCGTAATCAACTGAGCGTGTATTTGTCAAACAATGTCAAACAACCAATTAACGATTGCCAGCGGTCATACAGGTAACAACCAGAAAAGGTGTGAAAGACTGTCCGATTATGTGCACGCGTATCGATTTTGAGCACTTGATTAGTAGGTTGTCTTTTTTTTACATTGAGCATCCAGATCAGCGTATCCTAGATCCTGATCGGACGCAAAATGGTCAACCCCCCCCAAATTTTGGGAGCCATAGGACACCCGCGTTCTAACGGAATCAGCGAGTTAACGAAGTTCGTTATAATGGGGCTCCACTGTATTGCAATTATTGACAAATACATGTACATTGAAAATGGTCAGAAATTAAAACAAATACAGGTTTAGTTGATGATAACATTTTTATGTAAAGCAGGTTAATATCATGATCTAACATTTGATCAAACCCCATGACCTTTTCACAAAAATGAAAAGGCTGCCATGTTCGCCACTGGTACACAGATTCTGACTGAGTGTTAAGACCATATATTTTGGATAAATATGCAGTTAAGAAAACATTCAGGATGTTTATATAGAACTGGATCAATGAACAAGTGATAACAGGCAAGAGAATCATTCAATCATTGTCTGATTTGATCACACCGCAAATTTGTCATGCCATGGTACTATAACCAAGCTGAAGGTAGTCTGTCTACACACCGGCTATGTCATCAAATCATATATGGGAATGTATTTGATTCTGTCTGGTACAGATACTTTTTTGCATTTGAGCTGGAACATTTTTATATATATCATGATGTGTGATGTTTTTCTATGGCCGGAATTGATGAATATTCCCTTTAAATAGGCAGTATTTCTTACTTTTATTTGCTCACCTGATTGCATAGTGCTTACGATGAGCCTCTTTTATCATGCTGTGTCTATCATCCACCGTACAGTGTCTGTTGTCTGTCGTCCATCGTCAAGGTTACTCTAGTGTGCAATCTAGAGGTCACATTTCCTGCCAGATACTCATAAAACTTGGTCAGAATGTTTGTCTTGTAAATATCTCTGAGGAGGTGGAAAATGGGTCATGTGCAGTCAAAGAAAAGGTCACTTTATCATATTTTTCAGAAACCTTGCTTACGCTTTAGAGGCCACATTTTATGTCCAATGACTCATGAAACTTGCTCAGAATATTTGTCTTGATGATATCTTTGATGAGTACGGAAATGGGTCATGTCTAATCAAAAAGTAGGTCATGGGGGTCAAATATTTGAAAAACCTTGTGTACACTGAAGAGGCCACATTTTCTGTCCAATACTCATGAAAACTTATCAGAAAATAGGTCACTGAGACAAAGTTTTGAAAAACTTTGTGTACATTCTAGTAGTTACTTTTTCTGTTCAGTACTCATGAAAGTAGGTAAGAATGTCTTGAAGATATCTTCGACAAGTTTGAAAATGGTCACTTAAGGTAAAAAAGTAGGTCACTTGGTCAAATCTTTGAACCTTACGTCTACACATGAACAATTAATCAATTATAGGCTGTATTAGATCGCTTCCAATCAAAATAATTATTATCGATTTTGAATATAGTAATTGATTACTATTCTTGACAGAACTTCAAGGTGTGGATTTCCCAAATTAATTTCAAAAAGAAAAAGAACACCACAGACAGCCTTCCTCGCATTTATTTATTTCACTGTGGAACTGTCTGTGCCTGTAAATCAATTTACCTCCACACATCATATAATATTATCATATGAAAAGGTGGCAAAAAGATACAACTGTTCTCGACTGTCATAAAATTCTTGTTGATAGTTTCCTCTGCTCATTTCTTTTCCTAGCTAGACACTTGAAATTCTTACACTACCACCATGTTTTGTTGATTTTCATTCCTAAAGTAGGTCAAAACACAAAGAAATGATAAACAAATTGACATAGAAAAATGTGCAAACCAATTTCAAAACAAAGGTCATTTTGTCCTATCAGAGTCCTTTCAAACTACCTTCTCTGCCTTAGTATGACTTTAAACAGCTAAACTACAAACACACTGCATCAGAAAGGAAGTGGGAGCTAAAATCTGTTCGATTAGTGACCAATGACAAAAGAAGTGTCAGTTTTACATCATCTGATCAGAGTCCCTTCAAATTACCTTTTGAAATATCACCCTTAGATTAGAATTTAAACAGTGTAACCAGAAACTTAAAATTCTTATGTATACTTCCAAAATGATATATTGATTTTTATTTCTAAAGTGTAGGTCAAAACAGACAAAAACACATTTTTTTTTTCAAGTTTATTTACATGGTAAAAATGTGAAACCTATGACAAAAGAAGTGTCTACTTGAAATAATCTGATCAGAGTCCCTTGAAACTGTCGTTATAGCCACAGTAATGACTTTCAACAGCTAAAATACATATACCTAACATTTAAAATGAAGCAGGAGCTAAAATGTCTTGGGAGTGAAATGGGAGAACTTAACTTGCAGCATTACAGTACTGAAAGAAGTGTTAAGACATGAATGGGACATTCATACAGAATGTTTGTCTCAATATAATCTCAGTCAAATTTGAAACTGGGTCACATCTATTAAAAAATAAAGGTCATTGGGACAAATGTTATAAAAATCTTATTCACACTCTAGAGGCCACCTTTTCATCCCTGTATTGATGAATGTTTTTAAATTTACAAAGACTCAGATGAGGGATTCAGGGCCATCATGATCCTCTTGTCTTAATAATTTGGAGCTTGCTTGATATGTTTTCTGTTATAAGAACTCAACTATTGTAATGTGTACACAGCCAATAATTCTTATTTGTTTTTAGGTTCCCAACAGAGCACATTTTTAGAGAGCTGTGGGGTAGCTGATCTAGTCACTACCTGTTATGGAGGAAGAAATAGGAGAGTAGCTGAAGCTTTTGCCAAATCAAAAAAGGTAGAAATAATTGCTGTTTAATACTGCTTATACATGCTAGTGTCTGCTTTTGTCACTTACATGAGTACTGGCTATAATTCCTTATTAAACACTTAATGTATTAACAGCTTTAAAGTCAATGAAATATTTTATGTTGTCTGTCAGGATAGAACTGATTTACACTGCAGCAATTCTTAAAACGAATGTTTGCAGGAATATCTTGGTAAATAAACCAAGCAGCCAAATAGGAAAATAGGCCTAGTTTGAGCACGGAATGCAAACAACAGGCTCTGGCACCCCCATGCACAGGATGAGTCAGTAAATGTTTAAGGTGAAACTTCAAATTTTGAACCAAGTTGTGTCAGGATTTACTGTGTCAACTATTTTAACCCTTTACCAAACAGTCTTGTGTTTAAATGACCCTGAGGAATAGGACTTTTTAAAACACTGGGAAAAGGAGAAAATGCTGGTAACCAACATTCTTCCCTTTTCCTACAATGCTACCTACCCTTTGAAGACAAATCCCATCAATTGAATCCTATTCAAGTTTTTGCCTGGAAACATTATCAATATAGATGAGTCTGAAATTTTGATAAAGGGTAAAGAGTTTATGATGGCAATATTTACAGACTATAGAAGAATTAGAAAATGAGATGTTAAATGGTCAGAAACTACAAGGTCCTCCCACTGCTTTAGAAGTAAATGAAATGCTAAAAGCCAAACAAATGGAAGACAGGTAACAGCTGATATTATTTTGGACTAACTCATTTTTCTACCTGTGCAGCTCAGTGGAAGAGTGCAAGATTTGTAACCTGGAAGTAAGCACCACCAAACAAGCACCAGGAAATTTCAATGATAAAATGTTGCAGTTATTGACCTTTTATTTGAAAATGGTAAACAAATAAAAAAAAAAATAATGGATTAGGTGGTAGTAACTTCATTTTTATGAATGATGGATGAATATCATTGCGTAACATTTTGACAAATCTCAAATTAAAGTATGCACATCCTGTGCGTGAGATACATCATTGTCTCATATTTGGAACCGTATTTGACACTGTGTAGATACAGATTATTTTTCTCTCATGTATGATATTATATCCATGTGCAATGCATTTATTTGAGCAAGAAAATTTTAAGGTACATAGTAAAACACAAATTAATCGATCTGCCCATGCACTAGATGACATACAGTTTTTAAAGCTTTCCACACAGAACATAGAATTAGGGGAAGTGGAATTTAGTGAAAGGGCGATAACCTCCATTTGCTGCAAAATTTTTGAAAGCTTTCTATTTCAAACAATGTTCAGCTGAAGGAGAGGAATGAATCTTGTATCTAAACAGCAGCAACATATTTATCCGCAAAAAAAGGTTGAATGTGCAGCGATACAAAGTGCAAAATGCTGGATTTATATTTTTTGAATTCCTTTTTGATATTCTGTGCTAAAAGTGCTGCAGGCTAGGACTATCAAGCGTACATGAAAGACAGTAATATAGTTATGATGTTGCTACCATGAATAATTACATTGATGGCAATTTTGTGACATTTACATACTAAGCAGTTACATAATTAGCATTGTCCATCAGAGGAGCAGTACAGGGTCATTATGGTACCCGGTGTCATTAAAAGATGTAAAACATGATATATTGAGCAGAGGTGTATTGCCCCTTTACCCTTATAGATGACAAAAACTTACACTCGCCCATGTTAGGCATTTTGAGACATCAAATGAGGCTCGTGTGATACGATTTGTCTTTGTGAAAGGTTGGTAAAAAAATGTTGCAAAGAGAGAAAAAGCTTCTTAACTCTTTACCACACAATCCCGACTTTTAACAACCCTGAAAAAGAACGCTTTTTAAAACATTGTGGGAAAAGGAGAAAATGCTGGTAACCAGCATTTTCTCCTTTTCTCACAATGTTTTCTACCCTTCCCAACAAAAATTTCAATTTTTGAGTCACATTGAGTCACATTTATTTTGTCGTCTACAAATGCTTTCGATTTGGACCAGTCTAAAATTTTGTCATTTGGTAAAGAGTTAACAGCATTGTCTCTGTTTCCTACAATGTTTAAAAGAGTCTTCCTGAGTATTATTGAAACACATGATCATTATGTGTTTTGGGGTTACTTTATTACTAAACTCTTCACCAGATGACAAAATTTTAGACTTTATTATTGAAACACATGATCATTATGTGTTTTGGGGTTACTTTATTACTAAACTCTTCACCAGATGACAAAATTTTAGACTTTATTATTGAAACACATGATCATTATGTGTTTTGGGGTTACTTTATTACTAAACTCTTCACCAGATGACAAAATTTTAGACTTTTCCAAGTTGAAGGCATTTGCAGACGACAAATTTAGTTTGGCTCAAATGATGGGATTTGTTTTTAAGAGGGTAGAAAATGTTGTAGAAAAGGAGGAAATGTTGGTATCCATTATTTTCTCCTTTTCCCATAATGTTTTCAAAAGGCTTTTTCCTGAGGGTGGTTAAACTTGGAATTGTGTAGTAAAGGGTCAATGATTGTTTAAAGCTTTTAAATAGATGATAAAATCACTAAAGAATGTCTTCCATTCTTTTTACAATTTCAGATTTCCTATGTTTACAGCAGTGTACAAGATCTGTAGTGGACAATTAAAAGTAGAAGAATTTATGAATTGCCTCAAGAATCATCCAGAACACATGTAGATACCACTTAACTTGCAATTTCAGTTCTTTCGTCCTCTGTACGGAAGTCTAAAGTATTATGACAGTTGTTGACTTGCAGACTCTAAAGAAATTCATTTGTTCAACATCTTATGTGTTATTAGAGAAACACTTTAGATAACTATAAGAATAAATATATCTCAGGTGATTTATATGTTTATCCACAGCCTAAAGATTTTTTGAATCTTTTTTCATGTCAAGTGTAGTAAACTTTGAGATATGAGTTTTAAAAGATGTGGTATACACAGATTATATCTAGTTGCCCAAGTTATAGCATGTGATGGTAACGTGTATTTTATAGTTTGTACTCTTAGTTATCGGGAGGAAACTTATTTTACTGTGTTTTTTTTTTGTATGTATTCTGAGCAAAGTATGACTTATTTTAATGTCTTCATGTCTGTACAGTCATTCTTTTAACCAAATTAATCCATTTAGAGCTAAGGAAATACATTGGGGCTATTTGTTTGCAGTTATCAATATCAGTCTGATCTTTGATTTATAACGTCCGTTGGTTCAGTCAAGTATTTTTACGGGTTTCATTGGAGTGTAGTTTCAGCAATGGTAAGAGGCCATGTTGATATATTTGGCTCCGAAAGAGTTAACCCTTTACCACACAATCTCGACTTTTAACGACCCTGACAAGGAGGCCCTTTTGAAAACATTGTGGGAAAAGAAGAAAATGCTGGTAACCAGTATTTTCTCCTTTACCCACAATGTTTCCTACCCTATCAAAGACAAATTCATTTTAGCCTGGTCTGAATTGTCGTCTGCAAATGCTTTCATTTTGGACAAGCCTAAGAATTTGTCCTTTAGTAAAGAGTTAAGCTAGGAGTGTCAAGCATAACTGTCACTGTTATACAAACAGTGTGGATCAAGATTAGGCAGCACAGCATATATTGTCATAGCCTTGAACCACTTTTTCTGCTAAGGTATTTCAATTTTTGAGTTTTTTTTCCCCTTGACTTTTGAAATATCCATGTTAATTTTGCATTTTTAGGGTTACCAAAGTGTGTGATGGGGAAAAACATACTCATAGTCTTCCTCCAGATGTCTCATAATGTTGACACTCTTCTGTTTATGGTGCATTCACTTACGTTTTATGGTATTTGCACTTCCACATCAAGTATTTGTTCTTAGTTGTCTAGAATTACTCTTGTGAGATAAATACCCTAACTCTTTTGAAATATAACCCTACCTGACTACCCTCTTAAGACCTTTACCAAACAGTAACGTTTTTAGACAACTCTAAAGTTGTAGGCTTTTGAAAACTTTGTTAGAAGAGGAAGAAATTACAGGAAACAGTTGTTTTTTATTTTGCTCATAATGTTTTCTACTTCTCCAAAGACAAATGATATCCTATCAGAGCTCCAGATAAGAGGGAGTGATGGTATTCTAAATCCATTATTTCTCTTCCAAACCCAATGTTGTGGATACTCATTAGAATCGTCTCAATGACACGATTCTAATGAGTACCCATAACATAGGGTTTAGTGGAGAATAATTAATATTTTCAGTTTTGAAATAAAAATCTCTCCCTCTATCTGGAGCTCTGTCCTATCAATTGAGTCAGATTTAAGTTGTATGCAAATGCTTTTGCTATGGACCAGTTTGGTATTTTGTTATCTTGGAAAGAGTTAAATGTTTTATTGAAATTTATCGCAGAGCTAAGAGGAAAGGATGAAAGTGTAGCTAAATTAATGTAGGTTTCATTATCCTTGAATATTTACTCCTATTATTTATTTATTCTAAAGTCAGTTTTAAGAATATTGACACCCCACTAAGTTGTCAAATTATATTCTTGGATAAGTAAAAAAGAATTATTGGAGAGAAGTGGGCGAAGTCCACAAGAAATCTATAAATGAATAACTAACTGAATCTATTTCAGAAAAATGCATGACATCTATGTTAAATCCTAAGTAAGAAACAGATATCTCCAGTCAGATTAAAAGACCCTTATATCACAATTTTGAATTTGTTTTGTTCAGAATATTTTTACTATGCAGTTTGATCCCAACCACTCTGTGAAAGATCATTTTAGAGCTTTATAAAAAGACTACATTTTAGACCAATCCAAATTGAAAGTATGTGCAGACCACAGTTCAATTACCGCTTATATGATGGAATTTCTCAATGAAAGAATAAAAATGGGAACAGGAGAAAATGCTGTTTCTCTGCATTTCCTCCTTTCCCCAGAAAATTTTCATAATTTTATACCTCATCTTTGATAAAATTCAGGATTGTTTGTTTTAAAGAGTGGTGCTCAGCAGCGTATGGGGTTTAGTTTAAACATATTTTATTGCCAAAATAAAATACAGGTACTTCATGATACAAACAAACAAAAAAAAAGGAGGCAAATGGGTTAAGCCACAAGTTCAAAAACTTAGTTACGGCTCTCCCCATTCATTGATAAAATGACATACATTACTACATGACAGAGAAGTATTTTAGGCAATGTAATAGATGCAAAACAAAACAAAAAAGGGATAGGTCTTTGGAAGTACAGAAAGTAATAAAAAGATAACAGAGCTACAAATACACAGTATGGGGTAACATTCAGTTTTGCCAAAGTTCTTTTTTTTTTTTAGTTAAGTTGAAAAATTAAGTAGACATAGTATTCAGTAGAAGACTTAAGATGCCTGAAAAGATATAGAGTTAACTTAAGAACTCTTTTACACACAATCATTTTTTCCTAATTTTTGTCGAGCCTACTTGCAGTTAGCAAGACATAGTTGTCATAATGTTGCTTCGGTGTTTGCATCCTTCAAATTTGTCCAGACCAGAACTTTAACATTTATGGATGGATTTCAAAAAAAATTTGGCACAATTGTTCTTCCTTATGAGTAAAAGTGCCATTTTAAACATTTGTTCTGGTATGTCCAAAGTCATTGTCACACTTGAAGGTCAAATGATAAAATTGTCATACATAAAGCTTGTCCAAGCTACAACTTCTATATTTATGATGTATTTCAAAATAAGTTAGCACAATTCTTCTCCTTTATGAGTAGAAGTGCCATTTAAAACATTTCTTCTGATAGGTCCAAGGTCAAAGTTACACTTGAAGATCAAATGATAAAATTGTCATATATGGAGCTTGTCCAAGCTACAATTTCTACATTTATAGATGGATTTCAAAATAACTTGGAACAATTGTTCTCCTTTGTGAGTAGAAGTGCAATTTTAAACATTTGTTCTAGTTGGTCCAAGGTCAAGATCACACTTAAAGGTCAAATGATAAAATAGTCATAAATAGAGTTTGTACAAGCTACAACTTCTACATTTATGGATGGATTTAAACAAACATTGGCACAATTGTTTTCCTTTATGAGCAGAAGTGCTGTTTGAAACATTTGTTTTGGTAGGTCGAAGTTCAAGGTGATACTTGAAGGTCAAATAATAAAATTGTGCTACATAGAGCTTGTCCGATCTACAACTTTTGCATTTATGGATGCATTTAAAGATAATTTTGCACAGTTGTTCTCCCCTTATGAGTAGAAGTGCCACATGAATCATTTGTTCAAGTAGGTCCAATGTCAAGGTGACACTTGAAGGAAAAATGATAATATTTTCATAAATGAAACTTCTCTGAGCCATTACTTCTATATATATGCATTTGATCATTTAGGTTCAAGATCAAGGTCAGACTTTAAAGTCAAATGATAAAATTATCATGAACAGATCTTGTCAGAGCCATAACTTCTACACATACTGATGGATTTCAAAACAAATTTGCACAATTGGTCTCCTTTATGTGTAAATATGTCATTTCTAAATTTGTTCAGTTAGGTCCAAGGTCAAGTTCACACTTGATGGTCAAATGATAAAATCTTTGACAACTTTTCTACTTAATGAGTAGTAAGAGTCTCTCTGAATTATTTACTTCAGTCATTTCAAGGTCAAGGTCATATTTGAAATGTTCATTAATAGGGAATAATCCTATCATCATGCAAATTTAAAAACAAAGGGATCGGAAATAAGTTAGATATACATTGAGTGACTGGTTACTTTTTAGCCACATGCAGCTTATGAGGTTGTTTGCCAACTCCCACATGGCAGGCTTGACATGTTGCCCCTGGGCAATCTTCTAGTTTCATTAGACATATTACAATTAGTGTGGAAATGTTCATCACAGTATTCAAGTATTTTGTAGATAAAATTTGTGCTGTTGTATGAATTATGAAACTTATAGAGTTTGTAGATCTATCTTATGCACATACTTTTGGTTCAGAGAGGGCAATGTTCATCAGTGTTTATGTGAAAATTCGCTTGAACCCCAACTTTCAACATTTTTAGCTTGCCTGTTTTAGAAGAAGGTTTTGAGATATTGTTGTAGCCCTGGCATCATCTGTGTTGTCATGCAAATACTTTGACATTTTATAATATCTCAGTTATTACTAAAGATATTTGCTTAAAACTTGGACAAGTTGTTAAATATATAACGAGGAAATCATACAACAAGGGCAGGTAACCATCAAAGCATTTTTTATACAGTTATACCCCTTTTTCAACTTAGAATTTTCATTGAAATTCAAGCAACCACAGCCGCGTGTTGGCACCCAGATGGGGTGCTCTCGTTAAACTTATTTAATGTACAATGCTTACAGAGTCATGGCGAGAAATAAAGGTTTGGGCTTCTGAAAGTGATACTATCTGTTTAGTGAATATCTGGGCCCAGCTTTAAGAAAGAACCTCTGTCTCCTATTTTTCTGAAATCCATCAACAGACTTATTTTCTGACTTAAGTTGAGTTTGTTATTCCAGACACATTTAACAAAATTAACAGACTTTTGTAATATTCTTAAGTCCTGTGTTGACACAACGTTTCAGACTCAACACAGTGAAATAATGATCTTAAGTAATTGACTTAAGTCTATTTATTTCGGGTAGTTGTGTCTAAAAAGGAGTGTCAGCTCAGGTTTGAGAACGTTACTACAGTCTGTTAATGTTACTTACACGTAAATGCGTCTCAAATAACAAACTCGACGCAAGTCAGAATATTGGACCCTTAGTTACGTTGAGTAAAATAAGAGACGTGAGTTTTTCATGAAACTGGCACTTGATTTATTTCCTTTATACTTGTGTGTCAGATATAAGTAAAGAAGTATACGCACTCTACTCTTGAAATTCAGCAAAAAATATACATGTATCTATATCAGAAAATACCATCATAATTATGCATTTCTAAGGTAAAGGCACCCTTGCCTGCACTCTCACTCACGTTTACATAATTAGATAATGTTTTTTAAAAGTTTAATATCGGGGAAATGCTGCTAACTACAGTAAAGTAAAACTCAAATTTGAATGACAATGTTTTGCTCGGTTACTAGTCAGATACACTAGCCACCAAGGGTGGCTGAATAATAGTATCTTTAAATTAATTGTAGGCAACTGTGAATAAATCACAAATGCTTAAAGTGGAAAATTATTAATAAAATTAAGTGTACATGTATGTTAGGACTTAATACATGCTCTTTTCCACCCAGATTGTGTGGCCTGGCCAGGTAGCTCAGTGGTTAGCGTTTTTGACTTTTGACCTTTTGTTTTTGGGTTTGATACCCTGTTGAGGCAGACTTTTCTTCCTGCGGTCTTTCGCCTCTCACCTTTGATGCATGTGAGAAAAGCAGTCATTTGATTGGAAGGAAAGTTGTGTGTGTACTGATGTGAGGAAAGCCAAGAAACACATGCGTAGTTGCACTGACTGCCATCATGTGACATAAACTGTTAAAACGTGGTCAAACTCTAATACAAACAAACAAACCAGATTTTGTGAGTTAATAGTAATGTTTACACAAGTACTTCATCTATTGAAAACGTCACATTTTTTTTCAAATATTTCCTTTTACAATTATCTCATATTGTAGACAATAAACCGTCAAAAGAAAATAGACTTGAATTTTTGATAGAGGTTATGGAACAACAGTCCATGTAATCTAGAAGCTTGTAATTTCATTTGACTAGTGGTAGTTATTCGAGGGTTCAAATGAACAACCGACACAGTTCCTATAAAGGACAATTTGGTCATGTGTCAACTGTCAACATACTAGATGGCCGAAATCTGCATATGCAAAGGAAACTAAACAGTCAATCACGTTACATGTTTATTTCTAATATTTCTATGCCAAAATAGCTTTTGATATATAAACGAGGCATAATTTTTATTGAAATCTTTGGACTGTGTGAACAGCTATGCTAGCTTGTGGAAGTTTAATAAATGCATGAATCCAATGAGAATTTACGAATCGATAAGAAATGGATATATAATTTGCGTAATCTTCTTAAAAATCAAGGATATCCTTTGATATCTTTTTTGTTCACGCACAAGTTTTCATTTCAGTTCTGTGCTCTTTATTTATATAAAATCTCAGTTGTGAGTTGACCTAGCAAGTGCATGCCCTGTGTCTTATTATCATCTATAGATAACTTTAAACTGCCAAGTGTTTACCAAGTTATCATGCATTTTTACGACACTGATCTAGAGAGGATCTCTTGGAAATGCATTAATACTGGTATTTCTTTTGTTCCATAATGTTTTCTATTCTTTCAAAGACAAACCTCATCATATAAGTCACATTTTATTGTTGTCTGTCAATGTTTACAATACTGATGGGTCTCAAGTTTAGTTGTCTGGTTAAGGCTTTCACATGAATTGAAGGGATTATTACACAAGTCATACTTACTGTGTATGTAGTGTTCAAACATACAAATATGTGGTTTATTTCTGACTACAGATTAGCAGCTCTGATTGATCACATAAGCAGACAGAAGCTATTTATACCTGTTTTATCAAAAACTGTTTTATCCAGCAGTGAAAACTCTGGTGAATTAAGCTTTCCAAAAAAATCAAATCTTTGACTCTTCTTACTGAAAGCATCTGCAGACAGCAACTGTGAAAATGGTACATTATATGAACTGAAGTTTTTTTTACATTGTGGGAAGAGCAGAAAATGCTGATTACCAGTTTGTAAAAGGCCTCTACCTCAAGGTCATTCCAAGTGGGAATGTTTGGTGAATAGTTTTGGTATATTTATAGTATGTCTGACTATTTGGGAGTTCATTGTATGCAATACTGACTTCATAAGTTGTACATAAATGCACTTTTTTCAGCTTTTACAACCAAAAGCTTTATAGATGGTTAAAGTACTGTGTCATTATGTGATATTTTCTTGTTAAACAAGGTTGGTAGTTAGATCACGTTATACTGAGGGCAAACATTCTAGGCAGCTACATGTACTCACTGACTACAAAAAAAATCAAAGCTTTATTCAAGACTTTTTCTGTAGAGATATATTTTAACGTTTTATAATAAATGTCTAATAAAGAAATGTACTGGTGTTCAAATTCATTGTCAGTTATGTTGTTTTAGGTATTTCTGACTTTCCTGTTAACTTCTAATTTTACTTCAACTTATTGTAGTGGTTATCCTCTCTTCTTTCTTGCAGACTTACAATTAGTTTTTTTAGCTTCACTGGCCAAATGCCTGAGAGCTTTTGTCATGGCCCTTTGTCTGTCGTGTGTGCGTCCGTCTAACCGTGCATTAACTTTCATTTCAAACATCTACTCTGAAACTACCTATCCAATTTTGATGAAACGTCACAGAAATGATCCTGCCATACTTTTCCTAAGAATTTCTTAAAGGAATTTGATCCCTGTAAAAACACTGGTTCCCATTGCAACAAAACTAAAAAATATTGAAAATCTTTGAAAATCTGCTTGTCCAAATCCATAAGGCCTAGAGGTACCAAATTTGTCATGTAGCGTCATCTAATGGGCATCTACCAAATTTGACCCCACCCCGGGGGTCACAATTTTTACAGTGAAAACTTTTAAAATCTACTGGTTCTAACCTATGATGCCTAGGGCTACTAACTTTGGCATGTGGCTTCATCTAATAGACCTCTACTAAGAGTCTTCGAATCACAGCAAGTTTTACCTGGGCTTATACATGTATAGTGAAAACTTTATAAATCTTCTGCTTCTAAACCATGTGGCTTTGGGCTACCAAATTTAGCATGTAGCTTCATCTAATGGACCTCTGCTAAAATTCCTCAAATTGTAGCCCTGTGGTCAAACTTAACCCTGCCCTGGGTGGTCACAAGTTTTACGTGGGCTTATACAGTGAAACTTTAGAAGTCTTCCGGTTCTAAACCACAAGACCTAGGGCTACTGAATTTTGTCACAAAGCTTCATCTAATTGAGTTTTACAAAGATTCTTCAAATTACAGCCCAGGGGCCAAAATTGGCCCAAGGGGTTACAAGTTTTACTTAGGCTTATTTAGTGAAAACTTGTAAAATCTTGTCTTTCCTAACCATAAAGGCTAGGGCTACCAAATTAAGCATGTAGCTTTATCTAGTGGACCAAAGTCTTCAAATTATAGCCCTGGGGTGATGTTTGGCCCCAGCAGGGCAGTCACAACTTTTAAATTGTCTTATATTGTAAAAAAATTAAAAATCTTCTGGTTCCTAACCATAAGAGTTATGGCTACAAAATTTTGCAATTATATTTATCTAGTTGACCTCTACCAACCTTCTTCAGATTTTAGTCATGGGATCAAAATTGGCCAGCCCCACAAGTCACAAGTTTCACTTGGGCTTATATGGTGAAAATTTTACACATCTTTTTCCTGGCCATGAGCTACAGCTGTAATATTTTGTGAGTGTTATCATCTAGTATTCCTCTTTCCAGATTTTTCAGATTAAAGCCCTGGTGTCAAAATTTGCCCTACTCCATTGGTCGTGAATTTAACATGTGCTTACAGTGTGAAAATTTAAAAGTCTTCTTTCTCCTAACCATAAATCCTGGGGCAACCAAATATGGCACATAGCTTCATCTAGTGGATCATTTCTGGATTTGTTAAAATTTGGCCTTGGTATGGAAATTAGCCCTGCCCCAGGTGTCTCATGATTTTCAAGGGCTTTATTATATTGAAGAAACTTTGAGAATCTTTTGTTTATAACCATATGGCCTAAATGTGTGTTTTTTGGTATGTTGCTTTGTTGTCACAAATGGCCCAGCCCTGGGGTCACAGCTTTCACACATGAGAAAACTTAAGTCTTAGTGTTCAAAACCATTTGGCTTAGAATTTTAATGTTTGGTATGGATGTTTTTTTCTTATCAGCCGGTGGAGCAATACACGGCCATCATGGCCTTCTTGTTTATCTTTTAAAGTAACTAGATACAGATTCCTGTCAAATAGTTCTGTCACTGTTTCCAATTAATCTGAGAGAGTGGCTATGATTCACGTTTGCATTGTGTTTGTTGGCATATAAATTTGAAATCTTTGCTTATTAATGCAGTTTGGAGACTAAACTTTTTTCTAGTTTTATCGTGCACTAAACTATTTTCTCGTTTTATCGTACAGGAGAAATAGACACAAACTTTTTGTTCTAAAGAGTTGAAGATCAGCATTGATAAGAGTAATTTTCTTTGACCCAATTTAGATATGGGAAGCCAGTAATGAAACTTTCAAATAGCAAACAGTTTTCTATTATTCAGGATCCAAATCTATATTTTTATACCAGAAATAGGAAAAATATTGTTATAAGAAAGTTTGACAAGTTTGAGCGCATTTTAATAAATGATTGTGCTGATGTAACTCTTAAAAGTCAATTTTGTAATCTTTCTGTCTATTTTCACCTTTTTTTGTGTGAAAATCCTTCTTCTCTCATGTTTCTGTTTAGAAATGTGACAAGTTCAATGGGTATGAACAAGAAGTCGAGATTGTCACTGACGATTACCATAAACTTTAGTTTGTACATTGTACCAGTCAATTAATTCTTTAATCCAGCATTGTTATTTACCTACACTCGACTTCTTCTTTTGTAAATAATCTTTATATAAGCTCTTCTGGCCAGAGGCCAGCAAGCTTGTATCTTATCCTGGTATCTGTGTCAGTGTGTGTCATTTTTATATTTATTATCACCTTCAGTAAATCTCTTGAAATAAATATTCAGCATAAAACTTAGTTTATACAGTGCACTGGGTCAGTCAGTTTTTTCTTTAAGATTTCTTTATCCTGCAGAAAAATCAGCTATGTGTGTGGTTAATTGTGTCTTTGTAAACTGTGTTAGTGTCAAAGGAAACTAAGTTACTTTTCTTGTGATTATTATTCGATGGATTAATTCATTTTTTATTCATTCATTTGGTAATTTTCAAGCCTCTTGGATAGAACATATAGTTATGAATTTTATACATATGTGTAAATGGATGTATAAGGATATTATTTAAAAGTTTATTTTGACATTTTTTTCATCATTTTCTATATTTTCTTAACCTTTTAAAAAATTGCGCATCATGCGGAGGGAAACAAGTTTTTCAGATGCATAATACATGCATCTTGAAAATCTTCCTGTCAAAAATTGTGTATAGCTCCATGATATTTACCTTGATAGATCTATAGGAAGATCTTAGATTTTATAATGCCACCGTGGGGGGGGGGGGGGGGGAGGACACCTTTTTCATGTTGCCATTATAACTGTGGTGGGCTACTAAATTTGGCATGTAATGTCATCTTATAGACCTCTACTAAGATTCTTCAAATTTTAGCCCTTGGGTCAAAATTGGCCCTGCCCCGGGGGTTACAAGTTTTACATGGGCTTATATAGTGAAAACTTGTGAAGTCTCCTCATTCCTAACCGTAAGGCCTAGGGCCACCAAAATTTTGCATTTAACTTTATCTAGTGAGCCTTTACCCAGACCATCCTAATTATAGCCCTGGGGTCAAATTTAGCTCTGCTCTGGTAGTCACCATTTTTACATGGACTGATATAGTGAAAACTTTAAGAAATCAGTCCCAGCCCAAAGACCAAGAGCTACCAAATTTGGCATGCATATGTATCTAGTGGACCTCTACTAAGATTTTTCACGTTATAGTCCTTGGGTCTAAATTGGCCGCTCCCCACAAGTCGCAAGTTTTACATAGGCTTATATATGTATAGAGAACACTTTAAAAAATCAGTCCTAGCGAAAAGACCTAGGGCTATCAAATTTTGCATGTATATTTATTTAGTGGACCTCTACCAAGATTGTTTAAGTTAAAGCCCTTGGGTCTAAATAGGGTCTGACCCACAAGTCACAAGTTTTCCATAGGCTTATACATGTAGAGTAAAAACTTTTAAGACCTTCTTGTTTCTGACTATGTGATACAGCTGTAATATTTTGTGAGCGTTATCGTCTAGGCCTCTTCCATAATACTTCAAAATAAAGCCCTGGTGTCAGATTGGCCTCCATACCATGGGTCATAAATTCAACTTGTGCTTACGGAATGAAACATCTAAAAATCTTTATGCTCCTAACCATAAATCCTAGGGCTGCCAAATTTGGATCAATTCTAATTTTTTCAAACTTTAGCCTAGGGATTAAAATTAGCCCCACCTCAGGGTCTCATGTTTTACAGAGCATTTATATCGAGGAAATTTTGAAATCTTCTTGTCTATAGTCAGATAGCTTAGACCTGCTTTTTTAGCATGTAGCATTATCTTGTGTATCTCTACCATAATTCAAGTAATTATAGCTCTGTGGTCAAAAAATGGCTTCAAACTAGGGTCACAACTTTCACATGGATATTTGTAAAGCAAACTTTATAAGTCATCTTTTTCCCAACCATCTTGCCTAGAATCGTAATGTTTGTTTTTTATGGTTTATACTTATTAGCCAGTGGAACGATACAGGGCCATCATCGGCTCTTGTTTTTTAAATCAGTGGAGCGATAGAGGATCGTCATGGTCTACTTGTTAACCATATATATACGCGATGGCATAGGACATTCATAGGCGTCAGTTGAATATATTTGTTTGCATGTAAATAGTTAACACTACACGAGAAACTGCTTTAAGTCCAATACAGCAAATGTGATGTTTAGTTTTTCCAACCCTGTGTGGAATTATTTCGGTGTAATTTGTTATCCTTTCTTTTACAATAAAATTACAGTTGATACGCATATTTGTTAATGTGCCATTGATTTTAGTGCCCATGATTACAGAGTGATGGGAAAATTTAAGGATCAGCCTGAAGGCCTTCATGTGTTATCGAAATTTCCAATTGATATCGCCTCATTTGCCTACTTGACGAAGTATCCTCCTGCAGAGGCGCAATTGTATAGTTTTAGTGTTGTCTAACCTTGAGTCCAAAGCAATCATTCAAAAACCACTCTGCCAAGTTCATTACCTGGAGTCCAAAGCAATCGTTCAAAAACCGCTCTGCCAAGTTCAATGAAACGTTTTGTATCACATGATTAATGTACCATTCAGCATTTTTTTCTGATTTGGGTTTGATTGATTCAAAACAGCGGACTTTGCAAACCGCAGATTTACATTACATCCTGGCCATCGAGTCATGCTTGTAAGATCTCATTAACTAAATGAACTAGAAGTGTTATTAGAAACTTGAAATCATTTATTGGTATAGTAGCATATTAATAAAACTTTCTACAAATGGATAGAAATACGGTCTGAATTTTAACTAACCCTAAACGTTTTTAAGTCAACAGAAAAGTCAAAACATGAACAACTCGATAGTTGTACTACGAAACTCCCAGTGAGCAAAACAGATCTACGGCAGGTATATTTTTCTGATGTATGTGTTTTTGTTTCATTGCTAGTTTTTAGCTCTACTGTCCATAGGCCAACGAGCTGTTCATGGCTCTGTGTCTGTCGTACGTCTGGCGTGTGTTTGTCCGTCCATGCGGTAACTTTATTTCAAGCATCTTCTTCTCTGAAACTACCAATCCAATTTCGACCAAACTTCATAGAAATGATTCTGCAGTGGTCCTCTTCATAATTGAAAGAATTTGATTCCTTTAAAAACTTTGGTTGCAATGGCAAGAATACTGAAAAATATTGAAAAACTTTGAAAATTTTCTTGTCCAAAACCATGAGACCTAGGGCTTCCAAATTTGTAATGTAACTTCATCTAATGAACCTCAACCAAGTTTTTTTTTAATTATAGCCCTTGGATCAAAATTGACACCGCCCCGGGGTCACTAGTTTTACATGGGCTTATATAGTGAAAACTCTTGAAATCTCCTCATTCCGAACCGTAAGGCCTTGGGCTACCAAAATTTTGCATTTAACTTTATCTACTGAGCCTTTACCCAGACCATCCTAATTATAGCCCTGGGGTCAAATAAAAGTGAAGTAAAGAAAGTGTCAGGCATGAGGCATTTATCACCGCTGTTGAATTGCATTCTAACCAAAAGATTGTTCTTGAACGGATTTTGCCTGGTGTTATCGATAATGCAGGTGAGATGTGTATCTGCTCACTAAATCTTGATCAATTCTCTGCGGACTAGCGTTATCCATGTGTTATTTATACTTGTTAGACACCTCACTGTGACAATTTTAGATAGTATCCATAGCACGAGTGCTTTTCTTTGCTATTAATGTATTAAGATATTCTGTTTCAAATGGCTCACTTTGAATTTCAAATTGCCAACTTTTCAGCTAACCCGAGCACGAAGTGTGATCATGTTGTGTCTGTTGTCCGTACTGCAACATCCATCCTGCGAAGTGCGTCATCAATTTTAAACTTGTGTACGCCCTAGAGGGTACGTTTCAGTCGAATATTCATGAAACTAAGTCGGGATGTTTGTCTTACTGATATCTCGGACAATTTCGAAAAATTGGTTGCGTCGGCCACATTTTTTGTCCAAGGCTCATGAAAGTCGGTCGTGTGTTGATTATATTTCGGACTAGTTTTAAAATGTGCCATGTCGGTTCAAAAACTAGGTCACCAGGTCAAATATTTGAAGAAAAACCCTTGGGTATACTCTTGAGGCAACATTTTCTGTCCAATACTCATGAAAGTTGGTCATAATTTTTGTCTTGATGATATCTTGGACGAGTTCGAAAATCGGTAACCTTGAGTCAAATATTTGTCAGAATGTTTTACCTTTCGATATCTTGGTCGAGTTTGAAAATGGGTCACGATTTGTTTAAAAAAAAAAAAAAAAAAAGGTCACCAGGTCAAATCTTACAAAAATCTTGTGCACAATTTAGAGGCTACATTCTCAGTCCAATATTGATTAAAGTTGGCAGAATGTTTGTCTAAAAGATATCTCGCACCACTCTGAAAATGGGTTGTAGGAATTGAAAATAAGATCAGAACTTCGTCAGAGTGCTTGTCTTTACACTATCTCAGACGACTTTTAAATGGGCCACATAGAGTGAAAAAGTAGGTCACCAGGTGAAGTCTTTGAAAAACATCGTGTGCACTCTAGAGGCCACAGTTTCAGTCTAATTCTCATAAATTTGATCAGAATCTTGCTCTTGATGATGTCTTCGAAGAGTTCGAAAATGGGTTAAATGGCTTCAAAAAAAGTAGGTCAACAGGGAAAAAAAACAAAACATAAAAAAAAAAAAAAAACTTGTGTACAATTTAGAGGCCAATGTTCATGAAACTATGTGAGCTGTTGCCGTGATATGACTGAAATAATGACAGCGGCGTAAAATACCATTCAATCATTTAATCATGAAACTTTATAAAAAATGTTATTTTCGACATTATCTGAAACGAGTTTTAAAATAGGTCAAGTCGGGTAAAAAAAAAAAAAAAAAATGAAAGTAAGTCCTCAGGTCAGATCTTTAAAAGACCTTATGTACATTCTAGAGGTCACATTTTCAGCCAAAGTTTCATGGAACTTGGTCAGAATATTTGTCTTGATTATATCTTGGACGAGTTTGAAAATAGGTCACGTCGGATGTAAAACAAGGTCACCAGGTCAAATCAAAACCTGTGGTTACTCTAGAGGCCAGATTTTCTGTCCAACACTCATGAAAGGTTGTAAGAATATTTGTCTTGATGATATCGTGGACATGTTTTAAAATGGGTCACCCAGTCAAATCCTAGAAAAACATATTGTTTACACTCTAAAGGCCTCATTTTCAGTACAATACTCATGAAAGTTGGTCAGAATGTTTGTCTTGACAATATCTGAAGCAATGAGTAACATAGGGTAAAATAAAGGTCACTAGGACAAATATCATACTGTAGAGGCCACGTTTTTAGTCCAGTATCACGATACTTGGTCAGTCAGAATGTAAGTCTTGATGATATGTCAAAAGACTTTGGAAATTGGTCGAGTTGGGTCAAAAAGTAGGCCACTAAGTCAAATCTTAGGAAAATCCTGTGTGCACTCTAGAGGCCACATTTCCAGTCCAATACTCATGAAAGTTAGTCAAAATTTTTGTCCTGATAATGTATGATGTGTATGAAAATGGGTAATATAGGATTAAAAAGTAGGTTACTGAGACAAGTCCTAGAAGAAGCTTTTGCATACTCTTGAGGCCACATTTTATGTCTAATACTCACGAACCTTGGTCAGAATGGTTGTCTTGATGGTATGTTGGACGTTTTTAAAAATGGGTCAGAACGGGTCAAAAAGTAAGTCAGTGGGACAAATCTCAGGAAAACCTTATGTACTTTCTTGAGGTCACATTTTCAGTCCAAAACTCTTGAAATTTAGTAAGAATGTTTGTGTAGATGAAATCATCAGATTGAAAAATGGTCATGTTGGGTCAAAAAGTAGATCACAGAGACACATCCCACAAACACTTTATACACACTCTTGAGGCCACATTTTCAGCTCAATACTCACGAATATTTCTTGGAATGTTTGTCTTGATATCTCGGAAGAGATTAGAAATTGGTCGTGTTGGGTCAAAAAGGCTCAAGTGAGCGACTCATGGCCTTGTTTGAAAGGGGCTAGGGAGTTGGCCCATTGTTTACAATCCCAGATTCAACTCTGTTTTAGAATATTCTAAATGCGTGTGCGCCTTGATGAAATACAGTGCAGAGGGGAGGTTGCAGAAGCCTGGCTTTAAGGTCCAGGTCAGCGCAGGGTGGTGAACGGTTAGATACTTAACAATTGTGTTTGCTGCATATCCCTAGAACCTCTGGTCTGACTTTTAGGATATTTCACGCAAGTGTGCACCTTGATGAGACGATGTGGAGAGCGGAGGTTTTGGGCGCCAGCTTCCAAGGTCAAGGTCACAGGTGTCAAAGGTCACATGGTCTTAAGTTATGTCTGCTTCTTATCTCTCGAACCCATGGCCTGATTTTTAGCTCCACTGGCCGAAGGCCAGCGGGCTTATGTCATGGCCCGGTGTCCGTCGTGCGTCCGTCCGTCCGTCCGTCCGTCCGGTCGTCCGTCCGTCCGTCCGGTCGTCCGTCCGTCCGTCCGTGCGTTAACTTTTATTTCAAACATCTTCTTCTCTGAAACTACCCATCCGATTTTCACGAAACTTCACAGAAATGATCCTGACATGGTCCTCTTCAGAATTTCTTGAAAGAACTTGATTCCTTCAAAAACTCTGGTTGCCATGGCAACAAAACTGAAAAATATTGGAAATCTTTAAAAATCTTCTTGTCTGAAACCATAAGGCATAGGGCTACCAAATTTGGCATGTAGCTTTATGTAGTAGACCTCTATCAAGTTTCTTCAAATTATAGCCCTGGGGTCAAAATTGGCTCTGCCCCAGGGTCACAAGTTTTACATAGGCTTATATAGAGAAAACTTTAAAAATCTTCTTGTCTGAAACCATAAGGCATAGGGCTACCAAATTTGGCATGTAGCTTTATGTAGTAGACCTCTATCATGTTTCTTGAAATTATAGCCCTGGGGTCAAAATTGGCTCTTCCCCAGGGGTCACAAGTTTTACATAGGCTTATATAGAGAAAACTTTAAAAATCTTCTTGTCTGAAACCATAAGGCATAGGGCTACCAAATTTGGCATGTAGCTTTATGTAGTAGACCTCTATCATGTTTCTTGAAATTATAGCCCTGGGGTCAAAATTGGCTCTTCCCCAGGGGTCACAAGTTTTATACATAGGCTTATATAGAGAAAACTTTAAATATCTTCTTGTCTGAAACCATAAGGCCTAGAGCTACCAAATTTGGCATTTAGCTTGATCTAGTTGGAGTCTACCAAAAGTGTCCAAAGTATAGTCCTGGGGTCAATTTGGCCTCATACTTGGAGGGGGAGGTTCACAAGATTTACATAGGCTTACATAGGGAAAACTTTTAAATCTTGGTGTACATAGCCATAAGGCTTAGGCTACCAAATTTTGCATATAATTATAGCATTATTTAGTGGACAGTTACAAAGAGGGCCCAAGTTACAGCTCTAGGATCAAGTTTGGCCCTGCACCAGGGATCACAAGTTTTACATGGGTTTATGGAGTGAAAAGTTCAGAAACCATCTTGTTACCAGCCATAAGGCCAAGAACTCCCACATTTGGCATGTTATTCTTCTAATACAATATTCCCCATTTAGTCAGACTGTAGCCATGAGGTCAAAGTTTTATAAGGGCTTATATAGTGAAGACTTTTCTTCGTGGTTTATATTTATAAGCCAGTGGAGCGATACAGGGCCATCATGGCCCTCTTGTTATAAATACTTTTCGCACGTATGCACTTAGATAGGCCAATGTCCAGAGTAGAGTTTTCAGATGTCATGCTCCAAAGTCAAGGTCAAGGTCACAGTAGAGGGGCAACGGTAGGTTGTTCATATTGTCTGCTTCATATCTCTTGAACCCCTTGCCTCTATTTTAAATTCTTTCACACGTGTACGCCTTAACTAGACGATATGCAGAATAGAGGTTTCGGTCACCAGTCTATCTGTTTTTATATCTGTTTTTCCATAACACATTTTCCTGCTTCATATCTCTCAAAATCTGCGCAATTTTATGATATTTCACGCCGGTATTCTTCTTTAATGAAACGATGATGTGCAGAGCAGAGGTTTCAGACTCTAAGGTCAAAGTCACAGCTGGGGGTTCAAAAATCGTGTCTGCTCCATGTATCTCTTGAACCTCTTGCCTGACTTTTAGTATTTCACGCATGTGTGCTCCTTGATTAGACAACATGCAGTTCCATTGTGTAATACGCCGGGCTTAAATGCACTTTCGGAGCAGGGGATCAAATATCACACACTCGTAAATTGGTATGCTTAACATATTTTTGACGCTGGGGCATCTTGTCTGTTAAACTTGAATGTGCAAAGCTGGGGTTTCTTCAAGGTCAAGGTCATAGCAGAGAAGTTCGAGGTCACATGCTCTTAAATTGTTTTTCCTCCATATTTCTTGAATGCCAAGCCTGGCTTTTAAAATGTTTGACACGTGTGATCAAAGCCACACTAGGGTGTCAAAGGTAGCATGCTCATAAATCGTGTTTGCTCCGTATCTCTTGAACCTCTGGCCCGGTTTTTGTAAATATATTACACATGCATGAGTGCAGGCTTCAATGTGAAAAAGCAGAAGGTCAGGGTTCAGATTTACATAAATCGTGTCTGCTCCATACCTTTTAAACTCCTGGCCTGATATTTGAAAATATTTTTTGTGTGCACTTAAATGAAACAAAGTGCAGAGTGGTGGTTTCAGACGCCAGGCTGCAAATTAGGTCATAGCAGAGCGGCAAAGTTCTGGTGCTCATAGATAGTGCCCACTCAACATCTCTTGAACCCCTGGCCTAACTTTTAAATCTTTAAAATCACCTTAATGAGACAAAGTACCTAGTGGAGATATTGGTCACCAGTCTGTCTGTCCGTCCGTCTATCTGTCCGTAACACTTTTTTTCCCGCTTCATATCCTCAAAACTATAATGCAACTTTTCAAAATAGTTCACATCGGTATTTACCTTAATGAAACGATGCGCAAAGCAGAGGTTTCAGACGCCAAACTCTTAAGGTCAAAGCCACAGCTCTTGGTTAAAAAATCGTGTCTGCTCCATTTGTGCCAGCCTCCAAATTATTGGGAGAAAATCATGGGCTTTATCGCCAAAACCAGGACGTCCTCTTAATGTGCATGCATGATGCAGAAAATGTCTACCGTGTTGTCTGGTTTCTTTTTCAATAGTCTCTAGGGGTATTTGTAAGTCAAGCCCAAGTATGCATCAAAACAATAGGATGAAAAAAAAAACAACGGAATTTATCAAAAAACCCATACTGGCTTTTTGCCAGATGACATAAAAAAATCTACCTCATGTTAGATAAGAAGCGTGTTTACAAATTATGTTTGTGTACTACATTTACATTATCAATGTTAAGGACAAGCTATGTATAGGGATAACACTTTGTTAAAAACTACCAAACTTCCGGGTCAAAATACAAACATAATATTAACGCGACTACAAGAGGCAAGTTCTATCTGTAAGTAAAGTATTTATATTTAATTCTAGGTAGGACTAAATACATTTGTTTAGAAAAGACTTTTTTTTTTGCAGGTATGTTTTGCCATTTTATTGAATTGCCAGGCGGTGCTTTTATGATTCAGGATCTTACATTAAATGGTTCGTTTTTAAATCTTTTCCAAGCAAAACGAGAATTCATCTGCTTGTTGAGAAAGTGTAGTTCAAAATCAGTCTCTGCAGAACGCGCAGACTGATCTTTGACCAAAAATTCCGTGAGAAATTTTGACCAAATGGGCCTTGCAATATCTTGTTGTTTTTCTGCAGGCTGAATTTCTGCGTTTATGTTATGTAGCGAGATAAGTTGTAGAATACATTAAAGCATTTCACTAAACTATCCTGACTTTTGAAGACCCAGGAAAGAAGGCTTTAGAAAACTTTATGGGAAAAAGAGAAAATGCTGGTGACTAGCATTTTCTCCTTCTTCCATACTGTTCTAATTTCTTAAAGAAAAATGCCATTACTTCAGCTGTATTTGATATGTCGTTTGCAAGTGATTTCAATTTGGAGAGGCTCAAATTTTTGACTTCTTGTAAAACGTTGATATGCAAATATGAATTATGGACAGGATTATACTTTCATGTGATTTGGACATTGTGTCAACCCATCGGGAAATGTGAAAGTGGAATCTTCATTTTGGGGGAGAAAAAACCAGATCTTTTGTTGCTATGATGGTAGAAGATTCGATTTCACGATCTTTGAAGTCTGATATGGATCTAGGGTTGGAGACTTTTCCCATGACTCCTATGTTTATGAACAGTTTCATACCAAACTTTGGTGGCATATTGTTTGTATGGGAAAAGTCTACATACTTCTCAGACAACCCTCGTGCATTGTCGGATTAGTCACCAAGTAGTAACCATAATGCTAAGGGTTATCCTAGTGATCATGTTGAGTGCGAAATGTAATGATTAAAAAAAACACAGTTGCCTTAAGAAAAAATAAGATTGCAGTCTGGAAAGTTTGATCAGACCGGAGAGTGGAGAGAAATTACAAAACTAATTGTAAAACTAATTGTAATAAACGTGTGTTTTGCCTGCTCACAAGAGCAAGGCCATAAGCAGTTCTAGACACAAGAAACAAAACAAATACTGAAGAAGTATGGCTGTATTGACATACACGATAATTTTGTAATGCGCACTTTGCAACATTAAAAGAGAGGGTCAGTTTTGAGGAAGAAAATTCAATGCATAAAATCATGAGAAAAAAAAAGAAACATACTTCAGATAGTAGGGAAGATAGACTTCTTCCAAGTCCCCTTCACACCCTCTCATTTATTTAGCACGCAATCCCGAGTCTTAACGACACTTAGGATGAAGGCGTTTGAAAACATTGTGGGAAAAGGAGAAAATGCTGGTAAACATCATTTTCCCCTTTTTCCGCATTGTTTTCTACCTAGACAGAAATCATCTTTCGCGCTTTTTTGAATTTGTCGTCTGCAAATCATTCCATTCGGTCGAGCCTAAATTTTTGTCGTCTGGTTAAGAGTTATGCAAAAAACGGGAATGACCTCTGTTGCCCCCTTCTACATTTATCAGATCTACGCTAGTTGTTGTATTTTTATGAACATTGAACTGTTTTGTTATCTTGTAAAACGCATATCAATGGCACACATACATGTAACATTTATTTTACTTCCTGATAACAAGGGCTAAGTTTTATTCACCGAAGAATTTGTCATACTTATCGAACCGAATTTCATTGGCAAATAAAGCAGTGGACTATTAAGCCAACAGACACCAAATATTGTTTTCTTTGCTTTATTATAAGGTCTAAGATGAAGCGTAACTTACGCGTCTTACGACTCAAATTTTGTATTGCAAAACGTATACCAATAAACGAATGAACAATTAAAATTGCATTTGTTATGCATGTTTCTTTTTGTTATCCATTAATCTTTAAAAGTCCGAAATGTTTAACTTATAAAGAGGTAAAAAGTCTAGGTTCAAGTCATATTTTCATGACGAAATTCACCGGTTTACTTCTTCAAACAAAACTATTTTCGCAAGGTTGGAAGACAAAGAAAAATTATTCCCGTTACTACCTAGAACTGTGACACACAACAGCCGCGCAATACCAATACAAGGAATGGTTATAAATCATTCTGGAGAGCAATCAAATGTGCTACGTATTTAAAACCAGTTTCTCTTTTTCTTCCACCCGTGGCTTTACTGTCGGGAATCATAAGAGACCCTTTTTAAGTTTCGAATGTTTCGGCTACAAATTTCGAAACAATTATTGTAAGCGCTGACCATAAGGAGAGATGATAAAACGACGGTCAAATCTAGACATTTTACAATCACAAGCATGGTATTGACGCGTCTGTAGGAGCCAAGCGCTCTGTAAGTAAGTTCATAGTTTTTTTTTTTTATTAACCACGTATATTGGATAGAGGAGGTCGTGGCCATCCTCCTCTATCCTTACAACAATCAATTATTATTCATCTCTCATAGTATTCTTATCCTGCTAGCTAAGAGTATAAAACAGTCTATTTTCCAAATTTGAAGTTTTTTTTTTTTTTTTCCAACATGTATAAAAGACTAATTTGTCAAATTTATCAAAATTAGTGCCTTTGCGAACAGTGCAGATCGAGATTCGAGTGTACTGCTGTATAGAGTGATTTTGGATTTCTCTGTTCGCTATGATGAAAATTACATTGCAAGATAAGAATTAATCAAATACCTGAACTGTTCAGAGATCCAGATAAGGTTTTGTGGTTCAATTTTATATACAGCCTTAAATCGTAAGTTGACAATAATTTTTAACATACTATTTTGAAGCAGTTTGAAACTGAAAGAACTTGCAGACGACAATTCTGAACTAGCTGAAATATGATTGTAAGTTATTGGTTTTATGGGAAAAAAAGTGCAGAAAAGTGTGAAATTAATCTTTATGAGCTCTTTCATCCCTTACCACAATGTTTTTCTTTTTACATTTTATCATTTTCTCCTTTTTTTCCATTGTGTTAAATAGAGTAGAATGGGAAAGTTTCAAACAACGGCCTATTCAGTTCACCGAATCTGGATCAACGAATAATTAGAATAGACTAATAAAGTTATACAAAACTAGTGAGAGAAAAAAACAAAAAGTGAAAAAAATAAGAAAGGAGGAAAACAGGAATAACTTATCACATAATAGCAAAAAATGGAATGTATATCAATACATTTTATATTAAGAGTGGTTTTGAATAATATGTCTTACAAATGACCATCTTTCTAAATTAGAATCAGAGGATTTTGTGTCTTTGTAAATGGTCCAAGCCAAAGATAAATTATTTTGAAGGCCATAAATTGTTGGAATTCTAGATTTAGATTTACAAGAAGCGATTTATCTTCTGACATACAGAAAGAGTGTGTATAATTTGTCATCATTATTGAATGTACCTATTAGAACGTTGAATTTATTTATAAGTTTGTGTTTTAATGGGTCTACTTCTCTTATTTTTGATTCTAAATATTGAATAAGGGTTTTTACCTTTTCACATTCGTAAAATACATGAAGCAAACTTTCTTCACTAGTATTGCAAAAACAGCATAGGTTGTTTGGGGCAATGTTCATTTTGTGTAATAGGACATCAGTGGGGAAAAATCTATGAACTATCTTTATTTGCATCCATTGAGTATACGAATCGTTTGTATTTTTAGAAATATTATTATAAATGTATTTCCAATCAAAGATATGAGTAGGGAACAAAGACTCCCATTTCTTTTGGCTAGTAGGGATTTCATTGTTTTCTATAAGTGCTTTATATATTATTTTGTTAGGTTTCTTATTTATCAAAATTTCATTTAAGTAGCAATTAATGCAAGGATTGGCATAGTTTAGAATCAATTTTTCATCTTTATTAGTACCAACCCTTCTTGAAAAATTTTGGATACTGTTTATCAGACCATAATACCTCAAATAATTAATCTTTTTACCTAAAATCATCTCTATAGATTCTAAACTAATGAATTTCCCATTGTTATCCATTAAGTCTCGGACAATTCTAAATCCTCTTTCATATAAATCTTTGATGTAGATGACTTTTGAGTCGATTGTAAAATTTTCGTTGTAGAATAAGGGCATATTCAATATCAAGTCCCAAGAATCAATTTTGATTTTTGCTATATATTCTATGTATGATTTAAGTACGTCTCTCCAGAAATCGTTTTTTGTCACTTTCGAGATGAGTTCGGAATAGGCTTTTCCTAAATTTATTATTTTTCTTACGTCCATCGTGTCATATACTAGCTGATAGCATTTATTAGGTTTACAATTTATTAGGTTTTTAAACCATTTTAATTTCATGCTAACGTTAAAACTTTTGATATCTATCATTTTCATACCACCTTCTTCATAGTTTTTTATAAAAACATTTTTTTTTAATTTTTGCCCTTCCATCCCATACAAAGTTGTATAGTAAATCATTTAAACGTTTTATGAAATCTGTTGTCGGAGAAGGGAGACTTATAAATAAATGCGTTAAAAGTGGAACAAGAAGTGATTTTACCACAGTTATTCTACCAATAGGTGTAAGCTTTCTTCTTTTCCAGTAGGCTATGCATTTTGAAATAGTTTTAAGTTTCGGTTCATAATTTAAATCTATCATCTTATGAAGATTAATGTCAAAAGTTAATCCAAGTAGCACAAATTGAGTTTCACCCCAGTTTAATTTCCATTTAGTTTTTATCGAATATGCGCTATATTTACGTGACCCTATCCAAATCAGTTTTGTTTTATCAAAATTGCACTTTAACCCAGAGATTGCATAGAACTTGTCAAGTATTTCTAAAACACTATTTAAAGATTTTTTCGAGCCGTCTAGTAATAATGTAGTGTCATCAGCGAATTGGCTTATGAGATATTCAGTGTCTTTCACCCTTATACCTTTAATATTTTTATTTTGTCTAATTTTAATGCTTAAAATTTCAGAGCATAGGATGAATATATATGAAGAAATAGGGTCTCCCTGACGACAGCCCCTCTTTACCGTAAAGGCATCTGATAGAAAACCATTTAATTGCACACTTACTTGTGTATTATACAAAAATAATTTTATCCATTTTTTGAGTGTAGGACCAAATCCAAAAAAGTCAAATGTTTTTAAAATAAAGTCAAACGATAACGAGTCAAAGGCTTTTTCAAAATCTAGTAGCATTAATAGGCCAGGTGTGTTATTGTCTTCACAATATTTCATGATGTCATAGATTAAACGGGTATTTTCTCCTATAAAGCGATTCTTAAGGAAACCTGTTTGGTCACTTGAAATTAATTGGTCTAATACGGTTTTTAATCTATTTGCTATTGTTCCAGACGCTATTTTATATAAAACATTCAATAAGGTTATCGGTCTCCAATTTTTTAAGAACTTTTTCGGTTTATTGTCTTTCGGGATGCATGTTATGATTCCCGATTTTATAGAGCTAGAAAAAGAGCCGTTTAATAGGGCGTAAAGTTACTGCTGGTGGAGATATTGTAGTTCAAAATTGGACTCTGCAGAACATATAGTCTGATCTTACACCACCATACAGAAATTATGTGAGAAATTTTGACTAAATGTAAATGGACCTTTCACTTCCAATATCTTGCATTATCAATGTCTACGTTTAGCCAAAGTGGCGCTGTAAGCTGAAAATACATTTAAAGATTTCACCCGACAATCCCACGTTTTGAAGAATCAGGAAAGAAAGCTTTTGAAAACTCCGTGGGAAAAGGGGAAAATGCTGGTGACAAGCAGTCTCTCAAGGAAAAACCAATTACTTCAGGCGTATTTGATATGTCGTCTGCCAGTGATTTCAGCTCACAGAGGCCCAGAATTTTGACGTCATGCAAAGCGTAGATATGTAAATATAGGAATTATATGAATATGGACTGTCTTCCTTTTTCTTAATTTTTTTGTCATCAGTCTATCCAATGTAAAATTCCCTAGGAAGACAGTCCATAACAAGTCAACAAGTAAGAGACCCATTAACAAGACAAATGCCTTTGAGCGCCCATCTAGATAAATGTTCTAAAACCTCTCCAAACTTTTCAATTTTTCCTTTCTTTAAAATGAATAACGAACATGTTTCAGCTACGTTATCTAAAGAACGATCATTCCTAAAGAAATTTACGCCTAAATTGAACATTAAGCCATGACGTCATCAATCACTGCGTTATGTGTACAGAAACGCGACGTTGCTACGTGATATATTGTTATTGTTGCCCTGATGAGCTTAACGCGAAACCGGTTGGCCGTAAATGTTATATTCTATGATATTCTATGTTCCCGTGTATTGTTTTTCTTGTTTATTATGTATTATCCTTGAATCGGCACCGTTTGAACATATATACTTGTGTAGCAAAGACGAATTAAAGTTTTAAGATATTTCCATTTTATAAAGATAATTCCGAAAATATTTCAGTCAGATTAGCAAAACAGAAATATTTCATGAACTGTTGGAAAAAGAAGTTAAATAGTCTTCTTTCGAAACGTTTAACTATATCCCCTAAAAACTGGTCAATATAGTTGCTAATGTTATGTAATTACATCCCTCCCCGTTATATGACGTCTTCCATAGTAACTTCACCACTGATGAGGCATTAGCAGAAACATGGTTGGTTTTATTCAGCGTATATTAAATTTAATACATTCAAAGGCCTGTGGCGTTTAATAAATCAGTTAAACCCCAAAACCTTGTGTCGGATCGGCATTTGCCGAATTTTTCGTTGATGTATAATCAAATTGACGATGTACGTTAAGCAATTATTTTAGCGTTAGTCACTACTCATCTTCAGTATAATACCGAGATAATACTAAAGATTAGAAGTGAATAACGTTGAAATAATTACGTAATCTAACTTAACGTAAAACGTCGGTTTGACGTCTTTTCTATAGAAAATACTGATTTCATGAAGATCCCTAACAAGGGTGAAACTGGTTGAATTCTGCTTTCATTGTTCTATTTAACTGATGTACTGCGGAATAATTAAACCAGTTGTAGTTCTGGAGACAGATTCTCCGTTTTTTCCCTTTCGGATAAACCAATCCGTATTTGTGACTATTCACGGTTTGATGGTTTAAAAAAAGGGTCAAACATACGGCGAAAGATATGGATTATATATACCAGAGAGAGGAGAAGAGGGAGGGGTCGGAATGGGTGACTTAGATCAATTTTTACTTTTTGACTAGCGAAGCTAGTCTTTAGGCATCAAGACTGACCTAGATTCAAAGTAAACAAAAAACCCCACAGTTGCCAAATGCTGCCTCACAGAAAATACTTCTTTCTGTTATAAATCTTAATTCTGTGATATATATGACAATTTTGATTAAAACCACTAAATCTCTACCACTCCAAGTTGAACATGTTGTCTTACAAAGTAATATAGTGAACAAGATGGTATTTATAAGGTACAAGATCATTGCTTATATGTAAATTAAGTGACCTATGCAAAGCAGAGAATCATTTATTCCTACACCACTGTAACATTATGTATGAGTCTATCAACAAATACACCTAGGTATTAACTTGCAGCAAATGCCGGCTATATCAAATGGACAGGGAACCCTTGCCATTCATTATTTTGATCATTGGACAGTCATTATTTAGATCATTGTGTACAGTTAAACTGTTTTGCTGAACTGTTATTCTACCTCTTGAATATTAACACTGGGGAAAAATCCCTTTGAAAATATTGCGGGAAAAGTAGAAAATGCTGATAACCACCATTTTCTCCTTTTCTCACATTGTTTTCTTTCCTTTTGCAATCCCGTTTCATCAGTTCAGCCACATTTAATTTATGGTCTGCAACAGCTTTGAATTTGGACGAGTGTAAAGAGAGTTAAATATTTAACTACATCTTGTGCTATTGATTAATTGGCTAATTGATTGTATGGTGTTTAACGCCATTGGCAACATTATTTCAGTGATATTGTGGCGGCCAAAGCACCTATCCATGCTTTCCCGGAGTTTCTTTTATCAACACTACCGCAACTCAATGACCTTTTGCGGACAGTGTGGATTAAGATCCGACTGCACAGGGCGTGCAGTCTGATCTTGGATCTACACTTTCCGATAAGAGAATTTTTTTTCCAAAATGTAACTTTGAAATAGCAATATTCAGGTGTTTACCATCGGCTTGAAAATTTTTAGCAGGTTCAGGGTTAAACTTAAACTGGATTATAGTTTAAAAAGCAAGCATAGTCTCGGCAGCTCAGTCGGTAGCGTACAGGACTTGAGACCAGAAGGCCGCTGGTTCGATCCCCGACTCTGCAAATCTCTTTCTGAGGATTAATGATAGTCATTGCGACAGGATGCATTTCTCTCTCACATTTCGACGATGGTTATGTGGGAAAGCAGCCAGTGGCTTGGAAAGAATATTGTGCGGAGTATTGGTAGAAGAAACTCAAGGAAAGCATGGATATGTGCACTGTCCACCGCAACATAACTGAAATAATGTTGAAAACAGTGTCAAACATTTTCCAAAATGTAACTCTGAAATAGCAATATTCAGGTGTTTACCATCGGCTTGAAAGTTTCATTTAACATTTTTAGCTGGTTCAGGGTTAAACTTAAACTGGATTATAGTTAAAAAAAAACACGCATAGCCCCTGCGGTTCAGTCGGTAGCGTACAGGACTTGAGACCAGAAGGCCGCTGGTTTGATCCCCGACTCTGCAAATTTCTTTCTGAGGATTGATAATAGGCATTGCGACAGGATTCATTTCTCTCTTACATTTCGACGATGGTTGTGTGGGAAAGCAGCCAGTGGCTTGGAAAGAATATTGTGCGGAGTACTGGTAGAAATAAACTCAAGGAAAGCATGGGTATGTGCACTGGCCACTGCTACATAATTGAAATAATGTTGAAAACAGTGTTAAACAGCATACAAACGATCAATCATTCAAATTCGCTAGTCTGTCAGTACTTTCAGTACTTTGATTTACTCTTTTCATACAATATATACCGGTAGTCATTTAACTATCCTGTAGCGCCCTGTTGTAGCCATGTACTTATATACAGTGTCAAAAATTAAAATGGTAATTCAATGTCTCGACGTGATAAAAGATGACAGTTCAAGGGATGAAGATGTCTTACAATATTAAACAGATGATTTAAAAAGAGATCATTTTTTTATGTCAATAAAACTGTTTCGTATTCTCGCATGAATCACTTAAAGATATCGCGTTCCGTCGGAGAAGTATGACGGGACATTATTTGTTTGAAACATATAGTTAGAAGTTTGTCCTTTGAAGGATAAACTAGTAGGTAAATGTCTCAGAGAAAGTTGATTCCAGAGGGAGATTAAAGATGGGATACACGAGTTTTTGAACAAGGTAGGGCGTCATCGGAGAAGTTAAAAATCATAATTGTTCCTCAAATTATAACCGAGTTGCTAATGTTTTGTGGAAAAAGTGAACTTCAATATTGCGGAACCAAATTATGTGTGATTTTATAGGCGAGAACAAGCTTTTGATATCTACGTCTATCTGTTAATATTAACCAGCCTAGTTCACGACGATATTATTCAAACTGCTTGAGTGCGTCAGTCCAGTAACAATTCTTCCAGCTCAATTCGATATTTTTTTTGCTAGTTTGTCCTTTTCATAGAGAGTACAGTTGTCCCAAACAACAGAAGCATACTCGAGAATTGGTCTTAGGAAAGAAACATATATCTGATTTATTGTTTTACGACGAATAGTAAATTTTAGCTTACGCATTATTCCTAAGACCTTCGACGCTGAAAGAATATTATCTACCGTATGTAGTTTATGCTATTTACAGTCGTTACTAAAAGTCAATCCTAAGTGTTTGTGAGTGTCAGTGACATCAAAAGGCGTGTCGTTAAAAGTCGAAAGGGTAGCTTGCTGATTTCCAAAGTAGAGATCTTCAATCTTAGCAGCATTAACTGTGACAAGCCATTGTTTCGACCACTTTGTAATTACATCCTAATCATGATTTAGAATACTTTGTCGGTTAGCTGTATTTAAGGTTGTACATGCACGAGACGTGTTGTCTACAATTAGCCTTACAACAGTTAGTAGTGACTCTGTAATATCGTAAACATAAACCAAAAACAATAAGGTGCCGAGAACAGAACCTTGCGGAAATACGGCCAGTATTCTTTCAGTTCAAAAATAGGAGGTTCCAATAAACACGTTGACTTTCATAAGATAGGCCCTACATAACTTTCAATCCAATTAAGCAATTGTCCGCATATACAGTACCATTGTTCTGAGGAAAAGTTGAATGACAACTGTTCAGGTATACCATATTTTGAAAACTAGACTTGGGTATACCGTATTTTGAAAACTAGACTTTACTACCTTTTTTGGTTGGGAGAGTTACTTCCTTTGTTCACGTGTCGAATGGCGGGAAATAAAGTTATATCGGTTTCAGGAATATCGTCGTTGGTGATCCATGTTTTCCACTGCATCCATAGAACATTCGGTAGCAGAGCAAGATGAGGGAATTCTTTTATCGGTTTGGGTTGGATTTTACGTCGGTATGGCAGAAGATGGATGAAGAATCGGCGAAAACTTTGTGTGGTGACGAAAGCTCAGCGCATCGCCACATGTTAATGGAGCTTGAAAGGACGAAAACGCGTTACAAAAGTGCCTTCACTTGGGCTAAAAACAAACTTATCTCCAATGTCGAAAAGGATGACATTGATAAACATCTTGTCAGAGAGTTAAAGTCGAGTTTTGACCGAGCGCATGATGAATTGTTCGGAATTTACGAGAAATTGTGTCAGGTTTATCAGCGTATCGGGGACGAAGACGCGGAGGAGACCATTACGTTAAGGAGGAAATGAACTCGATGGACAATGAATACGGTGAAAGTCATAGGAAAGGGAAAGAAGTTTTGGATATTACTGTGAATTTCAAGGAGCATGCGGTCGGGAAGGATCGATGGAAGCAGATGAAACGGGTGAGCATTCATGTGTTTAACTGTGAGAAAACGAAATATGAATCATGGAAAGCTGCCTTCACGGCATGTATAAACTCTGCTCCTGCTACTCAGGAATATCAACTTTTTCAATTACGGCAATATCTCGAAGGTAAGGCCTTAAAATGCAGTGAAAATTTGGGACATTCTGAAGCAGCATATGAAGCTGCCAAGTAACGCCTACAACGTAAATACGGTGGGAAAAAGAGACAGGAACAAATGTTCTTAGAAGATCTGGACTCCTCTCATATAGCGCAAGAGGAAAATGCCATTGATTTGGAGAAATTTGCGGAAATCTTGGACGATGCAGTGATTAATGTATCGTATCGGTGCATTCCTGTGATTTAGGAGATGGTGCGTTGTATATTAGATTACAAAAGAAACTTCCCCTGAGCATGTTATCAAGATACCACCGTCGGTTTCATGATAATGACGAAAACGAGAGTGTAAATTCTATAAGAGAATGGGTAATAGAGGAATTGAAATTCAAAACAATCGCAGCCGAAACCATTTTTGGATTGCAAACATCGAAGAAAAAGAAAGATGGTCATGCAGGTGCAGTCCATTTAACGCATCACAAAAATGGAAATGAAAAAGTCTGCTATGGTTCACTTGGAATATGGGCATGTGAATCATTTAAGCAGTTGCCAGGGAATCAAAGATGGGATAAGGCCAGGGCTTTGTCTCTTTGGTACAGATGTTTATGGGTCAATCATTTTTGACGCAAATGTAGATTTGGTCGTGTGTGTTGAGTTGATAATTGTAATTAAGTTCACCATAGATTGTTACACCAAGTGCAGTTGCATTGCAGAGTGACAATCCACAGTCAGATTTAGTGCATACAGATAATCATACGCATACTTCTCGTGAGTCAAATAGAAAGTTTATTGGACCTAGGACAGTGCCTGTGATTGTGGGTATGGTACAAAACAATTGCAGATTTACGCGCTCTTTGATGACAGAAGCACTCAAACGTTTTTAAACAATGATGTGGCTTTGGAATAAGGCATTCCTCTGAACAAGTATAGTACAAATATGGCAGTGAATGTGCTGAATGGACAAATTAAGTTTGCTACTAATAACATATATGTAGGACTGTGTAGTCTCAATGGCCAAATTAGAATGACAATTGAGGCAAACACCATTGAAAATGTGACCGGAGATTTAAGACCTATAGAAATTAATCGGTATACAAGTCAACTGGAACACTTAAAAGGAATCCAATTTCCGAGCTTGGACAATATGCAGGCAGATATGTTAATTGGTCTTAACTATCCAGACTTACATCAGTCTTTGTGTAAATTGCATGGGAGCCAGGCGAGCCTATTGCTCGTTTAACACACCTCGGTTGGACTTGTGTGGGAAATTTTGGAAGTAATGTAAGAAAAAGTTACATGAATCACACATTTCTACGTCATAATTCAAAGGACAGTAAAAGTGAACTGAATCAGACTTTGGGAAATCAATGAAGGTACACTGGAACCAAATTCTCTTTCGCGACAGGACCAAATAGTGTGAGAAAAGACTGAAAAATCTATCAATTTAGTCAATGATAGGTACCAAGTAGACAACAAGGTTGATATAAATAACAAATATGAAATGGCGCACAAAAGATTTGGAAATACTGAGAAACAATTAGTAAAAGCCCCAGAGCTGTGTAAAAAATATGAAGAATAGTCAAATAGTATTGTGAGAAGGGTAACATTTCAAAGGTCAACGACCCACAAATGCCAAATCCCTGGTTTATACCACATTTTCCTTTGTTGCGACCAGATAAGAACACGACAAAGACAAGAATAGTGTTTGACGCTTCAGCGAAGCATGGCGGAATTTCGTTAAATATGCTATAGAGCAAGGGCCACCACTCCAGTCTGATCTCTTTGATGTTATGACTCGATTTCACAGTCATTCAGTTGCCATTGCATGTGATATACAAGAGATGTATTTACAAGTTGGGATACCAGAAGCTGACCGTTGTTTTCATATATTCTTATGGAGATCCAGATCAGACAGTCCAATCCAGGCCTACGATTTTAATAGGCTTCACTCTTTCTTGCTCAGTGTGTTGCAAATTTGTATGAAAAGCAATTTCCTTTGGCTTCAGAAGCCCTTCTGAAATCCACATACATGGATGATGGTACAGATTCAGATTCATTTGAGACTGCTGAGCAAGGTATAGAACTTTATAATCACTTGTCCGCGTTATGGGGAAAGGCAGGCATGTATGCAAGAAAGTAGTTTTCAAATTCTCAAGAATAGCTGGAAAGGGTGTTGGACAGCAGTCAACGTAGAGGATGACAATAATAGTCAAAGTCCAAGAAAGTTTCTAGAGCTACATTTATTAAAACTGTTTACAAGTGAAACCGACTAGCGTCCAATCATTGTTCCCCGCACTCTGCCTGCCTACTCTCGACTCGACTCTACTCTCGGCGGTAGTTACCTGGTTATATACAGGTAGACATGAGTTATACAACGTTCCCCGGTCATGACCACTTAGCGTGGTACCTAATTTCTGGGAATGCTGTATAATCTACAGTGCTGCAACCCTCCCTCGTTACATCCGCCCCTATCGTTTTTAAATTTGTAACGTATTACAAATTCACATTGAAGTATAGTAGTAAGTAAATATTTATCCACGTATTTAAAGAGCTTAACATAAAAACTTGATGCTAACAAAATGAATGATAATACCTGACGTTTATCTTAGTATTTGCAGCTGTCGAAGTGATTAAACTGAAAAGGTCCTGAGAACAAGGTATCAAAGTTGTTTCCTTAAATCAATTAAGATAAAGTTAAAATGATTATTGAGGATAAGTCCTAAATTGTCAAATTAATAATTATGTGGCATTTAAATTAAATTCCACAACAGTGTTCCACAGTTTTTTTTTTTGACAAGTTAAATCCAAACCTTAATTTATCGATTCGGTGTCTCTCTGTTGTAACGCTCGTCCTGGTCTCTTTGCACGGTTTTTAGACTGTCCGATGTCCTAGGTGAGGGTACTGGTGGCGTTTCGTAAAGTTGATCGTCACGGCCAGCGTAAATGATAAGTGGCTCGGTCGTGGTTACTTGCTCCATGGCATTCGTAGTTGGCTGCCCTGTAAACTGAGCAGTATCCCGTACCGGATTGTAGCCTACTACCCATCCTTTCAGGTACATAAGCGACGCAGTCCTCATGCCAATCTCCGTAGCAAGATGCCCCGCATACTGATCTTCTAGTTGAGGCACTCTTTCTTTGATAACGATTTCTGCTAATTCCGACACTTCATGTGTGATAATTTCTCAGTTAGAATCCATGATTTTACTTTTCTTGTGTCTGTGAGTTGTTGTACGAAGCAGAGAGCAAATTCTAGTGAAATCGTTAATTGCTGGTTTCTTCTAAAATACGCACAGGTTATCAGTGAGGTTCTCATAAAACAACCATTTTTCATTTTTTTGTCTATTTATTGGTATTTTATCCATACTTATTGTTTTTTTTTTGTTACTGTTGAGTCCTCATTGGAATCTCCACTGTAGGGTAGTTTTTTTTTTAACCCTTTATTTCGTTTGTCCAGACACTGGGGTATAATGTATACTTTCGATTGTTGGTTTCTTTCGACACGGCTTCGGTAGATAGTGCATTCCTATCTGTCTCCATGGGTCGGAGGTCAACAGCTGTCGGATCCTCTGCCGGTCGTCTCTTCACACACCTTTCACATAAGAAATTTGGCAGAACTCTACTAATTCTAAGCTTAATACGGTAATGAAATACTACAATAGCGGCAAACACCAGTGAAAGCACGAGACTAACTATATGCCAAAAATCAACCCCTTTTTGTATGTCTACTGTGTTCGTCGCGTCTAGTTGTCTTAGTAAAGTGTCTAAGGGTATGTCGTTGATAGGCATTAGTCGTTTTGGTATGTCGATACTCGAGACATTTGGTTATTGTTCTTTGAATAACTTCCAAATAATTACATCTGTAAAATTTGCAACTTCCAGCTGGGAATATTGTTCATTTGAAATGCTGGACTTACCAACGATATAAGGTTCAGATAGAGTGAAAAGATTATTTCATGCAATGCATCCATTTTCCACCTTAATTACATCAACGGCCGAGCTAGTGCGAATTTCAGTATGAAGGCCTTTACATACTAAAGCAAAGCTCAAGCTTGTCCGCGAGATAATTAACCATGTATGATCAAACAAATGTTTAGCAACAGGTAACCTTTCATGAGATACCTGGGCGGCACAGTTATCAGTTTTTGTTTCCTTGGCATCTTAAAACAAGCTAATCAGACAGGTATGATCTACATTTACAGGAAATTCTGGACTAACTAGCGTACAGAACCTTGTGTTCTCATGACTGCAGGCCTGTATCTCGGAATCAGAAAGTAAATGATATTTTGTCCTGGCCTTATCTGTAAGAAAGCCATTAGCTTCTAATTGGTACACAGCTTACAAGTCATATGTGCCTGATCCAGTTTCATAATTTATAGTAGCAGGTGAAGGTATTGGAATAGACACAGCTTTGTAGACCTCAAAACTGTGATCTAGCCTTATCACGGGAATGGAAAGTATAACCATTATTTTTCCATCAATAAAAAGTGTTTCCGTTCTCAGGTATTTGTAGAATTCCCATATATCAGTTCTCGGATTGTTAATTAGTGATAATAGATCAGGTAAAGCATCCTGAATTTCGAGTAATAAGCCTTGTAACCGAAGTGGGTTAATTATTCCTGTTGAGAGATATTAAGAGCCAGATAATCCATATCAGCTCTCAACCTTGTGAGAAATGTTTTTGCATCTTGAATAAGAATTCGTATCTCGTTAATGAGTAGATTTAACCGGCTGTAGACTTCCATAAATCGACGGTTCTCGTTAATTTTCCTAGCAAGCTCCTGTGTTATCAATTTTATTTTTGAATCCATTTTTCGAATGCTCCCGATAATTTCAATTATAGACTGTCTGTTTTCCCGAATAAGTACACGTGATTCATTGATAATTGTAAGGCTTTGCTCAACAATATGGACTATTCCTTTTTGATTTAAGGTAAGGGATGATAGTTGATTTTTAATGTTTTTAAGATCAGATTCACTTAAAACCCCAAATAACCATGATAATGCGTCACCAACAAAAGGCAACAAGCTTCTACGCTTCCTAGATTTGCGTGCAAGTGTTTCAAATTGTGACAATTCTACTCGGATATCGTTTTCAACGAGTTGCAAGTACTCGACTTCCTGCAATAAGCCATCAAAAGCATTCTCAAAAGCTTCAAAATCTTCGTTCCCTTTAAAAATCCTCGGTTTGACATCTTCAAACGACGTCAGGACTAACTTTAAATCTTTTGCTAGCCTTTTCATTAGGTTTTCAATATTGTCAAAATCAACTACGAGGGTTGCTAACCAGTTTGTTCTAGTGGTGCTCACTTCATTTGTCTTATAAAAGACAACTTTATCCCTAATGATAATTGCTTCGGCCACGAACGCTGCAGACGAACGTCGCTCAATACTATAAATAAACAATATTACTGCCAAAATGCTTAATGCGAACGTGAAACTCATCGCAATGTTCCTACAATGAACAACGATATTACACTTACTTTCTCTTATTACTTCTCATATAATATAAGAAGTAATACAAAAGTAATACAAAAGATTATACAAAATGTTATACAAAAGGTACCTTTTCTCTTCTTTCTTTTTTTTTTTTTTACATACCTCAGTTCATGATAACTGAGCGAAGCCTAATAAACAAAACACAACTGGAAGGCGATTACTTAACACATTACGAGGGTCAGTCAAAAATAAGTGAGCACTGCCTCATAACTTTTTTATTTTTTTACGTAGGCTAACAAAACTTGGCACGATTGTTCATTAATGTCTCGTGCAAAATTTGCGCGGGAAAAAATAACTTTACATGACGTCACGTAAATATGACGTCATTTACAAAACTGTCATGGCGGACGGTGCGTTCACGCTGACGCGCGACGAACAAGTAACATATATTAAGATTGAGGCTAGGCGGGGTAAAAGCGCGATAGAAATTCAGAAAGCGCTCGAGGAAGTAGGTTCAGAGTTTGTACTTCCATATAGTTCTATCACCCGATGGGTAAGACAATTCAACAACGGGCGAAATACAGTTAGCAACAAGCACCTGTGCGGAAGGCCTTTGTCGGCAACGACCGGTGAAAATGTGGAAAATGTTGCAAAACTGCTGAACGATGACAGAAGATATTCATGTGATGAAATTGCTCATGAGTTGGACGTAAGTCACGGGTCAGTTCATCGAATTTTAACGGAACGTCTGCAAATGAGAAAGATCGCGGCCCGATGGGTGCCCCACATGCTGTCGGAAAGTGAAAAACACCAACGTGTAAACATTGCCCGTAAACTTCTAAAAAGATATGGTGAAGATGGCGATGAAATGTTACAACAAGTCGTTGCAATCGATGAGACATGGGTTCGGTCTTTTGAACCCGAATTAAAGCACCAAAGCAGTGAATGGCATACAAAAAACTCCCCAAGACCCGCAAAATTCCGTCGAAGTCAGAACTGTGCCAAAATGTTGATGATCTTTGCGTATGATTTTCGTAGAGTATTGACGGCACATAGGGTACCAACTGGTGAGACTGTGAATAAAGAGTACTATAAGATGTATATTAGAACAATACTTCGTCCAGCAATACGCCGAAAGCGCCAAGAGATGATTGACCGCACGCCGCTAATTTTACACGATAACGCGTCACCCCATAAAGCCAACGTTGTCAAGGAGCTGCTGGAGTCATACCAGTGGGAAGTTCTTGATCATTCCCCCTACTCCCCTGACTTGAGCCCCCCTGACTTTGATTTGTTCCCAAAACTTAAGGAGCCCTTACGAGAGAGTAAGACAGAGAACGCAAACGCAAAACAAGAAGAATGCATAATATTGCTTAAATAATCCAAACCCCCTTTTTTGTTCATCGCGCCCTTTTTCGTCGCTGGTTCGTAGACCATCCAACTCCCCCTTTTTTCCTCTCAGGTTCTTTTTTTAACCACATCTTTTAAAATTTTCACCCCTCTCCTTTCTTTTTTTTCATCGCGGATTTTCAAACTACTCCAGCCCCTTTAACTCACCCCGTCAGTTAGTCACTTCCATCAGTTAGCCCGTTTTTCTTGGTTAGCCAGTTTTGTCAGTTAGCCCGGTTCGTTGTTTCGTCGTTTTGCTGGTTTTGTCGATTTGCCGATTTGCCGGTTTTCTCGGTTTTCCCGGCGTTTCTCGGTTTTGTCGGTTTTCTCGTTTAATTAGGCGTTTGTCGACTTGCCGGCTTTTCTCGGCGTTTCTCGAGTTTCACAGCGACACACGAAAGATCAAGGGCGTGAGCGAGGTGAGGCGTGTCGTTTGGAAACAGAACAAAAAAAGAAAAGAAAAGAAAACAAACTAAAGAAACAAAGAACCAAATTAAAACGCAAAAATATTTTAATTTAAGTTTTTTTTCTTGTATATTAAAAAAGGGGAAGAAAACAAAAAAAGAAAATGACGAACACACATTTTAACAATTGTAAAGAAGATGAAAACCCTAAATCAATGCATTTAAACGATTTGGGTCTTCAGAGTGATACAAACTTAATATATTATCTAGCTGTTGAAAATACATATGATAGTAATTTAATTAGTGATATTAGAAATGTTTCATATATAGAAAATTCAAACGGTTTAATGTGTCTTGAACCATTACTTAACATACCTTTCATTTTTGATGATATATACATATTTGCTTACGTCTTTCCTTCTGATGTTGTAAAAAGCAAAAGAGGAGGCATCAGGCTTAAAGGTGATAATATAGATAGTGAAGGAGAAAAAACAACAGGAGTAGCTAAGTTGTATTTAGATATTGCTAAAGATGAAGCAAAACATGCTTTTGATGGTCATCAGAGTAAACATAGTACAAGAATATTTACAACAGCTCAATACTATGCAAAAAGTAAAAGTGATTTATTAAATATTATGGATTTGGTTGATAAGGATGGTGAAATTTTAAAAAATGCTCAAAGATGGCATGAAAAAGATGAACAACCTGCGGGTATCGTAGGTATTAAGCTTGATACTTCTGATATACCTTTTAATATCGTTAATAGCAATTTTGATAAATTAAATGAAGTTTTAAAAACAAAAGGTTTTGTAATTGGAAAATGTGACATAACATACGATCAGGCTGGCACTCTTGATGTTCCTGTGTTGTATCAAGCATTTTTAAACAATGGTAATACAAGAGAAGAAGATGAGAAACCTCCTAAATTTGATTTTGATACAGTAGAAAGCTTTACTGATTTTAATCTTGACTATGATGTGAAAAAAGCAGAATGGGAAGAAAAAGACGTTTTAATAAATTTAAGAAATGAAGAAAGAAAATCTGGGCGCAACATTTTAAAATATATCACGTTTTACAAAAAACAAACTATACGATGTAAGTATTACAACAAACTAGTTTCAAACTTTGAAGCTGGTAATACACAAAAAAAAATGGGGGTTCACCTGGCAGAATATGCATACAACCACCAAAGTAAATATTTAAAAAATGTTTTTAATCATCCTGATGTTTTAGAACATGGTTTAACACGTTTTGAGCTTTCTTTTTATCCTTCATTAAAATTAAAAATAGATGCAAAAGAATTAATTCTTAAAGAGTTAAGAAAGGTTTCAAATCTTAAAATTTTTCACAGTCAACCAAAAGTTAAACAATTTGAAAAGTTGAGAGATGCAATTACTAAAAGTTGTTTAATTTGTAATAGAACAACAAAACAAATATGTATGGTTTGGTATGGATCAAGCCTCACACAAAGGGTAGCATGTGTAAACTATCCTTTAAACAAAAGAAAAGAAGAAACTGATGAACATTTTTTAAAACGTTACAAACAAGCAAAAAAAGAAGCTATTAGTGAATTTAGTTTTAACAACTTAGTAGTTAATGTTGTAGAAATTGAACATGATGCAAAAGACAAAAAATTAATACACTTTTTAAAACCTAAATGTTATTCAAGAAGAGGACCAACATTTTTAACCCCCTCAAATCAAGCAACTAAAAATTATGGATTACATGAAGATTTACCTGATATAGCTGATGTTTGCCCTCCTTCTGAAGATATACATTTTAAGTTTAGAACAGTAAAAAATAGTCACGCTAGAGGAGAAAGACCAATTTTAAACAAACCAAGAAAATTAGAAGATTGTTCATTTAAAATTTCATTGCTTTCAACAAGGAAAAGAAAGGAAAACTTAGAAAAGATTGAAGAAGGTTATAGAATGTTTAACTGGTTTAAAAAAAATGAGGAGTTTAACAAGAAACTAAAAGAAGAAGAAGAAAAGAGAAAAATATTACTTTTAAAAGAAAAGGTAAATCTTAAGATTTTGATGGAGAAACAAGAAAGAGCGGATGAAAGAAAAAGAACAGTTGAAAAAGATTTTAAAAAATTCACAGATCAAAAAGAAGTGTTAAAGAAAATCTCAGAAAACAAATTCATAGAAATATATGCTTTTAAAATAGGTGAATACAACAACAAAACAAAAGAAAGAAATTATAGAATACTTTTTACATATGGTAAGACTGATAACAAAGGTGTGTGTTTTCCTACTAAAGCTTTAAAAAAATGGTTGTTAAACAAAGAAACACAAAACACGTTTTTTAGAGAAGTTGAAACAAAAAACAAAAAAGAAAATATTTTTTGTATGCCTATACATAGTTTAAGGTTCTATTTTCACAGAGATGAGTTAGTTTTTGGAAAAAGTGAAAATGAAATGACAGTTTTTAAAACAAAATTTAAAAAATCACTTGAAAGTATTACTAAATCTATTGTCAGATTTAAAGAAATAGAAAAGGAATTAAGTGAAGCTGCTCAACCTTTACTAAATTTACCCAAACCTAAAAGATCAGAAGAACAACCACGTGATTTAATGAAAGTTGAACCCGGTGAATACGAAGTTGATGCTTTTAGTGAATATATTTTTAGAGAAAAAAACACAAGATTACTATACATTAAAACAAAAGAAGGAAGGTATCCGGTTACCGGTTACTATTTACAAGAACAACTAGACAAAAAAATTAAAGATTTATCAAAGGTTAAAACTCCATTAAAGATTTTAATAGGTGAAAGCTCAAGACATCCGAAAAAACAGAAACAAGATAGACACGTTGAACTATATCATACAACAGTTTAATCTTCATATGTTGTTTAAAACATATCAAGATTTTTTAAATATTAAAATTTGTTTAAAATATTGGGTTCATCTTCTTCCCATCAGATTGAAGATTAAAAATTTTATCTGACAACACAACAGCGTATGCTTTTGTTTGTGCTGGAACGTTATCCCCAAACTTAGCCCTAACTTGTATATCAACAACTGAAGCACGCAGTCTACTCTTTTGCTTTGTCAAATCAAAAACAAACAAAGGATACAAAGTTTTAAAGTCTATTGAATTAATAGAGAAGTTTGAATTTTCCATTGGTAGGTGCTTTGTCATATATCTAAAATTGGAAGTTTCAAAATATGCCCGAGCGTATTCATTTTCATTAAAGTTAATATTGTAGTCTATTTCTGGATACCTTTCAGTATTCAAATATACATGAACGTTTGTTAATTCCAGATTGTTAAAAATAGCGGCGTTGTTTGTTTGTATATCTTTGTTACCTGTTTGAAATCCAAGAACTAAAAACCTTGGTCTTTCTGCTGCTGATTTTACTGCAAGCCTCCAAACAAACTCCCTTGCTTGTGGTACTATGATACTCTCACACTGTCTACTTTTAAAACCTAACTTTGTTGTAATTTTGCTGTCTATCTGTTTGTAAAGTGCAAATCTTGCTTCATCAGCTGGTAAAACATGAGGTACATACCATGAAAGCTTTACTATTTCAACTATTCCTGTTCCATATGCTTTGTCTGCTCCTCCCACTTGTCGGTTACCTCCAGCAATATGGATAGCTTCACCATCTCCCTTACGTATCAAGCTGATTTCTTGCTTTACACCATATAGGATTTTGTTGTAATCTTCGAAAAATCCAAAAATATGAGATACAGGAATTAAAAAGGAAAAGTTACCAGGTGTGGTTCCCCCCATTATTAATTTTTGTCTTGTGTCAAATCCAATATTAAGTACGTCTGCTCCTCCTAATTCATAGTCCTTAAACCAACATTGGTTTAATCCTCTTGACTTGTTAAAGTCATCTGGATATTTTAACATTCCAAGCATTGTTGTGGTTTGTCCTGGATTTAAAATATTTTCTACTTCTTGTCCTGACAATGAAAATTTTATTTGGCTAAAAAGGTTCATGATACCATTGTTTGCCAAAGCTACCTTATCAGTATTTTGAAACAAAAAGCTTCCTGCTGCTACTTCTGTTGATGATATCAAACGCCCCACAACATACAAGTAACTTTTTGATGTATGTGTAAATACATCTTGTGACTCAATTGTAAGCCTAATTTCTCCCGGCGTGTTTAGTTGTGTTGCTCCCTTGTCTGGTGGATATTCATGATATTGATAACTTTCAATATCTTCATCGATAGGGACTTCTGTATTCCAATGTAATATAGAACTATTAGCCATATTTCTTTGTTTTTTAAATTACTTTAAATTACTTTAAATGACTTTAATTCCGAGACCTTCACTTAATCCCTTTCTTCTTGGTATCACTCCAAAACTGGGTGTGTCAAGTGCAACCGTTGCCGCGGGTGGAGCGTTAGAAACTTTTAAATTTCTTGTTTGTTTCTTGTTTAACAAACTTTTAATTTTGTCTCTGGCAAGCTGCTCAGCCTTTTTACTTCCTGCATCGAGTAGTTTTTTTCCTGCATCTTTAGCAATTTTTTGGGCTGTTGATTTTAATACTCTTTGGGTTGCTTTGTTTACTCCACTACGAAACAAACGAGTAAAAAAGTTAGCAACTGGAGTAAAAAGGCCAGCTCCGCCGTAAACATATTCCATTTCATATCCTGGTTGATCATCTGTGATTATCATTTTTTAAAATATACTTTTTTACTTTAAACAGTGTTTAAAAGTTCATCTCTTTCTTTTCTACTCATTAATTTTTTTCTAATTAAAGCGTTGCACAACTCAACCATTTCATTTTTAAGCCCCGTGTTACCTGCTTTAATACTGCCACAAACAAGACTTAAACGATCAGCCAAAGCAAGCGGGTCTGATGGGATGATTACAGTTTCTTGTTTTCCACCATGTAAACCAGAGCCTGTTTTTAAATTAATTGCTATATCTTTTAAAAGGTGTGTCCATCTTTTGTTTTTTTTGTTAATAGCTGGATTATTAATTAAATTTCCTGTTGTTTTACTTGTTACAACAAGGGCATCACTATCTTTCATCATATTTTTAAAGTCATAGTATGCTTGTGAAAATCTATTAACTGAAGGATCAGGAGAAAAAATTAAATCCATTAACTCAGGCGTTCTTTTGTATCTATTGCCCATAAATTCAATATCATCACCTTCAACATTTAAAGGAAAACCAGCTAATTGTATTTTTGGTTGTTCTCCTGTTAGATCTAAATCAATTAATTGATCATTTTTAGCCATGTTTACATATTTGTTTAATTCAGGATCATCAAGAAAAATATTTTTTTCTTTTGTTGTTGTTGGTGGTTGAGCAGGTGTAATTTTTGCTATTCCTTCTGTGACTGGCTTAAAATATTTTTGTAGTGCTTCAATGTTTCCCCTTTCAGCTTGTATTTCAGCGCTATCCCTGGCACGAATATTTTTTTTTAAAGCTAAAAATTTTTGTACTATCTCATCTCTTTTGTTGATATCATCAATGTTTACGAACGACATTTTTTTAAAGCTTGGTAATACTTAAAATATATTAAGCTTTTACTTAATACATTTTATTCCATATTACTACACACACAAGAACAAGAAAAGCTAAAACTGGGAACTTTAAAACTTAAAAGGGCTGGGGCGCTGGTTGGTTTCTTTCTACCAGTCGGCGAAATTCCTCCCGCGCTTCCCTCTTTCCCCGTTCTATTAGGCTGTTTTGTTCCTCTAGTTTCTTTTTTTTGTTGGTCTTGCTTCGGATTTCTTCCTTCATTTCCTTGTATTTCTCTAGTTCCTCCATAATTAAAGTAAATTCTTCGTGTGTAACCTTGTTGTCAGCTATAGCCTTGCTAATATGAGTATTAACCGTATCAAGCTTAGCCGCGGCTATATTTTTTATTTCTCCGTGCTTCTCTCCCTTTCTTCTTGTTTTTCTTGTAATAAACTTTAATGATACGGCGGCCAAGCCTGAAACCAACGCAAACACTTCTAATCCTATTGTTACCGGTATCGCAACAATGGTACTAAGAAGTGCAATACCACCGGCGCCGGCTCCCATTGTTACGACTGTTAGTCCACTTTCTACACCATCCACATAATTACTATACTTTAAAAACTTTTTAGACAACGCCCCGCGTGTCTTCATTTCATCCTCCAGAAATTTCTGAACGTCGGAAATTTTGTTAAGTCTGAAACTTTGGCCGCTGTCTGTCATCTCAATCACTGCTACCGGAGCAGAAGGGTCAGGGTTGACAATATTGGGATATATCCCGCTTTGTCTATTGTCTTCTTTTAGCTCTGTCATTTGTTTAATGATTTTTAAGGTTTAATGTATTTTAAAAAACAAAACGGTGTACACTCGGGAATTACAACAGGATTTTTAGAAAAGTTGTAAAGAACCGTTTTAATGTTGTCTGTCTTATTGTCACAATGAAAAGGAGTTTTAATTTCTAAACTTTGTTTAATAGCATCAGTGGCGATTGTCAAAATCAAACCATCTGAAAACATATATCCAAAGTTTAAACCAATTGTCTTTTTTTCATGTGGTTCAAGCTTTAAAGTTTGTTGAGTATATATTAACCAGGATGAACCTGATTTTTTTAATGGAGGATATTTTAACCCTTCTTCTGGTTTCCAATAAATTGTTTTTGGTTGTGTCATCTTTTTTAAAAATTAAATTATGGCTTTAAGTAAAGGGCCAATTAGCGGAATACTAGAAAGGAGCCCGCTACCGTCTTGTATACGTCCATTTTTTACTAAAAACATACCATCACCACCAAAGCCAGAACCTTGCACAGTTATAGGTTTTAAATACAACCCCTGCCCATCTGTCTCAACTTGTGCTGTGTGTCCATTTTTAGACAAATACAAACCATCCCCAAAAATAGATTTTACAGCTTTGTCAGCAAGCCCAGAAATAGCACCAAGACCAAGGGCGGGGAGTACCTTTTTTGCAACAGCCCCAGCAATGGGAAGAACAGCAGGAAGAGCACGAGCTGCCAAACCAGCCAAAGTAGCAAGGAAGCCCCCATGTTTGGCGTTGTATCTAATTTGTGCCATTGATAGGTTAATATTGACACCTTTACCTGACCTAAAAGCCTTGTCCATTTTTGAAAGTTGCCCTCTAGTAAAATAGAAACTTTCGGCACCTCCAACATTTTCAGGCTTAAAGTTTATTGTAATTTTTTGTTTGTTTTTGTAAGCAGAAGCAATTTTTTGCTTTTGGCTTTCAGACAAATTAATTTTTGTTTCAACATATGTTGTTTTTGTCATAGTTTTTTTAAATGAATGATTTAGTTAAATTAGTTTAAATTTCGTATATGAAAACGAATAGTCAAGTTTTCACCTCTTAAATCTATGGTCTCACCGTTTTGATCGGTTAAAGTCAATCTAATACTATGTATATTGGTTAAAAGTAAAGGTGAATAAAGAGGATATGGAGGCCGCTCGATAATCTTGTGTCCTGGGTTAACATTTGGAAAAAAGGAATATATTGTATTTCCTTTTTGTCCCTTTACGTAAGAACCTTCAATAATATCTAAATTAACTAATATACTGTTTACAGGTAAAATATTAATATCTTTTTCACTTTCATATGTTCCGTGTTTGTATTTTTTAGCTTCAAACCCCAAAATTTGGTTTAATCCATTTTCTGTAAAATCAACAACAAAACCCGGTTGTATTGTCATGATGGTTTTAAAAGTGTTAATATCACCAGAAAATTTAACAGCATATTGAGCGTTCGCATCTTTTAAACCAAAACCTTCTTGTTGTAATTCTATTTTTCGTATGATATCAATGAGGCTATAACTTCCAGTTTTAATTTTAAAATATGTTTCACTATTGTCAGCAGTTTTTTCAACTGAAAACCCATTTAACCCCGGTTTAACGTTTGGAATACTGTAATACGTCTCGAGATTAATCAAAGCTATCTCACAAGGATGATTTAAATGTATTGGAGGGTTAAAATCAGTTTTAAAATCTGTTTTGTTTTCTGTTAAAACAATTTGTAATGAAGTCATTTTTTAATTAAAGAACAAATTAACTAAAATATTTTAAAATTTTTAAAACTATTTAAATAAATCTTGTTTTAATAAAAATGGAAATTCTGACGCAAAACGAGAAAAAGAATTTATTAAGAGTGTTAAAAATTAAAATCAAACACTCTAAAATTCCAGAAAGGTACGAACAAAACAAATCTTTTCACAGATTGATGTTTAAGTTTCAAACAAAAGGAATACGAGAAAGATCCTATATTAAACATATGTTTCCAATGTTTTACTATGAATGGAGTAAAAGACAAACAGATGATTATGAATACAAAAACGTGTATTTAAGTATGGTTTTTATAAATCATAAAAGTTGGAAAGCTTTTAATTTTGATGAGATAGATGAAACTAACAATACTACATTTAAACAACGTTTTAAAAAACTTGACAATGCATTTTAAAAAATACGTTTTTCTAAACATGAGAGCACATTTTGTGATGGTTCACCCTTTACAACTTGATGAATGGAAAAAAGAAGATATTAAAGATTTTTTGGAATGGGAAAAAGGTGTTGAAAATATTGTTGAATTATCAACATTGTCTGAAATTGTTGAAAAGTTTAAAAATTTAGAAGATAAGTATTCAGAACTAGTTTTCAGACAAGAATATTTATTAAATGAAAATCAAAGATTGTGTAATGAAGGTCGTAAACTAGAAAATGAAAAATCATACTTGTTTGATAGAATTGATGAACTTGAAAACGAAAAAAGAATGTTAAAATTAGAGTTGTCAAAAAAAAATGAAAAACAAAAAAATGGATTTTCAACGTTTAAAAATGAAGAATGTGTAATATGTTACCAAAAACCACCTAATATACTTTTTTGTAGTTGTGGGCATATTTGTATATGTGATGAATGTGAAACATTGGCTTCATCTTCTAAATGTCCGGTATGTAGAGAAGAAAGCATTAACAAACGAAAAATTTAAAATATTAGGTTAAAAATTTTTATTAAAAACATGAAGACAGATTTTTTAAATATCTTAGACAACAAGTTTAATCATTCAAAGAGAGAAGAAAAGGAAAACGGAGACATGTATACACAGTTAAAATACAAGTTTAGGCCTAATGAACGCAGCACATATGAAGGGGCCGAGTTGTATGAAGAGCGGTTTAAATCTTTTTTGTTGTATGAATGGAGCAAGAGGAAGGAAAAGGGCGAACCGTTTAATATGTGGGTTAGTTGTCTTGTTGTTCAAAACCAATATATCCACCGTTACAACGATGTTTTTCTTTTTGATGAGAAAGAAACAACTAATACAAAAGGCACGGGGATTAATAAAAATTTTAAATCATTTTTACTTTCCTGATGTTGAAGTTTATTTTTTTATTGAGGATGGAGATGATAGAAAAACGGAGCGCGCACATTTGATAGAAAGCGTTGTACAAATGATACAAGAAAATTTTTTAATAACTTATAATTTTTGTAGTATCATAGAGGAGGAAAAGGAAGAAGAACCAGTATATTTTTAAGTATTTTTAATATGTAACCTGGGTGAAGGTTATATATTATACATTTTTTTAAATGGGGAAGCCTTCGGGAAGATATTCTTCATTATAGTCGGGGAAGTGTATTTGAGCAGCTAAAGTTATAAAAACACTGTCTATATATTTCATACTTTCTTTAAAATATAAATAGATGGTTGTACATTCATCAAATTTTAATAAATCTTCTTTTCTAATATTAAAACATTTTTTATAACTTCTTGAACCAAATAAATTCGGTCTAAAATTATAACCAATTTCATACTCTTTACTTTCAGATTTGTCAAATAGACCTGTAAGAAGGTCTAAAGTATCAACTTCACCCGCGGAATTATATCTTAAAACAGCATTTAAATAAATACCTCTAAAATTATTTTCTAACGTTGTAAAAGTAAAAGAAATATTAAAAATATTTCCTTTAAATGGGATTAAATAATTTGGGCTAATTTTTGTTTTTACTTCTTTAAGTACACCATTAACAATAGCTTCATCAGAATATATAGCACTTTCATGTTTTCCAAAATATACAATAGTGGGATGTAATGGTTCATTATCTTTTAAAGCAATTCTACCTAAATCGGTGTGTGCTGTTATAGGATAATTTAAAACTTCTTTTGTTCCTATAATAGGACCTTTTGCCTCTCCTCGTATTAAAATTATAGAAGTTCCCATAAATCTAAAAATTCTTTCTTTCGATAATAAATTATTATCTGCGTATTCTTTTGTAACTGCATCTTCTTTTTCTAATGGATAACCTAAATTTTTAATGCGGTTATTATTCATTATTAAATCGCTTTGTCTTCCTTCTGTTGAAATTTTTAATATTTTATCATTGTAATCATTTGATAAATAATTTTTTAATTCTTCTCTTTTTTCTTCTATTTCATTTATAAAAAGCCTTATTCGGTCCGTTTCTACTTTCCTTTTTCCGTCCTCTACTTTAAGCTTTTCTATCTCTTCGCTGTTTGTTTCTGCTTGCTCTTCTACTTGTTTTAATTGATTATCTACATAATTTTTATTCGTCGCATCCTGTTCATCTGTTGGTTGTCCTACATTAACAATTTTAAAACCTCTCATATTCTTGTTTTTTGTACTTTCAGTAACATGAAAAGCACGGAGTTCTTCTAATCCTGCGTGATTTGTTTCCGCTTTCTCTTCTACCTGTTTAAATTTGTCATCTACATAAATTTTATTAACTGCATCATCATAAACCTGAGGAGCACCAACGTTTTTAATTTTGTTACTATTCATATCTATAGCATCCAAAGCCAAAAAACCCCCGTTTCTTCTAAGTAATCCGGTTTCTATATTATTAATACTATCATCAACATATTTTTTATTGCTTGCGTCCCCGTCAGCTGTTGGCGTGTTTAAATTTGTTATCTTCTTTAAATCCATATTAATCCCGTGTGTTGTTGTATAGTATCCATTCGTTTTAGTAAACGGTGTTTTTTGATCTACATACTTACGATTTACACCATCGCCGGGATTTTCCGGATCTCCCACATTTATCAGTTTCCTCCCTTTCATATCACCAAAGTCGGCACCGTTTCCGTTTCCTGCTCCTCCTCCTGGTTGTGCTCTTGCTGCTCGATCTGCCGCCTCTTTTGCTTCCTTTGCTTTGTCTTCTACTTCTTTAATACGATTTTCAAAAAACTCTTTCATTTCATCAACATAGCCCCGATTTACAACATCGGTAACCTCAACCGGGTCTGGTATGTTTCGGATTGTCTTTTGTTTCATGTTGATATTACCCCGAGCATTAAAAGTCTTTTGATTTCTCGTATTAAAAGCCTGGTTTTTTTCTAAATCTGTTTTAATTTTGTCTAACTCGGCAGGATCGACGCCGGCGGCCGCAGGTTGAAGGTTGGCTGTCTTTTCATCTACATACTTGCGGTTGGCTGCCTCGTCTTCTCTTGTTGGATCTGGCACTCCAAACAGTCTAAAGTTGTTGAGATTTAAATTTGTATCAGCTGAATAAAACCCATCATCTCCCTTTTTTAATGTTTCATCTGCTACTTTTTTTAATTCTTTATCTACATACCCCTTGTTCGCTGCCTCTCCGTTTGCTGTTGGATCTTTCAAACCTCCTAGTTTTTTCTTTCCGAGATATAAATGTTCTTTAGCAACGAAACCGCCGTTTTTTCGTTCCCATACGTTTGCTTCATCAACATAAGCAACGGTCGCCGCGTCATCCGGCAAATCTGGAAACCCCACGCCCTCAATTTTTAAACCCTTCATGTTGATTTTGTTTTTTGCCCCGTATTCACCATTGTCAAAATTAAAAGGGTTGTTCACTTCTAATTTTCGCCGTCTATCTTCTGTTAATGTATCAACATATACTTTATTAGCGACATCCTTGTCTTCTATTGGCATTGGTAAGCCATGAATTTTAAAATTTATCATATCAATATTATTTCTGGCCTTGTGTTTATCACCATTTAAAACAAATGGGTTTTGTCCTTCTAAACTGTTTTTAACATCATTAGCCGTAATATCAGTATACAATTTGTTAGCCGCTTCAAGGTTGTCTATTGGCATTGCTAAATTCAATAGCCGCTGTTCATTCATGTTTAAGTCTTTGCTTGCTACGTATCCTTTTCCTGGGCTTCTTCTAAAAAAGCTATGGCCTTGGCTTGTATCTACATAATTTTTATTAACAGCGTCTCCTCCGTCAGTTGGATCCGGTAAATTTTTAATCGGTTGCCCTGTCATATCTATCTCTCCTGTTACGCTTCCCCCATCTTTGCCAAGAAAATTAGCAACGATGAAAGGTAGGGGAACCGCTTCCTCTTCTATTTCTTTAATTTCTTTTTCTAATTCTCCAAATTTTGTAATAGGTATACTCATAGTTTTTAAATTAATCCATTTTCTTTTAAATCCATTAAATGAGAGGTCACAGGTTGAATATGATAACCTTCATTAAGCTTTTGCAACACATGAACACAAAGATGGCCACAAATCACGGTCCCGGGGTTTTGTATTTGATCAGATGAATACAAAATTGGACTTTTCATATATTTCTGAAATTCAAGAGGAGGAGGAAGGCCATAGCTATCAAAGTAAAATTTAAGCTTTTTGTTTCGATGCCACGCCGTCCAATGTGTTCCGGGCCCGTCGCTGTCATCGAGGTTTAAAATTCCACATTCATACATATTTGGTTTTTTAGGTAATGTATCACGTGAGAACACACCGCGCCAACCTTTTAAATGTTTACATATGTCAGTAAGTTCGAAATTGTTTAAAGATTTAATAGGAAGATTTTTAACACTTTTAGAAATCTCAAGTCCCGAAGCTGTTTGTTTTTTCCTTAAACCGTCGGCGTTGCCTCGGTTTCTTTCTCTCTGCACTCGTTTCTTTTTTAACTGTCTTACTGCTTCTTTTCTCACAGCTTCCATACCAAGAATAGCATTTTCTTTAATTCTTGGTTTAGTATCCCCCATCCACTCTTGAAAGTTAAACCGTGTTTTTTGTAGTTCTTGTCTGTAAAATACTCCAATAATATGATGACCTTTAGCATCACTTAAAAAATATGTTGTAGGATTTGTATTTTTGATTTCACGAATTTTAAAAATTTCTCTTGTCCAAGTAGCAGAATAACCTTTTTCAAATCCTTCCGCTTTTCTTCTTGGTATCCTCACAAGATCACCAACTTCTAACGGCGTCTTTTGTGTTGTTCTATCAGCTTTAAACTTCTTCGGTTGAGCATTTTTATAAAATTCTTCATAAATCTTTTCTTCATTCTCTTGCTTGCTCGCTTGTTCCGGTGTGTATTGATCTTTAAAACTTCTATGTGGTGTATTGTTGTAATCTTTTACTATCTCCTGTAAATGAGGTAAATAGTTTGTTGTGTTGTTGTCCGTCATCCATCTCCCTAAACGATCTTTTAAAGTTTTTATAAATCTTTCTGCTATTGCTGCCTTGTGTTTTCCTTCAGTATGATACAACTCAACCCCTTTTAATCTTGTCTTTTCTTCCTTTGCTCTCTCTGGAAACAAAACAGGACAGTAATTTTTTAAATGACTTGTTAAACCTGCTTTTGTTACAAAATATCTTTTACAATGTTCACACTGGAAAGGTGTTTTAGGTTTTTCGTCATTGTCTATTAATCCTATAAATTCACCTCCTCTATCAGTCCACAATTTAGCCGGCTTTCTGTTTGACGTCTTAAAAATATCCTCAAAAGCTTTGACAACGTTGTTAGACTGTTTGTTTTCCAATTGTCTAACCCAGGCATAACGACTAAACACATCAAGAACAACCAAGAAAATATTTAAGTTGTCTGTCTGTTTTTCGACTGCCGTTTGTCTGGCTCCTCTTTCTTGTTCTTCTTCTAAAATTTTTAAAAACCCTTCAGTTTCTCCAACTTTAATTTTTTTGGGCATAAACATTAAATCAGCTGTCCATGTGTCATCTAATTTTTTAACTACTATACGACGAGTGGGAAAATGACGACGAAGAGGCCGGTGAAGTTCATCAGCTAATGTTGTTACCCGCAACTTTTTTTTTTACCGTGACCCATACCAAAACGCTTTTTAGTTGATATTATAGGAGTTATGAAACCTCTGGCAAGTTTTTCACTTAATGAAGGGTTAAATATTCCTTTTAAATCTCTCAAAAGTTTATCATCACCTAAAAGGCGTGTTTTCGTGTCGGGGTGATTTTTGTAAAAAATGTCATGTTTCATACATGCAGCATCAACACGATTAACTGGTTTACTGTTTTTCTTTGGTGTCATATCAGGATTTAAACGTTTGTGAAGTTTTGTACCAGGTCCGCAAAAGTTGTAACCTGGAAGATGCATTTCTATGGGCGTCGCTTCAATTAGTTTGTTTATGATACCTTTGCCCTTTTTTTTTTTACCACTAGTTGAACCCGGTAAAAACTGTGTTTTCTGTGTTCCACAGATTAAACAAGATCCTCTTAAAGCGGGTCGCCCGTTTTTCATTGTTGTCTGTGTTAAGTTTGTTGTATCTGTCTTTTTTCGACACTTTACACAATATATCAACGTCATTGTTTTTTAATTTTAGTTTAAAAATTACTAAATTAAAGAACATGGAAATTAAAAATTATAGCTGTAACTTAAACAAGACAAGAAGAAAAAACAGCCCAATGTTACCCAAGAGTATCAGAGGTTTAATAATAGGTGAAAGTGGATGTGGTAAGACTACAATACTTTTAAATCTTCTTCGTCGTCCGGGGTGGCTTGATTATGATCATTTGTATATATTTGGTAAATCGATGAAGCAACAACCAGAATACATACTTTTAAGGGAAGCTTTTGAAGCAGAATTAAACAAAGAAACAGTTAATGGAATATTTGAAAATATGAAAGAAACTGAAAACCGAAATATTTCACGAAAGGAATTAATTGAAGAATTAAAAGATCAACAAAAGAAAAAGAAGGGAACCAAAATTACACCGTGTTTTAATGAAGAGGATGATCAGGTTCCAGATCCCCGCGAACTGAGCAATACAAACAAGAATTTAATGATTTTTGACGATTTGTTAAAGGAAAAACAAGACGTACCAGAAAAATACTACACAAGAGGAAGACACAGCAACACGGATTGTTTTTACTTGTCTCAATCGTTTTTTTCTTTGCCTCGACATACTATACGAGGAAATTCAAACTTTTGCATATTGTTTGATTTGCCGGATAGAGATATACAAAATATATATATTGACTATGCAAGCCGTGATATGACATTGGACGAGTTTAAAAACTTCTTGTATACTTGTTGGGCTGAACCGTTTGGCTTTGCTGTAATTGATAGAAGCAGTCCAAGAGACCAGGGAAAATATCGACATGGATTTGGTAGGTTTTACATTCCAATATATGAACCTGAGCAAAATTTTCAGAACTTTTAAATACAATATATATTTTACCGGTGTTCTGGTAAAATATATGGAAATTCTAACAAAAGAAAATCATTTGGCGAACACTCATTTTAACCCATCCCATCCGAAAAAACCCACCCGTTTTTAATAGAACAAGATTTTTTTAAATATTTTCAAAAATATTTAAAAACAAAAAAATGAACTAAGCATGTACAGTACAAACCATGGATTAAGCTACATATATTTTACTCTGTTAATAGTGCAATACTATCTTCACGAAGTTGTGAAAGTTGTAAGCTTTCATACATTTCATCTTCAGCTTCACCGTTTGAATATCCATTTACGATAACATTTAGTAACTTGATACTCAAACCACTGTGAGTTGTTTGAAGTCTGCCATTAATTACGCTTTCTTTTCTCCACATTCCGGTAACCTTCAAAGTATAGACACCGGAAGTAATTCTGTCATACATGAAATCAACATTTTTTAAAGGTCGTATAGTTTTAACACCTCCCTCCTTCTCAACTGTTGAAAAGAAAGAACTGTTAAACTTTTCAAGATCTATTTTACATTTTACAAATCCTTGTGTTTGATATGTTTGAAGTATCGTTTCAAATTGATAAGCATCATTAATAGAAGCAATACAATCAGGGTCGAACCTGTCATATATCCCATATAAAAACTGGCCAAACATATCATTTAGTTCTATGTTAATATATTTGTTTTGACCAAATGTTAAAAGTGTTGGCCTGTCTTCTGGTGTTCTAGAGACAATATTTGTAAATATCCCAGTCTTTCCATTTTGTCTGATATCTGAAAAAAATATTTTGTCTGTCTTCTTTTCTCCTTTAATAGCGTTCTCTGGGCCAAGTGTGTAAACTATAGGGGAGGGGGCCGGAGTAGGCTTAGCTTCTACTTCCGTACTTTTCTTTTTTGTGTTAGTGTTTTGATTTTTCGGCATCTTCATTAATTAATTTTTTTAGTTAAAAAAAAAAATTACTTAAATAAAATTATGGCGCATAATTACAGATATGTAGTTAAAAATGGAGTGGTTAAGATGGTTGAAACTACGGAGCCACTTCCTTCAATCGAAAGAGCAACCAGAGAAACAAAATCAACGGTTGCTCATTCTGCATTAAATGGATATTTTAAACAAACATTTTTGGAGGTGCCACAATTTTCAAAAAGTGTAAATCTTGAAACATATCTTTCAAAGTTTAAAGCTTCGGCTGCTTTGTCATTGTCAAAAAATGTAGGATACAAGGCAATACTTTCTGTGTGTACAAAAATGACAAATGGAGAACAAACCAAAAAATTCTATTTTAATTCTTCACCTCATATTGTTAATCAGCTAAACAACAAACAAAAATTAATTAATGAAATGATACAAGAAGTATTAACTAACTTTTACAAAAAAGATTATGAGGGCAGCGGTTGGACGTTTTTAAATTTTGATTGTGTCAGTATCAACTATGGAAAGTACAACCCGTTTAAAGGTGGATGTGGAAACCACAAATTACCACAATGGTTAAACTCTAAACATGCTCTGATTTGTATACTTTCCGGGGATGATAGATGTTTTTACTGGTGTATACTTCGACACTTCAACCCAAGAGAAAAGGACAAAGGAAGAGTAACAAAAGATTTAAGAAAGATACAAAAAGAAGAACCTAACAAATATGCTGACTTTACAGATATCAACTTTCCAACTTCTGCTAATGATCTTGAAAAGTTTCAATCCGCTAACCCTCACCTTCATTTAATTGTATATGGAGTAGACAGCGTTAACAAACGTACGCCGGTGATATTTGACGAAGGGAAAAAATGGGGAAGCGAAAAAATATTTTTACTGCTACATGAAGAACATTACTATCTTGTTTCTGATTTGTCACGCCTTCTTTCTTCTCAACTTTCCAACCATCACGGACGTTTGTATTTTTGTTACAAGTGTCAAAGAGGTTTTAAAGATGAAGATGTTTTAAACAAACATATTAAAAATTGTTCTGATACCACACTTCTACAACTACCCGAAGAAGAAAGTGATGCCGCGGTTCTTGAATTCAAAGGTAAACAAGACAAGCCGCCAAACATTACAATATATTTCGATTTTGAAAGTTTTTTAATACCGTTTAAAGATGAAGAAGGAGGAAAGACACACAAACACGAACCCAGCGGCTTTTGTTTTGTTGTTGTCTCTAGTGATGAAAAAATTTACAAAAGTCGTAAAATTTCACATGTCATACAAAAAGAAGGAGAAGATGTAGCTGCTTTGTTTGTTAAAAAATTAATGGAAGAAACAGAAAAAGCCAACACAATATTTTTAAATGAAGGTAAAGCTTCAAACTTAACCCCTGTACTCTGTCACAATTTAAGCGGGTATGATGCTCATCTTTGTATTTTAAGACTGGCAGAGTATTCCGGTCATCTATCTGTTTTGCCATCAAATGAAGAAAAATATATTTCTTTTAGTAAATATTGTTTCATTAACAACAAACGACACGAGGTACGCTTTTTGGATAGTTATAAATTTTTGTCGTCTGCTTTGTCTCAGCTTGTGGATGATACAACAAAAAACAAAAACAATTTTAAATTTACAGCGTCGGCTTTTCCTGGTGTGTCGTTGGATATGTTAACAAGAAAAGGCGTCTACCCATACGAGTGGATGGACAGTTTTGAAAAAACAAAAATGTCAAGGTTACCCCCTGTAGAAAATTTTTACTCATCTCTGAAAAAAGAAGGGATCACCGAAGAAGATTATCAACATGCTTTAAAAGCTTGGGATGTTTTTGGTTGTCATACAATGAATGACTATCAATTAAAATACTGTGAATTGGATACTTTTTTACTGGCTGACGTCGTGGAGAACTTTAGAAAACTAAACAAAGAAGCTTATGGATTAGATCCAATAGTTTACGGGTATACCTTGCCTGGTGCTTCTTGGATGAATATGTTAAAATTTACAAAACAAAAAATTAACCTCATTACTGATAGAGACATTTATGAAGACTTTGAAAAAGGAATACGTGGCGGTGTGTCTATGTGTGTTAGTCGATATGCTAAAGCCAACAACAAATATTTAAGTGACTATGATCCAAGCAAGCCGAGTAACTTCATTTTTTACATTGACAAAAACAACCTTTACGGGGAGGCAATGAGTGAAGCTATGCCTTATGAGATTGAGAGAAAACTTAGAAAAGATGAATTTAAAAAATGGCAAAATTTTCCATGTGCTATAGTATGTGATTTAGAGATACCGAGAGACAAGAAAGAATATTTTAAAGATTATCCACCATGCCCGGAACATTTAACAATTAATGGAGTTCAAAAGCTTGTGACAAATTTAAAAGACAAAAAAGAATATTTGGTGTATAGTGAATTATTAAAGTATTACGTTAAGCTTGGAGTAAAGATTACGAAGATACACCGCGGATATGTTTTTAAAGTATCTAAATGGTTGGAGCCGTATATTACAAACAATACAAAGAAAAGAGGAGAAGCAACGGAGACGAGTAAACAAAACTATTTTAAACTTTCAATTAATGCTATATATGGTAAGACAATAGAAAACCCCCGTAAGCGGTCAAATGTGGAAATAGTGAACACTGAAAAAAGAGCCGAGAAACTTTTAAAAAGTCCAGAGTATACAGGATTTAAAATATTTAGTCCAGACTTGGTGAGTGTGACAAAAAAGAAAACATTGGTTAACGCTAACAAACCGATATATATTGGGTTTTGTGTTTTGGAGTTAGCAAAATTAAAAATGTATCAGCTATACTATGACTATCTTAAGCCGAAGTTTGGAGATCGTGTAAAATTGTTGTATACTGATACGGATAGCTTGATTTTGGATATTCAAAGCAACGACATATATGAAGAGATGAAAGAAGACGTTAATATTTGTTTTGATACTTGGAAATATCCGATAAATCATCCACTTCATTCAATGGCGAACAAGAACAAACTAGGATTTTTTAAAGATGAAACTAAAGGAAAACCAATTAAAGACTATGCCGCCACATGTGCTAAGTCGTATGCCTATAGAGTTGAAGACAAAGGAGAGACAAAAGAAACACTGAAACTTAAAGGGGTTGTTAATTGTTGTATATCTAAAGATATAGAGTTTAATGATTACTTAAAATGTATATTTGAACAAGAAGAAAAGCATGTTAAATTTTTAGGATTTAAAAGTTCAAGTCATCAAGTATATACAGAAAAGTTTGAGAAGATTGCACTAAACCCTTTACAAGATGTTAGGCATATTTTAAAAGATGGAATTAACACGGTGCCGATAGGCTACTTTTCAGATGATGAAGAAGATTAAAAAAATATTTAAAGAAAAAAAAATTTTAAAAAATGAGTGAGAAACAAGAAAACGAAAGAAAATATTCTTCAAGAGAGGCAACAGATATATATATTCAAAGATATGAACAGTTTGAAAAGATGTACAATAGTAGTATATTAGATGAAATACTTAATGAAAACAGAGTAATGTTTGAATATGTGATACATCCAGTAATTGAAAGCGTATACAACCTTTTTAATGGAAAATGGCATGACAAAGTTGAAGAGTATGTTTTAAGTCAGCCTGTGTATTGTTCTAACCCGGAAGAAATGAAAAATGATTTTTTAAAACTTCCAACAGAAGAAGCAAAGGAACAACTAAGAAAACTGTTTTCAGTCTTTCTTTCAGAAATACAAACAGACAACTGTTTAAGAAGAAAATTAACAATATCAGTTTAAAATATTTTGTAATGTAGATATATGTGAAAATATATATACATTGTTGTAACGTTGTTAATGATATTTTAATTCAGAAAAAGAATAACTTTTAAAATTTGGTCGGAAATTTTCTATATCATCATGTATGCCTTCATTAAACTCTATATGTATTTTTTTGTTTGGTTTGTCTATCCATATTAAAATACTCGCATACTTTACTTCAAAATTTTCATTTTTTTCTTTTTCATCATATATTATAGTTGGAAATATTTCCGTATAGAATAGTAAAAATTCTTCCGATTATATACGTGCTACTTTTTCAACAATATACCTTTCGTTAAAACCTCTTTCAATATTTTGCTTTTTAAGATTATTAAAATTTTCATACCAATAAGAAGGTTCAACATATCTAAAATCAGTATCTAAATCAGGACGACAAGATAAAGCCCGAAAACAATCTGTTTCCTTGTCATAACATTTAAAATTTTGTTTGTCCCTTTCAATTTCCATATTTTTCTCTTTTTCCTCTTTTCTTTTAATCCACCTTATCTTCCATTTTCTCATATACTCTTTCATTATCTTTTTATCCTTCTTCGTTATCCTCTTCGTTTTCCCCTGTGTTTTCCTCTGTGTTTTCCCCTGTGTTTTCCTCTGATTTTCTTTACTAATTTCCATTTTTATTAATACAAGAAAAAAATTTAAAATTTTTCAAAAATTTTTGTTTGTATTGGATGCGTTTGCGGTGCGCTCAACGATTTAGAGAGTAAGACAGAGAACGCAAACGCAAAACAAGAAGAATGCATAATATTGCTTAAATAAGGGGTTTTAATTTGGTTCTTTGTTTCTTTAGTTTCTTTTCTTTTCTTTTCTTTTTTGTTCTGTTTCCAAACGACACGCCTCACCTCGCTCACGCCCTTGATCTTTCGTGTGTCGCTGTGAAACTCGAGAAACGCCGAGAAAAGCCGGCAAGTCGACAAACGCCTAATTAAACGAGAAACGCCGAGAAAAGCCGGCAAGTCGACAAACGCCTAATTAAACGAGAAAACCGAGAAAACCGAGAAACGCCGGGAAAACCGAGAAAACCGGCAAATCGGCAAATCGACAAAACCAGCAAAACGACGAAACAACGAACCGGGCTAACTGACAAAACTGGCTAACCAAGAAAAGCGGGCTAACTGATGGAAGTGACTAACTGACGGGGTGAGTAAAAGGGGCTGGAGTAGTTTGAAAATCCGCGATGAAAAAAAAGAAAGGAGAGGGGTGAAAATTTTAAAAGATGTGGTTAAAAAAAGAACCTGAGAGGAAAAAAGGGGGAGTTGGATGGTCTACGAACCAGCGACGAAAAAGGGCGCGATGAACAAAAAAGGGGGTTTGGATTATTTAAGCAATATTATGCATTCTTCTTGTTTTGCGTTTGCGTTCTCTGTCTTACTCTCTCTTACGGGGAATACGCTACGAGAGTTTGGATGAACTTGAGTGTGCCGTGAACAGGGAGGTACGACGAATCAACTTTGGTAGCCTAGCAACCGGCATCCAAGCGTTGCCAAAGAGATGGAATTCTGTCATCCAGTCCAGGGGAGATTACTTTGAGGGATTATAAGCACGTAATTTGTTTACCACGTAGTTTTAAAAAGTTATTAGGCAGTGCTCACTTATTTTTGACTGACCCTCGTATTATCCTAATTGGATTCAGAGTCACGTTTACGTCGTGACCTAATTCTCTGCCTTAATTCGGCTAAGGGTATTTCTGACTCATCAGAACTTTGAGATCGCTCTCTGCGCATTTTTTTCTGTAAGAATTTATTCCTGTCATATATTATCGTGTCAGACGATGATTCACTATCTGAGCTGTCAGAATCAGATGAAACAGGTGGGACGACGTAGTTACTAGGTCTTAATTGGCGGCCTGTTTTATCTTTAGGTATACTCCATTTGTCTAAATTAGCTAAGCGTAGGTGTTCGGCGTGAACTTTAGTAGTACTTCCAACTAATTTGTGTTTAACGATAAAAGTAACAGGTGAGGTTTGTTCTATTATACGGTAATAAGGGCGCCATTTGATATCTAATTTACTTTTACGAGTGTGGTTTTCTAGATAAACAAGATCTCCAACTTGAAACTGTACATCATTGGTGTTTTTAGCTCACCTGAGCACGAAGTGCTTATGGTGAGCTATTGTGATCGTGCTGTGTCCTTCGTCCGTCGTGCGTCGTCAACTTTTTACCTTGTGTACGCTCTAGCGGCCACATTTTAGTTTAAACTTTATTTTATTATGCTGATACAAATACACATGTAAAATAAAGGAAATGATACATGGTATAACAAAATTCAAAGGTTGATAGGTAGGATTGGAAAACAAGCTATGAATAACTTATATTAATTCCTCTCCTAAAGATGTTTTCATACTTATTAAAAAATACCACGTGTTGAGATGCCATAGCTTTAGAGTAAAGAAAGTAAATATAATGCCGAAAATAAAGACAAGAATATAGAAATGATAGCCACTTCCTGTTCTCTTCTCCCGTCACTTGGGAGTTCACAAAATGTAATAAATATACAGGTTGATTTGTGTTATTTGATCATAGCAATGGAGATTGAGATGACGACTGGCTCCGGAACACCCAGCCTATGAAGAAAATCTTTTTGACGCTAAAATAAAGTTATGGACACAAGCAAATATGTATTTGTTTTGTTCGAACGTAAGGTGTTCGTTTCCATTTAATAGGTTGGAGGTGATAAACGGACATGGCATATCATAATATATTTGATTACGTAGCTGTTGAAACTTAGGACAATAAAGAAGGTAGTGATCTACAGTTTCGATTTGGCCACAAGAACATAATGGTGAATCGATTAGAGATCGTCTGTGGAGATCATGATTAAGAGAACTACATCCTAAGCGTAAGCGTGCATGTAAGATCTGTCCCTTGCGTGTCCCAAAATTAAGTAATGGAGATGATTTTTGTAAGGTGCGGTTTAATATTAATTTAAACTGTGATAAGGATGCAGCGTTTCTTGTACTTAGTGGCAAGGTATTCCATTCCCGAATTGTGCGAGGTAAGAAAGAAGAGCTGTAGGAATGAGTCCTTGCGTTTACACACCTGATACCCCTTAGGTTGTATCTTCCAGGATCGGTTTGATCACGCCCAGGGGTAAGATTTGACAGGTACGTGGGTGATAGACCGTTTAACATTTTGTAAAGCAAAATGAGTCTATGTTTACGTCTTCTTGCCGCTAGTGTTTCCCACTTAAGATCGTATAGGAGTTTCTGGATGTTACAATATTTAGTAGCACCAGTAACAATTCTAGCTGCTTCGTTTTGTACTGCCTCAATGTCATGTTTTAAGGTTTCTGTGCAGTTATCCCAGACGACATCTGAATATTCTAAGAGAGGTCGAATAAAAAAAAAAGTACATTCGTTCGAGGCTAGACCTATTTAAGAAAAGTTTGACAGTTTTCATCATTCCAATTCTCTGCCAAGCTTTTTTAAGTATAAAGGATATATGGGTTGACCAGTTCAGGTCTTCAGAAAAAGTAACACCAAGATGCGTATGTGAGGATACATTTTTTATGGCCACGTTATTCATGTAAAGAGAAGGGTGTTCAGGTTTCCTTATTTTCCTTGAGAATATAATAGACTCCGTTTTTGAAGGATTAAAAGAAACTAGCCAGGTTTTAGACCAGCAATGAATAGCTTCAAGGTCTGTGTTAAGAGCTGTAGCTGCCTGATCAGGTGTTTCCACAATTACATACAAACTGGTATCGTCGGCAAAAAGACGAACGTTAGTGTTGATTTGGGACACTATGTCGTTTATGTAAATTAGGAATAATAATGGAGCCCTGGGGGACGCCAGCATTGATAATAGACCAAGTTGACGAAACGTTAGAGCAGACAACACGTTGTTTCCGTAATGTTAAGTAAGAAGAAAACCATTTGAGGAGAGGTCCACAGATACCAAGCGAAGACAGTTTGTGGAGGAGACCTCTGTGCCACACTCGATCAAACGCTTTGGAGATGTCACAGAACACGGCGCGGACCTCAAGTCCTTCGTCCAAAGCTCGGTTTACGTCATCATAAATAAAAATTAATTGGTTAGTGGTAGAGTCACCTTTGATAAATCCGGACTGATACTGTGTCAAAAGTTTGTTGTCATTCAGGTAGTTGTATAAATATTTGTAGACACATCTTTCAAATAATTTACCAAGACAACTAAGCAGAGAAATTGGTCGACAGTTACAAGGCTTGGATGGATCACCCTTTTTAAATATAGGTGTAACATTTGCTAGTTTCCAAGCACTGGGGAAGTAAGATAAGGCAAGAAGTGTATTAACCCTCTAGTGCCCAAACCCTTTTATATCAATTCAAAAATTATTTAATTCATTATTTTGGCTTTATGGAAAGGTTTATATTAATAAATGGTTAGATTTAAGTGATATGTTGTATTTTCTAGATTTTAGAACATGTTGCATTTATGCAACAGTGGGCTGCTGAAAAAATGTTGCATATATGCAACATATTTTATTTTTTATTCTTTAAGTAAAGTAAACTATTCTGCTGTCTTTTAACATTTATTTCTTTAACAAAGAAAACTATTTATCATGATTTTAACATAATTAACATGCTTTAATTCAATCAAATTCAAGAAATTTCAATTTGTTAGTCTCTCTCAATCTAATTCAAGATTATCTGTATTTATTTATTTTGGTTTACACCAGATCAACAGTATTTCAGTTATATTATAGCAACAGTTAACTTATTTATGCTTCCTTGGTGATCCACCAGTACCAGGGCTAGAAAGGATGTGCCTTAACAAAGGCCACTCTACTTTGACCGACTGCCACAAGTGGGTATCGAACCCAGACATGACGCAAATCTCAAATTCCTGATTCATCCATCTTTCACCAATGGACATTTTAAGAGAAACCTGTCAGTGGCTTGGAAAGAATGTTGTGTATGGTACTGGTGAAGAAATACCAAGAGCACATGAACATGGATAGGTGCACTGACCGCCGTTATACGACCGCTGTGATATGACTGAAATACAGTTGAAGATGGCATAAAACTCAAATCAATCAATCAATCAATCAACCAACCGATCAATCAATCAATCAATCAGTCAATCAATCAATGTGAAATAAATCAACATTTATCTTCACTGAGAACTTTTCTTGTTCTTCACATGTGAAATGCAGGGTGCCTGCTCATGAACTCGAGGCCCCGGGTTTCAGCCTCAATAGATCCACTGTGCCCTTCGTGGGAGTTTCCTTGGATAAGACACTTCACAGCCCTAGCCTAGTACTTGTGAAAACCCAGGAAACTACATGAATATGTGAGCTGTCACCGTGAAATCGCTGAAATAATGTTGAAAGCGGGGTAAAACATCGTAAAGTCAGAACATGTGAGATGCAGTTAGGTAGTTTCTGTCTTTGTTAAGCCCTAAAAGAACATCACACCTCAAACACTTTGGGAAGGCTGAGTATTTAAATCTCCCACGGGAAAGTGACCCACAGCATCTTGGCTGCAGTCATCGATTGGCCTCTTGGTTGATCTTTTGTTTGTTGCTATTGCTGGTGGTGACAGAGTTGGACAGCCCACCATTATTTCTTGATAAACTACCGAAAAGCATGAAATAAATAAGAAATACCTCAGAAGTGACAACATATGTCATATATTGTTAACACCTAGTCACTCAACACTACATTCAATGGGACAGGTAACCGTTGCAAATCATTTATGAATGCACAGAGTTTCAATGGTTTTGTTATGCAAAATTCCACAATGCCTCTTGTACCATAGCCAGGCATTGATAACCGTGACAATGAGGGTGTGCTAAAACAGGAATATGTACCACCACCATCTGCAACAGATTTTGAGATTTTATACCAATCTCCAGAACTTTAACACAGCTCCTCAAAGTCACAGTTTGTGTAATTTATTGCCAGTAATAAGTCCCTTGCAACTGCTGATGCCCTTGTTTACATATTCTGAATGAATAATTGGAAAAAAAGACTTTGATTATAAAAACAAACGTTCCCACATGACTGCTCTTCGGGTACTGGTATTGTTTGTCTGACTAGGGGTTAAACTGTTTAAATAGATGTTGGCTTGATCAGTTATGAAACAGTGAATACTTCTGATTAACTCTTTACCAGTTGACAAACTTTTGGACTCGTCCAAACTGTAAGTATTTGCAGAAGACAAAACAACTGTGGCTCAGACCATAAGTTTTTTTTTTTTTCTCTAGAAGGGTAACGAGCATTTTGTCCTTTTCTCAGTGTTTTCCAAAAACAATGTATCCCACAGCCGTAATAATAAGGGCTTATCTGGGAAAGAGTTAAAATCGTATCATTTATGCATCTTATGTCTGGCGTTGCAGATATGCAACATTCACTGCAATGCATATTACGTCATCATAGGTAATAAAACAAGCAAATTACTTGAATATAATTGGTTGAAACAGACTTTAGATCACATTTTTGAGCATATTGATACTATTTTTCTTTTCTCAAATTACTTCGGAATCATTTTTAAAAGCTTACAAAAATATTCTTAAGTTTATTCCTTTAATTCCCGATGTTGCATATAAGCAACAGGTAAACATCAAGCCCCCTGTTGCATATATGCAACGCAGGACTTTACATTCATATTATGAATTAATTCAGCTTTTGAAATGAAAACAAAGTATTCAGTTGTCTTAAGTAAGCTTTTAACTGTTACCTTGCACTATTGTTACAAAAAAACATCTACCGTGTTTGATGAAAATTGTTTTTCCGCTTTCTCCCTAAAACCACATCCAGCCCACAGTGGAGGAAGCCATTTTGATGATGTCATAGAACGATGTCATGAGTTTGTAATAATGATGTCATCATGCTTCAATGTTGTAAACATTGAAGTAATCAGGACTAAAAGTACTGAAGGGTCAAATATTGAATTAAGATTGTGATACGGACGTGAAATAAAATGTGTTGCATATATGCAACGGTGGGCACTAGAGGGTTAAATAGGTGTGATAAGACAGTACATAATTCTGTGGACCCTTCACAGAGAAGTTTTGGACTAACAAAGTCAGGACCACTGGCCTTAGAGGAATCAGTGAGAGAAATTACATCTTTTACGTCACACGGAGTAATAGTGAGATGCGACAAGGTAGATTCGTTAAATGGTATGTTGTGTGGTAGTTGCTGATCGTGATCGTCAAGTGTCGATTGTCTAGAAAAATACGAATTCAGAAGTTCCGCTTTGGATATGTCTGTAGATGCCTCTGTGTTGTTGTCATAAAGAGTTGGAATAGTGCATGTTGTTTGCTTTTGTGTTAGTTGTTTAGCGACTTTGAACCATGTCTTTAGTGAGGTATTGGACGAATTGATTATTTCAACTAATTTATTTTGGTAGTTTAATTTGGCTTTGCGTATATGTTTTGTTACAGTATTTCGCGCTTCTCTAAACTTTGACCATGTTTCAACAGTGTTTTGCCGTTTGGCTTCTTTATGTAATCTTTTGCGTATTCTAATAAGTTTGCGTATTTCACTGTTCATCCACGGAATATCGTTTGGTCTTCCAGTGATTGTTTTGTTGGGAATGGTTTCAGAGGCGACTGAAATAATCTTGTCAGTAATATTTTGTATAGTTTTATCAGGGTCATTGTCATATGTAAGCGAGTCCCAGTCTACGTTTTGTAGTTTATTTCTATATTCATCGTAGTTACCCTTGTCATAAAGCCAGATGTGACGTTTGAACGACTTAAATTTAGGTTTGTCAAACTTCAGGACAGCAACGACTGGGCAATGGAAGCGGGTAAGTTCAGGGATAAATGGGTCGGCAACGAAGCTTGAAATGACGTGATTCTTATTTTTAACAAAAATAAGATCGATAAGCGAGCTTGATGTTTCTGTAAAGTGAGTCGGTGTGTCAATCAGTTGTTGTGCACTGTATGATGCGATGAGATTTTTTATTTTATCTGAAGCCTGAGAGAGGAAATTCATGTTAAAGTCTCCAGTGACGATTATATTGTCATACAATTGGTCCAATGCTTGGTCGAGACTCTGTTCCATCAAGAGCCATTTGTCATTGGCCACATTTTCAGTCCGATCCTCATGAAACTTGATCAGAATGTTTGTCTTGATAAAATCTGGGACGAGTTCGAAATTGGGTCATGTGGGGTCAAAAACTAGGTCACTAGGTCAAATCTTAGAAAAACCTTGGGTACGCTCTAGAGGCCACATTTTCAGTCCAATCCTCATGAAACTTAATCAGAACGTTTGTCTTGATAAAATCTCGGACGAGTTCGTAATTGGGTCATGTGGGGTCAAAAACTAGGTCACTAGGTCAAATCTTCGAAAAACCTTGGGTACGCTCTAGAGGCCACATTTTCAGTCAGATACTTGTGAAATTTAGTCAGAAAGTTTGTCTTGATAAAATCTTGGACGAGTTCGAAATTGGGTCATGTGGGATCAAAAACTAGGTCACTAGGTCAAATCTTTGAAAAACCTTGTGTACGCTCTAGAGGCCACATTTTTAGTCCGATCCTCCTGAAACTTGGTCAGAATGTTTGTCTTGATAAAATCTCGGACAAATTCGAAATTGGGTCATGTGGGGTCAAAAACTAGGTCACTAGGTCAAATCTTTGAAAAACCTTGTGTACGCTCTAGAGGCCACATTTTCAGTCTGATCCTCATGAAACTTGGTCAGAATGTTTGTATTGATAAAAGCTGGGACAATCTCGAAATTGGGTCATGTAGGTTAAAAACTAGGTCACTAGGTCAAATCTTCGAAAAACCTTGGGTACGCTCTAGAGGCCACATTTTCAGTCAGATACTTGTGAAATTTAGTCAAAATGTTTGCCTTGATAAAATCTCGGACGAGTTGGAAATTGGGTCATGTGGGATCAAAAACTAGGTCACTAGGTCAAATCTTCGAAAAACCTTGTGTACGCTCTAGAGGCTACATTTTCAGTCAGATACTTGTGAAATTTAGTCAGAATGTTTGTCTTGGTAAAATCTGAAACGATTTTGATATTTGGTTATGTGGGTTCAAAAACTAGGTCACTAGGTCAAATCTTAGAAAAACCTTGTGTACGCTCTAGAGGCCACATTTTCCGTCAGAAACTTGTGAAATTTGGTCAGAATGTTTGTTTTGATAAAATCTGGGATGAGTTCGAAATTGGGTCTTGTGGGATCAAAAACTAGGTCACTAGGTCAAATCTTCGAAAAACCTTGTGTGCGCTCTAGAGGCCACATTTTCAGTCAGATACTTATGAGACATGGTCAGAATGTTTGTCTTGATAAAATCTCGGACGACTTTGAAATTTTTTGTCTTGATGATATCTCGGATGAGTTCAAAATTGGGACACATAGGGTCATAAACAATGTCATTGGGTCACATTGAAGAAATACCTTTTGGGCACTTTAGAGGCCACAATTCTAGCTAGATTGACCTGAAAATTGGTCTACATAATTGACTTGATGATATCTCGGATCAATTAGAAATTGGATCTCATAGGGTCATAAACTAGGTCACTGGGTCAAATTCAAGAAATGTATTGTGGGCACTGTAGAGGCCACAGTTTTTGCTCAACTGACTTGAAAATTTGTAAGTATGTTTGACTTGATGATATCTTGAATGGATTTAAAATTGGACCACATAGGGTCATAATCTAGGTCACTAGGTCAAATTACAGAAACCCCTTGTGGGCACTCTAGAGGCGGCAATTCTTACCTAATTCACCTGAACCTTGGTCAACAAGTTTGTTTTGATGTCTCGGATGAGTTTGAAATATGGTCACATAGGGTCATAAACTAGGTCACTAGGTCAAATTGAAGAAAGACATTTTGGACACTCCGGAGGCCACATTTTCAGCTCAATGGACCTGCCAATTGGTCAGAATGTTTGTCTTAATAATATCTCAGATGAGTTTTAAATTGGGTCATTATGACCCTGGAGTGAAATTTGGCCTATCTACTCAGGTGAGCGGTCCAGGGCCATCATGGCCCTCTTGTTATTTTTGTATTCGTTTCGTTTTTGTTTTGCTTTCTTTCTGTTTTGATGGACCAACATAAAAGCCCTACGTTGTCGTTCAAGTGCTATTTTATTAGGATCTTCACCTTGGTATTTACGTCTAGGTTTTAGAATGGTGTCAATAGGCAACAACATTCTCGATTGAATAAAAGGTAAAATGGTGAACATTTGGTAGTCTCTTTAATGCCGAACCGAATAGCTGAAAGAATATGGGATACTGAGAATTATCGGCCTGCAGTTTCTTGGACATGACATCTATTAGTGTCCTATGATACCTCTCTATCAGACCATTACTTTGCGGATGATAGAATGACGTTGTCACATGATGTATATTAAATTCATCCAAAGTCTTCTTAAAAACTTGGTTGACAATGTCCGAGCCGTTATCAGACAATGTTTCTAACGGACAAGAGTAACGCGGAACAATTTCATCTATAATGAGATGAGCCATCGTTTGTGCACTTTTATCAGGGAACGCAAACGCTTCAGGATAACCAGAAAATAAGTCAATGAAACTTATTATGTACTTGTTTCCAGACAATGTAGTAGGATACGGACCACTTACATCGACGGCACACTTTGCCGAAGCAAAAGGTGGGGTATCAGTTTCTTGAACTCTTGGCTTGGTTGGTCTGATTACTCCTCGTTTGACAAATCAAACAGGATGTAACAAGATAGACAACATCTTTATATAAATTAACCCGGTTGTATTTTGACCTAATTGCGCCGTATGTCTTATCTGTTCCCAAATGGCCTAATGCCTTATGATATTCAGACAAAACATCTTGTTGGAGGTGTTGAGGGATTAGAGACGAAGCGTTGGCTCTGTATCAGGGTAGGAAATATAGTAACAAGATGTTATCTAATAATAAATGTTTCTTTGCAAGGGAAGGAGATAAGGAATCGTTTTGTAAACCTTGCTTAATTTGTTTTATACTTTCGTCTTTCTCCTGCTCAATTGTCATGTTAAATGGTTCATTATAACAAGGTTTCTTGACCTTGTCTTGAAGCTGTGGCTCACATGTCGCGAAACGCTTTGGCTGAAACTGATTGGAGTTCAACACATTTACTTGATACATTTGACCGCTAACATCTGGGTCATTCAAAGGTGAATCATCTCTCTTAAGCGGGTGTTACGGCACACGAGAAAGAAGGTCCGTGACCGAATTTTTCGTGCCTGCAGGATACTCAATCTTACAATTATAGCCGGCAATACTAAATGCCCTCAATGAAACTTTCTTATTTTGCATAGGTGACTCAAGTAAATATTTGAGAGGTTTGTGGTCACAATATATTGTAAATTCTGCATTATGAAGGTAATGGTCTAATTTCTGTAGGCTGTAATAAATCCCATAGGCCTCTTTTTCTATAACAGACTATCTAGTCTGCGTATCACTAAGTCTATGTGATAAGTAATAAATAGGACGTTCAACATCTTGACCCTGTACACGAACAGTTTGTGTGAGACAAGCCCCAATGCATTTATCACTGGCGTCAGTGTGTAATTTATAGGGTAAATTAACATCAGGAAAACAAAAGGAGAGGTAATTCTGCCAACACCTGTTTCATTTTATCAAAAGCTAACTGACAATTAGGATCCCATTTGAACTTGGCATACTTCCGAGTAAGAGCGATAATTGGTTCTGCTATGCTTGAAAATAGTGGAACAAACCTTCGATAATAACTACACATACCTATAAAACTTCTGACCTCACGTACATTTGTTGGCGGTGAGAGAGACCTAATTACATCAACTTTTTTCTCTTCCGGCTGAATGAAATTGCCATTGATAACAAATCCAAGGTAATTAGTTTCCCTTTTTAGAAAGCTACATTTTTTTAGTTTCAGACGAAAACTATGCTTACGAAAACGATCAAATACTTGTTGAATATGTGCCAAATGTTCTTCCAAGGTTTTTGAATATATCAAGATATCATCAAGGTAAGCGGTAGTGAAATCATTTAATCCTTCAAGGACGCGATTCATTAATTCTTGAAATATTGTTTGCATGTTGGTCAGGCCAAAGGCCATGACATTAAAGTGGAACAAACCCCTGTGACACGTGAAAGCCGTCTTATCTTTATCACTGTCGGCCATCTGTACCTGCCAGTAACCCGATTTGAGGTCAAGTGAAGAAAAGTATATGGCCTTGCCTAATAGGGCAAGTATGTCATCTATCACGGGAAGAGGGTATGAATTAGTTTTTGTTATCCTATTTAATTTCCTTAAGTCAATGTAAAAACGCTTTGACCCATCCGTTTTATCTACGATCACTACAGGGAATGACCAAGCTGACCTACTTCTTTCAATCGTTGGGTGCGATATGGCTTAAGTCTAATTGGTTCGTGAGTACCTGTATCTATTTTCATCCTAACTGTGTCAGTGTGACTCAAATCAGTATCAGTTTTAGCAAATAAGTCAGAGTTCTTGTACAACAACCTAATTATTTTTGGCTTGAATTCAGACGGAACATTAAAATTATCTATCTCATTAGTGTCAAATTTATCAGAGCCTCCCAGAGTTTCTACCCTAATTGGCTTATTCAGAGAATTTTTTTTCTATACTCATTATTTCGTTAGAACTAATTTGTTTGATACAGGCGACAGGTGTCCCTGCTTTGAAAGATAACGTCTTATTAGTGGTGTTTACAAGCATTACAGGTAATCTCCGATTCTCAGAAAGTTTAGAAATGGAATTCATCATTAGCAGACCTGGCTCGCTGCCAATTTGACCTATTTCGAAGGGAGAGCTCTCGTATTCACCACTTGTAGGTAAATCTACGTGTTTTCTGATCTGACATTGACAAATATGGGCCGTTTGTGGGAGAATCTTGGTTTTATGTTTCAACCTAGCAACAGAAGCTACGTGTATGTCTTCCACGAGTGGAACTTATGTCTCATCGACCCTGATACATCCCAGGTCATGATACACACGTACACCTCGTGATTGCAGCCAATCAAGGCCTATAATAACATTTCGGCTAAGGCTACGAACTACATAGAAGGAATGAGTCATTTTTAATCCTCCCAACATGAACTCGATTTCTGACAGTCCATCTATGAGAAGTGGTGTATTGCCTGCTGTGGTTAGCTCCAAAGTGGGTTTTTGTTATTTAGGTTTATTTTTCAAAGCATCATATACACGACGATGAATCAAAGAAACTTCAGCTCCAGAATCTAAAAGTGCTCTATACCTTTGTTTTTGAAATTTTAGGAAAAGAGAATTTGGTCCTTTGACAACAGAATTGATTTGAATACACTTTCTTTTGTGTCGCAGTTTTCCTTCCAGTTTATCTTTTGTTTTCCTTCCCACATCAGCTTCTACATTCAGGAAGTGTCCTGGTTTAAATTTTGAGTTTGATTTTGGGAGTTTCCTGTCCCATTGTATTTTCAATGTTTTGTGACCCTAACCTTAAGGTAAACCTCTTCCGTAAATTTTGCTCAACAGTGGCGATTCTTACCGCTTCGTTGAAGGTGAGGGGATTATCACGCATAACCTTCATTTTCATATATTCATGGGACAACCCGTCAATAAAATACCCAATTAGGTGTCTCTGCATTTGTTCATGTCCGTCAAATGCGTCTTCTGCCAGAGCAAGCAATCTTTCCGCGTATACCTGAGATTTTTGCTTTACTCTTCTGAGCAACAACAAAGCATGTTGTTGGTCAACAACTTCCCCGAATCTAAGTCTCAGTTCTGTCTTGGCTTGATCCCAGTTATGTCCCCCATTTTGTTCATAGTATCTTTTCAAGAAATCGCTAACAGGATCACTGCTTGCCTGATAAGCGACATATTTAACCGAGTCTTCTGTAATACCTGTTAATGTGGCATATTGCTCAATGCTTTTGATCCAATTTTTGAATTGCTTTGGATCAGACCCATCGAAAACATGAACTATTTTTGCCACCCCCTGAGCTCCCACTGCTGTTGTTAAATTTTCAATTTGCCCTTCTACAGAACGAGCAATATCAAGTAGTTCTGCCATGCCTATATGAAATAATATGTGAAATTGACAACTTACAGTTTTTGTATTAAATTATCCAACACAAATTCATCAACAACTCAGCTACAACCCAGATCCTTTGTCACGGCACCATAAAAGCGTCATGTAGCACAGCATTCAACGTAGAAGATGACAATAATAGTCAAAGTCCAAGAAAGTTTCTAGGGCTACATTTATTAAAACTATTTACACGTGAAACCGACTAGCGTCCAATCATTGTTCCCCGCTCTCTGCCTGCCTACTCTCGATTCGACTCGACTCTACTCTCGGCAGTGGTTACCTGGTTACATATAGGTAGACATGAGTCATACAACGTTCCCCGGTCATGACTACTTAGCGTGATACCTGATTTCTGGGAATGCTGTATAATCTACAGTGCTGCAACCCTCCCTCGTTACAAGGGTTCCAGTTGAGGATGGTGTTTTAGAGACTAATTTTGTGCAAAATGAGTTTAAGCAATCGGTTATTAAGACTTTAGGGGTACTCTGGCAGGCAAATAATGATAATCTAATCTTTTGGTCAAATGTCGTGACGGAAATTAGTGAAATTAGCAAGAGACAGTTCCTTAGTAAAATGTCTCTATTATATGATCCGCTTGGATTCTTCGTGCCATATACTGTTACAGCCAAGATGCTAATGCAAGGAGTTTGGCTCTCGGGAAGAAAAATTATCACCAGGACTAACAGCCAAGGTCAGCAAATGGTTAAGTGATTTAGCACTTTTGAAAGAAGTGAACATTCCACGCAATTCGAAATTTAATACACTGACTGCACTGAAGTTCATACATTTGTAGATGCTTCTACATTGGCCTACTGTGCTGTGACCTACAGAAGAACTCAGAAAGATAAGAACCATGAAACTTATATTATTCCAGGAAAAAGCAAGGTCGCTCCATTGAAAGGCACTAGTGTACCCAGACTTGAGCTAATGGCTGCTGTGCTAGGAATTAGATTAAGTGAAATGATTTTGTTGTGCATTAGAATATAGGATACGTGATGTAATATTCTGGTCAAACAGTTTAAACACACTATGGAGGATTCATAACCAAAGTCGTCAGTTCTAACCTAAATTTTCGGTCCAAGAGGAAGAATTCTGGCCAAAAAATTGAAACCAAACGAAAGTGAGACTGATCAAAGGAAGAAATCTGTATCATTGCCAGAGATTAACAAAGTGACAAAGACAATACAAATTTGAAACCAATGAAAAAACAAACCAGTGCATTCTTATCGCGCTTTTGGGTAGTGTCCGTTAGAGAGAGAAGTAATTCGTGAAATAGAAACTAAGTGTTATGAATGCAGACAACGCAGTGCCAAGTCTGCACAACAAATTATGGGACCAATACCGGAATTTCGGATAGGAAAGAAAATGACAGCGTTTACACAAACCGCAGTACACTACGCGGGACCATTTAGATCTGTACGTTTGGAACAGTCATATAACATTGACAATGATGCTTTTCTTAACACTTTCTATAAATTTGTTAATCGTAGAGGTTTACCAGAAGCAATCGTATCGGACAATGGTACTAACTTTGTAGGTGCTGTAAGAGAGCTGAGAGAATTAATCAACTCGTTGGATAAAGACAAAATAGTTGAGAACACAGCAGTAGATAAGATAATACCGGATCTAGGACATAGCCCCCTTACGCATTATCATCATCCTTAACATGCACTAAGCCTTATATAAACCTAGCCCTACTTATGAATTTATAACGAGCTTATACATAACAAGCCCCCTTAACCAACCCCATCACCCTTATAACAAACCAACAAGCTTATGCATAACAAGCAAGTTTATATTTTCCCCTTCCCTTAACACACACGCTCCCCCTTAACAATTTTATGTAACATTAACATGCTCATAAAATTAAAAAACAAAATGGGTTAACAAGTCAATCTGATGAAGGCTAGCAAACAAATGGCATAACCTTTTTTATAAACATTTTTTACTTAAATCAAATTTTAAAAATTTAAAAAAAATTTATTTCTTAAGAAAAAAAAAGAAAAAAAAAGAAATCCAACGCATCAAGCTAACCAATGCATTAACTAACCAACAAACCCTTACATCAGACAATTGCTTAACCTTTTATCCAACCATCAACCAACGCATGACGCATCTGTTAACCGGCTTATGTGTTTGTGGGTGCCTTAAGATTTTTGTAAAATATTTACTCTTAACAAAAAGTAAGTATTTTATGGAATATGATATGTATACTAGAACAAACCCCAAGATGTTGTAAGGGGAAACCCAAAAGATGTTATTATGGGTTATATAGTTTTAAGAAAAAATTTTGGTTAAATCAATTTTTTTTAAAAAATAAAAATTAAAAAAAAAAAAAAAAAAAATAAAAAAAAAAAAATTAAAAAAATTTAAAAATAAAAAAAAAAAAAAAAAAAAAAAAAAAAAAAATTGAATTTTTTCTTTAAAATTACCCAAAATAATATACCCAAGATGAAGGTAAGTACATATATGACTAACGTAAGTGAAAATACTCTTAACCTAAGAGAATTAAAAAGTGCAATAGCTAATAAAAAAGAGTTATATGAGAAATATCTCTCTCCAATTATCCATAAATTTAACAAAGAAGAGTTAAAATTAGTTGAGATGATACATGAAGAAAAAAAAGAAAAAATTGAATTTTTCATCGATTGTTACCCTTAATGATTTATAAGATGAATTTGTTAGAAAAAGAAAATATAGATGAAATAGAAAAAGTTTTAAAAAGAAAACAACAAACAAAATATTTATTTGTTTATGGTGATAAAGAAGTAGTATTTAATTTTGTGAAAAAAGAAAATATCCATGGTGAACATATATTTCAAAAAAGTTATAAAGGTTTAACTGCAGCTATATATTATGAATATAGTAAAATTTTAACAGAACAACCAGATAAAAATTATTTACGAATATACATATCTATGATATATAGTAACACTAGAAGAAAAATTTGTTTATCTACAATATTTTTTCCAACTTATTGTCCAGATTTTATAAAAAAAACATTCGATCTAGATTTTTTAAATGAATACCTTAATCACATTCCACCTCTACCAACAACTGAAACTGTAAGTCCTTTAATTCATTTTGAAACTACTTTAAATAGTAATTATCCAATATATGATGAGTTATGTGATATTGTAGATGAAGGACGTGATGAAGAAGATGATGAAGAAGAAATACAAACACAACCGCAAACAATAGAAAATCTTGTTATTTCTTCTAGTTATCATGATAATTTTATTGATTTTGAAACATTTTGGAGGACTAACTTTCTTTTATTTAATGAAGGGAGGTAAAACGTAACATTTAGTTCTACTGGAATTTCTAGAATTGAAAGGGGTGATGAACAACCCGAATCTACCATTAACAACATAAAAACATTTAAATCCGATTCTTGTGTTTTATGTTTAGATGAAAATGAAAAAGTTAATGTTTTGTTTGGTAATTGTGGTCACCTTTGTGTTTGTAGCAATTGTTTTAAAAGATATAAAAAAAATAATTGCCCAATTTGTAAAACAGTTAATACCGTGATTAGAGAAATATAATTAATTATATACTTTTTCTTAAGTATATAATTTTAACAGGAATATCGGGGGACGTATTTATCTGAGGATAAATTCTGTGAACCCCAAACACAGAGAGACTTAAACTTGAATATTCCTGCCTTAACTAATGTTGAAAAACGTTAAACTATCTTAAGAATCACCTTTAACTCTGTTTTCTATACCTTAACATAAAAAGTATAGATAAAGTAAGGCAAGTCATGACACTACCATGATATAACCATTTTTTCATGCCTCCTCACCGAAAACGAAAGAGGAAGTTATTTAATGCACAACCCTTTAACTTTTGCTTAACACACCAAAAACTGAAAATGGTAGTACATTATAATATTAACAAAAATTTTTACCCTGTTTTTTTAAAAATGTTTAACTTGTACAGTAATAATTGTATAAAATACTTATTATTGTTTTTTAAACAGCAGTCTTACAACATTGTGATATGGTATTAACTTACGGGTTGTTAGACCGCGCCAGAGGTTACCCTGTTATTAGTAATAATTTTTTTTACAACAAAGAAGTAAGACTGCTTTATTATCATAAATAAATTATATTTTATACAATTACCATATACAGTTCATTTTTTGAAAAAACAAAAGCAAAAAATTATTAATATCCATAACATACTACCACCTCCCTCAAAAGTCCAGTCTAAAGTGATATTATATGCGTAATACACATTTCAAAATATTGGAAAAAGTTGTGAAATAATATACCACGTGATATTGGTGTGTGTATCGATAAACCCTTTTTTTAAATATTTAACCCTTTACTGGGTTAAATATTTTTTTTACAAGTCTAACTCTATCAGTATTGACACATGCGCGTTTTTTTGCGTTGGAATTGTTGGACCTTGTTATAAAGTTTATAGTGTCGCATTGTTTTACTTCTAAAGGTTGAGGAAAAACTATGCAACTACAACCTTCTCCCTCCTTTTTCACTATGGAGTGATCAACCTTTTCGACACCGTTTAAGACTATGTTAAGTTTTGCCTCTTCTTTTAGGTTACCCCCAACTGTAACGACCTTTAGAGACCCCCTTATAATTCTGCCCGAGGCTGCCATGCAATAGCCTCCTAATTCATGATGTATTCCTGTGCTTCCATTACCGAAAGAAAACTCGTAATTACCATCTTTTAATCCTCCTTGCTGCTCAGCATGAACGCTTATAACGGGTTTAAAGCCTATTTTTTCATCCACGTAGGATTTTGTCACTAAATCTCTCTCTTCTACCGGAGTTGCGGCGTTTTTTAAAGAAAAACCTCGGAGATTTACGTTAGCTACTACTGAGAAACTCCCATCTGGATTTTTTATGATAGCCCCACCATTATCAACGTAATTTTTATTAGCAGCGGCGCGACGGTCAATGGGATTTGGTAATCCGATAATCGAGTGGCCGCTCATATCTATTTCACCAGCCATTGAAAAAGAACCATCTTGGTTTTTTGTCAAAGCTTTTTCACCTGTGATAGCCGCTTTAATGATGGTATCTACATAACCCTTAGTAGCCGCGTGGCTATCTTCAATAGGTGAAGCAACAAAATGTAATCTTTTATTTCCCATTGACATCGGACCTACAAATGTGTAAAAACCATTAGCCCTATTAAACCTAAATGGTATTTCCTTTTTATCCACATAACTTTTAGTAGCGGCTTCATTTGGCTCTTCAGGATCGCCTAAGTTTTTTATTTTATTAAAACCCATGTTTAAATACCCCGTCATATGGTATCCCCCGTTTTCATCCAGCAGCCCTGAGTTACTGTCAACATAACTCTTAGTTGCAGCATCCTGAGGATTTACTGGATTACTAACCCTTGTTAATGTGTTACCATTCATATTTATAGAACCGGTAACGGTGGTTGTTCCATCTTTACGTAAAAAATTATTTGAGATGTAAGCGAGTGACACACCATCACCGCTTGTTTTAACATCATCCATTCTTCCAAATTTATCAACCGGCATCGTTTTTAATATTACTAAAAAAGTCTATTTAAAACATTTTGAAATTTATTATCAGCACATAACTCCTTAAGAATGTACAAACATAAATGACCACAAAATACTTCACCTGCATGTTGTAATTGATCTGTATTGTAGTATATTGGCCTTTTTAAATAATCTATAATTTCAATAGGTGGTTGGATACCATAACTATCAAAATAAATTTTTCTTTTACCATCTTTAAACCATGCAACCCAATGAGTACCTGGACCGCTGGTATCATCAAGGTTTAATATACCACATTCCTTTATTCTACACTTCTTTGGTAGAGTGTTTCTCACGTATACACCCCTAAATTTTTTTTATTTTTAATTTTTTTACGGCATCCTCAAGTTCAAAATTACTTAAAGGTTTATTTTTTAAAGTAACATTATCAATTGTAATATCTTGCATTTTTTATATACTTAAATATTTACAATAGCACTATTATCAACCCATGAATTAAACTCACCAGAATAACCTTTCCACTTTACAAAAGATTTCTTTTTTCCTTTTTTAATAACCTTTTCTATCCTAAACACCTCTTGACTCGTTTTTTGTAGTTCAGGTTCATAAAAGGTACCTTTTATTTCTTCTCCATTTAAATCTTTAATTTTATATGTTATAGGTGATGTATGTTTTACTTTTACTGTAAAAACCTCTTCAGTCCATCTTGTGGTATAACCTTTTTCAAAAGTCTTTTTCTTTTTACTTATCCTTACATTGTCTCCAACAGAAAACTTTGGTTTGATATCTTCCCTTACTTGATTATAATCAGGATACAGTGTTTTCCAAACTTTATTTTCATTTTTCTTCTTACTTGCTTCAGTTGGTGTCATCTTAATAGAAGAATGCCTTGTGTTATTATATTCCTTAACAAGATTTGGTAACACATTAATATAAACATTTGTTGAGTGAGTAGAGAAATACTTCCACATTTTTTCTTTCATTGTTCTAATCCATCTTTCAACAACGCTTGATTTTTCCTCGTTTTCAGTGGAATATAATTCAATCAAGTCTTTAACATCTTTGTTATAAAACTCTTTACCTTTATCCACCCACATTTTCTCAGGTTTTCTTTCCTTAAAAATACTCTTCAATGCAATAGAAACAGATTTTCCTGTTTTATCTTTTAATGGTATCAGCCACCCATATTTTGAAAAAATGTCAATGACAGCAAGAAGATATTTTACACCATGATTAAGTTTAGAAAATGCTTGCATATCTACTAAATCTGCAGCCCATATTCTATCTATACCATTTACTCTAACTCTCCTTTTCTTAAATTTTCTTTTTACAGGTTTATGTAATTCTTCTGCTAGCGTTATATTTTGGTCATTTTTTTTTTTAATTCCCATACCAAATCTTTTCTTGGTACCAATTAATGAGGAAACTAAACCACGTTCCATTTTTTCCCTAATTGTTGGATTATAGATACCTTTTAACTCTTTAAGCATATTTTTATCGAAAACAGCATTTCTTGTAGCAGTATCATCATGTTTAAGATAACATATATCATGATGATATGCTGCTTTATCAACACGGTTTACAGGTTTTGACCATTCTTTCGGTGTTAAATCAGGATTTAATCTTTCCTTTAACTTGCCCGGACCAGTAAAATTATGACCAGGTAAGTGCATTTCAACAGGTAAGTTATTTATAACCTTGTTTAACAACGACCCTCCTTCTTGTTGTTTAATAAATTGTGTTTTGGTTGTACCACAATTTACACATTTTCCACGCATCATATTTTTACCATTTTTACTTACGTAACACTCGATATCAGTAGTATCAGTCTTTTTTTTACGCTTAACACAATACATTTTTTTTATATTAAATTAAATTTTTTAATATAAAATATGGACATTGTTAATTTATCATGGAATGAAGCGCTAGCAAAAAGATTTAACCACCCCCTTTTACCAAGAAGTATTAGAGGTTTAATAGTTGGTAAATCAGGATGTGGTAAAACTACACTTTTACTTAACCTTTTGTTAAGACCTGATTGGTTAGATTATAACAACTTACGCGTTTTTGGTAAAAGTTTGTTTCAACCAGAATATCGCATACTTAAAAAAGCTTTTGAAGAAAAAATACCAAAAGAATATATATTAAGGTTGTTTTCACTTAAAAATGATGTACAAAACTATGATGTTTCACCTGTAGCATTAGTTGAAGAGTGGAGTAAAACAATTGAAGAAAAATCTGATATCAATTTTGAATTTTTTGAAAATGCAAGTGATGTACCCGACCCAAGAGATTTAAATGGACAAAACAAAAATTTAATGATTTTTGATGATTTACTTTTAGAAAGGCAAAACAAATGTGAAAGTTACTATGTAAGAGGGAGACATAGTAATGCTGACTGTTTTTATCTATCACAAAATTATTTTAGATTACCTCGTCAAACTATTAGAGAGAATGCAAATTTTATTTGTTTGTTTAGGCAAGACTTAAAAAATCTTAATCATATTTATAGTGACCATGTGGGGGATGATATGACAAAAACCGAGTTTGTTAATTTTTGTAAAAATTGTTGGGAAAGACCTCACGATTTTGTTATCATCGATTTAACCAATGATAAATATAACGGTAAATATAGAAATGGATTTGACAACTTTCATATACCACAAAATTACAACAACTATTATTAAAAATTGAAAATAACTTAAGTTGATTTTTAATATAGATATAAAAAAAATGGCAAGTTATAATAGTATATTTGGATTAAGTAAATATAGTTTTAATGGATTTAATTTTACTGATATCATATTTGATGTTAGAAAAACAGAAAAAGAAATTGAAGAAGAGGTAGAAAAAAATACATTACGAAAAATTAAAAAAGGTATTAAAGGTCTTAAGCTAAAAAAAGAGTTTGAACTTTTTACAAAACAAGTGATTTAAGTGAAATAGAAAAATATAAATTTTTTATTAAAAATCATATTTCTGATATATCTCATCAAATATTTGAATTGATAGAGGATGTTAAAGATGAAGATGTAGATAAAACCATTAAAAAAATAGAAATATTATAGAAAAGATATTACCTATGATAAATAGATTAGGTGAAATACGATTAGGAATTGAAGTACATAGATTAAACAAAGAATACAACAGCCTTTATTTAAAAGGAACAAGAAAAAATTTCTATTTTAATCAACATCATTAAATTATATCTTAAGTAAAAAAGATATAATTTAAATCATATTAAAAACTTTAATTTTAAAATATAAAATGGAAGAATTGCTTGAAAAAATCGTAGAAAACACTGACCATAAAACGTCATTTCAAATTATAGTAAGTGACAACAAAACAGAGTTTAAAACAAGACTTACCCCACCACTTCAATTAGAAAAAGATAAAAAATATGAAATAGCATTGGTTAATCTTGAAACTTATTATTCATTTCCTAATATTGATAAAAGTCATAATACTTTTGTTTATTCTCCAGACAATGGTGCAACATGGGTAAAACTAAGAATACCTGAAGATTCCAATGATTTAGTTGATATTAATGATGTAATACAACAAGAAATGAGGAAAAAAGGTCATTATGACGTAGTTAATGAAGAATATTATATTAATATCACTGCAAACACTAATACTTTAAAATCAGTTCTTATTGTAGAAAATGGTTATCAGGTAGATTTTAACCAAAATAGAAGTATTGGAAAAGTATTAGGATTTAATCGTGCTAAATATCTACAAGGATTTCACGAATCTGAAAAAGTAGTTAAGTATAAATAGCTTGCTTGTTAATATTGATTTAATTTCTGGTAGTTATGTTAATTGTTCTCAAAAAAAATACAATTTATAGTTTTTTTCCTAATGTATCACCAGGGTATAAAATAATAGAAAATCCAGTAAATTTAGTTTATCTACCTTTAACATTAAATGAAATACATAACCTCAATGTGTCAATTACTGACCAAGATGGAACGTTACTAAATCTTAGAGGTGAGAATTTAACAATTAGATTTCATATAAGAGAAGCAAGATAAATAAAAAAAATATATTAATATAAAATGACAAACTACATTAACGCTAAAGTAAATATATCAGAAGGGCAAAAGGAAAAGGTTCAACATGCTTTAAAAAAAAATTGCCCATCAAGTATTCGTTTAAATTATGAAGATTTACATGGTAAAGATGTAATAGCATTAACCAAGTCACAAGTAAATAAACTTACTAAAGCTTATGAAGCTGGTAAGGGAACCACGATTAAAATGACAGAAAAACAACTTAAACATAACATGAAAGTAGAAGGTGGATTTTTACCTTTGTTAGCAGGATTAGCTTCATCAGTTCTACCTACATTAGCAAGAACCGTTTTACCTGCTATAGGAGTTGGTGCCCTATCTGGTTTAGCCTCTTCAGGCGTTCAAAAAGCAATGGGTAACGGGCTTTACCTTAAAAAAGGTGGTTGTGTATGTCAAGTAGAAACTGATGGTGAAGGTTTATATCTTAAACCATACAAAGGTAAAGGATTAGGATCTGTTGGTGATGGATTGTATTTAAAACAAGGTGGAAAAATTTATGATGGAAATGGTCTTCTTTTAGGACCTAATAGCCCATTTGGAAATATTCCTATATTAGGAGCAATTTTGTAAATTTAAAAATATGAATGTGCATAAATTTGGAAATAAACCTAAAATGTTTCAACCAAAAACTATTTTTTGGAAACCTATAGAAGTTAAGTACCCAGCTAGAAAAGTTAATCCTATTACTTGGGATATTTATACTCAACAACCACTAACAATAAAACCAGGTGAAACTAAAACTTTTGTTTTAGGTTTTGGTTTTATGATGAGTAGAGGGGTTGTTTTAATATCACTATCTAACAACTTAAAACTTAAGCGCTTAAGTTTATCAAATGAAGTTATTCTTGAGGATGTCATTGATGTTGTCATTACAATTACTAACAACTCAAATGAAACAGTAAAAATTAATGAAAATGAATTTTTGTGTCGTCTTTACTATTCTATTTAAAAAAATAGTTGTAATTAATAAAATGGAACTAAAAGAAAAGATTTATCCAGTATTACCAGAACCACGAAATATACCAAATGCACCATCATTTGAACCAATACTATCAGCAGGAGACAATGGTCAATCTTTTAGGTTACAAAAGATATCTGAAATTCAAACTTTTCTTGAAAATGAAGTAAGGGTTAGAGAACAGTTAAGTAAAAAGTATTTAAAGATTAGCAAGACCGTGGATAATGTTGAAGCTGGTCTAACTGTGGTTGCTTTAGGAGCAGGAGGTGGTGGTATCGCTTTGTTGTCAACAATTGTAGCAATTCCAGCAACGATAGCGTTAGAGGTTACCGCTTTGGTTATTGGTGTTACAGCATTAGTAGGTAAGTTTATGGTAAGAAGAACCAGAACAAAATCTGAAAAACATCTACAAATTAGGATGCTTGCAGATTCAGAACTAAACACACTATTTACACATATATCTAAAGCTGTAAGTGACAACAAAGTAGAACATTCAGAGTTTAACTTAATATTAAATGAATTGGAAAAATATAAAACAATGAAGGAAGAAATCAGGAGTAAGTCAAAGAAAAAGATTAAGACTGAAGAACAAGAAAGTTTAATTGAAAGGGGTAGGCAAGAAGCGAGGGAGTCCTTTCGGAGGTTGGTTGAAAAGAACCATAACACCAATACGATTTAAATGTCCAAAGTTTAAGTGTTCTTGTGCATGCGAGATAGGTAATACTAATTAAAAAATTTTTTTTACTTAAAAAAATATGTCGTTTTTAAAGATAACTGACCCTGTTAAAAAGGAACAAATTGTAAAAGAATATCTCGCAACAAAGAAAAGAATTCGTGATAACCAACTTGCAGAGAAAACAGGTGAAATTGAATTACAAACAGACCTTTCAAAGTTTTTTAAACCTATTACAGAAACACAAAAAGAAGCAGCAACAAAAATTACAGAAGAACTTAAACCTATTAAAAAGGGCATCGAAGACTTACCTAATGCTATTACATTTCCAGCCTTTCCTTCTATAAAAGCTTATGAAAAATCGGAAATGGATGAAGATGAACGTGAAGAATTACTTAGATGGATGGAAGAGCTGGAAGAAGAGGAAAAAGCTAGAGAAGCATTATTGCTTATTGGACCACTTGCAGCCCAGCAACTAAGAAGATTTACCAATAAAGATGAAGCTGATACAACGTATGGGTTATATGACAAAAAAGGCAAATTTTATATCGGTAGCGAGGAAGTTGAAATTTTAGGAGATGATCTTTTAATTACAAATAAAACCTATGAAGGCACACCTGGTCTGTGGGAGTTAATTATAGCTAAAAAACCGGACAAAGATAAATATACTGATAGGGATTTTGAAAATTATAAGGAGATAATTTTAAAATCTGGCACCCTTCATCGAAATCATGACAAAAAAAGTCATTTACCAAAAAGCAGTAAAGCATTCAAATGGAAAAAAATACTTAAGAATTTTTGGATTAATAGAGACATTAATGGAGAAGGAATTACCATTATCCCATCTAGCCCTAACTCACTATTAGAAAGATTAGACCTCTTAATGGCAAGTAAAGAAGCTGGTAACACAGGTGTAAAAAATGAGTTGGTAAGTATTTGTGATGAATTAAAAAGACAACGTGTATTAAATTCAAAGAGTTATAAAAAATTAATGACTATACTATAAAATGATTACATCACAAAAGAGAGGATTTAAAAGAAATTATGCTTATGGAGGAGCAGGGATATTTGATAGCTTTGTTAATTTTCTTACAAGACTTTTTACAAGCAGCGCAACTAAACAAATTGCATCTACAGCAGTTGATGTTGGTAAAAGTGTGGCTAAGGAAGGAGCAAAGAAAGCGTTAGAGGTTGGAAAGAGTGCCGCGGTTGATGCAGGTAAGAAGTTAGTTGAAAAGGCTTTGACACCAAAATCTAAAAAGATTTTAGAAAAATATACTCAAAAGCCTACTACAACACAACCTGCAACACAAAATATTAACACCTTAATAGATGGTAGTGCCATTGCTATACAAGATTTAGTTAAGAAATTAAATAGTAAGGGTTCCGGAGTTAAAGTATTATGGAAAAAAAAAAAAAAAAAAAAAAAAAAAATTAAGTTAAGAAAATTATTACATTAAATAAAAAAATGTCTAATCTTAAATTTAAAGTAACAAAATATGAAAAATACAATACAAAAAGGGTTGGTATTCTTTTTGGTAACTTTAAGATAAATGAAGATTGTGAAATTCTTGAAGTTACCAATACAAGTTATGATTATAAAAAGGTTGTTTTAAAATTGTCACCTGAAAAAGCTGATATCATTAAGGAATTTGAAGAAAATGTAAATCAATATTTAGAAGAAAATGATATACCTAAGGTAACCATTCTTTATGGAAATAGGATTTATCCTAAAATGAGAAAAAAGCTTTCTGTAGAAAAACTTAAAAATATTAAACTTAAGGGTGTTTTTGTAAATGATGAAAACAAATCATTCCCTCAACTATGGTTAGAATATTAAAAACTCAACTCAATTATAATTTTGACTTAAAAATTATAATTGCATATAATAAAAATGGACATTTTAAACATTAAAGCACCAATTTTAAAAGATGATAGTATTGATGAATATGAATACCATGAGTATGACCCTATTACAGGAACCAATCTTAACAACTCTGGAGGGGATATTAGGATTAATATCGAAACTCAAGATATTTTTTATCATCCTTCTGAGTCTTATTTACAAATTATAGGTGAATTAGTAAAAAATGATGGTACCGTTTATGGTGCAGCTAATGAGGTTACCATAACAAATAATGGTCTTTTATATCTGTTTAAAAATATCAGATATCAACTTAGTGGGCAAGAGATAGAATCTATTAATTATCCTGGTCACGCTACAACAATGCTTGGACTTTTAAAATACCCGGATGACTTTTCTAAATCACAAGGGTTAAACCAACTGTGGTATAAGGATACAGGGGAATTAGCTAATGCTGATGCTAATACCGGTTTTAAAATAAGAAGAGATTATATTTTTAGTTCAAATCCAGTTGGAACCTTTAGTTTTAGGATACCTTTGAAACATATATTCGGTTTTTGTGAAGATTACAACAAAGTTTTACATGGTATGAAACAAACTTTAACCTTAACAAGAAATGATGACAACGATGCAATTTTTAGAAGAGGAGTGATTCGGGGGGCAGGATCTGGTGGAGCAGATATAGCAGCTGTTGATGCTGGTAGAGTTAATTTACTGAAGGTATCTTGGTTTGTGCCTCATGTGGAGCCGGAAGATGGTAATAGGTTGGAACTTTATAAATTTATCGAGAAAAAAGAAAAATTTCCAGTTGGGTATAGAATGATACAAAGCGACTCTATTGCAGTTCCACAGGCAGCAACAGGTTTTACTTGGAGGCTTGCAGCTAAATCATCTCCTGAGGTGCCACGTTTTTTAATTGTTGGTTTTCAAACTGGTAAAAGTGGTAATCAAGAACAAAACCCGGCTATATTTGACAACTTAAATGTTAAAAATATTTATGTAATGTTAGGTTCAAAAAAATATCCAGCATATGATTATGATATAAATTTTCCTGCTAATCAAATTAGTAGAATATATAGTGAAGCTGCTTTGTTTAGAAAAAAGTTTTTTAACATGGATGAATTGGTATCAAACCCTAATATTACTCCTACAGATTATAAAAAACTTTTTCCTTTGTTTGTGTTTGATGTATCAAAGCAAAGTGAAAGGTTAAAGTATTCTGTAACTGATATTCATATTAAGGTAACATTTACTAGAAATCCTCCTGCAAATACTGAAGCTTATGCTGTTTTACTTAGTGATAGGTTGATTAACTTTCAGAGTGATGGTAACAAGATGAGTGTAGTATATTAGGTAAAAATTTACTTAAATAAAAAATGCTAAAGATTGCAGATATTAAAAAGATATTAACAGATAACAATATTAAGTTTTACTCTTACTGGAACAAGAAAAAGTTTATTGATGTTTTAAAGGAGCATGGATTGTATCCTGAAGAGGAAGAAAAAAAATATTTAAAAAAAATTCCAAATTATGATAGATTAAAGGATATTGCTAAAAATCCTAAAACGGTTACCTTAAAGGATGTTGAAACTGAAGAGGTGATTGAATTTCCATCAATTTACAAGGCAAGTAAGTTTATTGATAGATGTCCACAAACAATTGAAAATTGGAATGGTAGAGTATGGAATGGTAAATATAGAATTGACATTCTCTAATTTTATTATTTTTAGAAAATAATAAAATTGACTTAAGGAAAGATTTTTTATACAAAAAATAATGGAACGACAATTTGATAAATATAATGTAAGAGGTTTAAGAAACTTAGCAAGGGAAAGGGGATTAAGAAGATACTCAAGACTTAGACGTGATGAATTAATTACCCTTTCAATCAATACTGGACCTTCTATATTAGATAGAGACCTGGGAACCACGAGTGACCCGGTTTTAGTACCAACAATTGCTCGACCTTTACCAACACCATCAAGGCAAAGAACACCTACACCAACAACTACTTCAGTTGATGATTTGTTAAGAAGTTTGGAAAATGTTAAAGATGTTCCAAAAAGTATTTCACCTGAAGTTAATGCTTTAAAAAAGAAAATAAAAGATATATATAGTAAAATAGATCAAATAAATATAAAATTAAGTAAATCTGCTTTGAAAAATTATGCTGAAGAACATAAAATAAAAGGGATACCAGTTGCAACACCACAAGAGTTTTTAGAGCTAACACAACCATCAATCATAAAAATTTTAAAAAGTATCCGTGGGACTAAGGTAAAAATGAATCTTCAATGTATCATGAAAAGAGGAGAGGGTAAGGATGAACAAAGGGTAGAAGCTAATTTTTCTTCTGGGAAAAAAACTCATAGTGGATATGAGATTAATTTAGAAGGAACCAATGCAATAGAATTATACTATACTATGATGGAAAGAATTCTAGAAATTTTTGTTAGTTTTATCACAAATGGTAGTGGTTGGAACTTTGTTAGTGTGGTTCATTTAAAATTACATTCTGTTATTTATGAACCATTAAATGCTGGTGGATGGGTACCATTACCTGATTGGATTGCTAACAAAAAGGTATGTATTAATATGAAAAGTAAAAATGATGAATGTTTTACAGATTGTATTTTAAGGCATTTAAATCCAACAGATAATCATCCTGAAAGAGTTGATGGTAATTTAAAATCTAAGAAAAATAGCTTAAATATGAAAGGAATTAAATATCCTGTTTCTTTACTTGATATAGATAAGTTTGAAAGACAAAATCCAAAAATTAGTGTTAATGTTTATAAATATAATAATAAGAAAAAAATCAGACGAATTCGAGCTATAAAAAGTTTAAAAGAAAATCATGTAAATTTGCTTTATATTGAAGATGGAGAAAAATCACATTATGTTTTAATAAAAAATTTTAAAGGTTTAATGAGAGAACAAGTATCTGGTGACAATGATGTAGAGTATTGTATGCTTTGTAATTGTCATTTTGGAAGTAAAAAACTTTTAGATAAGCATATGAAACGTTGTGTAGATTATGATGGAGTTGATTTAATAATGCCTGACCCAAAAGACCCTGAAGATGTTATAATAAAGTTTGAAAATTATTGTAGGAAAATAATGGTACCATTTGTTGTAGTAGCTGATTTTGAATGCTTGTTGAAGGCTATAGAAAATCTAAGTCAAGAAAAAAGCAATACAATTAAAACACAAAAGCATATACCAATTAGTTACAAGTACTTAATTTGTAGTTTTGATAGAAATGTTTTAAAACCAGTATTAAGAGGATATGTAGGTAAAGATGCAGAAAAAGATTTTATAGATAGTTTAACTAAGGATACCGAACAACTTTATGAAGAATATTATAAAAAACCAGTAAAAATTAAAATAATAGAAGATGAAGAAAAAAAATATGAAAATGAAAAACAATGTTGGATATGTAATGGTGAATTTACAGATAAAAATTACAAAGTAAGAGATCATTGTCATTTTACTGGTAAGTATCGTGGCGCCGCGCATAATGAATGTAATCTTAAAGCAAAAATTCCAGATTTTATCCCTGTCTTTTTTCATAATTTATCTGGTTATGATGCGCATGTTTTTATTAACTATATTGGTAAAACCAGTGGTAGAATTGATTGTATTCCAAACACTGAAGAAAAATATATTAGTTTTACTAAGTATATTATGGTGGGAAAGAAAAAAATATCTTAAATTAAGGTTTCTTGATAGTTTAAAACTTTTACCACAAAGTTTAGATTTTAAAAATTTATTAGAACGTAAGTACACAAAAGAGCAAGTACAATTACTAAGAAGAAAGGGGGTTTTCCCATATGAGTGGTTAGATTCTTTTGATAAGTTAAAAGAAACACAACTACCACCTATAGAAGCATTTTATTCAAGTTTAAACAAAGAACATATAAAACCTAAAGATTATGAACACGCCTTAAAAGTTTGGAAAGAATTTAAGATGAAAACATTTAGGGATTATTTAAAATTATACAATGAAGTAGATGTTTTACTTTTAGCTGATGTTATTGAAAACTTTAGATTTTCTAGTCTTGAAAATTTTGGTTTAGATCCTGCTTGGTATTATACTTTACCTGGATATGGATATGATGCAATGCTTAAAAAAAGTGAGATAAATCTAAAACTATTAACTGACCAAGATCAACTATTATTTTTTGAAAAATCTAAAAGGGGTGGTGTAAGCATGTGTAGTAAAAGATATGCAAAGGCTAACAATAAATATATGGGTGATATGTATGACTCATCAAAACCTTCTAAATATTTGATCTATATTGATAAAAACAGTCTTTATCCTTGGGCTATGACTAAACCTTTACCTGTAGGTGGTTTTGAATGGATGACCAGAGAAGAATTAGATAACTGGAAAAATTATCCATGCTTTTTAGAGGTTGATTTAGAGTATCCAGAAGAATTACATGATGAACATAGTGATATGCCTCTAGCAGCAGAACGATTAAAAATAGAAAGAGTAGAAAAATTAATTCCAAACTTAAATGATAAAGAAAAATATGTTCTTCATTATGAAGCTTTAAAAACTTACTTACGTTTAGGATTAAAAATTAAAAAGATACATGAAGGAATTAAATTTGAAGAAAGTAGTGATATTGAAAAATGTATTGATATGTGTGTAGATTTAAGAACGAAAGCAAAAAAAGATAAAAATAATTTTTTAGAACAAATATTTAAGTTAATGATGAATGCAGTTTTTGGTAAAACTATGGAAAACATAAGAAACAGAGTAAATATAGAATTAGTTAATGGTGAAAATTGTAAACGTTTTAAAAAGCTAACCGCAAAGTATAACTATCATGATCATACTATATTTTCTCCAGATTTAGTTGCTGTTCATATGAAAAAAATAGAGTTAGTATATGATAAGCCTATTTATTTAGGTGTAAGCATACTAGATATTAGTAAAACAACAATGTTATTAGATTATTATGAACATTTTAAGAAAATGTATGGTGATAAAGTAAGAATGTTATATACTGATACAGATAGTTTTATACTTGAAATAGAAACTGAAGATTTGTATGAAGATATGAAAAAAGATGCTGATACAATGTATGATTTTAGTGAATACCCACCAAACCACCCATTATATAGTGAAAAAAATAGAAATGTGCTAGGTATGTTTAAGGATGAATTAAAAGGGGATATCACGACTGAATTTGTAAGTGTAGGTGCCAAAACATATTGTTGTAAAAAACTATCATTAAAAAGAGAAAAAGAAACAAAAGAAAACCCTAATCCAAAAGCAATTTTAGATGAAAATGGTAAATTTATATATGAAGATCTTAGTAAAGATAAAGATGAAGATAAAAAAAAATGAAGCAGAAATCAGAAGATGTAAGGGGATAAAAAAGTCTGTTATTAAAAATGAAATGAAATTTAAAACTTATAAGGATTGTTTAGATACAGGAAAAGATTATTATACAAATAAGGGTGGGATAAGAAGTTATCTTCATGAATTAAACACTGTGAATATGCATAAAAGAGCATTAAGTTTTGAAGATGATAAAAGGTATATACTTTTAGATGGAAGTTATGATACTTTAGCAATTGGGCATCATAGGATTCTAAAATTAACAGAAGAAGAAAGAAAAATGTATGAAGCACAGGGGGCAAGACCAAAAACATATTAAAAAAAATTTATTTGTTTCCTGTAACAAATAAAAATATTTTTTTTTTTTAAATTTTTTTTATCAAAATCTTAAGGCACCCACAAACACATAAGCCGGTTAACAGATGCGTCATGCGTTGGTTGATGGTTGGATAAAAGGTTAAGCAATTGTCTGATGTAAGGGTTTGTTGGTTAGTTAATGCATTGGTTAGCTTGATGCGTTGGATTTTTTTTTTTTTCTTAAGAAATAAATTTTTTTTTAATTTTTAAAATTTGATTTAAGTAAAAAATGTTTATAAAAAAGGTTATGCCATTTGTTTGCTAGCCTTCATCAGACTGACTTGTTAACCCATTTTGTTTTTTAATTTTATGAGCATGTTAATGTTACATAAAATTGTTAAGGGGGAGCGTGTGTGTTAAGGGAAGGGGAAAATATAAACTTGCTTGTTATGCATAAGCTTGTTGGTTTGTTATAAGGGTGATGGGGTTGGTTAAGGGGGCTTGTTATGTATAAGCTCGTTATAAATTCATAAGTAGGGCTAGGTTTATATAAGGCTTAGTGCATGTTAAGGATGATGATAATGCGTAAGGGGGCTATGTCCTAGATCCGGTATTATCTTATCTACTCACAGCCAGTAATGGAGTAAAGTGGTTTTTCGATCCGCCAGCAGCTCCTTATTTGAGTGGCGTGCACGAGTCTATTGTAAAAACTGAAGAAAGAGCAGTTTACGCTACCTTAGGTTACGCAGATGTGAACGATGAAGAGCTAATGACCGCGTTTACAGCGGCTGAAAATCTCATAAACAGTAGACCTTTAACATATCACCCCTGGGATAAACCAGTTTTGACTCCAAATCATTTTTACATGGACATTTAGGGGGTCAATTTGCACCAGAAAGTGTAGACTCAACATCGTTTGACACTCGAAAACGTTGGCGCAGAGTGCAAGAACTAGTAAAACACTTCTGGGACAGGTGGTTTCGGGAGTTTCTTCCCATGTTGGGCGTGAGAAAGAAGTGGAACAGTGAAAAATGAGACTTTGCTATTGGGAACATTGTAACAGTGATTGATCAAGATATTAGGCGTGGTCATTGGAAAGTTGGTAAGGGCAAACAGACATGCCAGGGTATTGACAATCATGTGAGAGTGGTAGATGTGTTAGTTAATAGCAAGATACTAAAGCGACTACTTACCCGTCTGTGCCTTCTTGTAAAAAGTTCAGTGTAATAGTGATAGGGCCATAATAATGCCACTGAAAGTGTTTCTAGTGACAGAGCCATAATAATTCAAGTGTAAATAGTTGAAAATGTGAAAACCATCAAAAACTACAGTACAAGCATTATCGACAGAACATTATTCTACAGTCGGAAACAGACAAACGAACATGAAGATACCAAGAAATAAGTCGAACTATCAGAGACTTGATGCGACTAATTTCGAATGATTCAAACGAAAAGAAATCAGAAAAAAATATACATTGACATTATTTGTTGTTTACATACATGCATTAGACAACGAAAGAAAACGTGAGAAGTAGAAGATAGCCTCATTCGTATAGTCGATAATTTCTTTTCACTGTCCATATAAATGATGCCACCAGGTCGGTGTAGTCAGTTTTCAAAATTTATTTTTAGCCACCGAGGGTTCAAGAATGCGTGACATAGTTATCGATCGTGTCTGCAGCAGACGACGTTTAGCTAGGGTGGATTCGTAAAACATTATGATAAAGGTAGATATCTGGAGACAGGCAAAATAGAACTGATAGATTCACTGTTGTAGGGTGTATGGTTTCATAGTAGGAAAAGTGGCCTGTAGATCAAGTTAATTACTACGTACTGAGTGGGGTGGAGCTCTTGGCAATCATGCGGGGGTTATCTTCTAAATGATGACTATCCGTGGAAAACGAAATGGAGGAAAAGTAGCCAAGCTGAGAATGATGAAAATGGGCAAATCTCTCTCTCTCCGTGCATTGATCGATTAAACAGGTACTGAACAGACCTCCCTCTGTTGTAAACCATTACGCTGAGTAGGGACTGGGATCGGTTGGTTTAAATCAGGTAGCAGATGACGATCCAACCCCTGTGAGGTGGTAGTCTGATCATAGTCGCACTCAAATGGTGTACTCCACGATATATTGCAAAGACAAATTATGTCCAATACCACGTCATCAGTATCAGTCTGCTGCTCGAAGTACGTTAATTACCTCTGCCGAGCATCGTTGAACACGGAGGCCAAAATTAGATTGACCTTCTCCCGTCTAACTCACTCTTGTAAGAAAGAGATTTGATTGCTTCCAACAGAGAATAGGACTCTTCCCTCCCTGTTTTTGCACTGCGAGGTGTACTACCACAGAATTCGTCTGCTACAGACACGATCAATAAAATTCTATGTCACGCATTCTTGAACCCTTGGTGGCTAAAAATAGATTTTGAAAATTGACTGCACCGACCTGGTGGCATCATTGCGCGGTGCATATACTGATGGCTTTTTTCTCTGTCCATGGATTAAATCCGAACAGAAATCTCCCTTCAGTTTTCACAGCGCTATTTTGTCAAATATTTCATTACCAGGATGTTATTTGACAACAAGATAGAAATTGCTGAATATGTGTAAACGCAATTTCCTACACACAAAAAATATGTTAATTAACACGACCGAAGCGCTAGATATTATGTTTTATGTTTTGCAACTCAACGCCGCAGAAATCCTTTTAAGCCCGCAAGGTGAAATGGTTATCTGCTTTTAATAAACGGTATTTTGTTTGGGGTTAATATACTGTAAAACAGACTATCGTAGTAAAAGTACGATGCTGCTTCCCTGCCTGTATCTTTACTACTGTCGAAACGAGGGAACCATGCATTTCCAAAATGGCATCGGGAGATCACCGGGACGCTTCAAGACAATCTCCGAGCAGAGTTGTCGTTCGTTACTCTCACCATACATCTCTGCAACGGGCTAAATGACAAGAATCTTGTCAAACCGAGGAAAACATGTTTTGTTACTATTTAACTGTTTCATGTGTAACATAATAAAGTAGACAAAGGAAATATGATTCCGGATACATTGTAGGTGCATTCAAACTGATGAATTTACCTGTATACAATGGAACTATTTTTTCAAGCTTCTTTACTGATCAGAATCTTACGCCAATTGTAAAAAAAAAAATGGCTGCGCCCATGAATGATGACAATTTAACACACCGATGGATCTAAGTTTGTAAGATTAAAAGACAAGTTATTGTCCTTTAAAAGACATTTAAGCTTTTCAGAAAATCTCTCTTTTTGACATTTCCTACCACTAAGTCTGACTGGCCGTATGCTGTTTGAACAGCACACAAAACAGTCTCACCGGCGTTTGTGTCGCCATTTTGCCTTATGGTCATGCGACGAAAATATCACGTGATGACGGACTACTTTCTGAGCCAACTACAGAGGTGAATGGAAATGATCCGTAGTTCAAGAGAGTGGCTTCAAGATAGTAAAACGAAGTGTTACGTCGTGAAAATTAAATAAACATGTGCCAACACAACACGATTCAACTGAGAATTAAAATGGCTGCGATGGCTTGATTGCATATTGACGAAATGCAACTCTAATTGCCGCGTGCGGTAAAAAACACAGACAGAAGGAGAATGGAATTCCTTGTTTCGCAGCCAATATCAAACTTGGCTGTTATCCATGGGTATGTGTTTTTACATTTCTTATTCACTTTGCTTCTATATGCTCGACCGACCTTTTTTCGAGGGGTACCTGTTTTCGAACCCAAATAATATCCCAGTTTTCTTGTAAACTTTGATGTGAATGATGCCACTGTTTCTTGTGAACTGCTTACTTGAATGTAAACAACTGTGTCACTGCTGTTGACTTACAAAATGCAACAAAAACATGACAGTATGCATATTTCTAAAGGAAAGATGGGTTTCAGCGACAGTTTTCTTATTACCTTCTTCAACTTGATACATGCCCAATTTTAAGTCTCTGTCAGAAATTTTATTTTAATCCTGAAAAGCTTCTGAAGTGTGACATAGCCAATGTTGATGCCAAAAGGTCATGTGACTATACTGTAATAATGTGACAAGACATTGATCTATATTAAGAACACAAAATTTCATGACCGATTTCATTCGGTCACTTATGATTGAACAATTTTTCCAGAACATCGGCTGCTACTAAGAGTAAATGTTGCCAGCCCTATTATCAAGACACTGGATATTTTAACGTTTTATTATAAAATTGTGCCTGAAAAATTCATAATCTGTCTTCATATGTAAAATTAGGTTTACATGAATTGATGGAAGGGACCAAAATGCCTGAATTTTTGCTTTCTGGTATTCTGATGCTGCTGTCACGATAGGGCTAATGACGATCATCCATCTCTTTCATCATGCTTCAAAAACTGAAGATAATTGATTTAGAACTGTTTTTTTTTTTTTTTTTTCAAAACAGTTCCTTCTAGTGATTGTAAACATTTTAGTTGAGTTTTGGTGTACATGATGTTTTCCAATTCTTTATTCATAAACTGTTCTATAGGTATTGAAAGCTAAAAAATGAGTTTGGCTTTTCCCATGCACCCATTTCAGCTTCCGGCACAAGATTGAAGGGTAAAATACGTTGTTTTCGTTGAATAGACAAGAGATAATGGTTAAAGAGGCATTTAAAAATGATCTTTTGGGTTATGAAATAATTTTGGTAACCCTTACTTCCTTTAACCCTCTGACAAGCAACAAAATTTTAGACTAGTCCAAATTGAAAGCATTTGCAGACGACAAGATAAATGTGACCCTAAAATTGAAATTTGTTTTGAGAAGGATAGAAACATTGTTGGAAAAGGAGAAAATGCTGGTTACCAGCATTTTCTCCTAGTCCCACAATGTTTAGCATTTTCTCCTTTTTCTACAATGTTTTCAAAAGGCTTCTTTCTCAGGGTCGTTAAAACTCGGGATTGTGTGGAAAAGGGTTAAGTATTTGCGTGAATTCCTCATTTCATTAAAATATGCCTGAAATAAAATTGACAAATTCCTTCGAAAACACGTCAGTCCACACTGAAGCCCTGTTCCTGTGATTTTGGTTGGCCTGATGGCAACTGTTTCAAAAGAAATCTATTTTTAGTCAGTTGCCATGATGCTCCATGGCAGAGAGGAATGGGAAAAGGAGAAAGTGCTCATGACAAATTATTTATTCTTTTGCTTTGTTTTCAAAATTTATCCTCTGTAATGGGGTTAAATGTAGAAATGTATTAGGCATAAGGAAATGATGTTTTTGAACTTTTTCATACAAAACTGTATCAAAGGTGATTAAATGATGCAAGTGTACAGAATTACCGGAAGGTGTGTACGGATTTACCTGCAAGCTGAATTAATGGGATAAGCCAACCCCACCATCTGTCCCTTATTACCTCCCCCGGTATGACAACAAATCAAATCAACATATTCCTGTGACAATTTTTCTAAAGACGGAAGTTCGATATTCACGATCACAGTTATAGAGCTGATGACGCAAATATCAATTTTGTTCCCCCAGCTGGGCGGGGGGATAGAAATAGCCCAGCTGTCGCACTACAGAAGGGGTAAGACCCCCCCCCCCCCCCCCCCCCCACTGTGCCTGCCCGTTTGCCGTGGGCTGCAACTCGTGTCGTCTGATGACGGGATCCTGGTGGTTGAGTGGATTCAGAATATGGCCCTTGAATTGTTCTGCTTTCACAACACACCACTTTTGCCTTGAATTGGACTAAACGAGAGGCCAGGAGGGCCCGTCCTGATCAATCGGCTGGTCATGCCTAGCCCTAGGGCATTTCTCTTAACTGTGTATCGTTTTATCGTACACAAAAAAATCACAGAAGAAAATCTTTTTTCCTCTCTGTCAAAAATAGAAATCAGTGCCCTAGAAGGCGGTGGCTCATGGACTAATCGGGTGAAAGTTGGTGTTTGATTGACACTTGTAACCGCCCAAAGATAGCCTATGCTTGGTATGACATTCTGAGGGCCTACATTTGTCCGGTCTAGCCCTTTCACTTCGAGTATATTGCCGATGTATCCTTGTCATGATCTGCGTTTGGTTTCCCCAGATCATGTCCCCTTGTTGGGCTCCGAGGCGGGTGGGGAGCATCGGTAATGAATTAATAACAACTATCATGGCAACCCCAAAAAAGGCCAAGCGTGTCCTTTCCGATTCAGATTCTGAATCAGACATTTCTTCTACTTCTAATTCTACTTTTGCTAGGTTTATTGTCATAGAGTCAGCTGACACAAAAAAAGCAATTACAAAACTCTCACCTTTTATTATAGAAAAAACAATCTCTTCTATCTTAGGTACACCAAAATCAGTAAAGAAACTGAAAAATGAAACCCTGCTTGTTGAATGTTTTACCCAACAGCAGGCAAAAAATCTTCTTGGCCATAAAAAGTTCTACAACGTAGATGCTAAAATACACCCTCATAAATCCTTGAATACAAGCAAAGGAGTCATTCGATGCAAAGAACTATCATACTGTGACTCTATAGAAGAGATTAAGACTAATTTACAATCTCAAGCTGTGTCTGGCGTCAGAAGAATATCTGTTTTTAGAGATGGAATACGTAGAGAGACTCACACCTACATTTTAACATTCTCCACACCCTTTTTACCTACTTCCATTAAGATAGGATTTCAATCGGTGAATGTCGATGTGTATGTGCCAAACCCGCTGCGTTGCTATAAATGTCAGCGGTATGGCCATCATGAAAGCACCTGCACAAACACCCCTGTTTGCCCAAAATGTGCTTTCGAGGGCCCCGACCATGATCCGAAAACTTGAAATAACCCAATGCTCTGTTTTAATTGCAAGTCTTCTCATCCAACCTTCTCCAAAAGCTGCTCGGTATGGAAGGATGAGAAGGAAATTCTATCAATCAAATACAAGGAAAACATTAGCTTTTTGGAAGCAAGGAAAGTAGTTGAAAAACGAAGAAATGATGATACATTGCTGACTAGTGCAACTTCTTATGCCAAAGTCACATCTCCCATATCTTCACAAGGACATTGCTCAACCTGTGAACTCTTGGCAAAGAAACTTCTTGAAAAGTTTCCAGAAATGGCCAACGAGTTGAAGAGCTTAGTCCCAGGCATTCAACCTTCCAAACCCTCCAAACAGACACAACCTGCGCCCAAACCCACTACGCCATCCTTTACCCAAAAAACACCATCTACATCTTCCCAAAATAAAAATAAAGTCAGTTCGCAAGATACAAACTCCTCGTCTGACTCCCAAAAACTGAAATCAACATCAGTAAAGAAACAGCTTAGCGCTTCTACCACCCAGACAACCAAAGCAAAACCTCATTCCAAATCACCAAAGAAAAAGACTTCTACTGCACAGAAATCTAAAGCTTCCAGCTCTCCTAGTGAAAATAAGCCCAAAAATGATGATTCATTACCTATTTCAAATAAGTATAAACCTCTAGAGGACCAGGAAGAAAATATGGAAGAAGAAGAATTGGAGGAAGACCTCTCCGATTCTGAACTCGCCCCTCTTCAAACTGACTGGGATAAGGACGTAGATTCCTGGTCATCCTCAAAACCTGAGACTGAAGTCATAGTCCATATAAATACATAGGGTGTATGAAATACCTACAGAAACCACTTCATAACCCATGTTTACATTCTTTTAATGGGCATAATGGCTCACAATATTATACAATGGAACTGTCGAGGTCTAAAGTCAAATCATGAAGAGATATCACTTTTAATTAATGACCACAATCCTGTAGCAATTTGTTTACAGGAAACTTTCCTGAAGGAATCTGACACTGTCTCTTTCAGATATCACTCAATTTATAATAAAATATATAAAGAGGGTGATAAGGCCCAGGGCGGCGTGTCTGTTATTGTAAATAACAACATCCCCCATACACAAATACCGTTAAACTTCACTCTACAAGCTGTTGCTGTCCGTCTTTCCCTTCATAACACAATTACCTTATGCTCTATTTACCTCCCCCCGAGTTCCCCATTCAATGAAAACAAGCTCAATGATCTCATCTCACAGCTACCATCTCCTTTCATATTGGTAGGAGATTTTAATGGTCATAATATTATCTGGGGTAGCAGTGATACAAATCAAAGAGGCTTACAACTGGAGAACTTTATTTCTAACAATTCTTTGTCAATTATGAATGACAATAATTCAAAAACTTATCTTCATCCAGCAACTGGGTCTTACTCTTCCCTTGACCTTTCTCTGTGTAGCCCAGCCTTGCTTCAGAATTTTAACTGGAAAGTGGGAGACGACCTTTGTGGAAGCGATCACTTTCCAATTTTTATTACATCTTCTGAGCCATCTAGATGTGAACGTCCAAAGAAATGGAAACTCTCCAAAGCCAACAGGGACCTTTTTCAAGTTCTCTGTGAGCAAAATATTACAAGAGATAAACTTGTAGATTGTGCTGACCCTGCAGAATTATTTTCCCGGCTGCTCATTGATGTGGCAAAACAGTCAGTCCCACAGACCTCGACAAAGCCAAAACGCCCAAATAAGCCGTGGTTCACTGATGAATGTAAGTCGGCTATAAAAGAACGGAAAGAAGCTCTCAGAAAATTCAACCTGAGACCCACTCCGGAAAACCATAACCTCTTCCGTATTTCCAGGGCAAAAGCCAGACAAACCATAAAAAGTAGTAAGCGTAAGTCTTGGAGGCATTTTGTTTCCAGACTTAATGCTAGAACGTCTACAAAAAAGTCTGGGACATGATCAGAAAGATTAAAGGCAGTGCTTCTTCGCCTATTAAACATCTTTCTACAAACAATACAAATATTGAAAACCCTAAAGATATTGCAGATACTTTAGCCGATTCTTTTGCGAAGAAGTCCTCCTCTGAGAACTACTCTGAAAAGTTCCAAAGGAATAAAGTTAAAGAAGAAAAGAAAAGGCTGAATTTCAAATCCAACAATCTTGAGTTTTACAATAAACTGTTTTCATTCAAAGAACTCAAGTCCGCTTTAGATAAAGCCCATGACTCCTCTCCAGGTCAAGATAAAATACGTTATCAATTTCTAAAGCATTTACCAGATACCACTCTATCAATCTTACTTGATATTTTCAATGATATCTGGCAAAAAGGTGATTTACCTTCCTCCTGGAAAGAAGCTTTAGTAATTCCAATTCCAAAACTAGGGAAAGACACTTCCGACCCAAACAGCTATAGACCCATAGCTCTCACAAGTTGTCTCTGTAAAACTTTAGAGCGAATGGTCAACACCCGCCTTGTTTGGTTTTTAGAAAAACATAATCTCATTGTTGAAGTTCAAAGTGGTTTTAGACGTCAACGCAGTACAGTTGACCACCTTGTACGCTTTGTAAATTTTCTTAGAGAAGCCTTCATAAAAAAACAACATGTTGTATCAGTATTTTTTGATCTGGAGAGTGCTTATGACACTACCTGGAAATACGGAATTTTAAAGGACTTGCATGACTTTGGTCTCAGAGGCCGCTTACCTCTTTTTATATCTTCCTTTTTAAATAATCGCCTATTTCGTGTGAGGGTTGGCACAACCTTGTCAGATGCAAGGGAACAAGAAATGGGTGTGCCACAAGGATGTATCCTGTCTGTGACACTTTTTAGTATCAAGATCAACAGTATAATTACGGCTATTAACCCTGGTGTGGATTGTTGTTTATATGTGGACGATTTCGTCATATGTTTTAGATCAAGCCATATGGCCATTATTGAAAGACAGCTTCAACAATGTTTAAACAAACTGCAGACATGGTCTGATGAAAACGGTTTTAAGTTTTCAAAGACGAAAACAAAATGTGTTCACTTTTGTCAGTTACGAGGTCATCATCCAGACCCTGAGCTACATCTTGACAACACAAGAATTGAAGTTGTATCAGAATTTAAATTTTTAGGTGTCATCTTTGACAAGAAATTGTCCTTTTTGCCCCACATTAAAGCACTTAAAAAGAAATGCTATAAGGCACTCAATCTTCTCAAAACAGTTGCTCATTCGGAATGGGTAGCAGATAAGAAAGTTCTTTTACGTCTCTATCGCTCCCTCATTCGCTCCAAGTTAGACTATAGCTCCATTGTGTATGGTTCAGCCCGCAAATCATATTTGAAGATCCTTGACACAATCCACAATCAGGGTTTACGTCTGGCCCTTGGGGCTTTTCGAACCTCGCCTATCAACAGCCTGTATGTAGAGGCCAATGAGCCTTCTCTCTCTCACAGAAGGCTCAAGTTATCCCTTCAATATATGTTAAAGTTGAAAGCAAACCCATCCAACCCTACACACAAAATAGTTTTTAACCCTGGCTGCAAAAACTTATTTGCTAGGAAGCCAAATGCAATAACGCCATTTGGTATCCGCATGGAACCTCATCTGGACAATTTCCATGTTGACATGGATGCCATTTGTGAAAGCAAAATTCCCGATACCCCTCCGTGGTTGATAAAGGCTGCTGAATTTTGTTTTGACCTTCTAGCTCACAAGAAATCAACCACAGATAGAGTTGTTTTCCAAAATCAATATCAGGAAATCAAAGAACTGTACAACTCATATAAACCCATATATACAGATGGATCTAAGGATGGGCACGCTGTTTCAGCAGCAGCAGTAATTGGTAATAAAAGAAAAAAATGTCGCCTTCCTGACAATTCTTCAATATTTTCTGCTGAAGTGAAGGCAATCGACCTTGCTTTGAGTCTAGCAGAGGAAAGTAGGTCTAACCGCTTTCTTCTGTTCTCAGACTCTCTCTCTACACTCCAGGCTCTTTATAATCAGAAAATTGCGAACCCATCTATTTGTGCTGTTCTTGAGAGAATTTCCTCTCTCTCCGATACAAACAAGTTTGTATTTTGCTGGCGTCCTAGTCACATGGGTATTCGAGGCAATGAAAAGGCCGATGAACTTGCCAAGTCGGCATTGTCTCTGCCCATATCTCATTTTAAAATACCTTACACAGATTTTAAAGCGTCAATTTTACCTTTCATCCAATTTCTTTGGCAATCCCAGTGGGATGCTGATCACTTCAACAAACTTCATTCCGTTAAACCAACCCTTGGCGAATGGTACCCCTCTTACAGGTCTGTTCGTCGAGAAGAGGTGATAATCACAAGGCTCCGAATCGGACATTCTCGGTTTACACACTCCTGGCTTTTAACCAGAGAAGATGCACCAGAATGTATTCAATGCAACGAACACCTTACAATGAAACATATTTTATTAGATTGCATTGACTTTCAGCCAATTCGTGAGAAATACTACAATGTTGACAGTATGCACAATCTCTTTGAAACAGTCAACATTGATTCAATTTTCACTTTCATCAAAGAGATTGGTCTATACAACAAGCTGTGATATTTCCTTAATTACCTTTTAACCTGTTCTGTAAACCCATATTTCTAACACTGAATCCTTTTTATCTCCAGTTTGCATCTCCTTAATGGGAGGATTGGCTCTCTTGGGAGTATCTTATCTCATTGGAGACGGGACCTCTTTAATGGGAGTATTTTGATCCCATTGGAGGCTCCACCCTTTCTCAGTTTTAAAATTTCATTTCTTTTAAACTACTATTCACATTGTTAGTAGATAATAAAAGACTCGACCTGGGCCACCCCCCTTACACAACAAAAAAAGCTTATTTCATGTTCTACTTAACCCTCACCAAAAATTTCATGTAACACGCCTTCTAAGCCGCATGCTCATAAAATCATAAAATCATAAAATCTTAAAATCATAAAATCATGAAATCTTAAAATCATGAAATCATAAACCAACGAACCAATAGGTTAAGCAATCATAATTAAATTAAACTAACCCCCATCTTAATCCTTTTACCTTTAATTCAATTAATATATCATCCCAACCCCTCACTCCTACTAGATGAAAAATTTTCGAAAAAAAAAAAATTAATTTTTTAAAAAAATTTTCACCATCACGCATCATTACATCAGTTAATTATTGCATCAGGCTAACCGGGTGCATCATTACATCATTGCATCAGTTAACCAGCTAACCAACGGCATCAGCTAACCAAGCAAACCCTTACATCTGCAACCCCCAATTAACCCCCCATCAACCAACGCGTCACGCAATGGCTAGCCGGTTTATGAGTTAGTGGGTGGGTTGGGATTATGAATTAAAAAATTATAAATATTTAATCTTTTTACTAGATTTAATATTTTATTTTGTTTCATCTGTTAGTTTATAATGACCCCATGATAAAGTTCTATAACTTCCATCCCTCAGTATCAAACCCTTTTTATCATCCTCAAAGCTTAATGCTATTTTATTCATTTTTATAGTTGTTAATTCATGAAGTTTACTTTTTATTCCTCCCATAGTTACACAAAAATCTTTTTCAGTATCCAAACAATCTTTATAAGTTTTAAATTTTAGGTCTTTTTTTATTACTGACTTTTTAACTCCTTTACATTTTTTAGTTTCTGATGAACTATCTTCATAAACAAACATACCATTTTTATCAGTTAACGCATTACCATTTTTATCTTTTCTTAAGATAAATTTTTTCATAGCATAAGTTTTTGCTCCTGGACTTACAAATCCAGTTAAAAGATCTCCTTCCATTTCATCCTTAAATTTACCTAACACATTACAATTTTTATCACTATACAATGGATGATTTTTTGGATAATTACTAAAGTCAAACAAATCATTAGCATCCTCTTTTAAATCTTCATACAAATCTTCAGTTTCTATTTTTAAAACATAACTATCAGTATCAGTATAGCACATAAATACTTTATCTTCACCAAATTTATTTTTAAAATAGTTATAATAATCTTCTAACATAGTTGTTTTGCTAATATCAAGTATGCTTACTCCTAAATAAATTGGTTTATCATATTTAATCCTTGTTTTTTTCATATGTACCGCAACCAAATTTTCATCAAATATAGTATGATTATGAAAGTTATGTTTTGCTGTTAACTTTTTAAATCGTTCACTATTTTCACCATTAACTAATTCTATGTTTACTCTATTTCTTATATTTTCCATGGTTTTACCAAAAACAGAATTCATTGCTAACTTCCATAAATTATCTAAAAATTTATTTTTATCCTTCTTTGCTTGTGTTCTTAAAGCCACACACTTATCAACATATTTTTTAATAGCGGTACTCTCTTGATATTTAATTCCACGATGTATTTTTTTAATTTTTAATCCTAATCTCAGGTAAGTCTTTAAAGTTTCATGATGAAGTATATATTTTTCCTTATCATTTAAGTTTGGTATTAACTTTTCTACTTTACTAACTTTTAATTTTTCTGCTGCTAAAGGCATTTCATTATGCAAATCATGTAACTCTTTAGGATACTCCAAATCAACCTCCAGGGTACAGGGATATTTTTCCCAGTTATCTAATTCTTCTTTAGTCATCCATTTAAAATCACCTACAGGTAAAGGCTTACTCATAGCCCAAGGATAAAGACTGTTTTTATCAATATAAAACCCATATATACTAGGTTTAGTTGAATCATACTCATCACCCATATACTTATTGTTTGCTTCAAAATGTCTAATACTTGTCATGCAAGTGCCACCCCTTTTTGACCCTTCAAAAAAGTTAAGCATATTAATATCAGTAAGTTTTTCTAATTTTATTTCGCTTACCTTAAGCATAGCATCCCATCCATATCCAGGTAAAGTATAATACCAAGCAGGATCTAAACCAAATTCTTTATGCATAGAAAATCTAAAGTTTTCCATAACATCGGCTAAAAGTATTGCATCTGTTTCATTGTATAGTTGTAAATAATCAGACATAGTTTTGCAACCAAAAACATCCCACACTTTTAACGCATGTGCCAGATCTTCTTCTGAAATTCCTTCTCCATTTAAGCTTGAATAAAATTCTTCTATAGGTGGTAGTTGTGTTTCTTTTAACTTATCAAAACTATCCATCCATTCATAAGGAAAGATACCCTTTCTACTTAACAATTTTAATTTTTCTTCTGTATAACCACCACGATGTTTTTCTAAATAATACTTTAAATTTTTAAAATTTTCATCTTTTAAATTTTCTACAATTTTTTCTAAACTACTAGCTAAAAACTTAAAACTATCAAGAAATCTTAATTTAATATTTTTATTTCCTACCTTTAGATTTTTTGTAAAACTAATATATTTTTCTTCTGTGTTAGGTAAACAATCAATTCTACCACTAGTTTTACCAAGATACTTAATAAAAATATGTGCATCATAACCAGATAAATTATGAAAGAAAACAGGTATAAAATTTGGAACTTTTGCTTTAAGATTACAATCATTATGTGCGGCACCTCTATACTCACCAGTAAAATGACAATGATCTCTTACTTTATAATTTTCATGAGTAAATTTACCACCACATATCCAACATTTTACTTCATTTTTATGTTTTCTAACTTTATCTTCAGTTAATTTTTCTATTTCTACTGGGTTTTTATAAAATTCTTTATAAAGTTGTTTAACATCCTTAGTTAAAGTATCTATAAAATGTTTTTCGGCATCCTCACCTACATATCCTCTTAATACTGGTTTCATAATTTTATCATTAGAAGGACAAATTAGATAGTTATAACTTACAGGTATATGCTTTTGTGTTTCAATAGTATTACTTTTTTGTTGTTGTTCTATTTTTTGTAATATACATTCAAAATCAGCAATAACTGCAAATGGTACCATAATTTTTCTACAATAGTTTTTAAACTTTATTAAAATTTCTTCAGGATTTTCAGGATCAAACTTAGGCATTATTAAATCAACTCCATCATGATCTTCACAACGCTCCATATGTTTTTCTAAAAGTTTTTCACTACCAAAATGGTTCATACAAAGCATACAATACTTAACATTATTATTAGAGGCAGTTTGTGTTCTCAGTAAAGCAATAATATTTTTTATTAAAACATAATGTGTTTTTTCTTCTTCATCTTCAATATATAACAAATTTATATGATTTTCTTTTAAACTTTTTATAGCTCTAATACGTTTGATTTTTTCCTTACCTTCTACTATCCCAAAAACATTAACGCTAATTGTTGGATTTTGCCTTTCAAACTTATCTATATCCTGTAAAGAAACAGGATATTTAATTCCTTTCATATTTAAGCTATTTTCCTTAGATTTTAAATCACCAATTCTTTCAGGGTGGTTATCTGTTGGATTTAATTGCCTTAAAACACACCATTTAAAACAATCATCATCCTTACTTTTCATATTAATACATGCCTTTTTATTAGCAATCCACTTAGGTAGGGGTAGCCAATCACCTGCTCTTAATGGTTCATAAATAACACTATGTAACTTTAAATGAACCACACTATTAAACGACCAACCACTACCATTTGAAGTAAATTTAATAAAATTTACTATAATTCTTTCCATCATTTTTTCGTATACTTCTTCTACATTAGTTCCTTCTAAGAAAATCTCATAACTACCAGAAGAAAAATTTGCTTTTACTATTTGTCTATTATTATCCTCTCCTCTTTCCATAAAACATTGAAGATTTAATTTTACTTTATGACTATGCATGCTACTTAAAAGTTTTTCAATTGTTGGTTTTGTTAGCATTAAAAACTCTTGTAACGTTTTAACAGGTATACCGTCTATTTTATGTTCAGTTGCATAATTATCTAAGGCAGATCTATTTTGAATTATTTTTATTTTTTCCTCTCTTTCTTCATCATATATACTTTTTAATTTATTTTTTAAAGCATTAAGTTCAGGTGTTAAACTTGGTTGTTCTACTCTTACATTTTCTAAACTCCTTAGCAAATCATTAACTGAAGTAGTTTGTTGCCTGGTTGGTGATATATTAGGTGTTGGTGGTATATAGGGCGTTGGTTGTAATATTGGTGCATCAATGGCAACGATATCCCTATCTAATATTGAGGGTCCCGTATTAATCAAAAGAGTTATTAGTTCATCACGTCTAAGCCTTGAGTATCTTCTTAATCCCCTTTCCCTTGCTAAATTTCTTAATCCAGCTACATTATATCTATCAAACTGTCGATCCATTTTTAAAAATAAAATATTATTTCCTTAAGTCAAATTTTATTATTTTTTTATAAATAATAAAATTAAAGAATATCAATTCTATATTTACTTTTCCATACTCTACCATTCCAGTTTTCTATTGTTTGAGGGCAACGCTCAATAAACTTACTAGCCTTATAAATTGATGGAAACTCTTTCACCTCTTCAGTTTCAACATCCTTTAAGGTAACCCTCTTTGGGTTTTTAGCAATATCCTTTAATCTTTCATAATTAGGAATTTTTTTTAAAAATTTTTTTTCTTCCTCTTCAGGATACAAACCATGCTCTTTTAACACATCAATATACTTTTTCTTGTTCCAATAGGAATAAAACTTAATATTGTTATCTGTTAATATTTTTTTAAAATCAGCAATCTTTTTCATTTTATTTAAGTAAAAAATTACTTAATATACTACACTCATCTTATTCCCATCACTCTGGAAGTTAATTAGCCTGTCACTAAGTAAAACTGTATAAGCTATAGTATTTGCTGGAACACCTGGATCTGCATCAAAGCTTGCTTTAACATGAATATCAGTAACAGAATACTTAAGCCTTTCACTTTGTTTTGATAAATCAAACACAAACAAAGGAAAGAGAGTTTTATAATCTGAAGGAGTAATATTAGGGTTTGATACTAATTCATCCATGTTAAAAAACTTTTTTCTAAATGAAGCCGCTTCATTAAATATTCTACTAAATAGATTAGTTTTAAAATTAATAAAATGATCATAAGCAGGATATTTTCTTGAACCTAACATTACATATATATTATTTACTTTTAAGTTATTAAATATAGCAGGGTTTTGATCTTGATTAATACTTTTATCAGTTTGAAAACCAACAATTAAAAATCGCGGTACTTCAGGAGATGATTTAGATGATAACCTCCAAGTAAATGCCGTTGTTCGTGGAACCGCAATACTATCACTTTGTATCATTCTATACCCAACTGGGAATTTTTCTTTCTTCTCAATAATTTTAAAAAGTTCTAGCTTGTTTCTATCTTCAGGCACAACGTGTGGCATAAACCAAGATACTTTATCTAATCTAACTTTACCATCAGTAACAGTGTCTTTTTTAAAAATTGCTTCTGTATCTACGTTTCTTGTTAAGGTTAAAGTTTGTTTCATACCATATAAAATTTTGTTGTAATCTTCACAAAAACCAAATATATGTTTCAATGGTATCCTAAAACTAAATAATCCTTTACTTCCTGCTCCTATATCTAGATCACCTGTGCCCAAAATATATTCTCTTCTAATTTTAAAACCTGCATTATCATTACTAGCTTCTTCTCTAGTGTCTTTATACCACAATTGATTTAGCCCCTGTGATTTAGAAAAGTCATCGGGATATTTTAACAGTCCTAGCATTGTAGTAGTTTGACCAGGATAATTAATGTTTTCTATCTCTTGTCCACTAAGTTGATATCTAATATTTTTAAACAAATACATTAAACCATTATTTGTTAAGGTTACCAAATCACCAGCATTAGTTGAATCATATACATTTCCATTTGCTTTCATTAATCCACCATTAATCTCAAGAAATGATTCTGAAGGATGATAAAAAATATCTTGAGTTTCGATATCAATCCTAATATTTCCTCCAGGGTTGTTTAGATTGGTTCCTGAAATAGGCAGATATTCATAATATTCATATTCATTAATACTATCATCTTTAAAAATTGGTGCTTTAATATTTAAAATATCCATTTTATTATATGCAATTATAATTTTAAGTCAAATTATAATTGTTTAAATTAATTAATTTGCCCATAGTTGAGGGAATGACTTGTTTTCATCATTTACATACACACCCTTAAGTTTAATATTTTTAATTTTTTCTACTGAAAGGTTTTTTTTCATTTTTAGATAAATTCTATTTCCGTAAAGTATGGTTACCTTAGACATATTATTTTTTTTTAGATATTGATTTACATCTTCTTCAAATTCATTAATGATATCAGCTTTTTCAGGTGACAATTTTAAAACAACCTTTTTATAATCATAATTTGTATCACTGCTATCTAATACTTCACAATCTTCATCAAGTTTTAAATTAGCATAAAGGATACTAACCTTTTTTGTATTGTATTTTTCATAATGCGTTAAATTAAATTTTAGATTAGTCATTCTTTTTATTTAATGTTTATTTTTACTTAACTTAAATTTATAATACTTTAACTCCACCACCCTTACTATTTAATTTCTTAACTAAATCTTGTATAGCAATGGCACTACCATCTATTAAGGTGTTAATATCTTGCATTGCAGGTTGTGTTGTTGTAGTAGGCTTTTGAGTATATTTTTCTATAATCTTTTTAGATTTTGGTGTTAAAGCCTTTTGAACTAACTTTTTACCTGCATCAACCGCGGCACTCTTTCCAACCTCTAATGCTTTCTTTGCCCCTTCCTTAGCTACACTCTTACCAACATCAACTGCTGAAGATGCAATTTGTTTAGCTGCACTGCTTGTAAAGAATTTTGTAAGAAAATTGGCTAAAGTATCAAATATTCCTGCCCCTCCATATACATAACTTCTTTTAAATCCTCTCTTTTGTGATGTAATCATTTTTATAGTATAGACATTAATTTTTTATAAGTTTTTGCATTTAAAACACGCTGTCTTTTTAATTCATCACAAATACTTACAAGCTCATTTCTCACACCTGTATTACCGGCTCCTTTACTCGCCATTAAGAGGTCTAATCTTTCTAATAATGCATTAGGGTCAGATGGGATCACAACAATTCCTTTTCCAAGGACAGAATCATTCCAAATATTCCCAAGTATGTTTTTCCACTTTTTTCCTCTACTGCTTTTTGGAAAATTACTTTTTTTGTTATTCTCTCGATGAAGGGTGCCAGATTTTAGCATTATCTCCTTGTATTCTTTAAAATCTTTACTTTCGTTACCCCCATATATTTTTTCATCCGGGTTTTTAGCTACAATTAACTCCCACAGACCAGGAGTGCCTTCATAAATTTTATTTCCAAGTAAAAGATCATTTCCTAAAATTTCGACTTTCTCACTACCAATATAAAATTCACCGTCTTTGTCATATATCCCAAATGTTGTATCAGCTTCATCCTTATTAGTGAATCTTCTTAGTTGCTTTGCTGCACGTGATCCAATAAGCAATAATGGTTCATCATCATCCGCTTGTTCCATAAACCAAAGTATTTCTTCACGTTCTTCATCAGTAAGGTCCTCTTTTTCATATGCTTTTATAGAAGGAAAGGCAGGAAACGTAATAGCCTGTGGTAGCTGTTCAATCCCCTCTTTAATAGGTTTAAGCACTTCTGTAATTTCCTTTGTTGCAGCTTTTTGTATTTCTGTAATAGGTTTAAAAAACTTTGAAAGGTCTGTTTGTAATTCAATTTCACCTGTTTTTTCTGCAAGCTGATTATCACGAATTCTTTTCTTCAGTGCAATGAATTCTTTTACTGTTTGCTCCCTTTTTAAAGGGTCTCGTATCTTTAAAAATGACATTTTTAAAAAGTAAAAAATTTTTTTAATTTGTGTTGTCTATCTCACATGCACAAGAACATTTAAACTTAGGTGGTTTTAGTTTTAATTTGAATGCCTTTCTACAAGCCTCCTGAATTCCTCCCGTGCTTCTATTCGCCCCTTCTCTATTAAACTCTCTGATTCCTCTAGCTTGCTTTTTTTCTTAGACTTACTCCTAATTTCTTCCTTCATTTGTTTGTATTTTTCCAATTCTTCCATAATTAAAGTAAATTCTGAATGATCTATTTTGTTGTCTGTTATTGCTTTTGATATATGTGTAAGTAGTGTGTTTAGCTTTGAATCAGCCAACATTTTTATCTGAAGATGTTTTTCTGATTTTGTTCTGGTTCTTCTAACCACAAACTTACCCACTAAAGCGGCTAACCCAACAACTAAAGCACAGCCTTCTAGAACCATAGTTGCAGGTATCGCTACAACGGTTGATAGTAAAGCGATTCCTCCTGCTCCGGCGCCTAGTGCTATAACGGTTAGTCCAGCTTCTACATTGTCCACATTCTTACTAATCTTTAAATACTTTTTACTTAGTTGCTCTCTTTCCGTAACTTCATTTTCTAGAAAAGTCTGAATTTCTGATATCTTTTGTAACCTGAATGATTGACCATTGTCTCTTGAGGATATTACTGACTCTAGTGATGGTGCATTTGGTATATTTCGTTCTTCTGGTAGCTCTGGATAAATCTTTTCTTTTAGTTCCATTTTATTTACAACTATTTTTTAAATTGAGTAATAAAGACGACACAAAAATGTGTTTTCTTGTATTTTTTTTATTTTATTAGAGTTGTTTGTAATTGTGGTAACCATGTCATCCACCTCTTCTAATGTAACTTCATTTGTAATAGTTAATTGATTAAGTTTTAAAGCATAAGATAGAGAAACTAAAACAAAGCCTTTACTCATATTGAAACCAATACCTAAGGCTATCGTCTTCGTTTGTCCTCCTTCTAATACTAATGGTTGTTGTGTAAAAACATCCCATGTAACAGGATTAACTTTTTTAGCTGGATACTTAACTTCTACAGGTTTCCAAAAAATAGTTTTTGGTTGAACTATTTTATGTTTTCCATTTCCAAATTTATGCACATTCATTTTTTTAATTTACAATATTGCACCTAATATAGGAATATTAGCAAATGGGCTATTAGGTCCTAAAAGAAGACCTTTTCCATCATAAATTTTACCACCTTGTTTTAAATACAATCCATCACCAACGGAACCTAATCTGTTACCTTTGTATGGTTTAAGATATAAACCTTCACCATCAGTTTCTACTTGACAGACGCAACCACCTTTCTTAAGATACAAACCATTACCCATTGCTTTTTGTACTCCTGAAGATGCCAAACCAGATAGTGCACCAACTCCTATAGCAGGTAAAACGGTTCTTGCTAATGTAGGTAGAACTGATGAAGCTAATCCTGCTATTAGAGGTAAAAATCCACCTTCTACTTTCATATTATGCTTAAGTTGTTTAGTTGACATTCTAAACGTTGCCCCCTTACCACTTTTATAAGCTTTTGTAAGTTTATTTACTTGTGATTTGGTTAAAGCTATTACATCATTACCATGAATATCCTTATGATTTAAACGAATACTTGCCGGAGCTTTGTTTCTAAAAGAATGTAAAATTTTTTCTTTTTGTCCGTCTGATATATTTATTTTTGCATTAATATAGTTTGTCATTTTTATATCTATCTTGCTTCTCTTATATGAAATCTAATTGTTAAATTTTCCCCTCTAAGATTGAGTAATGTTCCATCTTGGTCTGTAATTGTTACATTTAAATTATGTATTTCATTTAATGTTAATGGAAGGTAAACAAGGTTTACCGGATTTTCTATAATTTTATATCCTGGTGATACATTTGGAAAAAAACTATAAATTGTATTTTTTTGTGAACCGTTAACATAACTACCTGAAATTAAATCTATATTAACTAGTAAGCTATTAATACTAAGAATATTTACTACATTTTCTGATTCATGAAATCCTTGTGTATATTTAGAACGGGTGAACCCTAATATTTTAGCAATAGAATTTTGTTGGTTAAAATCAACCTGATATCCATTTTCTAAAACAAGAATAGACTTTAAAGTATTAGTATTTGCTGAGATGCTAATATAATATTCTTCATTAACAGCATCATAATGACCCTTTTTTCTCATTTCTTGTTGAATTACATCATTAATATCAACTAGATCATAACTTCCTTCAGGTATTCTTATTTTTACCCATGTTGCACCATTATCTGGTGAATAAACAAAAATGTTATTGCTTGCATCAATATTAGGAAATGAATAATAAGTTTCAAGATTAACCAATGCTATTTCATATTCTTTATCTTTTTCTAATTTAAGTGGAGGAGTAAATCTTGTTGTAAACTCTGTTTTGTTATCGCTTACGATAATTTGAAATGATGTTTTATGGTTAGTGTTTTTTACTATCTTTTCAAGTAATTCTACTTCCATTTTATAAATTTGTAAAATATATTTTAATGAAAAATATATTTTTTTAATTATAATCCTTGTAATTTCGTGGTATGTAAAAGTTGTCAAAACCACATCTATATTTTCCATCATTAGGGTTCTTAGTTAAATCTAACACTACAAAACCATGAGGTATCTCCCAACACTTTTTACAAAAATTGATAAACTCTGTTTTAGTCATATCATCTCCTACATGATCACTATAAATATGATTAAGATTTTTTAAGTCTTGTCTAAACAAGCATATTAAGTTTGCATTTTCTCTAATAGTTTGACGTGGTAGTCTAAAATAATTTTGTGCCAGATAAAAACAATCAGCATTACTATGTCTTCCTCTTACATAATAGTTTTCACACTTGTTTTGTCTTTCTAAAAGTAAGTCATCAAATATCATTAAGTTTTTATTTGATGCATTTAAATCTCTTGGATCAGGTACATCACTAGCATATTCAAAAAATTCACAATCGATATCAGATTTTTCCTTAATTGTTTTTGCCCATTCTTCAACTAATGCTGTAGGTGAAATATCTCGGTTTTGAACTTCATCTTTAAGTGAGAACAACCTTAATATGTATTCTTTTGGTATTTTTTCTTCAAAAGCTTTTTTAAGTATGCGATATTCTGGTTGAAACAAACTTTTACCAAAAACGAATAAGTTACCATAATCTAACCAATCAGGTCTTAACAAAAGGTTAAGTAAAAGTGTAGTTTTACCACATCCTGATTTGCCTACTATTAATCCCCTGATACTCCTAGGTAAAAGGGGATGGTTAAATCTTTTTGCTAATGTTTCATTCCAAGATAAATTAACAATATCCATATTTTAATTAAAAAAATTTATTTTAATATATAAAAAATGTATTGTGTTAAATGTAAAAAGAAAACTGATACTACAGATTTAAGTTGTACGGTAAGTAAAAATGGTAAAAATATGGTGCGAGGAAAATGCGCTATTTGTGGTACCGTGAAAACACAATTTGTTAAACAAAAAGAAGGTGGTTCATTGTTAAACAAAGCAATCAATAACTTACCTGTTGAAATGCACTTACCTGGGCATAACTTTACTGGCCCTGGTACCAAGTTAAAGAAAAGATTAAATCCTGACTTAACACCTAAAGAATGGTCAAAGCCTGTTAATCGTGTTGATAAAGCAGCATATCATCATGATATCTGTTATCTTAAGCATAATGATACAAAAACACGTAATGATGTGTGTGATGCTAATATGCTTAAAGAGTTAAAGGGTATCTATAATCCTACTATTAAGGAAAGAATGGAAAGAGGATTGGTTTCCTCATTGATAGGAACCAAGAAAAGATTTGGTATGGGTGTCGGTAAAAAAAAAATTTAGAAAATATAATGCTAGCAGAAGAATTACATAAACCTGTAAAAAGAAAATTTAAGAAAAGGAGAGTTAGAGTAAATGGTATCGATAGGATATGGGCAGCAGATTTAGTAGATATGCAAGCATTTTCTAAACTTAATCATGGAGTAAAATTTCTTCTTGCTGTCATTGACATCTTTTCAAAATATGGTTGGCTGGTCCCCTTAAAGGATAAAACAGGAAAATCTGTTTCTGCTGCACTGAAGAGTATTTTTAAGGAAAGAAAGCCTGAGAAAATGTGGGTTGATAAAGGTAAAGAGTTTTATAACAAAGATGTTAAAGATTTGGTTGAATTGTATTCTACTGAAAATGAAGAAAAATCAAGCGTTGTTGAGAGATGGATTAGAACAATGAAAGAAAAAATGTGGAAGTATTTCTCTGCTCACTCAACAAATGTATATATTGATGTATTACAAAATCTTGTTAAGGAATACAACAACACGAGACATTCTTCTATTAAGATGTCGCCAATTGAAGCAAGTAAGAAAAAAAATGAAAATAAAGTTTGGACAACATTGTATCCTGATTATGATCAAGTAAGGGAGGATATCAAACCAAAGTTTTCTGTTGGAGACAAAGTAAGGATAAGTAAAAAGAAAAAGACTTTTGAAAAAGGTTATACTACAAGATGGACTGAAGAGGTTTTTACGGTTATCGGAGTAAAACATACAACACCTATAACGTATAAGATTGAAGATTTAAATGGTGAAGAAATAAAAGGTTCTTTTTATGAACCGGAACTACAAAAAACGAGCCAAGAGGTGTATAGAATAGAAAAGATTATTAAAAAAGGTAAAAAGAAATCTCTTGTAAAGTGGAAAGGTTATTCTGATGAGTTTAATTCATGGGTTGACAACGATGCTATTGTAAATATTTAACTATATATAAAATGGAAAATATTTTAATTGATAATATAACTTTACCAAATAAACCTTTAAGCAATTTTGAGCTTGAGGATGCCGTAAAAAAATTAAAAATAAAAAATTTTAGAGGAACATTTTTAAGAGATGCCCTACCTAAAAAAGTAAGAAATAAAGAATGTGGTATATTAAATCTTGATGCTACTGGTGGACCTGGTACTCATTGGGTTGTTTGGTTTAAAGATGGAAAGAAAAAAATTTATTTTGATAGTTATGGTATTCAACCACCTCTTGAAATTATAGATTATTTAAAAAGTCCATTACATTACAATACGGATCAATTACAACAAGCAGGTGAAGTATTTTGTGGACATTTATGTTTATACATTCTTAAAGAGTTGTGCTTGGGTAATAAATTTCAAGATATTTTAAATAAACTTTTTTAGCAATATTAAAAACTATGCCTGTTGATAAATTTGGAAGAATGGATGAAGTTAAAACAAGCGGTGATGGGGTATCACTTGCTTACATTACTAACAACTTTTTACGTAAAGATGGAACGGTCACCGTTACCGGTTCCATAAATATGGATGGTAACACATTAACGAGGGTTAGTAATCCAGTAAATCCTCAGGATGTTGCTACTAAGAGTTATGTTGATGGTAGTAGCTCAGGGTTGTTAGATGAAAACGGGGGGTATCATATAGAGGGGTATCTAAACATGGGTTTTAATAAAATAAAAAACTTAGATGAACCTGAGGGGCCGAATGAAGCTGCTACAAAAAGATATGTAGATGGTAATAATGCAATACGAAAACAACAAGATGGTACCTGGTCTGCTGTTGCAGATATAAGCATGAAGGGGTATCATTTAATGGATCTTATAGATCCTGCATCCCCGATGGATGCTGCTACAAAAAGATATGTAGATTATGCTAATCGCGCATTTATTCATGATGGTGAAGCATATACATCAAGTAGTGACATTTCTATGGGTGGATGGAGGATTAATGATGTTGCTTCACCTATAAAAAATCGACAAGCTGCAAATAAGTTTTATGTAGATAGCATTGTTAATACGGCTACCGCAGGAAAAAGAGCTTTAACACAAAACCAAGCTGGGGTTTTCTTAGCAGCTGGTAAAATAGATATGAACACACACCCACTTACCGGCTTACCAAATCCAATAAACCGTGATTCTGCTGTCAATAAAAATTATGTTGATAATGGGGGTGCCATTGTAAAAAATCCTGATGGAAGCTTTACGGCCTCCGCGGATATAGATATGCAAGGCTTTACTATAAAAAATGCGGTAACCCCAGTAGAAGAAAGAGATATAGCAACAAAATCCTACGTAGATGAAAAAATAGACATTAAACCAAAACCTATAATTACCGTGTGGGCTGAGGAAAAGGGAGAACTTAAGAGAAACAGCTTTCAGTTTTCATTTGGTAATGGTTTATCCGGTCCATCTCATGCATTGGGGGGTTATTGTTTATCCGCGTCAGGAAGAATATTACGTGGCACATTAGTTACTTTACCAAAAGATGATAATGATAGTATACTTGAAATAACCATATCATCTGCTGAAACTGGAAAAAATATTATTAAAAATCGTGATGAGTTATGTGCTTGTACAGAGTTTAATCCTCCTATTGAGGTCAACCAATGTGATATTATAAATTTTAAAACTGTGTCAAAAAATCCAAAGGTAACTAATTCTTATGTAGCTATATTGATAGAATTGGATATGTAAAATATATAACCCAGAAAAAGGGTTAAATATTTATAAACTTAAAGTTTATGCTAAATTCTTCAATGTCATTAAGACAGCTTTCAAGGAAACTATGTTCATTTGGACAATCTATAAATCTTTGTTTAAAGAGAGATAGCAAATCAGTTAACTCTCTAACATAGAAAGAATGAGTAACACGCGTGTCATTACCGCCAGCATAAAATGTTATGTTTAGGTTACCCTCGTTAGGTTGTTCATAAAACATTTTACTGCAGTAATAGTAGATATCACTAAACCATCTTGGGTCTTTATAGGGCATTAGACCGGTTCCATTTGTGTAAATGATTTTGTTTGTGTTTATAGGATGAATATTTGATTTATCCTTAAGTAGGTCATTTAGCTTTTGCTTGAAATCTGGCTCTAGTTCTAGCATTTTATTTTATGAAATTTTTTGTTTAGTTAATTAAATCTATCTCTATTAAATCATTTTCTAGTTCTTCTCTTTCAGATATTAGATGATCTAGATAGAAACATTCGTCTGCAAATTCACAATTTTTATCAAACCATTCTTGCATTACACCACCGTATATACTATTAGTTAAGTAGTAAGTATATTTACTTATTTTTTTATAAAACTCTTCTAGTTCTCTAAATTCTTTTTCCAGATTTTCCACATGTTTGAATTCTTCTTCCTCTACGGAAAATGTTACACATGCTCTGTTTGTTATTTCTTTAAATAACTCATATTTATCACTAATTTCATGATATGCTCTTAATTGAAATTCGTCTATTACCTGTTTGTCTTTTACAGTTTTACTTGCTTCTATTTCTTCCTGTAATTTTTCCATATTTCTCTTTTAATATGGGTTATATATCATTTTAAGATGAAATATATACCATGGATTATTATTTATGTCCTATTTTAACATGATTTTTTTAGTATTTTTTGACAAACACATCAGCTACTTTCTTTATTATTTGTTTTTTAAAAAAATCACAATCCTTATCTAAAGATGAATGTTTATCATTTAAAGCTTGTATAACTTCATCTTCTATATCCTCAAACACTTTGTCTAAAGTTTCCTCCATCTGTTCTCTTATCTCATCAACATCTGTATCTAAAGCTATGTCGTTTTTTAAATCATCTAACCTAAACTGAAGATCCTCCTCTTTCACAGTGTTAAAGTAGCGGGTAAGATTTCTTATTGCTTTTTCTATTATATCCTCTACTCTACTTTCAAACAAACCGTTGATGATGCTTGCCTCATCATAAAACAAGTCATCAAACTCTTCTTGTGATCGTATGACAACACCATTGTTATCATTATTATCACTTATGTTTTCATTATTATTTTCAGTAAAACTTGCCATCTTACCTACTTTTACTTAGGAATTTTTTAATCTTAAATTCAATTTTTTATTTCTATCAAAGGAATAAAAAAAAATTTATTTTTTTTATTAAAAATTTTTGTAAATTTTGTTTAAATTTTTTTTTCGTAAATCAAGTTTACACAGATTTAATTATCAGCCTTAATATTTATAAATTTTGCATTAATAATATCAAGAATTGCTCTTAAAACATCGATATTTTTATAAATTTGTTGTCTTATTGCTATAATTCCTCTTCGTTTATTGTATTTCATTTTATTTTCATGGGTGGCAATCAACTTTTTATTTTCTTCACAAAGACTTTCAAGATTATTTAAGATTTTGCTTTTCATTTTATCATTTCTATCTTCAGTTTTTACCTTTTTTTCTTTTAAAAAATCTAATGCCCATCTTAATCGTGAATTGCTAACACCACTCTGTAAAGAATTTCTGATGTCTTCAAGGATGCCCTCACCAATATTATTAAACTCTGATATTGAAACTTGGAAATCATAATATTCATTATTTGAAAATATGATACCATGTTTTGATGTTCCGGTTTTCTTGCTTCTTAAATACATAATTGTCTCTATTGTTTCTGTGTTTGTAAATATCTTTTGGTTATTTACCTACTGTTTTTGCGCGATCTTTTACCTTAAAATCAATATTTTATTTACCATCATTCCATCCCACCCCACTAACTCATAAACCGGCTAGCCATTGCGTGACGCGTTGGTTGATGGGGGGTTAATTGGGGGTTGCAGATGTAAGGGTTTGCTTGGTTAGCTGATGCCGTTGGTTAGCTGGTTAACTGATGCAATGATGTAATGATGCACCCGGTTAGCCTGATGCAATAATTAACTGATGTAATGATGCGTGATGGTGAAAATTTTTTTAAAAAATTAATTTTTTTTTTTTCGAAAATTTTTCATCTAGTAGGAGTGAGGGGTTGGGATGATATATTAATTGAATTAAAGGTAAAAGGATTAAGATGGGGGTTAGTTTAATTTAATTATGATTGCTTAACCTATTGGTTCGTTGGTTTATGATTTCATGATTTTAAGATTTCATGATTTTATGATTTTAAGATTTTATGATTTTATGATTTTATGAGCATGCGGCTTAGAAGGCGTGTTACATGAAATTTTTGGTGAGGGTTAAGTAGAACATGAAATAAGCTTTTTTTGTTGTGTAAGGGGGGTGGCCCAGGTCGAGTCTTTTATTATCTACTATTGTTAACTTTTTCATATAAAACTTTGAGTAGGCAGGGATTGCCCAGCCACTCAATATTATATTTTATGCACATTATCAGTTACACATAACCTTTCTTCCACATGATCCTTCTTAATTCAACTCTTTTACTGTCAGCATGTCTCAAATCTTAAAAAAAAAAAAAAAAAAAAAAAAAAAAAAAAAATCCGTCTTAACCGTTCCTTCAACACAGATATGCGCGCTAAATGACCAAAGCTGTCGATGCGCCATAAAACAACATTCATTCATTCATTCAAATATCAATTTTGTCTGAAGGTCCATGGAATTACCCTGATCGACTCTACATGTACCTGCTTCTTGTGCATTATGTAGAAAACATTTTAATGCACATACTATAATCAAGTATGATTTTGCATTCCAGCCTACAGGGACCCAAAATGTCCATAGGGTTTTGATGAATGGAATCTGTATTGTTTCAACCAATGGCTAATTCCTGATTCCTACTGCTTGCATTTCTTAAAAGTATGCTCATGAATTTACTCAATCCCCAGCAGACCATTTTGAGATGAACCTAAATTATGAGAATCTGCAGTCAACAAGTAAAAACTTGTACAACTGTAAATAAAACAGTCTAGTACGGTAGAAAACACTATGGAAAAAAGCAAACTTGCTTGTTACAGGCAATTTTGCCTCTTCTCACAATGTTTTCCATGGACTTCTTCTACAGACTCCTATAAAGATGGACCATTTTGAAAATAACTTTGTCCAACGCAGGGTTGAGTATGAGTCAAAACATTAATTATTTGCTATATTTTTATCCAGGTATGATTGATGGTGTTAACTGGTGGGTAGATAGTCAACTGTCAGTAGTACTGTCAACGCTCAACCGGCACCCTATCCCTGGTAAAAACCTGCATTACATTCAGAACAGGGTAAATGCTGCAGATTTGTCAGAAAAAAAAAAAAAAAAAAAGCAGTTGTGGATACCTTTGTCAAAGTAATAAGGTACATTAATGATTCTCTTGTTTACTTAACCATTTAGTATTTTACAAAAAAAATTATGGACACTTCTGTATTGAAAGCATTTGCAGACAACAAATTAACTGTTGCTGAAAAAATAAGATTTATCTTTGAAAGGATAGAAAACGTGGGAAAAGGAGAGAATATTGGTACCAAGCATTTTCTCCCTTTCCCACAATATTTTCAAAAGCCTTCTTCTTTGGGATTATTTGGTAAAGGGTTAAAAAAGTTTATAGATGCTAAGTTTAAATGTACTGATTTTACATCGATCGAGAAACAAATTTTTACAAATTATACTAATCTTGCTTGACTCTGCTACCTGGAAACTACACCAGTACTCGGACTGAATGTTTGGGCCAATGAATAGTCCAAAAGTTGACACCTGCTCACGGGTATCAAACTCAGGACCTTATTATTCCGAGGCAGACGCTCTACCTCACAACTATGGACACCAAAGATCAGATGAAAGTTGTAAATTTGACAGGATTGCTAAAAATGTTCTCATTGGGTAGAAAACATTGTAGGAAATGGTATAATAATGTCTCAATTATCTTTAATTTTATCAAGAGGTTACAACTCACATAATTTTGTAGGTTTAACAAACTTGAAATTCTCCCCAGAGGAAAATTACATGCCATTAGGGGTATCTTACTTTTAACCCTTTCCCTCCTCATACACTTGGCACCCCCACTCTTTACATATGAAAAAGTTGATGTCTTGGCCTCATAGAAACTTTTTTACATGTCTTGATAGCTTGCTTTTGAGCAGCTTGTGAGAAATAGAGAAATTGTTCATAACATGCAATTTCGTCTTTTCACATCCCATTTCCAACTCTGTTAGAACATTGAAATCATATTTGATTTTGAATAAAGATATCGGTTTTGAAAAATGATAAGCCTTCTCTCTACTCCTATATTCCCCTTTCTTTCAAAAGATAGTGTTGCTATTTAATGACAGCTATATTTCATTTTTTGTTTGTAGTGATATGGCTAGTGAAGAGACAAAAGAAGCATTCCGCAGGATGGATGGTTTAACCCTCACAGCCCCGCCACTCATCTCAACTCGAACGATTCTGTACCTACATCTAACCGTGTCCCTCTGAAGAAAGTTTCCATTTGAACTACCAATCGTGTGATCTTAAACATGGCAGTGCCAATGTAAGCCGCTGTGTAACAACATGAACAACTATGGTGAAGTCATTCACATCTATCGCTCTCTCGATGAAAGCTCCCAACAGAATTGATAAACCATTCTAAAAACTGAATATACAAACTGTTTGCCGACAGAAATATTCTTAGAAAGATATCGATAGAAAATTGTGACTTATGTTTTCTTTTTTAAGAGGAGCCATACAACTTTGATAACAGTTAAACGGTGTTCTTCCGGCAAAGAAGTGTACCGTGTAGGTGAATATCAAGCTACGCGATACAGCCAAGGGACTTGATCACCGGATCACCCGTGATTTGCCAAATGACAGTCCCAAGTTTTTATTGCTCTGGGGTAGAAGACTTTTGAAAACATTGTGAGATAATGCTGGTAACTAGCATTTTCTCAATTCCAACAATGCTTTCATTCTTTAATCTTTTACCACACAATCCTTAGTTTTAACAACCCTGATAAAGAAGCTAGGCTTTTGAAAATATCGTGGGAAAAGGAAAAAATGCTTATAACCAGTTAGTTTTCTACCCTTGCAAAGCAAATATCTCAATTTAACCCTTTACCACACAATCCCGAGTTTTAACGACCCCAAGTAAATGGACTTTTGAAAACATTGTGGGAAAAGGAGAAAATGCTGGTAACCAGCATTTTCTCCTTTTCCCATACTGTTTTCTACCCTTTAAAAGAAAAATTTCTTAATTTGTGCAACATTTAGTTTGTCGTCTGAAACTGCTTTCAATTTGGACATACAAAATGTATGTAAAACTCTGTCGTTTGGTAAAGAGTTAAGCCACATTTATTTTGTTCTTTACAAATATTTCTAATTTGGAACATGCCAAAATTTTGTCGCTTGGTAAAGAGGCTTATTTCATAATTTGAGCCAAATTTTATTTGTCATCTGAAAATGCTCTTATAATGGACAAATCTAAATATTATCTAAATATTCTCATTTCGTGAGGGTTAAGCAGCCAGTCTATGTTAACCCTTAAACAAACAATGTGGTGTTTAACAATTTAGTGGAAAGAGGCTTTTAAAACATTGTAGGAAAAGGAGAAATACTGGTTGCCAGCAATTTATTTTTCCCATCATGTTTTCTCCCTTGGAGATTAGTTTTATCATTTGAGCTACATTAGACATATCAGCAAATGCTTTCGATATGGCCAGGTTCAGAATTTTTGTATCTGGTAAAGACTTAGGCGCCTGTCAAGGGACTGAGAACACCTTTGACCTCTGTAAGGGTTTGTAGCGTTTGAAATCAGATTGCGACATGGAACAAAGTGATGGTAAAATGCAATTATGCCTCTTCAGCATTGCTAAACTATTCGAAAGAATGCTGCTCTCTCCTGTTTACATCTGTGTTCTTTTTTATTTTACCTTTTTTGAAGTTCATGTGTAACAATTAATGATTTAGCCTTTAACCTTACCCTTATGCTCAGAGAGAAGACCTTCGATGTTGTTGCAATAATTGCTTTGAGAAACATTGTAGAAAAAGGAACAATTTTCTCGGTTTACTGGCCTGTCAGAAAATTTTACTGTCACTTCTACGCTTGCTGATTTTTAGCTCTACTGGCTATAAGCCAGCAGAGTTTATGATGGTGTGGTTTCCGTCCTCTGTACATCTGTCCATCCACCCGTCTGTGCGTCCATTAGGCTTTTTTCATGTATACGCAATAAAGTCTGCATTTGTGGCCGGATTTCTGTGCAGCTTGCACAACTTGTTTATCTCAGTAGATTGAACCTTATTGATTTTGAAAAAAAAAATCTGACAATCAGTATGGGAAAAAATTTGAAAACTTCCACTTTTTGTTTAAGTGATAGAGTCGGCATTTGTAATCTGATTTTCATGAAACTTACACAGTTGCTTTATATTGTCAACACCTTAAACCCTGTTGATTTTGGAAAAAAAAAAAAAAAAAAAAAAAAAAAAATCTGACAGTCAGTATGGGAAAAAGTAGCCATTTAAATTTCAAATTTTACATTTCTTGTTTAGGAGATAAAGGCTGCATTTGTTGACGAATTTTTATTAAGCTTGCACAGTTGCTTTATATCACCAATAGCTTGAGCCACATTGATTTTGAAAAGAAAAAATGAACAATCAGTATGGAAAAAGTAGCCATTTAGCTCTTTACCACAAAATCCCGACTTATAATGACTCTGGGAAAGAAGCCTTTGAAAGCATTTTTTCCTTTTCCCATAATATTTTGTACCCTTCCCGAAACAAATTTAATTTTTTCAGTCACGTTTATTTTGTCGTCTGCAACTGCTTTCAATTTGGACTTGTCTAAAATTTTGTCGTTTGGTTAATGGTTAAAGATGAAAATTTACATTTCTTGTTTATGCAATTTAATCAGCATTTTTTATCGAATGCTTTTGAAACTTTCAAAGATTATTTGTATCATCAAGCAATTTAACCTTTTAAAGATGAAGAAAATCTAGCATTCAGTTTAGGAAAAGCAGCCATTTGCTGACTTAGTATTGTTTATTCAACACAGTCCACATTATTAGTCACATTTTTTTTTTAAACTTGCGGGGATTTTTTAATACAATGAATATTGAAACCCTATCAAATTTGGCTGCATTCTAAACAATTGGTTTTGAGAAACTACTTTATTTTTTTTCCACAATTTGTTCAGTTCAACATGCCTACTTATGTTGTCTTAGTGAGTTCAAGCTAAGATGCAACAACACCTTTCTTACCCCTCCCCCACCCCTCATTACTTTGTGTGTTTGTGTTTTTCCTTTTTGCATCATAAAGTCATAATCTATGCTAGGACAAAAAGCAAATTCACTACGGGCAGAGCGATTCAGGCACTCGAGGGCCTCTAGTTGTTCTTTCAGCATGTCACTTACAAATTACAAGCAGTCTATATCAAAACTGTCATTTTTATTCAACCTAATAAATGATTAATGATTTTAAACAATGTTTACAAATTATGTTTTTTTGTGTGTTATTTATACAATTTTTTAAATCTAAAAACTATCATGTTTTGGTTATCTAATATTTTTTTGTCCTGTAATTCAGTAATGCTTACTAGGTGATAAAACTGCATTAATAATTCCTTTTTCATTCCTTGTGTTGTTATTGAATTGTTCATAATTCAGTCATGTGTCCTTAGCTCTTTACCTCACTATCTTGTTTTTTCTTTTTCTTGATGAAGAAGGAATTATAAAAAAAATGTAGGAAAAGAACAAAAATCCAGGTAACCTGCATTTATTCCTTTCTAGCAATGCTTCAATCCATGCAAAAAAAAGTCAATATACTTCTGCCACATTAAGTTGTCTTTTGCAAATGCATTCAATTTGGAAGAGTCTAAAATTTTGTCCTTTGGTTAAAATTTAGTCAAAACTAAGTCTGCTTTAGCAATATTTTCAAAAATCTTTAAAAATCAAAATATATATCGATCCTTATCTTTGCATATCTTGTAATGAATACAAGTCATTCAATGTACATATTTTAATTTTTCTTTTTTTTAATATATATATATTGTTTTGTTCATGCTATTTCTGTTGTTATCATTTTTACTAAACAATTATATTTTTTCAATTTACTGTTTTGTTCTTCATTTTCTACACAACTTCTGTTTTGTCCAGTAGTCCATGGATTCTAGGTGATAAAACTGTTTTATTGCCTGTGTTTGCTTTGATTTACATGGACAAATTTCACCTGAGATTTCTTAAAGCATAGATCGTCGAATAGCGGGAAATAAAGTTATATCGGTTTCGGAATATCGTCGTTGGTTTTCCATGTTTTCCATTGCATCCATAGAAACACCATTCTACTGCAGTTTGAATACTAACCCTTGTGCCAAACTCTATCAAAAGCTTTTGAAATATCACAAAAGATGACGCAGGTTTGCGTGTTATTACCAAAGGACTGAACGAGTTGATGGTGAAGTGAATTTAGTTGATAAACTGTAGAATAACCGATTAAAAACCCCAATGGATTTGAATATATTAAGTTATTACTGATAAGAAAGTATATGTAAATGTTTATATACACATATCTCCATTTATTTGCCTATACAACTAAGTAAAGATATAAGGTGATAATTACTAGGACAGTTTTATCGCCCTATTTGAAAATTGACAGAACTAAGGCAGATTTCCATGACTGCGGGAAAATACCTTCAAGTAGTGATTTATTGAACAAACAGGACAGAGGTTTAGAAATAAGTTATTAACTCCATTTAAAACTTTTAGCCCAATAAAATCAGGGCTTTTTTTGGCATCAATGACTTGATGATTTTTTCAACTTCTTGTTGTTTTATTTGAATTTGGTCCAAGGACGTGCCAACCTTACACTGAAAAGGAGGGAGATTTGTATTGGAACCAAGATTTGAACAGAAGTGAAGTATTCATTTAAACAATTGGCTTTTCCCTGATCAGTAAAATAGTAATCACCAATATCATTGATATTGCGACTAAGCACAGGGATAGCATCAGCTGACTGAAAATTTTGCATCAAGTCTTTTCAAAGTCTTGCCAATAACTTCTGCTGTTGTTCGAAGTGTCGTCTTCTATCCTGCTTTTAATTTGGTCATAAAAGCTTTTTTTTTTTTGCAAATTTCTTTAAATTGTTAACTTTGTTGCGCAGTTTTTGAGTCGCCTGGTTGCGTAGCAACCAGGCTCTCATTGTTATCATCTTGATCCATTGGGTGACGTACATGTATCTTGATATGTTTAGCAAGTAGTCGTTCTTTCTAAGCAACAAGTACTCAGGTGAGTAAGCCGGGCTGTCATGACCCTTGTGTTATTGGTGTTATGTAGTAGTTTGAATCGGGAAAAAAACCCAGCTTACTATGTACCGGATACGGACATGTGAGACATAATGCACAACATTTATGGCGTCGTTTGCCTAGTAACTTTCCTGTAGCTGTCATTCATCGCTACAAATCAGATCCTACCATTTTCGTTTTTGTAAAACGGCATGTCAAGATGTACCAGTACAGGGTGTCTTATAGTATCTGCCTTTATTCCAAACTTTAACATTTTTTACACATATGAGGTTACAATGAATGGAACGCTACCAACGTTTTTGCAGACGCAATATGATTTTATATGATATATAATCCATATATGTAACTATACCCTTAGTTGATATACTACACTTTTTCTGACAAGCTCATTCTACAACAGGCGTCCCGCATAACGTCGATTCTGTGCATTTAGAAATGACGTCAAGTCCTTGTTTAAAGATCATCTTTAAAGCTTACATGTTTAAAAGCTGAAGAAAAGGTTTTTGGCAACACAGAAACCAGACTTTCATATTAAAAAAAAGGGCCCTAAAGCACACACCTGAGTAAGGTCATCTAGGATTGATAAGGCAGAGAAAATCCTGGTCGTAATGAGTTAAAATGCCTGGGTGTATGTGTTCTACTTTTTGATCGATTTGACCTTTTTTAAATTTCGAATCTGGCTCGAAATGTGGCCTCTGCAGTCAGTGCACACAAGGTTTTTCTACGATTTGGCCAAGTGACCTACTTTTTGAACCGATGTGACCCAACTTTGAATTTGTCAGAGAGTTTATCAAGGCAAACGTTCTGACCAAGTTTCATGAGTATCAGGCTGAAAATGTGGCCTCTAGATTGTACACAATATTTTTCTAAGATTTGGGCCCATGTCCTGACCTGATTTCAAACTTGTCTGAGATTTCATCCAGACAAACATTCTGACCAAGTTTCTTGGGTATCGACCTGAAAATGTGGCCTCTACAGTGCACGCAAGGTTTTTTCTTTTCAATATTAGCCCCCCTGACCTACCTTTTTATTTGATCCGACGTGATCTAATTTCAAACTTGTCCAAGATTTTATCAAGGAAAAAAAATCTAAGTTTTATGAGTATCAGGCTGAAAATGTGGCATCTAGAATGCACACAAGGTTTTTCAAAGATTTGGCCACGTGACCTCCTTTTGGAGCCGACGTGACCAAATTTCAAACTTGTCCGAGATTTTACACAGACAAACATTCTAACCAAGTTTCACGAGTATCGGGCTGAAAATGTGGCCTCTAGCCTGCAACAAGGTTTTTCTAAGATATGACCCCTTGACCTACTTTATGAGCTGGCATGACCCAATTTCGAACTTGTCCGAGACTTCATCAAGACAAACATTCTAACCAAGTTTCATGAGTAGTTGACTAAAAATGAAGCCCATAGAGTGTACACAAGGTTTTTCTAAAATTTGATCTGGTGACCTACATTTTGACCCGGCATGACCCATTTCCAAACTTGTCCGAGATTTCGTCAAGATAAACATTTTGACCAGCTTTCATGAGTATTGGAAAAAAAAAAAAAAAAAAAAAAAAAAATGCAGCCCCTAAAATGCACGCAAGGTTTTGCTAAATTTTGACCTGGTGACCTACTTTTTGACTCGTCATGACTCAATTTCGAGCTTGTCCGAGATATTATCAAGACAAAAATTCTAACCAAGTTTCATGAATATTTGACTCAAAGGGTGGCCTCTAGAGTGCACACAAGGTAATTATTGACGCCTGGATGACGGATGACGCACGACGGACACAGCACGATCACAAAAGCTCACCTTGAGCAATTCGTGCTCAGGTGAGCTAAAAATGCTGCATAATGAGATAAATTCTGCACGGCCTACTTTAATTGCAGATTGTACTGAAGGTCTTTTGTTTCTTGTCGATGACAAGGGCATTGTCGATACTGTAAAATAAGTCGGCTATCTGTAAGAATCTTATACAAATAACCATAAGCAAAAGTAATAACATTGACGATACATGTACTTTTATTTAGCCACAGCAAGGCAGAGTTCAACCATACATGAACCTAAGTATAACTGAATGAGTTTTAAAAACATTACGGCAAAAGTTCATTTCATTCAGACTATTAGGAATGGCTACCACAGTCATCTTTCAGACTTTTTGTAGCTTTTCCTAGTGAGATAAATCCAAAATGGTGTACAGCCCAATGTCAAGAAATAGACAGGACTTTAAAGGAGCTGTAATTAAGAGAGAAATTCATGTAAATAGCGAGGGAGGGGGCACAGAAATGCATTGCAAAACCCTTAACATAACCTTGACTTCATAACTGCTCAATTAGACTTCCTGCAAGGTAAATGTTGTAAAATGGACTTATCATAAAAGGTTTAGTGTATAAACAAATAATAAGGTAATGCATGTGAACTGCATATCACGTGAAATTTTATTGTGTCTGCAATAAGGTTTTAGCTTTCAATTTACTTTGAAATCATATGAGTAGAAAATTTCAAAACTAAGACTACGGACAAATATTATGAAACAACAGGTATATGTTTTTATTTTTTACGAATATTACGATATTAATGTTTAGTAGTAAGAAAGTAAATGTTGCTTCCTTTCTAATCATCATCTTCTTTGTCGTCTTCTTTCCTCTCCTCATTTTAAGGATAGCATGGAAAGAAAGAAAACAGTTATAGGGTGTCAAAAAATATCTGTTATCTTTTTAATTAGATGTCTTTTTATTATTTGTCGGTACATTTCATTACTAATGTACAAAGTTAGCATAGGAAAAACATTGCCACGGAAGTTAGGGGGATTTTTTTTTGTCGATCTTTCGACCGAAACGGTGTCAGATTTTCTTGTATTTAATATGTCGAAGTCAACGAGATTTGACTGTGAAAACTTCTCCGCTCGCAGCTTTATAGAAATGGCAAAAACACCCTAAGAAAGAATATTAACGATCTAAAAAAAATCAGACACATGAACACTGAAACACAAACAAATAAATTAATTCATTATATACTGGAACTCAGAATTCCTTGCGTTGCATCTTTACAATCAAATCTAACACTTATAACCTCCATTTTAGTAAGTCAGGTATGTTTTTGACAGAAAATTAAGCTGTATGGATTCTGAGAACACTTTTCTTAGAGGTTGAATTTTTGTTCATCTTCGTAATTCTTATGTGTTTGAAATTGTTTAACTTCAGATTGCGTTTGAAGTAAGTTTTCATCAGAAAACGTGGTAGAATTTTCATAAACCAGTACCCTATATAAAGTTTGAGTAAAGGTCAGTTACCTCATACAGCACGGCATTTCCGTTGTTAAACTGTCCTGCAGGCATTACCCATACATACATGAAAAGTAGTTGAATATTCTCTCCGACACCGCCCCACAATTCACGAAGAAGGATACAATATCCTGATTTATTTGCAGTTTTATCCAAATAGCTTTCTTGATCACAAAATGATGACCAAGGGTAGCCCATTTTTTACCATAAGTGAAAGGTCACAAGAGTATATAATGAATAAAGGTGTCATTGTGGCCCTTCGGTCATTTCTAGAGAATTTCAATATCTGTGTTGCGATAATTGTAGTTCTATGAAAAAAAAAAAAAAAAAACGTTGGTAGTGGGAACGGAACATTTTTCTACTAGTGTGACTCACTTGCTTTACCAGCCGTAATGATTTCTGGTAGCCCGGATTTATTTAAAGAAATACAATATAATATCAAAGTACTGAAAGGACTGACAGACTAGCGAATTTGATTGATTGATTGTATGTACGGTGTTTGACCCTATTTTCAACATTATTTCAGTTATGTGGTGGTGGATAGTACATATATCCATGCTTTTCTGAGTTTCTTCAACCAATACTCCACACAATATTCTTTCCAAGCCACTGAGAGAGATGAATCCTGTTGCAATGACTATCATCAGTCCTCAGAAAGAAATTTGCAGAGTCTGGGATCGAACCAGCGGCCTTCTGTTCTCAAGTCCTGTACGCTACCGACTGAGCTGCCGGGGCTATGCATGCTATTGTTTAACTATAATCCAGTATAAGTTTAACCCTTAACCTGCTAAAAATGTTAATTGAAACTTTCAAGCTGATGGTAAACACATGAATAGTGCCATTTTAAAGTTACATTTTGGAAAAAAAAATATCCTCTTATGGGACTGTGTAGATCCAAGATCAGACTGCTCTGTGCTGTCTGATCTTAATCCACACTGTCCGCAAATGGTCATTTAGTTGCGGTAGTGCTGGTAAAAGAAACTCCAGGAAAGCATGGATAGGTGTTCTGGCCTCCGCAATATCACTGAAATTATGTTGAAAACGGTGTTAAACACCATACAATCAATGAGTCAGTATCCAGTAGCACAAGATGTAGTTAACTATTTAACTCTCTTTACAAAACCAAAAATTTTACACTCATCCAAATTCAAAGCTGTTGCAGACCATAAATTAAATGCGGCTGAACTGATGAAATGTGATTCCAAAAGGGCAGAAAAAATGTGAGAAAAGGAGAAAATGATGGTTATCAAGCATTTTCTCATTTTCCCGCTATATTTTCAAAGAGATTCTTCCCCAGTATCATTAAAACTTGGAATTGTTTGGTAAAGGGTTAATATTCAAGAGGTAGAATAACAGTTCAGCATAACGGTTTAACTGTACACAATGGTCTAAGTAATGACTGACAAGGGTTCTCTGTCCAATGAGGGTTGATATAGCCTGGCATTTGCTACAAGTTAATACCTAGGTGTATCCATTAATAGATTCATTCATAATGTTACAGTGGTGTAGGAATAAGTGATTCTCTGCTTTGCATAGGTCACTTAATTTACATATAAGCAAAGATCATGTACCATATAAACGACATCTTGTTTGCTCAATTACTTTTGAAGACAACATGTTCAACTTAGAGAGGTAGAGATTTAGTTGTTTTTGTCTAAATTGTCATATATATCAGAATTAAGATTTCTACCAGAAAGAAATATTTTCTGTGAGGCAGTATTTAGCAACTGTGGGGTTTTTTGTTTACTTTGAATCTAGGTCAGTCTTGATGCCTATAGACTAGCTTCGCTAGTCAAAAATGAATCTCACTCAAAAATCCGCGTTGATGTGAGGGTGGTTCATAATATCGGTCTTTATTCTAAGTGTTAAAATGTTCCATTTGTTTCAATTGAGACTGAACTTAAAGCTACCAACTTTTTGCAGACATTATACAATTTCATTTGATTTGTAGTAGATATGCACTACATTAGCATTAATTAAAACCGTATACTTTTTGGTGACAATCGATCCTACAGCAGTTGCCATACATGAAGTCCACACTGAGCAGTTACGAGGTCAAGTTTATATTTAGAGTTTTTAAATTTCTGGAGTCCTCATGTACCCCACATGAAACAGCCTGGAGGGTCAGAGTGTTGTGGCCATTACTGATAGTCTGAATGAAATGAACTTTTGCCAACATGTTTCTCATTTATGCTTACGGTCATGTGTAGTTTGGTTCCATCTGGCTTAATCTGGATATAGTAATTATGTTTTTAATGTTATTATTTTTACTCCAGGGTAAAGGAATGAAGGAGTCCTCAAGAATGTTCAGATAGCCGTCCTTACAGCGGCGGCATTTCCCTAGTCATCTTCGAAAAACAAAGGACCCACAATATTGTCTGCACCGAAAGCAATGTGCAGTAATCATCTCATTATGTACCAGGTGTTCAACATGAAAATCCACCCCCTTTTACCAGAACTGTTTCTTCTGCATGTAAATCTGGGCTCATATACACCAACCATTCTTAAGAATATTCTTAGCCTTATGCTGGGCAATTTTCTAAATTTAGAAGTAACACAACCACTGATTGGCTCAGTTGCTTAAGCCAATCAGAAGTTGTGTTACTTGCAAATCTAGAAATTTCTTGAGAATCAGACAAAGACTATTTTTAAAGATACATCTTTACAGTCAGAGGACTGTAGAATGGTTCAGAATTTAGTCAGCTATGTAAACATATATAAATTATCGATATATTGTGTACAGGATAAGTACATACATGTATATTGGAAGTCTTGGCTTTAAAACTGGAAACGTCAAAACAGTGATTTCTTTGATGGCCTCCAAAAAATGAAATGCATTTTCTGTCGGTCCTAATCTATGCAACCTTGCAACCGTGTGGGGCAACATTTGATTTTACGATACAAGAATGTTTAACGTTTGTTCAAACAAAGATGAAATGGGTGAAAACTGGCTGAAAACGAATATAGATGTAACTTTGAGAATAGTTGGTAAATACGGTAAATACAGGCCCATTGCGCTCTCCAAAGATAATCTTTGAAAAAACAATAGCGGCGAGAAGGAAACTTTGCAGGTGTTTATTAAAATGCATTTAAGTTTAAATCATACCACGTAAAAAACCGGAAATTATTGTAGAGAAAACAACCTCTTACTGTATGTCCGGTCAAAGTTTTTGTCCCTGGCAGAAAAAAATGAATTTCAAAAGTAGGTCAAACTTAGTCAGGTCGGTCTGTCTTTTGTTTCCTTTTAGTCTGGTTATAAAACTCATTTTCTGCTGGTGAGAAACACTTGGACCGACCGTACAATAACAGATTTTCATCTTCACAATAATTTCCAGCACTTTTAACAGATATAATTTAAATTCAAATACATTTTAACACCCGCACTGTTTACTTTTGGTCACTTTTGGGCTTTAACGAAGACTTGACTATATCTAGAAATCCAGAATTAATTGCGAGTGAGACACTTGTTTTGAAGCTGAGTTGTTAGAGAAAAACTATAGTATATCAACCAATCATAAAGACATATCTATGCATTATATATCAAATAGTTTTATGTATGCAAAAAAAGATGGTAGCTTTCCATCTATTTTAAACCTATATGTGCAGACAATGTTAAAGTTTAGAATAAGGATAGATATTATGAAACGCCCTGGACATGTATGGTGTGAAAGTCCATGTATACTTTTTCAGTAAAAGCTTATAGGAATTTTTTGCAGGTGAGAGATGGAAAGACTGCAGAAATTGAAAGATCACACGTTTGAAGATATACCTAAAGTACTGCTACTTATAGGTAAGATTTTACCGATCAACAAACCTACTCTAGCTTTGGTATTATTCGACATCTATTAAGTTTCTTTAATACTTAACGATCTGTTTCAGACTCCATATCGGAACAGCTACGCAAATAAAAAAGTAGGTTTTAAATTTCGTTGAATTGACTTTAATTCGAGTTGAAGAAGAAGAAAAGATTTAGCTGTTCACCCAAATATTATTAACAGCAATTGATTGAGAATTTGACAACGGTTTCGTATTATTTACACTCTTTTTTGATAACACAAATTCAAATGCACCTATTTTCATAATCATGCTATAATATGCAGCGCTTTTCTTACATGTTTCCCCTTTTTATTCTGTTGGACATGCTCTTCCAAGGTCAGAATCTGTTGTGATGATTGATAAGTTTTTCTTCTTATTAGTTTATTTAACTGAAAAGCGAATATTTGTCACACACACAATATATATTGTTGTAGAACCGAGGGCTTACCTGTCTAGTTATTCTCGCCAATAACCAACTACAAGGTTTTCCTCTAACAACTCCTTGGCTTCCCTAACCCTTCGTTAGTCCCAAAACACGTCTGTTCACTTCTACTGTCGTTCTTTGTCTGACGGATTAGTCGCATGATGTTTTCACAGCGAACCCCGCCAAACCAACCAACCAATAAATGCCGCTCTTACGTAATTTACCAAAACAAACATACCTGCAGGGGTATTTTACCACATTCCCCTTTGTTTTATAGGCCCCCTTATGTGGGTCAGTTAGCTTCAAGCACCCCAGATCCTTTGGGTAAGCTGTTTCGTATTAACCTATCAAGGCCTTTGGATGATCACTTGGCCCAAATGTCATAGGTCCTATCAGGTCTTCTTGTTCTAAAGCCCTGGAAGATGGCCAGTTTTATTATGTGCCATTTAGGGTCTTAGAGGTTGTCCGAGTCGGCTCCACTATCAAGCTCTAAGTTTTTATGGCTCATTTCAAACCAGTGCAGCCACGTAGATTTCATTTGCCCATTTACATACGAGACAAACGTTTCAAAGAAGCCTATTTTGACATGCGGCTATTTTCTCTATGGCATGGTCAAAATACACGACCATATAATTTGAGTCCATTTTGAACTCTATTGCTCAAGACCGCTGATGTAGGTACTGCTTTTTTACTTGGGTGACGAGCTTGGCAACGTCCCCTACATAAGCTGGAGTGTATTTACAAACTCCTTTGGTACCCAGGTACTGTGGGTCCGTTTCTATCAGAATACGGTGCAAAAAGATGTTTCTTGGTGCCTCCCTTTGGTTAGCTTTAAAAGTAGCCACCTTTGCAGAAAAACTGAAGTAAATTGTACAGAGTGTGGGAAGGCGTCAATCCATTTCTTGGCCATACTCCAATCAGCTTGAACGTGTGGAGACGGATTCCCTGGTATCTTGAGCAATACTACTTGAAGAGGTTAAGGCAACTACCGTTTGGCTTGGTCCCTTTATAGTCCTTCTTTGTTCATCTGATAAGGACCAATCCTCTTGTGCCAAGTTTCAAAACCCTCTCCACGGCTTTTGCCTGGCCGTTCCAAGTAATATTTATACACCTTTTGGTGGTTCTTTCTCTTGTTTCTGCAGCTTTTCTACTTGTACAAAAACTCATCCCAATCAACAAGATCCACAGAAACATTCTGAACTTTTACCACTACATCTCCACAATCCACCATGGTACGTATCTCAGCATGTGTTACACCTATGGCCTACACTGTTTTTAGGGAAGCTGCTTTGTCAACTGACAGGACGATATCCACAGTTTTGACAAATTCACTCCAGTTTGTATACTTTTTTCTTGCCCTGTGTTGCACTTTCAGGTCATACTGACTGAGTTCTTCAAACCAGCGAGTAATTTGCCCATGTGGATGTTTCAGTGAAGTTTAGCAACCACGTGAGGCTACTGTGATCTGTCCTAACCAAGAAAGGGCGGCCTAGTAAATAGTGCCTAAACTGCCGTGTAAATTTAACTATTGCCAGCAATTCTTTCCTAGTTACACAGAACCTTTTTTGTTCAGGCGACAGAGCTACACTGGCAAAAGCAATTACCTTTTCCTGCCCATTTTGTAATTGCAACAGCTCAGCCCCTATAGCAAACTCAGATGCATCTGTGTCCAGTATGAACATGTCCTCATTGTTAGGGAGTGACAATACTGGTGAAGAAGATAAAGCGATTTTAATCTTCTCAAATGCTTCTTGTTGCTCAGCTTCCCACTTAAAAGCTTTCTTCCCCGTAATAGCATACAACGGAACAGCCAAAGATGCGTAATCTTTGATAAAAAGTCTATGATAATTCACCAGACCTAAAAACTGTTCCACTTGACGTGCGGTTTTTGGGATAGGCCAGTCTTGGACTGCCTTAACATGATCATCCTTCATATGTAATCCCTGGCTTGATACCCATCTTCCCAAGAATTCAATTTCTTTCTGAAAAAGTATGCATTGGGAAGGCTTCAGTTTCAGTCCATATTTTCTGAACCTTTCGAGTACTGATCTTACATTAAGAAGATGATCGTCAAACTTTTTCCCAAGAACTATTATGTCGTGAAGAAAAGCTAGTACAGAATCCCACGTTAGACCCCTCAGAACTAGGTTTATAACTCTAAAGTAGGTCGCTGGCGCATTGCAAAGACCAAAAGCCATCTTTACAAATTCGTACAACCCATACTTGGTAATAAAGGCAGTTTTTTTTCTATCTTTCTCAGATATTTTGATCTGCCAGTATGCCGAATTTGCATCCAGTTTTGAGAACCAAGTATTGCCTGCCAATGTATCTAGACATTCGTCTATTAACGGCAATTGGTATACGTCCTCGACAGTAAGAGCATTTAAGTCTCTATAGTCAACACACCATCGCACATTACCATCCCTTTTTCTAACCAAAACGGGCGCTGATGCCCATTCTGAAGCAGATGGTTGTATTACACCAGCCCTTTCCATCTTGTCTAAGTGAACTTTTTCCTCACTAGCAAAACTTACAGGTGTTCTTCTCATTCTTTGTTTAAATGGTTTTGAGTCACCTGTATCAATTTTGTGTTCAATTTCCGTGAATTTACCAAGATCAAACTCGTCTCTGGCAAACACATCTTGAAATTCACACAACAGTTGTTTAAGTTTTGCTTGCTCTGGATCAGATAGGTTGGTAGTAGATTTTCCCCACATTTTTTCCAAATGATCTGGAATTTGTTTGGGAATAGATTCCGCATTTTTTTAAACTTCATGACCGGAATCAACAACAGAGCTTATTTCTTCTGCATTTCCTAGTTCTGTAGCCTTCTTAAGCCTTTTGCTTCTGTCTGTTGGATTCACCACACAGATTTTTGGCTTCCTCCCGTCTTTATATATAATCCTTGGGATTAAGTGACCGGGATTATCCTTTGGTTCAAACATGAACTCATCTTTCAAAGACTCTGATAATTTACATTCCGCCAGTCGGACCGAGTTGGGTGGTACTACAACTGGCTTGGCGACAAAAACTCTTGACACCCGAGTTCCACCTTCCCTATTACCAATATCCATTGGTACTCTCTCCCGTTCTATCAGAAGGCAAGACTCTGCAGTATTTATATTGATCTTCCTTCCATGTATAAGATCAAATCCTAGCAACATTTCATCTTGAATTGGAGCAACATATATGTCCTCTTTAAATATTTTGTTGCCTAACTGCATGGTTACAGGTCCTACTATATAACCTTTCATGTTCATATCTCGCCCTGCAGTATGTAATACTGCATGCTTTTTAATTGGTGGTTTCCTTGTTAATTTTTCGTAAACTTTATCTGAGATTATAGTGACCTCAGCAGCAGAGTCTACAACCGCCCTAACAGGGGTCGATTGGACTTTACAGGTTACTGTAAAAGTTGAACAAGAGCGAAGTCTGCATACAACAACCTCCTCATTATTGTCAACTTGTACAATACCCGTGTTTGAACCTTGCAGAGACAGTTCCTGAAATTGTTTTACACACGCGTTAAAAACTTCGCCGTATGTTTCAGCCTCATGAACTGATGAACTCAACAAACTAGATTCTGGTGTTGAACCGTCAGTCTGAAGAGACTGGCTCTTTTTCCCTGAGCCCAGTACTCAATTGACTTGGTTCATCTGTAAGGCCCTGTCTTGATTGGGTTGAAGGTCGGCCTCCTTCTTCAACCCTTGTTCGTTTAAATCTTCCTCTTCTAAATCCACCTCAAGGAAGTTTACCTTTTTCGTAGCCTTGGGACAATCTTTTTTGAAATGCCCCTTTTCTTTACACAGAAGGCATATAGAGTCACTCAGGTCCCTTCTAGGTGACCTTGACCTGGTTTCTGCCATGACTGTGCTGGCTACCTTATTGAATGCAGTGGTCAATTTATCGATTGATTTCTGCATTTCTTCCATCTTATTCTCCATAACCGAAACCCTTTTTTCTAAGTCGACTTTGTCGCTTTTAAATGGTTTTGGAGCGTTAGATCTACTTGTATTGACCTTTCTCAGGCTCAATTCCAAATCTGACTCGTTGGTTTCAAACGGGTAATCATCTGAAACAGTCTGTCTTATTTGGTGAGATCTGGATCTACCATGCATGAGTTTAGTCGTATGTCTGTACCACAACAACTTTTTCATTGCATCGTCCAGAGTGTAGGGTCTAGAATTCAGTGCATAGTCGCCTGCATCTTTCTCAGTGCATCCTTGACAGAATTTCAAAACCAATTCCCTTTCACTGAGAGGCTCGGGCATTCCAGCAAAAGCCTGGGATCCCACAAGAGCTGCCCATTCTTGAACTGACTCGTCAGCTCTTTGGCGCAGATTGCTAAATTCTATCTGAAAAGATTCTGGCAAGTCCGACATGCCAAATCTTTTCTTCAGCTGATCCACAACATCGAAATATTCAAGGTGTGGATTCCTCTCTACTAGCATAGCGAAATATTCGCTAGCTTTACCCTGTAAACAATAGCACAGGTTGTATTTCCTTTGTGTTCCCGTCCATTGCTGTTCATCCGAATAAAATGTAAATTTTGTGAAGAACGCATTCCACGAACCAGTACCATCAAAGAAAATATTTCTCGGTACACCAGATGAATGAGTATAACGTTGATACTCTCGTTCAGGCCAATTTGGTTTGCGCCAGTTATCTGGTACCTGTGGAAAACTCTGAAACATACCCCTGGGCGGAACTTTTGGCGTAGTCTCCGTCGGATATACATTTTGCCTGGGTGGCGTGCGCACATCACTCATGTAACCTTGTCCCCATTAGCTTGCAGTGTCACTTTGCCCCCATTTACTTGGACTTCCATATTCACTCGGCTTACTATGACTAGAACTTGACTTACCTGGGGTCAATCTTTCATATGGAGTGAAGTCTATCGCATCCATCATTTCTCTTGTGACCTTGTGATAAAGAATCTTAGTTAAAATATCAGGGGTAATGTTCTGTTCTGCCTTTCTTACACCAAGAATTCTCTCAGCAGTTCTTTCCCCAATTCCCTTGATTTGCATCAAGTCCTCCAGTTCACAAAAATTAATGGGAACTTTCTCCATTTTGGATTTGTTTGGTTAGCTCGGTGTACAATACAAATTTATATGCGTGTAAACATCATGTAAATAATTTGCATGCAGAGCTAATTTAAAGTTGTCCGCTTTCAGAGTAAGTCAGACAAAACCCAAAGTTCGCTTATAAATGAAGTCAAACTAAACACAATTTGTTACAAAAATGCTTTCAATCCACAAAAATATGGTGATATTTCCAATAACAGCCTAAAAATAGTGTCGTTAGCAAAAATAACAAACTTGTGTTTTCGGTGCTGTCAGTGCTTTGAATTCAAAATGTCCTCAATGAGTAGCACGGACGGAATTCAGGATGAAAATCCACTTTACATCAGCCGGATTTTCAGGATATACTTCAGTCTATAGTCTGTTTTTAAGTGTAAGTCGGACTTGTTCTTTTTCTCAACTATTGTCTCCTCTCCTTTCCTGAAATAGGGCGGCCACGTGTCGCGATGTTTCGAAGTTGAGGGCAGGGGACAATTTCTCAATACAGAAAAGTGAGAAAAAGAAGATTCCACAACAGGTATAGAACCTATTTGGTTGCTGAATTGAAGCAACTGTTGAAATATTGTGGAAAATGGAGAAAAAAGTGTCACTGTTAATGTCGTAAATAAAAACCACGAAGGCCTATAAATACAACAGAAATAGTCACGGAATTTATTGAAAAACGTTGATTTTCTTCACTAACCAACAGTGAAAAAATGCAACGAAGCCAATAAAGGAGTTTGTTCTTGGATTTCTACACGACGTCCGAAAAGCAATCTGGCTACCCCGCCATCCAGCAATTCCAGTCGCTTCAATCCAACAAAAACACGGGCAATTCAACCGCGAATGTGTTTCGAATTACTCGCAGCGCCACTGTTGTAGAACCGAGGGCTTACCTGTCTAGTTATTCTCGCCAATAACCAACTACAAGGTTTTCCTCTAACAACTCCTTGGCTTCCCTAACTCTTCGTCAGTCCCAAAACAAGTCTGTTCACTTCTACTGTCGTTCTTTGTCTGACGGATTAGTCGCATGATGTTTTCACAGCGAACCCCGCAAAACCAACCAACCAATAAATACCGCTCTTACGTAATTTACCAAAACAAACATACCTGCAGGGGTATTTTACCGCTGTATATATATATCTCCTTTAAACCGTAAATTGGTATATCGGAAAGGGGGAAAAACGAAGAATTTGTCTTCAGAACTGCTACTGGTTTAATTATTCCTTTTTACATCAATAAAATAGAATAATAAAAGCTGTATCAACCGGTTTCATCCTTGTAAGGGATCTTCAGGAAATTAGTATTTTCTATGGAAACGACGTCAGATCGACGTTGTACGTTTAATTCGATGACGTATTTAATTTTCTATCTGGGGTGTTGTCACTTTTCTTCTTGTAAAACTGAAGTACCTTGGATGTGTACTGCAGAATTGTAACCTCTATCTCCTTTTTACCAATTTTCTTCTTGTAAAACGGAAGTACCTTGGATGTGTACTGCAGAATTGTAACCTCTATCTTCTTTTTATCCTGCATTGACAGGAAATAATTTTGTATGAATTTTCCTGTGGATTTACTACTCTAAAATAGAATAAATTTTCTGTTGAGGAACGAAAGAATCTTGGAATTTATTTTTTAACTTATTTCAACTGCACCATGGATCGTACTGAATACATAAATGATTATACCTCATTGGCGAATTTGAATAAAAAAATATTATCAATAACTCGGGATGATTGAGACATGTCAATAGCCTTTTCTGCTATTGGTTGATGGAACATTGCCTAATTAATGTGTAAGGGGAAACATCCAAAAACAGTTTTAAGGCTATTTCGACCAAATTTGGGAAACTGTAGATCAATGACCGGACTACACACCCTGTGCAGTCTGATTTTGATCTACACCGTCCACATAAGCATTTTATGTCTCCTTCAGCTTGAGAGGAGTTAAAGGCCTACCTTAGGAGTCTTATCCTCTCCTTTAACATTAATAAATCCAACACACATTCTGAAATTTGCCCTATAAACATGCTGTCTTCACTTTTTCATATATTTTCCTCTGTATTATTTTTACAGATTCGAATTTGCTACTTCCATCAACAACAATTTGAAAAGATTGTCTGAGATGCCCCCCTCCCTTGTTTCCCTCCATATTATGCAGTAAAGGTTTTTAATTGTATACAAAATTTAGGGTCAGTCGGACTCAGTCCATTTCCTAAATATCGAAACATGACAGACATTAAATTAACTAAGGAAATACCAGTGTGAACAAAATAATTTAACTTTTCTTCCTTTGTATTTCTCAATCATGTAACAGGTGCTGGCCATAAAAATGCAGCGTAAATTAAAATTTATCAACAGTTTAGTCGTTTCCAATTCTACTCTGAAGTTAAGAGCTTCAACTTCATTTTGAGAAAAAAGGGGTAAATAGAAAGAAGCCACGTGAACTTTGGCATAAGCCGAAAGCCGGACGACTAAATAGTCATCGTCTGGCTCGAGACAGTGCTAAAACTCGGTATTCGTCATACAGAAGGGATTTTTGTTACAAAAATATCGTTTCCCTGCATGATGGAGGGATAAATCTATGACAAGAAAAGTCAGCATCAGAGCAACGCAACTGATACATAAGAGCCGAGATAAATGTGTGGGTCACAGTTCCTACGTCACATCCGGTTTAGCGAAAATTTCACAAACTCGCACAGGTGTGCAAAGCACATTTTTTCTTATAACTCGCTTTTTTACAAAAGACGTTGGAATTATGTTTTTTGTTAATTTTGGGTTTGTTTTCATTTACGGATTCTTATAGCAAAAATAGCCTCACGATGAAGTTGACCCTTAAACAGTTTTTTTTATGGAAAGTTATTATTGTCTCTTTTAATAATCATTATAGTTTGAAGCGCTGCTGATTTATTTTTCATAAAACAAATTCATACTAAGGCAATTCGCATGAATCAGTTTGATATTGTGGAAAGTGAACATTAAGATCATACTTCACAGAACATGCAGGTATTTTTCAGGCAAAACGAAATTTGAAATCACAATATATTCAGGGTTTTCCTTTTAGACCAGCGTAGGATTGTCATGGAATTTATTTGATTCTCTACCACACAAACTTGTGTTTTGACAACCCACATGAAAAGGGTAAACAGTGTTTTCTCACCAAAATGTTGTTTTACCTTTTCAAACTTAAATTCCATCTTTGGAGCCAAACTTTTCATCTACACGAAATAAATATATGCTTTCAAATTTGACTTGTCCTATTATTTGATGTGTGTTAAAGAGTTGTGAGTCACCAGTATGTCTGAATCATCGTGTGACAATAATTAGGTGCATGTATTGTGTTTCTAGATAGTCTGTTTTTAAATTAATAACATAAAACAAGATAATTAGCTGCAGATACGTGGGGATTAAAACACTGAGTCTTGTTTGGAAAATATTGCCGAAATAGTTCAAATTTTGACTGCATGCATAAAATAAGAAAATTAAACTTACAAAATAGGGTAAGTTAACATTGGGACAGGATCATTCAATCAACATATTTTTTATGTCCGTAATTGTACGTATAACTTTTTGCCAAACACTCCTATAGTTCTTCAACTCTCAGGCAGACAACCTACGGTAAGATTGAAGGAAAAAAGCCAATGCTGGTTTACTTAAAACATACTGTATTTCACATTAGTTTAACACTTTACCGAACAAGCCCGAGTGCCTTGAGAAAGAATGCTTAAAACATTCATTGCCAAATGAGAAAGTGCTGGTATCAACATTTTCTCCTAGTCCAACACTGTTTTCTACCCTTTCAAGAACAATTAAGCAAAACACTTAATTTGCCTTCGGTAATTGTTTTCAATTTGGAAAACTGTGGTAAAGAGTTAATAGTTGATACTCAGGGTCCGTATTCACCCATTCATTCTTGAGAATGCTCTCAGTCTTATTCTCCAAGATTTTCTAAATTTGAAAGTAACACAACCTTTGATTGGCTAAACAATTTGTTTGAGCCAATCAGAAGTTGTGCTACTTTCGAATACGGAACCAGACTTTGGATGTGACAACACCAATATATGACAGATAAATTCAATGAATAACCAGCTCTGCAAACAACATATATGCAAGAATTAATTATTTCAGAACACTTTTTTTCAGTGTGTCTGAGTGCCATGGAGCTTCAGTGGTTTGCGAGTGTTTCTCTCTTATAAACTCTTTTATATTCCACTGGGTTACTTTGACAGAGAGACAGTATATTTTCAGCTGTAATACGCCGGTTGCCTTGTAAATATCTGGAAATCTCTGTCGCAGAAGACAAATTGGAGATATATAAATGGTCGGTATGCAAAATCACGCCAAGATAGACGTTTCTTATAAAGGGATGTAATTCATTATGCCTACTTTCTAAAAAAAAAAAAAAAAATATTGTATCTCTTAAAAATGCCCCACTTGATATAACGGTACCTTTTTTTTTTTAAAGTTGATTGATTGTATGTTGTTTAACGCCGTTTTCAACATTATTTCAGTTATGTCGCGGCGACCAGTCAACCTATCCATGCTTTCCTGGAATTTCTTTTACCAGTACTCCGCACAATATTCTTTCCAATCCACTGGCTGCTTTCACACATAGCCATTGTAGAAACAATGGTCAGCGGTGTGAGAGAAATGAATCCTGTCGCAATGACTATCATCAGTCCTCGGAAAGAAATTGGCCGAGCCAGGGATCGAATCAGCGACCTCCTGTTCTCAAGTTCTGTACGCAACCGACTGAGCTACGGGGCTCGGCACCTTTTTTTTTTTTAAGTTTTTATTTTTTACAAGATATTAGAAAGTACTATTTAAAAAAATCTGTCCACAGAATTTTTTTTTATTGCAGAAAATTGATTAGAAAATAAGTCTTTGTTGACACATAAGAACGTTTCTAATTGCCGCTGTGATCTGTCCAGTGCCTCAATTCTTTCGATTAATCCGTTTTAATACTGACAAACATCACATTTCTAAGAATAAGCATTTATTTGACACTGGGACCGACTGTACAATAACAGATTATCATCTTCACAAAAAGTTCCATACTTGTAAATGGCATGATTTAACGTATTCTAATTTACTACTTGGTGTATATAACGCTTTGAATACATTAAATACTTCTTCAGATCGAACATCGGGCCATTTTCGCCTTTCATTAGATTACACCCTTGAGTTCATTTCATCCTCAGACTTTTTTAAAGGGACCAAAAACGTTTATTATCATAGAAAGCATTTTCTATGTTCTCAGTTGCAGATTTCTGCAAATTAATGACAATTCCTTTGGCGTTCTTTTTTTTGTTTTTAATAATTTGCGTAGGACTCATGTTGCATTCTTAAATCGAAATTCTTCGAGCTATTCTTTGATTTTTGTGCGTGTCTTTGACACTATTTGTCTAATAAGTTTTTGCATGTTAATTAAATTTTCCTCGAGAGAAAGATGATTTCGACGCAGCCAAGATTGCGTTGACAATATCGTCATGCATGGAATCGACGTCTGATGCATTAATGTCTTGTAATGCGTTGCTTGATTTTGATCGATATTCCGTCATATTCGTTTGGTCACGTGACCATGGACGGACGTGCTTAATGAATTTTTTGGGATTATTTTGGACTTTTTCTTGGAAGAACTGTGCCTTTGTTACTTTGGGTGACAAAAGATAGCTACAGAAAGAGACAAACAACCAAAAAACGAAAGAAAGTTAGCAGTAGCGAGGATGAATGTACATCTACCATTAACGACAATAGCGGAGGTCCGTCTTGAGTAAATGGATAAAATTGCTTCTGTATTGTTTGATGAATCTAGCAGCTCTTTATCTGTGTTTTTCGAACATGGGTCAGTTATGGAGTCCTCTATGCGTGAAGGAGCGAGAAAAAGGCTACTTAGCAATTTAATGAGCAAATGATTAACGAAAAATCCTCCTTCAAACGCAGGTATATATATTTGCGTATCTTAAACAGATGGACAGAAAGATTGTCAATATCGAGTTTAAGTTGAAGAATTTGGATACTTTGGAGGAGAAAGTCAATACTTTTAATAGAGAGCTTAAAAAGCTTCGAGCACATGTTCATGATGAGAAAACAAGCGTTCAATGAGAAATTTGAAAATATTGCAGAGAACGTTGTCAGTGTTGAGTTTAGCTCTTCTCAAGTAGATTCGAAGCTGGAGTATTTGTGACAAGGAAATGCGAAATTAAAATATTGCCGGATTTTAATAGGAATCTGGATGATGTTAATTTGAGCGATACACTCTCTATCGAAAACATGGTCTCTAGTTTTTCGAACAAATTATGTGGAGTCGCGGACCTGTTATTTATGTAGCGAAAATCAAGTTTTTTTTTTTTAAATTTTCATTTCTCGTAATGCAAGTTGTGTTTTTCTTGGTGGATGTATGACTAGAGTGAAATTTTCATTCAGTTTATGAAGTAAAGTCCAAACGGTTGAAAGGGTATGTCTTACTTATTAGTTAATTATACTTTTAGGTTCATAAAATTCTGTGACATGAGATTTGGCTTGTAACTAAATGCCTTTTTTTGAACGGTCCCTGGTATGAGTTGTCACGAGCATCAGTTGTCCTCGGTACGAACTGTCCTGGGTAACAGTTGTCCTGGTACGAATTGTCCCGTTGTTTCATACATTCTCTTTTAACTCATATTGAGTTTTAAAGATAAGAATGTGTTTTATATCACAATCTTTGCAGGTTTTATTTTTCATTATTTTTTTAAGCGCAATTGAATATCTAATTCAAAGGGCTAGGTTCACGAATGGACTAAAATGGCACTGTAAACTCTGAAATATCATTTGATAATTTCTATATAAAAGTCATATACATGCATCTGAAATATCGAACTTTCTATGTTTATAATTACATAAACTCCTGACTCAAATATTCATTCTTACCATGACAATTACCTAAGAAAAAGAAAACGATTCGGACCAAATTAGCGATTTTTTCCGATTTTTGCAGAATTTAGCAAAAATAAATATGAAACAAACTGCCGCATCCATGAAATTTACGAACAGATTTAATATAGACATCATTGGTATTACTGAAATTTTCATGTCGTCGGCAGGGTGGCTTCATAGAAAAAAATGTAAAAAGAAAAAATCACCTTGCCGGCTTCCTAAGCATAGAGAACAACTCAACTCCATCCAGCAGTGTTTTGGAACATGTTTTATCAGCTTTGTACAGAAACTACTTCGCATAATTTACATGGTAATCTGAAAATTCAGCATTTTTTTTGGTTGAAAGTCAAGAAATATGTACGCTTCTAAACTTTCGTATGTGTGAATCCTTTACAACAGATATTACTGTTCAAGAGATTATTAACCTTTAAGTCAAAAAGTTTTTTTTTCCCAAAACTAAAATGTAGGCGCTTTACCAAGCACTCATATGTTATAACGACCCTGAGAAAGGAAATTTATTTAATAGGGAGAAAATGTTGGTAACCAGCATTTTCGTTTTCCCGCCATGTTTTCTAACCTTTCAAAGACAAACCCAATCATTTGAGCCACATGTGATGTGTTGTCACTGAATGCTTTCAAATTGGAAAACTTTAAAATTTTGTCGTCTTGTAAAGAGTTGAAAACAATTTTTCCCTATTAAACGATTGCATTGCTTTACTCAGCATGTATTACAAAATATCACATGTAGCAGAATTAAGACCCACATGTATTCTATCATTTTTCGTTTCATCCACAATCAAAATTTCTTAATTCAGTGTTTTGCATTGGATTTGTATTGGAGTTTAACGCCATTTTAAACATGGTCATATCATGGCGGTCAGTGACGCACCCATATGACTTGTTTCCTGGCTGTCTCACATCAGTACTGATACAGCTTTCTTTCCAAAGCCACTGACTACTTTTCTCACACGCATCAGAGGTGAGAGGCGATTTTTCGCCGGAATGAAAATTTGCCTCAACCGAGTATCGAACTCGCAACCACCAGGTCAGGAGTCAGACACGCTAACCAGTAGGCTACCCAGGCGGACTTTATTCAGTATTCAGGGGTACTCCGTTGCTCAGTGGTAAAATGTAGGCCACTTAACCTGCAGGCACGTGGGTGGAGCCTCACGGGAAGCATTTGTTATTTGTGGGAGTGTCTTTGGTCAAGATACTATAGAGCCCTAGCCTAGTACTGGTGAAATCTAGGACATATATGAATAAGCGAGCTGTTGCTGTAGTACGATTGAAATATTGTTCAGAGCGGCGTAAAACACCATTCAATCAATCAATATCTGTTGTTTACTATTATGCAGTTCTTTCTGGGGGCGGGGGGTGGGGGGAATGTAGGTTGGAATATACAATACAGAAGTGGGTTGTTAATTCTTTACTAGACACCACCATTTTAGCCTTATCCAATTTGACAAAAATGCTCAGACAAATTAAATGTGACTCAAATTATTGGATTTGTCTGTGAAAGGATAGAGAACAAGTAACTGGCTTTACCCAGTGAATATTTAAATGCAATGACATTGTTTAAATCATCCGATTTCCTAATAAAGCTAATGTCCTTCAAATATACATTTGCTTTTGTTCAATTCCTTTTATCATATAATGCATCACTGCACGCTTAACCCTTACTGTGCTGAATTTATGAAAGGGACCTATTCAATGAAGAAAAACAACCGAAATGTTGTCATTTCATGGTTATTTTTGCCAGAAGATGTAATGAAGTAGCTGACAGTGTAGATCAAAGATCAGACTGCACATTCTGTGCAGTCTGATCTTGATCTACGCTGTCAGCAAAAACAACTTAAGTTGGTTCCAGCGCTTCAAGGGCTAATGTTTAGAATAACAATTGAATTTTAACTTGAGTTAAATTAAACGCATTAGCAGTTTTTTCAGTGCTTTAGTAATTGAATGCCTCTTGCGTAGCTTTTCTTCTGCGGATCGATGACACGAATTAATTTTCTCAAAAAATAAATAGAAGTTTTGGTTCCTGTTAATTGTTCCTACTTTTAAATTTGCTTCCACTTTTCTCCAACGGTATCATGATATCGTTACTGCTAGTCCTGTGGTACTTTGAAATCCCATCTGTTTGAGGTATAGAGATACGTATCGCTTTTTTCTTGTATTGCTAGTAAATTTACTGTTACTGTTCTTACATGATGATTTACGGATAGAGAAAGTGTAAACCTGCTTCACTTCCATTTGTATTATCTGTTTTAATTGTTAAAACAAATCCTAATCCAGGAATGCTTTTTTTTTGTATCTTTCCAGGCATTTTTCTGTTTGGCTTTGCTGTCTCGTTACCATCTATTACACCAAAAGGAATTGTCGATGTAACTGTCAACTCTAGCTTGACCCTGATGTGCTCGTTTGCCAATCATGCCGGGGATGAATTTCAGATAACTTGGAGACAAGGGAGTCGCCCACAAGTAATAACTTTACAGAACTGTACTAAGCTGTATGAGAAGAAAGGTTTTCATGTAACGTGCCCGGTTGAAAATCAACAAAATCTAACTATAACTCAGGTTGATTTGTTATTACACAACACAAGCTGGACATGTGTGAATACATTGATATCAGGAACCCCACCTACCAGTCATGAAAGCAGACCAACAACGGTGCATGTGATGGGTGGGTATTTTTTAGCTCGACTGAGCACGAAGCGCTCAAGGTGAGCTTTTGTGATCGTGCTGTGCACGTCTTTCGTCGTCCATTTACCTTATGGGTACTCTAGAGGCAGCACTTTCAGTCCAATGGCCGTGAAACTCAATCAGAATATTGGTTATGATAGTTTCTCAGACAAGTTTGAAATTGGTTCTTGTCGGGTCAACAACTAGTTCACGAGGTTTCATCTTAGGGAAATATTGTGTGCACTCTAGAGACAACACTTTTAGCCCGATCAAGAAGTAGGTGACTTGGACAAATCTCAGAAAACACATTTGTGCACCCTAGAGGCTACATTTTCAGTCCAGTACTCATGACACCTAATTAGAATGTTCGTCTTGATAGTATCTCTGACAACTTCGAAATTGGGTCACATTTGGTCAAACAGTAGGTCACTGGGATATATCTGAGAAAAACCTTGTGTGCACTCCACAGGCCACATTTTCAGATTGATACTCGTGAAACTTGGTCAGAATATTTGTCTTATAATATCTCGGACAAGTTTGAAATTTGGTCACGTAGGTTAAAAAGTAGTTCACTGGAAGAAATATTAGACAAGAGGACCATGATGGTCCTATATCGCTCACCTGAGTACCAAGCAGTAAAGGTCTACAGTGAAGATAAATACCAAATATCGAAGTGCAAGGCCAAAGCTCTAGGTCTTCTTGGTATAGACAAGAAGATAATCTTTCTTAACCAAACACGGTCATATAAATATTTGTGAGAAGTTTGAATGATATTTGTCCAATAGTTGTTGAAAAATAGGGAGAACAAGAAATTTCATCAAAGGAAATTAACTTTGTAAAAATTCAATGAACCGTCACCAAAATATAATATGCACATTCTTGCTTGGCACCGAGTCTCTCTAAAGTTTGAATGAAATCTGTCCTGTTGTTGTTGAGAACTAGCTCTGACAAGAAAATGCTACAGAAAGACTGATGGATGGATGGATGGATGGATGGACCGACAAGCTGACTCCTATATACCACCAGAACAGAGTTTTGAAGGAATAATAAAAAAGCCCTACGCCTTTTGGTGTGTGGCAAAAAGTTGCCTGATTTGAACAAACTTCTATACAAGTTAGTATTATAATGTTGTTAAATACACTAACAACTACAGTGGTTGTCCAGGGACATGTTCATGGGTAATTGTATTGTAAACACATAAACAATGTATTTACACTTGCAATAGTCTTGCACCAACTTTTCAATGCGTCCAACTTACAAAAATTTGACCTTCAAGTGTGACATTGACCATTTGCTGACAACAAAATAAATGTGACTCAAAAATTTAAATTTGATTTTGGTTTTGTGGAAAACATTGTGGAAAAAGGAAAACATGCTGGTTACAAGTATTTCCTCTTTTTCCCACAATATTTTCAAGAGCCTTATTTCTCACAGGCATTAAAACTTGGGATTGTGTGGTAAAGGGTTAAATAGAACAAGATTTTTAAAGTTCATTCTGTATACCTTTATGTCCTGTTTTGACCCAGGGGCATCATTTGAACAAAATTGGTAGAAGTCCACAAGGAAATGCCACATACCAAATATCAAAGCTCTAGACCTTCTAGTTTCAGACAAAAACATTTTTAAAGTTTGCTCTATATACAATTTTGCCCAAAATTGAGACCCCTGGTGTTAAAGGGTTAATTCAATTCTTTTAACAACTTTGGTAGAACTTCACCCAAGGAATATGCCTGTCAAGTTTCAACATGATTGGTTTAGGAGAAGATGTTTAAAGGAATTGTGGAAAGACGGACGCCGGACAACGACGAATCACAATACCTCACCCAGCACTTCGTGCTCAGGTGAGCTAACAAATAGGCCTAACCATTGTCTGTGCTTGTGATAAACAACATAAAGATGAAGTTTCATAACATTTTGTCCTGTAGTTAAAGAGATATTAATCCATAATGAAAATATATGTGAAGCCCCCTTTTTCCATGACAGAAATATACATGAAGCCCCTTTTTCCTATGAGGCAGTATTTGATATCAAAAAGGAAAAAAAAAAAAAAAAAAAACCAATGAATATCAGCGGACATCATTAGGAACACCTGTATGAATTTCTATTAGTTTTTGTCAAGGATTTTAGAAGATATCTGTCCTGAAAGATGGACAAACAGATGGTCATTGGTCCATGACGAAATTAAACATTTAGCCCCCTTTTTTCATGACATGGCCTTTCATGAAATAAAAACAAATAACTATTGTCTGTGGCTTGTAATAAACAATGTAAAGATGAAGTTTCATGACATTTTGTCCTGTAGTTAAAGATATTGGTCCACAATGAAAATATACGTCAAGCCCCCTTGTCCATGACACAGCAATAACTGGTCCTATTAGACCTATAATCAAACTCATTCGAGATCTTACGGTAATATATATTTTGACCAAGTTTGGTGCTGATTGGTTTATATTTGTAGATGCTGGAGTGTAAGCAAAGCCAAATGTAGCAGTTTTTTTTAATTCAAGGGCAGATAACTCCGGTTGTTCTGATCCCATTAGACCCATAATCGAACTCATCCGAGATCTTATACATTTTGACCAAGTTTAGTGCTGATTGGTTAATATTTGTAGATGCTAGAGTGTAAACAAAAAAATGTGAACGGACGGACGGACGACGGACGGACGACGGACGACGACGGACGGTGAGTGATCACAATAGCTCATCCTGAGCACTTCGTGCTCAGGTGAGCTAAAAAACCCTGTGTGCACTCCGGAGGCCAAATTTTCAATCTAATACACAAGAAACTTGGTCAGAATGTTTTATTAATGGTATCTTGGTCAAGTCCAAAATTGGATGATGGTGAAAAAAAAAAAAAAAAAAGGTCACTTGGACAAATCTTAGAAAAACCTTGTGTGCAATCCAGGGGCCACATTTTCAGTCTGAAACTCATGAAATCTGGTCATCAGGTTCACCTTGATGATAACTGATAATTGACATTAGGTTACGTCGAGACAAAAATTAGGTCACAGGGACAAGTCTTACAAAAACCTATGTGCATTCTAGAGGCCATATTTTCAGTCTAATACTTTATAAGAATGTTAGTCTTGATGATAATCCAGACAAATGAAAATATGTCACAACGGCTGCGTAAAGTTTTAGAAAACCCTAATGTTTATTCTAGAGGCCAGTTTCAGTCTGATACCCAGGAAAGTTGGTCAGGTTGTTTGAACAGTGGATATCTAGTACAAAGTCGAAATTTGGTCATATCCGGCAAAAAAGTAGGTCACTGGATTAAATCTTAGAAAATACTAATGTGCATTTTAGAAGCCTCATTTTCAGCCCAATATTCATGAAAATTTGTCAGATCGTTTGTCTTGATAATATCTCGGACATATTTGAAATCATAAGAAATATGAAAAAAAAAAAAAAAAAAGAAAAAAACTTGTGTGCACTCTAGAGGCAACAGCGCATTCCAATACTCATAAAACTTGGTTAGAATGTGTCTTGATTACGTTTCAAAGTCAAAATTGGGTCACTCCGGGTAAAAAAGTAGGTCAACAGCTTTAATCTTAGAATAAAACCTAAGAGACCTCAGTTTTCAGCCTGATACTCGTGAAACTTGGCGAGACCGTTTGTCTTTATATCTAGCACAAGTTCAAAATATGGTCACATCAAGTAAAAAAAAAAAAAAAATAGCTGAATTGGACAAATTGTAGGTAAACCTTGCGTGCAATTAAGAAACCGTATTTTCAGTCTGATACTCATGAGACTTATTCAGAATGTTTGTGGTGATGATATCTGGGACAAGTGTGAAATTGGGTCATGTCAAGTCACAAAGACAAATCGTTAAAAAACCCAAATCTTGTGTGCAATCCAGAGGCCACATTTTCAGTCTGATACTCATGAAACTTGGTCAGAATGTTTGTCCTTATTATTTCTGGGACAGTTCCAAAATTGGGCCATCCTCGGTCAAAATGTAGGTCCACCAGGACAAATCTGAGAAAAACCTTGCATGCATGCTAGAGGCCATATTTTCAGTCTAAGTTTCATGAAATTTGATCAGAATGTTTATCCTGATGATATCTCGGACAAGTTTGATTGGTTCACGTCAGGTCAAAAAGTATGTCACTAGCACTCCAGTGTGCTACTTTATCAATCCTAGATGACTTTACTCAGGTGGGTGTTTTAGGGGTCTACGGCTCTCTTTTATAAATCCGAGATCGGCTGGTGATACAATTTTTTTAATCACCGAGCGATAAAGAAAATGGGACAGAAATAAAGTACTTTGTTAAGGTTTCTTAAAGTATGATTGCTAGAATGTCACATTCTCCAAAGTTACATTATTTGTTTAAAAAAGCGACTACCGTTGAAAAATGAAGAGAGCTTTCAATCATTTGGTAACTTGCGTATTTTTAATACGCACAATATTCTTTCCAAGCCACTGGCTGCTTTCCCACATAGCCATCGTCGAAACAATGGTAAGCTGTGAGAGAGGAATGAATCCTGTCGCAATGACTATCATCAATTCTCGGAAAGAAATTGGCCGAGCTAGGGATCGAACCAGCAACCTCCTGTTCTCAAGTCCTGTACACTACCGACTGAGCTACCGGAGCTCGGATAAACAGATTCAAGGTTCAGTGTTGAGATGATGCAATGCAAAAACGCATTTTATGAATTAGATCGAAATCATGCATAAGCCACAAGCAATCTAGATTAAAAATATTGTACATGTAAGTCTTGCGTCAAATGCAGCAAAATGTGTTTATGTACGCAGCCATATTTCTGTTAAATAAGGCACACGTTGATGTACTTGATAAGTTACATGTAGCTTTGAAACAGGTTCATGTCAGTCATTTACTAACAGTTTTGTGAAGGTTAGTCAAGAACAAGTTTATGCACTTGTAAGTTACCGACAGTCTATTGTGCATACTTCTAAATGAGTCAGTCATTAACAAGCTCACGTTGTTCGATCGTGGAATTCACGTGTACCTTACTTTAAACCTATAAGCAACGCACGTCTAAATTATCTATTATCTACAATGATGTTTTGTAAAGGTTCTATCGGTGTTTTTTAGTCTCTCTTTGCCAAACTAAAAAATTGCGCAACGTGTATTGAAAGCGAATATATATATATAATTGAATGTAGAAAATCTGTCAGCGTCCCTTGGTACGACAGGAGGTAAAGAATAGAAATTCATTAACCTTGAAGATTAGTTGCAGAGGTCCACAATAAGACTAGAAATTATTTTACAACGAGCAAAGCTTTTTGCTGTCAAACCGTTCCAGGTTTCTTAATATGGACTTGTTTTTCTGACTCCGTTCCTAGTCTTAGTCCTATCTTGTGCAGCGATGGATTAAGAAGATGACGGATTAAAAAGATGACTTCTAGTCCCAATAACATACAAATCTCTAACATAAGAAGTGAATAAACTCAGTTAGATAGGTAAAAGATTTTACAAATGATCTCAGCGATTTATTTTCTAACAGAATCAGTGAAGCAATCAAAATTACAGTCTGAAAATCCAAAGCCGGATATGCTAAAACCAACAGTAACAGAGATGACTCAGATATTTCAAACAAAAAAGCAAACAAAACAATGATATTTTAATTACTAACCGAACTGCGGACAGAACAACATTTGGAATTATTTGAGAATAAGCCCTGAAAATTAAATTGTCGATATCTGATCGTTAAAGTTGAGAGGTTCATTCGGGGATGATCAAGAATGAAGATCTCGAGAACACATATACAAGATGGATAGACAGTAAGATCATTATCATACTAAGATACCTACAAAAGAAAGTTTTCAGAAATGATTCAGAGGCACAGACAAAGATCAGGAAAAAGGCTGTAAACAAAGACTTTGAGAAAGAGATCAAATTACACACACACACACACACACACACACACACATATATATATATATATATATAAACAAGAATAACATCACATGAGAGAATATAAGAATAAGATTTATTGCCGACCGGTTTCTTCCATTAAGGAATCATCAGGGCAATCTAACAATAAACAACGTAGCAACGTTGCGTTGCTACACACAATCACAAAAATCAATGACGTCATTTACTTAATTTCAATTTAGGCATAAATTTTTTAATGTACCTAGCTGAAACATTTTCGTTGCGCATTTTAAAGAAAGGAAAGATCGAAAACTTTGGAGAGGTTTTAGAACATTTATCTAGATGAGCACTTAAAGGCATTTGTCTTGTTAATGGGTCTCTCACTTGTTGAATATGTACGGTTTTCCTATTTCTTAATTTGTCACCAGTCTGTCCGATGTAAAATTCCCTACACCCGTTACAAATTAAAACATAAATTACATTTTTAACAGCGCAGTCCATATTTTCCTTTACATAGAAAGTTTTATCATTTAATTTGACATTATTACCTTCAATAATATAATCACACAGTCCACATCGTGGTTCTCCGCACTTCTTTACGCACGCGGTGATGTCTTCATTGAACTCAGACCGCGAAATAAGGTGTTTAAGATTTGGGAGCTGTCTTTTACATTTTATTATTCTGGTGTCTGTAATTATACTATTCATTTTTTCATCCTTTGTTAGAAGAGACAGGTTAGATTTTAGCAATCCAAATACTTCGCTGTTTTTAGGATTGTGAGTGGATACGAACGGTATAATAGGTTTTTTCATTCTTTTCTTTAATTGTTAAAAGACTGCTCCTCGGAATTTGTAATGCTTTTTTAAATCCGGTTTTTATCACATGGAATAAAAAATTAATTGCAAGGAGGGACGCATACTGGGGAAAAGTTAGATATAGCGGCCATTTAAAATTCTACGAAAATTGGATTGCTTCGACACCTATCATACTTCCAAAGAAATTTCAGAAAGCAGAATTCGCTAATGAAAGAGAAGACCGAAGAATGCTAAGAGAAAGGGCCGTCCTACAAGATTTTAAAATGGAAATTGAAATGCTGAAATTGAGAGAAGATTCATGTTTAGAACGTATACGACGAATAGATACGGATGTTGAAGAAATAATATTTGGAAAGTGTTCTGGGCCGATCTCAGACTACCTAATAGATTTACGGAAACAATAAATAAAGAGAAACGAGGACAAACATGTAAACACCTTATTACGCGGTCTGAGTTCAATGAAGACATCACCGCGTGCGTAAAGAAGTGCGGAGAACCACGATGTGGACTGTGTGATTATATTATTGAAGGTAATAATGTCAAATTAAATGATAAAACTTTCCATGTAAAGGAAAATATGGACTGCGCTGTTAAAAATGTAATTTATGTTTTAATTTGTAACGGGTGTAGGGAATTTTACATCAGACAGACTGGTGACAAATTAAGAAATAAGAAAACCGTACATACATGTATTCAACAAGTGAGAGACCCATTAACAAGACAAATTCCTTTAAGTGCTCATCTAGATAAATGTTCTAAAACCTCTCCAAAGTTTTCGATCTTTCCTTTCTTTAAAATGCGCAACGAAAATGTTTCAGCTAGGTTACTCAAAGAACAATCATTCATTAAAAAATTTATGCCTAAATTGAAATTAAGTAAACGACGTCATTGATTTTTGTGATTGTGTGTAGCAACGCAACGTTCCTACGTCGTTTATTGTTAGATTGCCCTGATGATTCCTTAATGGAAGAAACCGGTCGGCAATAAATCTTATTCTTATATTCTCCCATGTGATGTTATTCTTGTTTTTTATGTGTTATCCTTGAACCGGTACCAGTGTGTGTGTGTGTGTGTGTGTGTGATGCATATATGATTGATGTCGTCTCAGTAGTCAACAGGATATCTCCATACGAAGATGAAGGAAAAACGACCGATGGCTATCGGAGTATGAGGAGGCATTCAAATACCTTTCTCAAATCCCAGTAAGAGACGATAATCGTCAGGTACCATTTATACAGCAAGAACGTTCGCAACATCAATAACATAACCAAACCGTTTTGAAAAAGCCTGCAACGCACACAGATACTTAGGCTCAAAGGCCGACTCCGATGGAGATGAAATGGACAATCTAATCCAAAGTAATGGCATTGAAGAGTTAAATGAAGATATTTTTTTAGAAGATAGCCATAGCTCCCTAACACTAACCTGACTGACAGACCGCCGAAAAATAAGAAAATAAAAATCTTTAATCCTTCGAATAGAAACCTACAAGACAGATTAACCTGGAAAAAAATTACCAAGAGTTAGAGTCGGATATATTAGGATTTCATAGAAAGCTCAGACTGAGTGAATTATTTTTCAGTTTATGGAACCAAACAAGGAGATAACTCCCAAGGAAGGAAAACAAGTGAATTTCAACCACACATGGGTAGAACTGAAGCATTATAAAACTATATCAATATCCCAAAGAATGTACCCAGAAATACCGAACCATCTGACAAAATGTATCGGAATACTGAATGAAAAGTCATATCAGTTCTGAGGAATGACCAGTCTATTGAAGCAGACAAGGTTGGACGTAATGTAATAATGAACAAAGAATTTTACAAGCAGAATATCCTTGAGATGTTAAATCACAATGCTTTTTACAAAGAAAATTGCTCTAAAGAAATAATCAAGAAAATACAGAAGTAAACCAACCTTTCAGATGAAATCATTAGACGTAAAATTGAATACCTTACAAATTTAAAAAGCTCGGAGAGTTTACTCTACGGCTTACCGAAAGTACATAAAAGCAGCCTAATAAACAACGAATGTATAAACAAAACTGGTGACTTTATCCAAATCATTGATCCAGAAGACCTAAAATTCAAATCCATAGCAGCAGGAGCCAAATGCGAAACACATAGATTAAGAAACCTAAGTGACATTCTTTTGAAGCCCTTTATCAAACGCGTAAAAAGCGTTACTGACCAGACAGCTCACGGAACCCTTTTTGAACTAAGATGTTACCCACAAAACAGACATATTTTTGAACTTTTGTTTTGCATGCTACAATTTTGTGTAGAGTCTTTATGCAGTACAAACAACCTCCGGCACAATCCATTTGTAATAATTCATTCATGGGGTTGGAGGTTCAAATAAAAGATTCCCTTACGATTAACAATGAGTTACATGTGCACTATTTTCAATCATTTCTGGTAGCGAGTTGATTGAAATACCGGAAAATATTAAAAACGCTGTAAACATGCCGTGTATAACTCCTGTAGACTGCGGAATAGGGCTCGGTTTCCTGATTTACGAGCTCTAGTCCAAGAACACAACACTTTAAACAAAATAAAACCCAAATGTCTTTTGGAAAATTGTCAATCAGCAAACCGACTTCGCGCCCGCGGTCTACAGGAGTCATACATGTCATGTTTACAGCGATTTTAATTGTAATTCACGTATTTCAATCGACCCGCTACCAGAAACATACTTCTACAAAGGACAACAAAATAGAAGGACAATGATTCAATCAATTTTATTGCTAATAATAAAATAATATTTGATATCAATTGTTCAATATCTCATATAGACAAATATAAACATACGCAATAGCGAATAACGATAGTAAACACTTTGGAGGTGAAAAAGTGATGTCACTAACAAAAAGTCAACGTTCGCCCAGCATTGGATGGGGTATAAAATTTTACAAACAGAATCCAAGCACATTAAATTTCACGCAATAAGTGACGGCAAAAACGCATCTGATCACCTCTAGCGTCAATAACAGCCCAACACCTGGATTTGAAGTTGCGAATTAACTTCTTATAGGAGGACAAGGGACTCGTGCCCACTTCTCGATGAGTGCATGAGTCGCTTCCCCCTTGGCCCGTGGTTGATTAATTCTGGTATGTCCCATACGTGCTCTATCGGATTAATGTCTAGGGATCGTTCAGGCCAGTCCATGTGTTTTATATCCTCGCGTTCTAAGTACTCCGTGACCTCACGGACCCGGTGCGGCCGAGCGTTATCGTGCATCAGCACAAAGTTTGGACCCACAGAACCAGCATAAGGTCTTACAAATTCGTGTAAGATCTCATTCAAATAGAGTACACCCGTCAAAGCACCGTTTTTGATGATGTACAAGTCTGTAGACCTGTCGTAAGAGACCCCAACCCAAACCAGCACTGAGGGACCACCAAATCTATCGTGTACCTGAATACAACAGTCCTGGAATCTGTCGTTGTTCTTCCTCCACACACGTCTCCTGCTATCATTAAACTCAACGCAAAACATTGATTCATCTGTGAACAGACCGGAGTGTGGATAACGGAATGTTTCGATGCTCCAGTGAAAACTGTAATCTTAACCTGTGTTCTGGGAGTCAATGGTGGGCGGACAGCAGGTCTACGTGTCCAAATATTTGCAGCATGAAATCTGTTCCTAACAGTCTGTTCAGATGCGAACCCCAATTGCCTCCCGGAAGTTAGCATACAGCGTTTCAGCAGATTCGACCCGCCGACGTTTAGCAAGGCAGACAATATAACGGTCGTCGAGGTCCGTTGTTTACCACGGACGACCTCTTCCAGGACGTTCAACAACAGAACCAGTGCCTAGGTAACTCCCCCATACACGACCAACCACCGTAAACGTTAAACTGACGACCAACGTGACGTAGCGTCTGTCCGGCCAAAAGCATTCCAATGATGCGTTTCTTGTTACCAACCGGTAAATGTCTCTGATGGGCATTCTGGCCGTATACTCGCTTAAAAAAAACTACCTAAACATTGCAAAAAAATCCCCAGCGAACAACACTACAAAACTTCAGTTACAATGGATACTAAGAAACACAGCAAATCGTCGGGCGATCTATTCAGAAGTAAAATAGACGGTTTTTAGACTAGCGAAGCTAGTCTATAGGCATCGAGATTGACCTAGAGTCAAAGTAAACAAAAAACCCCACAGTTGCCAAATACTGCCTCACAGAAAAATACATCTTTCTGTTATAAATCTTAATTCTGTTATATATGACAATTTTGACAAAAACCACTAAATCTCTACCACTCCAATTTGAACATGTCGTCTTCCAAAGTAATAAACTGAACAAGATGTAATTTATAAGGTACAAGATCTTTGCTTATATGTAAATTAAGTGACCTGTGCAAAGCAGAGAATCACGTTTTCCTACATCACTGTAACATTATGAATGAATCTATTAATAAATACACCTAGGTAACTTGTAGCAAATCGCAGTTACATTAACCCTCACTGGACAGGGAACCCTTGTCATTCCTTCAGTCATTCATTATTTAGATCATTGTGTACAGTTATACTGTTATGTTTAACTGTTATTCTAGTCTTGAAAATTAATCCTTTACCAAACAATCCCAAGTTTTAATGATACTGGGGAAAATCCCGTTGAAAACATTGCGGGAAAAGGAGAAATGCTGGTAACCATCATTTTCTCCTTTTCCCACCTTGTTTTCTACCCTTTTGGAATCAGGTTTCATTAGTTCAACCACTTTTAATTTATGGTCTGCAACAGCTTTGAATTTGGACTGGCGTAAAATTTTTCGTTTTGTAAATAGAGTTAAACAGTTAACTACATCTTGTGCTATTCGATATTGACTAATTGACTGCATGGTGTTTAAAGCCGTTTTCAACATTATTTCAGTGATATTGCAGTGGCCAGAGCACCTATCCATGCTTTCCTGGAGTTTCTTTTACCAGCACTACCGCGACTCAATGACGTTTTGACTGAGATTAGACTGCGCAGAGCATGCAGTCTGATCTTGGATCTACACTATCCGATAAGAGGATATATTATTTTCTCAAAAATGTAACTTTCAATATTCAGATGTTTACCATCGGCTTGAAAGTTTCGTTTAACATTTTTAGCAGGTTAAGGGTTAAACTTAAACTGGATTACAGTTAACCAATAGCACGCATAGCCCCACCAGCTCAGTCGGTAGTGTACAGGACTTGGGAACAGGAGGTCGCTGGTTCGATCCCCGACCCGGCAAATTTCTTTCCGAGGATTGATGATAGTCATTGTGACAAGATTCACCACCCTGGGAAAGAAGACCTTTGAAAACACAGTTGGAAAACGGGAAAATGCTGGTATCTAGCATTTTCTCATTTGCCCACAATGTTTTCTGCAGTATCAGAGAGCTTAAGCTCATTTGTACTAGTTTAGAATGTGTCGTCTGTAGATGTTTTGAATTTGAAAGAGTCTTAAATTTTTCAGTAAGTAAACTCTCTTTACAGGCTAGCATATCTAGGCTAAAGGTAGCTTGACTGAATTGATCACTTCAGAGTTGTTTTTATCTATAAGGGCCTTGTAAGGAAAACGGCTCATCCATCTGCGTTCTTTAAGCCTGATCGATATTGTTCTCTCAAAAAGCTGAAGCCTATCTTTGTCCAGTTGCATCCAGCTTGTTAATGGAAAGGATATGCGTCAGCAGGTTAATGTCCGTGAGCACTGAAATGCTTCACAGCTAGATAGTCGCTGAATATCTCGGTGACCCCGTTTCAGAAGTAGGAATTCCAGCTTGTACCCGCTGTATTTATCCTCGGCTTTATTTAAGGCACAGCTTGCAAAAGCAATAACTAGCTTCTTTCCTCCGTGTGTCTGATATAAGACAGCTCCAAGTGCCTTGGAAAAGGCGTCTGTATGTAATTTAAACGGTTAAGTAAAGTCAGGGTAGGCCAGTATAGCTGGAGATGGAAGAAGTTGTTTGATATGTTTGAAGACTTCCTATTCTGTATCTGTCCATCTCCATTCTGCTGTCCTTCTCTTCTTATTCCTTTTGCTAGAAGTTAGTGCGGTAATTCTGAAAGGGGTTTGATGACTCTGCTATAACCTTCAATAGTAGCCTGCGAAAACTAAGAAGGGTCTAAGTTCGTCTGGGTTACTTGGTTCAGGCCAGTTTTGTATTTTATCTATTTTGGCTGGGTCTGTTTCTATTCCATTACCACTGACATGTCCAGTGAAGTTAACTCTTTGCTTGAAGTAACAGCATTTTTCTGGTGCTTGTCTTAAGATGGTATTTTTTAGTGTTGTAAGAATCAAATCCAATCTATCTAAGGAATCGCTGAATATAATTAGGTCATCAAGGTAGATCAAACAAATTTTTATATGAAGGTGTTCTAAAATTTCCTGCATAATTCTCCGGTAGAAAATGGGCTGTTAGTCGATCCCAAATGGCATTTTGTTGTATTTATAAAATCCAATAGATCCTACAGTAAATGCCCTTCATTCCTTATGGGCTTCTTCTACTGCTTTTTGATGATATCCTGCTTTAATATCTATGGTGCTAAAGTTCTTTGCACCATGTACACAGTCAAAGATTTCTTCCATTATAGGCAAGGCAAATGAATATTTAACTTGTCTGTAACTTACCATTCTTCTCCCTTACTAATACCACATTTGAAGTATATTGAGACTTTGATGGTCTATTCACCCAAGATGCTAAAAATTGCTCTATACGCTGTCTTACTTCTTCGATCTTAATATTGTTGCATATGCTTATATCTATATCACTCACTGAAAATATGACTTCGTAATTCTTCAGGAGGTTTACATGTTCTTCCTTCTGATTTATAACGAGAAGTCCAGCTTCATCAACGTTTAGACTGTCTATCACTTCCTGTCCTTGTCTTCTATTTTGTCGAACATCTGATCAGCAACAGTAACTTGCTGTTACTCAAACAGAATAGCTCGTGGCTGAATGGCTGCAGAACCGGTCGATAAATTGTATAAGTTAACTTTGTTGTCTGTATTCTTTCCATAAGTACGCGGGTTGTCCCAGAAAATCACAAACACTGCTTATATAACGGTAAAATGGCAATAACTACAAGTAAGTTTTTTAAAAAATTCATAGTTAAAAATATACCCGTGTACATGTATAAATATTAAGTTTCTGTGATTACAAATGACAAAAATATCTAGCTATAAACAACACCAGATGAAGGGGGCGCACCGACGTCAAAACGTTCAGAAAGTAACGAAACCTACACAAGAACATAACCTCTTTTCAAAGTGCCGTCCCTCATTAATCAAACACTTTCTATGTCAGCGAACCCATTTCAGGAAAATACCGGCAAACCACTGATGATAGTGTAACGTTCCAGTTGTTGATGCAAATAAGAGAACATTAGCCCAAAATATGTCGACTTATATGTGATTATTAACCTTAAAACTTGACTATCTGACGTTCAACATTTTATTTCTCTTTTGCATGTTTCGTAAACAATTAATATCAATATTAAAATGACGGACATCGGGACTTGTAAATAGGAATATCATAAGCGAACATATGACTCGATTTCAGCCACTTCTCATTGTGTTTTAAACCATTAAACTTAGTGACAAACCTATTTCGGCACAGGAACCACAAGAAAATTAATTTAAGACTAACCTTGAGTTGTATTTGTGTATCTGTTTTCATTGGTATTCATGTAACTGTCGATTTTCGGTGTCTAACGCCCACGCTATCTTCTAGCATCCGCCATTTTTGTTGTCATTTTCCCGATGCATGATGGGATAGAATCGATGACGTCACGGATAGCTCATCGACCTTGAGTAGATGACTTGTCATATAGCGCGGATTTTAAACAGCCGAAAAACGACAACTCAAGATTTGTAATACTCTTTTAGGTACAGACAATGTGAAGTATTTGTCTCCATGTACATTATTGTCTGATGCTTTATAATTCCCGGCACATTAGCAGTTATTTCTTCGTATTTACGAGGGAAAGTAGTGTCGCGCGTATGAATTTTCAAACAACTATTTTTTGTTGGAATTCTTTCCTACAGATTTTTCTGTTGGAAATCCAACCAGAAAAGTTGTTGGAACCCGTAGTATATATGGCGGTGTTCCGGCAAATTCTGGGACTCCAGTTTTGAATTTTCGTAGGTTCAGCTAGTGATACATCTTGATCGCTTAATTTTATTTTACTTTTGTTTTTTTTTTCATTTATTTTGGAATTTAAGTTAAGCTTTAGTTATAGAAACATTTTAGATCTAAGTTGATTCTAAACTAGGTTAGGTTCACTTATGTTTTTTTTACAAGCTTAAGGCTGTTCCTGACATAATTTCATCATTACTATTCAGTATTAAATAACGTCATATTTTACTGTACTCTTAAAATTGTTGGGTTACTCAGCATGTTAAGATAAGGACCACTGTCATTCCTACTTGGGAGTCCTCGGGGGATAATCTGGGAGGTTTTTCTTTGTCAATTTCAATAAAAGAACTGAGATGACTTTGAAGCTACTTCATAACACTTCGCCAACATTAAGCATATTCTGCATACATGTATTAGGGACAGTTAGATTTACTTTGTATCTGATTTGATTTGACTTGTACTTTAGAAAGATTAAATTACCTGTAAAGTGAACACTTCATGGTATTTGTTTGTTCATTTTCTTTTTTTTTTGGCCAACTTTTAATAAATTTTTACACTGGAGTCCATTCCCTACCCCCTTTCATTCCTGCAACCTTCCTTCCCTACCCTGTGGAAAAAGAATAAAGTAGAAGACCAGCACTAGCACGCAACAATAGGTTTAAGCTAAACTGTAACATAATCAATGATTGACCTCAGTGGATGGGTCTTGATGTTTCTATTATGGAGGAACGGGAATAGATTGAGGCGTATGCATAGTCCGATCTTCAATATCCAATAAGCAGTTTCCTGCTGGTCAGTTGAATCTAAGAACCGCCCGGCCTGCATTTATAATGTTTTGAGTAAATATTCTGAGACAGATAACCAATGCAATGGCAATAAAAGATATAATGCATGTTTGGTATGATAATGGAGAATGATGAAAACTGGAGAGAAAGGTTGTGAGAGGGAGAGTTTTGGTACCATCCGGTTTAGAGAAAACATCTTGAAAGAAGGATAAAAAAACACGCTAGAAGACTATAATTTAAAATAAATGTTGTTTGTGTGAACCTCGGACTTTGTTACGTAATTAGAAGAAGAAATCCACTATACGACCTCAGGAAAACAGAAGCATAACGTTACATGGTCACAAATTTTTGGTGCCGTGACCAGGATTGGCTTTACAAGCCGAATTTTGGACTTCGGGCTTCGTTTTTTTGAGTTATGGGAAATACAACATTAATCCAGCAAATCGTAAAGCCTTACGACAGATAGATGTGGCTCTAAAATCGTTGCAATTATTACGTAGAGTAGTGCAAAAAAAATCTGGGCGGACAATCAACGTTCGTATTTCCCAGACTTCGAGGACTGGGATGAACAGGCCGAGACCCCTGTTAGTGCAATGACGGATGATCAAAAACTTGAATACGTTCGTGAACATTGGACATTACCAAATTTTTACTGAAAAAAAAAAAAAAACTTTCTCAACTTTACTGTGCTTTGGTTGATGTGTTTAGACGTTAACAAACCTTCGGCCTCTCGGGACAACACCATAGCTGAGTACTTCACAGAATTCGAAAAAAAAAAAAAAAAAAATGTAAGTACAAACATTTGATATGAACTTTTAACATGACAAGTCAAGGTCAGCCAGATTTAGGTGCTGCATTAAGGGTATTTTCGGAACAGCTCGGGGTTCTAAAAGATGCTTTCCAAGCCCAGGGTGTTTCCCAAATGATCCCTACTTTTAAAGGTGATCCAAACGAGTTTCACAATTGGATAAAGTCGATAGAAAGGTACGCACTACTAGCAAAATATCCTAATGAGCAAAAATGTCTCATCGCGTTGCAAACGTCGTCGGGTCTCGTGGCGGATTTTTTGTTGAGATATTTACAGTCCCGAGCGACATGTAAGTGGGAAACATTACGATTTGAACTTAGTTCAAGGTTTGCCCTTGTTTCAAATGCTATGCACGCACTGACTTTGTTATCAAAAATTCGACAGGGTCGAAGAGAAAACGTGCAGGTTTTTGCTGAGCGTGTCTTAAACCTTGCTGCTCAGGCTTTCGAGGGAAAAGGAGGCCCGGTCATGGAACAGCAATTGATAGGTTTCTTTATTGATGGATTAAATGACAACTCGGTTAAGATGCGGGTAATGCGGGAAAATACAGTAAATTTCCAGGACGCCGTTAAAATAGCTACGATGGAACAAAATTTGCTCAACCGGTTCCAGTTAAGGGTAAATAATATGAGTAATGTCCCCGCGACGACTTCGGCAGGCACCCCGATGGAAGTCGACCATGCGTGTTACTGGTGCCAGAGATACGGTCACATACAGAGGGACTGCCCTTTAAATAGTAAGAAAAAGGCACAACAAAAAAACTAGGTATGTCTGTGCGTAAAGAAGCCGCCGTACAGACTCAGAAAAGAGTACGAAAATTCAACATTAACATTTCAGGAAACCCAACTTCCGCTCTAATAAATATTGATAAACAAAAATTTCGGGCTTTAGTTGATACGGGCGCAGAATTATCGTTAATGCATCGCCGTGTGTTTCAGAATTTAACAAAAAAACCTGAATTTGTGAAAAAATCTATTTGTTTGCAAACTGTCAGCGGACAGTCTCTCGTTGTTGATGGCTGTGCGAACATAACGTTAAAAATGAAAGATTTAGTTCTAACCCACACTTTCATTGTAGTAAAGGAAATGAACAGAAACATTATATTGGGTCAAGATTGGCTTAAGAAAAACGGGGTAAGGATATACTTTGATCTTGGTATGTTGCGAATTGACAAAACTTATGTCAAGTTACAAGAAGACGTTCATGTTTCTTCTTTTGTTCGTCCTAGAGATAAACTAGTTCTGAAACCCTCGACAGGTTACGTTGTTGATTGTCGTTTACAGAGAAACCTAGGTGTTGAGAGAAATGTACTGTGCGAAATCCAGGGAATTGAGAATACTTATATTTACAATGAGATAGGGCTCACACTTGTGCAGTCAGTGTCTAAAAGTGACTGGAAACGGTTACCGGTCATGTTTATCAACAATACTGGGAAAACTATACGGTTAAAACGCGGTAGCGTTGAAGCGTCGGCAAAACCGGTAAGCGAGCAATGTTGTGTCTCTTTGAAAAGGGAAATTGCTACTTGCCAGCAAGAAAGAAAAGAGTTAGATATGTCCGAGTTACGATGTTCGGAAAGGTATAGGAAACAAATCAGTAAGTTGATTCAAGAAAATTCAGATTTGTTTGCAACAAATTTCAAAGATTTGACTGGCACGGATACAGTTCAAATGACAATTGACACTGGAGATCATCCACCTATTAAATGCCAGCCCTATAGGTGTCCCTTAACAGATAGGAAGAAAATCGAGGATGCAGTCAAGGAAATGCTTGACGCTAAAATTATTGAAAAATCAAGGTCACCCTTGGCCTTTCCAGTAGTCTTGGTACGAAAGCCAGACGGTTCCACACGGTTTTGTGTAGATTTTAGGAAACTCAATAGGATAACAAAGAAAATGTCGTATCCTTTGCCAGCAATTGGCGACATACTGTCGCCCCTAAGTCAAGGGAAAATTTACTCAAGTTTGGATTTGTTTTCAGGTTATTTTAATGTAAAGTTAGATCCGAAAACCAAAGAAAAAGCTACGTTCACGACTCACGTGGGAACATACCAATTTAACATTTTATGCTTTGGTCTTTCTAATGCACCCTCATTGTTCCAGGAACTCATGGACACCGTTCTTGACGGGTTACCATTTGCTTTTCCCTATATAGATGATATAGCTATTGTTTCAGACACTCCTGAGCAACATTTTCAGCATATCAAATTAGTGTTTGATAGATTACGACAGCATAATCTAAAAATGAAACTAAAGAAATGTAATTTCTTTAGGGATGAAATGAAATACTTAGGTTTTATAGTAAACAAGAATGGAATCGCCCCAGACCCGGAAAAAGTTAAGGCTATAAAGGAAATTGAACCGCCGACCACAGTGGGACAAGTCAGATCCTTTATCGGTTGTATTGGATTTTACAGGAGATTTGTGGTAAATTTCTCACAACAAGCAGAACCGTTGATTGCTCCGACGAGAAAGTTTAGAAAGTTTCAGTGGGGAGAAAAAGAACAAGAAGCTTTTGATTTTTTGAAAAACAGTTTAGGAACTGTTCCTCTACTTGCGTATTCAGATCCAAATAAACCGTATAATCTTTATACTGATGCGTCAAATTTTACAGTGGTAACTTGTTTAACTCAAAAAGGCTCTGAAGGCGACGATCCTTATCCAGTAAAACGTTTTAGGAATGAGAAACCAATCTATTTCTTGTCTCACAAGTTAAGTCCTACTCAACAGCGATATTCGGTCATTGAAAAAGAAGCGTTTGCTGTTGTCTTTAGCTTACAGACATTACATCACTATCTGCATAACAGTAAATTTACGATCTACACTGTTCATGCCCCTTTGCAATACTTATGGAAGGGTGATATCCGAAACACACGAATTCAACAATGGGCATTAGCTATTTCTGGCTATGACTGTAAAATAAAACATATCAAAGGAAATAAACATTTTGTAGCTGATTTTCTTACGCGTACTCTACGAAAATTGAAGAAGAAAGCGTGATAGAGCCGAAACCGGAAATAATATCTCGGGGAAATGAAATTGTGTTTGATGATCAATACTTAGAAACAAATGTCATAGACTCCAGTAAATTTGATCCAAAACAATTTGCAAGAAGTCATTTAACTGATATTGATTTGCTAGAAGAACTTTTACCCACTTTAGAAAATTTCGACATGGTTGAGGAACAAAACAAAGATAAAAATGTCTTGAAGATAAAAGATCAACTAAAGAATAATAAAACTATACAAAATAATTATATTTGTTTGGAGGATACATTGTATTATCTTTCAAGTGCAGATTCAACTTTGCGACTGTACATTCCGGAACATTTACGAAAACATGTCATCAGGCAAGATCATGGTTTGAACGGACACATTGGAGTTAACTGATGCTATTATACGATTAAACCTATGTATTTTTGGCCTTATTTATTCAAGGATCTTCACGAATACATTAATAATTGTATACCATGTCAGGCTAGGCATTTAAAATCTATTAAAGCACCTTTACAATCTACAGACGTAAGTCCGTACTCTTTTGCGAATACAGCTCTTGACGTTTCGGGCCCTTATCCGGAAAACCGAAATCAAGCGTTCTCCCAATAAGCTTCTCCCAATAAGAACAATAACGGTAACTCTGTATTGACCATAACAGGACTATTCGGCCCACATTCAGTTCGAAACTTAATAAAATCGTCAAAAAGCGATTTCCAGCACTATTTTGAGAGTGTAAGTATGGTATAATGAATAAATTTGCCTATAATTTGCCTAGTTCTTCACGACCACGCTGCAAGCAAACTTATTTATTGAACAGAATGGTTGATGAAATTAATTAGATCTAGATCTGTTCAGTCTAAAGATCGGACAGCGGGAAGAGATTAGAATACCGGTAAACAGATTATTTTGTTGCCATTTATGCCAACTGTACACATCAAATTTTGGTGAATTTAAAGCTGCAGAGAAAAAATATGAAATCTGTACTTCTGAAAACACACTTGTAGTGGTAACTACAGTTATTCCTCTACTTTCGGAACGCGTGACGTTGTTATGACGTCATTTTCAGGGGAAGTAAAAGACTATTTTCGATAAAAGGTTTGATGTCAGGATCTTCATAAAGAGGCACCAGAATCCCCAGGAAGCCTTAGTCAGTTCATTGTGAATCTGCTTATTGTTATATTGCAACAGGAGGCTCAAGAGGGGTTGGTAAATGTCTATTTGGTACTTGAAGATTAACGTAGCACCTCAGATATATTAATAATAATAATAATAATAATAATAATGATAATAATCCTGTGACTGGATTCATTGTTCCATTAACCTTCCAACCTGACTGATGGACCTACCTTCCAACGCCACCCATTAACCCAGCTGACCAACCTACCGATCCAAAGAATGACCTACCCACTTACCTACGTACTTCCAACCAACCAACCAACCAACCAACCAACCGACCCACCTACCGACCCAAATACCTACAGGTCTACCATTCTCCTACTTACCTACTAACCGATTTATTGATTAACTGACCTACAGGTCTACATACCTGCCTCCATGCCTACTGACCAAATGACTGACCGAGAAACGGACCTACTGAATGACCAAACTACCTACCCACCCACCTCTCTACCTAGCTACTTACTTACCTACCTACCAGCATATCTACTTCCTACCTACTCACTGATCTTCCAACTAACCAACCTACCTACCAACTTACCTACATAACAGCCTACATACCTACCTCCATACTGACAGAACGACCTTACCGACTGACTGACCGACCGACCAACCGACTTACCAACCTACTATCGACCTACAACCATACCTACCAACCTACTATCGACCTACCTTCCTACCAACATACCTACCAACCCACCTACTGACCTACTACCTACCTACCGACTGACCGACCCGACCGACCGACCGACTGACCAACCGACCAACCGACCGATCCACCTACCTACCTACCGACCTTCCTACCTACCTACTGACCTACCTACCTACCCACCCATCCACCCGCCTGTCTGCCTGCCTTTTTTTTTTCAAATTCACTGATAAATGTAGAAGGTGTAGCTCGGACAAGCTCTATGTATGACAGACCTTCAGACCTATCTTAATAAATGTTTCAAATGGCGTGTCTACTGGTACAGGAGAACAACTTCGCCAAATTACTTTGAAATCTATTGATAAATGTAGAAGTTCTAGCTCGGACAAGCTCTATGCTTGACAATTTTATCATTTGACTATCAAGTGTGACCTTGACCTTGGACCTACCAGAACAAATGTTTCAAACTGCACTCCTACCGGTAAAGAAGAACAATTGTGCCAAATTATTTTGAAATCCAATCACAAATGTAGAAGTTATGGTCCGGACAAATTCGGACGCATACATGCACTAAAGCACAGACGCACAGACGTACATACACCAAACCCACATTGTTGCAACTATGTCTCGCTTATCGCAAGCAGATTCGACAAAAATTGCACAAAGATGGAAAAACATAATATTACGTACTATATGAAGACAAGCCAAGCTATGGATCAATTGACCTAACGACCAACCTACCTACAAATTTTCTGATGACCTACCAACCAACCTACCTACCTATCTTATGACCAAACAACCAGCCAATTGTCTGAACTACCTACTGACAGACCAACATACTGCCAGACCTACCCCTCAAATGACCTATATATAAACCTACTGAGTTACCTTCCTACCTTCTGACAAAATGACTGACCTTCGGACCTGACCAACTGACCTTCCGAACCGACCGACTGACTGACAGGGCCGACTAAGCTACCAATTAATGGACAAAATGACCAACCTACCAACCAACTGACCTACCTACCTACAGAGCTATATCCCTTACTTCCTACCTACCGACCAACCTACAAACTGACAGACCAACCAATTGACCAACCAACCGACCTACATACCGAAGTACCTACTGAAATACTTACCTACCTGCCGAAGTACCAACCAACCAACCAACCAACCAACCAACCTACCTACCTGCCTGCCTACCTACCTACCTACCTACCTACCTACCAAATGACCACCCAACCAACCTACTTACCTACTGACCTACCTCTCCACCAATCTACCGACCTACCAACAAAACTACTGACTTACCAACTGACAAATTTACCTACCCATCTACTACTGACCTACATTCTGACCTACCTACCAACCAACATACCGTCCTACCTACATACCTATCTACTGACCCACTGACTTACCTACCGACTGACCTACCTATCAACTGACCAATCTACCTACTGACCTACCTCCCATCTTACCTTCAGACCGATCTACCTACTGACCAACCGGCAAACCTATTTACCCACCTTCCCACCTACCTGTCTGCCTACCAACCTACCTAACCACCAATCTAACCACCTACCAAACTACCTACCTGCCTAAATACCTACCAACCGAACCACCTACCTACCTAACTACAAACCTACCTACCTACCTACTTACCAACCTACCTAACCTATCTATGAATAAACCTACCTACCAACATACTTACTTACCTGCCTTCCTGCCTGCCTTCTGACCGAAGGACTGACCCACCATCCTTGCGTCCCAACCGACCTCTAACCTGACTGATAGATCAACCTACTGACAGACCTACGTACCTATCAACCTACCTACCTACCTATCAACCAACTTTTCTGTCTACGGAATAACCTACTTGCCTACCGACCTACATACCAAACTTCCTACTATCCATTAGCCTACCGACACCTACCTACGAGGGTTGTCTCAAAAAAATCGCGAACGTCTAACATCTTTTTCTGACGTCGAAATGACTTGAAAATCGTGACAATGTCCAGCAATGATGTTTTCATGTACAAATTTACTGAATCATATGGAAATGTATCTTTATTTTCTGGGTAGGCGCACGCCAAAATAACTGAAATGGAATATTTCAAACAAGTATTATACTTAGTAGTTGCTTCGTCGTATGGAATACATGTAATATAAATATGAAAATCATACTGAGGTATTTTTTTAATAAAGCCATAATTTGGCGAGTAAGCACACAAGTAAGTTTAAATGCCGCGCTGTGACGTCATTTTCGCATGTACTCTATGATAAAAATTTCGAAAAATGGCGACGCCAGCAGACTGCAGAGGGGGCATGTGATTTACCGTAACTGACAAGATTTAGCAAGAATTGAAGCGCTTTAAATCTGATCCTCGGTCAGCAGTGGCTTGCTGATATTTTCCACAAATGGGTTAGCCGCTAGAGAAAGTGCGTGATTCACGAGGGACTATACTCTGTGTAGGTTTCGTAACTTTCTTGACGATACATATAAATGATGTCTGCAGCGTGTGCCGACCCCCTTCACCTGGTGTTGTTTATACCTAGATCTATACATGTGAACGGGTATATATTCCACTTTAAATATATATATATAAAACACACACACACACACACACACACACACACTACTGGTGTTTTTGTCACTTTTCCGTAATATAAGCAATGTTTGTCATAACGACCAACCTACCAATCTTCCCACCAACCTACCCACTGACCTACCTACATGTACCAACCGACCGAGTTACCTACGCACTTACCTGATTTCCTACCTGCCCCTTGCCTGTCTGTCTACCTACCTTTGTACGGACAGACCCATGCTTCCTTCCTACTGAACACCCTACAAGCATGTACCTCCATCGCTAATAAAGATAATTTTGAGGTAAAAAACAAAAATATAACTCAATGACATGCGATACTGCCCCACTAAAACTTATTGTTCTTTATCATCTATGAAATCCACTGTAAATAGTTGGCTATAGGGGTAGTTTTTTTTATTTTTCCTCGGGGATGGAAAAACAACAACAACAATGACAACAACAACAACAACAACAACAACAAAAAAAAAAAACCCGTGTCCTGTGGTAATGCCCCATGCAACCTACAGTAAATATTGGAATAAAGACCCTTTTACAACGCCGTTCGTTGCCAAGGAAATACGATCCCGGGATGTACGAGGGTTGTCTCAGAAGTAAAAGGACTTTTCTTGAAGCTGCTTAATTGTCCCTCGCACATTCCTATATTTTGTATGAATAAAATTCAACATGTATGCCACCGGCACATCTGCTCCAATTGAAATTTTATCTTACGTATTTCGGAGGATGCAGAGTTTCCAAGGTAACGGTCATGGTAGCCGGCGCACGTCGTTTTTTATTACGCAGAGAGAACATTGGCTCTTTTATATGTCGTAATAGCTACTCTCATGCTTTCTTCTTGCGCGCGAAATTTCGGCTGCACGACAAGTCACGTTACGACGTCATTTCCTGTTTATGTGGGTGCCATAGCATTTCCGGTAGCTGAGATACATCGTTTTTCATCACACCAGTGTCTAAAGAGAGGAAGCTTCATGACGTAAACAGGCGATGTCAAGTTGCGGATGGTAATCCAAGTTTGTCAAACACTCGGTAAAACACCTTTACAGGCATATGGAGTTGTTCAGGAAGCCCGTCAATATAAATGTTGCTGTTCTTTATGGACAGACGAGGGATGATCTTAATCCACTGGGTTCCCGTGGGACAAGCTATAAATGCTGCACATTATTCCAAGGTAATGTATGAAAAACATAATTATGAAATAGATGTAAAATATTAAACTGAAATCAGAGTCTAACAAATGTTTTGATATTCAAAAAAAAAATATATTAGATCTAACACATTTTCAAAAATATAAGATAAAACTGCATGCCAGTTACGAAATTCTAAAATGCGTTTTGTGGTTTTCATCTACTGCGCCGTGATCTTGTTCATTCGCTGGAAAAAGATGCCTGATGTTCAGCTGACTGACATTGTCTTGCACCAAGACAATGCGCCTCCTCATACAGCAAGTTTCTTTCAGCTAGAGATAGACGTTTTGGGGTTCCGGAGGCTCAGTCATCCACCTTACAGTTCGACCCCTCTCCCATGGACTTTCGTCTCTTCTTGGAGGGAAATTCCCGTTTACGAGGTACACATTTCAGAAGTGGAGATGAGCTGCTGTTGGAAACACAGAGGGTTGTGTCGTCATTTTTATGCAGAAACATTTTACAAATGGATCGCACGTCACAGGAAGTGTGGGGACTACGTGGAGAAAAGATAATTAGCGACATTGTTTTTGACGTGACGTGACGTTATTCTGTGCGCCGGGTGGAATATAGTGTTGTATGTATTTTGAGTGTAGTTTCACTATTATTCTATGTATTTGTATTAAAATTTGGGGAATTTTGAGCATAAGATATGATACTTGATCCATGTGAGTTTTCCTGTTAACACGCCAATAATTGTTTATGTTACAGCAATAGTCCTTTTACTTCTGCGACAACCCTCGTATAAACAGATTATTAAATTGGTAACTGGCTTAAACGTCCCAGAGCCAAAACATCCTACTTTTGGTTAAAACGTCTGCAATTTCCATGCCGAATTGGTTAAAACGTCCCTTAAACGCGTCCCCGTATATTTTATTCAAATTATTTGTTTGATCTCGTAAGTTTTTTTAGAGATTTTTCTACGTTAACGTTTTGTATTTTATTGACCATCGTCATTTAATGTTACTGATTTTTTACCCATATCCTGCCGTACTTATATTTTTCACCAGCACAAGAGGAATTTGCGTTAAGTTTATGTCATAAATCTTAATTAGTATTACAAAAACCATAATTAGGATTTGTAACAGTGTATTTCAAAACCACGCTGACCCCAGGTGCAAACAGATCTCTCATTATGCTTTTCGAAAAGTAAATTCAAGATCACCGTCACGTAACTGAGGCTAACGGTTAGGGCTAAGGTCCATATTGTTTCCCTACATTATCATGTAAATGATACGCTAAAATGCCTCCCCGTATACAATGTGCTTAACTAATTACTGTTACAAATTCCATTTAACCCTTTAGCCAACAATCACAAGTCTTAACGACCAAGAGAAAAGAAAGCCTTTCAAACATTGTGGGAAAAGGAGAATATGCTGGTAAACATTATTTCAACTTTTTCCAACTCTGTTTTTGGAAAACGAATGTTTTCAAATTACATGTTACAAACGATCCCTGGTGGAAAGCAATCATGGAAATGAGCAGCCACAGACGACAACAGGGCAATACCCAGTTGTTCGTTCGTTCTTCGTTAGCACGTTAGTTCATCCATCCATCCGCTCGCTCATTCATTCATTCATTCATTCATTCATGTTTTCAAATACGTCTGCGCCAAAATTTGTTTCATGATGAAATTGATCACAATACAAGTCTCTAAACCATTAGAGGAAACAGCATGAACTATGCCGATCTCGACTCACACCCTCCACGATTGGAATTAAACTAAATATCCACTGTATTGTCGATTAAATTAAAAGTATGTGATATATCAGATGGCTACCCTTTATAAACCCTTTACCTAACTCTCTCTTGTCTTAATTAACGACCCTACATCAATGCGCTTGTAGAGACACTACGGCAAAAGGTAAAAAATGTTGGTAACATGCATCTTGCCCATCCCCGCAGTGTTTCAGCCCATGCTTCATGGGGTTTGTCTGCTTCTGCCTGGGGTCGGTTAACATTTCCTTTGATGATAACGCCAACCCAAAACAGCGGCACCCTTTTTTCTTCGTTTTATATTGTCACTAAAATACAGATCATTTTCTTCCACGTTACTGAACCCTTAGCGCCAAGCCCCCGTAGCTCAGTCGGTAGCGTACAGGACTTGAGAACAGGAAGTCGCAGGTTTGATCCCTGGCTCTGCCAATTTCTTTCCGAGGATTGATGATAGTCATCGCGACAGGATTCATTTCTCTCATACCGCTAACCATTGTTTCGACGATGGTTATGTGGGAAAGCAGCCAGTGGCTTGGAAAGAATATTGTGCGGAGTACTGGTAAATGAAACTCCAGGAAAGCATGGATAGGAGCACTGGCCGCCGTGATATAACTGAAATAATGTTGAAAACGGCGTTAAACACCATACAATCAATCAATCAACTGAACCCTTAGCAAATAAGTTAGTCTGATTATTGTTTCTTTGCTTCTGGGAGTAAGCTTTTCATATTATCGCTCTTAAATTAACAGTTTTGTGTACACTTTCAATAATCTGCCACTGTTTTGTCTTTTTGCCCTACACGATTGCACATGCGCAGTTTTCCGGTCTCGTTACCAGGAAGTGTTCAGAGACTAAAAAGGTCTATAGTAGTAGACGTCACAATCCCAATGAAGGGTCTCAAGAGGGGTCTGTTGTGTAATTATCTAATATAGGTAATGTTGCCTCAGAGGTTAAAAAAAAAAAGCCAAAAAATATCCCAGTGATAAGTGGTAATGCCCCATTCTAACTTATTGTTTTATCATCCATGAAATCCAAATGGTGGGCTTTAGGGGTAGGTGTCACAATCCCAATGAAGGGGCTACAGCGGGGTCGATCAATGATTATCTCAGAATTTTTATTTTTACTCAGGGATAGAAAAACAAAAATATTTCTGTGTCCTGTGATACTGCCCCACTAAAGCTTATTATTATAATTAACCATGCAACCTACAGTAAATATTGGGCTATAGTAGTAGGCGTCACAATCCCAATGAAGGGGTTCATCAGGGGTTTGTTGTGTCATTATCCAATATACATGTATATCATGTTGCCTCAAAGGATAAAAAATATATAAACATGTATATATATCGTTCTGACCGGTGGTAGTACCCCACTAAAACTTCTTGGTTTTATCATCCCTGATATCCACTGTAAAACGTGGGCCATAGGAGTAGGTGTCACAATCCCCATAAAGGGGCTCCAGTGGGGTAGGTCAATAATTATTGAGATTTTTTATTTTTCCTCAGGGATAGAAAATCATAAAAAATCCTGTGTCCTGTGGTACTGCCCCACTAAAGCTTTTTATGATAATTAACCATGCAACCTATAGTAAATATTGAGCTATAGTGGTAGGCGTCACAATCCCAGTGAAGGGGGCCAAGAGGGGTCTGTTGTGTCATTATCTAATATTTGTAATGTTGCCTCGGATGTAAAAAGACGAAAAATATCCCTGTGATAGGCGGTACTCCCCCACTAAAGCTTATTGGTTTTATCATCCGTGATATACACTGCAAATAGTGGACTATAGGGGTAAGTGTCACAATCCCCATAAAGGGCTCCAAAGGGGTCGGTCAATAATTATTTAGATTTTTTTAATTTTTTCCTCGGGGATAGAAAAACAAAAAGATCCCGTGTCCACTGGTACTGCCCCACTAAAGCTTTTTATCATAATTAACAATGCAACAGACAGTTTATACCGAGGCTATATCGGTAGGCGTCACAATCCCAATGAAGGGGCTATAAAGGGGTCAATTGTGTCATTATCTAAGATTGATTTTTGGTAAACACCCAAATATATCCCTGTGATAGGTGGTACTGCCCCATTAAAGCTTATTGTCCTGTCCCCGATATCCACTGCAAAAAGTTGACTATAGGGGGGTAGGTGTCACAATCCCAATAAAGGGGCTCCAGAGGGGTCGGTCAATAATAAGTCAGATCTTTTATTTTTCCTCGGGGACAGAAAAACATAAAAAAAAAAAAAAAAAAAATCCCGTGCCTTGTGGTACTGCCCCACTAAAGCTTATTACCATTATAAAACACGCAATCTATAGTAAATATTAGGCTATAGTGGTAGGCGTCACAATCCCAATGAAAGGGCTCAAGAGGGGTCTATTGTGTCATTATCTAGTATTTGTAATGTTGCCTAGGAGATAAAAAAAAAAAAAAAAAAGATCTCTGTGATAGGTGGTACTCCCTCACTAAAGCTTATTGGTTTTATCATCCTTAATATCCACTGCAAACAGTGGACTATCGGGATTAGTGTCACAATGCCCATAAAGGGTCTCCAAAGGGGTCGGTCAATAATTATTCAGATTTTTTATTTTTCCTCAGGGATAGAAAAACATAAGAAATCCCGTGTCCTGTGGTACTGCCCCACTAAAGCTCATTATCATTATAAACAATGTAACCTACAGTATATACAGGGCTATAGTGGTAGGCCTCACAATCCCAATGAAGGGGCTCAAGAGGGGCCTGATATGTCTTTATCTAACATTTGTCACGTTGCCTCGGAGGTAAATAAATAAAAAAAAAAGATCCATGTGATAGGAGGTACTGCCCCATTTAAGCTTATTGGTTTTATCATCCCTGATATCCTTTTCAAATAGTGTGCTATACAGCAAGGTGTCACATTCCCCATAAAGGGGCTCCAGAGGGGACGGTCAATAATTATTCAGATTTTTTATTTTTCCTCGGGGATAGAAAAACATAAAAAAATCCCGTATCCTGTGGTACTGCCCCACCAAAGCCTATTACCATAATAAACAATGCAACCTACAGTAAATATTTGGCTATAGTGGCAGGCGTCACAATCCCGATGAAGGGGCTCAAAAGGGGTCTGTTCTGTCATTATCTAATACTTGTAATGTTGCCTCAGGGGTAAAAAACCAAACATTTCGCTGTCATAGGTGGTACTGCCCCACTAAAGCTAATTGGTTTTATCATCTTTTATGTCCACTGCAAATAGTAGACTATAGGAGTAGGTGTCACAATCCCCATAAAGGAGCTCCAGAGGGGTCGGTCAATAATTATTCAGATTTGTTTTTTTCCTCGGGGATAGAAAAACATGAAAAAAAAATCTTGTTTCCTGTGGTACTGCCCCACTAAAGCTCATTATCATAACAAAACATGCAACCTATAGTAAATATTAGTCTATAGTGGTAGGCGTCACAATCCCGATGAAGGGGCTCAATAAGGGTCTGTTCTGTCATTATCTAGTATTTGTTATGTTGTATCGGAGGTAAAAAACCAAAACTATCTCTGTGATAGGTGGTACTGCCCCACTAAAGCTTACTGGTTTAATCATCCCTTGTATCCACTGCAAATAGTGGACTATTGGGGTAAGAGTTACAGTCTCTATAAAGGGGCTCCAGAGGGGTCGGTCACTAATTACTCAGATTTTTTTTATTTTTCCTGGGGATAGAAAAACATAAAAAATCTTGTGTCCTTTGGTACTGCCCCACTAAAGCTCATTATCATAATTAAACAGGCAAACTATAGTAAATATTAGGCTATAGTGGTAGGCGTCACAATCTCGATGAAGGGGCTCAAAAGGCGTCTGCTGTGCCATCATCTAATACTTGTAATGTTGTCTCGGAGGTAAATAACCAAAAATATCAATGTGATAGTTGATACTGCCCCACTATAGCTTATTGGTTTTATCATCCCTGATATTCACTGCAAATAGTGGGCTATAGAAGTAAGTGTCACAATCCCAATAAAGGGGCTCCAAAGGGGTCGGTCAATAATTATTCAGATTTTTTTTATTTTTCCCCATGGACAGAAAAACATAAAAAAAATCCCGTGTCCTATAGTACTGCCCCACTACAGCTTATTACCAAAATTAACGATGCGACCTTCAGTAAATATTGCGATATAGTGGTAGGCGTCACAATCCCGATGAAGGGGCTCAATAGGGTCTCTTTTGACATTATTGAATATTTGTAATGACGCCTCGGAGGTAAAAAACAAAAATATCGCTGAGATAGGTGGTACTGCCCAAAAAAAGCTTATTGGTTTTATAATCCTTTATGTCCAATGCAAATAGTGGACCAAAGGGGTAAGTGTCACAATCCCCATAAAGGGGCTATAGAGGGGTCGGTCAATAATTATTCAGATTTTTTATTTTTCCTCGGGGATAGGAAAACATAAAAAAAATCTTGCGTCCTGTGGTACTGCCCCACTAAAGCTCATTATCATAATTAAACATGCAACCTATAGTTAATATAAGGCTATAGTGGTTGGCGTCACAATCCCGATGAAGGGGCTCAATATGGGTCTGTTGTGTCATTATCTGGTATATTTGTAATGTTGTCTCGGACATTAATAACCAAAACTATCCCTGTGATAGGTGGTACTGCCCCACTTAAGCTTACTGGTTTTATCCTCCCTGGTATCCACTGCATATAGTGGACTGTAGGGGTAAGTCTCACAATCCCCATAAAGGGGCTCCAGAGGGGTCGGTTAATAATTATACAGATTATTTTTTTTTGCTCCGGGGATAGAAAAACATAAAAAAATCTTGTGTTCTGTGGTACTGCCCCACTAATGCTCATTATCATAATTAAACATGCAACCTACAGCAAATATTAGGCTATAGTGGTAGCCGTCACAATCCCGTTGAAGGGGCTCAATAGGGGTCTGTTGTGTCATTATCTAATATTTGTTATGTTGTCTCGGAGATAAGAAACGAAAAATATCCCTGTGCTAGGTGGTACTGCTCCACAAAAACTTATTGGTTTTATCATCCTTTATGTCCACTGCAAATAGTGGACCATAGGGGCAAGTGTCACAATCCGAATTAAGAGGCTCCAGAGGGGTCTATCAATAATTATTCAGATTTTTTATTTTTCCTCGGGGATAGGAAAACATAAAAATATCTTGTGTCCTGTGGTACTGCCCCACTAAAGCCCATTATCACAATTAAACATGCAACCGATAGTAAATATGAGGATATAGTGGTTGGCGTCACAATCCCGATGAAGGGGCTCAATAGGGGCCTGTTCTTTCATTATCTAGTATTTATAATGTCGTCTCGGACATTAATAACCAAAACTATCCCTGTGATAGGTGGTACAGCCCCATTGAAGCTTATTGGTTTTATCATCCCTGGTATCCACTGCAAATAGTGGAATCTAGGGGTAAGTATCACAATTCCGATGAAGGGGCTCCAGAGGGGTCGGTTAATAATAATACAGATTTTCTATTTTGTTCCGGGGATAGAAAAACATAAAAAAATCTTGTGTCGTGTGGACCATAGGGGCAAGTGTCACAATCCCCATTAAGAGGCTCCAGAGGGGTCGATTAATAATTATTCAGATTTTTTATTTTTCCTCGGGGATAGGAAAACATAAAAAAATCTTGTGTCCTGTGGTACTGCCCCACTAAAGCTCATTATCATAATTAAACATGCAACCTATAGTAAATATTAGGCTATAGTGGTAGCCGTCACAATCCCGTTGAAGGGGCTCAGTAGGTTCTGTTGTGTCATTATCTAATATTTGTTATGTTGTCTCGGAGATAAAAACGAAAAATATCACTGTGATAGGTGGTACTGCCCCACTAAAGCTTATTGGTTTTATCATCCACTGCAAATAGTGGACCATAGGGGTAAGTGTCACAGTCCCAATAAGGGGGCTCCAGAGGGGTCGATCAATAATTATTCAGATTTTTTTATTTTTCCTCGGGGATAGGAAAACATAAAAAAAATCTTGTGTCCTGTGGTACTGCCCCACTAAAGCTCATGATCATAATAAACCATGTGTTGCGCTGGCCGTTGCGAAACATTGGGAGAGAAAGAGTTTGTGAGAGAAATTGAGGAAACTCCGGTACTAGCCTGTATTTACTGAAATAAAAACTTAATAAAGTTTTAACTGAATTTATTTATACCTCTATCATTCTTCTTTTTACAACAATTCAGCAAATCAGTATAATCAGTTTCTAAGAATATTCTTAAATCGTTTCATGTTGTCTTTCTTCTCCTTCCCTTCTTCTTCTCTTTTTTTTTTTATATCGGCCCGAAGCCGGTTTATATACTATTCGGGCAAACGGACCCGAAGAATAGCACGTTCTTTAAATGGCGTTGATTGGCTGTTGCTACGCAGAGACAACCAATCAACGCCTTGTTTTGAACAACAACAATATATCCGGTAAAATGCATGAAGACGAGCGGGTTTTGAAGAACGTGAGCAAAAGGAATGGAATAATGACATATTTACGCTCTTGCAGATATTATGTACATTACAAATTAAATGTTCAACTTCGGAATGATGCATGTAAAACGACTTTGATCGACGACAAGCATATACATTTGATTACAATGTAAGTTTGTGAATCGTGGACGAAAACGAAACAGCCACTGCTACATTACACCGCAGCTGCTGAGAATTGGTCCCCAATTCAAATGACTCCATGAAAAGATTTCTAGATTCATTGGATATAAGGTGTGTATGAAATTTGTGGAAGTTGAACATAAACACTCAATAATTATAGTAATATTCAATACAAGTAAAGAAAATCAATAAGAAATGGCATAACTTAATTAGTTACTGAATGATCAACAAACTGTCACAAAGTACAGAAATACATATGAATTGGTTTACAACAACAGTACACTTCAGTCTTACTGTTTTTTTTTTATAGTAAGTCGCATGTCATGTCTGCATTATTTGCACAATGACAATACTACATACCTTTTCACACCTATGATAAACTTCATGTCAAAGTAACTTTATATTCAGTGAAATATTAATAGTTTGATACTTGTCATGTACACACAATAATATTAGCATACTAACGATACACAAAAATGTTCATGGCAAAAGATATATACTGCACTAAAATGTTCATGGCAAAAATATTCTACACTAAATATTCATGCCAAAAGAAATATATTATACTAAGTGTTCACGGCAAAAGAAATATCGACTTAAATGCTTAGGGCTTATTGATAAAGTTTTGTATTTAGTGTCTTTTTTTTTTTTTTTTTAACTAATGACTTGTTTGTGTCTTCAATTTAGGTTGTGACTTCGAACATCTGTTGTGGTAGCTGAATTGGTTCATCATCGGTCTTGAAAGTTTATACCAGCTTGATTTCTCCAGTCTTCCAGTATGGTAATCAGTTTTCTAGTTAATCAGTTTTCCAGTATAGTTAATCTGTTTTCTGAGTAAACAGAAATTTTTGTTTACTTCAATGAATTATAACTTCTTGTTAAAATAAAGAACCTTAATAACGTCAATAACATTAGTAGATATCACTTTCTAAATCAATCCAACAGTTTTCTGAAGATAATTATCAACTTGAATGTGTTATTAATAACTGACAAATAAATAACTTTTTTTTTTAACCAACAACAGTGAACTTTTAAAGTAATTCAAACTTTTTAACAATTGTTTTTGTCTCATAGATAAACTCTCCCTCTACTACCATTAAAGTCTTTTCCTCCTCTCTTATCAGCTTTCTCTTCCTGTTATTGAATTTATTTATCGTATTCTTTATTTCTCTTAGTTCCTCTTCTTCTTCCATCATTTCTTGAATTTTTTCCTTTTTGTCTTCACTCCGGTCTTCGTTTTCTAGCTTACGTTGTTTTTGTTTATTATCCGAAACATTTACCTTTTTTTTTTCTGATTCTTTCTTACTTTTCTTGGTTCCTTTCTTATCTTCTTCCTTTTTTTTTTTTCTCTTCCTTCTGATTCCCTTTTTCTTTTCTATTCTTCTCCTCCTTATCTTTCTTTTCTTTCTCTATCCTCGATACATCTTCTTCTTTCTTTTTATTTTCTTCCTCTTCTCTGATTTGTTTTTCTGTCTTCTTCTTTTCTTCCTCCATTTTTATTTGTTCTTCTTTCCTCATCTTTTCTTCCTCCATTTTAGTTCTTTCTTCTCTCTTCTTCTTTTCTTCCTCCATTTTTATTCTTTCTTCTTCTCTTTTCTTTTCATCTTCCATTTTAACTCTTTCTTCTTCTCTCTTCTTTGTTTCTTGTTCTTTTCTTGTATTCTCTTCTAATTGTTTTCTTCTTCTCTTCTCTTTTCTTTTCATCTTCCATTTTAACTCTTTCTTCTTCTCTCTTCTTTGTTTCTTGTTCTTTTCTTGTATTCTCTTCTAATTGTTTTTCATCTCCTTTTTTCTCTTCTTCCTCTATTTCCAGTAACTGGATTTCATTTTCAAAATTCTCTATCTGAAATTTTTCAAAACTGTACTCCTCATTGTCGCTGTCTGAGCTGTCGGTTTCACTGAGTTGTAAATCAAATTTTAGCCTCCTTTTTGGTGGTTTTACTTTTGTTCTTCCTCTCACACTGTGGTCTTTCAAGGTCTATACAAAGGGAGGTCTTTGCTCTGTTTAGAAATATTTTTAAGTCATCTTCTGCTTCATTTCCTTTTGCTTCTTTCTGCTGGTTGAATAGTATATAGTCTGCTTTGTTTGCTCTGCATGAATGAGGATTATCGTTTCTTCTAAAAATCTTTTTACATTTTTTACATTTGTAGCTTATGCCGCTGTGTTGTTCTCTTAGGTGCGACATACAGGGTTTTTCTGCTGGGAAGAACAAGTCTTCGCAGAGGGCACATTGGAATCTCTGATTGAAAGAAAAAAATATATATATATTATATTTATGGTAAGATTTTTTTTTTAAATATTATTTAATTTGACTTCATCCAGCTGGGTGTTTCATTACCAGTATATTTTCTTAACTTATCATGATGCACAACTTTAGCTTTTCTGTGAGGACCAGTTCTCACTCTGTATAAGACATCATTGATCTTATCGATAACCTTTACGGGTTCTATCCATGCTTTTTGTAATTTCTTACAAAGCCCTTTCTTCAGATTTGAATTATGCAACCAAACTGTATCTCCAGCTTTGTAACTATTATAGTTTAATTTTACATTATAATTTGTTTTCATGGCTGAACTGGTTATGTTTAACTTTTCTCTAGCTAACGAATGAACTTTTCCTATCTTTTCAGACAACTTTTGACAATATTCATGTGATGAAATATTTTTGTTTTGATCCGGTGAACCATATATCAAATCTACTGGTAACTTGACTTCACGTGCTAAAGTCATCATGCATGGTGAGACCCCTGTAGACTCGTGTCCAGAAGATCGGTATGCAAGCATTACCAAAGGTAAGTACTGATCCCAATCTTTCTGATTCTCCGACACAAAGGTTGAGAGCATGCTAATAATTGTTCTGTTAGCTCTTTCAATCATTCCATCACTTTGTGGTCTGTAAGGAGTAGTTCTTGTCTTAACAATATCTAATCGTTCACACAAATCTTGGAATAATTTAGACTCAAAGGTTTTGCCTTGATCAGTGTGAATGATTAAAGGAACACCAAACCTACATATCAAATTTTCTATTAACTTATCAGCAACTGTTTTTGCTTCTAAATTTGGAATTGGGTAAGCCTCAGTCCACTTGGTAAAATAATCTCCCACTACCATTATATATCTATTACCAGAATCAGTTCTACTCAGTGGACCCATAAAGTCAATTGCTATCCTCTCCATAGGACACCCAACAGTGTAAGTTTGTAATGGTGCTTTAGGTTTGCGTAAGGAGTGTTTCTTACTATTACACATATCACATGTTCTACACCAGTTTTCCACATCTTTTCTCAGTGCAAACCAGAAATATCTATTTCTTAACTTTGTAAGAGTTTTACTTATCCCTAAATGCCCAGATGTTACACTGCAATGCAATTGAGTAAGAATCTCTGCTTTCTGATTTTTCGGAACTACATACAGAAGTTTAAAAGAATCTCCATCATCTGACTCCCATTTACGATACAGGATATCATTTTTAATTACAAAAGAATTCAACGTTGACCAGTAATACTTGAATTCGGGTCCAAATTTTGAAATTTCAGACCAATCTGGTCTTTCTCCATTCTTAATTATTGACCTAATTTTTCCTAAAATTGAATCATTTTCTTGATCTTCCTTTAAAGTATCTGACTTTTCAGATGCCTTACTGGATTCATTTGACCGCAAACCCATATCATTTGGTTTATCTATGATACTAGTAATACTGGATTTACTGATGCTTGCAGCTTGTTGACTTTTAGCCTTACACCCATTTTTCCAATCCTCTGATTTGGAAAGTTCACCGGCTCCACTGTTGCTTGCATTTCTTTGACCTTTTTCCTCATTCAAATTTTTCCAATCCTTTGATTTAGAAAAATCACTAGTTTTGCTAGTAACTAGCTGTCCTTCTACCATATTCACCTTATCCAACTTTATGAATGTCTCTACATTCATTTGATTTTTAACCTTACTTTTCTGTGGGTCTGAGAATATATTCCCTTTGTTTTCTTCACCTTGTCGGTTTTTCTTAAAATCCTGGCTAAAATCCCGTCTTTTTATTTTATCTCCATTTCTGAATGAGATAACCTCCCATATAAAAATTAATATTGAAAGGCACGGGATAATTTGACTTGAACCCCACATGAGGCATGTCAAAATCAGCATAACTTGCCACATGGCTATACTGCATGAGTCATCATCAGTATCTTTGATTTCTTTCACTGACTGAACAGAATGGACTAAATCATTTTTCTTCTTGCACCCTTTAGTCTCAACATTTTCTACTTTCTCACAATATTTACAATCTTTTTCGATGCATGGTCGTCTTGAAAGGGTATCTGCATTAGAGTGGATTTTCCCAGCTCTATGCGCAATTTCAAAGTCATAAGTTGACAAAAATGTCAACCATCTTGCCAACTGCCCTTCAACATTTTTAAAATTCAATAACCATTTCAAACTTGAATGATCTGTTCTGACAGTAATTTTTCTTCCATAGATATAGTGATGAAAATGTTTCATAGCATTTACTACTGCTAAAAGTTCCTTTCTGGTTACACAATACTTTCTTTCTGCTCTAGTGAAACATTTACTATAATAGCCAATGACTTTTTCTTGACCATTCTGATTTAGTGATAAAACTGCACCCTGTGCTAATAAACTGGCATCACAATCTAAAATAAAATGATCATTTTCTGTGGGAAATGCCAAAATTGGTGCGGTGGTTAGGGCTGCTTTAATTTTTCTGAAGGATTCTGCGCATTCATTGGTCCAAACAAATTTTCTACCATTTTCTGCAAGTTCATGAATTGGCTTGGCTAACTTTGCAAATTGATATACATATGATCTGTAATAACTGGCTAATGAAATGAAACTTCTGGCTTCTTTTGCATTTTTAGGGACAGGCCAGTCCATTACACTTTTAATCTTTTCTGGGGATGTGCCAACACCATCCTCACTAATTGTGTGACCTAGAAAGATTACTTGTTTCTGGAACAAAATGCACTTGTTTGCATTCAGTTTCAAATTTGCTTCAGTTAACCTATGAAACACAATTTCTAAGTTCGAAAGCATTTCCTCAAAAGAACTTGAATGACATATAATATCATCTAGGTAAATAACTAATATTTTCCAGATTAAGCCAGAGAAGACTGTCTGCATCAACCGTGTAAACGTTGCGGGACTGTTACAAAGACCAAAAGCTAATCTACGCCACTGCCATTGTTCACCTCCAGGTATTGAAAATGCAGTTTTATGTCTATCATTTTCTTCTATATCACATTGCCAGTAACCTGACTTCATATCAAGACATGAAAACCATTTTGCTCCTGCCAATGCTTCAATACTGTCATCTATCCTTGGTAAGGGTTGAGAATCTTTAATTGTGCAGTCATTTAGACCTCTGAAATCGCAACAAAATCTTATGTCACCTGTTTTTTTGTTACCATCAGAATAGGTGCATTCCATGCACTCTGAGGGCATTTTTCAATAATTCCATCATTTTCCATTTTCTTAATTTCCTCTTCTGCAACCTTTCTCTTTACTAATGGTATTCTGTATGGGTACTTTTTCACAGGTTTAGCATTACCAGTATCAATTTTATGTTTGACCAAAGTGGAATGACCAATATCACTCGAATCTTTGCTAAATACGTCTTTATGCTTAACGAGAAACATTTTCAACTCCATGGCTTGAGCTGCATTAAGATTTGTACATGATTTCTCGTACAGGTCAGTCAAATGACCAGGCACATTGTTGCTTTCATCTTTTCTATATGAACTTGTATTCCTTGAATTAATTTTTTTATTTTTCATTACTTGCACTGGCTCTATACTAGCTGTGACTGTATTCTTGAAAATTTTTATAGGCTTATCAGTTACATTTGCTATTCTTATTGGTATGGTTTTGGATTTAGGGTTTACCAACACCTTTGCTATCATTAATCCAGATTTACTCATGAATTTCTCAGATCCCTCCAATAAACAGGAGAAATCCTTTTCCATATGATCTAACATTTTTCCATCAACTATCATCTCAGATCTTGGAGCTATTTCTTCATCTCTCTGAAGAGCTATTCTACTGCAAGAAGGTTTGTTACTTTCTTTCAAGAAACAAGGAATATACTCCTTATTAATTTTCAAACAGTTATTACTAATGAGCAAATCACATTTGTGGACTTTCATAAAATCCATCCCCAATATACCATTTTCTACAATATCAGAAAGTAGCATTTCTTGATCAAAGCTCTGACATCCTAAGGTTATCTTGAATAAGGCCTTACCTATAAATGGTTTGCTCTCTCCCGTTACAGTTATTAATCTTGAAGTAACAGGTAAAATTTTTGGTTTGCTACTTCCGGACCATGATTCAATCAATTTGCTATTCAGAATTGACACATTTGCACCAGTGTCACAAAGTAATGTTACATTTTGACCATTTACTAAAGCATCACAATAATATCCCTTTTGATTACCCAAGCTACTGAGCTGTTCATATTTAATGTTGGACCTTACTGTGTTCGAGGTCTTGTTGTGGCCCCCCAACTCGACCCTTTTTGGTTTCCCGAAAACCTATTTTGGTTATCATTATAACGTCTATAATTCCAATTTTCAGCTCTCTTCCTATTATTCCAAGAAGAATTACCGTTAAACTTGTTCTTGTTGGAATTTAAATTTCTATCATGCTGAACCTGTAAAGAATTACCTTGTTTATCATTTCTTTGAATTTTTGAAGCTTGTTCTGAATCAAGCTTCTGAACAGTCTGAGTTAGTTGTTCTAGTTTTTCTAGCAGTCTGTCATAATCTGTTTTTGGCATTTCATTATGACTTCTGTAAACTTGCACATTCTGAATTCTTTGCTTATCTGCAAGTTTATAGGTTTCTAACCTTACTGCAATATTTTCGGCTTCTGCCATCGTTTTTGGGCAACATTCTCTGAGACGTAGTCTCACGTCAGCATCATTCAGACTGTCTATGAAATAGTCTAATGCTAAAATTTCAATCAATTCTGAATTTGCATCAGGGTATGCTTGTCTGGTGAGTTTTTTAAAATAACTTGCCATTTCTGGAATGGATTGGTTACCCCCCCCCCCCTTGTTAATGATTTTAATTGTGATCTAAAAATTTCTGCTTTGTTTCTTGTGCCATACCTAGCTTTCAGAACGTCAACTAAACTATTAAAATCTCTTTTCTGAAGCTCTGAAATTTCGCTTAGTAGGGACCTAGCATTTCCTGTCAAACTGCTGGCTAAATATAAAGCTTTAACAGAATAAGGCCAGTTATTGATTTCAGCTACAATATTGAACTGGGTCAAATATTCACTAATATCAGTAGATCCATCAAAATTTTGAGGCTTAATTTTCAGATTCATGCTAGAATTGCCATCTGCTATGTTTTGATTCATGTTTCTGTTACCATCTATGCCTAAATTCAAATTAGAAGTATTTTGTCTAGGACCTATATCAAATCTCTGGTTCTGGGCTCTGAGATTGAAATTTATCTCAGGGTCAGGATGCCTTATTTCAGACATTCTTGCTTGAATACTGTGTAAACCGCTCTCTATAGTTTCCATCCTTTCTGTTAGTTTACCCTGAAGATCCTTAAAAATACTAGAAATGGAACTCATTTCCTGTGCCACGTTAAGTACTTTATTTTCTAAAGGAGAACTTCTATTCGAGTTATCACTCTCAGTTTGATCAATATTCAGGTAATTGTTCCCTTCCGCCTCTGACATTCCTTCAGCCATAGTGCTTGAATCTTAATTTGTTTTTTTTTTTACTTTTCAGGATCTACTGATAGTGAAGAAACAGAATAACAGAATTGAAATTACAGACTTTACCTCAGTTTCTTTGAATTATTTATGTGCTTTTTGTTCTAATAAATTTTTCACTACTTTTTCTTACTGTTGTTGTATATTCATTAAAAAAAACAAACTTTTCATATCTTTCTGGTTGTCAAGAATTTTGTTTTTAAAAAAAATATGCAGGCTAAATGCTCTAATATTCTGGCTATACCAAAATTTTCGTTTAGAACATTTCTCCTTATCCCACTTCTGACACCAAAATGTAGCGCTGGCCGTTGCGAAACATTGGGAGAGAAAGAGTTTGAGAGAGAAATTGAGGAAACTCCGGTACTAGTCTGTATTTACTGAAACAAAAACTTAATAAAGTTTTAACTGAATTTATTTATACCTCTATCATTCTTCTTTTTACAACAATTCAGCAAATCAGTATAATCAGTTTCTAAGAATATTCTTAAATCGTTTCACGTTGTCTTTCTTCTCCTTCCCTTCTTCTTCTCTTTTTTTTTTTATATCGGCCCGAAGCCGGTTTATATACTATTCGGGCAAACGGACCCGAAGAATAGCACGTTCTTTAAATGGCGTTGATTGGCTGTTGCTACGCAGAGACAACCAATCAACGCCTTGTTTTGAACAACAACAATATATCCGGTAAAATGCATGAAGACGAGCGGGTTTTGAAGAACGTGAGCAAAAGGAATGGAATAATGACATATTTACGCTCTTGCAGATATTATGTACATTACAAATTAAATGTTCAACTTCGGAATGATGCATGTAAAACGACTTTGATCGACGACAAGCATATACATTTGATTACAATGTAAGTTTGTGAATCGTGGACGAAAACGAAACAGCTACTGCTACACATGCAACCTATATTAAATATTAGGCTATAGTGGTAGGCGTCACAATCCCGATGAAGGGGCTCAATAGGGGTCTGTTGTGTGATTATCTAGTATTAGTAATGTTATCTCGGACATTAATAACTAAAACTATCCCTGTGATAGGTGGTACTGCCCCACTTAAGCTTATTGGTTTTATCATCCCTGGTATCCACTGCGAATAGTGGACTGTAGGGGTAAGTCTCACAATCCCCATAAAGGGGCTCCAGAAGGGTCGGTTAATAATTATTCAGATTTTTTATTTTGCTCCGGGGATAGAAAAACATAAAAAATATTCTTGTGTCCTGTGGTACTGCCCCACTAATGCTAATTATCAAAATTAAACATGCAACCTATAGTAAATATTGCGCTATAGTGGTAGCCGTCACAATCCCGTTGAAGGGGCTCAATAGGGGTCTGTTGTGTCATTATCTAATATTTGCTATGTTGTCTCGGAGATAAAAAATGAAAAATATCCCTGTGATAGGTGGTACTGCCCCACTAAAGCTTAATGGTATTATCATCCTTTATGTCCACTGCAAATAGTGGACCATAGGGGTAAGTGTCACAATCCCCATAAAGGGGCTCCAGAGGGGTCGGTTAACAATTATTCAGATTTTTTATTTTGCTCCGGGAATGGGAAAAAAAAAAAAAAAAAAAAAAATCTTGTGTCCTGTGGTACTGCCCCACTAAAGCTCATTATCATAATTAAACATGCAACCTATAATAAATATTAGGCTATGGTGGTAGCCGTCACAATCCCGATGAAGGGGCTCAAGAGGGGTATGTTGTCATTATCCAATATATATCACATTGCCTCGGAGGTAAAAGACCAAAACTATCCCTGTGACACCTGGTACTGCCGCACTAAAGCTTATTGGTTTTATCATCCTTGATATCCACTGCAGATAGTGGACTATAGGGGTAAGTGTCACAATCCCAATAAAGGGGCTCCAAAAGGGGTTGGTCAATAATAATTATTCAGATTTCTTAAAATTTTCTTTGGGAAAAAAAAAAAAAAAAAAAAATCCTGTGTCTGATGGTACTGCCCCATTTAAGCTTCTTATCATAATTAACTATTCAACATACGGTGAATATTGGGATATAAGGTTAAGTGTCACAATCCCTCTGAAGAAGCTCTACAGGGATATTTTTTTTTATGCCAATCTATGTATCTTAATGTTGCAACACGGACAACAAAATACAAGAGAGAATTTCCAGTGACTGGTGGCATTGTACTACTAACTGTTTTTGTCTCAAACTTCTCTAACACCCTCTGTAAATTTCGGGCTACAATGGTAGGTATTTCAATCCTCACAAAGGAGCCCCAACAGGGGTCAGTTTTAATAAAAAATCCATTCGTCATGCTGCATCATAGAAAAAAAAATTAAAAATTTCCTAAATTTCAAGTTTTACTATGGGCTAACAACCTTATCAGACAGCTTGACATATAATACGCAGAAACAGTTATCATACCATCGTTACCTTTATAAAAACGTACATCGAAAGTAGTATAAGCTGATTTTGCTATGGGTCGAAATGGTTATGGGCCGAGTTGTCCAGATACAGTCAATGCAGAGTTACCGTTATTGTTCTTATTGGGAAAAGCTTATTGGGAGAACGCTTGATTTTATCATCCGGAAAGCTTGTCTGGAAACAAGTATTTAGTCACTTTTATTTGTATGTATTCGGGATACATAGAGTGTTTTCCGTCGCCAGATAAGTCCGCTGCGACTATAGCACATTTTCTGGTGGAAGAAATAATTCCAAGGTATGGATGTTGTTTGGAATTAGTCCACGATAATGGCATGGAAAATGTTGCAAAACAAGTACAAGGTGTTTTGAAAAATTTCAAAATTCATAGTGTTAGGACGTCATTTTATAACCCAAAAGCGAATGGTTTATGTGAGAAGTCACATTCCACTCTGTTAAACGTTATCGGAAAACTTATGAATGAACACTCGTCAAGGGAACTCCTTATTCCTCAAGCTCTTGCAGGTGTTCGATTTAGTGTCAATCTTTCCACTCAATTTTCACCCTACTTCTTGTTATATCATACCGACCCGGTATTTCCGTTGACGCAAGTTTTGCAACCGAGACGAAAATATGTCGGTGACGACCCAATTCAAAAGGCGCTGCAGTTGCAACATCAAGCTTTTACTATTGTCCATAGAAATGTGAAGAAAGCTAGGGCTCGGCAAAAACGAAATGCCGACAAAACCGCCCAAGAGGTAGAGTTAAAAGTAGGTTCTCCTGTATATTACAAAAATTTCAAAAGAAATTCTAAATTCTTACCACGTTTTCTACCTTACTATCGAATTATTGGACAGAAAGGGCCTGTTTCCCTTGTAATTAAGAATCAATTAGATGGCACGATAACAAAAGCAACCGCAGATCAGTTAAGGTTGGCAAATCTTGATTGGGGTGAACTACAAGATGGAAATCTTTATAATCCCTCCGGTCGACCAATTCGAAAAACGCAATTGGCAATGCCAGAAGCAAGTTCCACTTCTGAATCCGCATCAGAGTCGACCGCCTCAGATACCGAAAATTCATTGAGAAGAAAAAAGAAAATACGTGCTCAATATCGATTGATGAGATCCGATTAATCGGAATCGGAAAACATTCCGCTGTATGAATTAAAACAACGCTTACAAGCTAAACAGAGACGGGAGGAGGAGTTAAAAATTTCCGATAATCCCGCCTCCAACGAGTCGCATTATGAAACTTCTGTCGAGTCCGCGCACTCAGACAATGCGTCTGATCGCAGTCTTAGTGACCATTCACCTATGGAAGTCAATAAGATAACTAGGGTTATGAAAACCGATAGCTAAGCTAAGCCTTCCGCTGTGAAACGAAATAGAAAAGGACAATTGTTAGGGAATATTGTGCAATTGTTTTCCGAGATTTTGAAGTAATTAAGTACTCTAAAGGCTTCAGGGACCTTTACGGGTTTTGTATAAGTAATGTGTCGTTTTATATATTTTTCAGATCAAGCAGATTTAGCGTTTATTCTGCTGAACTTATTGTTAGCTCATTAGATACCAGTTAAAAATGATTTGTGTCTGGTTGCTGTTCGTTTTTTTTTTTAGGGATCTCTTGGAGGCAAGAGCACGAAGATACCGTGTTTTTTCAGAAGCAAAGCATCTTTCAAATCGTGCGTTCAAAATGGTTTGTCAGTATAGTAATTGACATGAAGCCCTTTGTACAATACTTGCACCAGATTGATAAAACCTGTGTGTTTGTACAACAGTTAGTAGACAAAACTGAAAGTAATTTCAGTGCTGGTTCTATCGGGTATAATTATACCATACCGTTTCAAATGCTTCGTTCAGAGGCAATTGAAGTACGCTCTGCCAATTCTGAGTTACAAAACATTTTGGGAGAATATGATTTCATAATGAAGCGATCAAAACGATCCCTATTACCATTTGTAGGAAAGATTTGCTCATTTTTGTTTGGCACCGTTAGTGAATCTCAGCTTAAATCGTTGAGACGCGGCGTAAATGAACTGGCGCGACAACAAAGTAATTTAGTTCATGTCGTTTCTGAACAAAAACCCGTTATGAATAGGTCAAGAAAAATGATAGCAGAGAACCGAAAGGCAATAAATCAAATTTCCCTTGGATGCGGGAATTAGAGACAAATTTAGATGGGAATACAAAGTATCTCATGAATGCAATATCAGGGTTAGCTGATTTCATTCAATCATATACTCAGTTACTTCGTAATGTAATCAATCTACGCGATATGCTACAGAACGCATATTTCTTTTACGATCATTTGAAGTCAGAACTGAATGTATTAGGTTCAGGAAAGATTTCGCCCGAAATACATGTAATTACACCAAAACAATTGAAATTATTGTAAGATCTAGTAAGAAAGAAAATTCCAAAAACTGTGAATTTACCTTTTAATCCGGATTATGAGATGTATGGATTATGGCCGTATTATAAGATTTTGGAAGCAGGATTTTCATGAACGATGACAAAATTATTGTTGTTCTCACAATACCTTTAAGCGAACACTCATCTCAGTTCAAGTTGTACAAGATTCTCAATCTTGAAATTGCGTTAAACCACTCAAAGTCGGATATGTCCATGTATACTCAAATTGAAAGTCCGTATTTTGCCATAAATATGGAAAAGTCAAAATTCATTTTACTGGATGATACTGAAGTAATCAAATGTCAAAATCCTCTGATAAATTTTTGTGAGATGTCCAAACCAATTTATTCAGTCGCTTTAAAGCGCCTGAGTGTAATTGCTTTGTTTTTGAAGGAGAATAACGATGTGCCGAAATTGTGTCGGAAAATGATAAATCTAAAGTCAGGCTTCCCATTAATCACAGAAATTAGTCCTCAGACATGGGCAGAAACAATTCAATTTGCCGTTGTTTGTTATTCGGGTAAGGCAACTACTCAAACAACCATAATAAAAGCGCCTTCAGGAATTATTCATCTCAATCCACCATGTACTGCGACGAATAATAGGGTATCATTAATCGCGGGGACAAAAAAGAGTATTAGTTATGATTACTCTGATCCATTTTTTAATGTTCTCCGGGAAACTGATTTCACGAAAATAAAATTCGGGGATGAATTAATTGGACATCTACCAAGGGGTAATCAACCAATTAATCTCCCTCCGGTATTGGAAGATGTAAAAACTATACCGATGGATAGATTTATTCAGCACTTAAAAATGACAGAGCCGTTAGCTTTCTTTTCTTTGAAAAACCCCGTAGCTGGGGAATCCCCGGGATAACTATATTCATTGTAATTTTGATTGTCCTAGTACTTGTTATAAGATACAGAAAGAAATTGGCTGGTATCTTGACTAACAATGTTTAAAGTTCTCAGAATGTTTGTACAACGTCGCTGGATCCATCCAAAAGTGGAGATGAAATTGAGATGTCGCATCTTCGGGCCGAATCAGCGCCTGAGCCAGCAGAGACGAGTACAAATGAGACCCAAGTTATTCATTTATACCCACAGATTGCCTTTTCTAGTGAACAGTCAAATGAAGAACACAGTGTTTAAATACAAACAATTTGTTACTGTTTGTTAAGGGCGATAACACTAGTGACATAGCAGTGAAGTTATTTTGATACTTTATTTAAGTATAACTTCTACTTCAAGGCCCAAGGAAACAGTGATAGAACAGTGGTGAAACGAAAAAAAGCTTATCCAGGACTAGTCAGATGATAGAATAAGTTGACAGTAAATTTTAATGATGCATCGTATAATGTTTTGAGTACATATTCTGGGACAGATAACCAACGCAATGGCAATAAAAAATATAATGTATGTTTGGTATGATAATGGAGAACGATTAAAACTGGAGAGAAAGGGTGTGACAGGGAGAGTTTTGGTACCTCCCGTTTTAGAGAATACATCTTAAAAGAAGGATAAAAAAAAAAAAAAAAAAAAAACGCTAGAAGACTATATTTTACAATAAATGTTGTTTGTGTGAACATCGGACTTTGTTACGTAATTAGAAGAAGAAATCCACTATACGACCTTAGGAAAACAGAAGCATAACGTTACAAAACTGCTTCACTTCCTGCTGAATGTCGTCAGTTCCCACGAATCGCATGCCCTGAAGATGCGCCTGTAATGCATGGAAATAGGAAAATTCAAGTGGTGCTCGGGACACAACGAGCGCACGCGCGGCTCATGCACAAACCCTTTGTCAGTATGCGCGGTACTTCATAATTACTTGTGTCGATTGTATCGGCCACTTGCCATACCGTTTGACGGCGATCTTCGTCAATAACGTCTTTAGCACGTTTGATTGCATCCTCCTTGTTTTTCTTAGAACGGCCGCGCTTTCCGGCATCATTTGCCGTTCATCCGTTCCAAAACTTCGTGTGCCACGCTTATACAAGTGTTTCTAGAGGCGTTTCTAGCAATCTCTCTTGCTTCCATTTCTTTTTTAGTTTGTGTTGGCGTCATTCCCCTATCAGCACAGTATTTTAGGATTGAGTCTTGAGCCGAAAATTCCGCTGACATAGCCGTTTTCGGAAACTTTTCCCATGGAGTACAGGCGCAGATCACGTAACAGTGCAGTGATCAATGATGTCAAGCATATGAGACTTTTTTGTGCTATCGCGCCAAATCCTGACATTTACGGAAATATGTCCAGAGCGCCCCAGCTAAGCTGCATATTTGCGTATTTTACGCTATTTAGAACATCAATTACTCAACAAAACTTATTTTAAAGCGCAACAAATATGCACATGTTTCTCACGATACGCAATTTGACTGATTTTCATTGCGTACTTTGTTGACAACCGAGATTGTCATCTTGATCGGCTGTGTTGTCACTGAAACGCTCGCATATCATTTTCTGAACGAATTGCAAGCTTCTTAGATCAGCTGATTGTATCTCTCGTCAAAACTCGGCCGATTCCATACCTAAACCTAACTTGATCAACGGATCACCCGAGGTTTGCCGAATGCTGGTTATACGTGTACTTGGTTTGGCATTCGCCAAACCTTAGGTGATCCCTTGATCAAATTCCTCGGCTGATTCACGTAGTCTGATATGCTGATGTGCACATACACAGTACATTTCTTCTCGAAAAATACACCGCTCTACCACTCTTAAATCGTAATACTCCACTTAGAAAAAGACAAAAAAAAAAAAAAGAAAGAAAAATTGCCACGGTGTTGTATTAGAATCTTTCTTAATACATTTTCGTTTAAAAAATAGTTTGTACAATAATTTTCTAACTTGGTCTATCAGTTCTCATTGACGCTTGGAAACTTGAAATTACCCGAGTTATTTTTTACTCTAAAAAATATCATCCTAAGCGTCAATCTGACGCACGAGATTATCGGCTAAAGCTTCACATAAATTAGTTAGCAAGAGTATACCCGGCAGATATATGGGCTTCAATAAGTTACACAATCAGTATAAAATGTGAATGCAGCACACCGCTCTGTTTATCACAGCCCATGACATTGGCGATTCATTTTATGAAAACGTGATGAAAGTGCTCATCCCTTTATCCAGCGTAAAATGCATGTTATAGAGTTACCTACCACCCTTATTGACAAATTTATGTCAAATGATGAGGAAATACTTACCCAAAAATTAGTTGACATGAAAAATCGGACGCTAAAAAAAACTCCCAAAAAACCCACGAAAACCCATGCCACAACAAAGGTGGGTTTCATATTGTCAGATTAGAGGCACTTCAATCTGTCTCATCGTTTTTAAAACTGAATTTAAACAGTGATTTTTCATAAATCTCTGTATAAATCAAGAAGTGGAAGCCAAAATATTTGTTTTGTAGTGAGTAAAAACAATTGTTTGCTTTATGAAATGAAAATATATGACAGCCTACAAATTAGGGCAGGGTGGAGGTTAGGCCTTCTTGTCTTACAGTGTTAGCAACGAACAAGTGTTAAAGAAGGTGTTGGTCTTTCAAACAAAGAAAAAAGACTAGAATGAAAGAATCCTATAATGATGACCTTTATTTTATCCCTTTTCCACTATGTTCTAGAGTAGATAAGATAACGCCCGAACTAGCTCATCGCCCTTATGCCTTTTTCGCCCCCCTTAACACGCATTTTCATCCTTAACATGGTCTTACATCAAACAACTGCTTAACCTTTTTCCCGTCCCATCCCGTCCCTGTCCCATCCCATAAGAAGCCAACGCATGACGCAATGACTAGCCTGCTTATGTGTTCATTAAGGCCTTAAGATTCATGACAAAAAAAAAAAAAAAAAAAAAAAAAAAAATTAACCTTAATATTACAACAAATAATATTAAGATTTTCTAATTCCCGCAAACAATTTTAAGCCCTTTATTAAATTTTTAATTTGTTTTGTATTTTTCTTTTTATCTTTTTCTTTATCCATAATTTTTAGTTTTTTAATTATTATAAATTTATCAAAATTTTTTATTTTGTTTTTAGTCTTACTCCCTGTGCTTCATACATTTTTCTTTCTTCCTCAGTTAATTCTGGAATCCTATAATGCCCCCTTGCTAAAGTATCATAACTTCCATCTAAAAGTACATTCCTTTTATCATCATCAAAACTTAATGCTCTTTTGTACATAACTATGGTGTTTAAGTCGTGAAGATAACTTCTTATACCACCCATATTTGTATAATAATCTTTTCCTGTATCTAAACAATCCTTATAAGTTTTAAATCTCATTTTATTTTTAACAACAGACTCTTTTATTCCCTTACATCTTTTAATTTCTGCTTCATTTTCTCTATCTTGAACTTTACTAAGATCTTCATATATGAAGTTACCATTTTCATCTAAAACAGCATTTGGATTAGGATTTTCTTTTGTTGCTTTTTCTCTTTTTAATGTTAGTTTTTTGCAACAATATGTCTTAGCACCTAAACTAACAAATTCAGTCATAATATCCGCTTTTAATTCATCCTTAAACATACCTAGCACATTTCTATTTTTTTTACTGTATAATGGATGATTAGGTGGGTATTCACTAAAATCAAACATGGTATCGGCTACTTCTTTTAAATCCTCATATAAATCTTCAGTTTCTATTTCAAGTATAAAACTATCTGTATCTGTATATAACATTCGGACCTTAACACCATACTTTTTCTTAAAATATTCATAAAGATCTAATACCATTGCTGTTTTACTAATATCAAGTATGCTTACACCTAAATAAATTGGCTTATCATATTCTAACTCTGTTTTTTTCATATGAACAGCAACTAAATCTAGAGAAAATATAGTATGATCATGATAGTTATGTTTTGCGGTTAGCTTTTTAAAACGTTTACAATTTTCACTATTAACTAATTCTATATTTACTCTGTTTCTTATGTTTTCCATAGTTTTACCAAAAACAGCATTCATCATTAACTTCCATAATTTTTCTAAAAAAACATTTTTATCTTCTTTTGCTTTTGTTCTTAAATCAACAAGTTTATTAATATATTTTTTAATATCAGTGCTTTCATTAAATTTAATTCCTTCATGTATTTTTTTAATTTTTAATCCTAATTTTAAGTAAGTTTTTAAAGCTTCATAATGAAGCGTATATTTTTCCTTATCATTTAAGTTTGGAATTAATTTTTCTACTTTTCCTACTTTTAATCGTTCTGCTGCTAGAGGCATATCACTATGTTCATCATGTAATTCTTCTGGATACTCTAAATCAACCTCTAAAAAGCATGGATAATTTTCCCAATTATCTAATTCTTCTCTTGTTATCCATTCAAAATCACCTACTGGTAAAGGTTTAGACATAGCCCAGGGATAAAGGCTGTTTTTATCAATATAGATTAAATATTTTGTAGGTTTAGTTGGATCATACTCATCGCCCATATATTTATTGTTTGCCTTTGCATATCTTTTACTACACATGCTTACACCACCTCTTTTTGTTTTGTCAGTAAATAATAGTTGATCTTGGTCAGTTAATAGTTTTAGTATTATTCCACTTTCCTTTAGCATTGAATCATATCCATATCCAGGTAAAGTATAATACCAAGCAGGATCTAAACCAAAATGTTCAAGAGTTGATAATCTAAAGTTTTCTATAACATCAGCTAGGAGTAAAACATCTACTTCATTGTATAACTCTAAATATTCCTTAAATGTTTTTATATCAAAAGCATTCCAAACTTTTAAAGCATGTTCATAATCTTTAGGATCAATATGTTCATTGTTTAAACTTGAATAAAATGCTTCTATAGGAGGTAATTGAGTTTCTTCTAACTTATCAAAAGAATCTAACCATTCATATGGAAAGACACCCTTTCTTCTTAGTAATTGTACTTGCTCTTTTGTATAGTTACGTTCTAATAAATGCTTAAAATTTTCATCTTTTAAATGTTTTGTAAGCTTATCTAAACTTTCTGGTAAAAATTTATAGCTATCGAGAAACCTTAATTTAAGATATTTTTTCTTTCCAACCATAACATACTTACTAAAACTAATATATTTTTCTTCAGTGTTTGGAATACATTCAATTCTACCACTAGTTCTACCAAGATAGTTAATAAAAATATGGGCATCATAACCTTGTAAATTATGGAAAAAAACAGGGATAAAATCTGGAATTTTCGCTTTAAGATTACATTCATTATGTGCGGCACCACGGTACTTACCAGTAAAATGGCAATGGTCTTTTACTTTATAATTTTCTTCAGTAAATTTATCATTACATATCCAACATTTTTTTTCATTTTCATATTTTTTTTCTTCATCTTTTGTTATTTTAATTTTTACTGGGTTTTTATAGTATTCATTAAAAAGTTGTTTTACATCTTTTGTTAAATTATCTATAAATTGCTTTTCTGCATCTTTCCCTACATATCCTCTTAATACTGGTTTTAAAACATTTCTATCAAAACTACAAATTATATACTTATAACTAATTGGTATATGCTTTTGTGTTTTAATTGTGTTGTTTTCTTGATTTTGATTTTTTATAGGTTTCAATAAGCATTCAAAATCAGCTACTACAACAAATGGTACCATTATTTTCCTACAATAATTTTCAAACTTTTTTATAATTTTTTTAGGATCATTTGGGTCAGGCATTGTTAAATTAACTCCATCATAATCTACACAACGTACCATATGCTTATCTAAAAGTTTTTTACTTCCAAAATGACAATTACAAAGCATACAATACTCAACATCATGGCCACCAGATACTTGTTCTCTCATTAATGCTTTAAAATTTTTTATTAAAACATAATGTGATTTTTCACCATCTTCAGTATAAAGTAAATTTACATGATTTTCTTTTAAGCTTTTTATAACTCTAATTCGCTTAATTTTTTTCTTCTTATTATATGTATAAACATTAACACTAATTTTTGGATTTTGTCTTTCAAACTTATCTATATCATGTAAAGAAACAGGATATTTAATTCCTTTCATATTTAAGCTATTTTTCTTAGATTTTAAATCATTATCAACTCTTTCAGCATTTTTTTCTTTAGGATTTAATGCTCTTAAAATACACCATAAAAAGCATTCATTATCCTCATTTTTCATATTAATACACGCCTTTTTGTTAGCAATCCAATCAGGTAACTGTATCCATCCACCTGCATTTAATGGTTCATAAATAGCACTATGCAACTTTAAATGAACCACACTAACAAAATTCCATCCACTACCATTTGTAATAAAACTAACAAAATTTTCTAAAATTCTTTCAATCATATCATAGTATAAATTTGTTTCATTGGTTCCTTCTAAATTGATCATATATTCTTCAGAAGAAAAATTAGCCTCTACTCTTTGTTCATCTTTACCTTCCCCTCTTTTCATGATACACTGAAGATTCATTTTTATTATAACCCCACGCATGCTTTTTAAAAGTTTTATGACTGATGGTTGTACCAGCTCTAAGAACTCTTGTGGTGAAGCAACAGGTATTCCTTCTATTTTATGTTCATTTGCATAATTGCATAATTTTTTAAAGCAGATTTACTTAATTTTATTTTTATTTGTCCTATTTTACTATATATTTTCTTAATTTTATTTTTAAGTGCATTAACCTCAGGTGAAATACTTTTTGGAACATCTTTAACCTTTTCTAAACTTCTTAACAAATCATCAACTGAAGTAGTTGGTGTAGGTGTTCTTTGCCTTGATGGTGTTGGTAAAGGTCGAGCAATTGTTGGTATTAAAACTGGGTCACCAGTGGTTCCCAGGTCTCTATCTAATATTGATGATGGCTCAGTATTGATTAAAAGAGTAATTAATTCATTACGCCTTAGCCTTGAATATCTTCTTAATTCCCTTTCCCTTGCTAAAGCTTTTAATCCATCTACGGTATATCTATCAAATTGGTGTTCCATTATTTTTTAATATAAAAAATCTACTCTTAAGTCAAAAATTTTATTACTTTTTTAACAAAAATAATAAAATTAGAGAATGTCAATCTTATATTTATCATTCCATACTCTTCCATTCCAGTTCTCAATCGTTTGTGGACATCTATCAATAAATTTACTAGCCTTGTAAATTGATGGAAATTCAATTACTTCTTCAGTTTCAACATTTTTTAAGGTAACCTTTTTTGGATTGCTAGCAATATCTTTTAACCTATCATAATTAGGAATTTTTTTAAAATATTTTTTTCTTCCTCTTCAGGATACAATCCATGTTCCTTTAAAACATCAATAAACTTTTTCTTGTTCCAATATGAATAAAACTTAATATTATTATCTGTTAATATCTTTTTAATATCTGCAATTTTTAGCATTTTATTTAAGTAAAAATTTACTTAATACACTACACTCATCTTGTTACCATCACTCTGGAAGTTAATCATTCTATCACTAATTAAAACCGCAAATGCTTCAGTATTTGCAGGAGCATTTACAGCAAAAATTGCTTTAATATGAATATCAGTTACACTATACTTCAACCTTTCACTTTGCTTTGATAGATCAAACACGAACAAAGGAAAAATAAATTTGTATTCATAAGGATTTATATTTTGGTTTGATACTAATTCGTCCATGTTAAAAAACTTTTTTCTAAATGAAGCAGCTTCACCATATATTCTACTTAATTTATTGGTAACAAAATCTATATCATAATCATATGTAGGATATTTTCTTGAACCTAGCATTACATAAATATTTCTAACATTTAAGTTATCAAATATAGCTGGGTTTTGTTCTTGATCGTTACTTTTTCCTGTTTGAAAACCAATGATTAAGAAACGTGGTACCTCAGGAGATGATTTAGCTGATAGTCTCCAGGTAAAACCCGTTGATTGTGGAACAGCAATAGAGTCAGATTGTATCATTCTATATCCAACAGGAAATTTTTCTTTTTTCTCAACAAATTTTGTAAGTTCCATTTTATTACCAAGTTCTGGTTCCACGTGGGGCATAAACCAAGATACTTTTCTTAATTCAACTCTACCGGGTTCATGCCTGTTATTTCCACCAACAGCTGCCGGGGCAAGTCTATAAATTGCATCATTATTATTATTTCTTGTTAAGGTAAGAGTTTGTTTCATACCATATAAAACTTTGTTGTAATCTTCACAAAAACCAAATATATGTTTTAAGGGCACCCTAAAACTAAATGTTCCAACTGGATTTGAACTAAAAATATACTGTCGTCTTACTGCAAAACCATTGTTAGCAGCAATAGCATTATTAGTATCCTTGTTCCATAGTTGGTTTAGTCCTTGTGATTTAGAAAAGTCATCCGGGTATTTTAAAAGCCCAAGCATTGTTGTAGTTTGACCAGGATAATTAATACTTTCTATCTCTTGACCACTAAGTTGATACCTAATATTTTTAAACAGATACATTAATCCATTATTTATTAAAGTAACCATATCACCAGCTGCACCATCAACATAACTAGGGTTAGGGGCAACAATAGCTTCTTTTAATAATCTTCCTTCAATTAGTAGATATGATTCTGAAGGATGATAAAAAATATCTTGGGTTTCAATATCAATCCTAATATTTCCTCCGGGGTTGTTTAGGTTAGTTCCTGTAATAGGTTCATACTCATGGTATTCATATTCATCAATAGCATCATCTTTTAAGATAGGTGATTTAATGTTTAAAATATCCATTTTATTATATGCAATTATAATTTTTAAGTCAAATTATAATTGTGTTTTGATTTTATTTTTTCATAATACTTTAACTCCGGAACCCTTTCTATTTAATTTCTTAACCATATCTTGAATAGCAATTGCACTACCATCTATTAAAGCGCCAATACTTTGCATTGTAGGTTGAGTTGTTGCAGTAGGCTGGGTATATTTTTCTAAAATCTTTTTAGATTTTGGGGTTAAAGCCTTTTGAACCAACTTCTTACCTGCATCAACAGCTGCTGTTTTACCTATCTCTAAAGCTTTCTTCGCTCCTTCCTTTGCTACACTTTTTCCAACATCAACTGCTGAAGATGCAATTTGTTTAGCTGCACTACTAGTAAAAAGTCTTGTAAGAAAATTAGTTATGGTATCAAATATTCCTGCTCCACCATAAGCATAACTTCTTTTAAATCCTCTCTTTTGTGATGGAATCATTTTATAGTATACGCATTATATTTTTATAACCTTTTGTATTTAATACATGCTGTCTTTTTAATTCATCACAAATACTTACCAACTCATTTCTTACACCTGTATTACCAGCTTTTTTACTTGCCATTAAAAGGTCAAGTCTTTTTAATAGTGCATTAGGGTCAGATGGGATAATGGTAATTCCTTTTCCAGCTATTTCTCTTTCTAGCCAAATAGCCTTAAGCATTTTTTTCCATTTGAATGCTTTACTGCTTTTTGGTAAATGGCTTTTTTTGTTATTATCTCGATGAAGGGTGCCAGAATTTAACATTATCTCCTTATATTTTTCAAAATCACTATCATCATATTTATCTCTGTCCGGTTTTTTAGCTACAATTAACTCGCACAGACCAGGCGTACCTTCATAAGTTTTATTTGCAATTAAAAGATCATCTCCTAAAATTTCAACTTCCTCACTGCCAATATAAAATTTGCCTTTTTTGTTATATAACCCAAACGTTGTATCAGCTTCATCCTTATTGGTAAATCTTCTTAGTTGTTTTGCTGCAAGTGGTCCAATAAGCAATAATGGGTCTTCATCTTCTTTTCCAAATATTTCTTCCAATTCTTCCATTCTCCTAAGCATTTCTTCAGAATCAGTTTCCGATTTCTCATAAGCTTTGATAGAAGGAAAGGTTGGAAACGTAATAGCATTAGGTAAGTCTTCGATACCCTTTTTAATAGGTTTAAGTTCTTCTGTAATTTTTGTTGCTGCTTCCTTTTGTGTTTCTGTAATAGGTTTAAAAAACTTTGAAAGGTCTGTTTGTAATTCAATTTCACCTGTTCTCTCTGCAAGTTGGTTATCACGAATTCTTTTTCTCGTTGCAAGATATTCTTTTACTAATTGTTTCTTTTTTAAAGGGTATTTTATCTTTAAAAATGCCATATTCCTTTAAGTAAAAAAAATTTTTAATTAGTATTATCTATCTCACATGCACAAGAACATTTAAACTTAGGTGGTTTTATGTTTATTCTTAATGGATTCCATTGTTTCTTTCTACTAGTCTTCGGAATTCCTCTCGTGCCTCCTGTTTCCCTCTCTCTATTAAACTCTCCTTTTCCTCTAACCTGCTTTTTTTCTTTGACTTAACACGTATTTCTTCATTCATTTGTTTGTATTTTTCCAATTCATCCATAATTAAGGTAAATTCTGAATGTTCTATTTTATTATCAGCAATAGCTTTAGATATATGGTTAAGTATTGTGTTTAACTTTGAATCAGCCAACATTTTAATCTGAAGATGTTTTTCTGATTTTGTTCTTGTTCTTCTAACCATAAATTTACCAACTAAAGCTGTAATACCAGTAACCAATGCGCTAACCTCTAATGCTATTGTTGCTGGAATTGCTACAATGGTAGATAGTAAAGCAAGGCCTCCTCCTCCAGCAGCAAGAGCTATCACTGTCAATCCTGCCTCTACGTTATCTACTGTCTTACTAATATTTAAACACTTTTTAGCTAGTTGTTCTCTAACTTTGACTTCATTTTCTAGAAATGTTTGAATTTCTGATATTTTTTGTAGCCTGAAGGATTTACCATTGTCATCTTCATGTATTGGTGCATTTGGTATATTTCTTGCTTCTGACAAGACTGGATATATCTTTTCTTTTAGTTCCATTTTTATAATTACAGTGATATTTTTTAAATAGAATAGTAAAGACGACATAAAAATTCATTTTCATTAATTTTTAATAGGTTATTAGAGTTGTTTGTAATTGTGGTAACCACATCTTCAGTTTCCTCTAGTACCACCTCATTTGTTATACTTATTTGCCTAATTTTTAAGTTAAATGATAGAGAAATTAACACGGCTCCCTTAGTCATACTAAAACCAAAACCTAAAATAATGGTTTTAGTTTCACCACCTTTCAAAACAATAGGTTGTTGTGTAAAAACATCCCAAGTAACAGGATTAACTTTTTTAGGAGGATATTTGGTTTCTACAGGCCTCCAATAAATAGTTTTTGGTTGTACCATTTTATATCTGCTATTTCCAAATTTATGTACATTCATATTTTAAATTTATAATATTGCTCCTAAGATAGGAATATTAGCAAATGGGCTATTAGGCCCTAAAAGAAGACCTCTTCCATCATAAATTTTTTACCCTTGTTTTAAATACAATCCATCACCAACGGAACCCAATCCTTTACCTTTAGCTGGACTAAGATACAAACCTCACCATCAGTTTCTACTTTGCATAGACAACCACATTTTTTAAGGAAAAGACCGTTACCTAGTGCCTTTTGAACACCTGAAGAGGCTAACCCAGATAAAGCACCAACACCTAAAGCTGGTAAAACGGTTTTTGCTAATACAGGTAATGCTGCTGATGCCAAACCAGCTAACATTCCAAGAAAACCACCTTCTATTTTCATGTTATACTTAAGTTGCCTGTTTGACATTTTAAAAGTGATTCCCTTTCTTTTTTCATTAGCTGTAGTAAGTTTTTTTACTTGTGATTTGGTTAACGCTATTAGGTCATTTCCATGTAAATCATCATGACCCAAACGAATACTTATTGGTTTTTCTGATTTAGCAGCTTGATGAATTTTCTTCTTTTGTCCTTCTGATATATTTACTTTTGTGTTAATGTAGTTTGTCATTTTATATTAATATATATTTTATATTAATATACATATTTTTATCTTGCTTCTCTAATATGAAATCTGATTGTTAAATTCTCACCCCTAAGATTTAGTAATGTTCCATCTTGGACTGTAATTGATACATTAAGGTTATGTATTTCATTTAATGTTAATGGTAGATAAACTAAATTTAATGGATTTTCTATTATTTTATACCCTGGTGACACATTTGGAAAAAAACTATAAATTGTATTTCTTTGTGATCCATTAACATAACTTCCTGAAATTAAATCAATGTTAACTAGTAAGCTATTAATAATAAGAATATTTACTACATTTTCAGATTCGTGAAAACCTTGTGTATATTTAGCATGAGTAAATCCTAATACTTTAGCAATAGAATTTTGTTGGTTAAAATCTACCTGATATCCATTTTCTAAAAAAAGAATAGACTTTAAGGTATTAGTATTTGCTGAGATGTTAATAAAATACTCTTCATTAACTTCATCATAATGTCCTTTTTTTCTCATCTCTTGTTGAATAAAATCATTAATATCAACTAAATCATAACTTCCTTCTGGTATTTTTAATTTTACCCATGTTGTACCATTGTCTGGCGAATAAACAAAAATATTGTTGTTTTTGTCAATATTTGGAAATGAATAGTATGTTTCAAGATTAACCAATGCTATTTCATATTCTTTATCCTTTTCTAATTTAAGTGGGGGGTTAAATCTTGTTTTAAAATTTGTTTTGTTGTCACTTACTATCAACTGAAATGATGTTTTATGGTCAGTGTTTTTTACTATTTTCTCAAGTAATTCTTCCATTTTTGTATTAGTAAAAAATATGTAAAAGTATATCTTTTTGATTAAGATATATTTTTTAATAACATTCTTTTTTTCTATTAAACTTAATATACCCTGGCGTGCTAGTTCCAAATGAATATAACGTTGTAGCATAAATTTTTTCAAATTTACAAGCAATATCAAATTTTTTTTTTTTCTTTGTCTTAAATGTCTTACATTAGTTTTATCTTCTTCTTCTTTCTCAAAAAATGATATTAAACGTTTTAAATGATTATACTCTTCATTTATATAATCTTGAATAAAAAATTTATATTTATTTTTCTCATCAAGTCCAACAAAACTTTTTGAGTAAGAATTAAATTTACTTCTTAAACCCAACATTAAAGTAATTTTTTTAAAATCTTTTACACTACATAATTCATCAATTTGTTTTAATAAATAATCTTCAACAAACATTCTTGCTTCATCTTTAAACAATTGTATATTATCTTTGTTAAATGAAGCTCTATTTTTTATGTTAAATAGTTCTTGATTCATTGATATATCTATACAATTTCTTGCCATCTTTCCTATATCATACTTATACAAATTAAGAAAAAAATTTCAAATTTTTATTTTTTAAAAAAATTTTTTTTTAATAATAATTTCTATAATTTCGTGGTATGTAAAAGTTATCAAAACCATTTCTATACTTACCATTGTTTTTATTGTTTGTTAAGTCTAAAACAACAAAACCATGGGGTCTTTCCCAACATTGTTTACAAAAATTAATAAACTCAGTTTTTGTCATATCATCACCTACATGATCACCATAAATATGATTAAGATTTTTTAAGTCTTGTCTAAACAAACAAATAAAATTAGCATTTTCTCTAATAGTTTGCCTTGGTAATCTGAAATAGTTTTGTGATAGATAAAAACAATCAGAGTTACTATGTCTACCCCTTACGTAATAGCTTTCACACTTGTTTTGTCTTTCTAAAAGTAAGTCATCAAAAATCATTAAGTTTTTGTTTTGGCCATTTAATTCTCTTGGGTCAGGAACATCACTAGCATTTTCAAAAAATTCACATTCAATATCAGATTTTTCTTTAATTGTTTTACTCCATTCTTCAACTAACGCTGTAGGTGAGATATTTTGATTTTGGACTTCGTCTTTAAGAGAAAACAATCTTAGTATGTATTCTTTTGGTATTTTTTCTTCAAAAGCCTTTTTAAGAATACGATATTCAGGTTGAAACAAACTTTTACCAAAAACACTTAGATTATCATAATCTAACCAATCAGGCCTTAACAAAAGATTAAGTAAAAGTGTAGTTTTGCCACATCCTGATTTACCTATTATTAAACCCCTAATACTTTTTGGTAAAAGAGGGTGATTATGTCTTTTCTTTAAAGCTTCATTCCATGATAAATTGACAATGTCCATATTTTATTTAAAAAAAATTTATTTAATATAAAAAATGTATTGTGTTAAGTGTAAAAAAAAGACTGATACAACTGATATTGAGTGTTACGTAAGTAAAAATGGTAAAAATATGATGCGTGGAAAATGTGTAAATTGTGGTACCGTTAAAACACAATTTATTAAACAACAAGAAGGAGGTTCATTGTTAAACAAGGTTATCAATAACTTACCTATTGAAATGCACTTACCTGGTCATAATTTTACTGGTTCTGGTACTAAGTTAAAGAAAAGATTAAATTCTGATTTAACACCTAAAGAATGGTCAAAGCCTGTAAATCGTGTTGATAAAGCAGCATATCATCATGATATATGTTATCTTAAACATGATGACACAAAAACAAGAAATGCTGTTTGTGATGTAAATATGCTTAAAGAATTAAAAGGTATCTATAATCCAACAATTAAGGAAAGAATGGAAAGAGGATTAGTTTCTTCATTAATAGGAACCAAGGCAAAATTTGGAATGGGAGTTAAAAAAAAAAATTCAGAAAACATAATATTAGCAGAAGAATTACATAAACCTGTAAAAAGAAAATTTAAGAAAAGGAGAGTTAGAGTAAATGGTATTGATAGGATATGGGCTGCAGATTTAGTAGATATGCAAGCATTTTCTAAACTTAATCGTGGTGTAAAATATCTTCTTGCTGTCATTGACATCTTTTCAAAATATGGATGGCTGATACCATTAAAAGATAAAACAGGAAAATTTGTTTCTGTTGCATTAAAGAGTATTTTTAAGGAAAGAAAACCTGAGAAAATGTGGGTGGATAAAGGTAAAGAGTTTTATAACAAAGATGTTAAAGACTTGATTGAATTATATTCCACTGAAAACGAGGAAAAATCAAGCGTTGTTGAGAGATGGATTAGAACAATGAAAGAAGAAATGTGGAAGTATTTCTCTGCTCACTCAACAAATGTTTATATTAATATGTTACCAAATCTTGTTAAGGAATATAATAACACGAAGCATTCTTCTATTAAGATGACGCCAACTGAAGCAAGTAAGAAGAAGAATGAGAATAAAGTTTGGATAACATTGTATCCTGATTATAATCAAGTAAAAGAAGATATCAAACAAAGTTTTCTGTTGGAGACAAAGTAAGGATAAGTAAAAAGAAAAAGACTTTTGAAAAAGGTTATACCACAAGATGGACTGAAGAGGTTTTTACAGTTTCAGAAGTAAAACATACATCACCTATAACATATAAAATTGAAGATTTAAATGGAGAAGAAATAAAAGGAACCTTTTATGAACCTGAACTACAAAAAACTAGTCAAGAGTTATATAAGATAGAAAAGGTTATTAAAAAGGGAAAAAAGAAATCTCTTGTAAAGTGGAAAGGTTATTCTGATGAGTTTAATTCATGGATTGATAATAGTGCTATTGAAAATATTTAAATATATAAAAAATGCATGCTATTTTAATTGATAATATAACTTTAAAAAATAAACCTTTAAGTAATTTTGAACTTGAGGATGCCTCAAAAAAATTAAAATTAAACAATTTTAGAGGAATATTTTTACGTAACACTCTACCTAAAAAAGTAAAAAACAAAGAATGTGGTATATTAAATCTTGATGACGCAGGTGGACCTGGTACGCATTGGGTAGCATGGTTTAAAGATGGTAAAACTAAAATTTATTTTGATAGTTATGGTATTCAACCACCTCTTGAAGTTAGAGATTATTTAAAAAGTCCATTACATTACAATACCGACCAATTACAAGCTGGGAAAGTATTTTGTGGTCATTTATGTTTGTATGTTCTTAAAGAACTGGGTTTAGGTAATAAATTTCAAAATGTATTAAATAAACTTTTTTAGCAGTACAAAAAAATGCCTGTTGATAAATTTGGAAGAATGGATGATGTTAAAACAAGTGGTGATGGTGTGTCACTTGCTTACACAAGTAATAATTTTTTACGTAAAGATGGAACAACCACTGTTACCGGTTCTATAAATATGAATGGTAATACATTAACTAGGGTTAGTAATCCAGTAAATCCCCAGGATGTTGCCACAAAGAACTATGTTGATAAAGCTAAAGGGTTGTTAGATGAAAACGGAGGATACCATATGGCAGGATATTTAAACATGGGTTTTAATAAAATAAAAAACATAGCTGACCCTGTGGAGCCAAGTGAAGCTGCTACTAAAAAATATGTGGATAATAGTGGTAGAGCAATAGTTCAACAACAAGATGGTACTTTTTCCGCTGTTGCAGATATAAATATGAAGGGGTATAGTTTAACAAATGTAATAGAACCTGCAGAACCACAAGATGTTGCAACAAAAAGGTATGTAGATGTTGCTAATCGTGCGTTTGTTTATGGACCCGGTGGTTATATAGCAGGTGGTGACGTTTCTATGGGTGGAAGAAGAATTAACAATGTTGGAACACCTACAGAAGATCAACAAGTTGCAAATAAGTTTTACGTAGATAACGTTGTTGAGGTAGCTACTGCAGCTGATAAGGCTTTAACAAAAAACCGATATGGGACTTTTTTAGCAGCTGGTAAAATAGACATGAACACCCACCCAATCACTGGATTACCAAATCCTACAGATCGTGATGCAGCTGCCAATAAAAATTATGTTGATAATGGTGGTGCTATTGTAAAAAATCCTGATGGAAGCTTTACAGCAATATCTAATATAGATTTTCAAGGCTTTACTATAAAAAATGCTGCTACACCTGTAGAAGAAAGAGATTTAGCAACAAAATCCTACGTGGATAAAAAAGTATCACTTCCTTCTCTCATAGGCCCTAAACCAATTATAAGCGTGTGTGCTGAGGAACAAGGTCCTTTATCAAATGGTAGTTACGAGTTTTCCTTTGGCAATGGAAACACAGGAAGGAGTCATGGGATAGGAGGTTATTGTATGGCAGCCCCTGGTAGAATTATAAGAGGGTCTTTAATGGTTGTTAAAGGTAATAGGTTTTTGCATGAAGAAGCAAAAGTTAATATAGTTATAAACGGAGTTGAACAGGTTGATTACTCCATAATAAAAGATGCTAAAGAAAAATGCAGTTGTGTAGTTTTCCCACAACCTTTAGAAGTAGATCAATGTGATGTTATAAACTTTATAACAAGGTCAGATAACCCTGATGCAAAAAAGTTCATATGTATCTATATTGATAGAGTTGGACTTGTAAAAAATATTTAACCTGGTAAAAAGGTTAAATATTTAAACTTCTTGTTTTTTACATAAAAGATCAGTTAATCTAGTAAATGGAGGAATCATTTCTTCTGTTTCAAAATGAATAAAGACAATTAGTCCACCGCTTAAATCATCTTTAAAATATTCAAATATATGATCTTTAAACCTATAAGCAAACTTAAAAGCCATATCTATCTCAGAAATAAAACTAACATTATTTTCCTCATCATGATCTAAAATTGTTAAACATAAATTTTTGGAAGATGAAGCAGATTTTACACCAATATTCACCAAAAACTCTTTACCAGGGTTTTCTTTTATAAATTTACTATACTCATAGTAAATAGAAGGATCTCTTAAACGCATTTTTATATTAGGCATACCAAAAGGTGAAAGACAAAAGGTTTTTTCAAGATTAAGAGATGTTTCTCCTGTATTATGATCATATGATCTTTGCGCTTTTTTATCATTAATATGGCACATAAAACATTTAAACCAGTAATCTCCTTTAAATTCTTCTTCACTCATTTTTCTTCTCTTATTACTTTGTGTTTTTTCTTGTTTATCACTTTTTCTTTTTCCCATTTTTTATAACATGATTTAAAACTTTAAAAAAATTTTCAATTTTTTTATTTTTTAATTAAGAAATAAAAAAAATAAGTTAAGTAAAAAATTATTTTAAATAAATACATAAAATGCCTTTTGTAAAAGTAAATGAAGTAGATGTATCAAAAATTAAATTGGGAGAAATTTATACAGCCCAAAACCCGGTACCTTATCAAAGTGTACCAATAAAATATCAATACCCTAATGGTGTAACAGGTGATCTTGTTATTAGGTCACCTTTACTAAAATCAACAGGAGTTATCGAAAATAAGGATCTTGGAACACAAAAAATATCTGGTTATACAATTCCTCTTACAATAGAAGATACAGAAGAAGAAAAACAATTTTATAACGTTTTACAAAAGATAACAGAAACTATAAAAGAGAAGGTTTCTGAAGTAGAAAAACAATTAAGAAAAAATAAAAAGAAAGGTGTTGACGTAAATAATTTAAATATCTTAAAGTATAAAGAAGATGGGACGTCAGTAGTATATTTAAAACTGTATACTGATAAAAACCTATCTATTACTTCTCCCTTTTACAGGGTAGCCACTAAATCAGAAACTAGGAAAGGAAAGGTGGATGAAAACAGACCACTTATAGAAGTTTCTCCACTTGATTATGTTAAGCATGGAATTAAAGTTAATGCTGGTATCAAAATAGAAGGAATATTCATAAGTTCAATACTAGAGACTATTAAGGTAAGAGCAACAGAAGTTATCATAAGAGGAAAGACAAATATTACAAGTAGCATTTATACTCTAGATTTGGATATTTTACCTGTATCAGATGATGAGTCAGAAAATAGTGACGACGATGAAGAAGTTTTTTAAATAAAAAATGAGCTGTTTTACCCATGGTTAAGTAACTAAACAAAAAGTTAATTAACCCTTTACTCTCAACATCTGGGTTAAACTGTAATTCATTATTGTTTTTTCCATAATATATTTTCTTAACAGAAAGAAACTATATTAAATATACTGTTGTGTTTATAGTTCTACAAATTGGGCACTTGACTTTATTAACCATTGAATCGTAACAGGTATTACAAATACATATATGCCCACATTCAGCATATAACATATTAGAACTCCGGTCGCCACATATAACACAATCTCCTTCATTATATGTATTTTGTGGAGTTAAGGTAGTAACAGGAAGAGGGGGTAACTCTTCATCACTATCAGATGATGAGTCAGAAAATGATAGTGACAAATTTTCTTCATTAGTGTTTATTTCATTTCTATTATTTTCTTCTTCAAAATTATTAACTTCATAAAAACCCCACTTTCTACTGTCTGAATCAGCAGATGATTCAACAAATAACGGACCAGGCAAACCTAAATAACCAATATGTGTTTCAAAACTACTAATGGAGTCCTTAATTTTGTTAATTTATCTAAACCACCCCAATATTCTCCATAATACTCAACAAAAGATGTAAAATCAAAATACTCTGCAGGATGAATATTTTCAAATGTTAAAATTGGTGTTATAAGAAGAGTAACAGGAATCAGCTCTCTTTCATCATTTTCTAGTAAGTTGAATAATGCATCTTTAAATGTATATATAAAATATTCACTTTTATTATATGGTATTCTACTACCTGTAAAAACAGGACGATGAAGGTAACGATAGGGGTCAAGTGTTTCTTCCCTTAAATCAGGCCATGTTACAAAAAGAGTTGTATCAAAATTATCATTATTCATTTTATGCTTGCTATATTCATAGTAAACAAAAGAAAGTAAATTAGTAAACATGTTTAAAAAATCCTTTTTATGATATTGAAAGGGCGTAATCAAAAATAGTTTTCTTTCTTTTAAGTATGTATATTCAAAAGAACAAATATTTTTTAAAGTTTTTCCTAATTTTTCTTTTTTATCATAACCAAGCTTGTCTAAAACATGCAATACTGGTTCTCTTTGGTTTTGTAAAAAAAGCTCATAACCTTCATATCCTTTTTCATTTTTTTCTTTTAAAGTTTTTTCTAAATTATAAATAAACACATTTTCAACAAAATAAAATACATGATGTTGGTTTTTGTAAAAATCTTCTTCATACTTTTTTAAACTAAAATCTTCAAAATCCATTTCATTTGTTTTATTAGTTTTATTACCAGAAATAACTAAAGCTCTAGTCATATCAAAACTAAAAATAATACTACGTTCAGTTTCAACACCATACCTTACTATCCATGAAGATTTTTTTATATCTCTTGTAAAAGTCTCTTCAATCCAATTATTTTTTTCTTCTTCAATTCTCCAATTTCTTATTTTTTGTTTTATTCCCCAATTAAATAATTTGTCTTCCATTTTCTTGCTATATCATACCTATGCAACTTAAGAAAAAATTTTCAAATTTTATTTTTAAAAAATAAATTAAAAAAAAATAAGGTTAAGTAACTAACAAAAAGTTACTTAACCCTTACTCTCTTTTATCATTTTTATTTTCTTAACAAAAAACTATCGTCTTAATATTTCTTCTATTTTTCCTAAATTAAACAACTCCTCAATATATTCAATCAAGCTTTCTACAAAAACTTTATCATCTTTTTTCTCTTCTCCATCTTCCATATTATTTTGATAAAGATAATCAAAATCATCCTTTAAACTATCTATTACTATCTTTACATATCTAAGCATTTTATCCTTAAGTTCATCTAGTTTAATTTCAAAATCTTCATATGCCTCGTCATAGGCTTGTTCCTTTTCTTCCTCTGTGAGGATAGATTCATTTTTTTTGTTCAGACTCATTTGTTATACTCATCCTTTATTTATATCATATCCACACAATTTATTAAGAATTTTTCAAATTTTTATTTTTTTCTTGTCGTAACCTTAAGACATTAAGAAAAATAAAAATAAATTTTTTTTTGTCATGAATCCTAAGGCCTTAATGAACACATAAGCAGGCTAGTCATTGCGTCATGCGTTGGCTTGTTATGGGATGGGACAGGGACGGGATGGGACGGGAAAAAGGTTAAGCAGTTGTTTGATGTAAGACCATGTTAAGGATGAAAATGCGTGTTAAGGGGGGCGAAAAAGGCATAAAGGCGATGAGCTAGTTCGGGCGTTATCTTATCTACTTTCTAGTATGCTATATGAAAGACAAATCTAGCCATCGAGTCACATTTAAATTGTCTGCTACTGCTTTAAATGTGAAGGAGTCTTAAATCATGTTGTTTGGAAAACTGTTCAAACATTGTTTGTGTCCATTTGTTCATAATGACGAATTGCATGCTAGGGCTGCAAGTTAGAATTCACCTCTCCATCTTTCTTGATGATCAAGTGCTTGGAATTACTAAACAGTTGTAATCAATGTTTAACGAATTAAGTTCACCCTTATCTCTCCATAACAACTGAGTAATTTTGACCCTTGGACATGAAAACTTTCTCTTTGATTCTTGGAAGAAATTCCATTTTGACTTGAAAATTAGGGTCCAAGAGTCAATTAATCTGGGATTCAGAACCCTGGTATCCATATTTCAGCAACATATTTTCATTTTATACAATGCTCAGCATATAACAGATAAATAGAATAAAATAAAATTGCCATATTTTTCAGTCACTCTTACTAGCTGGGCACCATATAAAATAAACTAAAAAAAAAAGTTAACTGTGACATTATGAATGAATAAGAGTTACATACATGTGGTTGTGAGCTAGAGAGAGCGAGTATATAAACCCACCCCCAGCTGGAGCTAGAGAAACCAGGTGTCATTATCAACAAAACTAATGATAGGTCTTTTACCTTAAAAACAGCCGATGGTTCTGAATATCGTCGTAATAGAAGACATTTGCAAAAAACGGAATAAAGAATCGCAAACTCAGATTTTTCAGATCTTCAAGTTTTCAGTCAGGAAAACCCCATGTGGAACCTCAAATGCCTGAATCCGAATCACAAGTTCAAGTAAGACCACCCAACACTGGGAAAATGCCCTACATTACCAGATTTGGACGGCAAGTGAAACCAAAAGTAATTGAATCCATGTAATCTGTGATGACATTTTTGTTGGTGCGGCACAAAGTGTTATATAAATTTGTCATTTTGATCTTTGGTATGTTCTAACCTAAGACAAGGAAAACATTTTAGTAACCTGACAGCAACAATTATCAACCCAAAATCATGGACTCGCCTAGACTTTATCTGTAATTGGCGAGTAGTAGGGCTGTATCAACGGGACTATGTCGTGTGAAAGGAGTGTACAGAATTTCATTCATTTTTTTTTTCATTCATATAGTAGTTAGGTATTTCATTCAGTACTGTGTTATAGTATCATTTACTATACTAATCGTCATTATTGTTTTTAAAGGAGAGAGATGTGACATTATGAGTAAGAGTTACATACATGTGTGTGTGAGCTAGAGAGAGCGAGTATATAAACCCACCCCCAGCTGCATTGCTTTACTTCTATCCTCTATGTTGTAGTAGTATATAGAAAGTCATATAATAAAATATGTAAATTAATTTGGGATTACATATGTTTATTTAACATTAACATTATGGGATTGAAACACACTATGTTCAATTATGGGGTAAAACTCGGTTTTTACTCTAACATTAGAATTTTCTTGCTAAAAAATTTGCTGCTTAAGCACAGTCATATTTCATTTAACCCCTATCGTAAGGAAATGATGCTTAAATACTCCTTGGCTTAAAATATTATCTGGGGCTCTGATATGATTTTTGCATTTGTAGAATATTTAACGACGGATAAATGTAACACCTGTTTAATATATTCCGCTTCAATTATTTCGGCATGCGCCGATCCACGGTTACCGGAATACAAGAATCGGCTATTATTAGAAACGTTTTCGAATTATTCAGTAAAAGTGTACGCGAAAATATTCAAATATACTTGCTTGACAATGTCTTAATTGTTCATGTCATTCCAACGTCAGGAAAAAGATATAAAAAGATATACCAAAAGTTCCCGATTTTCTGGGACAACTCTGGTATATTGCACTCAGGTACTACATCTGTAAGTGACTGTTCTCTGTCTCACGTATAAATGCTGTTGATTATGGACATTTCATCTCCTTGTATGTATAACCTGCGATCTCCATGGATTGACCAGGGTTGAGAATTATCTTCCGATTAATAGTACATTTTATCATAGCAAGTCTGTTGTTGTTTTTCGTGAGTTCTCTTTCTCTTGTTTTAATAGATCTACAGCTGAGGTCCTAGGGGGTGCAAAGCTTGGTTTGCTGAAAAAGTTGTTCCCCAAAGTTGTTCTTGCATTCTTTCATTAATTCATTCAAAACCTTGGTCCCTATGATGACGTGTGTCTTTACCGAGTACTGGGTATCTGGTGTAACAAGAAGTAAGCAAGACAAGGGTTTTGCTCCTGGTAATCCTTTTCCAACGCTAATCTCATTTTCTCTATAGCCAATGTATGGCAAATCGTATCCACCTGCACATTCTATATTCACAATATGTTCTCAGTAGGGCTGATTTCAATGGGGTCCCGAGAAACTTAGAAACGGAACCGAAACAAAACGCAACGAAACGGAACGAAACGCAACGAAACGTAACGAAACGGAACGAAATCAACGGAACCAAGGAGTATTCAAGCACCATCCTCACAAATAAATCATTATTAAAATGTTCTTCAATTATAGGTCTACTGTCAGTGAAGCAATTATGTCGCTGCTCAGTCAAAGCAGAGGGACAATATGAGGGCCTAGATTATTTTCCTTATTTTCAGGAGACATTTAAATTTCATCCAATAACGACGAGAGGGGCACAATACCCGTAAGCAATACCACCCGCACCATAACTGACCCCGGCCCCCAAAACGATCGCGTTGCAGTACGCAACAGTCAGCATAACGTTCATTCCTGCATCGGAACAATGGTACACGGCCATTCGCTCGAGATAATACAAACCTCGACTCATCAGGGAAAAAAAAAAGAAAAAAAAAATTGTCCGCCAACGTTGTCTTGTCCAGTTTATGTGTCCCAAGGCCAATTGCTCTTTATAATTGCGATGGCAGCGTGTCAGAATCGAGCGAACAGGCGGGCGACGTCTGAGCAAACCGTTATCAGCTAAACGATTCCGGGGATAACAGCAGCTGTAACTGTTGCTCGTAGGTCTCGTATGTACTGATTCACGACATATTGGTCTTAGGCTCGAGTCGTAACGCGGGGTCTGCCGCTACGTGTAAGTCATTTGCACTTCAGGTTTGCGCAAATCGCCGCAGATGGCTGCTGACTGCTTGCGCGAATGCACCAACATGAACTGCAACCTCTGTAGTAGGTAGCCCAGCCTCCAGCATACCTATGACTCTTTCTGGTAAATTTTCTTTAAGTCTTGGCATCGATATTTCTGATCAATACGTGGACTGGATATGTCTATCCCTTACATCCACCGAAACTCGAACTTTGCCTTAAATAGCCAACAGTTCTTTTAGCTAGGAATATTTGCCCAATTTTGCAAACTATGAACGGTTTTAAATATTACCACACGTGTGTACATAACGTATGTATTTACGTCTCAAAAATAACCTTGAACATTTTGCACATACTTTACGAAAGTTTATTTTTTTAGTTTGGTTTATACAAAAATCTTTGGTCCCGGAGCAGCTGCGACGTTCGCGGCCTTCGTTTGATAACGGTATTTATCCTTAATTATAACATGTATTATCATTCTTTTTTTAAACGTGAACATTGTGAGTCCCTTCGATGTTGAGGAAAAATGTTTGGGTTCTAGTTCAGTCAGTTCCGGAATTTCTTAAAGTAACAATAGCTGCCAAAAGTAAACAAAGCAGGTATTGAAATACATTTGGATTTAAATCGTATCATTTAAAAGTATGGGAATTATTATGAAAATGACAATCTGATATTGTACAGTCGGTCAACGTGTCATTCGCTGGCAGAGAAGCTAATTTCAGAACCAGGTTAAAAGTTGCCAGGTTACTCCCATCTTTTGTTTACTTTTTTCCTGATTTTAAAATTCATTTTTCTGCCTGCAACTAACAACTGGACTTACCATACAATAACAGACTGTCATCCTCACAATATTTTCCATACTTTTGATTTGGTATGATTTAAATTTAAATATATTTTAACACCAGCATTGGGCCTTTAACTCATATAATTTTCACATAGACAGCAATTTAGCATAAGAAGAGTGAATCTTTTCCTCGATACTTTCAAAATAATCGATACAGTGTCATATTTTTCTTTCATAGAAAATAATAACCTTACTGTTGTCGTGCGAATGATAATTATTATCCTTATCCGCTGTATGTCGTGCGGTAAGGTTTCTTATTCGCCAGACAGCGGTGTTGCAAGCTGTTCAACCCTTAGGCTGCTAAGCGCGACTCACGGACCTTTTGCAGACAGTGTAGATCGAGATCAGACTGCACAGAACGTGCAGTCTGATCTTGGATCTTCACTGTCCAATAAGGGGATACTTTTCCCCCTAAAATACCTTTGAAATTTACAGCAAAATTTGGATTTTTACTATCGGCTTGAAAGTGTCATTTTCACGTATTTAGCAGGATAAGGCTTAACATTTTCAGATGACTTTAAGATAAGCTACTGCTTACAGTCAGATCCTGTGCGAATAATCGGATTCATTTATTGACATGCTGTACATTTATTCGTAAAAAAGTAATGCCTTTGAAACTGAAGATGATTTGTTCTAGACTGAATTTTATCTCCCTCTGCCAGTGTAGCCATTCACCTTTAAAGCGGTTCTAACGAACAGCCCTATCCATTTTCTCTTTTCAGACCTGAAGCCATCTCTTTATCTGCCGAGACGTTCATTACATTGATTTATTATTATGGGGAAAATGTACAAATGAAAAAAAAATCTGTTGGGACTCTATATACTGGCAAGGGTCGACTGAAAGCATCTTGAAGGGCATCGACTGAAAACCTCAGAGGTATTCACGGTATAATATGGTGTTCATGCGAAATATGACAGCTACCTGCGAGAATGATATAATATCAAAATTGAATTGATTAATTGAATGATGTTTAAGGCTGTTTTCAACATATTATTTAAGATATATCGCGGTGCCCAGTGCACCTATCTATGCTTTCCTGGAGTTTCTTTCGACAGTAATACGCACAATATTCTTTCCAAGCCACTGGCTGCTTAACCATATAACCATCATCGAAACAATGGTCACTGTGACAGAGGAATGAATCCTGTCGCAATGACTGTCATCAATCTTTGGAAAGAAATTGGCCGAGCCGGGCATCGAACCAAAGACCCCCTATTCTCAAGTCCTATACGCTACCAACTGAGCTACAGGGGCTGGATACCAAAATGAAAGAAGAACAGAATAGAAAGAAAATATAATCCTATTTCCATCCAAAATCTTGCATCAAATATCGTCAAAAATCTTGCATCAAATATGTTGGAGTTTGCACAACTTTCCCAAACACAGGTCCTGGTAAAGGACTGTCGTTTAGATCAACTAATTCTGATTCTGACTAGATTTTCAAACCGGCAAATCACGCATGAGATGACGCAAAATTTCAGTTGTTTCTGTGTGCTTTCCACATAAAATTTGGGATAATCCAAGAAGAATGATACAAAAGAAATATGATCTGTTTCGTCCTATTTCGTTTCGTTTCGTTGGGTCTGGTTCCGTTTCGTTCCGTTTCGTTACGTTTCGTTTCCAAGTTTATAGGGACCCGATTTTAATGTCACTAACATATTCCTTATGAAAAGATTATAAAACTATACTTAAACGCATCCCGTATCGAGTAATATTCTTGTTGCGTCCTTTCGTCTTGAAGTTTGTGCATACAAACTGACCCAGAATGGTACGGCAGTTCCTCTGTATGTGTCCCTTTTTGTTGCATATGTAACAGGGTGGCGCAAAAGTATTGTCTGCACTGAGTTGCTGCGAGTTATTATAACCCTGATGACCTTGTCCTCTTCCTCTATAGCCTCCACCTCTTCCTCTATTTACGCCACACCATCTTCTCTGTCCACCCCGAGGTTTCTGTTGTTGTTGGTCTGATGTCGATTTGTCTCCCTGTATCTTTTCCAGTTTCTCAATTCTTTAATTTATTTGTTTCGGGAGTTGTTTGATTTCTGACGTATCAGTGTATTCTTTCCTTTCCATTGGTACTGTTTGCTTGCATGGTTTCTTACTTTCCTAACTTTCTGCATTCACATCCGCTTCTAACATTCTTAATTCCCTTTTGAATTTGTCATACCCTTGTATCTTGCCACACTGGTACACTGAAATAAGTTTCAGTTCCTTCCTCACCCCTGAATGCAAAACTTGTTTGAGGATTTCGGTATCACTTCTTAGGAAGCCTTGTAACTCCACTCCTTGGTTGAATAAGTCTTCTTCATGAGATGCCAAACTTTCCACGCTTTCCTTTTGTTCCTGTTCACACGTGTAAAACTATTTAATCAGACTTTCTTTTGTCTTCACAGTACCATATGCACTTGTAAGTTTTTCAAGAACATGTCTAATTGTAACTCCTAGTCCAAGTCTTCTGACCTTGTCTCAAGCTTTTCCTTTGAAAGAACGTCTAATTCCAAAAACAGTTTGTTCTGGTGTAAATATATCCTCCTCTCCCGCTGCTTCAACTTTGTAGCGAAATGTCTCCCCGAAAAAGATTGAAAATTTCGGGTAATGGTGCATTCCATATCCAAAATGTCTATGTTCTTCCACATCATCCCTGGCAGATTCATCTTTGACTCCTTGAAATAACTTTGAAATTCTGATGACATTTTCTATTGATCCATGTTTTTTATTAAAAACCAAGGGCACGTACAGTTTTTAGAATTTTCTATTTCTCTGACCAAAATCCCTCCAGGGCTTTCTCCAATCTCATCTCCCTCAATATCCATATTCGAGTCAAAGTCTTTACCTCCTTCCGCCATATTGCATTCACTGTGATCACTTAATTCTATTCCGAAGTCTAAGTGTCACACTAATTTGATTCACTGTGGACATTAAATTGCCTCTACGACACTTACATTATGGATGCACAAGTTAAGTGAATTCAATCACATGAGTTTTATTTCTGTGGAATGTTCAGTGAGATACTCTAATGCAAAATATCAACAATGCTGGGTGTCACAAGACGACCGAGCTTGGTTTGGATAATTGATTAGTCAGGATTCTAATTCAAAAATTTTAATGATATACCGATATACAAATAAATCATGATTTAACAAACTGTCATATGATAAAAGATAACCTAACCCAAATATCTAACATTAGCAAATGTAAAACTAACTCAAATATCTAACAATGGCTAATGTACAAATAACCCCTTTGTCTTCTGAAACACTCTTGCCTCCCCTTTAACTTCCCGAAAGTTCTTAAAACGGCAACAACAACAACAACAACAAAAACAAAATACTTCCAAATTTCAAAAAAAGTTCAGTGATATCACTCTTTTCACGCTACCCAGTACCTCGACCTCGTTTTTGTCGAACTCTGACCCATACTCACCAAAATTCTCCAAGTTGTGCCCTACCGAACGTCAACCCCAGTCCAACAGTGTCTCAGGCGTGATATTTCCGTTCTCCCAGAAACAGACTCTCTCACCATCGACCACAAATATCTAGTGTGTCACTGCGCCTACACACCCAATCTTTAGGTTTGCCCCGACCTCTCCGTCGACCAACTGATGCCATGTTCGCTCCGCTTGTCAACCATAAACAACCAGACACGCCACACAACCAGCCAACAAACAAACCTATCAACCGGAAAGTCTTCACCAGGTAAAAATATTAAAGTTTATTTCATTATTTTTCACGCAATGTTTTCACCTACCGAAACCTCGTACCAACATCACTAATCCATGAGTGCCATATCAACACTATGCATGAGTGAATGCTAGCAAGTGCTCCCTTTACCACAGTATTTTGCATATACCATTATACATGTAATACAACTCTACGTGTTTGTCCGTAACCAAGTCCTCCATTTGCCACAATATTTAGCTCATAAGCCCTAAAACTAACAGGTACAACAAAGACCAATAAAAAATATCATCAAAACTGACCATAATAATTATCAAGCAAATTACATAGTTTCATTACTTCTTAGATTTTCAGATGCATCAGCCTAATTTTCCTTCCTTGCATTACAGGAAAATAACCTCCCCTGCACTTCAATGCCTCCAGCTCCTTTTCCACAATTTCTGAACAAATCGTTCCCCAAGAACGCTAGGAAAAACCTCAAAAAAAGGAAAAACCTCAAAAAAAAAAAAAAAAAAAAAAAATTTTTTTTTTACAATTTAATGTTTAAAACTTAACTCCCCCAGATGTTCCTTTCCTCCCCAAAAATAATCCACACAACCTCAACTCTCTTCCTTAGAGAAATAAAATGTCTATATGTAGTTTGAGGTTTATAGGAACCCCCTTAATTTTGAAATATCTTAAAAAGTGCTGTAGCTGTTGTACTGAAAATTTGCATAACTAATATTACCTTTACCAACTCTGGGTGTAATTTTCAGAATTTTTGATAACTTAGTTTAACTTTTTTGGCAATCAATGCGATGTTAAAATGTATGAACAAAACAGCTTAAAGTCGGAGGGAGGGTTGAAGGCTATTCCGAGTTAAGGGTTTACTTGTTTATGAAAACAATTCTCATGCAAGTACAGTATCTAAGGTCGTCTATTGTTTGAACAGTAAAAACTTTAACTTTTAACCCTTATCTGGTTTTTATTTGAGTTTTATTTTAAAGATTCAGTATCGGAGACTTGCACACACTTGTTTACACTGTGTTTTCTTTTCCAACCATAGATATTTTCTGAAACCCAGTCAAACGTTGGCTCACATCATCTGCTATACAATACAACAATAAAACGAAGAAGGGTGAATTGTATGAACCGGTTAAGTTCCATAAACAAGCTCCAGAATATTATTGTAGATGAATTTTCACCGTCAAAGAGACACAGTGTCTTTAAGATTAACACCTTACGATTGTGACCAAAATCCAATTGAGCTAATATTGGGCAAACTGAAAAATTCAGAACAAACCCTGAAAGATTGATAGGGTGATATATTGTTTGGTGTTTAACGCCGTTTTCAACATTATCTCAGTTACATCACGGCGGCCAGTGCACCTATCCATGCTTTCCTGGAGTTTCTGTAACCAGTACTCCGCACAATATTCTTTCCAAGCCACTGGCTGCTTTCCCACATAACCATCGCCGAAACAATGGTCAGCGGTGAGAGAGGAATGAATCCTGTCGCGATGACTATCATCATTCCGCGGAAAGAAATTGGCCAAGCCGGGGATCGAACCTGCGGCCTCCTGTTCTCAAGTCCTGTGCACTATCGACTGAGCTACGGGTGCTTGGCAACCCCGAAAGACCTTCGAGTCTAAGTGCCAGGTGGTTCTGAACACATATCTCAACAGAAGTGGTATATAACATGAAGCCATGCCGAAAATAAAATCGAAACCAAATATTGGAGAACACACACCAAAGAACACTGGACAAATAATTTTACACTTCCAAGATTTGTATGAAAGTGACAAAAGCGATATCTAAGGTGAGGTAGATTTGTGTGAAAGTGACAAAAGCGATATCTAAGGTAAGGCACAACTATATTATTTGTACAAAAAACAATTCCAGGGCCTTATATTTAACTAAATTGAGGTACTGAAGTCAGGCACTTTTTCAGTTATGTTTGCTGTCCTAGTCACTGTGCGAAACCGTCGTAGAAAGTTTAGCTTCAGGACAAAATTTTAACACTACTGGAATGGGCAAAATACTCTTTCTTGTGGAAGAAAAATTCTGAATTTCGCTGTGAGAGTTGGTATGGTCATTTTAAGAGACTGGAAAGTTTAATAAAAACTGATATGAGATTTTTCAAGATATTTCAAAATTCAGGGGGTCCCTATGAACCTCGAACTACCTATACCCGCCCGACAGATGTAAACGCCAGCTTATATAGCTATATACAAGTATGAAAAAATGGTTTTAATTGTGGATCTCGACCTGAGCAAATATGTTGTGCTATACGATCCCCTCCAATATATCATGCCGCATGGCTTAGCCAGTAATGCATGCTCTACGATACCAGCTAAAACGTCGTGTTGCTCGATCCAAGCACTCAAAGTTGTTAATATAGTCTTCGCCACAAGGCATGGAAAAATGGGTGAATTACCTCACTATTACCCCTGATCAGTCCTTTCCCCTTAAAACCCTTTGGGTCTTAAACTTGATGTGACACTGGGCTACTTTTCTGGCAATGATTTAGTATATTTCCTTCCACAGGTAAAGTATGTTGAAGTTCTTTACAATGTTCATATATGTTTAACGGGATAAGTAAACAATCTGGCCCGACCGAGTAGCTTAGTGGTAAGCGTATCTGACTTGTGGCCTGGTGGTTGCGAGTTCGATACCCAGTTGAGGCAAACTTTCTTTTTTCGCCTCTCACTACTGGTGTAAGAAAGCCAGGAAAAACATGGACGCGTCACTGACCGCCATGATACGACCCGAGCTGTTAAAAGGGCATTAAACTCCAATACAAACAAAACTAAATAATCTTAAAATATTAGACAATAACACACACACTTACACACACACACACACACACAAGAATGAAATACCACAGAGGCAGTAAGTACTGCATGAATTACAGTTTGAATGCAATGACTACAATATGAGGTGAACTGTTGCAGCAGATAACTAAATGAGTTTCAGGTTCAGGCTGATTGCTCAAATCTTTGTCCAGTTAAAGGCTATCGGTGTCCTGGTTTACACCAACAAAGCTCAAATAATGTCACAACTGAACAATAAAGATTAAAGATCAGACTACAACATGAACACAAATGATTTTCAGTTTCTATAATGGAAAACATGATCTAGTGCATCACAACATTAAATGGTCATTTATCACAATGTTTTCACAAGCTGTCATCAAAATCAAGCAGTTCTAGATCAATGAACTTTAATGGATATATCCAAAGATCGGCTTATCAGGTTGCACAAAATTCTTGAAAAGTGTGCTTATAAGAAACAATATGGTATTCAGTATTGACAAAGGGTGATCACATTGGAATAAATATGGTAAAGCTAAAAATATTACAAGATGTTCACCAGATTCCATGTTCCTACCAATATTTCAAATTAATTGTGCTGCTCAACTTGCTGCTCTTCTCCGAAGAACAAATTTACCGACTTAACAACTGTATCGATTGCTCAACTCTGCTTTTCATTTTTTTCCCCCGCAAATTCTAACAAATAAGTTTAAGACCAAATTCCAAGCAACTGTCTCCAAAGGCATTCATTTTTTCACAAATTAAAGATGCAGAAGGTAAAAGGGTATCGGTTGCCTCAATAGGTGCAATTCGATTCCAGTTGAAAAAAAAAAAAAAAAAAAATCAACAAAGTTCTAAATTTATTTGATTCCTCAAATCAAACAAATTTATTTATTCATTGTTTTCTTAAATAAATATGGGGGAATAAAGGACTAATCTATTAACGAAAGAGATAAATTAAAACGAAACGACTACATTTCAAAACTACTAGCTGCTGTATGTACTATCCATCTTGTTTACAAATACAATAGACAAGGTCTGGTAATGTGAGTTAACTAGTTATGTAAATGAGCAGAAGGTATCAGCCAATCAGATGGCAGATGGCATCACAATGTATAGTTCTATTTTGTTTAAACGATGTACAAAACTGTGTAGTATCATGTCTGCAATTTACTCTATTTATTTTTTTGAAGCTGAAAGTTCTTTTGGTTACGCAGTCATTTATATGATTTTTGAGTTTGAATATAAGTAGCCAATGGAATGATTACTGCTACGAAAGCGCTTCAATGCCAAATACTTTTCGTAATTTGCTTTTTCGGCACCACCACGATATTTTTACGATAGCTAGTTCATTTTGATGCGATAGAACAAAATATGAAATATGAACGGAAAAAGTGAAGTTTAGACTTTGTGAGAGTCTATTACACCACAACTACTACTCGTAAACACAGAAAATTACCACGAGCATCATCAAATAATCAACCTCTAAATAATGCCTCCCAGTATTATTGCTATTTCTATGCATACAGAAACTATCATCATACTACATGATATCATTGCTTTTTTGTAAAGAATTATTAGGGGTAAAATCAAGGAAGTTTAAAATCGCCTGCTACACACATTAAACATTTTGGAGAATCGCTTCTATTTGACCAAACGACAGCTGTCAATCAAAAAAATCAATAAGCCAATCAGCGATCAGCATTTTTCCATTCAGAGCGGAAGCCGTCTTGCCGTTATAAAACATAGACATTATGAATCATTATGAGTTAAAATTATATATGAGAAAACAAAAAAAAAAAAAAATGATGAATAACTTTAAACTTGATATTCATTATTAATCCTTAGGACTGCAATTTCAAGATGCAGAGTTATACCGGGGAAATCTATTGTTGCAGAAGACAAATTCAGATTGAAAAGGAGAAAAATAAATGACTACTTCTTGTAAAAATGCTTTAATATTGTCATAAGTTTTCCAGAATTTCAATCTTAGCAACAGATACCCGTTTCTTTACTAAAAGAAATATATAGATAATATTTTAGACAACTGATTGGATTTTATCCTGTTCAGTTATTTTTTTCCTTTACCTTTATTTTTCATTTAAATATATACCCTATAATTCATAGTAGGGGGATTTTCGGGGCTATTGGACCGACATCTTTTGCCCTAAAAAATTAAAAGAAAATTACAAAGTTTACTCCTTACCCCCCTAACTCGTTATCGCTCCCTATACCCCGCATATGCATTTTTAAATCTAGTCCTATCTTTTGCCCATCCCGCATATGCATTTTAAATCGAGTCCTGTCTTTTGCCCTCCTGGTCCCTCTTTTTTTTTATGACTATCGCCACCCTCGCTATGTCCTTCCTATGCCGGCCTATGATCCTATTACTCTTCACCTTCTTATATCCGGCCTATCGTCTTATTTAACTCCCCACCTCCCTATATCCGCCCTATGCCAGCCTATCGCCTTATTTACTCCCCACCTTCCACCCACGCGCCCCCCTTCGTAAATTAAAAAAAATTATAACTCGCGTAAGTTATAAATTTTATAAAAAAAATTTTTGAAATTCTACTAAATTTTATCCGGTTAAAAGGCGTGGAGTAAAAATGAATGCACTAAAGAATTTAGAAAGTAGTTTTATTTCGCGTTTAGTTAAAACGCTAGAAGATAAAATTAAAAAATTTTTACTACAGCGTAACGTAAAAATGGGCGTGCTAAAGAATTTAGAAAGTAGTTTTATTTCGCGTTTAGTTAAAACGCAAGAAGATAAAATTTATTTCGCGAAACGAAGATATTCTGACATGCACGTGTTTTTTCTTTCGGTTGTATGCGAAAACGGTCGTTCGCCGTTACTTCGATTTAAGTCAGTTTTTTACTACGTATTAAGTAAAATAGAGTTTGATGAACAAGGTAACATCGAGGATATAAAAGACGAATTGATTCTTTTTTTAATTTTTCGAGACAATATACATTACGAATATTTAGGAGATCGGAATACATTTGATACTATAGCGCGTAAACATTCGGAACGGGCGTATAGCGAAAATGAGCATTTTTATTTAAATATATTTTCCAATTTTTTCTGGTTCAGAGCCGATTATTACCCTGGTTTTTGGGAAAATGAAGAACTTTATTCTAATCTCGATATTCATGGTCACAACGACGAAAGAAAAGAGTTTAATGATTTAAGAAGAAGATTAGATGCCGGCCCTTTTTATTACGAGGATAATTTTGGAAGTAATAGTATAATACGTAAAAATGGCATCTTAACATTTCGAGAAGATGAATGCGTTATTTGCAAAGATGCGATACCAAATATGTTGTTTCCTAATTGCTGACATATAATCGTATGTTATGAGTGCTATAATAGGGTTGATTTTGAAAGAGAATGCCCTTTATGTAAAATACCGATTCAATTAGAACGAAAGTTATAAATATATATTTTATTTTTAAAATATATATTTTTTTTATTTTTTGATCGATAAAAAAAATTTTGAAATTCCCCTAAATTCTGTTCAGCTAAAAAGTGTGGAGTAAAAATGAGCGTACTAAGAAATTTAAATAACGAGTTTATATTACATCTAGTTAAAATGTTGGAGGCTAAAGTTTATTTCGGACGATGGAAATATCGTGGAGGGAGTTTAATAGCGTTTCCTCCGTTCGAATTTAAAAACCTTTGTTTAGCGTTACTTCGATTAAAACCGGTCGTTTTTTACGAAATTAGTAAGGCGGGTTCGTCGTTTAAAAAAACGGTTCTAGTTACAAATTATGGGGACGGGTGGGCTAAGTGGATTAGAGAGGAGACATACGATGATATAGCATTTAAATATTTAACGCAGAGAATCGAAGAAGGTAGTCGTTTATTTTCAAATATTATATTCCGTGATATAGAGTTTTCTCCCGAAGATTTCCCCCATTCTTGGCAAGATGGATTCTTTGGTATGTTTACAAGATGGTGCGATCCTCCCGCTGCAGAAGAAAATGTATGGGGTTATTATTATTCGGAAGAAGAATTGGGCCGAATATGTCGTTGCCGTTTTTGTAATTGCAGGCATATAACCGCGTGCTCGAAGCGCCATAATACGACTAATTTAAGACAGAAGTTATAAATATATATTTTATTTTTTAAAATATATATTTATTTTTTAAAAGTTAATAAAAGTTTTTTTCTCTCTAAAAAACGCGCGTCTTCTTTCTTCAGTTTATTCACGTCCATTTCTAACTTTTTAATACGATTATTATTATTCGCGATTTTTTTTTTTAAATCTCGGATTCGTCCTCGCTAGCGTTTCTAAATCCTCGTTTTCTTCTTTTAGTTTTACTATCATTTGCCTATACATCTTTTTTAATTCATCATTCTCCTTTTTTTTATTCCTATAACGAGATACTATTTCTTCCATTTTCGTGATTTAAAAAAAAAAAAAAAAAAAAAAAAAATCAATTAATTAACGTTCTGAAAAATTTATACCTTTTTAAGTTATAAATCGAGAAATAATGTCGTATAAATTATTTAGAAAAGTTAATAAAAGAAGCGCTCGCGAATTAGATGACGTCGCGCCCGAAATAATAGATTTAATTAGCGAGTTATCTGCATTTATGGGCGATAATCTTAAATTTGTCAAAGAAATTTTAACTCATATTTCTAAAATCGTCGGTTATTCTCTTTTATATCCCTAATTTGATCTTCGAAGATGCTCGTTATGAAATTCTTGGGGGCTTTACGAATATTGAAAACAATCTTTGTTTTTACGAGAAAGACGGGGAAATTGTATGGGAGCCACCTGCTAATTACGTGGTAGATAATCTCGAAGAATTACGTGCCGTTATAAATGATCGAGTTAGGAGGATCGTTATTGAAATAACTTAGGGAAAAAAATAATATTAAAAAAGAAACTATTCGAGAAAAAATTCGTAAAGATGTCAATTACGCTATTCACGTCTTAATCGAACTTAAAACCCATCTAAAAGAAGGGATAAAAAAATTAGCTAGTTTATACGTAAGGAATTAAAAAAAATTTATAACTTAAAGTTTAAGTTATAAAAAATCAATTAATTAAAGTTTTGAAAAAATTTATAACTTAAGTTATAAATCGAGAAATAATGTTGACAGTATTATTTAGTAAAGTTAATAAAAGAAGCTGGCGTGAATTAGAATGCGTTGTGTCAGGAATAATAAGTTTAACTATAGAGTTGACGGAATATACCCACAATACTTTAAAATTTGTCAGAGAAATTTTAACCCATATTTCTAGAATCGTCGGTCTTTTTTGGTTCCATATCCCTAATTCGATCCTCGAAGAAGCTCGTTACGACATTTTACGTTTATTTACGGCTATTAACGAAAATCTTAATTTTTTTTACGACGTGGTAAGCGAGGAAATTATACGGGAACCGCCTAGTAATTACATGGTAGATACTCTCGATGAATCACGCGATGTTATAAATGGTAAAATTGGGGCGATCATGATTAGAATACGTAATGAATCGAATAATATTAAAGTTGAAACTCTTCGAGAAAAAATTTATAAAGACGTTGATTACGCTATTTTCGTCTTATTAGAGCTTAAAACCAACCTAAAGGAAGGGATAAAAAAAATATCTAGTTTATACTCGAGGGATTAAAAAAATTTATAACTTAAGTTTAAGTTATAAATTTATCACGCCATTTTTTTAGGGCGTAAGTAATCCTTAAGTGAAATAGTGGGACGTTCTTTTATCTCTATCTTATCTCTTATCCCGAATACCGTATCTAAAAACCGTTTTATCGTAGGATCCTGATATTTTTCGTGAACTCTGGAAAATATAACTCTCCCAGAACTAAATACGGTTATAGAGTCATATTTTTCGGTTAGCTTATTAATCTTATTTTCTTCCCGTAACTTTTCGTAGGTTATTTTTTCTTTTAAACTTACGGTATTATCTTTTCCGCTTATATCGAACGCGTAAACCGGCATGTCATTTATAGATTCTATAGGTTTAATAAACCGAGTTCCTTTAGAACATAAATCTATCACGAGGTTATGTTCTTTATTTTCTAAGAAGTATTTTTCCAGTTTTTCTCCGTCAACGGGAAACCCTAAATTAAAGACGGCATTTTTCATTACCGAGACTAGGTAGACCTTTAGGCTATTAAGTAAAGAACATGACGGAGTTTTCTTAAGTACGTCCCATAAAAAGACTAACCCTTTTCCGCAATGAATGTAACTTTTACACCCCGTAATCTGTACTACTCCGTTTTTAAAGAGCTTCAGGTTTATCTTTTTCGTATCGAAGAAAAAGGAAAACGAAATACAATTAGAAAAATTTTTCGGTTTACTTTTTTTCTTACCTTTGTCCCCTACTTCTTTTCCTTTATAGTTCGCGTATATTAACTCCGTAGTTAGAGTTATTTCGCCGAACAACTTTTCTAAGTTAAGACCATCCATGTTCGTATAAGCTAAAAATGTTTGGGTAGAAACTTTTACGTCCATTATTATTTTTAAAAAATTGAAATTTTAAAAATCACTTTTTCAGTAAAATCGTCAAGAAAATGGCGGATAATAAATTTATAAATTATAAAGATTTCGATATAAAAAATCTAAGGCTTTGCGAATGTAAATACAGTAAACAATTTATTTTTAAAATGAGGGAAATTAAATATGTGTATCCTGACGGGGAAGAGAGTGGTTTATGATTACGCTCTCCCGCTTTGTTTTCTTACGGAGTTGCGAAGTCTAAGGTTAATGCGGATGATCATTATATGTCTTTAATACCCGTTTACGATATAGAAAACCCGACCGAAAAAGAAGACGAGTTTAAGAAAACTTTAGATAGTATTTCGAAATGTTTACGAGAAGAATTGGAAAAGAATAATGAAGGGGATAATTCTTCCATAGATTTGGAAATTATTAAAGGCAATATTTTTTTCCCGAAACTAAGAGTAAGAAAAATTTACGATAATAAAAGGGTTAAAGAGTCTACAGTAAAAACTATTTTTTACGGGAAAGGAGAAGATGGTAAACTCGCAAAATTAGATTTTTCCAAATTCGAAGGAATGAAATGTAAAGTAGTCGCTTATATAGATATAGAAGATGTTTTTATCGGATCCATACGTAAAGTACGAGCATCTATTTCCGACGTTATTCTCGTTAAAAATGACGTTTCTGCTCCTCCTAAATTGGAAAAAAACCCTACTTCCGAATCGGAAGTAACGCTAGGTTCCGACGACGAAGAATAAATTTATAACTTTTTAAAAAAAGTTATAAATTGATTTTCTTATTTTACTTTTATATTAAAACTTAATCATGTTTATCGTATTTGAAGGTTGTGATGGAACTGGTAAAACTACTCATAGTAAAAAACTTTTTAACGAGCTGAAAATGAATAATAATAATGTAGAATTTATTTCATTTCCGGGCAGAAATACCGCGATAGGTAAAATTCTCGATAATTATTTAAAAAATAATAACTCTATTAATCCTAGAGTATCGCATTTACTTTTTTCCGCAAATAGGTGGGAATCTTACGATACTCTTAATCGCGCGGTAAATAATAAAGGGACGATTTTTATTTCTGACAGATATTATTTTTCCGGAGTCGTTTACACCAAAACGTTAGATCATTCCATTCCTATTGAATGGTTAGAAAATGTGGATAAAGGATTACCAGAACCTGACTTAGTTTTTTATTTGTATGACGATTTTATCTTTAATCGTAAGGACGGAGAAATATACAAAACCTGCGATTTTTTAAAAAGGGCGAGAAAAAATTACGAAGATATATATTTATCTAAAAAAGACAATTGGATACTGATATATACATCGCGGTCAAAAACGAAAGTCTTTAAAAAGATACTAAATACAGTAAAATATTTTATCAACGAGAAAAACGATTAATATATTACTTAATTTTACTAAGTAATATATTAAGACTCCTCAGTCTCACCCGCTGGTCCCCAGGTCTTCTTGATCTTAACGGTTTTAGTAATATTTGCGACCTTCGGTAAAGCGATATTTTTGGAAAAAATATTTTTAATCTCTTTTTGGTAGTAATCTACTAAAGAAACTCTACTCTGATTTATTAAAAAACTGTATAGTTCGCTAACTATTCCTAGGTAATATTCCCGCGAATTTTCGGTGTTGAACAAAGCCTCGTATTTAACGAGTTCGGTAACGTCCGCCGTTATGGCGTCAAAAAAATCTTCCACCTCGGTTCCAATAACATCTTTTAGTTTCTTTTCCATTTTTAAATAGGAAAAAATTATTTAATATAATTACAAATCAAGTTCTACGAGTAACGTTAAATAAGAGTTTTTCGCGTTAGGATTATTAGTCTTCGTTAAAAAGTTTATAACGTCGCATTGCTTTACTTCTAAAGGTTGAGGAAAAACTGCGCAACTACAACCTTCTCCTATTTCTTTTATTAAAGAGTAGTCGATTTTTTCGATACCGTTTATTACTAAGTTAATTTTTACTTCTTCGTTTAAAAAATCGTTTCCTTTTAAAACCATTAAAGAACCTCTTAAAATTCTACCCGGAGCTGACATGCAATAACCTCCTAAACCGTGCGATCTCCCGCTACTACCATTTCCGAAAGAAAATTCGTAATTTCCGCTCGCTAAAGGCCCTTGTTCTTCGGCATGGATACTTATTATAGGTTTAGCTTTTTTTCTTTTTAAATAAATCTATTAAAAACGTTGATAAAGCCGCTAACTGCTCGGTTAAATAAATCCTTGATACAGGCTCGCTATTATTGTTAGGTTTGGGAAAGTTTACATTTGTTTTCCCGTTCATATCTATTTGACCATTCGCGGTAAAAGAACCGTCATCGTTTCTCAATAAAGAGCTTTCGCGGTTGGACATAACTAGCAACTGCGTACTAAGAAAAGACCTCGTTACGGGATCATCCCAAGCGGCGGGTTTGGGTAAATTTTTAATTCTATTTCCTCCCATATCTATATCCCCTATAGCCGAAAAACTACCATCCTCTCGTTTAACTATTCCACCGCCTTTATCATCCACATATTTTTTATTAGCAGCTTCGCTCGGGTCGGTAGGATCGGCTAAGTTTTTTATTTTTTTATGTCCCATGTTTAAATATCCTAACATATGATAACCCCCATTTTCGAGTAAGAACCCGCCCTTAGCGTCTACGTAATGTTTAGTCGTGACGTCTTGGGGATTCGCGGGATTACTAACCCTCGTTAACGTATTACCGTTCATATTTATAGAACCGGTAACTTCCGTCGTTCCGTCTTTACGCAAAAAATTATTATTTACGTAGGGGATTGAAATACCATTTTCGCTAGGTTTAACTTCGTCCATTCTTCCGAATTTATCGACTGGCATCTTTTTTAAATAAACTAAAAAAGTTTATTTAAAACACTTTGGAATTCGTTTCCCGAGGTCAGCTCTTTTGAAACGAACAAACATAAATGGCCGCAAAATACTTGATCGGCACGTTGTAATTGGTCCATATTGTAAAGTATCAGATCTGACAAATAGTCTCGTATTTCGGTAGGCGGTCCCATACCGTAACTATCGAAATAATTCTTTCTATCTCCGTCTTCATACCATGCGACCCAATGCGTACCTGGTCCGTTCGAATCATCGAGGTTTAATATTCCGCATTCTTTTTTTCTACGCTTTCTCTATAGTTCGTTTCGTACAAATCCCCCCCTAAAAGAAGGTATCTTTAGTTTTTTCGCGGCATCTTCTAGTTCGAAGTTGCTTAAAGGTTTATTAGGTAAAATTACGTTTTTAATCGCGATATTCGACATTTTTTTAAACTTAAATATTTTTAATATTTTCGTTGTCGACCCACGAATTAAACTCGTCCGAATATCCTTTCCATTTTACCAAAGACTTCTTTTTTCCCTTTTTAATAACCTTTTCTATCCTAAACGACTCTTGACTAGTTTTTTGTAGTTCGGGTTCGTAAAAGGTACCTACTATTTCTTCTTTGTTAAGATCCTTAATTTTATACGTTACGGGCGACGTGCGTTTTACCTCGGAAATCGTAAAAACCTCTTCCGTCCATCTCGTGGTATATTCCTTTTCGAAGGTCTTTTTCTTTTTAGATATCCGTACTTTATCGCCTACGGCAAACTTAGGATTTATATCCCTTATTTCGTGACCTTCGGGATAGAGAGTTTTCCAAACCTCGTTTTCATTTACCTTTTTACTAGCATTTGTTGGCGGCATTTTAATAGAAGAATGTTTCGCTTTATTATATTCTTTAACGAGATCGGGTAACGCGTTAATGTAAACGTTAGTGGAATTAGCCGAAAAATATTTCCACATTTTTTCTTTCATCGTTCTAATCCATCTTTCAACGACGCTAGATTTTTCCTCATTCTCGGTAGAATACAATTCTACCAGGTCTTTAACGTCCCTGTTATAAAACTCTTTACCTTTATCCATCCATATTTTTTCCGGCTTTCTCTCTTTAAAAATACCCTTCAATGCCTCGGCGACGGATTTTCCCGTTTTATCTTTTAACGGTATTAACCAACCGTACTTGGAAAAGATATCGATGATGGTGAGATGATATTTTATACCCCGATTAAATTTAGCGAATGCCTGCATGTCTACTAAATCCGCGGCCCATATCCTATCGATTACTAAGACCCTCCTTTTCTTAAATTTTCTTCTTACGGGCTTATGCAATTCTTCCGATAAACTCGTCATGGCGAATTTTTTTTTTTATTAACCTCCATACCGAATCTTTTCTTCGCCCCAATCATATTACCGACGACGGATCATTCTATTTTTTCCCTAAGCGTAGGATTATAAATTCCTTTTAATTCCGTTAACATATCGGCGTCGCAAATAGAATTTCTGGTAGCCGTGTCATCGTATTTAAGGTAACAAACGTCGTGATGGTACGCCGCTTTGTAGACGCGGTTTATCGGTTTACTCCATTCCTTGGGCGTTAAATCCTCGTTGAGTCTTTTATTTAACTTAGTACCGGGGCCGGTAAATTTATGCCCGGGAAGATGCATTTCGACGGGTAAGTTATTTATAAACTTATTTAGTAATGATCCGCCTTTTTTTTTTTTTAAAGAATTTAGTTTTAGTTTTTCCGCATACGTCGCATTTACCTCGCGCCATATTTCTTCCATTTTTAGTAATGTGTTCTATGTTACTGGTATTAGTAACTTTTTTACATTTAACGCAATACATTTTTTATAAGCTTAAAATTTTTTTGATTTAAGTAAAATGGATATCGCCAATTTATCGTGGAACGATATAGTATTGAAGAGACATAATAATCCCGATTTTTTTCCTAAAAGTATTAGGGGAATAATCGTCGGTAAATCAGGTTGTGGTAAGACTACGCTTTTAATAAACCTTTTGATAAGGCCAGGATGGCTCGACTACGATAATTTAATGGTTTTCCGGAGAAGCCTTTTTCAACCCGAATATTGTTTACTTAAAAAAGCCTTCGAAGAAAAATTACCGAAAGAAGCGATTTTACGGTTATTTGAGGCGCGAGATTTAGTTCAAAGCGCGAATGTTTCCCCCGAATCTTTGATCGAAGAGTGGTCTAAAACCTTAGCGAATAAATCGGATATAAAATGTAGTTTTTTCGAGCATACCGAAGATGTACCTGACCCGAGGCAGTTAAAATCGGAAAACAAAAATTTAATGATCTTCGACGACTTACTTTTAGAAAAACAAAATAAGTGCGAGTGTTATTACATTCGTGGAAGGCATAGTAATATCGATTGTTTTTATCTTTCGCAAAACTATTTTAGGTTACCTAGACAAACTCTTAGGGAAAACGCTAATTTTATTTGCCTTTTTAAACAAGACCAGAAAAACATTAATCATATTTACGCGGACCATGTAAGCGAAGATATATCTAAAGAAGAGTTTAGGAATTTTTGTAAAGAAGCGTGGGAAAAGCCGCACGGTTTTATCGTTATCGATTTAACGAGTGAAAAAGACGAAAAAAAATACAGAGACGGCATCGGTGGCTTTAAAAAAATGAAATAAGAATTAAAAAATTAAATAATAATCGCGAAAATGAAAGAAAATGATAAAAATAGGTTTAAAAACGAGTACGGGGAAGATAATTACCGTATTATAGAGAATTATAATTTATGGAACCTAAAACGTAATATTTTACATGAACTTGAAAGCGTGATTTTTAATTATTCGCATAATCAGTTTTTAAAAAATTCGTGTAGTCGGATTTTGAGGGGAAAAATATATATCTTCTCGGATTCGGAAGAACATCAGATCGATATATTTAAATTAAAAAATTTAGATGAAGAAAGCTTATCTAAATTACGAAGGGCTATTTTCTATTGAGCGCTTTTAAAAATGACATTAGAGTTTGAGAATCAGCCTGGCGTAACTGTCCACTATCGTGCTTAAAAAAATATATCTTTTTTAATCTAAAAGATATATTTTAACTATAAAAAATGGAAGATCTATTAAAACAAATAGTCGAAAACACGCGTCATAAAGCCTCTTATCAAATTATAGTAAGCGACGACAAAACGTTGTTTACGACGAATTTTAATCCTCCAATCCGCTTAGAATACGAAAGAAAATATGAAATAGCTTTAGTAAACCTCGAAACGTATTATTCTTTTCCTAACATTAGCCGCTCGAACAACATATTTATTTATTCCCCGAACAACGGCGTTTCTTGGTTTAAAATAGAAATACCTGTAGGAAGTTACGACCTTATAGACATTAACGATACCATTCATCAGGAAATGAGAAAAAAAGGCCACGTCGATTTAGTTAATGATAATTACCCTATTAATATTTCCGCGAACACGAATACGTTAAAATCTATTCTTACCTTAGAAAACGGTTACGAAGTAGATTTTAATCATCTGAATTCCATTTCTAAAGTACTAGGTTTTACTCGATCGAAATACGTAAATGGTTTTCACGAGTCCGAAAACGTAGTAAATATTCTCAGTATAAATTCTGTGCTCGTTAATATTAATATTATCTCGGGAAGCTACGTTAACGGATTAATGCGAAACACGATTTACTCTTTTTTCCCGAATGTCGCACCGGGATATAAGATAATAGAGTCTCCGCTTAATTTAGTTTATTTACCGATAACGTCACGGGATATACACAATATGGAAGTAAAAATTACGGATCAAGATGGGAATTTACTAAATCTTAGAGGCGAAAATCTAACGATTAGATTTCATATTAGAGAAGCCTAAAAAATAAAACGCGTTTAAAAATAAAAGAAACGTATAAAAAATATGACTAGCTACACTAACATTAAAGTTAATATATTGGATGGCCAAAAGCAAACACTTAAATCCGCTATTAAAAAAGGAGGTTGTCAAACGAGTATTCGTTTAACGCGCGAAGATTTACGCGGTAATGATGTTTTAGCCGTTACCTCGTCTCAAGCGAAAAAAATAGCGAAAGCTTTCGAAAAAGGTACCGGAGTAACGATTAGAATGGGCGCTAACCAACTTAAACATAACTCGAAAATAGAGGGAGGTTTTCTCGGAATGTTAGCGGGCTTAGCCGCCAGCGCTTTACCTGCTATAGCCAGAACCGTTTTACCTGCGTTGGGAGTAGGAGCTCTTTCGGGTTTAGCGTCAACGGAAGTACAAAAAGCTATGGGATCGGGCCTTTACCTTAAAAAAGGAGGTTGCCTTTGTCGGGTAGAAACCGACGGAAAAGGTCTTTATTTAAGTCCGTATAAAGGTAAAGGATTAAAATCCGCCGGCGACGGTTTATATTTAAAACAAGGAGGAAAAATTTATGACGGAAAAGGTCTTATTCTAGGCCCTAATAGTCCTTTCGCTAATATTCCCATTTTAGGAGCTATATTATAAATTTTTATTATAAATTTATAATATAATATAAAAAAGATGGACATTCACAAATTTAACGTAAAATCGAGAATTTATCGACCGAAAACGATCGATTGGTTACCCTATACTACTTTAAAATATCCTCCGATAAAAGTAGACCCGTTAACTTGGAAGATCTTTAGTCAAAAAGAGCTTACTTTAACTCCGGGCCAGGTAATTTGCGTGGGATTAGGTTTAGGCTTTAAGTCGACTAAAGGCGTAATTCTAACCTCTTTAGATTATTATCTAAGATACTTGGAATGTAGTTTACAAAACGAGGTTAGCTTCGGAGACGCCGCTAATATTATAGTCGCTATTACTAATAATTCGAAGATACCGGTAAAAATAAAAGAAAACGAACTTTTATGCTTCGTTCATTATCGATATTAAAAAACGTTAATTATTCTCCGTCCACTCGGCCTTACAGTAAGAACATTTAGCGACCGTAGTCATGGGTTCGTCGGCCGACCTCGTTTGCGTTTGAAAGGATAATACCTTTCTACTATTACATTTCTTACATTGAAGTACTCCTTCCGCTACTTCTAGAGGAGTTCGAATATATAAATCGAACTCTTCCTCTTTTTTCTTAAGTTCTTTGAATACGGGATGGTTCCATCCTAATTCTTTATTATTAGGATTTTCTTTTAATTGTATTTTAATCCATTCTTCTTCCCCTTCTTTCATTTCGCGTCCCGTTTTAATAATAAACGTACGATTCAAATTTTTTTATCGTTATTAAAAAAATTTCGCCCATTAAAAAATGGAAATGAAAGAGATTAATAGATATCCCGAATTACCAACGGCTCCTCCGGTTGATGAGGGGCAGGGCTATCGCCTGCATAAAATTAACGAGATACAAAACTTTTTAGAAGGCGAGGTCGCGAAAAGAGAAACTTTAAGTAAGAAATATTTTAGATCCGCGAAAATAGTAGATAATATAGATACCGTTTTAATCACGCTTACAACAGCCGGGGGGATAGGAGGCATAGGTTTGTTAACTACGGTAGTCGCGATACCCGCGGTTATAGCGTTAGAAGGTTTCGCGGGCCTTTGCGGGTTTTTAAGTTTAGTCGGAAAATACGTCGTTAATAATTCGAAGACGAAAGCGGAAAAACACGAGAAGATTAAAACCGTCGCGGATACTAAATTAAATACTATAACCTCGCATGTCTCGAAAGCTTTATCGGATGATAAAGTTACGGACGAAGAGTTCCAACTGATTATGGAGGAATTAGAGAAGTATAAGAAGATGAAGGAAGAAATTAGGTCTAAATTTAAGAAAAAGATTACGAGCGAAACGGAAGCTACTTTAATAGAGAGGAGAAGAAGAGAACAGCGCGAGTCCTTTCGGAGGTGGGTTGAAAAGAATAACGGGGGGGCGTTGGAATATTAAAAAGCCTAAAATTAAGTTTTCGTGCAGTTTTAGTTACGAAACGGGTTAAAAAAATAATTATATTAAAAAAATGTCTTTTTTAAAAATTAAAGATCCTGCACAAAGGGAACAAGTCGTAAAAGAATTTCTCGCGATAAAAAAAATATTCGCGCTAACGAATTAGCGGAGAAAACGGGTAAAATAGAATTAGGGGAGGATCTTTCGGAGCTATTTAAACCCGTTACGGAAACGCAAAAAACTACCGCGAGGGAGATTACGGAAGGTCTTAGACCTATTAAAGAGGGTATCGATCAATTACCTCGAAGGATGCCGCGAGAAAGCAGAACAATTTTAAAGCCTATTATTACTATCTTAGGAAAACTTTTTACCCCATCAACATCGAAAGAGGAGCCGGAAGGACAAATACGGGAAGTTTTGGCGGGTTCCGATACTAAGTTTGGTATTTATGAAAAAAGCGGCGAGTTTTTTTATTGGCGATAAAATAATTGAAGAAGTTGAAGGCGAAGGCGGTCGTTTATATTATAATATTGGCAACGCGCCGTTTAAAAAGGCTTATTTAAAAACACCCGGGTTGGAACAGCTTCTCATATTTAAAGAAATCGAAAACATGGACGAAATTCCTGGTCCTGATCTTTCAACGTATGCAGAAATCCTACGAGAGACTAACACTATGTACGTTGGCAATAATCCAAAAAGTGGTAAATTAAAACCCTCCGACCTCGATTTACTAGACAAATTTAATTTTATTGTTGAACCTACATGGTCTAGAATGAAAGGAAAGAAAAGAAGGGCGGCAAAAAAAGGACAAGGCCTTAAAAAAGTTGTTATCCCCGGTGACCCTAACGCGTTACTAGAAAAACTCGATTTACTTATGGCTAGTAAAGCGGCCGGTAATACGGGCTTAAGAAACGAGTTGGTAAGCGTGTGCGATGAATTAAAAAGGCAAGGCATTTTCGATAAAAAAGGTTATAAAAAAATAATGTCCTTATTATAAAATATGTACGTCTATAAGAAACGAGGATTTACTAGAAGGAATAGATACGGCGGAGCCGGAATTTTCGACAGCTTAGCTAACTTTTTAGCGAGACTTTTAAGTAGTAGCGCGGCTAAACAAATAGCGTCTTCCGCGGTTGATGTGGGAAAGAGCGTCGCTAAGGAAGGAGTGAAAAAAGCTTTAGAAGCCGGAAAAAGCGCCGCGGTAGATGCGGGAAAAAAGTTAATCGAAAAGGCTTTAACGCCGAAATCTAAGAAAATTTTGAAAAAGTATAACGCTTTACCCACGGCGACAACGTCTATGACTTTGAAAAACGTAAACGATTTAATAGCCGGAAACGGTAACGATCCGATCGCGATACATGAATTAGTTAAAAAATTAAATAGCGGCGCGGGGATTAAAACTACATAAAAAGTTATAATAATTTAAGAATTATTATAACCTAATAAAAATGAGCATTTTAGACATTACTGAAAAGTCTTTTAATGATGATAGTATTGAAGAGTACGAATATACCGAGTATCTACCGATTGTAGGTGCCGTTAAAAATCTTAACAATGTCGGCGGAGATATCACGATTAACATCGAAACTCAAGATATTTTTACGCTTCCTAGCGAAAGCTATTTACTTATACAGGGTAAATTAATAAAAACGGATGACACAAATTATGACGCTGCTAATGAAGTTGCTTTAACGAACAACGGGATAATGTATCTTTTTAACAATATTAGATACGAACTTTCGGGTAAGGAGATTGAACGAATAAATCATCCTGGGTGGTGCACCACTATGCTCGGATTGTTAAAATATGACGACGATTTTTCTAGATCGCGGGGTTTAAACCAATTGTGGTATAAGGATACAGCATTAACGGCAGCCGTTGCTGATAATGGAGGTTTTAGAATAAGGCGAGATTACATTATTAGTAATCCTAACCCAAGAGGCACATTCGAATTTGTAATCCCATTAAAACATATTTTCGGTTTTTGTGAAGATTACAATAAAATCGTGTACGGAATGAAACAAACTCTTTATTTAGCGAGAGCCGGCGATGATGACGCTATTTTTAGAGCTGGCGCTGCTGATCGGGGTAAAGTTGTACTGGAAAGAATAGCGTGGTATATACCACACGTGTTACCCACGGATAAGTATAAAATGGAACTTTATAAACATATCCAGAACAAAGGAACCTTTCCGGTTAATTATAGAGTGATACAATGTGATACTACGCAAGTTACTAACGCTGCGAGAAGTTTTATCTGGAGACTCGCCGTTAAAACATCGCCTGAGTTTCCGCGCTACATTATTATAGGTTTTCAGACGAATAAAAAAAATAGCCAAGAAACAAATCCGGCCTTATTTAATCATTGTAATGTTACGGATATTCACGTTACGCTAAATTCCCAAAAATATCCCAAAATAGACTACAGGCTTTCTTTCGCTAAAAACCAATTTAGTAGAGCGTATGACAATATCGCTAAGTTTAGATCAAAGTTTTTTCTTATGGATGATTTAGCGTCAAATCCTAACTTTACCCCGATGGAGTACAGAAGTCTGTATCCTTTGTTTTCGTTCGATGTTAGTAAACAAAGTGAAAGATTAAAATATTCCGTAACCGATATTCATGTTAAGATAAATTTTTCTGAAAATATACCCGTTTTACCATTAGAAACGCATGCTTATGCCGTTATTATTAGCGATAGAGTAATACACTTCCGGTCCGACGGAAATAAAATGAGCGTAGTGTATTAAAATTTTATTACGAAAATCGTAATAAAATTGAATAGCGTACTTAATTTATTTTAGCCGATTTAAAAACTATGGATTTTAATAGACTTACGGTACCAGAACTGAAAAATTTAGCTAGGTCGGAAGGTATTAGAGGTTATTCGAGACTTAGACGAAATCAATTAATTAATATTTTAAGAACACCGATATTAGATAGAGATAACAAAGATATAGGGACTCCCAATTTACAACCGACAATCGCTCCGCCTATAACAGCGAGTGTACCGGTAACTCCGCCTAGACAACAACAGCAGCTCGAGGATTTATTAAGAAGTTTAGAAAGAGTCGAGGAAGTACCTAAAAGTATTTCGCCCGAACTAAACGCGCTTAAAAAAAAGATCGAGAAATTATATAGAAAAAAGGAACGAATAAAGGCCGTAACACAACGTTCGGCTCTTAAACAGTGGGCGGAAGAACATAAAATACCCGGAGTACCGGTTTCTTCGCCCTACGAGTTTTTAGAACTTGCGAGGTCAACGATGGTAGAAATTTTAAGGAGTAAGCGGAATACTAAAGTAAAAATGGTTCTTCAATGTCGTATGTTTAGAATCACCGACACCGAAAATCCGGTAGAAGCTAATTTTTCTTCCGACATGAACGAAATTAATTTAGAGGGAACCGACGCGAATGAATTATATAATACTATGATAAGCAGAATTTTAGAAAACTACGTTAATTTCCTAAGAGGGGGTAGCAGTTGGGTTTTTCATAGCGTAATTCATTTAAAGTTACATACCGCCATTTTCGAACCTTTAAGAGCTACGGGATATATAGAGCTACCCGATTGGATTTCGAATAAAAAAGCTTGTATTCATCCGAAAAATTACGATAACAAATGTTTTTTATGGAGCGTTTTAAGAGCATTAAATCCTAAAAACAGCCATCCCGAAAGAATTGACGGAGATTTACGATCGAAGGAAAATAGCTTAAATATGAAAGGAATAGAATATCCCATTATGTTACGCGATATAGATAAGTTCGAAAAACAAAATCCGGGAATCAGCGTAAACGTTTATAGTTTCAACGAGGGAAAAAAAATTTACCCGTTAAGAATTACTAAAAACGAAAAAGATGAACACGTCGATTTACTCTACTTTACGAACGGAATGAATAGCCACTACGCCATTATAAAAGATTTTAGCCGCTTAATGAGTAAACAAATATTGAAACATAAGGAAAAAAATATTTTTGTAAAAGATGCTTAAATCCATTCGGAAAAGAAGAACTTTTAGAAAAACATAAAAAATATTGCGGAGAACATGAAGCCGTTTTTTTTAAAATGCCCGAGGAGTGTAGCGTATTACAGTTTGAAAATCACGGTAAAAAAATCGAGTTTCCCGTCGCTATATACGCCAATTTCGAAAGCGTACTGATACCTATAGAAACTTGTCAACCTAACGGAGAGGTAAGTTATATACTATAAAAAGGCAAAAGCACGTTCCTTGCAGTTTTTGCTACGTTATAATATTTTCTTACGGGATAAGTCAACCTATATTAAGAATTTATACCGGGGAAGACGCTCATAAAAAATTTATAGAAATGCTAACCGAGGATGTTAGAGAAATCGTTAGAAAATATCACGGAGACCCCGTACCGATTAAAATAACTGAGGAGCAAGAAATAAAACATGAAAGAGAAACTAGGTGCTATATTTGTAACGAGAAATTTATATTTACTCCCGTAAATTATAAAGTAAGAGACCATTGTCATTTTACCGGTAAATATAGAGGAGCCGCTCATTCGAAATGTAATCTTAAAGTGAGAATTCCTAACTTTACGCCCGTTTACTTCCATAATTTAAGTGGATATGACGCGCATCTTTTTATTAAGATTCTCGGTACAACTAACGGTCACATCGATTGCATACCTAACAACGAGGAAAAATACATTAGCTTTAGTAAAACTATTCCCTTAGGTGAAAAACTATTTCATAAAAATTAGGTTTCTCGATAGCTTTAAATTTATGTCTTCGAGCTTAGATAAACTTTCGAAAAATTTAAGCGACGACCAGTTAAATATTTTATCGAGATATTTTTCGAAGGAACATTTACCGCTAGTTAGAAGAAAGGGAGTTTTTCCTTACGATTACTTAGATTCTTTCGAAAGGTAAAAAGAAACTCAGCTACCGCCTAAAGAAAAATTTTATTCGAGTTTAAACAAAGAAGGTATTAGCGACGAAGATTACGAACACGTGAAAAATGTTTGGAATACTTTTAACGCTAAAACGCTTAAGGATTATTTAGAACTTTACAACGAGATAGACGTTTTACTTTTAGCGGATGTATTCGAAAACTTTAGGAGCGTATGTCGTAAACACTACGACTTAGACCCTTGTTGGTATTTTACTACGCCCGGGTTAGCGTATGACGCGATGTTAAAGAAAACTGGAGTAAAGCTCAAACTTTTATCGGATGTCGAAATGCTTTTAATGGCGGAAAAAGGTATCAGAGGCGGTATATCTATGTGTAGTAAAAGGTATTCTAAGGCTAATAATAAATATATGGGTAAAGATTATGACGAGAATAAACTGTCGAAATATTTAATATATATAGACGCGAATAGTCTTTACCCTTGGGCTATGAGTAAACCATTACCCGTACGAAGCTTTAAATGGATGAATAAAGAAGAATTAGAAAGATGGAAAAATATACCTTGCCTTTTAGAGGTCGATTTAGAGTATCCCGAAGAGTTACACGATTTACATAGCAATTTTCCTTTAGCGCCCGAACGTTTAAAAATAGAAAAGGTAGAAAAATTAATTCCTAATTTAAACGACAAAGAAAATTACGTTATACATCACGAGGTTTTAAAAACTTGTTTAGAGTTAGGTTTAGAGATTAAAAAAATACATCGGGGAATTAAATTCGAGGAAAGCTCGGATATTAAAAAATATATCGATTTAAATATCGAGTTAAGAAAAGGCGGGAAAAACGAATTCGAAAAAGAATTTTTTAACTTAATGATGAATTCGGTTTTCGGTAAAACCATGGAAAATTTAAGAAATAGAGTAGATATACAATTAATTAATGGCGAGCATAGTTTTCGTTATAAAAAACTCGTCGCCAAACCGAACTACCATCATACTATGATATTCGACGAAAATTTAGTCGCCGTCCACATGAAAAAAACGGAAATAAAATATAACAAACCCGTTTATTTAGGCATGTGTATATTAGATATTAGTAAAACGCACATACAAAAAACTTATTATAATCATTTTAAAGCTAAATACGGAGAAAAAGTAAGGATGTGTTATACCGATACGGATAGTCTTATTCTCGAAATAGAAACTGAGGATTTATATAAAGATATTGCCCGCGAAGCTGATAAGATGTTTGACATGAGCGGTTACCCTAAAGAACACGAGTTACATAGTCAAAAGAACAAAAAGGTACTAGGTATGTTTAAGGACGAATTAAACGGTTGTATTATGACGGAGTTCGTCGGTCTAGGCGCTAAATTGTACGCTTATAAAAAATTAAATACGAAAATAGACGAAAACGGAAAGTTAATATACGAGGGCGAGGACAAAGATCGAAGATGGAAATGCGTAAAAAAAGCGGTCGCTAAAAACGAACTAAATTTAGAAAATTATAAAGATTGTTTGTTTACGAAAAAATACCATTATAGAATTTTGAGCGTAATAAGAAGTCGCGAACATGAAATTTATACGGAGGAGTTACATAAAAAAAGCGTTAAGTTACGCGGATGATAAAAGGTTTATATTGGGGGATAATATAGATACTTTAGCTCGGGGACATCATAGAATCGATAATAATACATAAACGATTTAAATTTATAACTCCGCGAGTTATAAATTTTTTTATAAAAGATTACTTTCGTTTATGTTGCCTCCAACCTTTTTTATTTACACCATCACTATTTTTTTTAACGCATTTTAGATTTCGTACGAAATAATCTCCGTTCTGAAGAACAGAAAATGTATTATTCGTATCAGAAAAATTAAACCTATAACAAAATAAACGAAAAAAAGAACCGAATTCACTAATAAAAGGTAGCATATTTAGTATACATTTACGATGCCTCTTGTTCGTTCTATCTTCCTCTTCAGTTTCGAAAATTCTCGCGCGTTTATCTAAACCTTCCCTTAATTCAGATAAAAACGTTTTTACGTAAGGGGTATATAGTGTCTCCTCGCTACCTTCGCGGTCTTTCGCGAATAAACGAAAATTTTTCTCTCGACCAAAACAGTTTAAAAAATTATAAAAAAATCCTTTCGAAAGGGGCGTGGTTGATAAAGTCATATTAATCATTTTTATTCCTTCATCTATTGTTACTAAAAGATCTTTTACGGAATAACCATTTAATCTATAATCTATATTGCTTAATTTTAAAAAAGGTAATATTTTACACTCTTTTTCCTCCATTTTTACACCACGCTTTTAGTAAGACAAAAATTAGGACAATTTCAAAAATTTTTTTTATCGATAAAAAATAAAAATAAAATTTATAACTCTCGCGAGAGTTATAAATTTTTTATAAAAGATTACTTACGTTTATGTTATCTCCAACCTCTTTTAACAACGCCCATAACCTCTGCGACGTTCTACGGGCTGTGAACTAATATGCAGGTTCTTCATCTTCAGACGATTCAACTAGAGCAGGAAACTTTACAGCAGGAAAATCATCCCAAGTTTCAAACTTACGATATTCTTCCCAAATTTGTAAATCATCGGAAAAACGAACTAGAAAATTAATAGATATTAATCCCCCTTCTTCATCGGATAAAAAACTTTTCTGCGTTTCATTGCGACCTTGATTCGATATAAATTCCGTGAACATCGCAGTATGACTTATTACAAAAACAATCTCTAATTCATCAAACGAGGGTTGAAGAGAAAATTTACTACATTAGTAGTAAGCGAGTGATTTTATTCGTTTAAATCCCGCATAACTGCTTTCAGCCGTAAACGGAGGAAATAGTATTAAATTTGCAGAACGATATTTCCTCTGCATGAAATAAATTTTATCTTCTAGTATTTTAACTAGGTGCGAAATAAATTTAATACTTACTATGTTTAATAAACCCATTTTTACTCCACGCCTTTTAACCGGATAAAATTTAGTAGAATTTCAAATTTTTTTATCGATATTTTTTTAAAAAAAAAACTTAATTCTCGTTTTTAAATTTATAACTTTCGTAAAGTTATAAATTTTTTTATAAAAGATTACTTACGTTTATGTTGTCTCCAACCTTTTTTGCCACGGGGATAATAAATGACTTATTCCGAGTTATACAAATCGGACACGGTCTCGATTTATCTACATTAAAACATTCTTAACACACGCAAGTATGGCCGCAATCGTTAAAAAGTACTATCGGCGTATTTACTAAGCAAATGACGCATTTTTCTGAATTAAATGTTTTTTCGCCATTAATTTTTCTTTCAGGATTACCATCTGCAAAATTCCCATCCTTAAAGATGATTACAAAGTAAATCACTTCTTCGTTCAACATGTAAGACGAGAACAATTTTAAACGTTCATTATGTTCTCGAGTAAGAAACTCGCTCGATGAGACATTCTCTAACATAGGGGCTTGCGTATCATCCCAATTGAGAAGATTTAAATCAGCTTTAAACTCTCCCTTATTCACAGCTTTTTCTCTACTTAAAAAATAACGAAAACTCGATCTTAAACTTTTAAAAAACTTATTCGGTGATGTGTGATGATTTCCTTGTAAAACGAATGAAATTACTTTTTGCCCATTCGGTAGCATAAAACTCGAATTAAAAAATGATCTTCCCCCAAAAAATAACGATATTTTTTTTATCTTTTCTAAACTTAAGGTATTAAATACCTTTTTCTTTTCTATATTTCTTATAACAAACTCCATTTTTACTCCACGCCTTTTAACCGGATAAAATTTAGTAGAATTTCAAAAATTTTTTTTTATAAATTTATAACTTTCGCGGGTTATAATTTTTTTTAATTTACGAAGGGGGGCGCGTGGGTGGAAGGTGGGGAGTAAATAAGGCGATAGGCTGGCATAGAGCGGATATAGGGAGGTGGGGAGTTAAATAAGACGATAGGCCGGATATAAGAAGGTGAAGAGTAATAGGATCATAGGCCGGCATAGGAAGGACATAGCGAGGGTGGCGATAGTCATAAAAAAAAAAGAGGGACCGGGAGGGCAAAAGATAGGACTCGATTTAAAATGCATATGCGGGATGGGCAAAAGATAGGACTAGATTTAAAAATGCATATGCGGGGTATAGGGAGCGATAACGAGTTAGGGGGGTAAGGAGTAAACTTTGTAATTTTCTTTTAATTTTTTAGGGCAAAAGATGTCGGTCCAATAGCCCCGAAAATCCCCCTACTATTCATTTCCTTACCAAATCGGGTTGACTTTGGAAGCTGGTTATGTCTCACCTTTGTTGATTCTTTTCTTTTTTCTAGCAAATTATCCTTAAATAAATTTAGCATTGACAAAATTCGCGTGAAAATAGTTAATTTCCTCGAATATGTTTTTATCATATAGTCTTCATGGAAGTCAAACCTAAAAAGCTCCCCCCCCCCCCCGCTTTTAAAATAAAATGCAATTTAGGCACTGTTTAGACGTTTGTTTAAATTAAATTAATTGAAAAACAAATGCCATCTTCCTTCATCAGTAAACCATTAAAAACGTTGTTTGTTCTCATTGGTCTCTGTATTTTAACATAGTTATGAATGCAAACTTTAAGCCTGTTAAAAACGATATGCCGCCCTTGATATTACCATTTCCCCTCCCTTTGTTTTCAATCTTTTAGTCTCCCTTAAACTATTACTTATATATCTAAGAGAAACCAATCAAGCCGTTTTCGTTTGATTTGTTGTACATGTTGCTACTTTTTACGCACAACGTGGAGCAAGAGTTTATGCTGTATTCCTTTGATATCGGTATAAACCTCAAATGCGTCCGGTACTGTCCTACTTGTAAAATTACATACAAAACGTACAACTTTGTCATCGGACACTACTCCGTGACTGCGGATGACCGTATGTTTTATCTTCCGAATAAAACGGGTTGCTTTGATAAACACTCAGTAATAACCCATGCGTATAAAATTTTGAAATTCAAAGCTTGACAGCGATGATGTGACGACCACATATTTTTTTTCGGAGTTTTACTAAAAACAGATACTGAAATGATACAGATGCAGAAAACAACAGAATAACAAGTAATTCCTCATGAATAGTGTTTGTAAAGGCATTTTTTATGCACATCCCATATTTGGGACGCTAGCAACTTCGGTTATCAAAATTAACTAAAGCTCCAATTTTTCTACCGCAATAAATATTATGGTAAAAATAAATATTATAGTAGATAAGTAAATAAGTATGAATACATTTTAGCATGATTGGTTTTAGCTGTTAAAACACCGAGGACTCTCCATCCAGTTTACAGTTTTATCATTCATGAAATGCTATGGAATAGTCTGTCGTGAAGTCCTTTATTACCATTCACACAGATTCTTGTACACTTTCCTCCACAATAGATTCATATTACCTATTTGTCCACTTGCGCTATATTGTGATAGAGACTGTCTCGTCAAACAACAGCTTCATCTGTGCAATCGATGCACAGGATCCTCTCAACCGGCAGTCCTGCACTGGGCCATGTGAATAACGCAAACGATACGTTTTGCATATTTCTTATCTGAAATTTAGAGGTTGACATTGGATAGATACCCTGTACAAGATAAGATAGTAAAAACAAACGATAAGTAACTGGAAAACGAATTAATGTGTTTTCTTCAGTCTTTCATATACGATCATGTTTTACTTTTCAGTCCCAGTCGATGGTGTAGTACTCCATGAACCCACTACAAAAACCGTTAATGCGACAGAAGGAAGCATAGAAACCTTTGTGTGCGAAACATCTTCTTGCCGCCCGTCGGCAACAGTGACGTGGTACAAAGGGGGAAACACCTGTGACGAAAAAGAAATAGACTCAAACATACTTACTAACTACACGCCTGCAGATAATGGTCTTTATCATACAAAGAGCACACTGAAGTTTAGCGTAACAAGGGCAGATCAAGGATGCCAGATATATTGTGGAGCCAGCAATATAGCACCCAACAATATTATATCAACACTTAAACCAACATTAATTGTATGGTGTAAGACATTTTTTACCGATAATTTTTTCCTCTTTTGAATAGATTTCCAATCGGCATTTCTTGCTGTTGTAGTCTCGAATCGAAAACAAATGGTCACACACTTAAAAAGGCAATTCATATAACACTCATTTTGCTTCGATACATCGTAGCATTCAAGTGATCCGAGTATGCCTAAGAAATCCTTCATAACTGACTATGTCTTCGTATATTTTCATCTTTTCATCCGTCTTTACAAGCTGTCTTTTAGCAATTAAAGTCACAAATTTAGTTATCTTTTTTTTATTTTTGGTTTGTTTGTTACATTTTTTATGACGCTACTGCAGTTTATGAAAAAGACATTCATGTGAAATGTGAACATTTCTGATAGAGCGAATATATTAACTATACCATTAGATATGCAGTTGTCTTCCATTTATTATGAATATGGAAAAAAAAAAAAAACTTGCACTTACAAGCACTTAAGTTCAGATTGTCAAAAACCGACGGTTACTGTGGTGACTTTAGCCATTTGAAATGTTGAAGTTTTATCAAATTAATGTTACAAATTACTGTCGAGTAGTATGCATGAGGTCTTCTTTTGCTTTTATTCAGCCATTTTGTCCAGATATCAATATAAGTTGCTATAGTGGTGCTTTTAAGAACAATGTGTCTGTGTCTGTAAGAAATAACAGATAGTATATGAATTTGGTAACTGATCCCGTTTCATAATTTCCTACCTGAAATGCGATCAAGTATGAAGCTATGAAATATCGTAACAATTAACCCTCAAGCTGCTAAGCGCGACTCACTGACCTTTTGCGGACAGTGTAGATGAAGATCAGACTGCACAGAACATGGAGTCTGATCTACGATCTACACTTTCCGATAAGGAGAAACTGTACCCAAAAAATAACCTTTAAATGGCAAAACTTAGTTTTTTAAATGTCGTCTTGAAATTTTCGTTTTACTTATTCAGCAGGATAAGGGTTAATGAAATTAGATGCTACAGTGGAGTCCATTTAATGTGGATGGAGTAGGTCACCCCTTGCAATACTGTTTTATTGTCTTTGTAACGTATATATTTTGCTGAATGCATAAAAAAGTTATGTTTACTTATCAACAGATGCACCTAGTGGTCTACCTGTAATTCGTTACGTCTCAGGAAATACGTACAAATTAGTTGAACATATGACACTTAATCTGACGTGTGATATGGAGGGTGGAAATCCACTTGCCACTCTAACGTGGAATTGTAGAAATGGAACAGTCAATGACGAGAGTTCCAGCAACAGGACGATACTTAGAGTCACGTGGAGAGCAGAGCGTAATAAAGATGGACCTTGTACATGTACTGCATATCATCCTGCGTTTTCTACAAGACAGTTTGCCACTGTCAATGTTGAAGTGCTATGTGAGTATCTAAAACTTTATTGTAAGTAGCAGGGCCCGGTTTCACACACACACACACAAACTTAAGTGCGTTATTTTGCTTATATCCGTTAACGGACTTAGTTTCTGACTTAAGCCAAGTTCGCTATTTAAGATGCGTTTCACGAAAATTAACAGAATCAGTAATGATCTCGAACCTTGAGTCGAGTCCGTTATTTTGAGTCTACCGCTATGCGGAGTTAAGTAGCTTGTTGTAGACTCAAATATGGCGGACTTCTACCGAAGCGCTGGAAAGATGTAAACCGACAGAACGTCATATTAGAGACAGAGTTTGTCCATTTCGATTCTCTACCATGGAGGAAAAATTTTCAAAGAATCATCTTTTAGTCGGAATATTCATGACAGATGTTTAGTTTTGTAAACTGAAGCATCTACTCTGGGCTGTGGAGAAATCGACCCCAAACTCAGAAATAGTCCCCAAATTAAATGTTTTGGTGAAATCGTCCAAAGACTCAAATTTCATTTCTTTTATTGTGTTTAAAGATGTATTAGTAAAGAACTTTTTTTAAAAAATTGTTCTTCCTTTTTATTTAGGTTTTCTTAATTCAAGGGATATTTGATTGCACTGCCATTGTTTATACCGTTATCTGCGCATGTCAGTATTCTTCGAAGATTTCACTTGTCAGCTATTACGCATCACAGTCCTGTTCGGGACAAATATTAATGCGCGGTGCTTAAATTACCGCTGAAAAAGTGCAGGCAGAAAATGGCAATAAATTATGATTATGTGGAAAAATCAAGCCAGTTACAAATTTCTCAAAAACCAAAATGATTTCAAACGGGAAAGATAATTTCTTTAAAATATCCATTGTTTACTGCAAATCTCTGTAGATAGTTTCTAGATATAGACAATGGGAAAACCAGGATTTATGCAACAGACTCACAACAAAAATAACGTCCCCGCCTTGCTGGACTTATACCAGGGCTTTTTCCGAAGCTTTTAAGAGATATGTTTATTATGGTTGGTGCATAGGTTATATACTAGCTAACCATAGCTGGATGAATCTTACAAGGTAGGTTTTAGTAAGTACACACACACACACACACACACACACACACACACACATATATATATAAAATAAACAAGAAAAACATCACATGGGAACATAGAATATAACATTTATTGCAACCGGCTTCGCTTTAAGCTCATCAGGGCAACAATAACAATAAATCACGTAGCAACGTCGCGTTGCTATACACATAACGCAGTGATTGATGACGTCATGCCATAATGTTCAATTTAGGCATAAACTTGTTTATGAATGATTGTTCTTTAGATAATCTAGCTGAAACATTTTCGTTATGCATTTTAAAGAAAGGGAAAATTGAAAACTTTGGAGAGGTTTTAGAACATTTATCTAGATGGGCGCTCAAAGGCATTTGTCTTGTTAATGGGTTTCTTACTTGTTGAATATGGACTGTCTTCCTATTTCTTAATTTGTCACCAGTCTGTCCAATATAAAATTCTCTACACCCGTTACAAATTAAAACATAGATTACATTTTTAACAGTAAAATCCATATTTTCTTTTACATAGAACGTTTTATCATTTAATTTGATCTTAGTACCTTCACTGATGTAATCGCACAGTCCACACCGTGGTTCTCCACATTTCTTAACGCAAGCAGCGGTGTCTTCACTGAACTCTGATCGCGTAATAATGCGTTTCAGATTCGGAAGCTGTCTTTTACATTTTATGATTTTAGTGTCTATGATTATATTATTCATTTTTTCATCGTTTTTTAGAAGAGTTAAGTTAGATTTCAGCAATGCGAATACTTCTCTATTTTTAGGATTGTGGGTGGATACGAACGGTATGATAGGGTTTTCCCTTTTCTCTTTAACTGATAAAAGACTGTGTCTTGAAATTTTTAAAGCCTTGGTAAATCCCATTTTTATCACCTGAACTGGATACTATCTGTCAATCAATGAGGAAGCTAATTCTTTTAGACGGGCATTACGAACACTTACATCAGAAACGATGGTACATATTCTACGAGCCAAAGAAAATGGGATGTTGATTTTAGTATGTTTTGGATGGCATGACTTGAAATTTAAATACTGTTTAGGGTCCGTAGATTTGAAATATATGTCGGTGGATATAGAAGTATTCCTTCTGATGACCATAACATCAAGAAACGGTAACTGATATTCACTGGTTTGCATCTTAAACATTAAATCTTTATGGAGAAAATTTAGAGTTCTACAGAAATAAACTAGTTCGTCCGATGATTTTTGCCAGAATATAAAGCAGTCATCTAAATACCTCCTCCATTGATCCCTTACGAATTTTGCAAACGCCTTGCCCTTTTCATGTTCTACTTTTCTGTAGAGTTTTTCCTCCAAAAACCCAAGGACAAGAGTAGCATACGTAGGGGCCACTTTAGTTCCCATTGCTGTACCTTTAGTTTGGTTGTAAAACGATTTATTAAAAGAAAAATTGTTGTTTTCAAGAATTATTTGAAGACCCCACAAAATAAACCCTTTGCTAACACGTTCTGACAACAATTCTGGATGCTTATCCAGCCAAAACGAAAAAGATTCAAGTCCTAAATTGTGTGAAATGTTAGTATATAGATTTACTATGTCAAAGGAAACGAGTTTGGTTTGCGCCGGAACATGTTCAGGAATGAAATTAAGAAAATCAATGTTGTCTCGTAGGTAGCTGTGTACTTTTTCCAAATAAGGTTTTAGTACTTATCCAAAAGAGAGCTAAGACGACTCGTTTCGCAACAAGGGCCCGCTACTATAGGTCCAAGTGTTAGTCTGCAGGATCCAGAATTTCAATATAATCAGAACAGCTGTCAGAACAAGAGTTTTGAATAATATGGCTCTTATGTATTTTTGGTAAGCCGTAGAAAGTACTAGTTTTGCATTCAAATTTCAATAGGAAATTTATTTCTTTGTTGGTCATTCTTTTGTTTTCTGCAATAAGATAAGTATAATCCGAGATGGAGACCTAACATTTTATTGAGCTAAAAGCCTATGTTGTTTTACATATAGATGCACTAATATTGTCAAAATCTACAAATTTATCCTGGTCGGAAATCAATATTTTGTTTTCCCTACAAACTATGTTCTTAGGTAGGCGATAACGGCAGTTTCTTTATACACGTATATAGCGGTCAGGGCGATTGTACGAGTGTTGTTTGAAAAGTGTTTGGTAAAATGGCATAACTTGATTTGTCCTGTAAAATTTCGAACAACAATGCTTTAATAGTGTAATAAAACAAACTAAACGGTAGTACGAAGCTGCTAGTTCTCTATTCACGCCAGACGTTACAGCAATAAGAGGGTCAAACGCACTCATTAAACGACTAATGTGTTTACAGGGTCTTTTTGACACATTTGACGATTTGACTTTTCAAAATATTCCCTGTTACATGACTTACATTTACATATCTCCCAATTACAGAAATACCTGCTGTTGAACAACTTCGATCTCAGTATTGTGCATTCTCTATTACGTGTGTCCGATCACAGGCCTTTGAAGCTCCATTGGTCTATTACGAAACACCGAAACTTTTCATTTCTTGATCATCGGATACTATTACTAAAAATATAAAATTTGCGTAGTCCAGCTATATCGTGTATAGCAACACAAATTTTGCAACGAAATTGGAGATAATTTGACTCCCCGTTTCGTTTGGAAAGTGGAAAAAACACCGTGACAATTGGTGTAAATGGGTTCAAAAATGAGGTTATTTTGGTTCCCTGACGTCAAAGGTTTCAAAGGACTCTTGCAAACAAGCTGATTCCAAAAGTTTTATAAAATACTTTTTATTTCTGGATCTCTATGCGCTGACCTGACGTCACATAATTCATTATCCCGCAGCGATTTATAACTAACGTGAGTGTGCTAAGATATGTACCAATATATGGCAAATACAAATTTAAAAGGATGCGAAATGGACGATGAAATTCTTAATATTTGATTGGATGAAATGTATTCGACAAAATATAATTTCATCGATAGATCAACAAAAGAAAACAAATCTTTGTTTGGGAAAAATATTTCAAATTACAGTTCGGCTTTTATAAGTAGGCGGAATACCATTAATGTTCTGGGTTGAATAAAAGTCTCGTTACTTACATACATATCCAACCTTAATAGGTCTCCCATTGAATATGTACATTTGATAACGTAAAACCGTGATGATGTTTTATAACAAAACGAGTTTTACTTTCTTCAGCGTAGAAAGTGTGTTTGTCAGGTATATGTGGCTAGGGAACTCGCATCGACGTTCTTATACCAGAATTTTTTATTGTATTAAACGTATTGTGAATGATATTTGTCAAAAATTTAAAGGAAATCCGTTTCGTTTACGAAGTTTTAACAGCCCTTCGTATGTATATCTAGCATAAAACCTAATTTAAGGATGTCAAGGACTATCTTACAGTAGACTCTGTCCTCTCAAAAGGAACCTGGTCATACAAAAAACATCTTTTTTTCTTAATTGAGTTGAACATACAATGAACAAATAAAAAAAAAAAAAAAAAAAAAAAAAAATCATTACCGATTGCATAAGAAGTATTTTCTCTTGTAGTGAAAGGTATATGGAAAGTATATTTGAAGTATTGGGCTTTGTTTTCTTTGTGTTTATTCATTTTTATTTATTTATTTATTTACTGAAGTAGATCTTTATACATTATTAACTTTATCATATTATCGAACAGATGCATCTTTTAACGTTCCTGCTATAGACTATTATAGAAGTCATAACTGGAAATGGAGTAACTGGGTTTAATGAGTAAATGCAATATATTCCAAACTGTGGTATACATCATTCAAGAAGACGTTTTCATTGTCTTAAAAAAAATATCCTTTTATCATATGTAAAAGTCACTTGTTTGTCAGAAAAGTCTTTATAAACAATATTTGACTTAAAAAACTTTAGATGGAAAGCATAGCTCTATATTTTCTTCCTCAGTGCATGTTTTGTTAATACTGTGTCAGGATACTTGTCATTAAAAATACTGTAATCCATTGACATCTGTTTAAATATCTTGTGTTTAAAAATGCTGTAATATGTGAACATCTCATAATATACTTTAATATCCATAGGATATCGAACTTATATATAATTTAGTTCTTACTTCATATTAACAGACCCCCCTTCTACACCGATTATTTCAATCGATGGATCAAACCGGGAAGGAACAGTCAAAGTGATCAACAATTCTGTTGTGCCAGTGACTTGTTCTAGTAGCAGCAAACCATTCCCAACATACACATGGCGGTACAAAGGCGCTAAGAAAGCTGGAAAGAATATTACCAAATTGGTTAATGGGAATTCTACGTTGACATGTACAGCCACTAATACAATGATAACAACGAGCACAAGCGTTACGAGGAACTCTTCATCAGATATAGGTTTCCATATTATCTGTAAGTTTCTTTTTTTTTCGGCGTAGCTGAATGATCTCAGGTTTAAAGTATTTTTATGAATATAATAAAATGAATCGTTACTCATTCTGTGATTGGTCAGTGATACGTAAATTCTGCCAAATACAAATAATTATAAGTGTAAAAATTTGCCGATATTTGAGATAGGTATTCATGACTTAACAACCACGTTATGATCACATTCATCTATATAAAGTTGTACTACATTGCAATAGAGATGTTAAGCACTGGACAGACATCCATAATCTAAGAAAATACAAATAAAATAAAAGAAATAAATATCGGCGAGTTATGTGTTTCTTGTTATGTAATGTGTTGCATACGTTAGCAACTCAAAAAGGTATAAGGCACGACGTATCATTTAACCGGTGCCCGTTTTTTTCTCGCGTAAAATCGAAAATGTATTATGAGAAAAAACAAAGGGTTATAAAAATCACATATTTAATTTTCCTGTCATAATTTCAAAAAAGGACCTTTTTGGTAATATTTGCACTTAAATATTTATGTCTAACTAGCAGAACAACCCATTTTTTCGCGATATAAGCGAAGAAACTGGGTTTTGTCTTAGACAAGGCGGATGCGGTCAAGCAGTGATTAAACCCCGCCTTTCAAAGGCGATACATGTATAAAAGTGATTTTAAAAGGTGCTTGATTTTCGTGAAAGAAAATGTGCAGTTCCTCTTAGCTTTGATTTAAATGGACCTATATTTATGCATTCATAATAAAAAAAAAAATAGAATAAACGATATATCCTGAAACATTGCTCTCAAGATATAAGCAGTCATAACAAACGGTTTCTCGCTCTTAATATCTGAGTGAAAAGTTCGCTTTTCAACAATATCCAAAACAATTAGAAAAACCTGACAATTTTTGGCAATGTTACTTTTCATCAGCTACTTTATATTTGACTACAAGATAATAGTCATATCCCAGTGCATCTCACGCCTTCATTTTTTAAAAGATATTACTTGTGTTTTGTCTTCTATTTATTTTTATAATACTGCTTTCTTAACATTAATAAAAATACTCATTATCATCTGCTGCCAGTTTATTAGCTATGAAATTTGTTCTTATCTTCATGGTGACAACTTACGTTATCATTTCAATGGAATTCAGTTTGTACTTTTACTTGAACAATCGTTGAGACTAGTGTCCCAGTTAGTGACCTACGGGCTATTTACCCAGGGATTGTGAGATAAAATCTTTGTTAAACCAAACTCACACAGTGGATGGCTAATTATCATTGCTACAAAAAGTATCGTTATCTTACCTCTGAACATATTTTCGACACTTTTTATATGGGAGGCCTTCTGTGGCTGTCAAAAGTGTTGTGCGATGAACTGGGAGCAGAAATAACAGGAACGCATGGAATAGGATCACTGGTAGCCATGAAATGACAGCAGCAAGTAATTTTGATAACGTTCAAATAAATATAAATATAACTGCATTTGTTAACACTTATTTTTTTTCTCACAGACGGTGCAACGACACCGGACACTTTTTGTGCCTGTGAGAACAATTACCTCAAAATCACTGGCAAGACTGTTGACGTCATTCAAGGAGATAGTCTTACCCTTAAATGCTCTGCAAATGGAGATCCGCGACCCAAATATTCTTGGAATGGAACTGACGGGGAGACCATTACCCTAAATATCACGCAGGATGGCTTAGCTTTCAATTGTGTTGCCATTAATGTGTTAAAGCCAGATTATGGAAATGAGACATCGATATCAGCATCAAGTATTGTCCATATCAACCGACTATGTGAGTAAAACTTTTTAACAATTATTCCTTTAATGCAAATAATGGTCATCGACCAAAAACAGAAAAAAAGGTGAAACCATGTTAAAATCTAAGGGCTGTGGGATAACACTGAACAGTAAACATCAGTAGTTTCATCATGATCATCAACATGGACTAAAAAGGTTGTTACAGCTCGATTATCAACGTCGTCATCATCGTTATCACCTATGTACCCGATTACCATAATTATCATCAGTGAAAAACCCATACCCATTCGTAATTTCGGATGAAATACTAGTTATAATAACCATCATCATTCTTGGGGAAAATCATATTAATCATAATCCATAGGCTGTGTTATGTATCCCCTTGTAGACAGAATAATATTGAAAGTTATAAATCTCCATAACAACGGAGCATTTTTGACGAATACATTTGAGCATTGTGATAGGCTTGAATTTCTGTAAGTATACTTCTTATCCTAGACCAGGTTAATCTGTTAGAAAAATATGCCTTTTCCTGACAAATCTTTTGACATTATAGAAATTAACAGCTTCAGCGTAATTAATACGCAATGGACAGACACAATGCTACAAAAAATATATTTTTAAAATCCCTTCTACTTTGTACAAAGTGTAATTGTAAATGGTGTGTAACCAGTAGACAATTTTCACGGTTTTTCTCGTTATAGTTGGACCTCATAAAGAACCCCGTATTACATACATACACGCAGATGGACAATCTAGTATGCGTGTATCAAACCTTAGTGTCGTTGAAAATACGTCCTTTGTTCTGACGTGCAGTAATTCTAATGGCCATCCTCCGCCCACCTACAAATGGACCGGTGCAGGAAGTTCTGTAGATGGATTTCTAGATATTAAAGATATAAAAAGATCTTCATTTATCGACAAGAATGGAATATCATATCACCAGTATACCTGTGAAGTACAGAATGCGATGATTAATACCTGTGGGGATAGAAGATCACGGAATAGCAATCTATACTATAATGTGACTGTAAACGTACATTGTGAGTATAGTTTCCTAATTGCTTTTTATGAGGATAAAGTAAACTATCTTCCGTCTTGAGCCTCCTTCTTCTCAGAAAAAGTAAAACCTTGCGTATACTGGCCTTATACAACTCTATTGGTAATCACCGCCCTTTTTGTAACCACAGTTAAACAACAAATTGGTTACATTTACTTGTCGACCATAGTCGAATTCAAAATTGAGTTTCATTGTTTCTGCAATACTTAAAATCATTTACATACAATCGTTCAAAGTCTCTCTCCCTCTCTCTACTATACATCTGAAATACACAAATGTCCTGTGCAGTCTATATGACAACTACTCTTATAGTCAGTTCTGTTGACTATGAAATTCAAAGATCAATTCACCTGTTTTAAGCAGCGTTCAAGTGGAAACACCAACGGTGTCTCATTTTTTGAGACATTTATTTGGTATATTCACAAAACGATTCATTTCTCTTTGTAAAGAAACAATCAAGCTAGTTGCGCAGATTTGTAATATTAATGTTGAAAATAACTGCCTCTTATAGTTTTGTTTTTTGTGTAAATAAGTTATGCATTGTCGCGACAGCAAAGGACATTTATGGATAGCCTTCTGTCCTTTTGCGGGTGTTTGTGTCCCAAACTGTTTGAAAGGAGAACGTACATATATATTTTAACCATGATTGATGTGCTTCATAGTGTAATTTTATACATTTAAAGTAACAGAAATGTGCTCTTTAAAAGCTTTTTGATCCTTTTGTTTCATTGCTTTTACATCTCTTTCGTTTCTTTTGTAACAGGCGAAAACTTCAAAAATATTAGCATACAAATCACGATATGAATTACTTTCAATATCATATAAAAAAAGGAGAAATATTAAGAATATATTTTATCCTCTCGGGGCTTAGATATGTATCTGATTCCTTATTGCAAATAGTGAAAACCATTTAAAAATTGTTGCATTACGCATTTTTATAGCTCACCTGAGCACGAAGTGTTCAAGGTGAGCATTTGCGATCGTGCTGTGTCCGTCATAGGTTGTCCGTCGTGCGTTGTCCTATCGTGAACATTTGCCTTGTGTGCATTCCAGATGCCTCATTTTCAGTCAAATAATCAAATAATCATAAAACTTGGTCAGAAAGATTGTCTCGATAAAACCTTGGACAAGTGCAAAATTGGGTCACGTTGGGTCAAAAAGTAGGTCACTGGGCTAAATCTAACAAAAAACTTATGTGCACTTTAGAGGCCACATTTTCAGCCAGATACTCTTGAGACTTGGTAAGAATGTTTGTCTTGATAAAAACTCGGACAAGATTAAAATTGGGTTATATTGGGTCAAAAAGTAGGCCAGTGGGCCAAATCTTTCTAGATGACCAATTTTCAGCCTGATACTCATAAAGATTTGTCAGAAAGTTTGTCTTTATGACATATAAATCAAGTTCGTATATGGGTCATGTCGGGTCAAAAAGTAGGTCACAGTCAAAATCTTGGCAAACCCTTGTGTGCACTCTAAAGGCCACATTTTCATCCGCATACTTATGAAACTTTGTTAGAATGTTTGTCTTGGAAAGAATTGAAATAGTGTCATGTCGGTTCAAAAAGTTGGTCACTGGGCCAAATCTTAGGAAAACCTTGTGTACACTCTGGAAGCCACAATTTAAGCCTGATACTTATGAAACTTGGTCAGAATGTTTGTCTTGATGGTATCTTGGACACCTCTGAAGATAGGTCACATCGGGTCAAAAGGTCGGTCACTAGGCCAGATCTTAGGAAAACCTTGGGTGCACCGCAGAGGCCACATTTTCAGCTTGATGAAACTTAGTCAGAGATTTGTCTTGATAATTTCTAGGACAACTTCTAAATTTTGCCAAGTCAGGTCTAAAAGCAAGTCAACTAGACTCATGTGTTTTACATCATTAAAACGAGGATCTCTTCAGCTTTATCAGCTGTAGATGACTTTACTCAGATGAGCGCTTTAGGGCCAATAGCCCTCTTGTTTAATAAAGATCGATGTATAACCACGGACATTGGATTGTGTTCGTATAGAAGTCGTCCAAGTGTTTAAATTTCTAGGCCTTTTATTTGATTCTAAACTGTCGTTCATTCCTCATATCAATTACTTGAACAGTAAATGTCAGAATGCTCTCAATCTTTTTCGCGTAGTTTCCAGTATGGACTGGGAAGCAGATAAAAAAAGTCTTATTGCGACTTTATAGGACGCTTGTAAGATCAAAGTTGGATTACGGTTGCGCTGTGTACGGGCCACCTCGTCGATCATACTTGTGCAAACTTGATACTATTCATAATCAAGGTTTGCGTCTTGTACTAGACGCATTTAGGACTTCTCCAATAAAAAGTCTGTATGCAGAAGCGAATGAGCCTTCCTTAAATCTTAGGCAAAAGAAACTATAAACTGAAGTCAAACCCTGAAACTCCTACCCATAAAGCTGTATTTAAACCTCTGACTAAAGACGATTTTTTAAAGAAAGAAATGCCCCCAGCTGTGCGGAGGGGGGAGGGGATAGAAATTGCCCAGCTGCTGTCCTGCAGTAGTGGTACGACCTCACCAAATGGACCCGCATGTTTGCTGTGGGTGGAGACTTGTAAGCCGGAAAAAAGCTGGCAGTTGTGTGAGCCCAGGGATCTCCAGCTCTCCAACACACTGCTTTGGCCTCGGCTTCCGTGTAAACGAGAGCCTAGATGGGCCCAGTCTAGTGCAATCGGCTGGTCGCTTTTAGATTTGGGCATAATTTATTCATATTTAAATTCAGTTAATACCCGTACTGCTTCCAAGATATTTGATCATTGCAGGAACTTGGAAAGTTTTCCTTATACTGCATATATCTTGAAGACCCTTTATCTAAGCTTTTGCATGTATTAATACCGTCAGTATGTTCAAATTACTAGTCTTAAATTTGCTTTACATGCTTTAAGTCCTTGGCCTAATACAGGCTAATACAGGCTCATGGGCTAATTGGGTAGTATAGATTTTGTAATTGAGGAAGTAGCTTCCATGGCTGTTCTCTGATTCCCAGGAATTAGCCATGTCTGCTGTTTGTCGCTCTGCTTTATCGGTGCTGCCCGAGTATATCATCTGGGTAACCCTGACATGGGGAGCTGGATACTCCGCTCAATACTCCATGTCCCCTAGTTGGGCTCCACGGTGGGTGGGGACTGCGGACGATGAACGATAAAACCCAAATATGTATCACCAAAACAAACAAACAAACAAACAAAAAAAAAAAAAAAAAAACATAAAAACACGAAACCGTGATCAGCTTGATGCAGACATGGACAACGAACAATAGACCAACACAGCTTTCCCTCACTTTTTAGCTCACCTGAGCACGAAGTGCTCGAGGTGAGCTATTGTGATCGGTCAATGTCCGTCGTCCGTATGTCCGTCCGTCCGTTCACAATTACAAAAAAAAAAAAAAAAAAAAATCTTCTCCTCCTAAACTAACAATCAGATTTCAATCAAACTTCACAGAAATGATCCTTAGGTCATGCTCTTTCAAAATACTTCAAAGAATTGAAATCGGTGAAGAACTCTGGTTGCCATGGCAACAGAATGAAAAAACTTTAAAAATCTTCTTGTCCCAATCTGTAAGGGCTAGAGCTTTCATATATGGCATGTAGCATCATTTAGTGGCCCTCTACCAAAATACTTCAAATTATGGCCCTAGTGTGGAAATTGGCCCTATGTTGTGGGTTCTCGGATTTCACATAGAGATAAAGAAGGAAATCTTTAAAAATCTTCTTGTCCCAAACCGTAAGGGCTAGAGCTTTCATATATGGCATGTAGCATCATCTAGTGACCCTCTACCAAAATACTTCAAATTATGGCCCTGGTATTAAAAATTGGCCCTATGTTGTGGGTTCTCGGATTTCACATAGAGATAAAGAAGGAAATCTTTAAAAATCTTCTTGTCCCAAACCGTAAGGGCTAGAGCTTTCATATTTGGCATGTAGCATCATCTAGGGCCCTCTACCAAAACACTTCAAATTATGGCCCTAGTGTTGAAAATGGCCCTATGTTGTGGGTTCTCGGATTTCACATAGAGATAAAGAAGGAAATCTTTAAAAATCTTCTTGTCCCAAACCGTAAGGGCTAGAGCTTTCATATTTGGCATGTAGCATCATCTAGTGACCCTCTACCAAAATTCTTTAAATTATGGCCCTGGTATTAAAAATTGGCCCTATGTTGTGGGTTCTCGGATTTCACATAGAGATAAAGAAGGAAATCTTTAAAAATCTTCTTGTCCCAAACCGTAAGGGCTAGAGCTTTCATATTTGGCATGTAGCATCATCTAGTGGCCCTCTACCAAAACACTTAAAATTATGGCCCTGGTGTGAAAATTAGCCATATTTTGTTGGTCTCGGATTTCACATAGAGATAAAGAGGGAAATCTTTAAAAATCTTCCTGTCCCAAACCGTAAGGGCTAGAGCTTTCATATTTGGCATGTAGCATTATGGTGTTGAGTCTTCTTGCAAGTGGTTGTGGGAAAGAGGTTGATTACCATTATATCTTGAAAAGAGTCAACTCAATACTGATCTGCTAAAATATTAATTAATTTCTTGAGCATCTCTGCAACAATTACAGTAAACCTTGCTTATTACTATATTGCTTAATACGATATATTGCTTATAATGACGTTAATCCCTTGGTCCCAACAGGGTCTCTTTTTATAAGAATATACATCAGTTAAAACGATAATCAGATAAAACGATATGATTTCTTCGGTCCCCTGAGTATCATTATAAGTGGGACCCTATTTTGGGCTGTCGCAGATGTCAACCCGTACCAGGTATGTGCCACTATTGGGAAACACTGAGTCTTTTAACTGCTTTCTGCAATTATTGTCTAATTGTTGTCAACTTTTCATTTGCCTGTCTATCAAAAGGTCATGGCACACCTAATTTATTTTTGGACCTACTCATAAAAAAGGTATAATCACAATATTAAGACTGAATATCAAGGCCATATCTGTGAATGATGGCTTATATGCATTTAAATTTCACAAACACATTTTGATAATTTACAATTTATATACACCAATAGTGTTGGATTTGGGTCTTTGTATGGGTAAAACATCTATTAAGCGACCACTCAAGGGACCGTCACAATTGGTCACTTTAGAAAATGGTGTCTTAATGCAACAAAAACTTATTCAGATTACATGGAGTGGCAACATTTCTTGCACTCAAATAATACCTTACTTTCAAGAAAAGCCTTTGTTGGTAATACTCATTACAATACTCTCACTAAGACGATTGTAATAAGTACTAACAACATAGGATTTAGCTCAGCATAAAGGCTTTAATCCATGGGGCATTCAATTCCAGCTAGTCTTATATATTTCAACAGAGACATTGGAATTCCTATCGCTTAATAAAAGTGTTGGCTTAACCCATTCATGTCCCACGTCCTATATTTGGGACGCTTATGGAATCTGGTTTGTGTCCACTGTTATCAATGTTAATTTGCTATTATCTCTGTAATGTGGCTGGAATAACAGTCTGTTGTATCAGGTAACACCAATTAGAGATGAAACAGAAACATTTCTTGGGCATTTGCAAGGCTGGACTATTGAACAAAGGACACATTTTTGGTGGGATGAAAATGGCTAAAAAAAGGTAGGCACTTTTTTATGCTCTATAAAAGTTGTTGATGAAAATAATCCAATTTAGCAATTTGTAATGTAGATTGATGTCTTTTTGATAATAGGCAATACCTAAAATTTATATATTTGATATTTTTCCTTACATATTTCATTTGCGATTATGACGTCCCAAATTTGGGACGTTGAGCACATGAGTATACAAATTTTGAGATAGTATATATGTATTTGTTTCAAATTCTAATGTTTTATACTGACATTTTATAACCATTTATATTTACAGATTCACTCTAAATGAGGTGTTACATCTTCTAGAAGATGACACAGCCTTTCAAGAAGCCAGTGTATTTATGACTGGGCCAGAGGATGCTACAAAAAGTGACGAAGATAGCGGCGATGAGGATCTTGGTGGCAATATAAATAATTTGACAGGAAATCAATTACGTGCAGATGCAACAGTGTCTATGCGAAATGTGACCGGATCAGTCTTCAGTGTTGCAGACGAAGAAGACTCTGGTACTTCCGGGGATGAAGAAAGTGAAGTATCAGGTTCTGTATCGGATTCATCTGACAGCACCATTGACTATGATGTTCAGATACCTGCACAACCAAATGTAAACGAGCAACTGCGAGGTATTGCCCCTCAAAGAGTAAGACGACCACCTGCACTCCCACGTCACTGGATTAGACAAGATATTCCCAACGATCAGACAGATAGGCATTCTACTTGGAATTACGGGCGATCTCAATTCTTTGATAGAGATTGGGAGCCTCATTCTCTTTTTGAACTTTTTTTTGATGACGAAGTTTGTTCACTTATCAAAGACCACAGCACAAACTATGCAAGACATCAGGGCAATCACACCTTTCAGTTATCCCTCGAGGAAGTGCGGCTTTTCCTTGCAGTGCTGCTTGTCACAGGGTATGTAAATCTTCCAAGACGCAGGATGTATTGGGAACAGCAAGCTGACACTAAAAATGAAGCAATTTTCAATGCTATGTCTAGGAAAAGATTTGAAGAAATACTGAAATACCTTCATGACTGTGACAACAATCAGCTGAACCCAAATGATAAGATGAGTAAAATAAGGCCCCTGTATTCTCTGATCAATGACCGATGTTTGCAGTACTTTCCAATGGATCAGGATCTCTCAATTGACGAAGCCAGGATCCCTTACTTTGGTAAACACAGTGCAAAGCAGTTTATTCGGGGGAAACCTATAAGGTTTAGATTTAAATTATGGTGCCTTACAACAAGGCTGGGTTACCTCATTCAGTTCGAACCCTATCAAGATGCAGCTGCAGTCCAGCATGATCTTGGAATGGGTGCTGGGGTTGTCCTTGATCTGATATCGGAGCTTCCCAAGGCTCCATACCGGCTCTACTTTGACAATCTATTCACAAGCGTGAAGCTTTTGGATAGACTAACAGAACTTGGCATTGGAGGAACAGGTACACTGCGATCCAACAGAATAGAAAAGTGCCCTTTGACTCCTGCACGGCAAATGTTGAAAATGTATCAAGGAGCTTTTGATTATCGTTTTGATGAATATGGTCAAAGTTTGGTTGTAGAATGGAATGATAATAATATTGTCTACATGGGAACAAACTGTCACAAAGTAATGCCAGTAAACAGAGTTCAACGTTGGTCAAAACGGGAAGGAAGAATAGTAGAAGTACAGCAGCCAAAAGTAATTGCAGAGTACAACCGATGCATGGGGGGCGTTGATCGCATGGATCAGAACATAAACTCGTACAGAATAGGGATTAGAATAAAAAAGTGGTGGTGGGCGCTGTGGTGCAGAATGCTTGGATACTGTACAGGCTATCTAACAAATTTCAAAGGAAGCCCCTTGATCTCCTAGACTTCAGGCGTGAAATATGCAAAGTTTATCTAATGCAGTATTCACAACGAGCAGTGTGGGGCCGGCCGTTAGGAAGGGTCTTGAACATTGACCGCAGAGTTCCAGCTACTGTCCGCCGAGACCGCCGCGATCACTACATAGCACCAATCAACACACAAAGAAGATGTGCCTATTGTGGAGGGAAGTCTACCAGGATCTGCGTGAAATGTAATGTTGGACTTCACGACAGATGTTTCATAGAATTTCATCGCCAGTGATAGAGGAAAGAACTATAAACTGAAAAAAGACAGTCCTGAGTGTGTTTTAAGTTTAATAATCTTGCAGAAAGCATATATTAAAACTTATTTGCTACGACATTCATTATGACAGAAAATTGGATGCTTTGTCAAAATTGATAACTCTAGTGGCTAGCGTCCCAAATATGGGACAGACTGAAAGTGCATTTATCAACATTATCCAAGTAGAATAACTGGTTATTCTGTTGTTTTCCATAATAATTTTCTCATATCTATTAGTTTTTAATAAAATTGCAAAATAAAAAAATGTGGTCATTAATGGGTTAATAAACGTAGTCGCTTATATAAGCAAGATCAACTGTATTGCCCTTTGACAAATTGGAATTCATGAACAACTCTGGTTTCCATGTCAACTGCTGAAAAAAAAATCAACCCAAACACAAAGCCTTCAACTTAATTGGCAACAGTAGCACTCTACCAAAGTACATCGAATTGTGACCTTAGGAAAAAAAAATAAGTGCTTTGTTGTTGGATCCCAGTTTCCACATCCAAATAAAAGATCTTTTAAAATCTTCTTTCGTCCAAACATTAACCCTGGAACTTCATTTTCAGCATGGACTGGTGGATAGTTATGCTCCCGTAAGAGCGAGCATATAGTCGCCACTTCGTCTGTCTGTCTGTCCGTCCGAAGCGATTTCTCAACAACCACTTGACGGCTCTTGTTTGCTAATAGTATTTACCAAATTTCTTCCTTAGAATCACAAAAAGTCCTTTGTAGTCACAATGTGGGATCAAATATGTAAAGAGTGTATTCTTGGAATCCTCCTGTTCCATATTGTATGGCCCACAACATACATTTGGCATGTGATTCTGTCTGAAAACCCATTATCAGCTCACCTGAGCATAACATACTCATGGTTAGCTTTTATGTATCCTTGAATATGCGTCGCCAAAATTCCATTGTTTATTATATAAGTATCATAATTCGGGCATAATCTTGATTCATCGCCCAGAATGTTTGTAAGGTTGTGAACATGAACATGAACACACTCAGCAACCACAATTCTGGCTCAGTCATACTCAAAATTTCCCTGGATGTTCATAATGACCTAAGGACAAATCTGATCAAAATAGGGACAAGCTAAAAGCATCAAAATAGGGGATCTTGATGACAATTCCATTGTTTACACTCTAGGGCCTATAATTTCGACTATCATTTTCTTACCTGCTCTGATTGTTGGTATTGTCATATGAATGAACCATTTTCAAAACTAAAACATTCCAGCAAAAAACAAGAGGCAAGTGGCCATAACAATGACAGCTGAGTTGCATTTCAGGTGAGCGATTTAGGACCATCATGGTCCTCTTGTTACTCATGAACTCTACTGTACCTGACCAGCCACTTTCTAAACCTTCATCTTTCGTGATTGAAAAAGTCTTAGTTGGACTAGCTGGAAGTCCGAAGTCAGTCAAAAAATTAAAATCAGGAAGCCTACTTGTGGAAGTTGAAAAACTATCCATGCGGAAAACGTGATGAAGCTAAAACACTTTTTTTAGCATTCTTGCAAAATGCGTACCACACAATAGTCTGAATACATCTAAAGGTATAATTCGCTGTCCACATCTTGCAGATGTTCCCGATGACGAAATAACATCGGAACTTGAAAGTCAAAATGTCACAGCAGCCAGGCGAATCACAGTCTTCAGAGATGGTGTAAGAAGGCCTACAAATACAACAGTATTGACATTCAACACATCCATCCTATCCAAATCATTAAAGGTGGGATATTTGAAAGTGGCTGTGGACTTATATATTCCAAATCCGCTTCAGTGCTTTTGCTGTTTTAAATTCGGACACCACAAAAATAAATGCAACTATAACCGAGGTGAAGAATTTTGCCGACGATGTGGCAACTCGAAACTTGTGCACCAGTCAGAAAATTGTGAATTTGACATTCAATGCATCAACTGCAAAGGTGAACATGTTACAACTTCGTTATCATGTCCAGTTTAGAAAACAGAAAAATAAGCTGTAACTGTGAAATATACTGAAAGCCTTTCCTTCCCTGAAGCAAGGAAGATTGTATAGGCCCGACATAACATTGGTCTTTTCATATGCATTCATCTAAAAAGCCAATGCCCATTGGCATGTTGAACGTAAGGACGCTCAAACAGTTGATGCTGCTGTCTAAACATATAATATGGAAAAAGATAGCACAAAGACTTAACAGCAGTCCACGAATCGTAGGAAGAACAGTCAAAAAAGTACTGCATCTAGCCAGCCGGTCACAAAAAAGCAAAACAGTACACAAATACATCGGCGAAGGCTCCAGGTAGCCCAAGCCAAAGGAGAAATAAATCTACTAAGATCCTCTCGGATCGCCTACAAAAGGACACCGATGACCAAATTATACAATTCAACGGCTTCGATTGTCTTGAAGACGACACAGAGGCGGAAGACTCACAGAGTCAATTTTGTAAATAAGCAAGGTCGAATCATCAAACTAAATAACAAAAAATGAACGAGTACATACCTCGATGTTCCGAGATATTTTCCTTATTTTCAATTTTATCATGACCAATAATGTTCTGCAATGGAATTGTCGCAGCATTAAAGCCAACGTCGAATAACTGAATCATTTAGTAAACAAAAATCATCTAGTTAAAAAAAAAAAAAAAAAAAGTAGCAGATTGCTTACAGGGGACATTTCTTAAAGTCTCCGATAGTTTTACTTTAAAATTTCATTCTTGTTTCTTTTAAACACTTTAGCGGTAACGATAAAGCTTCTGGGGGTGTTGGCGTGATTGTTAATAGCAGTTTACAACACCATTCTGTCAAGCTTGAAACTACACTACAAGCGGTTAGGGTAAACATTTCCCTTAATAAGACCATTACTTTATGTTCTATTTATCTTCCTCATAGCTCGCCAATTGATCTTAAGAAACTTGATAGTCTTGTAGAACAGTTGCCGAAGCCCTTCGTTCTAATGGCACCATACATTATGGGGATGTACAGACACGAATGACAAGGGTCGAACCATAGAAAAATTTATCACGAAACACAACCATGTCTGCTAAATGATAAGTCTTCAACCTACCTTCATCCTGCTACTGGGTCTTACTCATCTTTAGCCCTTACTTTATGCAGCCTGGAATTTTTTCCAGACTTTAACTGGAAGGTTGATGATGACCTTCATGGAAGTGATCACTTCCCGATCCAGGTATCGGAAGTAGAACCTTCAATATAACAACGTCCTGAACGTTGGAAACTCCGTAAGGCAAACTGGGAACAGTTCAAAGTCCACTGTGAACAATCAATACATCTCAATGCCTTTGATGATCCTGAAAATCCTTCAAAACTTTTCAGTTCCTTACTATACTTGGCTGCCGGGAGATCAATTTCTCGAACATCGACAAATCCTAAACATTCAAGCAAGCCATGTTTTAACGATGATTGCAAAAAGACTATAGCTGAGCGAAAGTCTGTTCTTAGACAATTTAATCTGAGACCGACTCAAGAAAACCTTTCAAAGTTCAAACTTGCACGTGCAAAAGCACGATGAACTATCAAGCAAAGTAAACTTGCGTCTTGGCGACAGTACGTATTTTGATTAAATTATAGATCGTCTGTCAAAAGGACATGGGAGATGATTCGAAAGATTAACGGGAAAAAACTCGTCGTTGGATGTATGACATTTAAATGCTGATGATGGAGATCCGGGGTTCGAGTCTCACTGTATGCATTGGGTTTTTTCGTGGGAGTTTCCTTGGGCAAGACACTTCAGAGCCCTAGCCTATGTGAGCTGTCGCCGTGATGTGACTGAAATAATGTTGAAAGCGGCGTAAAACACTGTTCAATCAAAACATCAATCATTAAATGCAGATCATGATGTCATCACCTCAAAGGCAGATATTGCCCATATCTTGGCTGACACTTTTGCAGAGAAGCCCTCTTCTTTAAACTATTCGACATCGTTTCGAAAGTTTCAGAATACTAAAGGAAGAACTAAACCGAATTCCAAGTCGAATAATAACTAATATTATAATAAAGATTTTACTTTGAAAAAATTGCAGAAAGAACTAAAGAAGTGTCATGACACTGCTGTTGGATATGAAGACATCCATTATCCGTTTTTATCACATAAAACCTCCTCTGGCAGTGTATTAAACCCATGACTTATTTTTTTGATAATACACTAGTGTATTACCGGTTTTTTTTTTGTCTCGATGTTAATCAGTTTTTAGTCATAAGCGCGTGAACGCAGAGAAATCAGCCACAGCACATGCTGGAATTTGTACCTCCACGTCGTTTCGCGGAAAAATGACGTCATTGTCGCTCAGACGTATACACGTGGAAAAGTTTTGATTTTCGTGTATAATAAAACAAACAAAAAAATGCAACAAAAGTTTTTTTTTTTCTTTTTTTTTTTTTTAAATCAACAAACTTGCGGAAATAGGTGGACTTACCCCTTTAGAAACTGTTTTATTCTACTTTCGGAGTAAATACCCAAGAACTATTTACTTGTGTATGTACACATTTGAAACCGAACTACGACTGTACACACGAACCCGTGAATCGTGTATAGGCTAAAGGTGATGATTTTTATCTGTCATTCGTTTTATGTGATAAATAAAATCTCACATTCGTGTTTACTGGAGAGGTCATCAGACCTCTCCAACAGTGGTGAGTTTAAAAGGCAGACTTCCTCAGAAACTGCTGCCTAACTCTATGCTTTTTTGCGAAATTGTTCTGATACACAGTCCGTTTCGTCATGGTTTTATAAATAAACCGAAAAAAAAAACTGAAGTAGGAAATAAACGTGTTTTGTTTTTGACCTGGGCTTGGCTTGCCAAGCCCAAGGCCATAGGAGTCGTATACCAAAATTTCAACCCCATCCAATCATTTAGGGAAAAACCCGAGTCACGCATTTACGGACAAACCCGAGTAAAAGTGAAAAGTACCGCCTGCAATCCATCTCACTACGCTGAAGTAAACGACCCCTTTAAATAACAAAATATTTCGATTTGAACATCAAAGTAAGGTTTAATTTCACAACAAACTTTGACAGATGTGCAATTTTAATCGTACGAAAGTGTTGACTGAGAATTTGGGGCCCGCGTGAGGTTATTCATGACTGCAAATTCGTGCGCTTAACCGTGAAAGAAACAATTGGCAAACCTCGGGTGATCGTTGATCAAATTTTTTGATGTAGGTACGCAATCGACCGAGTTGTGACGAGTGCTGTTGCCGAACACTAATCGGGATCGTTCGTTTATCCTTTTTCTACACACCATGTGAATGACAAATAATGATAGCGTATTTTACGCAGATGATGTTCTCTTTCTCTGAAAAAGGTGTCTCAAAACCTCGGCAAGATTTTAATTTTCGTAAAATCACTGTGCACCTCGTGTCTGAAGTTATAAGTATGTATTTGATTGGTATATATGCCTCATTTCTTCCTGTCAGAATTGTCCAGATATGACATCTCGGCCCATAACCATTTCGACCCATAGCAAACTCGGAGCATACAATACCAAACATGTATTAAAGTTTGTAACATGAGCCATTGAAAACCAATAATCTTTAAAAAACGATGAAATTTTAGACTTGTCTAAATTGAAAACATTTGCGAACGGCCAGTTAGATTTAGCTGAAATGATGGTTACTGACTGTGAAAGTGCAGAAAACCTTGTAGGAAAAAAAAAAAGAGAGAGCATTTTCTTTTTTTTTTTCCAAAAGGTTTTCATGAGGCTATATCCTTGGAGTCCTTAAAACTCGAGAATGTGTGGCCAAGAGTTAAGTAACTGAAGGGCGTTTTATATCGAAGATCAGACTTGACATTCAGTGCAATCTGATCTTGATCTCCATAGGTATTTAGGCTGACCTGGGTTGAAACTTTAAGCTTTTGGCAAATTTTCTGCATGTCAAAGGACCAGTGTACCACTTCATGATTCAGTCGGTTGCTCCACAAAATGATGGCTCGTTTCGATTGATGGATCACGGAGATGCATTAAACCCCTTTTTCTAGAGCATGGCTCATTTGTGTTTTCCATAATCACAACCAGGAGCTATTCAAATTTATCAATCCTAGGTGATTTCACTCAGATGAGGGCTTTAGGTCCAACGGCCCTCTTGTCCATGAAAATCGACTTTCCAACTTGGTTGATCATGACTACTTAGAGATTCAATAGACTTTCAATGCGAAAGTTAAAAAAGTGGCATTTACAGCAGATATTTTGACAAAACTTTTATAGAAATGTACCTTGAGCAGTCTTGTATCATCCATATGATTTTATTCAACTGCTAGTTTTTAGCTCATCTGTTTACGAAGGAAGCGTCATGCTATTGTCAAAGCCTATGCGTCATTGTCGTCGTGCAAAAACTTCGACATTTTTTAAATATTTCTGTTATTCCTGAAGATATTTACTTTAAACTTGTACAAGTTATTTACTGTCGAAAGGAGTACCCATATAACAGTGCAGGTAACCATCAAAATATATTTGACACAGTTACGCCCCTTTTTTATTGCTTTTAATTTTCAGATCCTTTGACATTTTATCATATCTATCATTAATGAAGATACTTACTTCAAACTTGCACTTTTCGATAACTATGAAAAGGGGATTTTATTCAGTACAACAGAGGTAGGTAACCACCAAAGTACTTTTGGCAAAGTAATTAGCTATGCCCCTTTTTCGACAAAGAACTTTTAGCTCAGCTGTTTTTAGAGACATGGTATTTTCATACCCATTGTGTCATCATCTTCGTCGTTTGTGTCGTCGTCATGCAAACTATTCGACATTTTACAATATCTTTGTTATTAATGAAAATGTTTACTTAAACTTGGACAAGTTGTTAACTATCAAAAGGGAAACACAAAGAAGGGTAAATAACTATCAAGGGATGCCCCTTTTTCACCTTTGAGTTTTCACTGAAAATCAACGGAGTACTGGCGCCCGAATGCGGACGTCTTTTTATATGTTGACATAGAAACCAAAACTTAAAAATAAAAAGAAATGCGTAAAAGATTATCTTTTCAGACACCAAATCGTGCTCTGTAATATTAACCTTTAAAGACTTTGTGTTTTTCCTTGTCACTGCTCAAAGGACATAGTTACTATTTCAACCTATAGACTGAGTGTGGAAAAATGAAAGAAAAATATGATTTATTGCTTGGCCATTGTGGATTTTTCACACTTTTCAGAAATATTCCCTGATGTTGCATGCTGCTCATTTTGGTTTGTTACCATGATTTGTTGCCAAAACAATGTAAAGGAAGAAAATAGGAAGCAGAAAATCCTTTGAAAATTATCTTCTTTCAATCCATAAAGACCATGAGACCTAAGGCTATACAAAAATCCTCATTATATTGGTCTTTACAAATTGATGTTTTTCCATTCTGTTGCCAACTCCACAGACTGTCAGTGTGAGACATGTAGATGTTTTTTTTTTTTTTTTTTTTATTAGTCTGTACAAATGTGATCGCAGTTTTTAAGCCTGTACAAATGTGATAGCAACTTTCAGCTTTTGGGCCTCATTTTCCTACCTCTTCACCCGTTCTGATGCCCAGGCCTCCAGCGCCTTCAGCGCTTTAATCATATGTCGGCTTTCAAAAAGAATTTGTTATATTGATTTGATTGCAAATGACCTTTCCAATAGTTGTAATTTTCATTAAACAAATAAAGCCCCCCCCCCCACACACACACACGGGGGGGGGGGGGGGGGAAAGTATAAAGTTGAAAGAAAAAACAGGAGAAAGAACCAACAACAACAACAAAAAAACGCATATAAAAGGCTGTTGGTGTAAACTACATGTACTTAGCTTTCTGTCTAAGCTTTTAACACTAAAAGAAGACTTAAAGTCTCTCTAGCTAATCTAAGCAAGAAGTTGGTGGAAAGCTCTCTTACACTAGCTTAAAAAAGGAAGACATTATTTAATACTCCAAAGGGTGCCATACAATATAAATATTAAAAGTCTTAGAATAGTTTAATTGTCAGCAGTTAAATTCTTATATTTCTCCCTTGTCTTTTAAAAAATATCATACTTTGCTGCTTCTCTTGCGGCATACTTTTCAGTCTTGTAGTTGAAAATGATTTGACTTTTAAAATAATCTAGATTAGGCCTGAATTTTTTTATCCTACTGTAATATATGTGATGTTTTGCAAACAATATGAGTTTGTTTAATACAGTATCGAGTTTTAAATTACCAAATAAAATGTCTGTTTCCGACCAAGTGTGAAAATTAATATTACATTTATCTTTTACAAAATTTTGGACTTGTATCCAAAAATGTTTTATAATTTCACAATCATAGAACTGATGGAACAGGGTTTCTGGTTCCCTCTGGCAAAATGTACAAGAATCTTCACGAACAATACCCATTTTTTAATAAATGATTTGTTGAAAGGATTCTGTGGTTTATTCTATATTGAAACCATATTAATTTTGTGTCTTTAGTATATTTGTGAACCATACCATATATTGAAGTATTTTGAAAAAAGGTAGGATCAACAGTATTCCTTAATTTATCTTTCCACTTTTGAAGAGAATTTGGGTACTGATTTGTATTTTGTAGTGTTTTATATATAGATCTACATCACTTTCTGTCTTTTTTTAAAAAGTGCTAAACTCTGGGGAATATGTATATGATAGTTAAATTTTTGGGGCAGATGTAAAATGTTGATTTGTTCGAGAAATTCATTTAAAGCATTCACAATGCCTCTGTATTCAAAAAATTGCCTCTGATATTGTAGTTTGCAGTAAATTCATTGCAAGAAAAAAAATTACCTTCATTATTTAAGAGATCTCCTGAAAACAAAATTCCGCCCGAGATTCATCTGTGAAGTTTCAAACTAGAGTTGCCAATTTTGATTCCTGGACTTTTCCATAGGTGTACTGAATAGTATTGTTTGCTGTTCTGGGGCTTTAATTTCAAGGAAAGAGTGTAGTAGCTATATAAAACATCCTTCCAAAATGGATTTATGTCTTGATGCAGCTTTGTCTTGATATAATCAGTTCTAAACCTCAAAAATCTGACTTACAAAAGGATAGATACTACCTACAAAATAACTAAATTTACTGTTTATACTGATTAGTCTTCTTAGCCATGTAAGTTTAAAGCAATTCATGAAAGTTTTTAAATCAGTTATATTTAGTCCTCCATACTTATATTCCTGTGTTATTACATTCCTTTTAACCTTATCTCTGGACTCATTTGAAAGAAATTTAAAGAATAAATTTTAGATTGTGTTGATTTTGGCCAAAAAAGGATTTGGTATACTCAAAATCAAATGATTGAGTTTTGCGAGAGCTAAGGATTTGATAACAACAATTTTACTAATTGGTGAAAGAGCTCTTTTTGACCAATTTGCAAATAATTTCTTAATTTCTTCAATTTTTGAATCATAGTTCAGGTCACAATTTCAGAAAGGTTAGTGGTGAATTTAACATCCAGCATAGTAAAAATGTTTTCGTTCCAAGACAAATTGTATCTTGGAAACAGAATGTTGTTACTGTTTTTTTTTTTTTTTGTGTGTGTGTGTGACCCAAACAATATTACCTTGGTTTTCTCTACATTTATATTCAGGCCTGAAAGTTTAGCATAAAATTTTAATGTTTACAATGTGTTCTGTAGAGATTTTTTGTGCCATCAAGAAACAAGCAGGTGTCATCAGCATACTGAGATATTTTATACTCATTTTCACGAATTTTTATGCCTTTAATATTTTTGTTTTTTCTAATTAGAATTGAGAGTATCTCAGCACAAAGAATGAACAGGTACGGTGACAGAGCATCGCCTTGGCGACAGCCCCTCTGAAGTAAGAACCATTCCGACATATGTCCGTTGACAATAACACAGGGTTCTATGTTAGTATAGAATAATTTTATCCATGCACGTACTGATGGGCCAAAGTTAAAGAAATGCAACACTTGATGCATAAATTTCCATGACACCTTGTCAAAAGCGGCAGCAAAATCTATAAGGAGAAGTAAACCTGGGATGTTATTTTTCTCTGTATAAAACAAAATATCATATAACATTCTAATATTTGATGCCATTAATCTGCCTGGTAAAAACCCAGTTTGATCTTCAGATATGATGTTTGCTTGGATATTTTTCAAACGAAAAGCAACTGAAGCAGAGGGGATTTTATATGCAACATTCAAGAGGGAAATTGGTCTCCAGTTTTTCAAATAAAGTTTGTCTTTATTTCCCATGGGAATGCAAGTAATAATCCCTTGCTTTTGTGTTACCGATAATTCTCCATCTGCATATGCATAATTTAAAGATCTAACCAGAACAAAAACCTAAGTCCCCCCAAAAATTAAAATAAAATTCTACAGTATAGCCATCGTTTCCGGGGCTTGTATTATTTGACATTTTTTAAGTGAATTTAGCATTTCATTATATGATAGGGTTCCATCAATGGATTGCTTTTCATTCTCTGAGAGTTTTGGTACATTAAAGCCTTGTAAGATATTATTTAAGGATACGTTTTCCGTCTCTTTTGATTTATTTAGCTTTTCGTAATGATTTTTTGTTTCTACTATAATTTGTTCTTGTGATTTTAAAAGATTGCCTTCCTCCGAAATAAGAGAGTTCATAAACTATGAAACATAATATCTATTTTCCAGGTTAAAAAAGTAACGTGTTTGTTTTTCTCCTTCCTGAATCCATTTGGCTTTAGATCTAATAAAAATACCATTCATTTTTTTTTTTTTTTTTGTTCTTAATTCTGAAAGTTCTCTCTCTCTCTTTTTTTTTTTTTTTTTTTTGTTATCCAGAAGTTGGAAGTTTATTTATTTTATTTATTTATTTATTATTTTTTTTTTTTCATTTTTTTTTTTTTTTTTTTTTTTTCAATTTCTTTCAAATTTCTTTCTTCATTTTTTGATCCATTTTTTTCTTATGTGAAGCGTGACTTGTTATTCCTCTAATATTTAATAGTAATGTTTCCAAAAATAACTGGTCATTAATATTCAAATGACAATCTTGTGATGGAATATCATTTATATCATTAACATTTTCAAGTATATCAACTAGATGCTGTAATTTTGTATCTTGGATGACTTTTTTGACCTTGTCGATATATAATTCATCCCTAAGTAAAGAATTGTTGAATTTCTAATTTACCGAATTCCAAAGATAAAAATATTAGTGAGTGGTCAGTACGGTATCCAGGTAAGATAGAAGTACTCTCAACATCCGTAAACAAGTAATTTAAAATAAGGAAGAAGTGTAGGCGAGCTTTTTTTAAAAAGGATTTTGCTTAAACCATGTACATTCGCTTTTTTCGATATTGTTATCCCGCCAGCAATCCATTAAGTTGAAGTCTGACTTTATATCGTGTAGTTTGTCTCAAACATTTGGATTGTTCAAACGTAAATACATGTAATTATAGCAATCTTTATCTGGACCAAGCACCAGATTAAAATTACCAATTTTTAGCAATTTTTCGAAAACCTTGCCATAAAAATCTGGGTTGTCTCTATTTGGTCCATAAATATTTACAAGTGTAATGTTCTTTTTACATATCTTGCAATTCAAGATCAGGAGATTTCCTTGATCATCTTTTTCTACAGTATTAACTGTACAGTCGTAATTAGTGTTGATGAAAATTGCAACACATCGGGACTGACTATTAAAATTAGAGAAATATGTCTCATAGCACCACATGGCTCGTATATATTTTTCTTCGTTAGTAGTGAAGTGGGTATCCTGTAACATGCATATAGAGTATTTCTTACTCTTCAGGAAATTAAAAATATCATTGCGCTTACCTCCGTCACTTAGACCCTAAACATTCATTGAGATAATAGATACTTTATTAGTGCGTGTTTAAAGGTATAAGAAGTAGACTGAAAAGACATGTGAAAATGATCAAGTAATCATATAATTTCGTATATAAAGCTAGCTTGGGTAGAAAGCATACATGTGTTTTACTAGTGAGAGTGCAGGCGCTTTGCACCGACGTATTGCACGTATGATTTGTTAAAATAGAATAGTTCATAAATACCGCAGTTGACTGAAACCAGGGAATCTTCTATCTTGAATTACGTGTACATTATGAATAAAGGACAACATTATATATTACCTCAATATGGAACTCATCTACACATTTGCTAATATACATTATATACACATTATGCTTCTATTTGTACTTCTCAATACAATATTAAAAATAATAATAATAATAAATAAATAAACAAATAAGTGTGCCATGTTCTGGCAAAAGGGGGCTCGATGCATTTCCGTGACCCACCGTACCATGCGTGGTATCGCCTAATTACGGATCCACAAAATCCATTTTGTCTGACAACCGATACAAATCAAGATGTATAATTATCCCTTGACATTCAGGAAATTTTAAGATGCGAAAAGTTTCGGCCCCTGTTTGCCTACTTTAGTTGCCTTAGCGGGCAGTGTAGGTCAAGATCAGGCTGCACAAAACGTGCAGCCTGATCTTTGATCTACACTGTCCGCCCTGCTGAAACACTTTCCAGAGACAAGACAAGACAAGCATATATTTCCTTTTATTCGGGTCATACTTCTATGCTGAAAATTTTGTTGGTTCATTCGGAGCTATACGGGTTAAAATTTAACACTCTACTGCCGTTGTCAATAAGACCATGCCTAGAGTTTGCACTATATAATAAAAGTGTTTAGTGTGGAAATAACACTTTAAAGCCTATTTCTTACAAACCCGCAAAAAATCCTTTGATTAACCTTTTGCAGTGTTTTAGTTTACGTATGTTTCAAGACTTAAAAATTTTCGCGAACGATGTTGGGATGTAGTACTGCATCAAACATTATTCTGGTTCAGGCCTAATTCTACATACCGTAAAATTTCGACGGTACCATATTGATCAGCCTTGGGGAAAGTCTAAGTAAGTAGACGTTTACCTGGCCTAAATGTTTTAAAAATAGCGACTTTTTCTTCAAGCAATCACAGGCCTTGATAACTGACCTTTGACTTGAAGGACAGCACAAATGTAAACACTACCACGTGTTTAAGCGAAATACAAATAATTGGTGCTCTAGCAAAAGGGGTTCAATACATCTCCGTGATGGATTATAACAAGAATGTCATAACTCAACCACGGATTCATAAAATCCATTTTGTCAAACCTCCGACTGAATAATGCAAAATGGCTCCTTGACATTCAGAAAGTTTAAAGATAGCGAAGAGTTTCTGCGCAGGCTGACATGGGATGACACCCCTCGCACATGCATCGGGACCTCATTTCGAAGAGCATGACACAAATGAATTGTCGATATTTTCAACTCTTGGAAAAAACAACATGGAATGATACCCAAAGAGCATGGTACAAATAAATTGTCACTATTTTCTGCTCTTGGTAAAAGAAAAACTTAGCACAATACAAACTTTCAACGCATGTCTAGATACTGAGCATCGGTAGCCCCTGTGTAGTCGCCCAAATTACACACAGCTATCGCAGACGGAATAGACCAAGATCCGCCCACAAAAATGCTGCTGATCCCGATCTACACAGCCTGCGCTTTAATACATGTTTAAGTGAAATACAAATAAATGGCGCTATAGCAAAAGGGGGTTCAATGCATATCCGTAATAGTTTATAACTTAAAGTCACATGGATCCATAAATTCCACTTTGTCAGACAATCGACTGCATGATGTAAAATGGCTCTTTGACATGCAGAAATTTCAAAGATGGCGAAGAATTTTTGCCCATGTCAGTCCGCACGTAGGGTAAAGCGGGGCAAAACGCCCAGGTGGGGTAAAACTCCCACCCGCCTTAAAATATCAGACACGTGTTTTAGATAGTGACACTTTCTTTCATATATAATTCCACAGCCGACATTTCCAGAAACACGGAGAATTACAGCCTTCACAGCTAACAGTAATTTTCTACACTAAAAAACTTGTTTTTTGACATTTTGATGTAAATTTGCATTTTTAAATACCAGTGTACTGCTCATTTTTTACTGGAACCCATGTCCTCTACTACTGTGTGCTTGTAATGTTAAGTCTTGACTATGTTTAGAGAGATACAAACTAACATTGCTTAAACACGCACCAAGACTATTTATAGTTCAAAGTATCGATACCGCTGTGGGGCAAAAGGCCCATGTCACCGCAGGGGCAAAACGCCTACGGTGGGCGTTTTGTCCCATTCACTGGGCGTTTTGCCCCGAGCTTTCTTTTCTCGTCGGTTATGATTTACCTTTTATAAGCCTTACTTGTAAAGGATTTATTGAACAATTTTATGATAATCCGCAGACATTTTCGCTTGTCAACATCTCCGAATCCATTTCTGGACACAGATCAAAATGAGTATTCAAACAAAGATCATAATACTTTCAATGGAACATGTAAGTCTCATATTTTAATTTCAGCGATAATCTCAGAGCTAAATTACAGTCTCTCCATGAAGGCAACTCTTTATTTCTCTGGCACGTTGCTCACAGTGCCTTGCATGGCCACAGTATTTGACATAAGATCTTACAGGAATTGACATAAGGCGGCTTAAGTATGACCTCGCCAAAACAATAAAAACATTCAACAGCTTTTTAACAGAAATAAGCAAACGTCGGGTAGGACTGGATGCAGGTATTCATGCTGCATCAGAGCCTGAATCTGTGGAACCCGAAAGACACCGGCATGGCCAGCGCCCTGGCTTCATTAAGCATCAGGTAAAGGAATCTTTTGGACTGTACGATTGAATAATTAGTGAACAAGTAATTCTATCCCATCAGAACGACGTTGTCTGAGAGGACAGAGAATGAGACCAGAGGACTCTGAAATCAGCCAGAAAGTACGCCAAAGTCATGCAAAGGATCCAGACTGCAAATAAATTCATTTGGGGAACAGTCCAATCAAGAGTTTCGCGCTCCCTCTACTCAGCCATTAGTGCACCGGAAAATCGTGGACCACTTCTATCTGAGGAGGAAGACTGACCGTGCCTAATATGCGCAGAGCCCTTTTTATATAGCCGTACTTTTCCCAGAGATACCTGGATTGAATGTCAAGCGTCTCGCGACATAGTCAACGAGAAGTGCACGCCGGTTTAAGACCTAGTTATTTACGCTAGTTGTGACAAACGGTTCCTGTTAAGTGATAGCTACGGAATCCTGTTTCCGCCATCCACTTTTCGACCTACGAGGAACTCGAAAAGTAGAAATTAGGCACTAACTTCCACTTTTCTAGCAAAAAAGTTACCCCGAAAAGTCGAAAAGTTGAAGTTTTTGACCTGACAATTGTCAAAAAACTTTCGACGTTTCGATCTCACGTTTATCTCGAAAAGTAGAAATTAGGAAGTACTAACTTCAACTTTTCGCGTTAAACTGCTAGGTCGAAAAGAATCACAGGACTTTGAAATTGTGAAAATTAAATAGATAATCTAATTTTCATGAAATAACTGAAACTTGAACTTCAGAGTCAGATTTAGTCCAACTTCAGTTAACGGTGTAATGTCAACGACATGTCCGATGAGTTAGATTAGAATCAATTCTGCTGTTGTGAAGAAGAGTTAAGACACCTAAAGTCGTATTGAGTGGGATTTTTTTTCTATTTTGTTTCAATATCTATTAGCCGAGTTTTAACTCAGTTTCACATATAGCCTTATTTATATTCCAATTAACTAATGTGATTGAAGTCAAATTTGTCGAAAAGAGTCTTGTAATTGTAAAAATGAGAAGGTCTTGTTTTCATTAAAATTATTAACTATTTAGAAACAGATATTTATGGCTTTTTATCATTGAGAGACTTCATAAGTAGAAGCGACGATCAAATTCTATTGAATTTGCCAGAGTTATGGGACTTTGACATAAAGAAAATTTGGAATTTCATTTTTTTTTTTTTTTTTGTCAATAGTGAGAAAATTAAAGTCAGCTTTCTTATAGGCTTTAAATGAAACTAGAACCGTCGCAATGCGGATAGATATACCCCATCGGCCCCTTTCACTGAAGCAGCACAATCAGAGAACAGAAATGATTTTCAAAACAAAGATCACCTGTAACCTTGACCTTTGACCCATGTGACCCAAGAACAATATGGCATCATCTTGGGTCATGAACAACATTTGTATAACGTTTCAGGGTCCTAGGTCAACAGCTATTGAGTTAGTGCACGGAAACGATTTTCAAACAAAGTTTACTTGTGACCTTGACCTTTGATTTATGTGACCCCCAAAAACACCTCCTTGGATCATGAGCAACATTTGTATGAAGTTTCAGGGTCCTAGGTCAAAGGGCTTTTGAGTTATAGCAAGGAAACGAAAAAGTCTACAGACGGACGAGTTGACAGACAGACAGACAAACAGACAGACAGACATGGTGAAACCAGTATACCCTTTCTACTTCACAGGTGGGGGTATAATGATGGGAGAAAATATCTAATTTCTTAGGGCAATCATGTTTTGCCACACGTCAATGATTGGCTACCATTCGTGGGTATAGCGTTTCTCAAAACAAATCTTTTTATCACAAAGTCTAGTCGTTGATGTATTTTCAGTAAAGTTGAAATTGACTATAATTTATGTTTTGGTTGTAAATTGGCAATGCGACATTCTGGTAACGGTGGGGCAAAACGCCCACGGGGGCTTTTTGCTCCATCAAAAAGGGCATTTTGCCCCGTAGGTGGAGCAAAACGCCCAATTGGCAAGGAAACAAAAATGTCATTTTTATTCTTAGGTCTTGCAATATTTCGTCAATTTTACATTTGTGTTATAAAAGAGCAATACCAGCTCTACATGAAAATTATATATCCATAAATGTCATTCAACTTGTTAACTTAATATAAGCAAAACTCCTTAAGGTAGGCGTTTTGCCCCGCCTTACAATACAGCGTAGGCTGACATGGGATGACACCCCTCGCACATGTATCGAGACCCAATTTCAAACAGCATGGTACAGATGAATTATCACTATTTTCAACACTTGGAAAAAACACTTTTTGAACAATAAACCATTCCAATGGATATCTAAATACTGTGCATCGGTAGCCCCTATCTAGCTGTACCCGCCTAAGTTACACGCAGCTTTCGCAGACGGGATAGACCAGGATCCGCTAGCACAAAAATGCAGTTGATTCTGATTTATGCGGTCTGCACTTTAATACATGTTTAAATGAAATACAAATAAATGACGCTCTGGCAAAAGGGGTTTCAATATATATCCGTGAAAAATTATAACTAGAATGTCACTACCCAACCATGGATCCATAAAAACAATTTTGTCAAAGAATCGACTGCATGATGTAAAATGGTTCTTTGACATGCAGAAAATTTAAAGACAGCGAAGAGTTTCTGCTCATGTCAGCCCGCGACGACTGCGCAGGCTGACATAGGATGACACAAATCCCACATGCATGAGGACCGCATTTCGAAGAGGAAGGTACAAATGAATTGTCACTATTTTCAACTCTTGGAAAAAAACAACTTGAGAACAATATAAAATATAAAAAAATTCAATGGATATCTAAATACTGTGCATCAGTAGCCCCCTGTCTAGCCGCCCAGGTTACACGCAGCTTTCACAGACAGAATAGATCAAGATCCGCCTGCAAACAATGCCGTCGTTCTTGATCCACACAGTCTGAAATGAAGTACAAATAAATGGCACTATAGCAAAAGGGGGTTCATTACATCTTCGTGATTGATTATAACTAGAAAGCCACTACTTAACCATGAATCCATTAAGTCCATTTTGTCAAACAATCGACTGCATGATATAAAATGGTTCTTTGACATGCAGACATTTTTAAAGATACCGAAGAGTTTCTGCCCATGTCAGGCAGCACGGACTGCGCAGGCTGACATGGGATGACACCCCTCGCACATGCATGAAAACCCTATTTCAAAGAGCGTGGTACGAATGAATTGTCATTATTTTTAACTCTTGGTAAAGACAATTTTGGAACAATAAAACATTTCAATGGATATCTAAATACTGTGCATCGGTAGCCCCTGTCCAGCTGTACTCGCCTAAGTTACACGCAGCTTTCGCAGACAGAATAGACCAAGATCTGCTTTTGTTCTTGATCCTCACCGTCTGGACTTGAATAAACATCTAGAGCTCCGATTCTCGACTGGATTTTAAACTAATGATGGCCATAATTATTCTTACAGCAGTCAAGGACCACATGTTCTTTAAGATCCAGAACTTACTAAAGGTGAAGTACAAATTGAAGTCGTCCATGAATTTAAATTCTTAGGTCTTTTATTTGACTCGAAACTCGTTTATTCCTCACATAAATTACCTTAGCAATAAGTTCAAAAAAGCTCTTAATCTTATATGCGTTGTCAACAGTATGGACGGGGAAGCCGACAAAAAAATCCCTTTGAGACTTCATAGATCACTTGTCCGTTCAAAGTTAGATTACGGCTGCATTGTATATGGCTCAGCACGCAATCGTACTTTCGTAAATTGGATCCTATCCATAAACAAGGTGGTTCACGCTTAGCACTTGGCGCCTTTAGAACATCCCCTGTAAATAGTTTGTATGCAGAGGCAAATGAACCATCTTTAAATTTACGCAGGAAGAAACTTTCCTTGCACTATTACTTAAAATTACAGTCAAATACCGATAACCCCTCGAATAAAGTAGTATTTGAACCGCTGTACAAGGATGAATTTCTGAATAGAGAAAAGGTAATAACACCTTTTAGTTTGCGCGGTGAATTGTTGGACATGAGTTGTCTTGATTGCCATCTTGAGGATATATATATATACTGAACGAAATTAGTAACTTCTGCTGTGTTTAAGTGCAGATATACGTAAATATGGAAAGAAGGGTTAAATTATTTTTACTTGCATTCCAAGAGTATTTCAATGTGAATTTGTGTGTAAAATTTTATCGCTCTACGTTCACGGAAAACTGATGAAATGGTTGATTAAATGTGGTAGGGGTCGTAGACCAAAATCACACAGTATGGCCACCTCGAGCATCGAGTACTGCCTGGCATCGTTGGCGCATAGAACCAACAGGTGTGTTGATTTCTGCCTGTGGAATGTTATTCCACTCCTGGATTAAGGCTTGTGTTAGTTCATTGATTTTCGACGGTGGAATAGGGCGACGTCTAACACGCTGGTCCAAGTTATCCCACAGGTGTTGGATGGGATTCAGATCTTGACTTTTGGCGGGCCAGTCATTAATGAATGCAAAATTATTCGTCCTGAGGAAATTCACAATATCTCTAGCTGTATGGCTTGTGGCATTATCACATTGAAACAGAGTGATATTGGCATTATTTTGAAACACTGTGATCACGTGCCTCGCAAGAATCTCATCCCGGTAGCTTTGGGCATTCAAATTCCAATCGATGACGACAAGAGGTGTGCGATAATTATGCGTAGTGCCTGCCCAGACCAAGACGGAACCTGCGCCCCCAAAACGATCTCGTTCAAGTAGACAACAGTCGGCATAACGTTCATTTCTTCTACGGTATACACAAACCCTGCCATCACTTCGATGAATGGAAAATCTCGACTCGTCGGAGAAAAGAACGCTATTCCATTGTTGCCTTTTCCAGCGATGGTGTGTACGTACCCAATTAACACGATTTACACGGCCACGTCGCGTCAATACACAGCCAACGTAAGGACGACGTCCACGAAGACCACCTTCGTGCAGACGATTGCGTACAGTTTGGGCAGATATTCGGTTGTTACGTGTACCAGGGGTGCTAGAAGCAGTGGCAGTGGGAGTTTGAAAACGATTGCGTAGGTGTGTTTTCATGATATAGCGGTCTTGACCAGGCGTCGTGATGCGCGGACGTCCACTACGTGGTAATTCTTCCGTACGCCCCGTTGCTTGGAAACGTTGCCTAAGGTATCGAATAGACCGGCTAGAACTGCTAACAACCCTAGCAACCTCATTCGTTGCCATACCAGCATTAAGCATTCTAATGGCACGTTCACGTAAATTTGATGGAATTTTAGGCATATCAAAAAGAAAGAAAACTTCATATATGTATTTTTTTCAAAGTATTTTTCTTATTGACAACAAAGTCTATAAAATCGGACTGAAAGGTTTGTTTTTATAAACACGGATTATACTGGTCCGTACATACACGACAAAATCGAGTTTAACGTTTTCTCCTTTGTGTAATTCGTACAATTTAGTTATAATTGGTTTTATTTTACACATAATCGTTCGACCAAACATATGTAAGGCATTGGACATGTTGAATTCGTTTCATTACATTAAAAATTAAATATAGAAATCGTTTTTTTTTTGTTTTTTTTGGTTCAGTATATAATCTTGGTTAAGCTACAACAGATCCCATTATTTTTGAAAATATATTCCTTGAAGTAAAAGAACAATACTACCTTTACGAGGAGATACACACCGATGGTTCTACAGATGGAAACAAAGTTGCTGCGTTTGCCGTGCTCAATGCCGAATTGTATCGGTTTCGGCTTCCTAATAATTCTATTTTTTTTCTGCGGAGCTGAAGGGGATAGACCTTGCTCTCAACCATATTCAACAAGACGCTTACTGGCGCTACATTATCTTTACTGGTTCATGCGAGCACTTGAGGGTGAGAAAACAGATAATCCATTAATTGTCAGCCCCCTTGAAAAGTTGTCCGGAATCTGTGAAAAAAGCTGATATTGTTTTCTGTTGGCTCCCTAGCCATATTGGTATCAGTGGCAATGAAGAGGCAGATAAACCTGCCAAGGAGGCATTATCACTGGAAGTTTTACCTTTTAAAGTTCCTTTTAATGATTTCGAACCATTGATTACTGAATTTATTAAAAGTGTATGACAGCAATCCTGGAATGACCCAGTTAACCAAAATAACAAGTTCTTTACAGTGAAGCCAGTTCTTGGCGAGTGGCTTTCAGGACTGCGGACAAGTCGCCGCGAGGGAAGTTATATTGGCCTGTCTTCGCATTGGTGATACATACATGTATTTGTACGCACTCGTACCTCCTCAAAGGAGAAGAAGCATCCCGGTGTATTTTCTGCAATGCATCTCTTACTGTTTAACATATACTTGTAGACTGTATAGACCTTGCACATATAATAGACAGTTTTTTTTTTTCATGTTGACAGTATGGACATTTATTTGATACTGTAAAGTTGGGAGTCTATTTTTGATTTTTTGAAAGAGGTAAGTCTCTATAAAAAGATATAATTTTAAGTCCTATTGACCATCTATACTCTTACACCATGTCACTAGTCTTGTCCTTTAAGTGTTTACACATCTGATATTTTAAGTTTTTCAGCTCCACTGGCCGAAGGCCAACGGGCGTATGTCATGGCCCTATGTCCGTCGTCCGTGCGTGCGTGCGTTAACTTTTATTTCAGACATCTTCTTCTCTGAAACTAGCAATCGGAGTTTAACGAAACTTCACAGAAATGATCCTCTCATGGCCCTCTATAGAAACTCTTGTACCCTGTTTTCTACCATTTCAAAGAGGATTTCCAATGTCTGAGCCACAATAAATTTGTCGTCGGCAAATACTTTGAATTTGGACAAGTCTAAACTTTTGTCATTTTATAAAGTGTTAAGTGGTAAAAGGATTTATATTAAATCATAAGTTTATGGTATATCACGAAGCATGTGTATTCTAAATTCACCTAATTCTGAAAACAATGTCTATAATTTTACGTCGTTTTGAAAACCTATGCTTTATTTTTGTCAGTTAGTTTTTAAAGATCATTACATACATTTTGCCAACCACATGTTAGGTTTGTAACACCTCATGTGTTCATGTCCAGGAAATGAAATGATATAAAGAGATTAATTGTATTTTATTTATTTGCGTCAACAAAGATCCAGCCGTGTTGGACCTACATTATAATCAAAGTGCTGAAGAAGGAAAAGACGTTCTTCTGACTGCAACAATTACAATTCACGGTAGTCCCAGGGAAACATACAAATGGTTGTATAGTAAAACAGAAACTGGAAATAAAACTGCAGTGGCTAACAGTATGATTCATACTATACAAAACGTCTCTAGAAGTGAGGCAGGATTTTATACAATAGAGGCGACAAACCTCATCCATGCTACAGGACATCAGGCTTACAACGAAACTGTCTCACAAACATTCTATTTGAATGTGTTTTGTAAGTACCCGATTCAGTTTTGATTTCTTTGTCTTATTGGCCATCTCTATTAAGAAATCAACATGTATCATACTACCATTCATTGAGTTCACTTACAAGCAAGTGCATTGAAAGTAAACTGTGTTAGACAAGCTCCTGTCATAAGCAAGTACATACGCAAAGGAATTGCGAATTTGATGTTATTTATACTTACATGCACAAATTTGATTTCATCGAATAATAATTTATCCTGCAGTATGTTCTTCGAGTGGATTTCCATAGCAAGGAAAACGGCAACGCATTCTTTTATAAATCGTTATTTCCCTAATTCATGGAACAATCCACTCGAAATGTCAGAGGTAACCTTTATTACGTTAATTATTATATCATTGACAGATACCACAACCATTTCTAACTTTACGATCGGTGGACAACAAGGCAACACCACTTACAATGAGAACGATACCGATATAGAAGTTAGATGTCATGTTGACAGTAACCCTTCTTCTGATATGCAACTGTATGCAAAAACATACAACGGGGAAGTAAAAATAGAAGACAGAAATTCGACATGTATGATTGCGTATACAATTCATACTGCTACATGCTTTGACGCAGGGATATACCGTTGTATGGGAAGCAATGGGTACACAAGGACACCCGTGTCAATGGAGGCGAGACTTTTTGTGAGATGTAATATATTTATTTATTTATAGATAGATAGATAGATAGATAGATTGATGGATAAAAGAGTCGGTCGATGAAACGAAACGGTAGGTTAATGGATAGATAAATGGGCTATTGCTGGACTGATGTTAATCTGGATAAATTGATCAACAGAAGGGTACGTGCGAGAGAAGGTGGATACGTTTCGAGTAGAGGTCGGCTCTTTGGTTTAGAATACCTCATAAAATATGGTAAAAAAATAATTTCAGGTTCGATCTTTTCATTAAGATCTTAACTCAACGAGTATCAATTCTTTAAAGTCGACCTCTTCCGACGGCTAAAAAATAATCCACAGAAAGACAGACATTAGGCTTGAAAAAACAAGCGGGCGGTATAGATGAAGGGTCTGACTGCACTGCTAGGCAATCACATCGTAAATCTATCCCGACTGTAAAAGCACATGCTTTCGCCGATGGCATTGAAAGGGCCTTAATCTATTTTCCTTTTCTCGGGTATGGCTTAAAGGGTTAATCCGGACTACCAAAAAAAAAAAAACGAATTGACATTGCTTTTTCATTGAAAGAGTTACAGATCAATGTTCAACAAATATTTTCGAACACTCATCCTTTTATCACATTTATACAATAAACTGCCTAAGGTTGTGTTGCCAGAGTATTCCACAACAACAACAAAAATTCGCATAGTCCATTTGACTGTAAGAAGAAACATTTACAGTTCTGACACTTTTTTTTTGTTACGGTAATTATAAGAGAAGGAATCACTCAACAGTACATTGCGCGTTCAGTCAGAGCAATATGAACGTACAATTTGTATTATTTCAACTTGTAAAATTTTCAAATTTCAATTTATTCGGAGATAAAGAACATCGATGTTCGCTTATCAAACCAACATATATAAGGTTTGGTTTAGGGTTTGGCAGTCACTTGACATGACTCCATGAACACAACCATCAACACATAGAGTTGACCTAGGCAAATCAGTATACAATTAATGCTAGCCACAATAATATGTTCAAAATGACTCACAACAATGATCATTTTCAGTTTATACCAACCCTGGGATAAACAGTGGCTGTAAAGTTTACAAAGCAAATTAAATAGTTTGAGAGCTGGCCACAGTCATAACAAATAAGAAGAATTACAAAATCTTAGGTGTTCTCTGACGGCGGACACAGTATACAATCGTAATAAAAAGTGTGTGTGTGTGTGGGGGGGGGGGGGGTTTAAAGAAATATTAAAACTTGGGTGGTTCGCGGAGCACAAACCACTCCACTAAATGTCAAGAAAGCAAAACTAAACTCATATAACTGAAGCCACACCAAAGTCCTAGTATTCTGTCCTTTATCTATTTTACGGAGATTCATGGTTACCAGGAGCACTCAATATTATCGAAAACAATTCAATTTTGAAGAACTTGTGTATAATTCCTGGAATTAGAAATAAAATCGTGAAAAAAAACGAGAATTACTGGGCTGGGTGAGGTAGGTATTCGTATTTCTCCTTCAGCTTTTCGGCATTAAATTCTAGCAAGCCGGCCCCCAGCCGGACGGGGGGGGGGGGGGGGGGGGGGCGTGTAGAATTCGCCGACTGCCAGTCCTGTGGAGTGCTAAGTGCCAGTCCTGTGGAGTGCTAAGACCCTATGGAGACAAATTTAGGAAAAAAACAAACCCTTGTTTGTCCTCTAGAGGCCACATTTTCCGTCCCCGTCCAGTACTCACGAACGTTTGTTAGAATGCTTGTTATGTTATCAAGGATAAGTTTGGAAATTGGTTATGTTTGGTCAAAAAGCTCATGTGAGCGATTCAGGCCCTCTTGTATTTTTATTCCTACGTGTAAACTTGAGACCAAAATTAACCAGCTTTGAAACAAAAATTAGCTAGCTTTGGAAACGTAATTTTCTAATATCCATCGATGAAATAGCTTTCTAGCCTCACATGTTCCGCCATTCATGGGGTGTAGTAAGAAACAATCTCCTTCAATAGACAACGCCTGACTGGGCACCTGATAAATATTTAGAGGGGACAGAAAGCTAACTGATAAGCCGCCATTTGTATGTGAATTACACACTGGTCAGTGATGGTCAGTATGTAGATTAACCTCATTCCAACAGTAAACATGGTGAATAGCTGTTGTGTAATGGGTTGTAGTCATAGACACCTCTACAGTTTCATTGTGTGGTAAAGAGTTAAAGTCCCAATAAAGTCCAAATGTAAACAATGCGGGGTAAAAAATGGAATTAAATTTTAATCATACCATTTAAAACTATGTAAATTAATATAACGATGACACTCTCTTAATGTGCGATTGGTCAAAGTTCCATTCACTGGCAGAAGAATTACTTTCAAAACTACAAGAAATACTACCAGGTATCTCTAACTTTTGTTTACATCAATAACGATGACGTAGGTACACCACGTGATACCTTGGAGCTAAGGTAAATGAAAAACAAAATGGAGGACGGTGTGACGGTGTGAGAATCATATTCGACAGAAAACCAAGTTCGTTTACCGAATTTGCCGAATTTGCGACACAGAAAGAACAAACGGGCGTCTATTTTAGGATTTGTTTCTTTTGTTTTGAACAAGAAGCTCCGTGTAAATATACAGAATGAGAGAACTGTCTGAAAACAGATGCGGATTTCAGTTCGCATTCTTGAATCGGTAAGTCGCCTTACGTTCATCTTATATTAATTGTGTTAAAAACAGATTTATCGTTATATATCTGTATTGATTTCCCCATTTACGGTTGGAACAGGATACGTAAGCACTTTCTGATTAATGAATATCGGCTAGTAAGATGAAACACAGGTGAACGGCGAGCGACAGTATAATTCATATATTACACACTAATTTACTATATACTTAGTGTGTAATACATGAATTATACTGTCGCTCGCCGTTCACCTGTGAGATGAAAGTGATCTCTCATTTTTGCGTAGCACCCGATTGACCCATTTTGTTTGCAGAGAATGCAGATAATGATTAAATGTGTATGAATGTAGTCTGAACCTCGGATATACGCGACGCATATTTATTCGGAGATTGGCCATTTACCTAGCAGTCCCTAGTTTTTAGATATCGAAAAAATGCTTTTGAAAACATGGTGGAAATATGAGAAAAAGTCGGTAGACGACATTTTCTCCTATTTTCACAATATTTTTCTTGTATCACAGACAGATTTCATTGTTTGAGAAATATTTGTTTTTCCGCAAATGCCTTAGTGTTGGACAAGGCTAAGTATTTGGTGTGTGTGTGTGTGTGTGTGTGTGTATAACACTTTAGAAATGCAATTGAAACTCAATGTGTTGAATTAAATCTGCACCATTTAAAAAAAAAATGGCTGAATTTCTTGGGTGACACAAATTTGAACGTAGAAACCAATTATCTTTCCCTAATCTGGTCAGTGCACATATCAATGGAATCTTGGTGTTTTTAGCAGATGACAAAATTTTGGACTTGTCTAGATTGAAGCCATTTGCAGACGACATAGCTTGTATTGGATCTACATGATTTGTATTTGAAACAGGAGAAACAATTGTTGAATTAAAGGTAAATACTAGTCAACAGCAGCATTTTCTCCTTTTCCTACAATGTTCTGAAAAGGTTTATGCCTCTGGGTCATTACAGCACTGAATTGTATGTTAACCATTTACTACACAATCCCGAGTTTTTACGACCCTGAGAAATAAGCCTTTTGAAAACATTGTAGGAAAAGGAGAAAATGTTGGTAACCAGCATTTTCTCCTTTTCCCACAATATTTTCTCCCCTATCAAAGTCATATTCTATCGTTTGGCCCACATTAAATTGTCGTCTGCAAATGCTTTCAATTTGGACAAGTCTAAATTTTTGTCGTTTGGTAAAGAGTAAAAGATGAATTTGCACATTATTAGGTCTGGGGTTCGATCTGCTGGTTTTTTCATGGGAGTGTCTTTGGGCAAGACACTTCAGAGCCCTAGCCTAGTACTGGTGAATCCCAGGAAATACATGAATTTGTGTGATGCTGCCATGATATGACTGAAATACTGTTGAAAGCGGAGTAAAACACCATTAAATTTCTAGCACAGAATGTTAAATGATATGTAAATGATATTCCAGAGTATGGATATAATTACTTTACACATCTCTGGCCAATGTGAATGGATCCTCCTACATGATGATACACATACTGAATTATACTGACTGTGCAGATGCAGATGAACCTTGGTTTCTGACTCTGTTATGATTGTGATTCCATCCCAGTAGATTCAGAATTTGGCAACCACTTTTCAGGTACATATGTCTTAATCAGATAAAACAAATTTTATTTTCAATAGCCAAATTCACAAAATTTACATGACTGGTAAAGTAATGAAAATTCAAAACAATGTACATGTATTGCAGTTTCAGGGATTCACCTCAACCCACCGCATGGGCTATACCTTTAAAGAAGCAGTGTAGATTCAAGATTACTGGTATACTGCAAGAAGTTTTTGCTGTCTCATTTTGCTAGATCTTGAATGAAACCCTTATTATAGGCCAGGATGAAAATGGAGCAGAATTCTTGAAAATATGCTGTTGGACAAAATACCGGTAGACAGCTGATTAAGCTGCTACTGTGCTTATGCGACTGAATTTTGTTTTGTCACTTAGGGCTTCACTGTTCTCCTATATTACTTGAGCTGACCCTTGTGATACTAGTAATGCCACACGTTTTATTCAACTGAACAGCTGTAAAGGGCTCAAGGCTTACTTCATGTCTGTGGTAAATGCATAATATAAGTAATCCCTGACTCAGATTCAATTCTCGCTGGGTTTCGTTGGGATGTCCATGGGCAAGTTACTTCAGATATTGTTAAAACTCAGGAAACATATGAATAAATGATCTGTCAAAATGGTATGACTGATATAATGTTGAAAGCTACACGTATGTATCACTCAGTCAATCAAACTGGGCTTCATTTGCAAAAGTGCTGATTACTGAGTAAAAGATACTGCATTACACTGTTCTAGAATTTACAAGTATCATACGTGTAAACAGAATGATTGTCAGAAATTGAAAGGCTAAAAACTACATTCATTTGTTTGATGTATAGCACATACCCATGATTGTATGTGCTACTGTTTAAAGGCCCAGCAGCCACCAAAAGTAAACAAAGTGGGTGTTAAAATGCATTTTGATTTAAGTCATACCTTTTGAAAGTACGAAATTGTTGGGAAGATGACAATCTGTTGTTGTACAGTCAATCCAGGTGTAAGTCAATGGCAAAAAAAAAAAAATTGAAATCAAGTAAAAAGTTAACAAAAGATAGAGCAGCATAGCAACTGCTGACCTACTTTTTGTGTACTTTTTGCTACTATTCGGGCTTTGGGACATATGCCATACTAGAGTAAAGAACATGTGAAGAAAATTAGTAAAAGATTGGAAATGCAGCAGCAGTCAATTTTGATCCATATGGAAAAGTAACAATGTGGAAGATGGATCACATGATTCTTCCCTACAAATGATAAGTAATTACCAATGCTGTTTCAAAACAGGTTTGTTAAAAGCTGTATCTGTACAGTTATGACTTCATACATGTACAGTTTTCAACATTATTTAAGTTAAACCACATGCTGGACAAATGCTGCAATCAATTCTGTTATCAAAGGGAATGAAGTTGGAGTAAACCTACACCTATTACTGTACTGCTGTCTTTTTTTTTACAGTTTCAGATTGAGATAAATTAAAAAAGAGAATACGTCTTTTTTTAATTTTTCAGATATACAGCAGAATAATCAGATTTCCAAAGACATATTCTGTGGTGTTGCTGAAGAATATGTAGCATGTGAAAAGCTGGCCTTCAGTACTACGATATAAAACTGGCTGGTTCAGATCACAGCTCTTACAAAGACAGATATGTTCCATGCAACAATCAAGGTAATATAGTGTAATATTATTTTATTATTTTAAATACATGTACATCACAATAGTCCTACAAGAAGAATTTATTTGTGGACAAAAAATAAAAAAATATATTCATACATACAGAGCAATATTAGAAGCTATTGCTTGCCCTCAACTCTTTACCAAACAACAATATTTTGGACATTTCCAAAATGGAAGCATTTGCAGACGACAAAATAAATGGGACTCAAAAACTGAAATTTGTTTTGGGAAAGGTAGAAAACATTGTGGGAAAAGGAGAAAATGCTGGTTACCAGCATTTTCTCCTTTTCCCACAATGTTTTCAAAAGGCTTCTTTCCCAGGGTCTTTAAAAGTTGGGATTGTGTGGTAAAGGGTTAACCAAAACATCCAAGTTATTATGTAAAGCACTATTTAATCATTTTAACAAAGAGAAATGCTTTTGAAACATTATGGAAATAGCAGAATTGCTGGTTACCAGTATTTTTTCCTTTTCCCATATTGTTTACTATTCTTCTTGAAGCAAATCTTTTCATTTGAGCTACTACGTCCAATTCTTCATCTGCAATTGTTTCCAATTTGAACTAAAATTTTACCAACTGGTAAAAGGTTGCGCACCTGCTTGGAAAGTAAGAAAATGGTAGCCGTCTTGCTTTATTTTGACAAAACTTGTTTCATAGTAGCAGAAAGTATAGATCTTACATCAGACTACATGTTATGTGCAGTCTGATCTTTATCTACACTGTCTGCAAAAACAACTTTTGTCTGCAAAAACAACTTAAGTTGGTTCCAGGGCTTTAAGCCGCACCCTGTAGCTCAGTCTGTAGCGTAAGGGACTTGAGAACAGGAGGTCGCTGGTTCGATCCCTGGCTTGGCCAATTTCTTTCCGAGGATTGATGATAGTCATCGCGACAGGATTCATTCCTCTCTCACCGCTGACCATTGTTTCGACAATGGTTATGTGGGAAAGCAGCCAGTGGCTTGGAAAGAATATTGTGTGGAGTACTGGTAAATGAAACTCCAGGAAAGCATTGATAGGTGCACTGGCCGCCGCGATATAACTGAAATAATGTTGAAAACGGCGTTAAACACCATACAATCAATACAATCAAACTACAAAAAGTAACCTCCCCCAGCTTTATTGCCAGTAATATCTCTTTACCAAACAACAAAATTTTAGACTGGTCCAAATTGAAAGCAGTTGCAGACGACAAAATAAATGTGACTGAAAAATTGAAATTTGTTATGGGAAGGGTAGAAAACACTGTGGGAAAAAGAGAAAATGCTGGTTACCAGCATTTCCTCCTTTTCTCACAATGTTTTCAAAAAGCTTCTTTCTCAGGGTCGTTAAAAGTCAGGATTGTGTGGTAAAGGGATATCAGTTATTGACCCAGTGAACATGAGTAAGTGTACAGCTACTGCTATACAGTTGAAATACTGTTGAAAACAGATTTATTGCATTGTGACATATATCAGTCAAATACATTTACTTGTTTCTTTTTCTCTTCCTACCTTAGGTGCTCTATGATGGAAAGTTTTACGTGAACAGTATTTTTGCCCAAGATACAGATAGCCAGTATTAAGTTTTTACAACAGTCATGAAGAATATTGAATTAAGATTACCAATATCATTAACTCTTTACCAAACGACAAAATTTTAGACTGGTCCAAACTGAAAGCACTTGCAGACGACAAAATAAATGTGATTGAAAAATTGAAATTTGTTTTGGGAAGGATAGAAAACATTGTGGGAAAAGGAGAAAATGCTGGTTACCACAATGTTTTCAAAAGCCCTCTTCTTCAGGGTCATTAAAACCCGGGTTTGTGTGGTAAAGAGTTGCGTGTGATATTTTTGTGACCGTTTTTTTTATTACTAAAAGGAAAATTATTGAAAGATACTAAACTCTATTTTCAGTTTAAGCCTTTACCACACACTCACAGTTTTTAACAGCCCTGAGAGAGAAGCCCTTTGAAAACACTGTAGGAAAAGGAGAAAATGCTGGTAACCAGCATTTTCTCCTTTTCCCACAGTGTTTTCTTCCCTTCCGAAAAAGAATCTTAATTTTAGAGTCACAATTATTTTGTCAACTGCAAATGCTTTCAATATGGACTAGCATAAAATTTTGTCATTTGGGAAAGGGTTACAGTTTTAATTCATGTTTATGAATTTTAAAGCAAAACCATATCTTACAAAGTTCGAGACCAATAAAAAGTACATTTGAGCAAACTGCAATTGTTTTCACTATCTACATATTTTCAAGCTTTTAAATCAAGTATACAATGGTCCTTTAGCAAACAATCTCGTCTTTTAATGACCCCCAGGAGATAGCTTTAGAAACTTCGTGGGTGAAGGAGAAAATGTTGGTAACCAGCATTTTCTTCTATTCCCTCAATGATTTCTACCATTTCAATGACAAATCTAATCCTTTCCGTCACACTGAATTATAGTAGTTGTCAAAAAACACTTCCAATTTGGACTTGTCCAAAGTCTGTCATCTGGTAAACTGTTAACCCATTTTTGCACATAGTTTTTAACTCTTGACAAACAACAAAATTTTAGACTTGAAAGTATTTGCAGATGATAAATGGGACTCAAGTATTGAAATTTGCTTTTGAAAGGGTAGAAAAAGTTATGGGAAAATGAAAAAAAAAATGCTGGTAACCAGAGAATTTCAACAATGTTTTCAAAAGTCTTCATCTCTAGGGTCGTGAAAACTCAAGATTGTTTAGTAAAGGATTAAACCGACAAAAAACCTTTTTAAAGTACCTCACACAATACTATTTCCAAGCCACAGGCTGCTTTCCCACATGTCTCAATGAATATCATCAATTCTAAGAAATTGGAAAAGCCAGGAATCAAACCACTGACCCCCTGTTCTCAAGTCCTTGACTGAGCTACCTGGGCTTTGTCCTCTTCATAAGTAAATACCTGTGTATAGTAACATGAACCAGGCTATGGCAAAAGGGGCTTAAGGCACCTCTGTGATGCAGGATACCTAGCAAGTCATAACATAATCATGGATCCACAGAGTTCATTTTTTTCTAACAACTGACTGAATCATGAGGTGGAATGGTCCTATTACATACAGAAAATTGTCCAATAGTGAAAAGTTTCGTCTCAGGTCAGCCTGTGCAGTCCACACAGGCTGACCTGCTTCGATACTTTTCACAGATGCATTAAACCCCCTTATTACAGAGCATAGCTCATAAGCAAAATCAGTCATCTTATACCCATTATCTATTCCAGCACTCAGAAAGCAATAGCTCATAACTGTATCTGTCCAAACTTGTTTTCTAGCTTTATTGTCTGTAGATGATGTGTATAGGTATATGTATAGGTAGAGTTCTTATTTTGAATTTTACTCACTCAAATTGTTCCAAAAGAAACATCCAAAATCCACAATTTTGATCCAAAATTCTAAAATTACGATCACCAATCACTGCAGAAGTCCATTCCGATGTTACTGGTATATTGTTAAGTCAGTAGATGCACTAATATTGTCCATATTTGTCTATAAACTGAGAGCGATTTTTTCCCTGTCCACATTGTTCAAATGTCACGTCACTCTGTCCAAAATGAGACACTGAAATGACAAGAACATAAATTTCTTTTTAACTTTTTACCACACAATCCCGACTTTTAACAACCCTGAAAGAAAAGGCTTTTGAAAACATTGTGGGAAAAAGAGAAAATGCTGGTAACCAGCATTTTCTCCTTTTCCCACAATGTTTACTACCCTATCAAAAAGAGAAATCATCAATTTAGCAACACTTAATTTGTCGTCTGCAAAATTAATGCTTTCAATTTGGTTCAGTCTAAAATTATGTCGTTTGGTAAAGAGTTAAATAATGCAAAGTATGTATGGGCCATACTCGGGCAAAAGGGGGCTTAATGCATCTCCAGGTGCTTTGAAAACATTGTGAGAAAAGGAGAAAATGCAGATAACCAGCATTTTCTTGATTCCACACTATGTTTTCTACCCGAATAAAAACAAATTTCATCATTTGAGCCACAATTAAATTTTTGGCTGCAAATACTTTGAATTTGGACTAGTCCAAAATTTTGTTGTTTGGTAGAGTTAAATGAAATCCTAAAGAGGCCATTTAACAACTATGTCCTTGTATCTTACACTGCCATTGAGACTGCATTCGCATTTTGAGTCTGAAATACAAATTTATATAAGGTCTCCCTGGCTCAGTGGTAAAGTGTAGCACTCAACCTGGAGGTCCGAGCTTTGAGCCTCACTGGAAGCAATGGGTTTTTCATAAGAGTGTCCTTGGGCATGACACTACAGAGCCATAGCCTTGCACAATTTAAACCCAGGGTATACATGAACAAGCAAACTGACGCAATGAAATGACTGATATAATGTTGAATGCCGCATTAAACACCATTCGATCAATCAAGTAAATTTAGATTGAAAAACACATGTATTTTTAATCTACTAGTCTCAGATTGTATCTCTAGAACTATTTTACAAGATAGGTTCATTTCTTTATACAGTGAACCCTGCCCTTGTGGCCACCTTCATACTAATTCTTTTCAAGCTGATAAAATTTCTAACTTGTCCAAATTGAAAGCATTTGTGGACAACAAATTGAATGTGGCTCAAATGACGGAACTTGTCTAAAAAGGTAAAATCACTTGGAAATAGAAAATGTTGCTTTTCACCTTTTTTCATTATGTTTCAAAAGCCTTCTTTTTCAAGGTAAAAAAAGAACACAATTTAAGAGTCTTTTTGGTGCTGGCTTAATACAAAGCAGCTTTTGAGTGTACCTTTTGTGCTTGCTTACTAAAAGTTGGACTTTAATTTGTTTTAGCCCCAAGGCATACCTTTTTCTCTCTCAAGAGTACATTACTTTTACGAAATACTACTGCAGAGCCCTAGTGGTGCAGCTAGTCGCATAAAGGACTTGAGATTGGGGGATTGCTGCTTCATATCCCTAGCTCAGCCAATTTCTTTCCCAGGATTGATGATAGTCATTGCAACAGGATACATTCCCCTCTCAATGCTAATCAGTGTATTGACAATGATTATGTGGAAAAGCAGCCAGTGGGATATTATGCAAAGTACTGGAAACAGAAACTCTTGATAAGCATGGACAGGTGCACTGGCTGCCGTGATAAAACTGAAATAATGTTGAAAATGGCACTAAACAACCGACAACTGGGGAATATTCACAAAAAAAAATCAACTAAATGGAGAAATGTGAGAAAGGAGCAGTTGCTTGTAGCAAACAATTGCTCCTTTCAAAAATTTATGGCAAGGGTGTAAAAAAGTTGTATTTGATCAATCATCCCTTCAGCAGCTGATCCTTTCTAAGCTTAAAATATAATAGACTTCAAAGTTCTAACATTAATGTGTAATAGATGTAGATCTAAATATCATTCAAATACCTGTTGACATGGACTGTGCTAAAATCTGTGAAAAAAAAAATCGTCGTACAGCAGAGATATAATAACACCAGACTGGGATATCTATTGGTCGGTTAACAAACATCTTGGTCTCTCTGTATCACACCCTAAAAAGATACACTGTTTTTAGATTGGAAAGAGAAGAGATCAGTAAAAAATGACATAAAAAATATTTTTCATAATCACAATGTGGTAGATAAATATTACTTGAGTACTAGTAAACTTCTACTTTTGTCTTCAATCGTTTTGCACTCCAACAACTTGAAGTACATGTATTTACCAGCTTTGGAATATGTATCTATAATTTTGAAAAGTATGGTTCATCTGCATGCAATAACTTGACTGATGAAGTAACATCAACTCTATCTTCAAAAACTAGCAGTAAAAATAACTATAAGCAATGTGTTTTACTCTTGAAAGTTGAGAAATATCCTTTGTTGACAGCATAGATCGAGATCAGATTGCACCTAGTAAGAGGTCTGACCTTTGATATAAAACGTCCACCACCTGATGCTAAACTCAGGTCAAAATTCGCTAGTAATTACAGACCAAAAAAAAAACCCACAAAGTTCTTAACTTTTTCATTACCTACGAAGATCAAGATCAGATCGCACATAATGTAAAGTCTGATCTTCGTTATAAACCGTCCACATTTTCTTTGACTTATTCTCCATGGCTCATATTACAAACCTTTATACCCTGTGTAGACATTCGATTTTGTATGCGCCGAATTTCTTACTAGTCGAAATTGTAATAGGCCGAAAGTGTTATAGGCCGAGATGTCATTCGATGTTTGGACGACTCTTGACAAGAAGAAATAGGCATATCATGATCGAAATAGATATAACACAACTCCGATTTTTCAATCAAATGCATACAAATAAATTAGATACGATGAGCGAAGGTAATTTAACGAAAATTAAAGACTTACCGAAGTTTCGCAACGTTTTCTAAGCAGAGAAAGCACATCGTCTGTGTAATACGTCATCGGTCACATGGTGTCTACAAATAGGACACCAGAATGATTTTTTGTATGGTTCTGTGACATGAACCGATGCTGCAATGAACGCCCCTATCCCTTTGGCGACAAAATAAGAGTAAATCTAACAGATTCGTGCCTTTTTTCAAGCATAAAAAAATTCTAATTTTAGACTTTATTGGGGCTTTAAGAACAGTAGGGACAGAAAACGCTGTTTATATTCTGCATACTATACAATGCAGGTTTTTTAAAAGTGCAGTAGGGACAAGAAACGGCAAAAAGCTTGTACACAATATAGAATGGAGGTCCCTGGTTATGTCAGTAGAAACAGAAAATGCTCTAAACAATGTGCACACCGTAAAATGCAGATCTCGGGTTACGACAGTTAGGATAGAAAATACCCTAAATAATATGCATACCACATAATGCAGGTCCCTTGATACTGCAGTACGTACTGAAATTGCAAAGAACTGTGCACACCAAAGAATGCAAGTCTCTTCCAGGAACAGTTGGGTGAGAAAAAAGTTTTAAATAATGTGCATCAGTACAATGCAGGTCCCTTGTAAATGCAATTGGGGGTTGATTAATTAAATTGTGTTTTACGCCAGTTTCAACAATATGTCAGTCATATCACGGCAGCTGCTCTCATAATCATGTATGCCCTTGGTTTCACTAGCACTAGGTTGAAGCGCTGACGTATCTTGCCCAAGGACATTCCAACAAAAACAAAGTAAGTGCCTCCAGTAAGGTTTAGGGCCTCAATGTTGCGAGTCCTACCCTTTTCAAATTATTCACAAAGGGCCAGGAGGCGCCAAATTCTGTCCACACCATAATTATAATGCATGTCCCTTCTATCTGCAGTAAGGACAGAAAAGTCCAAGAATAATGTGCATAGCATGTAATGCAGGTACCGGGTTACAACAGCAAGGTGTGAAAACACCCAAATAAAAATGCGCACGCCATAATGAAGGTCCTTTGTAAATGCAGTAGGGTCATAAAACGCTGAACAACTGTGCACACCATAGAATGCAGTGTTAGAAACACTTTGGTAAAAAAACGGATATTTGTAATAACATACCACTCTAAATGATGTGCACACCATTCAATACAGGTCCCTAGAAAGTGCAGTAGGAACGGGAAACGGCAAAAAACTGTGCACGCCATAGAATGGAGGTCCCTGGCTTCTGTAGTACGGAACACGCTCTAAATAGATAAATGATGTGCACACTTTTGAATGTAGGTCTCTTTTAAGAACAGTATGGACAGGAAATACGGTAAATAATGTTTACATCGCACAACGAATGTTTCTTGAGGGTGCACAGACTGCGCCAAAACACTATGCACACCATAAACTGCAAGTCCCTTTTAAAGAATAGTATGAACAAAAAACGCTTAAAATGACGTGCAAACCATACAATACAGTTCCCTTTAAAGTGCAGAAGGGACAGGAAAGGCAAAACTGTGCACACCATAGAATGCAGGTCCCTGATTGCAACAGTAGGGATATAATCAAAGGACTGAGAGTCGCCTGGTGTGTAAAGGTGTGTAAACTCATCTGCTTTACATCACCCTTTTTTGAATTTCAAAACAAAAATCTATTAACAGTATTCAAGGTCCAAAGTAAGCTGACCGCATAATTTGTATATGCAAGCATAGGTTCTGAATTGTCACCCTAACATTACAAACAAAAATATCAAACTTCACACAAAAAAGAAATATGTAGAGAGAATTGTGCTTTCTAAAGTGACCTAGTCTTTTACCCTAGTGACTGCAATTAAAAAAAGAAAAGGTTATCAAAAGGTATCGTCAAAATACAATATCTGATGAAGTTCTATCGCCATTTGCAGTTCCTCCTAAGCTTAATGCCTTATAAGAATCTGGGCAAAACTAAGGCCTCTGGTTTGCTGCAGGAGAAATCTTCACCTGGAGAAATTGTCCCTAAATTGAATTTTGGAGAAATTGTCCCCATATTCAAAATTCTTTTATAGTGTTTTTAAAGATGACGTAGAAAACTTTTTTTTTTTTAACTTTTTCTTCCCTGCTACTTAGGTTTTCTTAATTCAAGTGCTATAAACTATCATTGTTACTACAGCAATGACTAGAAATGTCGCTGATACAGCACAAGCCAAACAATATGGCCAAATAACGTGACCATCGGCCTCTGAGGCCCAAACAACCATTCTCTTATGTCTGGCCTAGTGAGTCACATTTCCACCAGAGGCAATCTATTTTCAACATATGCAGTATTTGATGTCCGTTGGACTGGAGGCTCTACTATACAGTGAGACACTACTATGCAGTAACTTTCATCAGCGTAGCTGACTACGCTGGTCTACTTCATGGTTTTGACATACTGGAATGAATAAATACAATTTCGAGAATGATAAAAAATGTTGACACATTTATTCTACGCCCCCACCCCTTCTCAGGCCTGTTTGAAATCACGAAGCTTGCAATCGCTAATTAATATCTTTGAACTTTTTAAAAGCGTTACACTATAATCCATTACCATATGTCTACATGTATTTTCAGTCACATCAATTTTAGCAATAACTAGTCACTACTCGACCCTTCTTGTCGCTTCCTGGCCCCGTGCATTTAGAAAAAAATATTGAGAACGATCTCATACTTAGCACAAAACCGTACTCAACGGCCTGAGTTTTGCTCACGGGAGTTTTGAACTCAGACGATGCTTATAAACGTCGCCTTAGAACGTTTTCATCTGGGCACAAACGTAACGAACGTAAGCGACACAACATCTAAAAATAGCCAATACAAGAAAATTCAGCCAAGAAAGTTCAGCCCATGGACCATGGCCAACCACGTTTATAGAGAAGACTCGGCCCAAAAATTCTGAAGTTCGGCCCCGAAAATGAGAAGATTCGGCCCAATTATTTTTCTTAATTATGATTATGCTTAACTTGTCATGATTTATGGTACATACTACAGGTTCGGAAAATGGCAAGTTCGGTATAAATTATCTATATGAATGAATGAATGAATGAATGAGTGAAGGTTTAAGGCCCGTCTACATCAAAGGTCACATTGGGCGCACTAACAAATGAATTATCTATATAGTAAATGATTTGGAGGTTTCCATGAAACAGACTGTTATATAACTATAAAAGTACAGTATACTTTTAGTACTTTATTATCATTATTTCTTAATGTGCCCGAGACATCCCCCCCCACACCACACACACACACACTCTCTTAAGAAGGTCTGATGCGGTTGTCAATGATTGGGTTTTGCTCCGATGAATGGAGACAGGTGTTGGTGATGAAAGCCATGTAAAGGTGTGATAAACGCCATTCTGCAGCATCTCTTTCCATTATCTACACTTTAAATCAATTAACCTTCCACTACCTTTTAACAGAACTTCGTTGTCATTTACCAAAACCCCTGTCACCCCTTGATATAAATCTTAGTCGCAGCCATAGTTCACTCAAATAGTTTGGGGCATTTGAAATGGACTTTTCGGAAAGATTTGACTGAGGTGTGTTTTAGTATATATGATGCTGCTATCGCTAGCATATTGATAATTAGCAGATGTTGAGGCATGTTGACGCAGTGTCACAACTTTCTTTACAAAACCAACCAAATTTGGACGCTGTCAAAGACCAAGTATGGGCAAAAACATATACATACGCATAAAATACATTACAACTTTAATTTATATTTCAAACGAAATCGTTTTATAGGTAGTAAACCAGATAAATAAATTTTACATAATTTTCATAATATATGAGTGGAAATTAAAAAAAAAAAAAAAAAAAAAATTACATATTCTAATCGGATGCTGAACATTGACAAACAACATAGAGGCTTTGACATCTGATGCTAGCTAGTGTCGATCCAGCTAGTTTGCCGGATCCTGCAAATTAAAATAAATTGAATTCTTATCCTGAACAATTAACAAAAAGTGATTTTGGGGAAAATTATCGTAGTTTTAGGAGTTTTAATAACGAAATCAACACAAAAACTAGCTTCGGTGGTATTTTCTTGAAATTAGTAGCCCCCTACCTTAAAATGTAATGAAGTAGCAACCAAACTTAAAACGTAGTGTTTACGTGACAACCAATCAACTTCCGTTTAAAAATAGAACACCGTGGGTTTTTTACCATCGATTATTACCAGCATATTATCTGGAAGAGCTTATGTATTGTCCTTCCAGCTACGATTCGGATGTGGAAAATGATTTTAAATCTGTTAGCAAAACATTTAATCAACACCGCATTTCTTCGGATACAATGTCCTGCCGTCGTTCTGCATCAAACTATGAGTCGGACTCCTGAAGACGAGCAAGAATGCGCTCCTTGAGCATGAGACTGAGCTCAAACAAGTTTTATAAGCACGGGGCTGGACGTAATGTTGGACCGCCACAATAATTAATTAGTAGGATTTAAAACTGCGTCCACACCAGTTGAAAGCTGTAGATCTATATATTGCTTTGGTATAAACTAAGTATTCGCGAGCCAAGCCCCCGTAGCTCAGTCGGTAGCGTACAGAACTTTAGAACAGGAGGTCGCTGGTTCGATCCCTGCCTTGGCCAATTTCTTTCCGAGGATTGATGATAGTCGTTGCGACAGAATTCATTCCTCTCTCACCGCTGACCATTGTTCTGACTATGGTTATGTGGGAAAGCAGCCAGTGGCTTGGAAAGAATATTGTGCGGAGTACTGGTAAAAGAAACTCCAGGAAAGCATGGATAGGTGCACTGGCCGCCGCGATATAACTGAAATAATGTTGAAAACGGCGTTAAACCCCATACAATCAATCAATCAAAGTATTCGCGATTCACAAATTACGTGACATTATGTCCATCTTTGACAAGGACTGCAAGAAAGTTGTAATTTGTGTGGGTTATTGTAGATCTACTTTTGGGTATTTCAGTTCTGGTGGAGTGAAGAATCAAGCCCTCAGATTGGTGGTTGTAAGAACTGCGCAATTTCCACTTAAATTCTGAATTCACTCAAAATCAAAAGTCGATGAGGGACAACGCAAACAACGGTGATTGATTTATAAATATGTAAATTTATGAAGAACCTCTGGTACACATTACATCACATCACGTGATCGCAATGTCTATATTTGTCCAACTGCTATACTTAAACGTCGCTTTTATGTCACTTACATGTATATACACACACAAAATCTACACAGACAACATTGAACGCTTATTATAAATTTTGGAGCTATTCCATGTGTTTATTCAAGAATGTAGATTACTGTTTGTAAGATTTTTTTGCCATTCATTTCAATCGTAAAAGATATTTCGTATAATCCTTAACAAGTGACACAGAATCGCTGTTCAACTGTACATTCCATCTTTAGAAGAATCTGCTGACCGGTAATTTAGTGCAGACAAGGGCCGTGCACGTTACGTACGGCCTTACCACAGTGTTTTGGTTCAGCCAAAATATGCGAGTGCAAGGAAGTAATGTAAAGTCTAGAATAAGAAGTTGTGTAGTTCCAAGCTTATGTACAATTCTTCCACAAATGGAAGCGTGGCGTAGAAAAGACGATTTCAGTCGTAGAGTATTTCTTTGTAGGCGTATCCGGAAACTATTTTAAAACTGCCAAATACATAGATATATGCAAATTATACTTGATGCTTGTGTAAACGATTGGTTACCGTATATGCAAGTGGACGAAATGATCGTTTCAAAGATTCGAACAGTTCAGTCTTTAAAGACATATTCATGATCACAAAATGCACAATTTCTGAGTTATAAGTTTACAACGGAAAAAAAAAAAAAAAAAACTTGCTTGTTCACCGAATAAGTACGGAACTAGGTTACGTCTCGCAAACCAGAACTGGGACAGGAAGCAGGAGAAGGCCGTAGGTATGCTTACGTCACCCCATGGATCAAGATGATAACAATGAGAGCCTGGTTGCTACGCAACCAGGCGACTCAAAAATGATTGAATGCAGGTCCTTCATTATGGCACTTGGCAATGCATGTGGTAGTAACTCTCTGTGAATGTGTAAACTGTCTTGTATTAATTGAAAAACATTCGGGAAAATAAGTAATATATTAGTAAATATTATATATTAAAATGTGTCAGAATTTTTATGGAAAAAATATCAATATTTTAGTGTATTTGGGTATCGTGGGGCGTCTTTGTGTGCCCTGGGGTAAATGGACCACCATATATATAGCAAAAGAGTCGGAGACGTATCCATATATAGCAATAGAGGTGTGGCGAAATTGATATTTGATTGATTAGCATTGTATGGTGCAAATGCATGTATGGTGTGTAACTATACAAAACCCTTCAGCATTTCGGCATTTAATTCTAGCAAGACGGTACGCAACATTTTATTGTCGTGAGAAATACACAGAATCGATCCTCCCCATATGTTTTATGCATGATTGTATTTAAAATCATTTGCAAGACTTTCAAAAGCTGTTTACTACAATGAGCGTATTTTTCTATCATTCTCAGCGTTATTGAAAATGTTTCCATAAGTAATGGCGATTGTGTGTCATTTGCTCAGGGTTACCCCCCCCCCCCCCTCAATTATTTCAAAATCAGGCAAAAAGTAAGCAAAAGATAGAGTAACCTGGCAGCATTTAAACTAGTTTTCAAATTAATTTCACCGTCAGCGACTAACACTTGGACCGACTGTACAATAACAAGATTGTCATCTTCACAATCATTTCCATCCTTTAATGGATATTACTTAAATTCAAATGCATTTTAACCCCCGTTTTGTTCACTTTCGACAGCTATTGTTATTTTAAATTAATTTATGCGTCCGAGTTATTCCTGAACAGTTCAAAATGTATTTTTTTTTTCGATGGATTGAAATGTACTACATAGCGTTAACCCTATCCTGAAAAAATAAATTCAAACTTCCAAATTAAAAGAGCCTGTAGACAATTTAAAAATGGTTTAAATGGGATTCAAACGCTGGTTGTTTAGAAAATACTGTGAGGAAAGGCGAAAGTGCTTTTAATGGGCAATTACAACTTTTACCAAAATGTGTTCCAAAGCCTTTCCATACCCATGTTAAATCGAACATACGAGTTTTGAATGTTTAAACGAAAATTTGTCATTTAGGGGAGTTCAACCATATCTATGAAGCTACGGCGCCCGTGAATTCATTCAATGATCGTTCGACTGCAGTTCAGAAATCACACGTAAGCAGGGATACGGGCATCATACGGGCGCTGTAAATTCATCTTAGGTCAAATGTATCCAGGGCATTAACTAGGCATAAGATCAAACTTTATCTTTTCATTCTGTTCTGTTTAAAAGCCAGCTATATAAACCCGACCTATCCTTGCAGGCTTGACTGAATAAGTGAGTGGTATACATAAAAGATTAAACGGCACTTTCCGTGCAGTCTGATCTTAATCTATTTTGTTAGCAGAAACCCCTATCCACCGCTATGGCAAGCTTTACTGAACAATGTTCAATACGATTCTTTGAACATTCACTGCTTCATTACTTGTACAAACATTGCAAAAGGTGTTATTCCCAGAGTATTTTACAATGAAGCGGACAGTGGAGATCAAAGATCAAGTTGCACATCAAGCCTGATCTTGATCAATATTGTACGTAAAAAGTTAGTCTGATCTTTATAAACATTGCCATCAAATCTACTATAGTTGTGCTCAGAGGTTTAAAGGATAGTCCGCTTCACTGTTAAGTCAAACCAAAATTAGTAATCAAAGGACTGATAGTCCTGAGAGTCACCTGGTGTGTAATGATGCGTAAACTCATCTTCTTTACATCACCTTTTTTTTGAATTTCAAAACAAAAATCTATTAACAGTATTCAAGATCCAAAGTAACCTGACCGCGAAAAATTTGTATATGCAAGCATAGGTTCTGAATTGTCATCCTAACATTACTAACAAAAATATCAAACTTCACACAAAAAAGAACTACGTAGAGAGAATTGTGCTTTATGTATAAGTAATAGCTTTGAAAAGTCCAAAGTGACCTAGTCTTTTACCCCCGTGACTTCAGTTAAAAAAAGAAAATATTATCAAAAGGTATCGTCAAGATAAAATAACTGATGAAGTTCTATCGCTACTTGCAGTTCCTCCTTAGCTTAATGCCTCAAAAGAATCTAACCAAAACTAAGGCCTCTGGGTGGCTGCAGGAGAAATATTCCCCTGGAGAAATTGTCCCCATATTCAAAATTCTTTTATAGTGTTTTAAAGATGTTTTAGAAAACTTTTTTTTAAAACTTTTTCTTCACTACTACTTAGGTTTTCTTAAGTGTTATAAACTGTCGTTGTTAATACAGCAATGACTAGAAATGTCGCTGCTACAACACAAGCTAAACAGCCTCTGAGGCCCACACAACCCTTTCTCTTATGTCTGGCGTAGTGAGCCACATTTTCACCAGAGGCAACCAATTTCCCACCCTCGTTAACCCGAGTCTGAAGTATTACCATTCATCACCCCTGGGACATTCAATTGCGAAACCGTCGTTTCTATGAATATTCATAAGATTGCTAATTATACCCAACAGCCAACTGAGTTGTCGATAGCATAATGATACTCTCTTGTAGTGGAGGATAATCACATTTCGTCCTTTGATATGAATAAACCGGGTAAAACCCACGTCATTATCAATGAATATAGCGGCCGCCGGTGGGCCCTTCTTCTGTGGCATTTGCATTACGACAATCCAGGGCAGACATTACAAATCCTTGTATACGAAGGCAAATATTCAGAAATACAGCGTGCTGTTGCAGTCCTTTGGGATATGTAGCAGGGATGGCGCCGTCCTCGTTGACCCAGTTCCGATGTATTCCATAAACTACATTCATCGATTTGATTGGTTGTAGACAAGGTGAAAATAGAAATGATGGCATACGGTTGATAAAAATAGATTGAATTTTCTCACAGAAAAACTGCGATTACAAATCAAAATGCCTCATGAATATTTCATGACAACGAGAAAACATACTCGAGATAACCCAGGGGCGATGAATGTAGTTTACGGATTACATCGGAACTTGGTCAGTGAGGATGCCAATTTCAATCGTGTGCAGTATTCCATCAAACTAAACATTTCCACCAAGTTTGGTGTCCGTTGGACGGGAGACTCTACTATACAGTGAGACGCTACTATATAGTACCCATAACCTTCACCAACGTAGCTGACTACGCTGGTATACTTCATGGTTTTGACATACTGGAATGAATAAATACAATTTTGAGAATGATAGAAAATGTTGACATATTTATGCTGAGTCCCCTCTTCTCAGGCCTGTTTGAAATCACGAAGCTTGCAACCGCTAATTGATATCTTTTATCTTTTTAAAAGCGTTACCTTATAACCCGTTACAGTATGTCTACATATTCATACACATCAATTTTAGCAATAACTAGTCACTGCTCGACCCTTCTTGTCGCTTCCTGGCCATGTGCAATTAAAAAAAAAAAAACATATTGAGAACGAGCTCATGCTTAGCACAAAACTGTACTCAACGGCCTAAGTTTTGCTCAGGGAAGTTTTGAACTCAGAAGATGCTTATATACGTCGCTTTAGAACGTTTTCTTCTGAGCACAGTACGCACTAAAAATTCGTTCACGAACGTGAGCGACCCAACATCTAAAAATAGCCGATACTAGAAGATTCGGCCACAAGAAGACTCAGCCCATGGATCATGGCAAACCAAGTTTTTAAAGAAGACTCGGGCCAAAAATTCTGAAAGTTCGGCCCCGAAAATGAGAAGATTCGGCCCAATTACTTTTCTCAGTTATGATTATGCTTAACTTGTCATGATTTATGGTACATACTACAGGTTCGGAAAATGGCAAGTTCAGTATAAATTATCTATATAGTAAATGATTTGAAAGTTTCCATAAAACAGAAAGTTATATAACTATTGAAGTTCAGTATACTTTTAGTACTTTATTATCATTCTTTCTTAATGTGCAGAAGACCCCCCCCCCCCCGCCTCCCCACACACACTCTTAAGAAGGTCTGACATGATGCTTGACATCGATTGGGTTTTGCTCCGATGAATGGAGACTGGTGTTGGTGATGAAAGCCATGTAAAGGTGTGATAAACGCCATTCTGCAGTATCTTTTTCCATTATCTACACTTTAAATCAATTAACCCTCCATTTCCTTTTAACCAAACTTCGTTGTCATTTACCAAAATCCCTGTCACCCCTTGATATAAATCTTAGTTGCAGTCATAGTTCACTCAAATATTTTGGGGCATTTGAAATGGACTTTTCGGAAAGACTTGACTGAGCTGTGTTTCAGTATATCTGATGCTGCTATCGCTAGCATATTGATAATTAGCAGCTGTTAAGGCACGCTGACGCAGTGTCACAACTTTTTTTTTTTCAAAAACCACCAAATTTAGAAAGTGTCAAAAATCAAGTATGGACAAAAACATATACATACGCATAAATTACATTACAACTTTATATTTCAAATGAAATTGTTTTATAGGTAGTAAATCCAGATAAATAAATTTTACATAATTATTATAATATATGAGTGGAAATAAGAAAAACGTCAGAATTATATAAATAACTAAAACAAACAGGAAAATCTACATAAAAGGGCAAAATTTTCCAAAATTCTCCTTATCTGCTTCACTGTTTGCATTGGGTCGAATCGTCTTGAACCTAAAACTTACATAATCTAATTGGATGCTGAACATTGACAAACAACATGGAGGCTTTGACAGCTGATGCTAGCTAGCGTCGATCCAGCTAGTTTGCCGGATCCTGCAAACTAAAATAAATTGAATCCTTACCCTGAACAGTTAACAAAAAGTGATTTTGGGGGAAAATTATCGTAGTTTTAGCAATTGTAATAACGAAAACAATAGCTTCCGTGGTATTTTCTTGAAATTAGTAGCCCCCTACCTTAAAATGTAATGAATACAGAAGTAGCAACCAACCTTAAAACGTAGCGTTTACATGACAACCAATCAACTTCCGTTTAAAAATAGAACACCATCGATTTTTACCATCAATTATTAACAGCATATTATCCGGCAGAGCTCATGTATTGTCCTCCTAGCTCCGATTCCGATAGGGAAAACGATATTTTAAATCTGTTTGCAAACATTTAATCAACACCTCTTTTCTTCCGATACACTGTCCTGCTGTCGTTCTGCACAAAACTATGAGTTGGACTCCCGAAGACGAGCGAGAATGCGCTCCTTGAGCACAAGATTGAGCTAAAACAGCGCGGGCCTGGACGTAATGTCGGACCGCCACAATCATTAATTAGTAGAATTTAAAACTGCGTCCACACCAGTTGAAAGCTGTAGATCTATATATTGCTTTGGTATAAACTAAAATTTCGCGATTCACAAGCTACGTGACGTTATGTCCACCTTTTACAAACTCTACAATAAAGTTGTAATTTGTGTGGGCTATTGTAGATCTATTTTGGCGTATTTGAATTCTGGTGGAGTGAAGAGTCAAGCCCTTAGATTGGTGGTTGTAAGAACTGCGCAATTTTCACTCAAAATTAAAAGCCGTTGAGGGACAGCGAAAACAACGGCGATTGATTTATAAATATTTAAACTTATGAAGAACCTCTGGTACAAATGACATCATATCATGTGATCACAATATCTATATTTGTTCCACAGCTATACTTAAACGTGGATTTTATGTCACTTATATACACACACAAAATCTAAACAAACAACATTGAACGGTTATTATAAATTTTGGAACTATTCCATATGTTTATTCAAGAATGTTGATTACTGTTTGTAAGATTTTTTTGCCGTTCATTTCCATCGGAAAAGATATTTCGTATAATCCTTAACAAGTGACACAATCGCTGTTCAACTATATATTCCATCTTTAGAAGCATCTGCTGACCGGTGATTTAGTGCAGCCTAGTGCCGTGCACGTTACGTACTGCATTTACCACAGTGTTTTTGTTCAGCCAAAATGTGCGAGTGCAAGGAAGTAATGTAAAGTCTAGAATAAAAAGTTGTGTAGTTCTAAGCTTACAATTCTTCCACAAATGGAAGCGTGGCGTAGAAAAGACGATTTCAGTCGTAGAGTATTTCTTTTTAGGCGTATCCGGAAACTGTTTCATGACTGCCACATATATAGATATATGCAAATTATACTTGATGCTTGTGTAAACGATTGGTTACCGTATATGCAAGTGGACGAAATGAGTGTTTCAAAAATTCAAACTGTTGAATAGTGCAGTCTTTAAAGATATGTTCACTATCACAAAATGCACAATTTCTGAGTTATAATTTTGCAACGAAAAAAATCTTGCTTGTTCACCGAATAATTCCGGAACTAGGTTACGTCTCGCAAACCGGAACTGGGACAGGAAGCAGTACAAGGCCGGAGGTATGCTTACGTCACCCCATGGATCAAGATGATAACAATGGGAACCTGGTTGCTACGCAACCAGGCGACTCAAAAAATGACAGCAAATAGAAATACTACATGGAATTAGAAAGTTTGTAACGAAATAAGAATCAGTTATAAGGGTTTTAAAAGCTGTACACTTAGGGTGTAATCATTTGTTCGCCCAAGTGGTTTAATAATTGGCATGATGACGCAGGGATAAACTTAAATAATTATGTCTTCGGCGCTATTATACCGATTCCTCGACCAATATCTGACATATTTCACGTGTATGCTTATCTGAGTGTAGGTGGAATTTCATCGCCCAATAGGTCTTCTCTTGTTGTAAATGACTTTCTAACGAAAACACGCCGACGTTACATTTTATCAGCACGGTAACGCCAAACCTCATGCTCGAATATTTACAAGACACTTTTCCGGACAAAAACTGACCCTCTCTTCCACCTGAACTAAGTCTCACAGAACATGTGCTAGATAAGCTAGAACATCGGGTGTTTGATGGGAGACCGCGTACCCATTAATGTTTCAGGCACTTACGAGAAAGAGGGAGGCGATTCGTCGGTGCAGAATCAACGTTTAGGTGCACATTTCAAGCTCAATTTAAAACATTTTGCTGCAATATTCACAACACATTTTTTCTGGATAAAAATGGCCTTCTCTTCCATGTACATGCTATAGATAAGCTAGAACATCGAGTGTTTGATAGTAGACAGCGTACCCATTACCGCAAACAGTTGATTAAGAGAAAGTGGGAGGCGTTTCGTCGGTACATAATCAACGTTTAGGCGCATATTTCAAGCTCAATTTCAGACATGAAAATGTGCCTGTACCGCTGTGATGCATGTGGCAACTATTATCATTCGTTAAAGATGATGAGACTATTTCTGTAAAATCAGTTCATGTCGCCGATTCAGGATGAATTTTCATTGACGGTGAATATATTTTCGTTACAGTAGAACACAGTTTTATTTATTTATTTTTCATAAACTGTAGGACGTTCTAAAGATTTGTTGCATTTACCACCAGGCAAAGTTGTTACATGTGGATCATTCATTAAACGGTATATTAGAGCTGCTTAAAACGCCAGTTTGACTTTTATTCGAAACAAGTAAGCTTACTTTATAAAACTCAAATCATAAGAACATACATGTAACTGTTGACTCGCTATGTGAAGAAAAACGAAACTATAATTACATGCACCGACTGGGTTATTGCGTGCAAATAAAACATATCTCCTAAGCATTGCCACGGACTGTTAGGACAGATTCGGTATTACTCGATGAGGGATATTAGAAATATTCAAATTCCATGCATTCTCAACGAAATCGGCGTTCATGTAAATATTACCAAGCATTGCTCATAACGTTGTATACATTCTTTTCAATTTTAGGTACACCTAGGCCAAGATACCCAGTGACACAAAATATCACCGTGTACAAAGCTTTAAATGATTCGGTTACTTTAAATCTGACAGTGATTGCTTATCCAGAACCTTCACCGAAACAATTTTACTGGGAAAAAATTAATGGAACAGTCACTACAAATATGACAAATGGAGCCAATGTTAACATCAGTGTTGTCAATCTGGAACCAAGTCTTACCATACACAGTTTGCAGCAGAGGGATTTCGGGCAGTATAGGCTTATGATTTCTTACAATATCTCGGGGTCCTATTCTCACTATTTCTTTATCAATCCTCAGTGTAGGTATTCTATGTTGTAAATCATACTGTCAAATATGTTTGTATAAGAGGGTGGGTTGATTTCATTTCAAACTGTACGAAAATATTTTTTGTTTATTTTCATGATGCTTTTCTTGCTCTTAATGATCTAAACAATGTGCTTTATAGCTCAGAAACCAATGGGACAAATACGATGAAACGGCCTGTATTTGGCAAAAGCTGTCAATGCCGGAACGGACTTTGGTACATGTACCATTTCAAAAGAAATTTAACATTCAAGTACAATAACGCCATGTATAAGTGGAACTCATTTGCCTACTATGAGCCCTGCAGGAAGGGGGCGGGTAGAATGTGATACGTAACTAACTTTCTATTGAAAAGGGGATCAGTTTTTGATTTCACCAACGTCGCTTTATTGAGGCGGGGTATCACCCTCTTTGGATATAAATTTTCAACATCGCTTCCATGTAATGATATGGGTATATGCCAGAATAATTTTTTCCCAGCCAAATGGGACGATGTCGATGTGCCTTTATTTGAGGCATCACACTTAGAAAAAACGATTCCTACTCACCTGTTGGTACTACCCACATCAACCTCCCTTTATAGCTTGTGCTCATTCGTACAGTATCAGCGGAAAGTGTTGACCGGTAAACTCTGTCTTGCAGACTTTATCTCTGTAAAACGTGTGTAGAAGTTCCTTGTTTTGGATGTAGCTGTATATGCTAGGTCTTGGTGTGCTTTAGGTAGCACGCAGTCCGCACAGGCTGGCCTGGGACGATTTTTTTTTTTTTTTGTTAAATTTTCTGCATGTACATTATGCATCACGATGAAGGTGCATTTAACCGACTCTTGCCAGAAAAACAGCAAATTTGCATAGTATATTTATAATTCTATACCTTTAATCTATACATAATTGATAATTTTGACTTTCAGCAAAGCCAAAGGTACCAACTACCTTTACCCATATAAAAGAAGCTTTATCTGCAACGACGTCGAGTTTCCAATGGACACCTGGATTTGACGGTGGTCTGGAGCAGACCTTTTATGTTTTTTACAAAAAGGCTTCTGAATTGTCTTGGAACTACGTAGTTGTCCCCACAAACAAAGTAACTTTGACAGGCCTTGTTCCCGATACCCTGTACAGTGCAAAGATGTTTGCCAGTAACAGCTTGGGAAATAGTTCTGAGACTATTATCCTTAATTTCACCACAAAAGCAGGTTAGGGTCTGTCTTATCCTTATAAGTGCTGAATAGATGAATATAACATTTTGAGTGATCGAAATAACGTTTTATAACAGTTTAATGACTGTCATGATCAGACTATCATATACGCAATCAGATTTTGTAAATCTAGGATCAGAGACTGTATGTTCTTTATAGTCGGTCTTGATTTACACAGTAGGCATACTGGCCTTAAGTTGTTGTCAGTAAAATAAGTATTAGAAGATTATTTTATGTTCCAGTATTTATTTGTTTAAATCGTTACGTAGTGACGGCTGTGATATATATAGGAATAATATTCGAAATGTGAGTAGGAGCTGAAATAAACGACGTGAGATATTTTGTCATATAGAGTTACATGATTTAAATCATTTCAACATCACTTTCATGAAGAAATGGTAAAAAACACTGTTGTACAATGAGAAAATGCTGGTTATCAGAAACAATTAATCATATAATATTATTGCAGAAAACGTACGTTTCCGGGCCTTAATTAACCAAACGACAGCTGTCAATCAAAAAAATCAATAAACCAATCAGCGATCAGCATTTTTCCATTCAGAGCGGAAGCCGTCTTGTCGTTATAAAACCTAGACATTCTGAATCATTAGGAGTTATAACTATATATAAATGTATAGTGTATTTATGAGAAAAAACTGATGAATAACTTTAAACTTGATATCCATTATTAATCCTTACGACTGCAATTTCAAGATGCAGAGTTACGCCAGGTAAAACTGTTGATGCAGAAGACAAATTCAGATTTAAAAGGAGAAAAATAGATGAATACTTGTTGTTAACATGCTTTTTTATTGTCATAAATTTTCCAGAATTACAATCTTGGTAACAGATACCCGTTTCTTTACTAAAAGAAATCTATAGATAATATTTCAGACAACTGATTGGACTTTGTCATGTTCAGTTTTTTATTTCCTTTACCTTATTTTTCATTTAAATATATACTCGATAATTCATTTTCTTACCGAATCGAGTTGAGTTGTTATTTTGAATGCTGTTATATCTCTTTTGTTGATTCTTTTTTCCCCTCACAAATTATCCATCAATAAAATTTGAATCGACAAAGTTCGCGTAAAAATGCTTTTCATATAGTCTTCATAGAAGTCAAACCTAAACAGCGCCCTCACCCCTGCTTTTAAAATAAAATGCAATGTAGGCACACTTTAGACATTTGTTTAAAAAAAAAAAAAAAAAAAAAAAAAAAATGCCACCTTCCTCCATCAGTAAACCATTAAAAACGTTGTTCCCATTGGTCTCTGTATTTTAACATATCTATGAATGCAAACTTAAAGCCTGTTAAATTAAAGACGATATGCCACCCTATATATATTACCATCTTTCCAGTCCCTTTATTTTTAATTTTTTAATCTCCTTTAAACTATCAAACAGAAACCAATCAAGCCGTTTTCGTTTGATTTGTTGTTCAGTACATGTTGCCACTTTTTACGCAAACCGTGGAGCAAGGGTTTATGCGGTATTTCTTTGATATCGGTATACCACCCCAAAAGCGTCTGGTACTGTCTGACTTGTAAAATTACACACCCGTGTCATATCAGTCTGACTCTTTGTGACCGTCTATAGCCCCTTTCAACGATTATTAGTGTTTGAAATTTGGATTATACGTATTCAATGTGTAAGTCAATTTATTTCTCTATTACTCTTACAGCATAGTATTTAGCGGCGAATGCTTAGAAATATATTCATGTTTTTATTCATTTTATTCTTCTCCTCGGGTTTTTCTCTCGAACTTGAAAAAATCAATTTGGTAAACCTATCATTTGTTAATGTATCTTCTAATTTCAATTCAAACATCTGGTAATCATACTACCCTGTTAAAAACTTGGATAATTTATTTGGTAATGTAAAAGTCTTGCAATTTGTGGTGAAATTATTGAAGCATATATCTCGGACTAAGTAATGGAAAAATCTCTGTAATTGAAGTCTGAACCTTGAAAAAGCTTACTTTTGTCCAGTAAAAGATGAATTGCTTTGAAGACAAATGACTTTAAGAAATTTTTAGGAAGCACAAGTTACACATACACGTATTATACCTACATTATCAAATGTAAATGGCGTAAGAGGTGTAAGTCAACTGACTTCGAAATAAACAGCCTCTATTTCAATTTTCACCTATAAAGTTTCGAAAAACCTAAATCCAAAAGATGTAACTACCTTTTCTCAAATTGTTCCCATGCTTATTTTATCTTGAACAATTATTTCGCGTTAAAATATCTTCTGGTAACTTGCATATGTCTCCTAGCTAAGCCCTCGTGTCTGGGTAATGTTTGTCTAGGTTTTTAGATTCGCGGGTCACGTGACATCAGTGGGAGGAGCGATCTATCGTCTGTCGTTTGGTTAATTCTCGTAAGCATGTACTAACGTGGAAAGCCGGGCGTTAACGGTAGAAAACGTGTATTAATCATTATATTATTGCACAAAATATAAGTTTCCAGGCCGTTATAAACATGCATTAACGGGGAAAAACCGGGCCTTAACGGGAGAAAACGTGTATTAATCGGTAAAATCACGCGCCGTTAACGCCCGGCTTTGTACTTTCAGTGTCCTCGATCAGAGCCTACCTTGTAAACAATGTACGCTGAACGTTAACTTTGTTTTTGTCATATATCCCAGACTCCGACCAACTAAACTGTAGGAATTTGTACCATTTTAGATCCTTATTGTGGCTTGTCTTTGATGATTTTAGTACAACACAAACGAAATCTTATCTAGTATCTTAGTGTTATCGAGATATGAGCAAAACATCAATCGTAATGCACTCTACATCCCACCCACTTTCCTAACGTGGTCGGCAATTCATTCGCTTGATATATCCCTTTGACGTCTTTCAGTTACAGAAATTTCATATCCACTCATTCATCCTAGTTGCAATAGATCCAAAAAATGTGCAAGTTAATCCCACCAAAGTCCGCTATGCATTAATTATCATTAGAAGTGAATTACAGCGAGAGTCCAAAACAGTGGCACAGGTCTATGGCCCTTCACTACGCGTGACACTAACAAAAATTTCATCGTCGAATTACGGTTTTGACCGGTACAAGTCCGGTGCATTTCAAATCCGTTTCGTTGCATTTCTATGGAAATATTTTTTGCTTTCGTTGCAAATTATTGCAAAAATACATTTATTTTATGCAATAATAGCTTTAATTCACATTTTTTCGGTCTTTTACATTCGCAGAGGCCCTTACAATGGTTAAACACCCTCGTGCTTCGCACTCGGGCGTTAAACCATTTTTCGGAATTCTGCGAATGTTAACGACCTCAAAAACGTGAATTAACCCTATATTCAGGCGCAGTAATCGCCCGACTTTGTACTTTCAATATCCTCGACCCGGGCACGCCATTGTATTGCAAAACTTACGATTGATCTCATCCCAAGACTCCAGCGAAAAAAGCTGTAGGAACTTGTACTCTATTAGATCCTTTTAATTGCTTGTCTTTGATGATGTCAAGTCAAGCTAGCGTTCCATGCAAATGGTTGAGATTCATAAAGCATTAACAGATTATAAATCCTATTTACAGAACCGGGTAAGTCATCTTCCCAAACAGCTGTGATTGCCGGTGCTGCGGGGGGCGGGGTAGCTATATTTGTGATTGTTGTAATCGTGTTGGTGGTGATACTTTATAGAAGGACCTCAAGACTTAAAGGTTGGTTTTAAAGTTTAGTTTATTGTTAAAACTTTCTACATTTTAAAATTACATCATTAGGCGGAAATTGAGAAACAGAATTATATACCAGGCAAGATAGCAAAAACGTTGAATTCTTATGAAATCTTACAATCTCGTGAATTTTCTGATACTTATAGCGAAAGATAATAATTCGATATACTTGAAGAAGTGTACAAAAATAATGTCCTCACAGCAACTTAAAAGAAATAGTGTTGACAAAGTACAAATTAAGCTTTGCAGATGAGGCCGAGTCGTCAAGTAAGTTGTTCTGTGTTAAGGGGAAATATATGTCTTCAAGAAGTATTCTTTATTAGTTGCTTTAATGTAAAGCAATACAGATCAATAGTGACGTGTCTGAATGAAACCCCGTATTCGTTATCAGTAAATTCTAAAAGAAAGAAAATAGAAAAATCCTTATTTTCATTTGTTTTATTCAAAAGATAGATTCTTATAATTTTAGTAGCCTCCACCCGATTCAAGAAATGTACTTAATGCCGTTAGTTTATCGGTCATTTCCCATTAATCCAATCTTGCGATAACAAAACAAGAGCTCCACCAAGCGTAGCAATGTATTACAGAGAAGGAAGATAACAAGAGCATGTCGCTTTTAGACTCCCTGCTGTGACCTTGACTTTCGAGTCTGGCATCAAAGAAACCTTCAGGGGAGCTGATATTATTTAAGAGCATGCTACCTGTACATTAATCTTAAAGGCTTAAGGTGCACATATATGCAAAATCTTAATAAAGTAAGGCAAGAGATGAAGAGATATGTGACCGCTCTTCAACATAGAAAAATAAGAAATCTGCAATAATGTCATCGTTCTGTGACCTAGATATGTGTATCTGACACTTGAAAATTACGTAAAATCTTCATTTACGACTTAAGTAGAGGTGAATGTTACGAGAAACATATAAATATGAAATAATGAAATTATGCAAACAATATAGAATGGTGTAGATTTTTAACTCTTAACCAAAAGACAAAATTTTGGACTGGATTGTATTTAAAGCAATTGAAAACGAGAAATTAAATGTTACTAATATGTTGATTTTTGTCTTTGAAAAGGTAGAAACAGTGTGGGAAAAGGAGAAAATGCTGGCTATCAGCATTTTCTCCTGTTCCCAAAATGTTTTGAAAAGGTTTCTTCCTCGGGGTCGTTAAAACTCGAGATTGTGTGGTAAAGGGATAAATGCAGATTATTCATAGACTTTATTTAATTGCGATATGAAAGTGTCAAGGTCAAAAATACGGAATATGGAAAAAAGATAGATACCAGCTCTAAAATAGCAAGGGCATTATCCTCTGCCGTATAAACGTTCAGCTTTTGTCTATGACTTAACAATCATTTGGTTTCATTGGTATCAAAGCTGTTTTCATTAGCAATTCACTGACATCATGGCATCAAGTGCGCTTCTGGATTTTCATCCACATGTGCCATGCACAGCCTGAAATCAAATTGGCAACCCCTGGATTACACGTTCAGCACTCTTTGACTGAGCTACTTGGGTTTGCATACATAAGTTAGTTATATTTACGACAACTTTTCGGTCCTAGAAAGCTTTGATTGGAAAATGAATAATACTTGTAAACTTTAGTTTTTATCTTTGTTCTATAATCTGTAATTTGTTTTCTTTTCAGATTCACAGGACGATCAGAACAGGTAAGCTTTATTTGACGGTGACTTTACTTATATTTGCTTTTATATTCATTTATTTATCTAACTATCAATTTTAGACAAAAACTCACATGAAATAAGTTTTTATTTCTACTACTGTATGAAAAGGGGCTTCTAGCTTTTTAGCTCACCTTAGCACAACGTGCTAAAGGTGAGCTATTGTGATCGCCCTATGTCCGGCGTCCGTCGTCCGTCAACAATTTCTTTAAACATCTTCTTCTCCTAAACCACTGGGCCAATCTTGATGAAACTTGGCAGGGATGTTCCTTGGGTGAAGTTCTACCAAAATTGTTCAAAGAATTGAATTCCACCCACAACTCTGGTTGCCATGGCAACAAAAAGGAAAAAAAAGCAAAATCTTTGAAAATCTTCTTCTCTGGAACTGGAAGGCGCAGAGCTTTGATATTTGGTATGTAGCATCTCCTAGTGGACCTCTACCAAGTTTGTTCATTTGATGCCCCTGGGTTCAAAACTGGCCCTGCCCCGGGGGTCACAAGTTTGAGCATAGTAACAAAGAAGGAAAACTTTAAAAATCTTCTTCTCTGAAATTTGAAGGCGTAGAGCTTTGATATTTGGTATGTAGCATCTCCTAGTGGACCTCTACCAGGTTTGTTCATATGATGCCCCTGGGGTCAAAACTGGCCCCGCCCCAGGGGTCACAATTTCCAACATAGCAACAAAGAAGGAAAATTTTAAAAATCTTCTTCGCTAAAACTAGAAGGCATAGAGCTTTGATATTTGGCATGAAGCATCTCCTAGTGGACCTCTACCAAGTTTGTTCATATGATGCCCTTGGGGTCAAAACTAGCCCTGCCCCGGGGGGTCACAAGTTCGAACATAGGAACAAAGAGGGGAAACTTTAAAAATCATCTTCTCTGAAACTGGAAGGCGTAGAGCTTTCATATTTGGTATGTAGCATTGCCTAGTGGACCTCTACCAAGTTTGTTCATATGATGCCCCTGGGGTCAAAACTGGCCCCGCCCCGGGGGTCACAAGTTTGAGCATAGTAACAAAGAAGGAAAACTTTAAAAATCTTCTTGTCTGAAACTTGAAGGCGTAGAGCTTTGATATTTGGCATGTAGCATCTCCTAGTGGACCTCTACCAAGTTTGTTCATATGATGCCCCTGGAGTCAAAACTGGCCCCGCCCTGGGGGGGGGGTCACAATTTCCAACATAGGAACAAAGAAGGAAAACTTTAAGAATCATCTTCTCTGAAACTAGAAGGCATAGAGCTTTGATATTTGGCATGAAGCATCTCCTAGTGGACCTCTACCAAGTTTGTTTATATAATGCCCCTGGGGTCAAAACTGGCCCTGCCCCGGGGGTCACAAATTCAAACATAGGAACAAAGGGGGAAAACTTTAAAAATCATCTCTGAAACTGGAAGGCGTAGAGCTTTGATATTTGGTATGTAGCATTGCCTAGTGGACCTCTACCAAGTTTGTTCATATGATGCCTCTGGGGTCAAAACTGGCCCCGTCCCGGGGGTCACAATTTCCAACATAGGAACAAAGAAGGAAAACTTTAAAAATCTTCTTCTCTGAAACAGGAAGGCATGGAGCTTTGATATGTAGTATGTAGCATCTTCTAGTGGATCTTTACCAAGTTTGTGCATATGATGCCCTTGGGGCAAAAGTTGGCCCTGCCCCGGGGGTCACAAGTTCGAACATAGGAACAGAGAAGGAAAACTTTAAGAATCATCTTCTCTGAAACTGGAAGGCGTAGAGCTTTGATATTTTGTATGTAGCATCGCCTAGAAGACCTCTACTAAGTTTGTTCATATGATGCCCTTGGGGTCAAAACTTGCGCAGCCCCGGGGGTCACAAGTTTAAAAACAGGAACAAAGAAGGAAAACTTTAATTTTTTTTTCTCTTAAATGGGAAGGCATAGAGCTTTGATATTTGGTATGTAGCATCTCCTAGTGGACTTCTACCAAGTTTGTTCCAAGGATGCTGCTTGGGTCAAAACTGGCCCAGCCCCTGGGGTAACAAGTTCGAACATAGGAACAAAGAAGGAAAACTTTAAAATTCTTCTTTTCTGAAACCGAAAGGTGTGGAGCTTTGATATTTGGTATGTTGCATCTCAGAGTGGACCTCTACCAAGTTTGTTCATATGATGCCCCTGGGTCAAAACTGGCCCCGCCCCAGGGGTCACAAGTTCGAACATAGGAACAAAGAAGGAAAACTTTAAATTTCTTTTTCTCTTAAACGGGAAGGTGTAGAGCTTTGATATTTGGCATGAAGCATCTCCTAGTGGACCTTTACCAAGTTTGTTCCAAGGATGCTGCTTGGGTCAAAACTGGCCCAGCCCCGGGTGTCACAAGTTCGAACATAGGAACAAAGAAGGAAAACTTTAAAATTATAAAAACTAGGTCACTAGGTCAAATTAAAGAAATTCCTTGTGGGCACTCTAGAGGCCACATTATTTGCTTAATTGCCTTGAAAATTGGTCAGAATGTTTGTCTTTATAAAATCTCACATGAGTCTGAATTTGGGTCAACTGGGGTCATAAACTCATAAACTAGGTCACTTGGTCAAATTAAAGAAATAGCTAGTGGGCACTCTAGAGGCCACATTTATTATTCAGTTGATTTGAAAATTGGTTAAAATGTTTCTTTTGATATAGTCCAAGACCAGTTCAAATTTGGGTCACCTGGGGTCATAATCTAGGTCACTAGGTCAAATTAAAAAAATACTTTTAGGGCACTCGAGGCCACATTTTTTTGCTCACTTGACTTGAAAATTGGTCAGAATGTTTGTCTTCGTGAAATGTGAGTTTGAAATTGGGTCACCTGTGGTCAAAAACTAGGTCACATGGTCAAATTAAAGAAATACCTTTAAGGCTTTCTACTAAGGTGAGTGACCTAGGGCCATCATGGCCCTCTTGTATTGTACTTGTTGACCTTAACTTTGCAAGGAGCTGCTTATGGTATTTGTTGACCTTAACTTTGCAACGAGCTGCTTATGGTACTTGTTGACCTTAACTTTGCGATAGCTCTTTTATTGTACTCATCGACCTTAACTTTGCAACGAGCTGCTTATGGTACTCATCGACCTTAACTTTGCAACGAGCTGCTTATGGTACTTGTCGACCTTAACTGCTTTATGATACTCATTGACCTTAACTGCTTTTATGATACTCATTGACCTTAACTGCTTATATGATAGTCATCGACCTTAACTTTGCAACGAGCTGCATATGGTACTCATCGACCTTAACTTTGCAACAAGCTGCTAAAAATGTTTAACCGTAGTAAAGGTTAGATATTTCTCGCAAAATCCTTAAAGGTGTACTCGCTGACCCTAAAGTTTTAGCAAATAAAAAAAAATCGCAAAAAGTTTATAAAATTTAATAACTTTGGAGGGGTTTGCGATTCTCCCCTTTGCAGCCCCCTCTCGAAAAAAAAAAAAAAAAAAAATAAAATAAAAAATTCGCAAAAAGTTTATAAATTTTAGAAACTTTGGAGGGGTTTGCTGTACTATCTGATTTTTATACACATTCGCGTATGTCCCCCACACAACCAATGGAGGAACTTTACAATTTAAGAGAGCTTTTGCTTATTGCTAAAAAGGTTACATATTTCTCGCAAAATCCTAAAAGTGTATTTTCCTTTGCAGCCACCATCCCCCTCTCGCAAAAAAGAAAGGCTATAAATTTCTACAATCTATCATATAATGCCCCCAAGCTAGAGTATTTATCCCATCTTGGTACTGAACGCTATCTTTCTTACCTCTTCCGTAGTTACCTCATGTCCTCGACTTCGAAACACGCTCATAACTCTCAGCTGCTTTTTTTCCCTGTGAGTATGTAATCTTGTAATCGTTAAAGCATATCTCTTTTTTAACTTCAGGCTTTTTAAGCCCTTTACACTTCTTTTCTTCCTCTCCCTCCAAAGTCTTGTAGGAATATGATTTATCCCCCAGACCTACAAACTCCGTCATTATTTTACCGGCCAGTTCATCTTTAAACATGCCTATAACCTTTTTATTTACGCCGACTGGTACTCTAGCAGGATGATTTTGGCGGTGGTTGCTTGTGTCGAACTTTGCAGCAACGTCTAGAGCAGTGTCCTCCACTGCTACCTCCTCTTATGCCTGTCTCAACCATAAGCAACATGTCAGGGTCTGATAGCAGCTCTAATTTTACTTCCATTGTTTTTAGTGCCGCGTCCCAAGCTAGACCCGGAGCAGTATAATACCAAGCAGGAACTAAGTCATAGTGTTTGTAGCAGACATCTCTAAAGTTCTCAAAGACGTCCGCTAAAAGTAGCACGTCTACTTTGTTGTAAAGCTTGAGGTAATCTTCCAACGTCTTCATAGCAAAAGACTCCCAAACCTTTTTAGCGTGAGCGTAGTCTTCATCGCTAATACCTTCTTTGTTAATTCTGGAGTAAAAAGCTTCTCTAGGAGGTAACTGTGTCTCCTCAAGTTTTTCCAGCGAGTCCGTGTGCTCGTATGGATAAACTTCCTATTTCCTAACTTGCGGAATTTGGTGCTTAGGAAAAAACTTAGCGAGATTTTTAGGCTGGCTTTCCTCCAAGTTTCTTGAGTGTTCGTCCAAGCTCGAGGCTATAAACCTAAAACTATCCAAGCACCTAATTTGGTGGTATAGGTTTTCCCCAACTCGGGCGTATTTGGTAAAGCTAATGTATTTTTCCTCATTGCTAGGAATGCAGTCGATCTTTCCACAGCTCTTACCTAAGACTTTAACAAATAGATTTGCGTCATACCCACTGAGATTATGGAAAAACACGGATGTAAACCTTGGATTTCTAAGCCTTAAGTTGCACCCGTTCTGTGCCGCTCCTCTAAACCTACCCGTGTATTGACAATGATCTTTAACCTTATAATTATCAGAGGTAAACTCGCCGCCGCAGATCCATCAGCTAGTTTCTTGCTCATACCTTATTTCCTCTTGCTCGGTAAAAATTACAGTCTTATTTTTTCCGGTGATACTTCCAGTAAATATTTGTTATGTCGCCCATTAACCGCTCAACAAAAACATCCGCCGCGTCTTCTCCAACGTATCTTCTTTCTATAGGTGCGCAGACCTCATCGTCAAAGCAGATTATAATGTAGTAAAAGCTGCAATGCTCGTGCTTTTGGTAAGGCATGGTATAGCTATCTTCCGGCTTTGTCTGACGGGTTTCTATAGGTTTTAAAATGCTCTCAAAGTCAGCGTAGACAACAAAGGGAACGTGAAGCTTTCTAATGTGGTTTTTAAATTCTAACGTTGTGCCTTTTTCTGGTATCTCTAGTCTGATGGGCTCATGAACGTTACAATAAGATTAGTTATGTCTATCTAAGAGGTCTTTACTACCAAAATGAGCAAGACAACGACGGCAGAATTCCTTTTTTACATGATACATTGAGACTTGCGACCCCACCAGTCTGTTAAAGTTTTATATAATGCAGTAGTGCTTCTGCACTCCCTCTTTAACTTCAAGCAGGTCGACGTGTTTCATTTTAGGCTCATGTGTGGTTCTTAGAGGGTAAATCTTCTTATCATAAATATAGCTGTAAACGTTGACACTTATCTCAGGGTTTTGCATCTCAAACTTGCCTATGGCATCTATGCTTACGGGATACTTTATTTCAGACATGTTAGGGGTGTCTTCCCTCTTTATAAGACTACCGTCTATTTGCTCGGATTTGTGCTTTTTAGGGTAAATACCGCTTAGCGCACAGCATTTAAAGCACATATTATCCTCGTTTTTCATATTATAACTGCCCTTTTATCTACTATCCACTTAGGTAAAGGTAACCAACCCCAAGCAAGCATAGGATCGTAAACCACAGTGTGTAGTTTTAACTGCGTTATGCTTACAAAAGCCAAACCGCTAACAGGTCTCAGGGCTGTGGTTATGTTATCAAAGACTCTTTCCACCGTTTCCTCAAACATCTCTTCTACGTTACTTGCATCTAAGTTGATTAACGTATAGGAGTGAAAGGCATATTCTCTCTCAGTTTTAGGATCTGAATATACACATATCCTGCTCCTTAATATTAGTTTTACCTTTGTTTGTCGGTTTCTTCTGAGAATCTCCTCTATCGCGGGTCTTGAGAAGTGGAAAAATTCTTGTATAACATGTTCTTGAACGAATTTAGATAATGAGGATCTTACTGTTTGTATCTTAAATTCCTGTTGATACTTAAGCAAAGCGTCCACCTTTTTTTTTTTTTAAATCCCTTATCTTAGGTGAGACTTTTCTTACAACTTCTCTACAAGCATTTTGTAACCACTCAGCCCAGTTAATAACCGCCTCTGTTGATTGTTCCACCACATTGTTAACATTATAGACAGCAGAAACAGTGGTAGGTATGAGAACTGGAACGTTTATCTCTGGAATTTTATCATTTAGTATGGATCCTCTTAGAATGTTTGTTAACTCAGCCTTTCTTAGCCTAGAATAATCCTAAATCCACGATTTTCAGCTAAATCTCTTAGCTCTTTTACTGTTTTGGTCTCCATTTTATTAAAATATTATAATATCTTAATGGTGTTTCAGTTGTATTTATAACCTGATTAGGGTTATAAATACTGTACTTTAACCTACAATTATTTCGTATTGGTTGTTAAATATTTTTTCCATCCCAATTATAAACTGTCATCGGTGATCGGTCTATAAATTATGCTGCTTTCTAGATCGAGGGAAACGTAATCTTTTCTCAAGTATTAACGTCTTTTAATACAACTTGTCTCGGGTTTTTCCTAATCGTATGCAATCTGTTAAAATTTGGGTCTATCTCCTTTTTAGGTTTTATTAAAGTTTCTGGCATAAGTCCGTTTTTCTCTAGCAGTTCAATCATCTGTTTCTTAGTGTAGTGTGAGTATCCATTAATATTATTCTCACGAAGAATTTCTTTTAGCTCTGAAAACTTTACCATCTTTTTTCTAATGAGGAAAAAAATTAAGACGGTTTAAAAATCATAAAGTCTAGTAAATCAAACTGATCTTGGTTCCATCGCTCTGAAACTTAAACTCTTTGTCGCTAATGACAACAGGAAACGCCTCCGTGTTTGCTGGTACGTTTTTCCCAAAAGTGGTTTCAACTAGTATGTCTGTGGTGGCGTATTTTAGTCTCTCGCTCTGTTTGCTAACGTCAGAGACAAACAATGGGAATAGTGTTTTATAATCAGCGGGAGTAATGTTTGGGTTCGATACGAATTCGTCCATCCTGTTAAACCTAGATCTAAACGCTGCAGCATCACCGTAAGCGCGGCTAAACTGCTGCTTCGTAAAAGAGAGATTGTAGTCAGCCTCAGGATATCTTCTAGAGTTAAGAGTGACGTAGATGTTTGTAACATTGACGTGGTTGAAGAGTGCTGGATTTGCCTCTTGGTTTCCTTCTTTGCCCTATAATAATAAAGCGAGGAACGTCAGGTGAGGACTTAACGGAAAATCTCCAAGTAAAACTAGTTGCTTGATTAACGCTAATGCTATAACACTGTCTCTCTCTAAAAAGGACTGGCAAAGAAACTTTAGACTCTATTTTCTTATATAGCTGGAGTTTTTCTTGGTCCACGGGCATAACGTGGGGTATACCAGTAAATCTCGTTAAGAGTGATTTTACCAGCATCGGCTCCCCCGACTCTAAAAACAGCGTCATTGTCAGACTTTCTCACAAGAGTAAGAGTCGGCTTCATGCCGTAAATAATCTTGTAACAGTCTTCGCAAAACCCAAAAATGTGTCTAAGTGGTACTACAAAGCTAAAAGTTCCTGTAGGATTTGGGGTTCTAATTAAGTAAGCCCTTCTAACAACAAAACCTGAGTGCTTACCAGTATTTGCTTCCACTCCGGTGTCTTTGTACAACATTTGGCATAATCCTTGTGACATAGAAAAGTCATCAGGGTATTTTAGCAGTCCAAGCATCGTTGTTGCTGGGCCAGGATGACTTAGTTTCTCTAACTCTTGCTTCGAAAGCTCGTACTTAATGCTATTAAAAAGGTACATAAGACTATTGTTTGTTAGAGCAATATTATCCGCCTGGGCATAGTCCGTGCCACCAGCGGCCCTCGAATAGCAAGTAACTTTCGTTCGGGTGAGTAAAAATATCTTGCGCCTCAATGTCGATCCTTAACTCGCTTGATTCGCCGTTAAGGTTTGCGCCTGTAATTGGTCTATATCCGTGCCACTCGTACTTTTCTATATTTTCATCCTTTATAGGAGTCTCAGTAACGTTTAGGATGTCCATTTTTAAAGACCAAAATATTTGTTAAGGCTTTTATTTCACTTTAAGCCCGGAACCGCTGTTTATCTTTTTAACTAGGTCTTGTGTCGCGATTGCCTTTTCCACTCCACTTCCGTCTATTAGAGCGCTAATGTTTTGCTCTCCAACGTATTTACTAGCTATTTTATCAGCCTCATTCCTAAGCGCTTTAGGAGGTTTTTTCTAAGAGTTTTTTTTACGAGCTTTTTACCCGCGTCTACAGCTTTTCCAGCCTCCAAAGCTTTTTAGCTCCTTCCTTAGCAAGGCTTTTACCACCATAAAAGGATGAGGAAGCATGTTGCCTCGCTACGTTGCTGGTAAACAGCTTAGTAAAAACGTTGGCTATGCTGTCAAAGATCCCTGACCCACCATAGGCGTACTTCTTTTTTAAGCCGCGATTTCGTGGTATAAACATCTTTTTATAATACCGACATTAGTTTTTTATATGCCTTCAATCTTATGACGTTTTGCCTTTTTAGTTCGTCACATACCGCTACGATTTCATTGCTCAAGCCGGTGTTTCCAGCTGCCTTACTAGGCATTAACAAGTCTAGTCTTTTGAGCAGCGCTTTGGGGTTGCATGGAATCACGGTGGAGGTAATACCTTAACCAGTAAAAAATTCTGAAGTAATACCTTTAAAAGTAGAAAATTCTAGAGACATTAAAATTTATTTTATCTAGTTTCTGCCTGTCTCCAGACCTTTTTAGTCCCCCGTTCTTTGTAAGTAGAGCACCAGTTTGGTACAGCAAATTAGCGTAGTTATCATAGTCTTCCTCAGTAAAATATGTAGGCTTTTTTCTAACAATGAGTGTTAATGGACCCTGAGTTCCCTCATACTCTACACCGTCTACAATAATGTTGTTGTCTATAATGGTTTTTTTTGCCAATACTCTTGCTGTATCTGTCCAACCCCCAGGTTCTGTCGACCTCATCGTTGTTAGTAGCACGCAACTCCATTTAACTTTTAGCTAGTGGTTCTATAAACTCTGTGTCTTCTTCCCCTACCTGTTTAGTGGTGGTAATATAAAAGGTTGCGGAGCGCTTTCCTTAATTTCCCTCGCTAACTTCTCCGTAGTCTCTTTTTGGGTATCCGTTACGGGCTTAAAAAACGTACCAAGGTCCTTTTGCAACGTTTGTTCTCCGGTTCGCTCTTGCAGCAAGTTATCCCGGATTCTTTTCCTAGTATCGACAAGTTCTTTTACGAGTAAGTCCCTTTTTTCAGGTTCGGTAATCTTTAAAAAAGAAATATCTGTTTTTTGAAGATTCCACATATTTTAAACACAAACCTGTTTTTAACTCCATTTTAAACCCTATTTTAAACCCTATTGTAGGCTTAATTTTTATGCTTTTCAACCAGCTTACGAAAGGACTCACGAGCTTCTTGCCTCCTTCTCTCGATAAGGGATTCGCGCTGATCGTTGCTGAGGATATTTTTTTTACCCTCACTTCTGCTGTTATTGTCCAATACTTTTCCAGTTCCTCTAGTACAAGTTGGAACTCTTCGTCGCTAACCTTATTATCAGCGAAAGCTTTGGAAATGTGTGAGGAGATAGTGTTTAGCTTTGACAGAGCTAGCATTTTTATCTTCTCATGCTTTTCCGCTTTTGCTGAGCACTTTTTAGTAGCGTACTTACCCGCAATACTTAGAGCTCCGGTACCTATCGCGATGCCCTCCATTACGACAACGATTGGAGCCGCTACTATCGTAGCTACTACACCGAGTCCCATTGTAACTCCAATAAGTGCGACATCAACGTTGTCTACTAGCTTTACGGCTCTATGGTACTTTTTACTAAGAGCCTCTCTCTTTTCCTTTTCCGTCTATAGAATGCGTTGTATCTCATTGATCTTTTGCAACCTATATTCCTGCCCTCCATCTTCCGAAGGAGCGGAAGGTAGTATTGGGTAAACCTTATGAATGTCAATTTTACAATAGCAAGAATTTTAAATAAGGTATTTTATGAGGCATAGAGGCTCACCCTCAATTACATTTAAAGTCTCTTTAGAGTTGTTAACGAGCGTAAAAACGATGTCTCTAACATCTTCGAGAACAGGCTCGTTTTGCGCGCTAAGCTTCTTTATTTTTAGAGCTTGCGTTAACGAGACTAGAACAATACCTTTAAGCATTTGGAGCCTAAATCCTAAACTAATAGTATGCTTTTCCCTAGGCTTTATAGTTACACTATCTTGCATAAAAATTTTCCACGTTACTGGGTTTACTTTTTGCGGAGGGTAACGGCTACCCTCCAATCGCGCCCATTAGATTGTTTTCGGCTGCCTTTGCAAAGGCTGTTTTTGCGAAAGTTTTACCCCAAACTTATGCATTTTTAAGAGTACGTAAAATTTATAATAAAGCGCCGAAAATAGGGATGTTAGCAAATGGGCTGTTAGGTCCTAAAAGAAGCCCCTTTCCGTCGTGAAACGTACCCCCTTGTTTTAGGAAAAGGCCATCACCAAAAGACTCTAGTTCGATACCGGGTTTTGGCTCTAGCAAAACTCTTCTACCATCCGTTTCTACCCGGCAAACGCAACCTCCTTTTTTAAGAAAGAGGCCATTACCCAGAGCTTTTTGGACTCCTGTGCTAGCTAAACCGGTAAGAGCTCCAACTCCTAATGCTGGAAGTACCGTTCTTGCTATAGCGGGCAGCGCTGCTGAGGCTAATCCAGCCACATTCCTAGAAAGCCTCCCTTGATATGCGTGTTATGTCTAAGTTGGGCAGCGCTCATCTTAAGCGTTACTCCAACACCTTTTTCGTAAGCTTTAGCTATCCTTTTTATTTGCGTATTAGTAAGGGCTAGAGTATGTTTTCCGTTAAGGTCTTCATGTCCTAGACGGATACTCGTGGAAGATTTAGCTTTAATAGCCGCTTTTAGTTTATCTTTCTGCCCCTTTGAGATGTTACCTTTTACGTTGGTATAATGTGTCATTTTATATAGTAAATATTTATCCCTTATGAGTATGAATATTTTTATACCTCCATAATGTGGAATCTCAATGTGAGGTTTTGCCCTCTTAAGTTAAGAAGTACCCCATCTTGGTTTGTAAGGGTTACATTAAGGGCTTCTATGTCATCCCTTATTATGGGAAGGTAAACGAGGTTAACCTGTGTCTCTACTATCTTATATCCCGGGGAGACGTTTGGGAAAAAAAGAGTATATTGTGTTTTTGCTCGTGCTGTTAACATAGCTTCCGCTGATATTGTCTATGTTGACGAGTATGCTGTTAATGTCTGATGATGTTTACTATGTTCTCAGACTCGTGAAACCCCTCGACGTACTTTGCGTGCTTAAAACCTAGCACTTTGGAAATGGAGCTGGGGTGATTAAAATCCACGTGGTAACTATTTTCCAAGATGAGAACAGCCTTTAAGGTGTTTGTGTTTGCGGAAATGATAACGTACTATTCCTCATTAACGGTGTCGTAATGTCCGTTTTTTCTCATTTCACGACAAATTGTGTCGTTAATATCAACGATGTCATAACTTCCCTCTGGAATGGTTATTTCAAACCATGAGTTTCCTCCGTCAGGAGAGTAAGTAAATATATTGTTACCTTTAGTAATGTTTGGGAAAGAGTAGTACGTTTCGAGGTTAACGAGCGCAATCTCGTACTTTTTACCTTTAGCAAGCTATATTTTAGGATTAAACTTAGTCGTAAATTGCGTTTTGTCGTTGCTCACTATGATTTGGAATGACTCTTTAGGTGCCGTGTTTGCGGCTATTTCCTCTAATATTGCTTTCATTTTTTATATGCTAGAAAGTTTTATACTACTCTGGGATATAAAAGGTGTCAAAGCCCTTTCTGTACTTCCCGTTGTATTTGTCGCTACTTGAGTCTATAACAACAAAGCTGTAAGGTTTTCCCCACGCTTTTTTACATAGGCTTTTAAACTCTTCCTTAGACATGTCTTGACTGACGTGATCGCGGTAAATGTCGTTAATATTTTTTAGGTCTTGCGGAAACAGTATGATAAAGTTAGCGTTTTCTCTGATAGTTAGATAGGAGTTAAAAGTAGTTTTGTGAGAGATAAAAGCAGTCTACATTGCTATGTCTTCCGCGAATATAGTAAGCTTCGCATTTGTTTTGACTTTCCAACAGCAAGTCGTCAAAGATCATCAAATTCTTACTAGTAGGATTTAGATCTCTCGGGTTAGGCACATCTCCAGCATTTTCGTAAAAACTACACTCTATGTCTGACTTGTCTTTTAAGCTTTTTGCGCATTCTTCGACCAAGGCTGAAGGAGACACGTCTAACATTATAGCCTCGTCACGCAAGTCGAACAACCGCATAATAGTCTCTTTTGGCATATTTTCCTCAAGGTTGTTTTTTTCAAGTATACGATATTCCGGTTGAAAAAGACTCTTTCAAAAAACGGAGTTTTTCGTAGTCTAACAAACCTGGTCTAACTAAAAGGTTAAGCAAAAGGGTAGTTTTTCCACACCCCGATGTTCCTATAATTATACCCCTTATGCTCTTAGGTAACAGCGGGTGATTAAGCCTCTTTACTATCGTTTCGTTCCAGGATAGATCCTGTATATCCATTTTAAATATATGCGAATATATTAATTTGATATACTGTGTAAAGTGTAAAAAACGCACGGAAACGTTAAACGAGACCCTCACCGTTTCTAAAAACGGAAGAAACATGGTAAGAGGGACGTGTGCCGTTTGTAGAATTACAAGGACCCAGTGTGTAAAAAAGGGAGGCTCTTTGCTAAACAGAGTAATTAATAACATGCCCTTCGAGATGCATCTTCCAGGGCATAATTTTACGGGGCCGGGTACAAAGCTTAAAAAAAGACTAAAACCGGATCGAACTCCTAAAGATTGGAGTAACCCCATAAACCGCATTGACAAAGCTACCTACCACCACGATCTTTGCTATCTAAAGCATAATGACACCAAGACCAGAAACAAGATATGTGATAAAAACATGCTAGAAGAAATGGAAGGTATTTATAACTCTACTATAAAGGAAAAGATGGAAAGGTCTTTGGTAACATAATTGGAGCTAAAAACGCTTTGGTATGGGAATAAATAAAAAGCTCTAGCGGAAAAGTTGCACAAACCAGTAAAGAGAAAGTTTAAGAAAATGAGAGTAGAAGTCAGCGACATAGATAAAATATGGGCCGCTGACTTGGTAGATATGCAAGCCTTTTCTAAGCTTAACCGCGGTGTAAAGTATCTTTTAGCAGTCATAGACGTTTTCACCAAATATGGTTGGCTGGTGCCCCTAATAGATAAGACGAGAAAGTCAGTCGCTACTGCGTTAAAGCATTAAAGTGTATTTTTAAGGAAAGAAGACCGCAAAAAGATGTGGGTGGACAAGGGTAAAGAGTTTCACAACAAAGAGGTTAAAGATTTGGTTGAGCTGTATTCTACGGAGAATGAAGAAAAGTCTAGCGTCGTTGAGAGGTGGATTAGGACCATGAAGGAAAAGATGTGAAGATATTTTTCCGCTAATTCTACAAACGTTTAAATTAATGCGCTTCCAAAGCTTGTTAAAGAGTATAACAACTTGCGGCATCCTTCTGTTAAGATGACGCCCGTAAATGCGAGTAAAAAGAACAACGAAAACTAAGTTTGGAGAAACCTTTATCCTGATCGCTTCGAGATAAGAAAAGATATAAAACCTAAGTTCTCCGTTGGAGACAGGTTTAGAATAAGTAAAAAGAAAAAGACCTTTGGGAAAGGTTACACTGCTAGATAGACTGAAGAGGTTTTTACTATCTCTGAAGTAAATCGCACTTTGGCGGTGACTTATAAAATCGTAGACCTTAGTAGAGAAGAAATAAAAGGCTCCTTTTACGAGCCCGAGCTGCAAAAGACAGACCCAGAGGTATACAGAATAGAAAAAGTTATTAAGAATGGAAAGAAAAAGTCCTTAGTAAAGTGGAAAGGGTATTCAGACGAGTTTAATTTCTGGGTTAACAACAAATACATTGTAAATGTATGACCTCCAATATAAAATGGTGCTTACTAAGATTGGCAACGTAACTTTACCTGCCAAACCGTTTAGTAATTTACAACTAGATTCTGCCGCTAGAGCATTAAAGATAGCTAACTTCAGAGGGATATTTTTACGAGACACGCTACCTAAAAAGGAGAAAGAATGTGCCATACTAAACCTAGACAATAGTGACGGACCTGGAACTCATTGGGTCGCTTGGCATAAGGATAAAAAAGTAAGCATTACTTCGACAGCTACAGTTTGTCTCCTCCGAAAGAGTTATTAAAGTACTTAAAGAGTCCTATTTACTACAACTCGGAGTAGGTGAAGAAAGTAGACGAGACGTTTAGCGGCCACCTATGCTTGTACGTGCTAATGGAGATGCGAAAAGGCGTCGGCCTGCAAGACGCAATAAATCTTTACTAATATAAAAATGTCGGTTGATAAGTTTGGAAGAAGAGCGGAAAAACCTAGCTCTTCTGACGGCGTTTCTCTAGCCTACGTTAATAAAAACTTTATGCGTAAGTACGGAAAAAATACTGTCACGGGCTACATTAACATGAGCGAAAACACCCTAACAAACGTCGCGGATCACGTAAATTCTCACGATTTTGCAAGTAACAATCACGTAGATAATAATAGCGGTAGGGGAGCGATAGTAAAGAGACGAGATGGGTCTTTTATAGCTGTTGGAAACATAGATATGCGAGACTATGGAATAACAAACCTCAGAGACCCCGCGGAGCCTCAAGACACAGCGACTGAAAATTATGTGGATCGCATAGAAAGACCTTTTAAGTTCTCAGGTGTAGAATATCTAGCAACTCAGACTATAAGTATGGGTAATCACAGGTTGGAAGGTGTTGGTGCGCCTCAAGAAAACCAACAAGCAGCAAATAAGATGTATGTAGACACTAGTGTGGCCGCAACTAAGGCTTACGTTGATGAAAGAACGGCTCTACTAAAGCAAAATGGAAAATATGCTCTCGGCTCCATAAATATGGGATTTAAAAAGCTAGAGAACGGTGCGGATCCAACAGAACCTCATGAAGCTGCGACTAAAAATTACGTGGATGATACCAAAGCATTACTAAAGACACAAGATGGGTCTTTTATTGCCGACAATGTCAGAGGCGCTAGTATTCTACAAATACAAAGAGGCAAATGTTAACATAGTCGTAAACGGGATCGAAAAGATCGACTTCTCCATAGTGAAAAAAGATGGGGAGGTTTGCAGTTGCGCAATTTTCCCCAGGCCCCTAGAACTAAAACAATGCGACGTCATAAACTTTATAACTACATGTAGGTCAGACAACCCCGACGCAACAAACGCTTATGTGTCGATACTGATAGAGTTGGACTTATAAAATTTATAACCCTTTTAGGGTTATAAATTTAGTCTTCTTCCTCAAAGTCTAAAATGGCTTTGTCATCATCAACATCATCAGAATCTATGTCTAGGGGAGTATTTAAAAGTATGCTCTGTGTGTTGCTATTAATTTTCTTAGTAACTATAGCTTCTTTAAGACGAATCTGCACTGACTCTGTAGAGGCATTTACAAAAACACCCTCTATTTTTATAACCGCTATAGCGTTAATCTTTTCTTTAATGTAATATTGCGGGGGAGTTTCCACTAAATTATTTGGGGAAAGTATCCCCTTTCTAAAGGCAATATCTAAAGATGTAGCTTTCCGGTAAAATCTTGTAGTTATTTCTTTATCTTCATTAGTGTAAAGCTTTGCATAAATCGTAGAAGATTTTAGTTTATTACTATATTTAAAGATACTTAGATTTTCTGCGTTAATAGGCCTTTTTCTCCCTCCCTTTTTTTTTTTTTTTTTTAATTTCATCAGCCTTTTCTAAGTATTTGCTTCTAATAATTTCCGTAATCTTTTCCATCATGCTTTTAAATTTCTTTTCTTCCTCTGTAGCATTTTCCTCATCGTGACAAACTAAAGGTAAAGAATATCCTGTAACTTTCTTGTTACCGGGATCCTTGTTCTCTGAAACTCCGTAGGAAAATAGTATAGGTGTACAAATTAGAAGAGAATGTATTCCAGTATCATACTCGCAAGAAAGACAAAGCCTTTGCCACTGTACAGGAGTGGTAAAAGCTTTTAGTTCACCTACTCTAAGTTTAGTTTCATGGAAGTTTTCTACATTTACAAATGACATTCCTGATTTTCTTAATGCATATTTTTTCTTACATCACTTTTTTTCATTGGACTCATCAAGTGCATCACCTTGGTAAGGACAAGCTTTGGAAAGACGGGTTGCGCCTTTTAGTTCGCATTCTTTAGCGATAAGCAACAACTCTCTTAAAGTGTAAAGTTCCTCCATATGTTGTGTGGGGGACATACGCGAATGTGTATAAAAATCAGATAGTAGAGCAAACCCTCTAAAGTTGCCAAAATTTATAAACTTTTTGCGATTTTTTTTTTTTTTTTCCTTCGAGAGGGGGCTGCAAAGGGGAGTATCGCAAACCCCTCCAAAGTTATTACAATTTATAAACTTTTTGCTATTTTTTTTTTATTTGCTAAAACTTCAGCGTCAGCGAGTAAACATTTTAGGTAATTAGGATTTTACGAGAAATATCTAACCTTTACTAGGGTTAGATATTTTTAGCAGCTTGTCGCAAAGATAAGGTCGATGAGTACCATAAGCAGCTCATTGCAAAGTTAAGGTCGATGAGTATCATAAAGCAGTTAAGGTCAATGAGTATCATAAAAGCAGTTAAGGTCAATGAGTATCATAAAAGCAGCTAAGGTCAATGAGTATCATAAAGCAGTTAAAGTCAACAAGTACCATAAAAAAAGCTATCGCAAAGTTAAAGTCGACAAATACCATAAGCAGCTCGTTGCAAAGTTAAGGTCAATGAGTACCATAAGCAGCTCGTTGAAAAGTTAAGGTCGATGAGTACCATAAAAGAGCTCTCGCAAAGTTAAGGTCAACAAGTACCATAAGCAGCTCCTTGCAAAGTTAAGGTCAACAAGTACAATAAAAGAAGCTCCCTTTCATCCAGTAGTATTTCTCATCTCTAGAATTAGATGTTCGTCCGTCTTCTATACAAATAGAGAACAGATTGATTCAATACATACAGAAATGGGCACGTAGGGCCTTTGATTAATCTGTTTATTGCCAGATGAGAAAGTAATACTTATCAAGGAAAGACAAACATCTTAAAGCTACCTTTTCCCTACAAAAATGATAAAGTTTTCCATCAGAACAGAAATGTCGCTTGTACTCTGATTTAGTGCATATGTTGTTATTTTCTAGATAGTGTGTGCGACGACTAGTCATTGACTATACAGAGGATCTTACATGAGTGTCTATGTATCATCATATTTATCAAACGAGTTGACTATAAATGTATGACGCGAGCCTTGGCGAGTCAACGAGTTTGATAAAAATGCTAATACATAAATACGAATGTGATATTCTCTTTATCACATAAAACTAAGGACAGGCAAAACATATCCTGCATCATCATCTTTAGCCTATACACCATTCACGGGTCCATGTTTACAGTTGTAGTTCGGTTTCAAATGTTTACAAACACAAGTAGATAGTTCTTTGACATTTACTCCGAAAGTAGAACGAAACAGTTTTTAGGAGGGGTAAGTCCATCTATTTCCGCAAATTTGTTGATTTAAAAGACTTTCTTTGCATTTCTTGGTCTTTATTAAACATGAAAATCAAAAACTTTCCACGCGTAAACATCCTAGCAACAATGACGTCATTTCTTCGCGAAACGGAGTACAGTCGAACCAATTCCGGCACGTGCTGCGGCTGGTTTCACCGGCTTCGAGCGCTCATGACTAAAGACTGATTAGAGCCGGGACAAAAAAAAAAAAAAAAACCGATAACACAATAGCGTATAATCAAGAATAAGTCATGGGTTTAAGACACTGCCAGAGGATGTTTTATGTGATAAATAGCAGATTACTTCAGGCACAGTGAAAAGAATAGTGAATTAAATTTGAAATACTTTTCATTCGTTATGTTGGTACAGTTGTATTTATAAAGATTTTACGTGTTACACTGAGTATTTTATTATAGGTAATGACTCAGTCACTATTTTTTATTTTCTATTCTATTTGTTTCCAAAGGCCAGAACAGAACATTTTATTATACTTTTCTTACAGAAGAAAGCCAAAACTAGATGACGATGAGCATTGTAAAACACGTGGTAGGTTTTATCGTTTAAAAATATTTTTATAAACATTGAGAATAATTTTTTTTTAACTTCAAACAGCTCACATCCGTCAGAATAATCTATGCCTTTAATTCTCTTCACGACAACATAAATAGGTGTTCATTCATAAATTGCAGACAACTATTAAATAAATACTTCCAGTACCATTTCTCGAATATGTTACCTCTTACATGAGCCTTTTTTTAAACTGCTTGACATCGGTTCAATGATTCCAGTTACTATGTGTATTAGTTTCACTTTTCGATGCGGGAGATAATCTTTATTCACGTTTATTTCGCAGCGCAGAGTTGTAAAATAAAACTACTTCTTAAGTGGTAAATTAGCCACAGAAATATGACCATGTTTACCATATTTCCATCTTTTTAAGGTAGACCGGTTAACAGAGGAAATGAGACATATTATAATATTGACAGGTAGGTATACTACCTGATTGTTTTTTAATCCACTACAGTATTAGCTTGGTATTTCATTCCATCAGATTTAAAAAAAAAAAAATAAGACACAACATGGAAAGCAAAGCTGCAATTTGGTAAGTCAACAAAATTCGTATTGAGTTCTCTTCGTGTACAGGACGTTTTTTAAAATACAAATGGTCAGAACTAAATTTGCAGAACACATGAGTGTTATATTAACAGCATGAATTAAGTAAATTACACCGGTTAAAATTACATGTAGCTTTATCTCTGAAGTTTTTGTTGGCTTACAGTTACCCACACGTCTTTTGTAGGAATCCCTACGAAGAGTTACAGCACGCTGACAACCCTAAACACGAGTGTGGGACGGTTGACAAAGTTCATTTCGATCCTGGTAACTTTAACGATATTCATTTGTGGTCATAATTGCAACTTGCGTATTGCGAACGTAACCGGCTTACCAGGAATATTCATTTGTGTGTTTGTGTGTTATAGGAGGCGGGGGTCTCGCGCGCTCACGTGTGTGTGTGTGTGTGTGTGTTTGTTTTATTGAGCACTGAGAGCATTTGTGTTATTAAATAAATCAATAGAAATGTTTCTTAGGTCACCCTGATTTAACACTGCGCAAACGGTTCCGCTCCATTGAAGAATGTGGCTACCAGGACCAGAAAATAAGCAGGCTATTTTAAAATTGTCGTCTTCTCCTTAAACATTGGGAGGTTTCTAAAATACACCCACAAAAATTTCTCATGTATGTCCCTTCACGAAAAGTGCTCAAACAGATTCGATAACGGATGAAACGGACCGGCTCAGTTAAAAATGGAGATTAAAAAAAAAAAAAAAAGTATGGGGATTTTGAAATAATTTCTTTTTGGGTTGTAAATCGAAATTTCCTTGTATAACACCGATTACTGCATACGAGATATTATGTTGTAGTAACTTTCCTGGTTCTCGTATTTGATTCGAGCAGCTTGAGAAAATTTTACATCGTGCGAGACCGAAGGTTGAGCTAAATGTCATTTTTTTCCTACGCAGCGAGAAGCAAATACAACACCAGGAGAGTTACTACAACATAACTTATCATAATACCTACAGCTTTCAACTAGAAATTTTACAAATGCGATTATTGACATTTTATTCGAAAGCGGTTCACAAAATAAAACAAATACAGGGTACGCGGGTAGTAACTACGTTTTTTTTTTACAAATGGTGGAGGAATATTAAAGCGTGACAGTTTGACCAATTAGCCTGAAAAACATTATGTACGTTTTCCGCTCGTAAGATAAGTCATCATACCATATTCATAACCGTAGCTGACACTGTGTAGATACGGATTTTTTTTTCTGTAGAGTGTGACTATAGATGGGATATAAGGTACATAATAAAACTACATATAACTTCTTTGCGACCGTAAAGAAATACTAAGTTTACACTAAAAAAATGTACGATATAAATGTATTTTAAGAGTACTCACATGATTTTTTATGCATGCGTAAACAAAGTCCTACGGACCACTTCATGAATTCCACCAAAGAAATCCGAAAGAACAGAGACGCTAATTAACGATGAAATATGGAATACCGTTAGGGCCATCGCCTTTAAATGTGTTAATTTGAAACGCGATACTCGATAGTGCGATGATGATAACGCGAAATCACAAACCTACGATGATAAAGACACGATAGTACAATGACGATAACACGATATTACGATGGTGAAAACGCGACAATACGACAGTGCGATGATGATAGTGCGATATGATATCGTGTTTTCACCATCGTACTGTCACGTTTTCACCGTCGCATTTTCGTATTGTCGCGTTTTCGCCATCGTAGTATCGTAGTATCAGGTTATCACCATCGTACTGTCGCGTTAACATCATCGTACTATCGTGTTTTCATCGTATTGGCGCATTAACACCATCATACTATCGTGTTTTCATCATCGTATTAACACCATCGTACCATCGTGTTATCATCATCGTACTATCGCCTTCCAGTGCGCAAGCGCATACACATTCAAAGGCGATTGCCCCAACGGTATTCCGTACTCTTCAGTCACGTAATAACTTCTAAGAATCAGACTGCATAAATATGCAGTCTGGTCTTTAATTAATACTGATTACTTTGCAGAGACGTTATGTACAAAGCCAACCTTGAGGTTGCTTTCATTTGTGTCTTATTCCTTTATTTCTAGAATGAAAATGTCCATTTGGGTTATTTGCAATCTAAAAGTTAAAAATCAATAATGTTTTTTTAACTCGCAGAGCGCTAGACTGGACATTTACTCTCACGTTACCAATGGACAAAACTTTATACTTGTCTAAACTGAAAGCATTAGCAGACGACAAATTAATTGTGATTCAAATGGACATATTTGTCTTAGAACGGGTAAAAAATATTATGGGAAGAGGAAAAATGCTCGTCACCAGCATTTTTTCCTTTTCCGACAATGTTTTCCAAATCCTTATATCTAGGGGTCATTTAAACTCGGGATTTTGAAGTATTTAATGAGGTGAAATCGACATTGTAGGTCAAGATCAGACTGCAACGGACATGCTTAGTGATCTTGAATCTTCATTGTCGGATATTATGTGAGACATTACGTGAGATGAGACGGTTTGAGCCAAAATATCTCACAACACACCGGGCGGTGTAGAATTAGATCATACTACACGTTTTGTTGAGTTCCATTTTAACTCTTTACGAAACGACAAAATTTTTTACTTCATCAAATAGAAAGTATTTGCGGACGATAGCTTAAATGTAGCTTAAAATCTTACTTCTGTGCTATATAGGGTAGAAAAAATCATGGAAAATAATGAAAATGCTAGTTATCAGCTTGGAAATGATATTCTGCAATGTACTGGTAATGAAACTCCAAGAAATCATTGATAAATGCACTGGCCGTCGCAATATAGCTGAAATAATGTTGAAAACGGCATTAAATACCAAATAAACAAACAGCACATTCTTTGGTTATAATAATCTAAATTAAAAGACACTTCAAAGTTTGGCAAATGGAACACGTCAAATAACACTTATTTTCCCAGCGAAATTGATTAAAAAGGGTCTTCGTAAAAAATTCAGATGTTGACCCTTATCCTGCCGAATTTAAATTGTTGGCGATTACACAGATTTCAATTGGTTCAATGGAAATGGACGTTGACAGACATTAATGAATAAGCAGCGGAGAGTACAGACCAAGATCAGATTGCTCATACATGCAGGGTGATCTGGCCCTACACTATCCGCAAAATAAATCCATTATTGCAATCAGCAGGATAAGGACTAATGCGCTAATCTTCTTATATTTCTACAAACAAGCAAGTTAACCCTTTCCCCCACAACAACACACAGATTCAAGGAACTTACGAAGAAGGCTTTTGTAAACCTTGAGAGAAATGAGAAAATGCTGGTAACCAGAATTTTCTCATTTTCCCGTAAAGTTTTCTGCGTGGCCAAAAAATTGCAGTGTAGTAGAGTTATACGGAATACCGTTAGGGTAGTCGTCTTTGAATGTGCATGCGCATGCGCACCGGAAGGCGATAGTACGATGGTAAAAACGCAATCGTACGATGGTGATAACGCTACAGTACAATGATGAAAATACGATAGTACGATGGTGAAAACGCGATAGTACGATGATGATAACGCGATAGTACGATGATGAAATCACGATAATACGATGGTGAAAACGCGAAAGTACGATGGTGAAAAGACGATAGCATGATGATGATAACGCGACAGTACGATGGTGATAACGCGATACTACGATACTACGATGATGAAAACGCGACAGTACGTTTGTGAAAACACGATATTATAGCGCACTTTCATCATCGTACTATCGTATTGTCGCGTTTTCACCATCGTAGTATCGCGTTATCGTCATCGTGCTGTCGCGTTCTCATCATCGTAGTTTCGTGATTTCGCATTGTCATCATTGTACTATCGAGTATCGCGTTTTAAATTAACACATTCAAAGGCAATGGCCCTAACGGTTTTCCCTAATGAAACCATGTCTAGCTCCGTGCACAAGCGTATAGATTACATAAAGCACTGACTGGCTAAATGTCTCTCTCCAGCTGTTAAACAGTACAAATTGGCCAGTATGTACAAAAGTCGTGTAAAGGACTCTGGTAAAGCTACATGTTGTAATCGAGCAATAAACAAACGCTGGGTAAGGTTACTCGTATGTACGAGGGGTGTTCAAAAATACGCGGAGAAGTACTGCAGTTCTCTCAAATATTGCTTGAATACAGTGATATTGATACATATGTTAGACATATTAATTCTGTATTGAAAGTATAGATTTCAAGTGAATATTTCAACACCTTATAAAGATATGGTAGTTATGGCAACGTCATGTTCCAAAATCCGGCCCAAAATGCAATAAAACGAAACATTTGCCTGTCAGAAAACGACGTGTCTCTTTTGTGTTTGATCAGATATCTTTACCAACGTTTGTCACAATTTGGCACCAAGTCTTGGCATGACGTTAATATTAACTTCGTGACGTCATTTGACCGTTTGGCAGCCATATTGTTTATTCACGTCTGTCAAAATGAGCACCGAACAAAGAACTGCGGTTTAATTTTGTGCTTTAAATGGAAAATCAAGAAAAGAAACAATGGAAATGTTACTCGAGGCATACGGCGATTCAGCTATGAAGAAAACGGCTTTTTACAAATTGTATGCGCGTTACGAAGACGGGCATGAAAGTGTGACAGACGAGCAGAGAAGCGGGCGGCCGACGTCGAAAACACAACGTAAAGAACGGGACATCAAGGAACTTCTAGACTAGGATAGACGCATTACTGTGAGAGAAATAAGTGAGCGAGTGGAATGTAGTGTTTGGATTGTACATCACATTATTCATCACACTTAAAACATGCGGAGACTGTGCGCTGGGTGGATACCGAAAATGTTGTCGGACATTCAATAGGAGAAGAGTGGAATCGTGTCGGCGCTTTGTTCAGCGATTTTAACGAGAAGGGGAGGACTTCCTAAATTGTATCGTTACTATTGATGAAACATGGATAACTTTATACGAACCTGAAACAAAGGAACAATCTACCATGTGGAAAGATGAAATTCTTTTGACACATGTCTCACCTAGGCATGTGAAAGAAACCAATGCAAATAACACGACGTAAAATTGATGCTGGATAACGTTGGGCCGTTGTTAGAGCGATGACGTTGCCATAACTACCAGATCTTAAATAGTTGTTGAGATACTGTCATGAAATTTACACTAACCCGCTTTAATACCAGACAAAGAAACCAAATGATGTGTATATTTTGGCCAAAAGCTGAGATTTTATATTGCAGGGAAAAAGTCTCTAACTTTTTTAGAGCTGGCATCTACCTTTTGCTATATTCAGTACCAGTGACTTTGACGTTTTTCTATCGCAGTTGAATAAAGTCTATTAGTAAACTGTATTTAAACATCTTCACCAGTCTATATGTCAAGAACAGAGTCTTGTATTGTTAGTGTAATTTCACAATTTCATATTTATCTGTTTTGAGTAAAATTAACCTTCACCTTAACAGAAGTCGTGAAGGAAGCCTTTCTGTCATGATGTAAGAGTGAGTTAGATAAATCTAGGTCACAGAACGACGGCATTACTGCAAACTTAATATCGATCTATGTTAAATAGTAGTTTATACGTTTGCTGACTTTGAATATCAACATCTAATACCAAGATCAGTGTCATGAAAAAGGTCGAATGATATCAAAGAACTTAATACGCAATCGTGAGTACCCAGAGTCGTGATTCAAAATAGATTCTTCTACTTCTGGAATGTTAACTTTTCTGATCTCATCAGATATTTCAGAAAAAAAAATGTCTACGAAAATCTGATATATCTATGCATCTATTTTACAAGTTTTACGTTTAAAAAATCTCCAACAATCTCTGGGCTGTTTTTTTTTTTTCCTAAAGTTTTCAAATTCTTGCGATTGTTTTATTTTGCTATATTTTAAGGAAAGGATCGGCTTCGACACAAGGATGAAAAGTGTTTTTTCATCCCCAAAAGCTCAAGTTCCTTGCGTTTTCTTGTTTTCAATACTGACACATGATTGTGTTGTTTACGAAAAAGGGAAAAGTAACGAGAGCTAGAAATTTATTGTCAACAGAGATGTATGGCCCTTTAAAAAAACATTGAAAACGAAATAAATTCTTTCTCACTAACAATACAAGACTCTGTTCTTGACATATAGACTGGTGAAGATGTTTAAATACAGTTTACTAATAGACTTTATTCAACTGCGATAGAAAAACGTCAAAGTCACTGGTACTGAATATAGCAAAAGGTAGATGCCAGCTCTAAAAAAGTTAGAGACTTATTCCCTGCAATATAAAATCTCAGCTTTTGGCCACAATATAGACATCATTTGGTTTCTTTGTCTGTTATCAAATCTGCTTATATCAGCTATTGAATTACACCATGGTGTCAAGTGCCCTTTTGGAGTTTCATCCAAATGTACTATACACAATACTGTTTCTTAGCCGCTGGCTGTTTTCCCGTATAAACATCGTCTAAAATTTACTCAGTGGTCACAGATGGCTATTTGTTTTGTAATAACCGACATCAATCCTTTATAAGAGCCGGAACACCAACTGGCTAGCCCTGGATTACATGTCCAGCACCTTTTGACAGAGCTACTTGGGTTCGCATACATAATTAAGTCCATATTCAGCAGAGCTTTGTGTTCCTTATTGGGAACCTTTGATTGTAAAGCGACTAATATGAACTTTACTTTAGTTTTTCGTCTTTGTTGTATAACATAATTTGTTTTCTTTCCAGATTCACATGGCGATCAGGGCAGGTGAGTTTTATTGGAGAATGTCTTCATGTTTTCCCCTTCTAAATTGATATTTTTATCTTTTCATTTACTTTAGGCAAATACTCATACATTGTTTCAGATCCCTTGGGTGACTTTTCATAATTAGTAGAAAAGATCTGCGTTCGTCTTATATCCAACTGAGGGTAGAATTATTAGACACAAATAGAAATGGACGGCACACGTGGTCTTTAATTGATTTCTATATTGGCAGATGATAAAGTAATACTGTTTAATGAAAGAAAAACACCTGAAAGTGACCCTCCCTCTCAAACAATGATGTTGTAAATGCAAGAGGAGTCAAATAAGAACAAATGGGTATGAGTCGTATGGAAGCTGTAGGCCCAAAAACTAAATATTTTGTAATCATTATTTGAAGCACTAGAATATCAGTATCGATCGAGCATGGACAATTGCTTAATTTAATTTCCATAAATAAGTATCAGATAGAACCCGTAATGGGTTTGTAAACATGAAAACAAGAGGAAAAAAGAGAGAGAATTTCAATCGTATCAGATCTGTCATTTTTAGCGGATTTGTATGGCACATCCACTTATTTTGATCGAACTGGCCGGAACCATATACATCATGCGTAACGACGCATGCGCACTCACTTTCTCTTTTGAATAGCTGGTCTGTACTATGTTATCGGTTTGACGTGGACCAAATATATTGTCATACACGCTTGTGCTCTACTCATTCTACTTTCAGTTTTAGCTACATGTACTTACATCTCGTTTTTGTCACTACCCTATGTACGAGCCAACACGGATACATACAGTAGTTATTCTTATACCTTCAGAAAACCGCGTCAGATTCATGGATCAAATTGCTGCTCCTTACAGGCCCAGTAAAGGCCAAAAGTAAGGAAGGAGTTAAATGGATTTGAATTTAAATCACACGATTCGGGGTCGTACGTAGCTAGCCTAAAATAAAGTGTAAATAAGACTGAAGGTATTAACCCTTTTTCGCACAAAATCCCAATTTAAACGATCCAAAGGAAAAGGACTTTTGTGATGTGAAAAGGAGAAAATGCTGGTAACCTTCATTTCTTTTCTTTTTTTTATTTAGAAGGAAAATTCCCTATTTTATGTAACATTTAGTTTGTCGTCCGCAAATGATTTCAATTTAGACCGGTCTAAAATTTTGTTGTGTGGTAAAGAGTTAACCGAGGAGCGAAGTGCCGAGAGGGGTGGATAGTCCAAAGGGTCTGACCATCCCCGGAAAGTTTTGAATTGTAGAGGCTATTTAGTGGCCTTTGGTGACGTTTCTTGGCAAATTTGCAAATGCGTTTTTGCATACAAGCAGCTACGCCCCTTTCATGTAAAAATATCGAAATTATTGTGAAGATGACAATCTGTTACTGTACGGTAGGTTGTTGACCAAAAAAAAAAAAAAATTAAAAGGTCGAAAGTTGCCAGGTCACTCTATCTTTTGTGTACTTCAACCTTATTTCAGAATTCATTTTTCTGCCAGCGACTGATACTTGGACCGACCGTACAACAACAGATTGTCGTTTTCATAATAAGTCCATACTTTTAAATGGTATGAGTTAAATCTAAGTGCATCTTAACACCTCCACTGTTTACTTTTGGCTGCTACTTTGCCCTTAATAAGTAATAAAATAATAGTAACTGCGCGTCTCGCTCGGTAGAACAACTTCGACTTACCTTACATATACATGTACATGCACTACATGTAATGGAAATTTTATTTTTCAATACATCATACCATAGCTAAATACAGGTCCACAAATTCGCTTTTCAGGACTTTGAGTCCTTTGATTCACAATGGTTTGAGCTAGGGTATCTATTTTACAGGCCCGCCCAGGTAGCTCAGTGGTTAGCGCGTTGGACTCGTGACCTGGTGGTTGCGAGTTCAATACCCGGTTGAGGCAAACTTTCTTTCCGGCAATTTTTCGCCTCTCAGCTCTAATGCATGTGAAAAAAGTAGCCAGTGGCTTTGGAAAGAAAGTTGTGTCAGTACTGGTGTGAGAAAGCCAGGAAACACATGGGTGCGTCACTGACCGCCATGATGACCTAAGCTGTTAAAATGGCGTTAAACTCCAATACAGATACAAATCTATTTTACAGGCACTTTGTGCCACGAATAATCATTCACCATAGCAGATTCCTTCAGCCATAGTGACAGGAATAGTGATTTAAGTCTGAAATACCTTTCAGTCGCAATTTTGGTTTTTAGAACTTTCCACTGAGTATTTTGATACAGTTAATGACTCAGTGACGAATGCATTTAAGCCATGCTCGGTGACAAGGAGATTAAATGCATCTGCAAAATTTATCGACCCATGTCAGCCTGCGCAGACTGACATGGGTCGAAACCTTAAATACTATTTGTAAATTGTCTTTATACCAGAATAACATTCTACCACATGATTCATTTGGTTGTTAGACAAATTGATTTAATTGATCGATAATTATATGATAACTTGCTTGGTATAATACATCAAATGCATTTAATCCCCTTTTGCCAGAGTTTAAAAAATCAGTATATTTTTCTTACAGAAGAAACCCAACACAGAATGACAAAAAGTATTGTAAGACAAGTGGTAGGTTTTATCCTTTTCAAAATATTGTTGTTAATATTTAGCATATTTTTTGTATGTGACTTTAAACGGCTCACAACCGGCATAATAATCTCTATTTTATATTCCCTTTAGGCCAACATAAATGGGTTGTTTTATTTACAAATTGCAAACAACTTTAATATATATACTTTTAATACCATACCTCGAATATTGTACCTCTTACATATGCATTTTTATTAGCTTAAAAATTGATTCAGTGACTCAAATAATTATAAGCTGTGGTTTTTCTTTTCGATGTAAGACATAATCTTTATTCGTGTTCATTTTGCAACGCAGAGTAGTAAAATAAAACTACCTCTTAAGTGGTAAATTATCCACAGAAATATGATCATGTACACGATTTAATATTCGACATTTCTATCTATTCAAGGTGGACAGGTTAACAGAGGCAATGAGACATATTATAATATTGACAGGTATACTTCCTGATTCTTCTATATTTTGTACAGTAAAATTTGTATTTCATTCCATCAGATTACATAATACAACAAGGAACGCAAACACTGTAATTTGGTAATTTAACAAAATTCGCATTGAGTTCTCCCTCTGTAGAAGAAGGTTTTTGAAATAAGAACGGTAGGAACTAAATTTGTAGAATACATAAGTGTTATATAGACTTCATGTATTAAATAAAATACACCGATATACATCACATGTAGCAATATCTCTGAAGTTTATGTTGGCTCACAGTTAACCAAACGTCTTTTGTAGGAATCCTTATGAAGACTTACAGCACACTGGCAACCAGAATCATGAGTATGGGACACTAGACAAGATGGATTCCGATTCTGGTAACTTGAACGATATTCATTTGCAATCATAATTACAACTTACAAGTTTCGACCATTATCGGCTTTCCAGGAATATTAATTATAAACATATTAAATCATATATGAGCCATGGTCAGCGACGGGGGAGGAGGGGGGGGGGGTTAACGCATTTGCAAAAAGTATCAACACGGGTCAGCCTTTGCTGTCCGCGCAGGCTTACCCGAGTTAAAACTGTTTGCTATTGTTAAATTTTCTGCGTGTCAAAGGACATTCTACCTCCAGGTTTAGTCGGTTTTTAGACAAAATGGATTTTTAGGATCCATAATGATATTATGACTTGTTCAGTATAATGCATCACGGAGATGCATTAAACCCCCGCCAGGCGCGGCTCAGATATAAAATCTTCGTGATTAAGTTGCATTTTTCGGCGATTTACGACTTCAATCTATATCTCTTTACCATAATACCGGATTGAGGATATTTGAAGTACAAAGCCGTTAATAGCGCTTGAATTAACTGGTTAAGACACATTTCCTTTCGTTAACGCCTAGTTTTTTGTCGCTATGGAACGGCTATAACGGACCAGAAAACTACTGATTTTTTTCGTACACTATACTACTCTTCCGGTAAAGAGTTAAAATAGGTTAAGTAATAACACATATTGCCAAGATATAACTGCTTGTATTTCTAACATAATGTCTGTTGAATGCGAATTTTCACAAGAATCAAAACACACAGATCTATGTTGGTAATTTCTTTGTTTGGTTTGGTATTTAATGCTGTAAAATCAACTTGTCTCACTCATATCACTGCAGCAAGTTTGCGTTCTCGGAATTTCTAATGGGCCTACCAGCAGTTTGCCAAACCCTCTGTCTCAAGAACTCGCTGCTTTCTATCATAAACATCGCTGAACTATCTCTATTTGTTGTAGTTTTTAAGACAAAGTAACCTTATATGAAGCGGAAAAGGAAAATAAACATTTGTTTATGATAGAGCTGAAAATGTTTATATTAAGATACACACGGATAAAATCCCCAAATCTTAAGTTTGTGTGTATTTTTCATGACGAACAATGACTAAAGGCCAAGTAGCCGCCAAAAGTAAACAATGTGGATGATAAATGCATTTGAATTTAAATCTTACCACTTAAAAGTGTGGAAATTATTGTAAAGATGAAAATTTGTTATTGCAAGCCGGTACACGCCGGCAGAAAGAAAAGCATATAAAAAGTAAACAAAAGATAGAACGACTTGGCATCTTTTTATTTAGTTTTAAAATTCATTTTTTCTGCTAGCGACTAATAATTGGACCGATTGTACAATAACAGGCTGGCATCGTCACAATAGTTGGGCATACTTTTAAATGGTATCATTTAATGCTACATACATTTTACGACCCGTATTGTAAAAAGATTTAATTTCTGTGATTATTTTCATGTATCCAACAAACAAGGTAGTTCAAACGTTTTAACTACGAGTGTCAAGAAGGAAGTAGAAAAAGTCCTAGAGCACACGTGCTTGTCTTCTGCGTTGTCATCCTTGTACGTCATGATTGCCATAATGATATCTAATCAAAGGACTGATAGTCCTGAGAGTCGCCTGGAGGGTAATGGGTTAGAAGTTTTCACCTTTTTTTGTTCAAATCTACTAAAAGCATTCAAGATACAAATTAACTTAACCATAAGACAGTATTATATGCAAGCATATTTCTGAATTGTCATCCTAAAATTACAAACATTAATATTAAAATTTACATGAAAAAAAAAGTCTGTGGTGAGAATTAAAATTTAGGCCCCAGGAACAGCTTTTAAAAGTTCAAATTCTTTTACCCCGGGTGACTCAATTTAAAAATTGATATCAAAGGGTATGATCAATATAAAACAAGTCATTTCGTTGAAATGATATCCACCGCCGAAAAAAAAAACTTTTCTTTTGGATAGAAACATAATTATAAGAGGTATTGTGTTTTGCATGTAAATGGTCTTTTTTGTTATTGGTGAAAATATACATTAACCCTTTACCAACCAATCCCGGGTTTTCACGACCCGAAGAAAGAAGGCTTTTGAAAACATTGTGGGAAAAGGAGAAAATGCTGGTAACCAGCGTTTTCTCCTTTTCCCACAATGTTTTCTGCTCTATCAGAGAGCTTAAGCTCATTTGTACCAAAGTTGAATTTGTCGTCTGCAAATGCTTTGAAATTGGTCTAGTCTAAAATTTTGTCATGTGGTAAAGGGTTAAGCCCCCTTTTTCCATGAAACGGCATTTCATTAAATAAAAACAAATATCCTACTGATTGTCTGTGGCTTGTGATAAACGATATAAATACGAAGTTTCATAAAATTTTGTCCAGTCGTTAAAGAGATATTGGTCGATAATAGAAATATACATAAAACCCCATTTTTCCATGACACCGCATTAAAAATTAAAAACAACAACAAAATAAAACAAAACAAGCAGGCCGGAAGACATCAAGCCTCCTTTTTCCATGACAAGGCTTTACATTAAAACATGTATATCGGCGGACTACCATGAGGAACACATGTATGAAGTTTCATTAATTTTCGTCAACGATTTTAATCTATGTCTTCCCCCCCCCCCCCCCCCCACACACACACACCCTAAAGTTCGGCGGGGCATAAAAACTGTCGAAGTTCCATCATTATTTGCAGTTCCTCCCTAGCTTAATAATGCCTGTAAAGAATGTGGATAAAAATTAGGCTTGCAGGTTGATAAAAATGTTTTTCTAGCGCCGAGTCTAGGTGACTTAACTTACATGTATATCTTAATTCTTACACCTATTGCTAAAACAAATATTCTCAATAATTTCAGTAGAATAGGGAAACAATTTTCTTTCCAGATTTAGAACATGTTGTTTTTGTATGGCACAAATTTTCTATATGGTTAAACATAAAATTATATCGGTTAACATAAATAATTGTCCTTTCCAACTACAGGATGCTGGATATGAACTTTGGGTTTACTTGCTTATACAGTTCAGAGGCGGTGATTTTGAAATGTTACTACTCAGTTCTGAAGCTTCTGTGAAGTTTATAGAAACAGAGCAGAACCACTTGAACAATTTACAAGGGGACTATTTAGGCAACATTAGAATGGAACTCAACTGAACTTTGTCTTCTGGTATAGGATCTAGTGACATACTTTTAGACCAAAAATGTCCTTTTGCAACTCACCCATATCTAATCTATGCAGTCTGACAAAGTTTCATGATTATTGGACTGAAGATAATGGATTCTACAGCATTATTAGGGTTTCGTCTGATTCGACCTAGTGACAACCTTTTTCTTTTAACCCCAGGTGACCTACATTCAGTTTGGTCAAAAATATTATTGAGACAAACAGTCGGACCATTTCATGATCATTGGACTGAAATGTAGCCTCTGGAGCGTACACAAATATTTGACTCAGTAATCTACTTGTCCTTTGGAAATAATTTGTTTTTGTTGTTGTCTGGGTTCAAGTTTTGTCCACAGTGGACTCTAAGAATGTGGCTGCTACAGCTCATGAAAAACAATATAACCCAACGGCATGACTATCAGCCTTTTAACTTTGTCTGCGTTTTATAACGTCCCAGGAATTAGTACTGCTCCCCACATCAATTTAAAATTGTAGAGATCTACATGTATATTGCTTTGGTGTAAACTAAATATTTGTGATTCGCTCCATTACCCTTTACAACAACCCTTTACAATATTACAGACACTCCAATAAAGAACTTCTTGTTCGAGTGGGTTAACATTGATCTGTGCAAATGAGGTTGTACGTCACGTGATTATAAGATCTATATTTGTCGCACAGCTACATTCCAGAAAGCACCCGCTAAGCGATGACTTGGTACATCCTAGAACCGTGCGCATTACACACACTATGTCCGGTGTTTGCTTGTATACCTAGAATAGGGTGTGCAAAGTATTTAAAGTCTAGAATAAAAAGCTGTGAAGAAGCAATGTTTAAGAATGTCTAAGCAGGCAACGCAACCATTCCAAGTCGTTATAAATTTGTTAAAAAAAAATAGCCTACTTTTGGGAAAATTCTCCATTGAAAGCTTCCATGTTTACTCGGTATCGCCTTTCTCTTTCCGATCATAGGCTGAGTGTTGAATTGAAATAAGACTTACAATTAAGGACAGATTTTAAGAATTAGAGACTACTTCTAATGAGTAATTATCAAAGAATTTTCACTAAGACTTGTCCACAAATAGAAGCGTGCCTTAGTAAATACGCTTGTAGTGGAAGAGTGTTTTTCAGCGTGTCCGCAAACTTTAGGTCACGTCCGTTACTTTTAGATACATACATAATCCGCTATTTTAAGAGGTGATGTCTGTACGCGATAGGCTATCTTGTACCCTTGTGAACGAAACGATTGTTTCAAAGGTTTGAACCGTTAAATAACTCAGTCTTTATAGACATAATTCATTATCACAAAGGCACAATTGTAGGTTATTTACAACAGAAAAAAAACTGGTTTGTTTACCCAATGATTAGAAAACTATGTTTTATCTCGTAAACCGGAACTTGGGACAGGAAGCAGTACAAGGCCGGAGGTATGCTTACGTCACCCTCTAGATCAGGATGATAACAATGAGAGCCTGGTAGCAACCAGGCGACTCAAAAATACATAGAAGTGCTATCTCTCAGAAAATAGTTGTGGTGGATACTTTTCCAAATTATTGGCGAATTTCGTGTTAGGTCAAGAACATCATGGCAGTTCTTCTTTTTATTGTCGAGCCTGCTTGCAATGAGCGAGACATAGTTGTCACAATATCACATCGGTCTATGTGTGTCCGTCCGCTCGTGCTTGCGTACGTGCGTCTGTCCGACTTTGTCCGGACCAGAATTTTTACATTTGTGGATGGATTTCAAAATGATTCAGCACAACTGTTCCCCCTTATAAGTAGAAATGTCATTTGAAACATTTGTTCTGGTAGGTCCATGGTCAAGTTCACACTTGAAGGTCAAATGATAAAATTGCCATACATAGAGCTTGCCAGCGCTACAACTTCACCATTTGTGGATGGAGTTCAAAATGGTTTTACACAACTTTCTCCGTTATGATAAGAAGTGTCATTTGAAATATCTGTACTGGTAGGTCCATGGTCAAGATCACACTTGAAGGTCAAATGATAAAATTGTCATATACATATATAGAGCTTGTCCGAGTTACAACTTCTACATTTATAAAATGATTTTGAAAGTATTTTACATAAGTGTTCTCCTTTACCAGCAGACGTGCCATTTGAATAATTTGTTCATGTAAGTGCAAGGTCAAGGTCACACTTGAAGGTCAGATGATAATTTCATCATAAATGGAGCTTCTCCGAGCCATAATTTCTATATTTATAGATACATTTGAAGATAATTTGGCAAACTTGTTTTCCTGCACCAGTAAAGGTGCCATTTGAAACATTTGTTCAGGTAAGTCCAAGATCAAGTTGACCATTAAAGGTAAAATTGCAAAATTGCCATACAATTGCGATCTACAACTTCTACATTTATTTATGGATTTAAAAACAATTTAGACAAGTGATTTCCTTTACCAGTAGAAGAGTCATTTGAATCATTTGTTCTGGTATATCCAGGTCAAGGTCACGCTGAAAGGTCAAACGACAAAACTGTCATTAATAGTGCATGTCTGTGCCATAAATTCTACATTCTAGATGGATTTCAAAATTATTAGGCACAGTTATTCTCCTTCATGAGTAGATAAACCATTTAAAAAAATTTGATCATATAGGTCAAAGGTCAAGGTCACACTTTAACGTCAAACGATAAAATTATCATAAATAGATACTGTCCGAGCCATAACTTCCACACATATGGATCGATTACAAACTAAATATGCACAATTGTTCTCCTTTATTGGCAGATGGGTCATCTCTAAATTTGCTTAGCTAGATCCAAGGTCAAGGTCACACTTGATGGTCAAATGATATTTTTTGGGGGGTAACTTTTCTATTAACGAGTAGTAAGTGTCTCTCTAAATTAATCACTTCAGTGGTTTCAAGGTAAAGGTCATATTTGAAGGTCATAGATTCTTCTTGTTCATAAATAGGGAATACTCCTATCCTCATGCAAATTTGAAAACAAAGGGATCTGAAATAAAATAGATCTATACTGAGTCATTGGTTACTTTTTTCCACGTGTAGTTTATGAGGTTCTTTACTAACTCCCACATGGCGGGATCGACATGTTGCCCCTGGGCAAACTTCTAGTTTTGATACCGCATAAAACATTACAAGTTGAAATATTCCTGTCACTGCTTTAAACTGACATCTTTTACCGATTGCCACATACCCAAGAATCCTGTTGTGTATATCGTTAGTTATTCAAGCCTGTCAAAGTCACAACCGAGCTATTTTGTACATTCAGTCTTTAAATTGCTATCGGGCCATATGTGTCTGTTTTCTCGTTAACTTTTGAATCCACATGAAAACAAATTGTTTTTAAGATTTTTAATAGCTATAATTTGATACATGTAGTTAAAGGCACTAACAGGGAAAAATCGTGTTATTCATCTAGAATCGCTATGTAATTACAAAAAAATATATATATATATATATCATAATGGCTTTTCAAATGCAATTCTATGCCAACATAAATATCGCGTACAAATATTGAAAAAGTAAAAAAAAGAACAAAGTAGTCGAGAGAAACGCTTTTTTTTGTTTTCTTTATTTCAGGTGAAGACGAGTGCAGACTTCCAACAGATAAAACGTACGAAAACCTGCGGCTTTCACCCCTCAGGAAGAACGCTGTGTCTGCAATGTGATTGCATATTGCTTTGGATTAGAGCATTTCTTTCATTTGAACTCTAATACTCTGATGCTCTGATTTTTTTTAAAAATCAAACTGTATGTTTGCAATACATATGCATGTGTAAAACTACTCATATAAATTGGTTACTTAGTCAATACCCACTGCACGTGCAATGATGTTGGACGACCACATAGAAAATAAAAATCTCTCGGAGAAACAGTTTTCCAAAGTAAGACTGCATATACATTCCGTTTTCATTCTGGATCTGTAAAGTATGTATGGCAAATCAGAAAGTTGTATATCAACAAGAAAAGTGAGAGGCACTGGTGACCTTCCGGAAAATGCACTTGTAAAACACCTAATGGTGTTTTTTTTTTTTTATTACGCCATTTAATATGAAGACTTTTTTCATGTTCAAGGTGTCCAAAACAGATGTCACATTTCAAAATACGGATAATCCCCTTCACACGCTATTTGTTGTACACTTCAAACGTCTTTTTTAGGTATCAAATTGAATAGAATCGTTTAGAACCGAACATTTTTATCGAAGATCTAGCATGCTTCACTTGTATTGGGTGATTCACATTTTGCAAAAATCAACAGTTCTGTAAGCTGACACCAATTCTTGATAATTCAGGCAAACTTTAAAACTTGACAGTGATAGGTAGCTGTCAGAGGTTACCGTAATGGTCTAGTTCACTTTTGGAAAATTAACAGCTCAAAAACACTAGTACTGATAAAATGCAGCCCATACGTGGACTTTCAGCTGTGTGGCAGTTTTTCATCTTAAATGTCTGGCTTTACAATTTCCAAGTGTCGCACATTTTTTTATTGAAGTGACCGTTTAGTGTGATGATTTTCGAAATCATACGCACCTGTCAATGAAGCGAATATGTCTCGTTCATGAAAATTCCGAAGTACAAGAAAATGTAGGTATACGTTTTCGCATATGTATAATGAACTGGGTCGATCTATAATTCATGAAATATAGTGATGTGATCAAAACGGGTGACATTCAAGGTAAAAGCTAGTTTGATAGAATCAAATTTATTTCAAATGCCAATTTATGTCCTATGTAAGTAAATGGTCAACTTTTACCTGAATCTGAAGAATTACACTTAAAAATGATGAGGCGAAAAGTTACATTCTCATGAATGGGACAGACCCCTGCAGTGACACACGTATCTGCCTTTGATTAAAAAAAAAAAAACAGTTGCAAAGAAACTCATTGGCGGATTTAGAAGGTTCAACAGGGTCGAATGACACCGTCTCTCAATCGACCGAGGTACGGAAGTCATAACACTTTACAGCCACAAACTTTCTAAATATGTGACTATACTAATTTAACCAAATATCAACATGCTGTATATCAGTTTGGTAATCACTTCAAGATTCTTTGATTCATTCCAATTTCCTTTGTTTGACATATCTCCGATTCTTAGACGGTCGACAGCAGCCAATGGATTAAAATTATCTGGCCCAACTAAGAGAAAAACAGTCCTTGAATTCGGAGAGATTTAAGACGTTTCTCTCTCTCTCTCTTTCTATATATATATAACACACACACACACACACACACACACACACACACCTATATATCAACAACTGCGGCATATATATATCAACAACTGCGGCAGAACAGAAAAATGTTGTCTTGTTAGATCCTCTGTTGGAAGAATATTCGATTCGGAAGCGGTCTTATACAATGAATTATTTGGGATGTTTTTAAAGAACGGACGTAGACTATCCCATATTCATTGGAGGATATTATCACACAGTAACAAAAAGAAGGAAAATGCGTACTATATCTTTTCTCTCCGACAGTAAAATGGAAATTTTGATACCACTGTACGAATATGATAAGTCAATATTAAATCTACATACTAGTATCAGCTGAAATAACGGCAAGATGCTCGTAAACAGTAATTTTGAGCATTCGTCCAGTATGCCGTTTCGTCAAAATTATTTTAAATAAAAATAATGATTTCTTTCCATTCGAGTTAAGAATCTGGATGGTGTTCGGCAAGTACGGCAATTGGTAAGGCAGTCTTATGTATTAGGTTATAGAGGGTGAAGTTTATCAAAAACCAAGTGCTAAGTGTTCAATACACATCAAAGAACGTATCTAACACTTTAGTTGCTGAATAAATATATTTTGTACTCAGAGGGACGTCATGAATCGGACACTGTGGAGCACTGATCAGACTACATGTTCTGTTGGGTCTGATCTTGATCCACTCCGTCCGCATAAGTATCTAGGAGCATTATCAACTTAACAATTTACCACATGAAAAAATGTTAGACTCGTCCAAAGTGAAAGCATTTGCAGGCGACAATGTCAATGAGGCTCAAATAATATGATATTTCTTTGACAGAGTAGAAAACATTGTGGGAAAAGGAGAAAATGCTGGTTACCCGCATTTTCTCCTTTTCCCACAATGTTTTCAAAAGGCTTCATCCTCAGGGTTGTTAAAACTCGGGATTGTGTGGTAAAGAGTTAAACGTTTGATGATATCTCATTTCTTTTTTTTTTTTTTTTTTAATTTCCTTTCGTTGGAACTAATCTGATTTGACCAAATATGTTATATTAGTTTTAAACATTTATTGGACTGCCTAATATACTCAACAAAGATATTAAAAGGCATGCATATAACTGGACAAAAGACGCTGTAAAAGAATTGCTTTATTCAACAAACTTAAACAAGGTGTAAAATAGCGCAAATATCTGGCATCCAAATATCCAATTCACTAAAAAATATGGTAATCAATTATCACAGTTACAGGGAAAAAATCATATTTTGTCAAATATCAATGGTTCCATATAAGAAAAAGCGATTAAAACACTCGATGTGCCGTTGAGTCCCAACGTATCGGACAGTGTAGATCTAGGATCAAACTGCATTTCTGATCTTGGCCTACACCGTCCCAGTTAAATCCAATTATCATCACAGAGGTTTATTATTGCTTTACTTGCAACTTGATATCATTGCAATTATTTAATTTGTCGAATTGATTGTTTGATTGTATTGGAATTTAAGGCCGTTTTAACAGCTTAGGTCATATTATGGCGGTCAGTGCACCTTCGCATGTGTTTCCTGGCTTTCTCACACCAGTACTAACACAACCTTTTTTCCAAGTCACAGACTACTTTTCTCACATGCATCAGAGGTGAGAGGCGAAAATTCGAGAAAGTTTTCCTCAACCGGGAATCGAACTCGAAACCACCAGGTCACGCTAACCACTGAGCTACCCGGGCGGACTTTTATTTGTCAAAATGCATATGCATATAAAATTGTAGTTTACCATTCAAGTGTTTATGAATGAATGAAAACTTTCAGGAAAGTGTAAAAATTAATACTGCAGTTTCAACTGTCTGAAATGTTAAATTATACTTACATCGTGGACCGGTGATCGGATTACACAATGTGCGCGGTTCGATCCTGATCCACAACGTCTGCAACGTCGCATTTAGGCACGCTTGGCAGCTTAGAGTTTTAGCACTGTTGTAACGTGTAATTTAGTTTTTCAACGTAGTTGCTATTTTGTTTCCCACATTTCTTCCTAACACATGACTGAACTACTTCATGACCTGCAGACTCTTACTTTTTATTGTTTTTCAATTGCTCTATTTTCTTTGTTCATTTCTTGTGCTTATTTATACTCTTAATTGTATTTGCTATAAATATGTTCTGTATCTAATGCCAAATAAAGATTATGTTATGTTACATCCATAGATCAGTGTTTCGGTGTAATAGTATCGTACATACCTTCAGTGTGCATCACGAGCTCTTATCTCGTGACCTCAGTTTCTCTTATCCCCCATTTTAAGTGAATACTTAAACTTAAAAAAAAGTGATTGTTTTTTAATTCAAAGCGACATATTTATTTCGAAGAAGGGGACAACCACTTTGGACTAAATACTCACCGTTTCAAAGTGGATAATTTTGAATTATTATCTGTTAAAAGAGCTTAAAAACACATATATAATTGGTGTATATATTATAATATAATCCTAATGGATCCTCGCGTAAAACTTACATGATTTGAATTCTGTTTGAAATCTGAAAACGAAACAAGTCTTGGATTTCCCACATTCATCAATTTCGTCAGTCTAATTGGCAGTCAAATCTGAGTTTGGCATGTCTTTTTTTTTTTTTTAATATATGGTGCTTTACCCAATTGCGTCATATAATGCTTCTCTTACGCCACAAATTGAAGCTCAAAATTGTGATATAGGAAAAAACATAATGACGACAACTATACCTCATTTGAAACAAATGTACATACATGTATGTGCTGAAAGAAATTATGCATTAGACTTGTGAGCAGTGTTCCAGAAATTATCTAGTTTTTTTTCCCCATAACTCGACTATTTGCGAACAGTTTAATTTAATTTGGCGACATGTTATTGGATGTATCATCAAACTCGGGGCATCCATTAGCAACTGAAATCACGCTGTTATATAGCGCGGCTTCCGGCGTTTTATATTTGCACATCAAAGGTCCAAATGAATAAACTTTTTCGCTTCAGTAGGGTGGGAAAGGGCAAAAAAACTATGTAAGTTCTTTAAAAGGAAATGACACCAGCCATTTCCTTGCTTCTACACATGTATCGTACATATTAAAATCCGAAGGTTCAAGAGTATACCGTCATCGGCTTTCGACCTTTAGCCATTAAAGCTCGCATTAAGTTCACAATGTGAAAGAATGTAGATTTTTAGGATTTGATTGTCATAAAGTTTACGTATGCATACACATACCAAGTACATGTACAAAACATCCTCTCGCTTTTTTTTTTTTTAACTGTTATCCTGCTGAATAAGTTAAATGATGACTTCAAGTAAAGACACAAATGTTGCTATTTCAGAGTTATTTTTGGAGAGAGATATCTATTTATCGTAGATCGAAAATCAGACTGTTCTGTGCAGTCTGATCTTGATCTACACTGTCCACAAAAGGTCCTTGAATCGCGCGTAGTAGCCTAAGGGTTCATATATTTTTAGAATTTTATGACATAACCTCTGCACGATGTAATTTTTGTCGTCATTTTAGATTGAAGAGAATATGCAAAGCAATTTGTATCTTTCCTTGTAAACAGTGACTAGATTTATGACAATTTTCAGATTTTGGTTCCACCATTGTACAATCCGTGGAATTAAAGCTTTAAACTTACTGTAGACGAACAGGCATAACGAAACAAAAAAAACGTTCGAATTTTCCATATTATTTCCCTTAAAATTGAATTCCAGTTTGTTTTATTTTAAATAAAAAAAAAAAAAAAAAAAAGACTTTATTTATGCGAAAATGGCGATGGAGTATTGTCTCTCGAATTATTATATCGACTGGTCTCTTGGAATCTTTTGTTCCATTGCCTTCGGCTTGCATTGGACATAACAGTTTTATCGTGACCCGGTTAATGATAATGCATTAAATTTCATTTACTAATTCGATGAAGCTTTTAAATCGACATCGTCTTTGACTGGAATAAGCTTCTTTTCCATGACTAGCATTTAAAAAAGTCTACCGTTTAGAGTTAACTTATTTGTCTTACCTTCCAAACTAGATTTAAATTGGCAACACTTTTGGATTATTAGATTACTTGTGTGCGTTGCCGCTCTATCTACATTAGAACGCGTTGATTAAAATCTTTTTGTGCAAAAACTCGTGTACATTCGTATATCATTTTTGTCAACAATTTCTCTATAGTAATATCTAGATGCAATGCAGTTTGCATATATTAATACAATATGAGACATGCTCTGTCTGAAAAGGGGGTTTAATTCATCTGCCAAAAGTATCAACACAGGTCAGCCTGCGCAATTCGCAATTCGTAGACCATGAGACTTGTGAACTAGAGGTGTCGGGCAACTTGAGGGTGTGGGTTTGATTCCCACGGCAAGCGTGTTTAAAGCTTAGTAATAATAATTGGGAAGGTTTGGTCATGCGTGGCTCAATGTAGGACTCGTGACCTGGAGGCCTGGGTCCAAGCCTCACTAGATATATTGGGCCTTTCGATTGAGTGTCCTTGGGTAAGACACATCAGAGCCCTAGTCTAGTACTGGTGAAACACCCACGAAATACGTGAATATGTGAGCTGTTGCCATGGTATGACTGAAATAATTGTTGAAAGCGGAGTAAAACACCATTTAATCAATCAGTTAAATAGAGGTGCCAGGTGACAGTGCTATAGGCCAAGCAATTAAATAAACAAGTGTGACAGTATTATTCCTGTTGCTGCCACTTTCGGTTTTTTTTTTCCTTAGACTTTTCTATATCCTACTGTGCCTACTAGCATTCTTTGACTATAATATTTCCCAATCCCCACTTTCCTCCGCTTGTTTTGAAATGTCTTTGCTCTGGTCTTAGTCTGACTGATTTTTCCTTCTGTTTAAAGTAACAATAACTGCCAAAAGTAAACAAAGCAGGTGTTAAAATGCGTATGAATTTAGATGGTTTCTTTTAAAGTATGGAAATTACTGTAAAGATGACAATGTGTTATTGTACGGCTGGTCCAAATGTTAGTCCCTGGCAGAGAAATTTATTTCAAAACTAGTTTTAAAGTTGTCAAGTCATTCTATCTTCTGATTACGGTTTTTTCAAATTCATTTTCCTGCCATCGGCTAACACTTGGAATGACCACACAATGACCACACAATAACAGATTGGCATCTTCACATACTTTTGAATGGTATGATTTAAATTCAAATGTATTTTAACACCTGCATTGTCTTCTTGGTCGCTATTAGGCTTGTAAGTATTTCCATTATTGCCACTTTTTTTTCTCTATCCTCCACGATGCCATTCTTCGACAATCCACCATTTTATGAACTGAAGAGCGAGTCGTCTGAAACGACTCTTTACTTTCTCTTTTTCTTTTCTTGCTTCCCGTCTTCAATCAAAAGCGTATCATGTCTATGCTAAAACTGAAACAATCACTCCTCATTGTAAGTCAGACGGCACTTGAACTTACTAAACTCACAACATCAACCTTTCTATGACCAAAGTTTTTTGCGGCCAACCCCTCCTAAAATAAAAGCGCTGAAAGCACTGATGGGCTAGGGGCAAGAGCATAATGCATAAAGTAACTGTACTCATCCATAAAAGGTCCATTTTGAAATAACACAAAAAAGTGTGCTACTGCTCATTTTATCTTTCATGCATTTCCAAACACTTAAAAGTAGTGAGAGGATGCCTTCAAAAGTCGCAAGAATTTAAAACAAAAACTACACATACCATTCTTTCCAAACGCCAAATATACTCTAAGTTCATAGTAGTTCCTGTACTCTCCACATTTACATTTAAGTTTATATATGTCCTTTCAGTTATCTTTACATACACCTGTACAAAGGAGTCTTAGTCGGAATAGATATTGTTTTTGGTAAGGACGTCCTTAATTCTTTCAGCCCAAATATATTCGACCTCTTTCGCTGACTAAAATACAATCGACAGAAGCAAAGGAAGATTTTTATCGCACAGGCTTGATTCTACAAGGGTACGGTATAGATCTAGATCAGACTACAGTCTGATATTGATATATACCGTTCGCACCAATCCTTATTTTCACCAATGGCGCTGAAAGAGGTAATCCACAAGGATTCTGAAAGTATATACAGGTAGGTCTACCACTTATATATAACATGATGCTTTGTACAAAATAAATGAAAATCGAATAATGAGTAAGGAAACAAGCCCAACAATTAGTATCACATTAACTTTGACATCATCAAACAAATTGTTTATACATAAACTTTTCATGAACAACTAGTTTCACAACTTTCATAAACTTTCGCAGTAAACCAAGAAATGGAATACATATCATCATATGGTAATACACTGGTTCCACAACCTGGACAAGCGGCGATAGATCTAAATCAATGAAATATGCATTACCAGTCTTGATTCTGAAAGAAATTCCACAACTTTGACAAGCTATCGCAGAACCAAATACCTGAACTATACATTATCAATTTATCAGTAGGGAACAAAGTAGTTCCACAACCTGGACAAAACATGACAGCTCCTAATGAAATAAATCCTTGATAAAGACATATTTACATGCTTTATATACCACGATCAAAGCGCTGAAAGCACTGAAGGGCTAGGGGCAAATGTACGATTGTATATAATTATGAACAAATATGTGCATAGCGATCTGCTAGAAATCGTGGACTACTGAAAAGTGTATTTTGATGAACCCATTTCTTTTCCAAATCCTGTGCTGTTTGGCATATCATGACTGACACTGGATGTATAAATGTGTTTTCCATACTTCCAAACAAGCCCATTAGCTCAGTCGGTAACATACCAGACTTGAAACCAAAGGGTCGCAGGTTTGAATTCCTAGTTCTGCCAAATTCTTTCCGATGACTGATGACAGTCATTGCAGCAAGATTCATTCCTTTCTCATCGCTGATCATTATTACCCTAATTTAACTAAAATATTGTAAAAAACACCATCAAACTAACATCCAATTTGGTTGATTGATTGAATCTTGCTTTACGCCGGTTTGAAAATTATATCAGTCACATCATGGCAACAGCTCACATAATCATGTATTTCCTGGGTTCCACCAATATTAGAAGTGCCTTGCCCATGAAAACCCAGGGGATACAGTGAGACCCAAACCCGGGGCCTCCAGTTCAAGAGTCCTACACTTTACCACTGAGCCACGCAGGACCCCTTACTAACAACCAAAACCAAACGATCTACACATATTATTCTTTCCATTTACTAAGTACATTCTAAGTACATTCTAACATAGTCTTAGTCCAGCAAAATGGACAAAATGGATAGAGAAATGACATTATCAAAAACTCCAACATGAGAAAGCAGTACTAAATTTTGCAACAAGACAAAAAAAAAAAAAAAAAAAATTGAGAGAATACAACTTTAATTAAAGTTTTGGACATAAAATGATAATTATCATGTACTGTAATGTCTTTTTTCTTTATTCTTTTAAATGCTGAGAATGAAAACATGACTTTTGCGGACAAGATGAACAAGTCAAGTGAAAAAAAAAACTGGCTCAGACTGATATGTTACTTTTTGAAACTGTCCAAATGAAATGGTCTTAGGACACAGAGTTAATACTGGAACATTTCATATGTAACCTTTTGCCGCCATGTACCTGTAATGGAAAATTAAGTAGTCTGTCAGACAAAGTACATGTTTTCAAATTTCTTTGCTAACAATTATGTGTTTTTACGACCCACAGCCAGGAAAATGTCTTTTGAAAACATTATGGGAAAAGGAGAAAATGGTAAACACTGGTGACCACGGGTTGCTCTTTTTCTTGTGACATTTTGCCATCATTTCAAAGAAGACTCACACGCTTTACACAACATATATTTTGTTGTATGCAAACGGTTTCAATTTCGACAAGTGTAACATATTGTAGTCTAGTAAAGAGATAATGGAAGAAACTTATATTTGATAACAACTTTAACAAGAGGGCCATGATGACCCTGTATCGCTCCATTGGCTAATACGTACACACCCTACATACCAAACATTACAATTTTAGCCTGAAAGGTTTTAAACAAGGAGCCTGATAAAGTTTTCTCTATCAAAGCCCATGTGAAAATTGTAACCCTAGGGCGAGTTCATTTTTGACCTAAAATTATGATTTCAGGCTAGAATTATGAGCTATTACTTGAATCTTGGTAGAGGTTAACAAGATACAGCCACATACCAAACAATATAGGTCTAAGCCATATGGTTATAAACAAGAAGATTTTCAAAGTTTCCAAAATAAAACATGAAAGGCGGGGTTTATATCGATTCAACGGCTCAATTTTGAACAAATTCAAGGAGATACACTAGATGAAGCTATATGCAAAATTTGGTAGCCCTAGGCCTTAGAATTAGGAACAAGAAGCTTTCACAATAAAGCCCTTGTAAAACTTGTGACCCCCGGACAGGACCAATTTTGACCCCAGGGCTATAATTTTGAAGAATCTTACTAGAGGTCTATCAGATGAAGTCACATGGCAATTTTGGTAGCCCTTGGCTATATGATTTAGAATCAGAAGATTTTTAAAATTTTCCCTATAAGCCCATGTAAAACTTTTGACCCACGGGGCGGGACCAATTTTGTGCCCAGGGCTATTATTTGGAGAATCTTGGTAGAAGTCTATCAGTTCAAGTTACATGCCAATTTTGGTAGTCCTAGGTCATATGGTTTAGAACCAGAAGATTTTTAAAAGTTTTCCCTATATAAGCCTATGTAAAACTTGTGACAACCGGGCGGGACCAGTTTTGGCCCCAGGGCTATAATTTGAAGAAACTTGGTAGAGATCCGTTAGATGAAGCTATATGCCAAATTTGGTAGCCCTAGGCCTTATGGTTTCGGACAAAAAGATTTTCAAAAATTTCCAAAATTTTTAAGTTTGTTGCCATGGCAACCAGAGTTTTCACAGGAATCAAATTCTTTCTACAAATTCTGAAGAGGACCATGGCCGGATCATTTCTGAGAAGTTTGGTCAAAGTTGGATGGGTAATTACAGAGAAGAAGATGTTTGAAATAAAATTAACTCACGCACGCACTGGCGCACGACGGACACAGGACCATGACATAAGCTCCCTGGCCTTTGGCCAGTGGAGCTAAAAACTGTGAAGTCCCTCAAGTGCTTACTCAAGATGTGCTAACTCAACATTCCCTTTAATGTTTAATTAAAATCAATGGGAATAAAAACATTTTGTTAACAGCCCCAAACTACGTATATGTGAGAATGCAGTCAATGGCTTAGAAAAAAAAAAAAATTGTTGTACTGAACTGAATAAAAGGAACAAATATAGATAGCAGTGATAAATAACAATAATTACAGCAGGAAATCTGTAAAATGCAATCATTCAAATAAAATGATTGATTGTTTGTATGGTGTTTAACGCCGTTTTCAACATTATTTCAGTTATATCGCGGCGGCCAGTGCACCTAATCATGCTTTCCTGGAGTTTCTTTCACCAGTATTACGCACGACGTTCTTTCCAAGCCACTGGCTGCTTTCCCCATAGCCATCGTCGAAAAAATAGTCATGGGTGAGAGACGAATGAGTCCTGTCGCAATGACTATCATCAATGCTAGGAAAGAAATTGGCCGAATTGGGGATTAAGCCAGCGACCTCCTTTTCTCAAGTCCTATACGCTAACGATTGAGCTACCTGGACTCGTCCATTCAAATAAAAACTAGACTGGTGCATTAAACAGTGTTTTACATTTTAAGTATTATTTCAGTTATCATGTGGCAACTCCTCATTAATGAAAATGTTTGCCAGGTTTATCAGTATGATGCTTGGGCTTTGAAATACCTTGCCCATAGACAATCAAAGGTTTTCCCTGGACTTTGGCATGATGGGGTCATTTGACCTCCTAGACATGAATTCAAGAAAGCAAACATTTTAATTTTGGGGGACATTCAGAAAATTTAGGGGTAAAAAAAAAACAGGGGGTGAGGGAAAACCCTGGACAATCCTATGTTAAGCCCACAAAACAGATAAGGATAACACTGAAGAACGTTGGACCACCACTCAAATATGTTCACTTCTGAGTCATGCCATTGAGGTATTGACCTTTAAGCTGACAGCCTCTTCACTGCACATGACACATGGTCTATACATGTCTATCATTAGTGCCCATTATCTTTTTGAAATCCCAATAATAATTATGCAGATCAAAGTTATGGGCCAGAAATGAACACAAAACTGAAAAGCTACAGATATACAACACTGCATGCTATATATCTCTTTATTGTATTATGGCTGGGACTTAAAAAGAGTGAGGGGATACAATGATTTATGTTTAATTTACCCTTAGGCTGCTAGGCGCGGCTCAATGACCTTTTGCGGACAGTTGTAGATCAAGATCAGACTGCACAGAACGATCTACACTGTCCGATAAGGACATATTTTTCCCCTGAAAAATACCTTTGAAATAGCAACATTTGGGATTTTACTATCGACTCGAAGGTTTCATTTCACTTATTTAGCAGGTTAACGGTTAACACTGAATCAGTTAATTATTTGTAAGACCAGTACTACCAATCAGGTCATTTAGGCTGCGGCTGTCAAATGATTGATTAATGGTAAAAACAATGCTTATATGAACGAAGATTCAGTGTCCTAGGTCAAACAGCTACTGTGTTAGAGCACGGAAACGATTTTCAAGCAAAGTTCACCTGTGACCTTGACCCTTGATCCATGTGACCGAAAAACAATAGGGCACCTCTTTGGGTTATGAGCAACACTTGTATAAAGTTTCAGAGTCCCAGGTCAAACGATTTTTGAGTTAGAGTACAGAAACAATTTTCAAACAAAGTTCACCCGTGACCTTGACCTTTGACCCATGTGACTCCAAAACTATAGAGCACCTCCTTGGGTCATGAGCAACACTTGTATAAAGTTCCAGGGTCCTAAGTCAAACGACTTTTGAGTTTGAGAACGGAAACGAAAACATGGACCAACAAACAGACAGGGTGAAACCGGTATACCCCCTCTACTTTGTAGGTGGGGGGTTTACCTACGCCTATTTCAATTCCAGTTACAATAATTTTATCACAAAGTAGAAAACATTCCAGAGAAAAATTTTGATTGTACCATAGATTAAAAATGCAATGGAATTAATAAATACTAAATAATTGTCTTAGAACACAGTATGTATGAAACGTATGAGGAAAGCCTCACTCTGACGTTTTTTTTTTTTTGTATTTAAAGCCATTCTCAACATTATTTCAGTTATAAAGCAGTAGATCCTGTACCTATCGATGCTTTTCCCAGTCTTACTCGTACCAGTGCTTTGCACATTATTCTTCCCAGGCTACTTGCTGCTTTCCCACATTTTCGGAGTTTCATTTTACCAGTACTTCTCACAACATTCTTCCCAAACCACTGGCTGCTTTCCCACATAAACATCGTCGAAACAATAATCAGCAGTGAGATAGGAATGTAGCCTGTCAAAATGACTACCAACAATCCTCTGAAAGATATTGGCCAAGCTGAGGATTCAACCAGCAACTTCCTGGTCTCAAATCCTGCACACCACCGTCTGCGTTACCTGAGCTCGGCTGTGTGCCAGGGAATTTACATAAGACGTAGCAAAAATACATGTATATAGGTATCTAGGACACCTTATATGATACATTTTCAGCTCTGTTCATGTGAAACTCTGGGATGAAAAGTACCATTCTTTCATCACTGCATACTTTTCCAGAAGTGTGGTAGATGTCAACATCTTGCTGTTCACTGCTGTAACTTCATTCCCACATCCACTCACCACATCCCTATTTTTGTTCCCACAAGTAGAAGTCCTCATGCCCATAGTACACATTTGAAAATTATATATTCAACCTTACACAGGCAGACACTCAGTGACTCAGTGTTTTAGCAGCAGACAATTTTTGAAAAAAGAAAAAAATCATAGTGGGGAAGGGCATATTTTCTTGCATGTAATGAGCAAATGCATACTTTCCACATTTTCTTGCAAGCCATTTCTTTAAAATTGAGGCTTTCACTTAATTCTAATGCGTATTCATCGTTTGAATCAAATAAATGTATCCTTCTTTGTTTGAGGAAGTTAATTCTTTACCAAACAACAACATTTTTAGACTTAACAAAATTGAAAGCCTTTGCACACGAAAAATACAAATTTTGCTCAAAAGATTATTTCTGTCTTTGAAACTGTAGAAAGGGAGAAAATGCTGGTTACAAGCCTTGTATTGAAAAGCCCTTTTCTCAGGGTTGTTTAAAGAGGGAATTGTACGGTAAAGTGTTGAAATTCATTGAGTAGGTTACATTCATGTGAGGGACCACTGAGATTTTTTTTTTTTTGACATTAAGTAACTTTGACTACACTGCTTTTGAAAATTGGACGGACTGTATAATTGCGTGACCACTGATAATCCCTCGTCATACGTACAACAATTGCAACAATTAGACTGCCACACCCATGAATCACAGCCTGTACTAAAGACACAAATAATTTTTGCAAACAATGTTATGTGAACTGTCTGATAAGGCAGTGCTTGACCAGCCATTTAACTCTTTACCTTACAACAAAATTTCAGTCTTGTCAAAATTAAAAGCATTTGCAGATAACAAAATAAATGTGATTGAAAAATTGAAATTTGTGTTGGAAAGGGTAGAAAACATTGTGGAAGACGGAGAAAATGCTGTTTTCCAGCATTTTCTCCTTTTCCTACAAAGTATTCAAAGAGCTTCTTCATCAGGGACATTAAACCTCGGGATTGTGTGCTAAAGGATTAAAGATTATTCTAGTTACTTTTGAATTAATATAAGAATATATAGTGGACATAAAACATGGGTGCACAGACTCAAGTGAATACACACACTAACAAGAAGCAAGCAGTACATTTTCACATACAGACTACATGATAAAACGAGCCTAATTATGCTATGGAAATGTCAGTTACCGTATATCGGTATTGTCCCGTGCTGTTTTTCCTCTGAATGGTTTTGGCCCAATGGTCATTCCGGCCATGAGCCATTTAGCCCGAGTTGTGTCTGCCTAATTCTGAGGGGTGCTGATTCATCCCAGTACGGGTAGGTTGTTTTACCCGAAAATGACCATACTTGATCACTAAATGTATATCCGCTTTTTATCAGCTACAGACTTTAAACTGATTATGAAAATTAAAAATGTTGCAGCACCCATTGCTACTATTTCTTGCATCAAATTTAGCCACTCTGTGCCGATGTCATTTCAATAACAACTTTGCAAATTGTATTTATGGTTATTTGAACTTTTAACTCTTTACCACACAGTAATTGACTTTAAACGACCCTTTGAAGTAAAGAATTGTCTTCAGTAATAACAGAGACATCGTAAGATGTCAAAATTTTTGCACGACTATATCGACAAAGATGCAGACGACTCGGATGACACAGATGACGCCGCGGCTATGACAGTGCTATACCTCAATGTTTTCTTCGATAAAAAAGCCGAGCTAAAATAGATGTGCAATTTTACAGTATTGGGTGAATCATATCAAAGTTGTATTCAGACAACAAAGTAAGTTATAGTCTCACATCCGTCTATAGATGCTCACTGGAATAGTGGTAATTGCAAGCTTTCTGGCTAATATGGACATAAGCCAACAACTAGATATAATTCTCTTGTTTTTACAATTGTTCTAGATCTGAAAACCCTAATCTCAACGGCATGAAGTTTTTGCCACTGCATTTAGTTTTTGAAGTTGTTGGCAGATACGCACAATGGGCAAAAATGTATCACTCTACAAGGTTTCCATGACATGAGATTATGTCTTATAATGACAATTGTCATTTGTTTTTCCTAAATGTAGGTTCAAGCTAGAATTTATTAGATCTTCATTCAAATCATTGTTTTAACATGAGAACAATACCATGTAAACAAGCGTACACATATCATATTGAACTGGGGGCGAGTTTGAACCCAACACCGAGTTTTCTTTGGGTCGAATCTTCTCCGGAAAATCTATTCTCTTTCCTTATGGCCGAACCCGATTGGGGTCGAAGCCACAGCTCTTAACGGACTCTATGCGTTGCAAAAATAAATTATGACATGCTGCCATATTTTTCAATGTAAATTACATTTGAAGCTAATATAATTTAATATATTATGTTGTCTATTAATGCAAAAATTTACACGACGTGATTTACGATCGGATACTTCATTCATGGTGTGCGATTGAGGGCGAGGGCGAGTCAACGTTACAAAAGAGGAATACCGTGAATGAATTATAAAGAAAGTCCTTCTGACCTCAGTTATTCATGCAAAGTAACATGATTTTGCTTTCTTGTGCTGTAGCAACTTCTCGTCTCCAAGCTACACCCTCGGCATATTTTAACAGAAAAAAAGGGAGGGTAAATTCACCGGATCAGACAGGTTCAGGTCTGTATCGTATTCACATCTCTTTTATCAGAAATATTGTGATGTAACAGGAAACTTTTCGCATTCAGTTTTGATGTGATGCCTATTTCTAGTTATTTCGAGTTCTTGCAATTCCCAATTTCGAATGTCTTATGTAAAATCCATCAACGCGTTTAAAACGAAGGACTTCCAATGGCCACCGATATGCTCGGAACTACGGTACGGTACCGCCAGCAGCAAGTACATTAGCTAGTTTTTCTTTATTAGTCATGGTAATTGTCTTACTTTTTTATGCCTACCATAGATATCTGAAAGAAAAATGTACTGTAAACGAGGAAAAGATGTGAAAGCAGAAGGGTAGACCATGAAATCATGTCGGTTAAGGTCCAAACCGGTCAATGTTTACATTTTACATCCCCCGGTGAAACGTGAATATATGGATTGAAAAAGGTACTTAATCTTTCAAATGCAACACACATAATGACAAACGGTGTTCTAAATGACCAGATTGTACTCTCAAGTCTAAGCATGTACACAAATTGTTCGAATGACTTATGTAACAAATCGGTATCTAGGTAAACTTTCACTGCGGATGAATAATTCGCACTTACGTTTGATCCAGCCAATCAAATCGATGGTTGCATTTTAAGCGAATCAGAAACCGTAATTGCATATATTCATACATGATGTTAAAGGTGGTTGCGGCTTTTGTGCAAAATTCTGAAAAGCGGGGGCGCCTGAGGGCCCCTAGCCCAAAAATATACATTTTCAGTAAGGAAAACAGGCACACAAGTTACTTTGATAATATCAATTTAATTATTTATCGATTACCTGTCATAAACAACTAGTCACATAATTTTTAATAAAGTTTAACAGCAACAGCTGCACAAAATACATATTGCCAGTGGAGATCAAATAGTTCTACAATTTAGACCAACCATGATAACCAAATAATCGAAAATATGTAAATGTAAATGAAATACACATTATCAGTCTTGACTCTGGGGCTGGTTTCATAAACTAGACAAACCATATCACTACAAAATACTTGAAGCAGACAATATCATTGTGGAACAAACTAATTAGAAGACTTACGCTATAGATGACAGTACAAAATACATACTGTTAGGAAGAAGAACCTCGTTACACAAGTCATATTTACGATGACAGTACCCCATATACAGGAATATAAGGTCGTATAATCTTTCCTGGTGCTTGTATCTGCTTCGAGATGCGTGAGAAAATTTGATATCTGACAATTTTCAATTTTTATTGCCAAGTGCGAAGCAAAGTTGCTGCAACACAGTATTCTTTTTATTAAAATCGAAAAAAATGAAAAAAATAAAAATAAAAAAATAAATAAATAAATAAAAAAATAAAAAATAAATGTCTATGTTACTAGTGTTATTCGATGAGGGTAGGTCATTAGAAAATACTAGTTTAGTGGTTAATATCTTATTATGAACGGCGGATGATTATTATAACATAGCATTTTGACATTGACCGTTTGACACTATGTCGATGCAAATTTCTCTTTTCCTATCTGTTTTACGGGCATGCGATGGATGTTGAGCCGGAAATTATTTAGGTAAAAAATGAAATATATATTACTCCCCTCCCAAAAAGAAAAAAAAATCTAGTCACACACAAACTATATTTGCCATGATATAGAGGATGTGTGTGTGTGTGTGTGAACGATCAAACCTTATTTCATCTCGTGAACATCATACGGTAATATTTTCACTCGTGGCGTAGCAGCCACGGGTGAAAATATTACCGTATGATGTTCACGAGATGAAATGAATTTCGATCTTTCACAAAAAAAACCCAAATATTCTATTTATTTCATGCTTCTTACCTCTTTTTTTTTTTTGTTGCGACTTTCATCAAAATCAAGTGCAGTGGTTTCTGGTAATTACCCGTGGCGTAGCCTTCCCCCCCCCCCCCCCCCCCCCCATAAGACCGCATTACAATACGCATGTGTTTACTTGTTCACAAAGAAAACAGTTCATTGGTACAGACCAAAATTATGACAGTATTGATTGCGTTTTTATCAATTTGAGAAAATTACTGTTCAGCGAATTATCTAAAATAGCTAAAAATCAATTTTCAAGTTAACTTTTTTTTTAATCTTTAATCTCCCGATTGCCAAATATATCCTTCCGCGTTAGTGTCAGTGGTAAAGTGTAGGACTCGTAACCTGGAGGTCCCGGGTTCGAGCCTCTCTGGACGCACTGCGGTTTTCGTCGGAGTGTCCTTGGGCAAGACACTTCAGAGCCCTAACCTAGCATTGGTGAAACCCAGGACATACATGAATATGTAAGCTGTCGCCGTGATATGACTGAAATAATGTTGAAAACGGCGTAAAACACCGTTCAATCAATCAACTAATCGATCAGTCATAAGTGTCTGCCATTATTTTACATTCGAAATGACACAACAAATGAACAAAACTCATAAACCTAAATTTAACAGGATTAATAAACATTTTGAAAAAGTGGGATTTTTTTAAGATCACTCGATTTAAAATTACTGTCTGAAATAGATCTCGTGCGTTTGAAAAGGCGAAGTTAAATGTATACATGGTGCAAGAATCTAAGTAGTACCGTGCTGGTAGCTATCAAACCGGTAAATTTTACTGGTCGTAACCATGAATAACCAAACTAATATCCACCATTATTTCCCTATAAATTACCGAAAAGCATGAAATAAAGTACTAATATATAAAGCATTCATGATACGCAAGGGAAACCTAATATGTACACACCGAATCATGCTTACCATGACAGTTTACATGTACCCTACAAAAACAGGGTTTCAATGCATCTCTGTGATGCATATAACCAAGCAAGTCATCACATAATAATGGATCTATGAAATCTATTTTCTCTAACAACCGACTGAATCATGAGGTAAAATGTTCCTTGGACGTGCAAAAAAAAAATACAAAAATACAAAAGCAGAAAGTTTCCATCCATTTTAGCATGCCTAGACTGCACAGGCTGACACAAGTTGTTTCTGCAGATGCAGTCAACCCTCATTTCACAAAGTATGACTCAATTATGGAACGCCATAGCTGTCATATGTTAATATAATTTGAGTTAGTTTGTTAGTAAAGATTTCATTATGTCGGGCAGATCTGTTACTATGTCTACCTGGCATGTGATTTGCTTAGTACATAACATTATGGGGTTGAAAATCAATGTAGAGATGTATAACTGCTATATTATTATGTCAATAATTGTTCTGATTATGTTAAAGGGACACGATGAATTGTCGATTTTTTCTGTTGTTTGGTTACAAAAGAACAGCGAGTTGTCAAACGGTTCAATTATTATGTTTACATGTCATGTTACTGTGTTCATAGGCTATGTTGACTGGTCGATTCTCTGTGTTGTTAGGTTAAAAAATAAATTATACTGTCATACAGTTGTATCGTTATGTCTTTATGCCATGTTATTGTGTTCATTTCGCATATTGACTGGTCGACTGGCATTGTTGTTTGGCTAAATAACACTGCTAACTTGTCAAACAGATGTATCATTATGTCTACGCGCCAAGTTTATGTCTTCATCGGACACGTTGACTGGTAGACTCTCAGTGTTGTTGGGTTTAAAACAATGTTGGTTTGTCCAACAGTTGTATTATTTTGTTTATAAACCATGTTATTCTGTTTATTGAACATACAGACCGGTCAAGTCTTTGTGCAGTTGGGTTTTTAAAAAAATGTTGGGTGTCCAACTGCAGTTTTACTGTGTCAATTGAACACGTTGAAAGGCCGCCCTTTTGTGTTGCTAGGTAAAAATACAAGAGTAACTAGTTAACAGTTATATAATTATATCTACATGTCATGTTATTGCGCTTAAGGGCCGTGCTAACTGGTCGATTCTTTGTTTAGATTGGTTGAAAACCAATGTTACGTTGTTAAAATGTTACTGGTTCATTTGGCATGTTGTCTAGTCGACTGCATGCTTTGTTGGGTCAAATAATCGTGTTGTTGTTGAAAGTTAATGACGTCACGCGGAATTGCAGTAGATTACTAGTACACATAGCCAACTTTCGCGGACATGTAAAAATCGATATCTGCCCATTTTACCTGTATTTTTTTATATAGAATTATGAAGGGCCCTGGTAGATAAACGTTTATAACTTCATCAATTTTCAGAATTGAAAATTTTCCCAAGTGAGGTATAAAAATTCTATTTATCCTCTTTCAAATGAACTAAGTTTTATAAATATCATAAAAGAAGCTTTTGGTCCTTTTTTAACTTTAAAATTGCAGGTATGGTTTATATAGAATGCAGAGGGAAATTGCATTTTCCGAAGTTAAAAAATATTTGAAATATTTGATGAATTTTCTTTTCTTGTGTTGAAATGCCAAAATTTTCCCAAGTGAGGTCAGAAAGCTCATTCATTTCCCTTTAAGTTGGTATACATTTTAGTCATTTAAAAAAGTAAACTTTTTTGTCCTTTTTACAGTTTTTTAATGCCCATGTCCTATTTTTCACTCTTTTCGTGATTGTTCGGATTGCTCCGGAGTTTCCCGATGATAGCCGAGTCTCGCTATCCGATAAGCCGTCTATCGGGTATCTTTACTGTGTTACGTAATGTTATCGTCTGACGGACCCCCTGCTATCTTTAGGATATACATGTACCCACATAATTTGTGGACCAAAAATATACACCCGGGTTGTTTGATCATGACAGTATCCCTAAGACATCATGTATTTTACAGATCTAACACGGGACCAGACTTTTAGTATTTATGAGAATGTTTAGATTCGATTTAAAACTATCAAGATTCAAAGTTAGAAAAAGTTCAGTTGCTACCCTTTTCCACTCTTCAGCTTTTAGATTCAAATGTGTGGTGAATAATGCCATATCAAAAGTATTTTATGACGACAGTTCACATATTCTTGTTTTCTGGCTACTTTAAAACCGTTTCCTGACCTGTCACATCACATTGAAGCTTGCAGGTTAGTTTATTATGCTTTCATCGCGACCGAAATTTGCTATAAAGTACCTGCAAGCCCTTGTAGACTCATGAAACATAGGGGGGGAAAAGTGTCGTTTTGAAATTTCTCTGTGGGGAAAAGTTATACTTAAACCTTTAGCTCAAAATCCCGAGTTTTAACCCATAAAGCGCTGGAGCAGACTTAAGTTATTTTTGCTGATAGTGTAGATCAAGATCAGACTGCACAGAATGTGCAATCTGATCTTGGATCTTCACTATCCGCTAATTTTTTGCACATTCTGGCCAAAACAAGCTTGAAATGACAATATTTCAAATGGTATTTCCTGATTAAAGAGGTCCATATCATTAATGTTCAGCATTCTAAGAGTTAACGATCCTGGGGTAGAAGGCTTTTGAGAACGTTGAGGGAAAAGGTAAAAATGCTGATTACCAGCATTTTTCCCCTTTTTACCCTTTTAAAGACAAATTCCATCTTTTTATCACATTTTATTTGTCTTATGAAAATGAAAATGATTTCACTTTAGACAAGTCTAAAATTTTGTCATTCGGTAAACAGTAAAAAAAACCTATTAGATCTACTGTACAAATACGACTTCTAACGACCCTGCAGTTGATTGCTTTGGAAAAACTGGGGAAACCGGCGCACTAATTTCTAGCAAGTTATCTCTTGCTTTTTCCGAAATGTTGGTTTTCTCTTTACATCACTCATACAGATTAGCCTTAGTTTCAAATATTTTTTCTTTTGTATTACATGTATTAATAGTTAGTTCGTAACAGTTAGTCCGGTAATGGATTACTTGTAGATCCGTCCATATTTAAAACAACCTTAAAAAAAGAATCGCAAAAGAAAGACTGTACTAATAGATTAAAACTGACACATACTATGAATATAATGGGGTAAAAGGAGTAATACAAACGATATCTCCTGTACCAGTGACTAATAAAATTAGCTGTTGCATTATTAGCAACTTTAAATCAGTGTCACGAGATTGTGTTATTTAAGCCATACAAATGATGAATACTGCATACAAATATGTCTCTGGACTAAAACTGTTCTAGGATTTCTGAATTTTTAAACTACTCACATGACTGGCTGCAACAAAACATCTCAGCCTATCATACGGCTAGTGCTGAGGTTTAGAATTAGAATAATTTGCTTTTACATTACTTTCTCTTTCGTCTTGAGCACATTTTGTTTCAGATGCAATGAAAGGAATATTGATCCCTGTAAACATGATAATGCATTGACAGAGTTCAACCTCGTGTTATAATAATAATTTCTACCTTTTTTATGTACCAAAATATGATTTAATATATAGGTGGACTTAGATTTTGCCTGAAAAGAAGCATCATTTTGGGTATTTCGTATTCACCTTTTCCATGGTATGCAGCTTTTAGACTTGCCCAAAATGAAAACATTTTGATAGAAATATAGATAGTAGTATACATTGTGAGAAAATCCGACATCGTTCAATGAGTAATTTTTAAGCGTTGCCAAATAGAAATCGCCACACAATCTATGGAGTATTCGGACCAAGACATTTTCTCTTTTACTTTTTTTTTTTTTTTTTTTCAGTGAAAAGTTTCTCATATGCAGAATCTGTAACTTTTCGTGTGTATAAAACCATGTACTCTCACGGTTCTAAGCAGTATTCAAAATTAATATACCAGTATGTGCTATCTATGAATTTTCATTTCACCTCCTTCCCCATCTTTAGCCTAATCATAGAAAGTGTAAACTGTATAAATTAAAAAGTTAAAAACTACAAACACACACGAAGTAAAATTTTGAAATAGTGACTAAATTACCCCATCTAGATACAAGTTGGCTTCTTTAAAAAAGAAGCCAGGAGAGGTCGGCATCGATGTTTTCAAATAGTTTATTGGCTTTTGATTTCAATATATTTTGGTAAATGTAAACAAACAAGTTAGGCATTAAATGAATGAGAAAAAAACTTTTTTTTTTCCTCAATTTTGCTGGTGTAAAGGCACAAAACAGTACATGTTCCACATAACGCATTGTTATAATATTCTAGGAATTGTAGGCCATGTGCTATTAACATGCTCAGAAATGCATATTTTTCAAAATTCAAGGACACAAAACTGAAGATGATGATCCAATTTGTCTCATTTTCGAAAGTAAGAAACCTCTAATGAATGTTTGTAATGTGTGCTCAGATAAACCAAAATATTTTTGGAAAGGAGAAATCGTTCATTTAAAATTTGATACAATATGCTAATTCCATTGAATAAGCAAGAATCTTACCTGATGACAATACATAAAGGTGTCCTATACATAATACTAGTACCAGATATATGTTAAAAATAAATGTAACGTTTTTTAATCTTTTAACAAACAGCAATTTTTGGACTGTCCCAAACAGAAAAAAACATGCAGACGACAATTCAAATTTGATAATTAATGTGGAAGATGGTGCTTTGATGTGATGGAAACCATTGTGACAAAAGGAGAAATTGCAGTGACTAGCAGCTTCTCCTCTTCCCACAATTATTTTGAAAAGTTGTCTGTTGCAGACATGTGAAATGAAGAGGTTGATTGTCTAAACGTTAAAAATTTAAGAAAGTAGATAGATGAGCCATGCTCTAAGAAAAGGGCGCTTAATGCATCTGCAAAAAGTATCGACCCATGTCAGCCTGCGCAATCCGCCCAAAACGCGCAATTCGCCCAAAACCAAAGGACCACGGACTCTTTGAGGTGTGCGTTACGTAGGGCGAAGAGGCACGACTTTTTTTTTTTTTGCTCTCATAAGTTGATTTTCGCGGGATTCTCGCAATCCGCACAATAGAAGCAACTCTGTGTGCTACTTCATCAAACATATGTCATTATGAATCCATAGAATGTTTGTATAAAACTGAGAAAAATGCTAGAGTCTGGTCATTTTTTAAAAATAGAACTTGAAAACATACTGATCAACCTATTTATATCTATTTGTGGGGTACGAGTTCTCCAGAGAACTCGTGCTCTCGAGATTAGGATACGAGTTCTGATGGGTACGAATTCTCCAGGTAGTATCAAGTCACGTGATCTTTTCCAGCGGTGTTCTTTCTCCTTTATCAACGATTTTTTTTTTTCTTTTTGCTGAGATTTATTTTTCAATGAAAAATTGCAATTATTGGAGAGATCATTTACACTCAATACAGTATAATAAATATTTTTTGGAAATCCGTCATATAAAAAAAACACGTTTATTTCCTATTTCAGTTTTTTGATTTCGGTTTGTTTATAAAACCATGACGAAATAGACTGTGTATCAGAACAATTTCGCAAAAACAAATGGATTTAGACAGCGATTTCTGTGGCAGTCTGCCTTTTAAACTCACCACTGATGGAGAGGTCTGATGACCTCTCCAATAACCTTTTACTCTACATATGACACGACAAAATTTCGTTTGTTTTTTAATTAAAAGCATTAAAGACGACAAATGTGAGTCAAAATGAAACTTGTTTTTGAAAAACTAGAAAACACTGTGGAAAAAATGAGACATTGCTGATTACAAGCATTGCCCCTTTTTCGCATGTTTTCAAAAAAGCTTTCCTCCCAGTGTTGTCAAATTATTTTTTCTTGCAAAAAGTTTAAACCGGTACTTCCTACAACGCCGAATTTTCTGCTGAATTCAGCAACCTGATGATGTTGCAATATATATAAAAAAAAAATTAACTAAAAAGGTTTTTGACGCATAGGATTAGTTAGGTTCAAGGTCAGACTGCTTGTTTGGTTTAGCCTGTCATTGGTCTACATTGTCGGCAAAAGTGTATACGGACGGATTAGGTTTCAAGATCAGACTGCTTCTTTTGTGCAGTTTATTATTGATCTGCAATTTCGGCAAAATGTGCATTTAGTCGCTTTGAGCAGTTTAACCCTTTACCACACAATACCGAGTTTTAACGACCCCGAGGTAGAAAGTTTTTGAAAATTGAGGGGAAAGGAGAAAATGCTGGCAACCATGAAATATGTTGTCTTCAACTGATTTCAATCTGGTCGAGTCCAAAGTTTTGTCGTCTTGTAAAGGTTTGCCCATTTCTCAACCAAAAAAAAAAAAAGGGGGGGGGGTACACTTCTGTGCATTCTGATATTAATCTACAATATCCTTTAGCACTTCCAAATTTAAAGTTGAGCTAAATTCTCTGACAGGTTAGAAAACATTATGGGAAAAGGAGAAATAACTTGTAACAAACAATTTCTCCTTCTTCCACAACGTTTTCAAAAGCTGTCTTTCTTAGGTTCGTTTAAACTTGTGATTGTTTGGTAAAGGGTTAAGGGCCGAACATCTGGGATCAGTTTTTTGTCTCAGAGAATAAAAGCTTAACCCTTAAACTGAAGAATGAATTAATTACAAACCGACAAATAAAGCTCAGTTATTGCGAATTTAATGCTCTTACGCAAGAAAAATCTTGCTGTACCTGACAGTGTAAAAACAAGATTTTTGTGCGGTCTGATAAGACTACACATTCTGTGCAATCTGATATTGATCTACACTGTCCTTCAGCAGACAAAGGGTTCAGGTTGAAATCCGAAAAAAAAAAAGCAAAAAACTTCAGATATACAGTCCGGGCAAGGATTGTAAATTTGAAGCAGGGCTACTGTTACGTAATGTTACGTGTCTCTTATCTTTGTTAGCTCCAGGCTATCGATACACGGTTTAAGTTCGCCAAACTTCGGAAACTCCCGAATCTTTACGTATGATATCGATTATCTTCATCGATTTATTGGTATGCGAGACTGCTGATAAGGCATGTCCGCGAAAGTATAAAAAATCAGCACAATGAAATAACATGGCGTGTGCACAAAATAATACACATATCTAACATGGCAACGTTGCTTTTTAGTTAAACAACTCAAAGTATCAATCAGTCAACATGTCTAATAATCACAGTAACGTAGTATGCAGACATAACAACTTATTTTTTAACCCAACAACACAAATACAAAACCAGTCAAGATATCAAATTAACTCAATCAATTAGCATGTAGACATAATGATACAAGTGTCTGACAAACAAACGTTGTTTATAAATCAACCAACACAAGGAATCAACTAGTTAATATGTCCTTTGAACGTAATTACACGACAAGTAGACATAATGATATAATTATTGACAACTTATCCTTTTTTTTTTAACCTAACAGCACAAGGAAACGACCAGACAGCGTATCTCATCAACACAATAATACAGCATTTGAACAACTCAACACTCTTTTTAACCCAACTACACAAAGAGTCTACCGGTCAACATATTCTGTGAATACAATAACATGGTGTATAGACATAATGGTTTACCTTTTTGACAAGCAAACTTGGTTTTTTAACCGATCGAAATGAATAGTGGATCAGTAAACAAAGCCTATGAACACAACAACGAAGCATGCAGTCATAATAACTTTGTTTTTTAACCCAACAACATAAATACTCAACCAATCAACATGGCTTCCGGACAAATTTACATGGCAAATAGACATAATAATACCACTTATTAAACAAGCTAACGTAGTCTTTTAGCCCAACAACACAAGAATCGACCAGTCAGTTTATCCCATAAACACAATGAGGTAGCATGCAGACGTAATAATACAACAATTTGACAATTCAACATCACCGTTTAAGATAACAACACAAAAGATCAACCTTTCAACATACATTACTAACACAATAACATATCATAAGACACATTTATATAATACTTTAACCAGCCAACAGTGTTTTTTAATCTCTCAATCAGGAAAATTGACAATTTAAAACACCAGACTAACGTAATAACTCGTCTATTTGACGTAATAAAAACGTCCGCCTGTTTGACACAATTACACAGCGCATAGACCTAACAGATGCACAATTTGACAAGTCACTTTTGCCTTTCAACAGAACAACGCAAAGGAGCAAGCAGGTGCCGCGTTCCATTGACGTAACAGCATAGTGTGTAGACATAATAGGTGGAGAGGCTAACATAACAGCACCATGTTTGAAGAAGAGCACTATCTTAACTGTCCAAGAAACGTATTTTTATGACATAATCAACTTTGTTTTAACAAGAAAATTCAAAATATGTTAACATATGACAGCTATGGCGTTCCATACTCAATTACTGATTCACCCCTAGTGTCGTCCATACTGTAGAAAAAAAAATCCCTAAACTTCCTCTTCTTTCGATGTTTACCTTGTGCGTAATTTGTAGTAATTTTTGACATGTTAAACACGGTGGTAGAATGCCGGCATCTTACATCAGTGTGAGGGGTTCCAGGTTTGAATCCGGTATGGAGCCCGACCAACCTTTTTAACTACCTACAACATAGCGAGCAAGTTTAATTCGATGCGAAAAAAATATCTTAGAAGGTCTAAAAGGCACATACATCAATAGGTTTTAACAAAAAGCACAGAAAATTAAAGTTACTCAAAACAATAGCGGTACATGAGGAGGTCAATGGCGTGCTTCAAAAGACAATGTGCAGTGAAATAAAGTTACTTAAAGCTATAACGACACTTAGAACAAAACAACCGCCCACTTAGAAAGACAATAAAAAGGAACTAAAATAACCATTGATCAACAATGGAACCTCTTAAAGTAAATTACACTGTACAAAGTCCTTCAACAAACAATTATTCATTGAAAATATTCTCTTCGTAATAATGATAGAAAATTTCCTTGTTTCACTCTAAGCATTCAACAAAGGTTATAGTGTACCTTGTAAAGAGTATAGATCAAGATCGGACTGGACAGAAAAAATGGAGCAATCTGAATTCGGATGTGGGAAGAGTTTTACTTAATAAACCCGTGTCTCTATAATTTAGGGAAAATATTTTCAACAATGTGGAAAAGCGACAAAGTACTAGTAATCAGCAACTGATACCTTTTTTTGGAAATAGACGAGCCATGTAGCTCAGTCAGTAACATACAGGGCTTGAGAAAAGTGAATCGCCGGTTCGAATCCCGGCTCGGCTGATTTCTTTCCGTGGATTGATGTTAGTCATTGCGAAAGGATTCATTCCTCTCACCGCTGATCATTAATTCGACGAGAGTTATAAAGCAACCAGTGGTTTTGAAAGAGTATTTTATGCGAAGTACTGGTAAAAAAACTCCAGGAAAACATGGTAAAAGTACTGGCTGCTGCGATATAACTGAAGTAATGTTGAATACGGCGTTTAACACCTTGCAAACAAACACATTTTTTATTCAACAATCTTAGCCATTCTTACAAAGGGAAATACAATCATGTTTTCAATAATTTAGACCCTTTTATCATCTATATGAGCCATGCTCTGTGAAAAGGGGGTATAACGTATCTGCAAAAGGTATCGACGAAGATCAGCCTGCGCGGACTGCGCAGGCTAACCTGTATCGAAACTTTTTCCTTTTGTTGATTTTTCTGCATGTCCAAAGACAATCTTTTTCAGGATACACTTGGTTATTAGGCAAAATGGATTTAAGTTTAAGCTGTCTTATCAACATTGTGAAAATCGAGACCCTATCTGAAGTAACTAAAAAAATGTAAAAGGTATTTTGTGATGAAAAAGTTGAATGTTTTCTATCTTGACTGCTGATCACAAGTATTGGTAGAAAAAAGTAAAAGTGTCATTCACCCTTAAAAGTTTTTGAGAACATTGTTGGAAAAAGAGAATATGCTGCTAACCAGCACTTTCTCTTCTCCCCACAATGTTTTCTACTATGTCAAAGACACCCTCTCATTTTCGCCATATTTAATTTGTCGTCTTCAAATGCTGTCAACTTTTCACCAGTCTAAAATTTATTGTTTGGTAAAGGCTTAAGTACCTAAATTTTGTCCTAAATTGGCTAAGAGATCAACAAGGAGTATATATAGTAAATTTAGAAAGTATTTTATTGAAAGACAATAGTTACTGTCGAGGTCATGTTCCAAGAACCTACGTGGTACATAAGTATTCTACCGGGCCCAGTTCAATAAAAAAAAAAAACTTTTAGCTTAATCAGATCCGCTAACGGACTCATTTTCCAACTTGAGTTGTTTTTCGAGATGCATTTCAATAGCATTTACAGACTGGAGTTACATTCTTAAATCCTGAGTGAAATGCGCTTCAAATAAGGAACTGAAGTGTTTTTTTTTTTAGCTCACCTGAGCACAACGTGCTCAAGGTGAGCTTTTGTGGTTGTCCGGCGTCCGGCGTCCGTCGTCCGTCGTGTGTAGTCCGTCGTCAACATTTACATCAAGAAATACCTTGTGGGCACTCTAGAGTCCACATCTCTAACTCAGTTGAGTCAGAATGTTTGTCTTGATGAAATCTCGAATGACTTCGAATTTGGGTCACCTGGGGTCATAAACTAGGTCACTAGGCCAAATGAAAGAAATACCTTGTGGACACTCTAGAGGCACATTTCTTACTTAGTTGACCTGGAAATTAGTCAGAATGTTTGTCTTGATAAAATCCCGGGGGAGTTTGAAATTGGGTCACCTAGGGTCATAAACTAGGTCACTAGATCAAATTAAAGAAATACCTTGTGGGCACTATAGAGGCCACATTTTTTGGTTAATTGACTTGAAAATTGAACAGAAGGTTTGTCTTAATTAAATCTCGGAAGAGTTTGAAATTGGGTCATAAACTAGGTCACTAGGTCAAATTAAAGAAATACCTTGTGGACACTCTAGAGGCCACATTTCTTACTTAGTTGACCTGGAAATTAGTCAGAACGTTTGTCTTGATAAAATCTCGTGAGTTTGAAATTGGGTCACCTAGGGTCATAAACTAGGTCACTAGATCAAATTAAAGAAATACCTTGTGTGCACTCTAGAGCCCACATTTTTGGCTAAAGTGACTTGAAAAATGTTCAGAATGTTTGCCTTAATTTAATTCTCGGATGAATTTGAAATTGAGTCACCTGGGTCATAAACTAGGTCACTAGGTCAAATAGAAAAAAAATCTTGTGAACACTCTAGTGGCCAAATTTCTTACTCAATTGACCTGAACATTGGTCAGAATGTTTGTCTTGATGAAGTCTCGGAAGAGATTGAAATCGGGTCACCTGGAGTCATAAACTAGGTCACTAGGTCAAATAAAAACTTACCTTGTGGACACTCTATAGGCCACAATTCTTGCTCAACTGACCTGAAAATTGGTCAGAATGTTTGTCTTGATGAAATCTCGGATGAGTTCGAATCTGGGTCACCTGGGGTCATAAACTAGGTCACTAGGTCAAATTAAAGAAATACCTTGTGGGCACTCTAGAGGATACATTGGTTGTTCAGTTGACTTGAGAATTGGTCAGAATGTTTGTCTTAATTAAATCCCGGATGAATTTGAAACTGGGTCACGTGGGGTTCATAAACTAGGTTACAACACTGTGGGTCAAATTAAAGAAATACCTTGTGGACACACTAGAGGCTAAATTTCTTCCTCAATTGACCTGAAAATTGGTCAGAATGTTTGTCTTGATAAAATCTCGGATGCGTTTCAATTTGGGTCTAGGGTCATAAAATAGGTCACTATGTAAAATTTTAGAAATACCTTGTGGGCACACTAGGAAATTGGGTCACCTAGGGTCATAAACTAGGTCACTAGATCGAATTAAAGAAATACCTTGTGTGCACTCTAGAGGCCACACTTTTTGCTCAACTGACCTGAAAATTGAATAGAATGTTTGTCTTAATTTAATCTCGGAGGATTTTGAAATCGGATCACCTGGGGTCATAACCTAGGTCACTAGGTCAAATAAAAGAAAAAACCTTGTGGACACTCTAGAGGCCACATTTCTCATTCAATTGACCTGAAAATTAGTCAGAATGCTTGTCTTGATAAAGTCTCAGATAAATTTGAATTTGAGTGACCTAGGGTCATAAACTAGCTCACTAGGTCAAATTAAAGAAATAAATTGTGGGCACTCTAGAGGCCACATTGTTTGCTCAGTTGACTTGAAAATTGGTCAGAATGTTTTTCTTAATTAAATCGCGGATGAGTTTGAAACTCGTTCACGTGGGGTCATAAACTAGGTCACTACACTGTAGGTCAAATTAAAGAAATCCCTTGTAGACACCCTAGAGGCCACATTTCTTCCTCAATTGACCTGAAAATTGGTCAGAATGTGTGTCCTGATGAAATCTCGGATGCATTTGAATTTGGGTCTAGGGTCATAAACTAGGTCACTATGTAAAATTATAGAAATACCTTGTGGGCACTCTAGAGGCCACATTTTTTGCTCAATTGACTTAAAAATTGGTCAGAATTTTTGTCTTAATTAAATCTCGGATGAGGTTGAAATTTGGTCACCCGGGGTCATAAACTAGGTCACTAGGTCAAATTAAAGAAATACCTTGTGAGCACTTTAGAGGCCACATTCTTTGCTCAATTGACTTGAAACTTGGTCAGAATGTTTGTTTGATGAGATCTCGAATGAGTTCGAATTTGGCTCACCTTGGGTCAGAAACTAGGTCATTAGGTCAAATTAAAGAAATACAATTGTGGGCACTCTAGAGGCCACATTTTTTGCTCAACTGACTTGAAAATTTGTCAGAATTTTTGTCTTAATTAAATCTCGGATGAGGTTGAAATTTGGTCACCTAGGTTTATAAACTAGGTCACTGGGTCAAATCAAAGTAACACATTGTTGGCACTCTAGAGGCCACTTTTTTGACTCCATTGACCTGAAAATTGGTCAGAATCTTGGTCTTAAAAATAAAATCTCGGCTGAGTTCGATTTTGGGATACCTTGGGTCATAAACTAGGTCACCATGTAAAATTATAGAAATACCTTGTGGGCACTCTAGAGGCCACATTTTTTGCTCAATTGACTTAAAAATTGGTCAGAATTTTTGTCTTAATTAAATCTCGGATGAGGTTGAAATTTGGTCACCCGGGGTCATAAACTAGGTCACTAGGTCAAATTAAAGAAATACCTTGTGAGCACTCTTGAGGCCACATTCTTTGCTCAATTGACTTGAAACTTGGTCAGAATGTTTGTTTGATGAGATCTCGAATGAGTTCGAATTTGGCTCACCTTGGGTCAGAAACTAGGTCATTAGGTCAAATTAAAGAAATACAATTGTGGGCACTCTAGAGGCCACATTTTTTGCTCAACTGACTTGAAAATTTGTCAGAATTTTTGTCTTAATTAAATCTCGGATGAGGTTGAAATTTGGTCACCTAGGTTCATAAACTAGGTCACTGGGTCAAATCAAAGTAACACATTATTGGCACTCTAGAGGCCACTTTTTTGGCTCCATTGACCTGAAAATTGGTCAGAATCTTGGTCTTAAAAATAAAATCTCGGCTGAGTTCGATTTTGGGATACCTTGGGTCATAAACTAGGTCACTAGGTCAAATTAAAGAAATACCTTGTGGACACTCTAGAGGCCACATTTCTCACCCAATTGACCAGAAAAATTGGTCAGAATGTTTGTCTTGATGAAATTTCGGATGAGTTTGAATTTGGGTCACCTAGGGTCTTAAACTAGGTCTCACTAGATCTAGAGGCTCCAATTCCTGTTCAATTGACGTGAAAAGTGATCAGCATGTTTGTCTTGATAAAATCTTGGATGAGTTCAAAATTGGGTCACATAGGGTCATAAACTAGGTCACTAGGTAAAATTTAAAGAAATATCTTGAGAGCGCTCTAGCGGCCACAATTCTTATTTCTTCAATTGACCTGAAAATTGGTCAGCGTGTTTGTCTTGATGAAATCTCGGATGAGTTCAAAATTAGGTCACATAGAGTCATAAACAAGGTCACTGGGTCACATTGAAGAAATACCTTGTGGGCACTCTAGAGGCCGCAATTCTAGCTAAATTGACCTGAAAATTGGGTTTACATGTTTGACTTGATGATATCTCAGATCAGTCAGAAACTGGGTCTCGTAGGGTCATAAACTAAGTCACTAGGTCAAATTAAAGAAATGTACTCTGGGATTTCTAGAGGCCACAGTGTCTGCTCAATTGACCTGAAAATTTATCAGCATGTTTGAATTGATAATATCATGAAATTTGGTCACATAGGGTCCTAATCTAGGTCACTTGGTCAAATTACAGAAATACCTTGTGGGCACTCTAGAGGCGGCAAATCTTGCCCATTTCACCTGAACCTTTGTTAACAAGTTTGTCTTGATATCTTGGATGAGTTGAAATACGGTCACATAGGGTCATAAACTAGGTCACTAGGTCAAACTGAAGAAATAAATTTTGGACACTCCAGAGGCCACATTTTCAGCTCAGTTGACCTGACATTTGGTCAGAATGTTTGTCTTAATAATATCTCAGATGAGTTTTAAATTGGGTCATTATGACCCTGGGGTGAAATTTAGCCTATTGACTCAGATGAGCGATCCAGGGCCATCATGGCCCTGTTGTTGTTTTTTTTTTTTGTTTTTGTTTTGTTTTGTTTGGTTTTTTAGCCCGGCCCTGTTTATTTCCCTAGGCATTCCTTTAATTCACCAGTAATGATACACATGGTCTGTCTAAAAGGTAGACAAATGCTAGATAAAAGTTGTTTCATTTGGTGTTACAAATAGTGTTTCGAGTAAAATTGTCTGGAATTTTACAGTTATCTTTAGTTAGAAATGAACAATGAAAAGTTGATAGTTGCCACAAGTAAAGGATAAAATACATACGAGTCATGCTCTGTGAAGACGGGGCTCAAAACATCTGCAAAAACTGTCGATTCATGTCAGCCTGCACAGTCCGTGCAGGCTGACATGAATCGAAACTTTTTACTATTCATAAATTCTGTGCCTGTCAAAGGACCATTTTACCTCATTTTTCTCCGTTGTTAGACAAAATGGATTTTCATAGATCCGTAACCATGATATGAATTGCATTACAGAGATGCATTAAATCCCCTTTTGCTAGAGCATAGCTCATATGCATATTTTCCTTTTGTCTCACGTATGATTCTAATGTGAAATTTTTACTTCACTAGATTTATTTCTTTTTTTAAATGCATATTTAAAATTGGAATAAGTAGCGTCAAACTGTGGACATCTTTTAAAAAAAATGAAACCCCACACACAGAGAAAGCAGACTGCTATTTAATCTTGTATACAAAGGACACGATTACGCACTATTGCAGACATTGTAGACCAAAGAGTATCCAGTTGACTAAAGTAGGTGCTAAAACAGACCCTGTAGATAAAGTTACACTGTATAATGAGGACAACAGTAGGTGCCCTAGCAAACAATGCAGATAAAGAGCAGACTGCATATGGAAAGCAGTAGGTAATATATTTCAGTTTAGATCAAAATCAGACTGCACAAAGTTTGACCTTCGTTGAAAAGTTAAAAAAAAAACAAAAAACTCTCCTTTCTTTGAAAAGGATCTTTTTACTCGCATCACTTGCGAACGTTGCCCGTATACATTGTATTTTGCGCGAACTTGCGAACATTTAATTGTTCACGCGCTAACATTTAACTGTTCGCGCCTGGACATTTAACTGTTTGCGCACGAGCAGGATATTCTTCGCGCGTGACGCGGAGAGCTTTCACGGAACTTGCGAGGGTTTTACGCGGACATTGTATCCTTTCCGCGCATTTTTGCGCATCACGCGCGAGCGCGAATTCTCGAAGCTTCGCGGCAAGTGTACTTTGACATAAGTCGACAAGTTTATTTTTCATTTTAGAGGCCTCGAGACGGTTCGGAATTATCGTCGTAAATCTTCGTAAGCACATGGATCGTTAAATTCCTTTATCGATCCTTTACGGCTACTCACGATGATTTTCGAAAAACCTATCTTACCTCAGTGAACTGCCGCATAGCTCCGCCCTGCCAGGTCAAATCTTACTGCATATACACGTTTTGAAACATGTTAACAGTTCGTTTTGAATTGGGCATGATCAAAATTAGAAATAATGGAGAAAGGTTGGTTTTCAATGCAATTTTGATAAGAAGAGTAGATATTAGACCCTTGAATTGTGTCGGATTATTGATTGATTGATTGATTGATTGATTGTATGGTGTTTAACGCCGTTTTCGACATTATTTCAGTTTTATCGAGGCGGCCAGTGCACCTATCCATGCTTTCATGGAGTTTCCTTTATTAGTACTCTGCACAATATTCAGCCACTGGCTGCTTACCCACGTAGCCATCGTCGAAACAATGGTCAGCGGTGAGATAGGAATGAATCCTGTCGCAATGACTATCAATCCTCGGAAAGAAATTGGCCGAGCCGGGGTCGGATTATTGAAAAGAAGCATGCATTGAATTGATTTATTGTTAAAAATTGACAGCTTTGGACTATGTAGTTGCATTTAAATGCTTTTTGTCATTTCAGACTGATTTTAAGATCTTTGAGAAGAGAATTCCAGTGTAGGGTGTTGTCGGCCGAGTTGAAAATAGTGGAGAACCGTGTTAGAAAGTCATAAGGTAATTTAATGTTTCATGAGGGTTGTTTTTTAACAGTAATTGCTCTCAGTCTAGTAAATTCGTCAATTTCTAGTATGGACATAGTACTTAAATTGATCCTAAGACTGTGAATTATGGCTAAATTGATTAAAAAAGGGAGGTACCCAAAATGTCGAAAAATGCGAATTTGGTGCTGGAAGTAATGCTGGTTCATCTACTTGCTTAAATTGCCGGGAAAATAGGGTGAAAATGCTTTTATCCCGTTTTCGTTATTTACTCTGACCTAATAAAGGGGTAACCTGGGTAACCTAATAAACTTAGCTTTATCCGGCAGTTGTGTATTCCTGCGCGCTATAAAGTTAATAATACAGACTTGTGCCATAAATTCAAACCTCTAAAATCAAGATAGCTGACGTTAAATGTGAATGAGCACTGAAAAACTAAACTGTTTAACATATTCAAAACCAACTTTTCGTACCTTAATCTTTTGTACTATCCTTTTGATTTTATTAAATTCTGTATCCTCCTTGGTAGGCTGAAGAGGTAAGTTCTTTCCTTCTCCCTACTGGCGTCAGTTTACAACAACATTAGAACTGCGAGTGATTACGTAGTTTTCAGAGAAACCTACGTCATGTGGCGTCACCATACATGTCCAAAATTATTGAATACAAAAAGGGATGTAACCCTTAAATTTTCCTTCTAGTTGGACGTTATTTATTTGCCGCCCTTATTAATATCGCTATAACTGGAGCCGTTCGGTCGTTCATTTATAGTATGTTACAAGACTATATAAAGTTGCATCGATAGTCAGCATGCATAGCAAATCTCAACAGATTTAGAAATAAAGACATTGATATTACGCTGGAAATTGTGAAAAAATGACTTACTTTTAATGATATATGGGTATTCTAGACATATATGATAGGAACTATAGCTTTCCTCGGATCACTAGAATAAGTGCGTACTTAGGCTGCTTGAACACCGGGGACGTAGGGCACCTATTGTAAACAAATAGTTTAAAAAAATGAGGAGTAGAAAGTGGCTTTTTTCCCTTTAGAAAATGGGATGAATCAAATATATGGTTGGTGCCGAGATGGATAAGGTTTATCCGGCTCGACCCGAAAACTGAAGAGGGCTCGCTAATCCAACGCAATTCAAGGGTCTAATATCTACTCCTCTTATCAAAATTGCTTTTAAAACCAACCTTTCTCCATTATTTCTAAGTTTGACCATGCCCAATTCGAAACGAATTGTTTACATGTGCCTTTAAGGCAAATATGATTTTTTTTTACGTATGCGCAAACAAGTAACGTGCCTTGTGACCGACTGATCTAAAGTAGCTGAATGAAGCACAGTTGTACCGAACTAATTTTACATGGATTGTGAACCCTTATGCAAATATAGAGAATATATGGTTGGTGCAGAGATGGGGAAAGTTTATCCGGTGAGGCTTAGAAAACTGAGAGGGCGAGCGTAAGCGAGGCCTCTTCAGTTTTTGGGCCGAGCCGGATAAACTTTATCCATCTCGGCACCAACCTTATATTCGATTTATCCCGTTGTCTAAGGGAAAAAAGCCCCTTTTTACTCCTCATTTTTTAAATCATTTGGTTTGTTTACAATAGGTCCCCTACGTCCCCGGTGTTCAAGCAGCCTAACTACGCGCTTATTCTAGTGATCCGAGGAAAGCAACAGTTCCTATTGTATCCCACTAGGGTATGCATATATCATCAAGAATGAGTCATTTTTTACAATTTCCAGCGGAATATCAATGTTTTTATTTCTAAATATGTTGAGATTTGCTATGTATGCTTACTGTAAATGCAACGTTATACAGTCTTGTGTCATACTTTAGGTGAACGTCCCAACGGCTCCAGTTATGGCTACATTAATAAGGGCAGCAAATAAATAACGTCCACTAAAACTAAAATTTAGGGGTATATCCCTTTTTGTATTCAATAATTTTTGGAAATGTATGGTGACGTCACATGACGTAATTCTCTCTGAATACTACGCAATTACTCGCAGAAATGTTGTTGTAAACAGACACCGGTAGGGAGAAGGAAAGAACTTACCTCCGACCCGAAAATGGTTATTGTTTGATTATGTTATTCGTGTATTCGACAATCGGAACTATCTCGTAGACTGGACATATTACAGACTACAATTGATGGGATTATCAACAGATATCGTATACAAAATAGTGTTAAAATTTATGAAGAAGTGGCTCCCCGGCAAAAATAAGTGAACGTGATAGTCGGACATTGAACATTACGAATTGTAAAACAAAACAGGAAACAAACATCGGATATAACGGGAATTTCTAATCAGGCAAGAAACTCTTAAGTTTCTAAACAGACTGTTCAAAGGACATTGTATAGTGAAGGATATATTGGAACGGACAAGTATTTTATTTCGAGAAAGGTAGGTGAAAAATGGTTACCGTGTTGCCTCGCTGCTCCACCCACCCCGAGGTTCTGCTTGATGATCTGGCCGGCTCAAAGTCCGGACTGGAAAATTACTGAGAACTTATTGCATGGACTTAAAAGCCAGCTGAAAAGTCTGCCTGAAATCAGTGACACGCAAGATAAGCTTGAGAATGCCATTCGTGGAGTCTTCACAAACATTCCTTTTGATTACATCAGGAACTTTTATTCCAGACTACCAAGGAGGATACAGAATGTAATGAAATCAAAAAGATATTACAAAAGACTAAGCCAAGGTGTGAAAAGTTGGTTTTGAATATGTTAAACAGTTTTGTTTTTCAGTGCTCATTCACAGTTAACGTCAACTATTTTGTTTTTAGACGTTTGAATTTATGGCACAAGTCTGTATTATTAACTTTATAGCGCGTAGGAATACACAACTGCCGGATAAAGCTAAGTTTATTAGGTTACCCCTTTATTAGGTCAGTGTAAATAACGAAAACGGGATAAACGGTCTTATAACACTCTTGTACGTTAAATCTATTTTGTTATTTAGACATAACGGCATAGCTTGATTAGGACGATTCTTTTCCTTTCTGGTTTGCAGACGGGTGTAACACCAATTTCGATTACGAGGGATTAAAAGAGTGGTTGGTAACTGGCAGGGTCATACATTACAAGCTTAATTCTACCAAACACAGGACAGCTCTTTGGCCCTTTACAAAACAGTCCCCGGTTTAAACCATCCTAAGCAAAAACGTTTGAAAACATTGTAGCTTTTCCGAAAATGTTTTCTGTCAAGACAAAGCTCATATTTTGCGTAATCTTTAATTTGTTGTCAGCAAATGCTTTAAATATAGACAAGGCAAAACTTTTGTTGTTTTCAAAGAGTTAATCCCGCTCATTATCCTTTTATTCAACAAATTGATGTTCCCTTACAGAGGTTTGGTTAACTCTTTACCCTTGTAAGCGTTTGCGGACGGCAAATCAGTGTAACGAAAAACATGACTATAGTCTTTTAAAGGGTACAAAATATTGTAGGAAGAGGTGAAACTGCTGGTTACAAGTATTTTCCCCTTTTCCAACAATGTTTTCCACAGCTTTCTTCCCGTAGGTCGTTAAAAATCGGAATTATGTGGTAAAGGGTTTTTTCCCCTTATTCACATGATCAAGTTACCCTTGTGTCCTGTTTTTCTTTTGCTTGCTTGCACTCACCGATGACTTCATATTTTTAAGTGAAAATATCTGTACATATACTTAATTATATGCAATGAGTATCACTAAACCTGCCTGTGTTAATTAATTTGTCGTGCGAAGGTAACTTACCCATTGCTGAGCAAGAAATCGATTTTAAAATTGTAAACCGAGCAATGTGAAGCAGCTAAAATTGTATATGAAATGTTACAAATTAGACGTTCTAGGGAGTGACGGTATACAGGGAAAGACGAAATTGTTATTTGGACATACCAGACAATATCATAAAACTGACATTTGAAAGTAGTGAAAATATTAAATATGCACGTAGTAATAAGGAAAGCAAGGTTGAAAAAAGGGCATTGTGCTGTTGGAACCGAGGGAAAACTATCAAATTAACATGAAAATTGGCATTAGAAGAAAATGAAGCGATCGTTTTCATGAAGTATGCAAAAAATTGGGAAAAGGAGAAGGTTTAAATATGTGTTTTCTGAACATCACAGATGTGAAACAACATGGAATTTCTACGCCCGAATACAAGTAAAAATATTCTTCCAGACTTTGTATGTCATATGAATCGTGTGCCAGGTAAAGGGTGATGGGTTTAAAATATCTGATGTATCAGTACATCACAGCGGGGGTTAGTTGATTACTTCACATGTAAGCAAACTGTGATTCTGTTCTGAAATGGAAGATAGGTAAATAATGGATATCGATGGTAGGTAGGTAAACAATTCTTTATTTCTACATAATCATTTCTTTTCTGGCAGTTTGTTTTACCCAATTACTTTAAAATATTCAAACCGTTTTTTTTTTTTTTTGGTTGGAAGGAAATTCCTCCGGATGGTAATTGCTGCTTTAGTAAATTTGTAGTATGATAATTGTGGGATTAAAAACAGATTAATACTACAACTACAACTGCTGCCAGCAAGCATTGCATTTCATCTTCTGAAATAAACGAAATAATTTTAGACAGTACAACAAAATTAGCGATTTAGTAACGGTGCCTTTTAATCAAAGCAAATAATTGTATTAGATCTATTTACGTTGCGGGAAAATAATTTTAGAGTGTACAACAAAAATAACTATTTACATGTAGTAAGGGTGCCTTTTAACCAAAGCAAAGAATTGTATTAGATCTACGTTACAGGAAAATAATTTCAGGCAGTACAACAAAAACAAATATTCAGTAAGGGTGCCTTTTAATCCAAGCAAAGAATTGTATTAGATCTATTTACGTGGCGGGAAAAAAATGATAAGGGCAAAATTGGAAATAGAGTACTGGAGGCCTAGGATTACTAGTTTGAAGGAAACTCAAATAAAGTATCAATATGCATGTATGTTTCAGTGAAAGAATCCGTTAAATGAACTAGAATCTGTAAAGACAGGTGCCGTATATTATTCACCATTTTTTCACTTCTTTTATTTTTGACTCCTCAGCATCAAAAAATGTAAACACACCTATTGATAAAATCTTATTATGAAGAACTAATGATCATACAAAAATACCACTTTTTAAACGATTTCACGTTAGATTTCTACCCATACCTACTTGGGTACAATGTTTCAAGGGGACGATAGTGTGTCTTCTGTGCCGAAAAAGTACAGTAAACTATAATTTTAGAAAGAAAAATTTGGTAAAATTGCAAACTTCAATAAAAGATTGATTATTCCACCACTGCACACAAAACCTACTTAAAAAGAAGCACGAAATAGCTCAGTGGAAGACAAAGTTTCAATAAAAGCAACGCGGCAAAATATTTTCTGTGGTCTGTCCGCCATATTAGAATCCGTGACGATTCACCTCAAAACCCGCTCGCCCAATAGGCAAGCGCTTGTTCAATAAGGCAAGCGCTCGCCTTATTCCTTTTGACATGTTTTTGCCGATGATGAATTCTCGGTAAAACATTTATGGATACTTGAACTAATTTCCACAAGGAAATGTACAAAAAGTGTGAATATCTGGGGCTACGGACAGTGAAATACCTGTGTCAGCAAAGTTTTGAACAATGAGAAAGAATGAAACACCTCATAAACCTCAGTTTTGCCTGAGAATGATATAATTAAAGATGCTTAATATTTTCGTTCGGCTTGCCAGGTTGTCTCAACACCATGTTATCGGTTTATCTTATGATATACTGAAGACAACGGGTGGTCGAGTGGATTACAGCGCAATCAAACACACATCCTATCAGTTGACAGTTTACCGACATACCCTTTGAAATGGCAGATGTGCTAATCCACTAAATATTGCTAAGTCAAATTTGACAAAGAATAAACTGCATGGTTTTTGCACTCTGATCTGTATCAGTACATTTAGCATTCTTCACACACCAAGGTTTAATGTTAACGTCAAACTGAAACATCAATGACAAATGCCCCTTTTTGGATGTGCAGAGCTTATTAAACAAGGTTACACATTTAAGTGAACGTGCTTTCATTTTATTAGTATTTCGTATATTTATACCTTTGTTTTCCACTGTAAAACATTTTATGTCTCTTTTAGAGAAATTTCAGAGAAAAAAAAAAGTAATTAATGCATTGCGTAATGTAGCGTTGATCGAAACTCTTTGCTCATGTCCCATTGTCAGTCATAATCCAAACTTGTAGCCTCTGCGTATATCTCACGTAAGTCGTATACGTTCGCAAAACATATCTTTTAAACTTTTTCTTAAATTCAAGCGTTGTAAAGACACAAAATATCGCACTTCTCCAACAGTCGCTTATTTGGGAGCCGAAATAGCAAGGCTGCACATCGGGCCAAATAAATGCGATGACCTGATTTTGATTGTAAATAGAAATTACACGAAGGCTCTTAATCTGTATTGGAAACATATCTTTAACCCGTTTAGTTTTAAACTCCTATCCTGTCGGGGGAAAAAAAAGTCATTAAAGCGCTGAAAGCACTGAGTGGCTAGGGGTAAGTGCATATGTGTAAGACAACAACTGATCCAGGAATTGTCCATTTTAAAATTAAAAAAAAAAAAAAAAAAAATAAGAGCCCAACATGCGGCTCCCAACGCCCTGCACAGGTGCTTGCTTTTCAGTGAAAATTCTAAGTAAAAAAAGAGATATAACTTTCAAAAAATGCTTTGATGGTTACCGGCCCTTCTTGTATGGTTTCCTATTTTGATATTCAACAACTTGTCCAAGTTTGGAGTCAATATCTTCAGTTATTACAGAAATATTATAGAATGTCAAAGTGTTTGTACGACAACGACAACTGGGCTAGGAACAATAACTCGGCATTCTCTTCGAAAACAGCCTAGCTAAAAATGTGTGCCGCTGCACTTTTTATCTTTCATGCATTTTCAAGCGCTTAAAAGTAGTGAGTATATCAATCCAAATGTTGCAAAAATTCAAACAAGAACTACACATACCACTCTTTCCAAGCGCTAAGTACATTGTTATGTAGTCTAAGTCCATAGCACTACTGGTAATGGTTGAAAAACCGGTTGCTTTGACTTTCATCACACTCTGCAAAATGAGAAAGTAACAAACAAAACTAGGATTGAAAAAAAAAAAAAAAAAAATTATTTGAAGTAGGAAACACAATTCTTTGTCATTGAAAAAAACAGATCTATATAGTTACATCTCTAATTTATGTATAACTATCTAATATTACAAATTTGGAATATTAACACTTAGGCTGCCGAGCGCAACTCAATGACCTTTTGCAGACATTGTAGATCACAGAATGTGCACTCTGATCTTGGACCTACACTGTCAGATAAGGAGATATTTTTCCTCACAAAACTTTGAAATAGCAATATTTGGGTTTTATTGCTATTGGCTTGAAAGTTTCAATTCACTTATTTTGCAGGTTAAGGGTTAAAATGTTTTCTTTTTACACAATCCAATTATCTTCTTCTTTATCTTTAATTATCTTTTGTAAACGAAGGAAACGAATTCTATCTTGTTCCATAGAATAAAAAACTTGCACTTTTGTCATGTTTTTTTATTTTTTCTTCGAAACAGTATGCAACATGAATGATTGATTGATTGTATGGTGTTTAACGCCATTTTCAACATTATTTCAGTTATATCGCGGCGGTCAGTGCACCTATCCATGCATTCCTGGAGTTTCTTATACCAGTACTCCGCAAAATATTCTTTCCAAGCCACTGGCTGCTTTCCCATATAACCATCGTCGAAACAATGGTCAGCGGTGAGAGAGGAATGAATCCTGTCGCAATGACTATCTTTAATCCTCGGAAAGAAATTGGCCAAGCCGGGGATCGAACCAGCGACCTCCTGTTCTCAAGTCCTGTACGCTACCGACTGAGCTACGGGGCTTGGCATGCAACATGAATAAAACTGGTGACATAAAGGGAATAGAAAATTGCGCAGAAGCAACTTTTCCTTTGACAAGGAAAATGTTCACTCTATTGAAATTTTACTTATTCAGTAAAACACTGTTGCATTATTTATTAGAGTGGTAGAAAAGACCAGGGAGAAAGGAGAAAATACTGGTTACCAGCATTTTCTCCTATTCCCACAATGTTTTCAAAAAGCTTGTTTCTTGGGAGTTTTCACAACTCGGGATTGTGTGGTAAGCAGTTAACGGTATTTACCACATACATGTACCTAAGTACCAGATTCTGTGGTAGGAGAAATTCATTAACTAGTACCAGTACTAATAAAATTCTGATTAAAAAAGTGTGGGATTCACATGAAAAAATTTGTGTGTTACGAAGTCATGAGTTAGCCTTTTGGAAAATCCAGAAATCTTACTAATTCATCAATTTTAAATAGGAAAAATAAAGAAAGAGTCTTTTTGGTAATCTAAAAATCCTGAACTCAGAAATACGGTATGCCTGAAAACTTTCACCTTTCAATTTTTAACTCAGAATTGCTGTTTTCTCTGGAACAAAGTTATTTGAAGTATTCCTTGTACACACATCACAAAATATATGGCCATAACTTTACTAGCCAAATTGGAAACCAGAGCTTTTATTGGTGAAGACGAGGAAAAATGCCCACTGACAACGGTCATATACCCCTTTATGGAACAAGCAACATCTTCATATCCTCATCTATACCTGAATGAGTCATGAACCTGGAATTGAAATATAAAGACATAATCATAATGGGAGTATATGAAATACAACAATAAGTTTGTTGCATTGCCACAACCTTAGACTCCATCCACAGTAAACTGTTACTCTTTTTTCTACAGGTAGAGGCTCATAAGTCCAGAAGTACAAATTCAAATTACTTTAAAAAAATATTAAGATTAATCTTTTACCCTGGCAGGCCAATGGGTGCAATTTGCAGCAGGTGACTTTCCAATACACAAGCAATGCAGAAAAGATCATTTGCTTGTAAAGATGGTTTAATTTTGTGACAATCGATTTTCCTAGCCAGAAAAATTAATTCTACAGACTTGTCACCAGGCTTAGATTGCTTCACATGCAATAACAGGGTTCACAAAGGTAAAACTTTCATTTACAAACAGTATAATGCAAAATGTGTGCACTGTTTTATCGAGCCCCTCAAATCCAGCCTCTCATTGTGCATGACAAACCTAATAAAGAATTTTAGATATCTTTTTATACAAAGCACATTCTGATCAAAGTACATACTTGCATACTCAAATTATGATTAAGGAAAGGTAAAAAACTTTCTGAAAAAAGAGAAAAGCTGATGACTACTTTTCACACAATGTTTTCAAAAACTTTCTTGGTTAGGGTTGTAAATATAAGAGCATATAATGTCAAGTAGTAAATGGTTAAGATGTCCAGAAAAATGACATGTTTGTAGAAAGCAGAACAAGGCTGATTCATGTACCTTTACCACACAAATCCATGTTTTAAAGACCTAAATGGGGATGCTTTTAAAACATTGCGGGACAAGACGAAAATGCTGACAACCAGAATTTTCTCTTTTTTCCAGAATGGAATGTTTTCTTCCATTTCAAAGACAGAAATTATCTCTTGTGCTACCACGAATTTGTCATTTGTGAATGCTTTTTTATTTGGTCATGTCAAAAATTTGATTGTTTGGTAGCTAAGGACTTAAACTGTAGTTGGCCTAAATCAAATATCACACACATGCTGTATACCCTAATATACTGTAACCCTTCACCAAACAATACCCAGTTTGCAGACCCTGAGGGAGACAGCTTTTGAAAACACTGTGGGAAAAGGATAAAATACTTGCAGCCACCACTTTATTATTATCCCACATTGTTATCTACACGTCGAAAGACAAAAATTATGTTTTCAGAAACATTTAAGTTTTAAGGCTTTCAATTTGAATAAGTCTAAAACTTGGCCTGGTAAAGAGTTTACCCTGTACCAAACAACAGATTTTTAGACTTGTCCAAATTGAAAGGACTTGCAGAGAACGAATCATATAGCCAGGGCTAAAATAGTGGTATACATGTAAATGGCAGAGAAATTACGGAAAAGGAGAAAATATGTGATTTGCCTCAGGAAGGGTAGAATGGTAGTTGCGAGCATTTCTACTTTTCACGCAACATTTCAAAGGCTTTCTTTCAAAGGAAACTTGTGTGGTAAAGGGTTACTTAGAAAAGATCCAAAAGCAATGCTGCTATTCCATTGTTATTTTTTGATCGCAGGACAATGCAGATCCAAGATCAGACTTTATATCTTTAGCAGTATGATCTAGGCCCTCAATACCTGCTAACAAAGCCACAGTTGTGAAAGACACTTGATGGGTAATTAGGAAGGCAACCGAGTAATGAGATTTTTTACCTGAATGGTCAGTTGTAAGAGGCCTTGTTGCCAATGCCTCTTTCAATATCACAGCCGCTGCTGGATCAACAAGGTGTCTTGCCACGCTCACTCTCCATTGGGCAAACACATATTGTGGTGCCCCGCATGGCTTTGGACTGGCTTGTTTGAGCAATCGCTCTATCATGCTTCTTTGAGAGATGGTAAAGGACATCTCATTTGCTCTAATCAAATTACCACACAACTCAGCGTTGACCACCACTAGTTCTGCAAATTGTATAGGATCTCCTATCTATCATTATGGTTTTCTCATCTCCATATTCTGACCTTTTTCGAATTATTTCTTTCTTCTGAACAGAGAATTTTTCTATAAAAGCTCTGGTTGCTCGTATTTTGCTATGGATACATCTGAAAATATACAGCAGATAACATGTTTATCTTTTATATAACTGTACATTAAGTGCTGTTAGATGTGACTTTGATCTTGATCAACGTTACTGTGTACTGTTAGTTTCAGTCAGTGGACCAGTCTAACATTATTGTACATTCGGCATTACAGTCCATTAAAAAAACAGGGGGACGTTAAATGGTGCAAATAAATTAAAAATTCTCCATTCTATATTGCTAATTTCAGAGAGTTTTCAATCTATATACCCAATGTATCTGTGAGAGGACAGGTGGCATGTCATTGTGCAATGAAAACTTTTTTAAGAGTCATAAAATTCACCTCAGATTAATGCTAAACAACAACCACCAATGGGTAGCAGTTACCTTTTACTCCCCGTCCTCCCTTACAATTGACTAATTGACTGAATGGGGTTTTACGCCGCTTTCAACATTATTTCAGTCATATCACGGCGACAGCACCCAAATTCATGTATTCCATGGGTCTCACCAGTTCTAGGTTAGGGCTCTGAAGTATCCTGCCCAAGGATACTCCCACTAAAAATCCAATGGATCCAAGAAGGCTCAAACCCGGGGCCTCCAGGTCACGAGTCCTACCTCACTCCTTAAGAAATTGTGGAAAACCCCAATACTTTGGTTTGAAGCTAATGCTCTTTATCCTGCAATATTTCACTGCTTTCCTTATTACTTAACTATTACCAAATGACAAGGTTTAGCATTTACAGACGGCGAATTAAATGCTGCTCAAATTATTGGATTTGTTTTGGAAAGGTTTGAAAAGTTCTTCAAAGGTTTTCTTTCTCTGAGGGCTGTTAAAACTTATGATTCAACGATTGCGTGGTGAAGGGTTAAACTAAACTATCTTAACCGTTTACCACACAATTTCAAGTTTTGAGGACCCTGAAGTAGAGGGCTTTTGAAAACATCATGGAAAAAGGAGAAAATGCTGGTAATTAGCATTTTCTTTTTTTCCCACGATGTATTTTAGCTTTTCCAGCCCAAATTCCGTCATTTTGACCACATTTAATTTGTCGTCTGCAAATGTTTTCAATTTTGATTATTTTAAAAATTTGTCGTTTGGTAAAGAATTAACTCGAAAACTGTTAAATATATGAAATCGAAATTTCAAGTTAATAGTTAAAGTCACAATAGCAGCCAAATGTGAACAATGCTGCTGTTAAAATGCATTTGAATTTTACCATATCCTTTAAAGTATGGAAATTATTATGAAGATGACAATCTATTATCGTACGGCCGTTCGTAGTATTAGATATACGTGTAGATATATCAGTCGGTTTTGTTAAAGCAAGGGGAGCCGTTGTCGCCTCTCCTGTATATTTTATTCGTAAATGATATATGCGATTCTTTGAAATTAGAAAATCTGAGTCAAAGTGATATCGAATATCTTTCCATTTATTTACTTATGTTTGCAGATGACATGGTTCTCTTTACAACAGATAAAAATAGTCTCCAAAAGCTGTTAAATGTTATTTCTAATTACGCCAACCGACGGGGCTTAAAGATCATAGTTGAAAAAAGTAAAATCTGTATTTTTGAAAAAAGGAAAAGAAATCACAATTTTGTATGGTCTATTAACAATGAAGAATTAGAAATTGTAGAAAAAGTTTGTTATCTTGGTGTGAAATTTTTAAAAAACGGGTTATTTAATAATGCTGTGTCAGCGTTACATGACCAGTCAAATAGAGCAATGATGAACCTTTTTCAATTATTTAGAAGGACAAAATTTGATATTAAAACAAAGTTACTCTTATTCGATAGATTGGTTGCACCGATCTTGTTATATGCCGCAGAGGTATAGGGTATACTGTATATGGTTTAAAGCAGGTTAAAGTATCCTTGGTGTAAGGATACAAACTCCAAACTTTGCGGTTTATTGTGAGCTCGGTAGATATCCTCTATCAATTATAGCAAAAGAACGAGCAATCAAGTATTGGATAAAAGTAAAAGGTAATAATGAATGCCTTATGTCAAGAATATATAACGAACAAAGTTTAATAGCTAATCAGTCAAATTCATTATGGGTTAACAAGGTTAAGCAAACGTTGAATTATACTGGTTTAACATACCTATCAGATAAAGATAATTTGAATAACACTGATTTTAAGTTATTACAAAGTCGGCTAAGGTATCATTTTAAACAAGAATGGTGTAGTTATATCATTAACTCTTCTAAATTAGAATACTACTGTAAGTATAAAGATCGATTTGAGTTCGAACCGTATTTAAATAATTTAAAAATGAATCGTTAAGAAAAACGTTCACACAATTTAGATTAACATCGCATAAGCTGGAAATTGAAATTGGAAGAATAAACAATGTTGACAGAAATAATAAAATATTCATGTTCTGTCATAGCCATATATCCATCTTCTCTTGTAAATGGCCAATGGTATATTTGTTTGCCGATTGCCAAATAAAGTTGACTTGACTTGACTTGAGTATTAATCTCCGACAGAAAATTAATTTAAAATCTAGGTTAGAAGTTGCCAGGTCACTCTACATTTTGTTTACTTCTAATCTGATTTTGAAAATCATTTTTCTGCCAATGACTTACCCTTGGACCAATCGAACAATGACAGATTGTCATCTTCACAATCTTTTCCATACTTTTAAATTGCATGATTCCATTTCAAATGCAGTTTAACACCCGTGTTGTTGACTTTTGGCCACTCCTGGGCCTTTAAACACCCAATAATGACAATATTTCACTTTTCCTTAAAAAACAATCAGCTTTACAAATACAACTTGCAATTTAGATCTTGATGGGTCTTAAATCCGCTTGAACCGTAATAACTGCTTTAACTCTTTACCAACTAGCAAAATTTAAGACTGGTCCAAATTTAAGGTGTTTGTAGACGACAGATGAAGTGAGGGTTGAATAATGTAATTTCTCTTTGAAAGCTTTGAAGAAAAAAAAAAAAAAAAAAAAAAAAAATGCGGAAAAGGAGAAAATGCTAGTTACCAGCATTTTCTCCTTTTTTCCACAATGTTTTCAAAAGCCTAACTTGCAAAGGTGATTAAAACGGGGGTTTGTGGTCGAGGATTAAACCTCTGAATTCAAATGAATCAATCTGAGTAGACCTAAACTAAATATATTACAAAATACTACCGGTACATTATACAAATATTTCATATTCAAGTTTGACTTATGTAAAAAGGTTATGATTGTTAATATGAAGACAACATAATGTGTCAGCCAAACAGTAACTGGCTCTTAATATGACAATATCACACTTTGTTCTCATGTGCCCAGTAAAACCTTTTCCTGTCACAAATAACATTGAATTTTACATAGCTGAAACTTCAAATGACGTTCCAGACCGATTTTCAAAAAATTGAAATAAAAGAGCTTAAAAGGAGGACTGACCCCGACTTAATGACTATGACATTTTGTGATCACTAATTTACGTCAAGAAGACTCAGTCTAATACTTACTTAATAAATGTGTTCTGTTACTGATTGACTACGATAATTCAAGGTTGTACAGTAAGGAGGCAACATAGAGCACGCTAACCCTTTCCAAAGGGGGCAACCATCTTGATTTCCGACCATATAAATCAGGTCAACGTCTTGTACAAGACTTAGGTCAATATCTAGAACGTTGATCGTCAGCAGAAAAATGACTGCAGACGCACTTGAATACAATATTATGATCTTTTCCAATACCCGAATATCGTTTACAATTAAGAAAATAAATTCTGCGAGATTTATGCATGGAAATTTCTTGGATAGTTAGGAATACGATCTGGTAAGTATTCGCCAAAGGTCCGGAAAACTTGGTCTCACATTGTGTCAACCGTAGCAATCAATTGTCCGATCAAAAATAGAAAATAAAAGTATAAAATAAACAAAATACGTGACAAAAAGATCAATCTTACCTTTGGCTCCTCCAAAATAACCATAATTTTTACTTCTTGGCCAACTCCTCAACCTCAGCCCTATTTACACAACTGTGTATGTTCTGCGCAAAGTGGAAATCGTGACCATTCGAGATGGTCCTGCGCAAAGTGGGAATTCTCACTTTGTTGCGCAAAGCAGGAATTCCCACTTCGCGCAGTACCATTCTAGAATTGCTCGTGCAGGAATATTGGGTAGGAATATTGGACAAAGTGAGAATCTCACAACTGCATTATCTATAGGCTGTAGTATATGATATCGTTATGCTCGATTGGTTTTAATAGGACTACGTATGATTTAGCAGGCGATAAGATATACTATATTGTTAGTTTTGCTTTAATCCTTTACTAACTCTTTGCCAGATTAAAAAATCCAAACATGTCTAAATTGCATGCATAAGCAGACTTGAATTTAAATGTGGCTCAGATAATAGGATTTGTCATAGAAAAGGTAGAAGACGTTTTGATAAAAAGGAGAAAATGCTGGAAATCATCATTTTCTCCTCTTCCCGCAATAATTTGTAGAACAGAACATGTTCTGTTCTGTAGAACCTTCCTCGGGGGTCGTTAAAACTCGGGATTGTGTGGTAAGGGGTTAATTAAATAATGCCACGTGTTAATGACTCTTGGGAAGAATGCTTTTTGAAAACATTGTAGGACGGACGGAATATGCGGGAAACCTGCATTGTTCTTTGTCAACAATATTTTCCACCGTTCAAGAGACATTTTTTTTTTCGTTTAAGTAATAGTGTTAATTTCCGTCTGCAAACTAAAATGCTCTCTGCAAGAGTCTTTACTAAATCTTTGCGGTTTGGTTTAGAATTGGAAAGAAAAATTATTATGCAATTATAATGTCGGCTTAGTGGGAATGTAGGTAAATTCGAAATCTTGTCAACACCTTTTTAACCCATGTATCTGAAATGCTTAATTAACCTTTTACTTGCTGTTTAACTCTTTACCAAACGACAAAATTCTCGAACGTTTGTCTAAATTGAAAGCACTGGCGGACGACAAAATAATTGTGACGGAATTTTTTTTTTTTCTTTTGGACAGATATGAAAAATGGTTGAAAATGGAGGAAAAGATCTTTCACTTTAACAGTGTGTGCGTGTGTGTATGTGTTTGTGTGATATTCTGCATGAGTATTTGGCAGAAAAAAAGAAATGATTTTTTACAGCTTTATTATTTAATTCTTATCATGTGAGAGACACAGGTAAATACTTTTGCTTCGAAAATATTTTCTTTGACACTCTCTTGGTAAATGATGTCACCGATACTCCGCCCCCTATCCAGTTCTATTTCACATCACGAATAGATAACCCGTGGCGCGTAAGTACGGAATCCTGTTTCTGCCATCCACTTTTCGACCTACGAGAAACTCGAAAAGTAGAAATTAAGCACACTAACTCTCACTTTTCTAGCAAAAAAGTTACCTCGAAAAGTCGAAAAGTCGAAAAGAAGCTTTTTGAGAGCATTTTGAGAAAGGAAAAAATGCTGATGGTCAGCTTTTTCTGCTTTTCCCATAATATTTTTCTGGTCTATAACGGAAAAATTGTACCATTTTTGCCATCTTAAATTCGTCATCTGCAACTGCTTTGAATTTAGACAATTCTAAAATTTTGTTGTTTTGGTTAAGAACTAATATAACATTCCGATACTGAATAACTGAGGGAGAAAATGCTTATAACCAGCATATTTCTCCTTTTCCCACAATGTTTTCTTCTCTATCTAAAACAAAAATCATTTACACGACATTTAACACCCCTGTATAAGAAGCCCTTTGAGGGCATTGTGGGAAAGGGAGAAAATGCTGATAACCAGAGTAATTCTCCTTTTCCAACAAATGTTTTCTTCTCTATCTAAAACAAAAATCATTTGTACAGTTATATTTAATTTGTCGTCTGCAAGTCCTTTCAAGTTTGTCAGAAAATCACGTAAGATTAGCATTCTTTTGATGTGCATTTGAGATTCTTCTTGAACGCTTATTGTGACTTTTATCCTGCCCAATACGATGTTGATATGCTTCGCAGACAATGTGATTGATCAACATGTGCTGTGGTCCAACCAATCGCAATCTCTGTGTTGGTTTGATGTACAATTGAAGTACAATTAGGTTCCATTAACTCTTTACGACACAATCACGACTTTTAACACCCCTGTATAAGAAGCTCTTTGAGGGCATTGTGGGAAAAGAAGAAAATGCTGGTAACCAGCGTTTTTCTCCTTTTCCCACAATGTTTTTCTTCTTTATCTAAAACAAAAATCACTTGTACAGTGACATTTAATCTGTCGTCTGCAACTCCTTTCAAATTTGACCAGTCTAAAATTTTGTCGTTTGGTAAAGAATTAACTGTGTGTTATATCCATTTCTTCTCTATCTAAAACAAAAATCATTTGTACAGTTATATTTAATTTGTCGTCTGCTAGTCCTCCCAATTTAGTCAGAAAATCACGTAAGATTACCATTCTTTTGATGTACATTTGAGATTCTTTTTTAACGCTTATTGTGACTTTTATCCTGCCCAACACGATGTTGATATGCTTCGAAGACAATGTGATTGATCAACATGTGCTGTGGTCCAACCAATCGCAATCTCTGTGTTGGTTTGATGTACAATTGAAGTACGATTAGGTTCCGTTAACTCCTTACGACACAATCACGATTTTTAACACCCCTGTATAAGAAGCCTATTGAGGACATTGTGGGAAAGGGAGAAAATGCTTATAACCAGCATATTTCTCCTTTTCCCAAAATGTTTTCTTCTCTATCTAAAACAAAAATCATTTACACGACTTTTAACACCCATGTAAAAGAAGCCTTTTGTGGGCATTGTGGGAAAGGGAGAAAATGCTGATAACCAGCGTATTTCTCCTTTTCCAACAAATATTTTCTTCTCTATCTAAAACAAAAATCATTTGTACAGTTATATTTAATTTGTCGTCTGCAAGTCTTTTCGATTTTGTCAGAAAATCACGTAAGATTAGCATTCTTTTGATGTGCATTTGAGATTCTTTTTTAACGCTTATTGTGACTTTTATCCTGCACAACACGATGTTGATATGCTTCGAAGACAATGTGATTGATCAACATGTGCTGTGGTCCAACCAATCGCAATCTCTGTGTTGGTTTGATGTACAATTGAAGTATAATTAGGTTCCACCAACTCTTTACGACATAATCACGACTTTTAACCCTTTCCCAAACGACAAACTTTGGTACTGCACCAAGTTGAGGACGACAGTTCAACTCTTGCTGGGGGGATGATTTCTGTCTATGATGGGGTGGAGGGCATTGTGGGAAAAGGAGAAAATGCTGGTTACCAGCATTTTCTCCTTGTCCCATAGTGTTTTCAAAAGGCTACTATTCCAGACCAGTAAAAACCAAGGATTGTTTGGGAAAGGGTTAACACCCCTGTAAAAGAAGGCCATTGAGGGCATTGTGGGAAAATGAGAAAATGCTGATAACCAGCGTATTTCTCCTTTTCCCACAATGTTTTTCTTCTTTATCTAAAACAGAAATCATTTGTACAGTTGCATTTGATCTGTCGTCTGCAGGTCATTTCGATTTTTACCAGTCTAAAGTTTTGTCGTTTGGTAAAGAATTAACTGTGTGTTATACTCAATACCATTCTACACATATCCTTTTTACATGCCGTTGCGGACAGTGTGAGCTATGGATCAGACTGCATGTACGTGTGGGCCGACTTTTGTTCATGTTCTTGCTTTCATTTTCTTCAGTTTATGTTTTTATATGCAAATAAGTCCCATTCACGGTCAATTACACCCATGTTTTTTTAGCGTACAGATTCATTTAAAAATATCTGGGAGACGGGATATGCCGTGTTCGGCCCAGTTTGTCTATGGGGTCTGATCCTGTTTGACATTCTCCCTTTTTAGGTCTACTTGAAATTCACCCAATTTTGGGTTTTTTTTTTTGAAATTATACTTTGACATAAAGATTGACTTAAACTTTAACACTTTTCATCGGACAGTGTGGCCCATGATCGGCCTGTATGTAAGTGCAGTCTGATCTTGGCTCAATGTGTCCGATTATAATTTACGTGCATTTGAGTTCCATTTACCGTTACTGTACCATTCATTCTGCTACGAAGAGTTTATTTATAGACAATGTGGATTATGGTTGGCGTGCGTATGCATGTAGTTTGATTTTGAATCACTGTTTTCGTAAATGTATATGAATTCAAATTACTGTCACCTTCACTCAGCCATTTAGAGATATATTTTCTTTTTTTCGGAAAATATAACCTATGATCGGCCTGCATGTCGGTGCAGTCTGACCTCAGTTGACTTCTTTCGTTTTCGTTTTATATACATTTGAATGTTATTAAGTTTTTTATTGTAATCCTTATTCTGCTATGTTGAACTACTTTGTTATGATTGTAAAAGATCGGCTTGCGTATGCTTGCGGTCTAATTCTGTCGCACCATGTTCATTCTTTGAATATTTAGGCTTCATTCATTGCAAGTCTTACTCTACCATACAGAGCTATACCTACTTTTTCTTATTGAGCAATGTGTGACATGATTGGCCTGCATAGGGGTGCGTTCCGATCTCTATTCTATTTCTCCGTTTTTGTTTTATGTACATAATAGTTTCATTCACTGTTCATTGTTTCTCTTATTCTGCCATGCAACTATTTTGACATTTTTTTGCGGACAATGTGTGTCGTGGTCGACCGATACATACGGACAGGCTGACCCCGGCTCATTTTTCTCCGTACTTTGTCTTATGTACATACGATTTCCATTCATTGTTCATTGTTTCCATTATTTTTCTATGCAGAATTACTTTTTTTTTACAGACAACGTGTGCCGTGGTCGACCAGTAGTACCTACATGCAGGTTGACCTCGGCTCTTTTTTTTTTTACGTTTTTGTTTTATGTACATGTAAGTTCCATTCAATGTTTTTTGTTCCCCTTGATTCGCTATGCAGAACTATTTTGACATCTTTTGAGGACACTGTGTGCCGTGGTCGGCCAGTGCATATGGGCAGGCTGGCCTCGGATTACCTCTTATGTTTTTGTTTTGTGTATATGTAAGTTCTATTCACTGTTCATTGTTCCCCTACTCTGTTATGCGGAACTATTTTGACATTTTTTTTTTTCATGTGGATTAGTCATATAGTTTAGTCTCACTCAATATTTGCATATGTTTGCGGACAACGTGTGCCGTGGTCGGCCAGTACATTTGTGCAGGTTAACCTCAGCTCACTTTCTCGGTTTTTTTTTTTGTTGTTGTTGTTTAATGTACACGAATTCCATATATTGTTTATTGGTCTCTTTGTCTGCTATGTATAATTAATTTGACATGGTTTTGCGGACATCGTGTGCCGTGGCCGGCCAACACATTCGTGCAGGTTGGCATCGGCTCACTTTTTCCGTATTTTGTTTAATGTACATGTATATGAGTTCCTTTTACTGTTCACTGTTCCCCTTACTTTGTCATATCGAACTGTCCGACATGGTTTTGAGAACAGCGTGTACCATGTGTGGCCGGTATATACGTGCAGGCTGAACTAGGCTCAGTTTGTCCATTTTTTTTGTTTTTTGTTTTATACACATGAGTTCCATACATTGTTCATTGGTCCCTTTAGTCTGGTATGTAGAATTATTTAGATATATTTTTACGGACATCGTGTATGTGGTCGGCCAATACATACTTGTCGTTTTGACCTCGACTCACTTTCTCCGTTTTTGTTTCGTCTACATGAATTCTAATCACTGTCAATTCTTTTCGTTGATCTGTTTTCTAGACCTTTCATTGCTTGTATTCGCACCCCTCACAACGTACGTCAGTGTGACGTCACAGGTAGTGATATCGGACCCTTGTTATAAAGTCCATGTGCGTGTTTGGTAAGACTGTTTTTTTTTTGTAATTGTTCCTTTAAATGATCTGAAAAATTCTTTTTTAATATGTACTTGCAGCCAATATGCGCTGAGATCGGCTAACATGTGTATGCAGCTTTTCTCTGATCTCTGACGGCTTTCCCTTTTTCCTTCCCTTCTTTTCTTATCAACATTTACTTTTCATTACATTTTAACGCGCTCGTTTGAAACCTTGACTGTCCATTAACACGAGTTCTTACGTCTTGAAATTAATACTTTTTGAAACAATGCGGAAAAAGAAATAATTGGCATACATGTTTACTCCTACCGCTTCCCTGAATTAGTTACAGACCGAAGGTCAAACCCAATTTTTGGGTGGCGGCCCGGTTTTTAGGTTTCAAATTTACGATTGAGATCCGCTAATAATGTATTGTGTAAAAAAAAACGTGTATACAGAAATATCCACTCTCGCACAATGTACACAAATTCTCTTTCAGTTTTTTTATCCTTTCTACTCAAACATTACTCAGAACACCCGAACATAGCATTCACCCATACACTGCATTTAACGGTAAACTATACTGGTTACAACGGAGAAATTAAAAATGATGATATATTGATAACACTGATGCTTCTGATGACCGAATATAGGTAGTTTGAAAATTTGTTCCTACAATTGTCGTGGACTGAACAATACTAAAAAACGATTTGATATATTCACACTCTTTAAAGAAAAGAACGTTGACATTTTATGTTTACAAGAGACTCACTTTTTTGAAGAAATTGAAAATAAAATTTATCAAGAATGGGAAGGAAATTGTTTCTTTAGTCATGGTAGTTCAAATTCAAAAGGAGTAGCTGTTTTGATAAAAAAAGGTACAGATATCAAAGTTTTGGCATGCAGAAAAGATACTAATGGACAGTTTATTGCTCTCAATATATCTTACAGCGACAAACAAATTATACTCGCAAATATATATGCACCAAATACTGATAACCCTGGATTTTTTATAACTGCTTTTAGTCATATTGATTCTTTTGGAAAAATGGATAATATCATTATGTGGTGACTTTAATCTTGTTCTTGATAGCTCAAATGACTATGAAAACTACAAAGATTCTAATCATAACATCAATTCGAGAAAACTTTTAATTAAGACAATCAATGAAAGAGAACTTATGGACCCATTTAGACATTTGCATGGGGAGACTCGGAAGTATACCTGGAAACGCTTTTCATCTTTACATAGAGGGAGATTGGATTTCTTTTTAACGACAAAAAGTTTAATTCCATTACTCAGAAATTGTGATATAGACATAAGCTATAGATCGGATCACTCTATAATTGTACTTGAACTACAGTTTTCTAATCAAAAACATGGGAAAGGATACTGGAAATTTAATAATTCATTATTAAATGACATAGAATATGTTAATCTCATTAATAAAAAAATAAATAATGTTATCCTGCAATACTCTTTACCAGTTTATGATAGAGAAAATATTATCAATATTGATCGCTCAGAGTTACAATTCATAATAGATGATCAACTTTTTATGGAAACTTTGTTAATGGAAATACGGGGGGAAACATTCTCATTTTCAAGTTATAAAACAAAAGCAAAAAACCAGAGAGAAAAACATATTGAAAATGAAATTTCTTTTTTAGAAACAAATTTAAATGAAACGAATAAAGATAGGTTATCTTCATTACAATCAGAGTTAGAAAACTTACGAAAAGAAAAACTACATGGCTCTTTTATTAGGTCTAGAGCAAACTGGGTCGACAGTGGAGAAAAAGTGACGAAATATTTCTGTAATTTGGAAAAACAAAATATTGCATCAAAAGCTATTCCCTTTATAGAAACAGAAGATGGCAATCACTTATTTGACCAAAGGGAAATCCTTAAAGAAGCAAAACATTATTATGAAACTTTATATAATGAATCAAATAATTTGATTGACGTCAATTTAGAGGATGACTTAAAAAACTGTACTTCAAATAAGCTAGACGAAAAGCAGAAGAAGGAACTTGAAGGACTATTACAATACAATGAGGTAACACATACACTCAAAAACATGAAAAATGACAAAAGCCCAGGAGGGGATGGTTTTACTTCCAATTTTTATAAGGTGTTCTGGAATAAGATAGGTCATTTTGTTGTAAGAGCATTAAATCACGCATTTATTTCTAGATCCTTTTCACCAAATGTTAAATTAGGAACTATAACTTGCATACCAAAAGATAATAAACCAAAAAAGTTTTTAAAAAACTGGAGACCTATCACTCTTTTAAATGTTCTGTATAAGCTTGCATCTGGGAGTATTGCAAATAGGATGAAACACGTTTTGGATCATATCATATCAAGCGACCAAACTGGGTTCTTAAGAGACAGGTTTATAGGTGAAAACACAAGACTAGTCTATGACATTATGCAATATTGTGAAGAACATAGAATACCTGGACTTTTAATGTTAATAGATTTTGAAAAGGCCTTTGATTCTCTATCATTTAATTTTATTGAAAAGACGCTTGAATATTTTAATTTCGGTGTAATGTTCAAAGAATGGATTAAATTATTTCCGCACAATACTGAGGTATGCGTACAAATAAATGGTTTTCTTTCAGATTATTTCAAAGTCAGAAGGGGATGTCGACAAGGTGATCCAATATCCGCTTATATTTTCATCCTTTGCACCGAAATTCTTAACATTAAATTAAAGCACGATAGCAATATAACAGGACTAAAAATAAAAAAAGAAGAATATATCATATCACAATTTGCTGATGACACAACACTCTTTTTAGACGGTTCTGAAAAATCGATTAAAAGTACTCTTGAATTACTAGAAAAATTTTCACATATTTCTGGCTTGAAAGTTAATTTCGACAAAACAAAACTTATATGGATTGGCAGTTTGAAGTATAGTACAAGATCTATCAAGATGAAATGGAAATTAACATGGGGGGAAATAAAATTTAAACTTCTTGGACTGGAGTTCCATGTCGATCTAGATAAAATGATCAAGTTAAATTTTGAAAGCAAATTCAAAAGCATTAATAACACTATAAATTATTGGAAGAAAAGAAAACTAACACCAATTGGAAGAATAACTGTAGTCAAAAGTCTTTTATTACCTTTACTCACACATCTATTTATTAGTTTACCATCACCAACGAATGAATTTATGAAACAACTGAACAATACACTTTATGAATTTGTATGGGACGGTACTGCTAAAATTAAACAAACTGTCTTCACAAAAAATTATATGGAAGGAGGTCTAAACATGATTGATGTCAATAACTATAATAAAAGTATGAAAATTAAATGGATAAGAAAACTAGTTGCTTGCGGTAAAAGTTGTCATAAATTCATGAATAATGTAATTGACACACACAAACTATTTAATTTTGGAATGATGTACTGTGAAAAAATTATTACCAACATAAGAAATGATTTCTGGATTGATGTTTTAAAATCTTTTATGGTATTTATCTCTAAATGTAGTTTTACAAAACTGCTGGATGTAGTTAACATGCCTCTGTTTTTTAATAGCAATATTTTGGTAGATTCTGAGCACATTTATAATAAAATATTATACGATTGTGGTATAAGATATGTAAAGGATCTGTTAAATGTAGATGGAAGTTTTAAAAATTGGTTGGACATAAAAACAATGACTAGAAACAAAGTGAATTTTTTAAATTTCTATAGCATTACAACATCAGTTAAAACTTTCCTTTCAAAAAGTCACATTTTGATTAAAAAGGATGCTTTAAAAGGATGTCATAATCCTTCTATTAGTTGTTATTTCTTTCATATGCTTACTAAAAGTAACATAAATAAACATGTTTATAACATTTTGACATACAACGATGAAATACCTTCGAGTAGAGTTAAGTGGGACTCATTATATAACGACATAAATATAGATTGGAAGCAAGTTCATGGAAATGTGTTTAAATGCACAAAAGACACTTATACACAGTGGTTTCAAACAAGAATAATACATAGAATAATTCCAACAAATTCTCTGCTTTTTAAAATGAAATTGATAGATACTAACTCATGTACATTTTGTAAACAATATGAAGAAACTATTCTACATTTATTTCATGACTGTGAACACACCAAATCATTAATTAATAATATAGCAACAATTTTAAGTACTTTTGACCATACACTGCAAATTGATAGTCGAACTTTACTTTTAGGCACACGTACATCAAACGTACCATTAGACAGACTACTTTTAGAACTTAAGAAATATGTTTATCACTGTAGGAATAAACAAAAAATACCCTCAATGATCGGCTTTAAAAATACTCTAAACTTGACCTTGAATATTCATAAATGCACAAACACACATGAAATTGACAAATGTCACATGACAATTGTAGAACATGTTTATCAAAGTCTCCTTTGCCAGTATAGTGCACAGGTAGTAAATATTAACGAATTTCTATAAAATTTCTGAAAGATTCCAATTTCTTTACTCCATATGCACATATCCACTCACCCCCCCACACACACATACTTACATCTATTTCATGTTTTTTTTTACCCTGATTTCTGATTCTCTCTCTCTCTCTCTCTCTCTCTCTCTCTTAATAAGGCCACATTCAAGTGATGGAACAACTTTACAAAAAATACAATTTTTGTTAGGTATATGAAACATCTTTTGTCTAAGAGTACTAACAAATTATTTAGAAACCTACTAACATTGAATTGTAAGGTATGGTGGGAGATGGCCACGACTCCCATCATACCAGTTGACGTGGCTAATAAAAATCTAAAAAAAAAAAAAACAATGTTGACAGAAATAAAATATGCATGTTCTGTCATAGTTATATATCCATCTTCTCTTGTAAATGGCCAATGACATATTTGTTTGCTGAATGCCAAATAAAGTTGACTTGACTTGACTTGAGTATTAATCTCCGACAGAAAAATTAATTTAAAATCTAGGTTAGAAGTTGCCAGGTCACTCTACATTTTGTTTACTTGTAATCTGATTTTGAAAATCATTTTTCTGCCAATGACTTACCCTTGGACCAATCGAACAATAACAGATTGTCATCTTCACAATCTTTTCCATACTTTTAAAATGTATGATTCCATTTCAAATGCAGTTTAACACCCGTGTTGTTGACTTTTGGCCACTTTTGGGCCTTTAAACACCCAATAATGACAATATTTCACTTTTCCTTTAAAAAAAAATCAGCTTTACAGCTTTACAAATACAACTTGCAATTTAGATCTTGATGGGTCTTAAATCCGCTTGAACAGTAATAACTGCTTTAACTCTTTACCAACTAGCAAAATTTAAGACTGGTCCAAATTTAAGGTGTTTGTAGACGACAGATGAAGTGAGGGTTGAATAATGTAAAAATCTCTTTGAAAGCTTTGAAGAAAAAAAAAAAAAAAAAAAAAAATGCGGAAAAGGAGAAAATGCTAGTTACCAGCATTTTCTCCTTTTTTCCACAATGTTTTCAAAAGCCTAACTTGCAAAGGTGATTAAAACGGGGGTTTGTGGTCGAGGATTAAACCTCTGAATTCAAATGAATCAATCTGAGAGACCTAAACTAAATATATTACAAAATACTACCGGTACATTATACAAATATTTCATATTCAAGTTTGACTTATGTAAAAAGGTTATGATTGTTAATATGAAGACAACATAATGTGTCAGCCAAACAGTAACTGGCTCTTAATATGACAATATCACACTTTGTTCTCAGTGCCCAGTAAAACCTTTTCCTGTCACAAATAACATTGAATTTTACATAGTTGAAACTTCAAATGACGTTCCAGACCGATTTTCAAAAAATTGAAATAAAAGAGCTTAAAAGGAGGACTGACCCCGACTTAATGACTATGACATTTTGTGATCACTAATTTACGTCAAGAAGACTCAGTCTAATACTTACTTAATAAATGTGTTCTGTTACTGATTGACTACGATAATTCAAGGTTGTACAGTAAGGAGGCAACATAGAGCACGCTAACCCTTTCCAAAGGGGGCAACCATCTTGATTTCCGACCATATAAATCAGGTCAACGTCTTGTACAAGACTTAGGTCAATATCTAGAACGTTGATCGTCAGCAGAAAAATGACTGCAGACGCACTTGAATACAATATTATGATCTTTTCCAATACCCGAATATCGTTTACAATTAAGAAAATAAATTCTGCGAGATTTATGCATGGAAATTTCTTGGATAGTTAGGAATACGATCTGGTAAGTATTCGCCAAAGGTCCAGAAAACTTGGTCTCACATTGTGTCAACCGTAGCAATCAATTGTCCGATCAAAAATAGAAAATAAAAGTATAAAATAAACAAAATACGTGACAAAAAGATCAATCTTACCTTTGGCTCCTCCAAAATAACCATAATTTTTACTTCTTGGCCAACTCCTCAACCTCAGCCCTATTTACACAACTGTGTATGTTCTGCGCAAAGTGGAAATCATGACCATTCGAGAATGGTCCTGCGCAAAGTGGGAATTCTCACTTTGTTGCGCAAAGCAGGAATTCCCACTTCGCGCAGTACCATTCTAGAATTGCTCGTGCAGGAATATTGGGTAGGAATATTGGACAAAGTGAGAATCTCACAACTGCATTATCTATAGGCTGTAGTATATGATATCGTTATGCTCGATTGGTTTTAATAGGACTACGTATGATTTAGCAGGCGATAAGATATACTATATTGTTAGTTTTGCTTTAATCATTTACTAACCCTTTGCAAGATTAAAAAATCCAAACATGTCTAAATTGCATGCATAAGCAGACTTGAATTTAAATGTGGCTCAGATAATAGGATTTGTCATAGAAAAGGTAGAAGACGTTTTGATAAAAAGGAGAAAATGCTGGAAATCATCATTTTCTCCTCTTCCCGCAATAATTTGTAGAACAGAACATGTTCTGTTCTGTAGAACCTTCCTCGGGGGTCGTTAAAACTCGGGATTGTGTGGTAAGGGGTTAATTAAATAATGCCACGTGTTAATGACTCTTGGGAAGAATGCTTTTTGAAAACATTGTAGGACGGACGGAATATGCGGGAAACCTGCATTGTTCTTTGTCAACAATATTTTCCACCGTTCAAGAGACATTTTTTTTTTTTCGTTTAAGTAATAGTGTTAATTTCCGTCTGCAAACTAAAATGCTCTCTGCAAGAGTCTTTACTAAATCTTTGCGGTTTGGTTTAGAATTGGAAAGAAAAATTATTATGCAGTTATAATGTCGGCTTAGTGGGAATGTAGGTAAATTCGAAATCTTGTCAACACCTTTTTAACCCATGTATCTGAAATGCTTAATTAACCTTTTACTTGCTGTTTAACTCTTTACCAAACGACAAAATTCTCGAACGTTTGTCTAAATTGAAAGCACTGGCGGACGACAAAATAATTGTGACAGAATTTTTTTTTTTTTTTTTTTTTGACAGATATGAAAAATGGTTGAAAATGGAGGAAAAGATCTTTCACTTTAACAGTGTGTGCGTGTGTGTATGTGTTTGTGTGATATTCTGCATGAGTATTTGGCAGAAAAAAAGAAATGATTTTTTACAGCTTTATTATTTAATTCTTATCATGTGAGAGACACAGGTAAATACTTTTGCTTCGAAAATATTTTCTTTGACACTCTCTTGGTAAATGATGTCACCGATACTCCGCCCCCTATCCAGTTCTATTTCACATCACGAATAGATAACCCGTGGCGCGTAAGTACGGAATCCTGTTTCTGCCATCCACTTTTCGACCTACGAGAAACTCAAAAAGTAGAAATTAAGCACACTAACTCTCACTTTTCTAGCAAAAAAGTTACCTCGAAATGTCGAAAAGTTGAAGTTTTTGACCTGACAATTGTCAAAAAACTTTCGACTTTTCGACCTCACGTTTGTCTAGAAAAGTAGAAATTAGGAAGTACTAACTTCAACTTTTCGCGTTAAACTGCTAGGTCGAAAAGTAGAAAAGTGGAAGTTTTTCACATGACAATTCTCAATAAAACTTCCACTTTTCGACCTAGAAAAGTCGAAAAGTCGAAAAGGTGAAAAGTCGAAAAGTCGAAATTAGCCTATTAAAACTTCCACTTTTCTAGTTAGGACTGATTATCACGGGATGTTTGTTTATCAGCACCGAATAATATTGGAGCCGGTGTAGGGGTAAAAATTCCTGTGTCACCGGTCCCGCGGCCAATTTATCCTACGAAAAATTGGTCCTAACTAGAAAAGTGGAAGTTTTAATCGGCTAATTTCGACTTTTCGACTTTTCTAGGTCGAAAAGTGGAAGTTTTATTGACAACTGTCATGTGAAAAACTTCCATTTTTTTTACTTTTCGACCTAGCAGTTTAACGGGAAAAGTTGAAGTTATTCACTTCCTAATTTCTACTTTTCTAGACAAACGTGAGGTCGAAAAGTCGAAAGTTTTTTGACAATTGTCAGGTCAAAAACTTCAACTTTTCGACTTTTCGAGGTAACTTTTTTGCTAGAAAAGTGAGAGTTAGTGTGCCTGATTTCTACTTTTCGAGTTCCTCGTAGGTCGAAAAGTGGATGGCGGAAACAGGATTCCGTACGTAAGGCACTTTTAAACTACTTGTCGTTTCAACCCAATCAGAAGCCGCAGTTGCAGTTCTAGCCAATCCGAACGGCGGATAGCGCGCATTTATAATGATGTTGAGAGTTGTTGCAGCTCTTGTGCAAAATTCTGCAAACCGGTAATGACAAAGGGCTCGGGGCCTGTAAAGGCCCCTAGCCCAAAAATTGCTTTAAATTGCTTGACCATGAAGAGATGCTGTTTCACCTGTAACTGTAACCAAAGATTGATATACAGGTTAAATGACTAAGTCACTTTTCTTTGACCATGAGTCAACTATATTTTATTCAAAATACTTATGTTAGAACCAATATCCATCAGAAATAAAATCCATTTTTCATTAATCAAGGCATTGACAAATCAGCCGTCTTCTCTGTTAAAATGAACCGGATTTACTGAAATGGGGTTGCCGGACCTCTTTGATTCGGTCGAACTTGGACACTGTCAAACTCAACCCTGTCTATTTCCCTCGCGCTTCTTATTCCAGTCAGAAGAATATTTGCACTTTTTCGGCCTTTCCTTACTATAGTAACTCTAAGCCGATTCATCACGGTGAATTTGTTTGATTTAGCGGGACGCAATTGATAGCTCGACATTTCTTATACAAAGTTTGACATTTTATCGCTAAGTTCTGTCAATTTACTTTCCGTTTCTAAAGACCGACTTTCAGACGGCTCAAGGCCTCGAACATGATGTCCATCCCGATTTCGGTCTGTGATCCTATGGGCCACTAGTCGCACGGCGATTTGCTTGACCTCAGATACCGATTTTGGTCCTACTTCGCACAGTCAAAGCCTTATGTCAGAGCTCAATATAGCATCTACAATACGGTCGAGGGCTAAAATTTCGACAACACCTAAGTAAGCTCACGGATAGGCCTTTCTAGTTAACGACTCAATCGGCTGGGCTAGCTCCGGGATTGTTTCATTTTTACTCAACTTTCTCGATTGCAATTTTGACCTAACTACTCCAGCTCTATTGAATGACCCAAATCTATTTTCAAGATTTCGACTAGTTTTACATAGTCTTGGTGCTGATATGAGTCCAGTTTAACTAAATGAGTACGAGCGGCACCTCCTAAGCTACTTGCCAGGTAAAGGGATTTCGTTTTATAGTCGCAAAGGTTTAAGTCTGAAATAGTGTTAAACTGGCTAACATATTTGTCGTAAGCCAGATTGGAATCTAGGCAGATATGGAATCTGCCTAGACCAAATTAGAATTCCAGTTTGGCTAGACAGATTCAGGATCTGCCTAGACCAAATTGGAATCTATTCTTTTTTTCCAGAAAGTGTAGACAAAGATTGGTGGAAACCTTTTGAAACGATTGTGGGAAAAGGAGAACATGCTGGATGCCATCATTTTCTTTTTTTCCAACATTGTTTTCCAAAGCTTTCTCTCGCATGGTTGTTAGACTGATTTATCAAAAAAGCACATTTAAGACTTTATCATATGAAAATGCAGGCAACACACGAAATATTGCTTTTTTTGTGCAATCTTTACCGATATTTTTTTTAAACATTGTGAGAAAAGGAGAAAAAGTTGGAATTCAGCACTTTTGGCATTTAATAATATTTTGGCAATTAACAACTTTCACTGTTTCTTCACACATGATTTGTGCCAGGTGGGCAGTTTGACCCTTCACATATTATTATTAGTTGTTGGAAAACAAATCAAAGAATATACAGTATTAACAATTCTCCTTTCCCCACAATACTCTCTACTTGACTTATGAATCGTTTTTCTCATTTTTATAATCTTATCAATCCTTTAAAACAAACAAACAAACGAACAAAAGGTATACAACTCTGAGGTAGAATTCTTAGGTGGAATTCCAATTTGGTCCAGGCAGATTCCGGATCTGCCTAGATTCCAGTTTGGACTACGACATATTCATCAAGATTATCTGCAGACGCAACCTATCCCTCGCCCCTATACTGGAGTATAGTCAGACGCTCCCGTATTACCGATGTTTGGATAATATACTGGTACGGCATGTTGACTGTCCGAGTCATACTGGCGGCTACTTGGACTACCATTTTCAAGATTCTCAGGGCTACTGTTTCTACCCTGATCACCTCGCTTTCCTCTTTTGATTGATTGTATGGTGTTTAACGCCGTTTTCAACGTTATTTCATTTATATCGCGGCGGCCAGTGCACCTATACATGCTTTCCTGGAGTTTCTTTTACCAGTACTCCGCAAAATATTCTTTCCAAGCCACTGGCTGCTTTCCCACATAACCATCGTCGAAACAATGGTCAGCGGTGAGAGAGGAATGAATCCTGTCGCAATGACTATCATCAATCCTCGGAAAGAAATTGGCCAAGCCGGGGATCGAACCAGCGACCTCCTGTTCTCAAGTCCTGTACGCTACCGACTGAGCTACGGGGGCTTGGCCGATTTCCTCTGTAGACAATATCTGAGGAAACAGTTCAGTCTAGATCAGAATGCAGGAAACTAGCTGGCTTATTATTATATCCCCCACCTACGAAATATAGAGGGGAATACTGGTTTGACCATGTCTGTCCGTCCATTCGTTCGTCCGTCCGGCCGTCAATCCGCAACTTCTTCGTTTCCGTTGTCTAACTCAAAAGCCGTTTGACCTAGAGCCCTGAAACTTTATACAAGTGTTGCTCATGACCCATGAGAGTGCCCTATTGTTTTTTGGGTCACATGGGTCAAAGGTCAAGACCAAGGGTGAACTTTGTTTGAAAATCGTTTCCATGCTCTAACTCAAAAGTCGTTTGACCTAGGACTCTGAAACTTTATACAAGTGTTGCTCATGACCCAAGGAAGTGCACTAGGATTGCACGGGTCAAAGGTCAAGGTCACGGGTGAAATTTGTTTGAAAATCGTTTCCATGCTCAAACTCAAAAGCTGTTCGACCTAGGAAACTGAAACTTTATATAAGTCTTGCTTATGACCCATGGAGTTGTCTTAATGTTTTTTTGGGATCACATGGGTCAAAGGTTAAGTTACAGGTGAACTTTGTTTGAAAATCATTTTGGTTCTCTGATTGTCCTGATTCATTGACAAGGTGCTGGTGGGGGGTATTTATCCACTTTGCGACAGTTCTAATTTGAGCTGAAATTGCCTGATTGCAAATGCACTTGCTTTTGCAAATCCTGCAACTTTTCGCCGGAATCACTCAAGCAGACGTTTAGTTCTTATTTGAGTATATTATATCCCAGACCGTATCGCCCTCGTACGAAGATCAGATCGTCGGAGTTGCCGGAAGGTTGATCTCCTCGATCTCCCTCTCCACTGCACTGTGACAGACTAGCGTGAACATTTTATGTATCATTTTCGAACTCATCCTCCGAATAATAATAATAATAATAATAATGTACATTTATATAGCGCTATATCCCGGACAAACCAGGCTCACAGCGCTGTACAATCTCATACAAAAACTCACACACAAACTTACATAAAATTCACAAGAACTATATCATAAGGTTCACTTATCATGTTGTGGAGACAATTTAGCTGTAATGAATAAGAAATAGGTGTGACTTTAGTGCCTTTTTAAAGGCTTCAGATGATTGTATATGCCTTATGCTATATGGAAGTGAATAATGATTGTCAGGAGAACTTTGCAACCTATCCAAATGCAAAGTAACTGTCACTGTATCCTCAATATATATTTTACTAATTTTGAAAACTGAATTTCAAAAGTTTTCAAAATAAAGAGTTTTCTATCCAGCCACTTCAAGATATTTGTAGTACTACACCAAACTACACCAAATTTCTGTAAAGGACGCCACGTTCCTTGATAATTTGCCTTTTTTCCCGTATGAGACTTGCGACAAGAATGCAAGTGTCCACATACAGAAGGGATAGCCGCGATCCCGGCTTTTTGATTTGGTTGGAGGATATTGGGGGAAGATTTGGAGAATATATGTAGGAACAGACTATGAAAATACCACCAAAATCGGAGTAACAGTTTTATAAAGAGATTTCACTGATCCGATGATTCCTAAGTTGGCAAAGTTAAAAAACGATGCAATTTGACTTAAAACAGAATTTCAGCCAACAGTACAAAGGATGGGGATGCTAAAGGATTTCGGGTTATTTGCAATATCATCACAATACCGTCAACATTCAACAGAAAGTCTCCAATGTCTGAAAATATCGCTTTCTCCTTACCTCTTGTGTCATTCTGACTTTCGTGTCTTTAACTACACAATCAAAATGACGACAATGGTAAGGTCGGGAGGATTTTGAATAAATCTTTTTTTAAAACATCGATGTCAAATGTAATAAGCACGTAATGAGAGCAAAAACGACTCTGCAGAAAGATCTTTCGAACGGCGCCGTATTTTTACTAAAAATGCAAAATACGTATACCAATACATGTGTAAGAACTTGGGTAACTTGAACAAGTCTACACTCAGTACATTTAAAAAAGCAACACTAGTTGTTAGTTGAAAATGAACCGGAAGATAACAAGTTTTGATCAAATTTACCTTAAATGTGATTCATTTTTATTCCATCGAATGATTCCATTTGAAAATCTTTCAGCATTCTAACGAAACTTTGAGAATCATTCAATGATATAATGAATTACATTAAAGGTAAATTTGACATAAACTTGTTATTTTCCGGCTGTGATTAGTTTTTTAATGTACTGATTATACAGTGTTTTGACGTTGAAAACACGATGCACTAATCAACAACATAGCGTGGCAAAACGAGAACAGAGAGAGAGAGAGTCTTTTAAGCTTACCGCGCTTAAATGGTAGGAACATTAAAGAGCTGTACTTGTGCGCCACAAAATGGTGGATGTACCTCTGATAGGAAAAATACAAATAAGTCTTTTTTTTTTTCAAATTCAAATTCAAATGTTTTATTTACAGATATAGGCCATCGGCCCATGATACAAACATTTTTGGCTAGACATTCTCTTACAAGAAGAATATTGTTCACAATTAATTAAACCGAGACATTACACACTTTACTAGATGAGAAAAGTTTTGGTCTTGTCAAAATGGAAGCGTCTGCCAACAGCAAATCAGCTGTACTTATATGGTTGGATTTGTTTCTCTAATTGTAGAGGACTTTTGCTTGAAAAGGAGAAAACGCTCGTTACAGACATTTTCTCCTTTTCACACAAATACTTTCGACGCTTACTATTCGATTACAATTCAAGTGTTTAGTAAAAAAGTTTGGCCACCGTCCCACAAAACTTGTGAACATTTTCATAGGACAATCCCTTACAAGAAGAATACTGTCCACAATTATTTAAGCCGAGATATAACCCCCTAACAGAAGAGAAAATGTTGGTCTTGCCTAAATTGAAAGCGTCTACAGTCAGCAAATCAAATGTGCCTCAAATATGGGATTCGCTTTGCTTCTCCAAGGGTAGAAGACATTGTTAGGAAAAGGGAAAACGCTCCTGGCGAGCTTTTTCACTTTTTCCTACAATGCCCTCGAAAGTCTTACACTTCAAGGCTTATCTGTCAAAGAGTTACGAAAAAACGCTGTATTTATTAAGAGTAAACACTAAGCATGTAATGACATACTTATTTCACAGTAAGATCTGGGCGGGGCATAAACCAACAAGTACATGTAGTTGCTGACTGATTGTAATGTAGATATATGAAGAGCGTATATCTTAAACTCCAAAAGACACAGTCGTTCCTAAACTGTATGGCCCAAAATCAGCCCGTATGACAGTATGGTCTGATCTTGAGCTTCACAGTTCAAAAACATCTGTCACTCAGGATGGAAAATAGGATTTTGAGGCGTGTTTTTCCTTAGTTTCCTAGCTAATTAACCACATATGTTGCGGCTCAAAATCAGCCCGTTCACCAGGACAGGCTGATCCTGAGTCGCAACTCATCCATATAACAAATCAGCCTTACAGACAGGGTTTAGGCAGACATTTTTCATTGTTCTGTCATTACAGTGGCAGTTCGTGTAGTTAAAGGATGTGTTGATTAAATAATTTCATTCCCAATTAGTAAAAGTTTGTGTATGAATTTGGATATAATGACCAGATTAAAGTGATTAGAATTCGACATAAATCTAGAGAATGGGCCACACATTTTACTCGTTAGCTCACCAATAGATGTTTTTCCTGTAACAATCGTATCCCTGGCAAAATAAATCAAAGCGCTAAAAGCATTGTATATCGGTCTTGGAAAAAAAGAATATGTTTAAATTTGATCAATCAGCGTAAAATGAAGAAGATAATTATGGCCCTTTGTAAACGACGTTTTTCCTTGCACTTGCTTATTTCTTCAGAATTCTTTCTGGTGCTTTCAAAATCATTCACACTTTTGACAAATTTTGTAAAAGAATGGTGTATTGTAGCGAAACGTAATAGAAGGTACAAAACATGTTGAAATATGCCAGGATGAACTAGAGCTGTCGCAGACGGACGATACCCCCACCTGGTGCCTTGTCTTTGAATGATTGTCCCTTTCAAACCAAACTGAAAAACAACAAAGGGCAAATATTAAAAAATGCACAAGACAGAGTTACGGATCTTGTGCGCTACACTTGTCGTCAATGTGGCCTATCTGTATGTGCAGTTTCGAGTCAATAGCTTGGATACTTTGGAAATATGCTCTGGACAATAAATAAATAAATAGATAAATAAATAAATGTAAGGGTAATAACATAACTCCAAAAATATTGAAAAAAGAGTTACAGATCTTGTGCACTGTACTTGTCCCCAATGGAAACTATGTGTACTTGAAATATGAAGTCATTCTTCAATTCTTTAAAACTTCGAAAGTTATACTCTTGACAAAAAAAAAAAACCTCCAAAAATAATAGAGAGAGTTATGAATCTTGTGTACGCTCAATGTGATTTATCTGTATCTGAAATGTTAATTCAAACACCCAAAATGTAAAATAACAAAGGGTAATAACTCCAAAAATACTAAAGACCGAGTTACAGATCATGACTTTGTGCACCGCACTTGTACTCAATGTGATCTATTTGTATAATTTTGAAGTTTGAAGTCAACAGCTTTTATACCTTGAAAGTTATGCTCCATATAAAAACCAAATATGTAAAATAACAAAGGGCAAGAACTCCAAAAATAATGAGGACAGAATGAATGAAAAGTGTCTCCTGCATTTGTCGTTAACGTGGTCTATATGTATATGGAGTTTGAAATCAATAGCCTCTATACTTTCGGAATTATGTTTCGGACAAAAATCTAACTTGTAAAGTAACTAAGCGCAATAAATCCAAAGACACAATTATGTGCACTTCTCGTCAATGTGATCTGCAAATGAAGTTTAAAGTTAATAGCTTTCATACTTAGGAAGTTAAGCGCCAGACAAAAATCCAATTTGTAAAATAACGAAGGGCAACAATAACTCTAAAACTATGAGGACAGAGTTATGGATCGTGTGCACTGCTCTTGTCCTTAACATCGTCTATTTATGTATGAAGTTTGAAGTCAATGGCTTTCATGTTTTGGAAGTTATGCTGTTATGCTCCAGACAAAAACCTAATTTTTGTAAAATAACTGAAGGAAATAACTCAAAACCAGTACAAAGCTATGGTTCTAGTGCAGTGCATTTCTCCTTAATGTCGCCTACCAGAAAATGAAATTTGAAGGCAATAGCTTTCATATTTTTAATGTTATGGACAAAAATCCGATCTGTAAAATAATAAAAGAAAAAAAAAAAAAAAAAAAAAAACTCCGAATTTCAATAGACATATTTATGGACCTTTTCCATTGCACCTGGCCAAAATGTGATCTACCTGCGCATGATATTTTAATTTGATAGCTTTTATACTTTATGCTCCGGATAAAAATCCAAAATGTAAAATAATAAGGAGTAATAACTAGAAAATGATACAGACAGGGTTATGGTTCTTGTGCACTGCATTTCTCCTCAATGTGATCTATTATAAAATGCAGGTTGAAGTTGATAGTTTTTATATGTTGGAAGTAATACTGGAAGTGTAGTGTTCGTAGCTGTCAGGTTGAGCGTCGGCCTTGTAACCATAAGGTCCCGAGTTCGATAACTGGGAGCGGGTGTCAACTTTAGGACCGTTCATTGGCCCACACATTCGGTGCGAGTACTGGTATGGTTTCCAGGAAGCAGAATCGAGAGAGATTAGTATAAGTTGCAAGAACTTGTCTCTGAATCGATGTAAAATAAATACGTTTAAACTAATACTCCAGACAAAAATCCAACATGTAAAATGATAGAGGGCAATAACTCCAAAATACTAAAGACAGAGTTATCGATCTTGGTTACTGCGCTTCTCAGTCTGATCTATTTGCATATGAAGTTTGAAGCCAAAACCCCTATACTTTGAAAGTTGTGCTATAGACAAAAAATCCAACATCTAAGATAAAAAAGGACAATAACTTAAAATTATGAGAACAGAGTTATTGATCTTGTGCTCTGCACTTGTCCTTGATGTGGTCTATTTGCATATGAAGTTTGAAGCTGATAGCTTTTATACTTATGAAGTTATTATCTGGACAAAAATCCAACATGTAAAATAACAAAGGTAATAACTCCAAAAATGATAAAGTCAGATAGCATGTGCAGTGCACTTGTGCTTAATGTAATCATTCTGCATATGAAGTGTGAAGCTGATAGCTTTTTTACTTTGGAAGTTTTTTTCCGTGCAAATATTCTACATGTACAAAGGGCAATAACTCCAAAAATAATGATGACAGAGTTATTGATCTTGTGCACTGCGCTTCTCCTCAATGTGATCTATCTGCATATGAAGTTTGAAGTTGATAGCTTTTATTCTTTGGAAGCTACACTCCCGACAGATTTTAGCGGACGGATGTAACTGACAAGTTGACTCCAGTATACCCTCACAAACTATAAAATATATATTGCATTATAAGTGAAAATAAGTTAATAAGTGAAAAAGTTATTTGAAAAATAGATAGAAAACTACACTCGTCAATGAGTAAGATTAAAAAAAAAAAAATTAAAAAATAAATAAAAACTGAACAAAATTGGCATTTTCTGCCTTAAGGTCAATGATATATAATCGTCATTTTGTAAAAATAAGTTCTTTAGGCCCACAACTGTCAATCAATTTCAGCATTCATGAAAAAAATTGATCAAAGAGTACAAGATATTGCTACATACATATGTACACAGTATGAAATTTTAGTGTCTTCTTCTTGAACTCTTTAACAGAAGGCAATTTTCTTTTTTTTGACTTGCCCAAAATGAAAGGGAGCTATTCTGACTTTCATACTCTCATCAAACTCAAAAGTGACTTATCACTGAATTATAGCTAGAAAGTCATTAGCAAAGAAGAAAGATAAAAAATTAGAAAAAACGTATTTTAATGGTATTTCCTTCATGGGCTACATAACTTCTTTGCAAAGAAATATATATCTAGTAGATCTGGTATTTATTTGAATTTTCAAGAAATTTTGATTTGTACCATAAAAAACTGGACAGCGCCCCCCCCCCCTTTTTTTTAAAGGGAAAAAGGCAAACCCAGTACCGCTGGTTCGTATCGCCGCTTGAAGAATCCCAAGATCAGCCAACATGTGTCCGAGGATTGACGATAGCCATTGCGACAGTATTCATTCCTCTCTCACCCTTAATCGTTGTTTCCACGATGGTTGTGTGGAAAAGCAGCCAGTGGCTTGGGCAGACTAGTATCGTATGTAAAGAACTTGCAGCAAAACATAGATAGGAGCATTGTTGGCCCCTTCGATCTAACTGAAATAATGGTGATAACGGTGTAAAACACTTATATCTCTAGAAACAAACAAACGAATAGAAAAAGTATACCGTCAGAGTTCTTTGTCAATTTTCTTTTCATAAATGTTGAGGTATACGTGTACTTTCTACCAATGTTTCCATCTCTTTCGGGTAAAAACCTCAAACCTACTTTTCAAGACAAAAGCTGATCCACAACCAAATAATGTACCAAGTAATCTTCTAACTTGCCAAGACAAAACTTTCGATGTTAACCCTTCGAAGTGAACTTCCAAAATGAAAATCTTGCAAGAAAAACTCACGCACAAAATTTAATAAATTATGGCGGGAAACATAACACATCATTGATTTCAAGTGATTGAAAGGAAAATATTTAGTAAGTTAAGGGAGGCAACCTCGTAAAGCAATTGACATGGTTTTGCAGTGCTAATTCCCCTTCCACAGGAAATAAGTCAATCTGGTTACAATATGTTTTAAACGGAAACACTTGGGTGTACGTTCGAATCAAGGGTTGAAGAAATATTGAAAATTTGGTGCCATTTCATAATTAACATTTTTTTGCGTTTAGAAAAATCAAATCGAATCGATGGTGAAGAACACTGAGTAAAACAACTGAAATTGTTTTAGTTTATGCCTGCTCCGGGTTTGCTTTTATTGTACAGTGTGCAACGAGATCGCTAACCAAATTTTATTTTCTGGAATTTTATCAATTTAGAGTATTTCTGTGTAGGAAAGATTCAAACTGACTTAATTACAGTAAGTCTTGATTGCTTTCGAAGGACATATTAATAGGTGGAACTCAAACCTTTAAGGTTTGATAGATATAGATCTAGTTACTCTAGGGGTAAAACACTGTCTTTTGATTACTTTAAGTCCATCTGATGGTGTCTATTAAGATTTGGAGGACGCCGTCAAAATATGATATCACTGCGGCGACATCCTCAATTATTCGAAACATATTATTTAAACGAGGATGATCAGTATGTATGATACATGAAATTCGTGAAGGATGTAAAAAAAAAAAGGAAAGCAACAGCCTTTCGCGAGGTCAGCTGACCATGGGGCCGCGCAGTTAACGAAATCTGTACATAGAAAATTGTGTTTTTAAATTTTGAATATTTTTACTTTGGCTTCAAACGTAGAACTTCATTTATACATATGTAATACGTCAGGAAAATCTGTGGGAGATTTATACATATGTAATAAGTTAAGAAATTCTGTAGGTATTTTGTTGTTACATATTCGTCTTGTTTCCCGTCTTATTTCTCAACTCGCACTGTCAATCTGGAGAGAGGCGCGTTATATACGTGAAGGCTCCGTTTTGCATTATTGAAAGCCGTGCTATAACAGCACGTAATTTCCTTTGTTAATGTAAGGCTAGAGCTCTGATTATAAGTTTCTATGCATTAATAATAAAGAAAGCAAAAAAGTTGAACCGTCACTTTTAACTGATTTGTCCAAAACCCTAAATCTAGAAAATGTACTGATAAAAGGTTCATGAATATGCTCGTCTTAACTAGATCAATTTGTCATTTTTATCTATGTGCATGCATGTATAATGCCGTATACCCACACAGCTGAATGCATCCATCAACAGTTGAAATCACGCGTTGTCATAACGCTACTTCTGGCGTTTTATATTCGCATATCAAAGATTCAAACAGACGAACCTCTTCACCCGAGTATGACGATGAAGGGCAAAAGAAACAAGGTCGTTTGTACATCATTTTTGTCGAATATTTCTATAATGTTATATCTGGGAACACAATCCACACATTAGGAAAATATATATTGCATTTCTTTAGGCGATAACATATATATTGCATCTCTCCAGGGAATAAAACCTTAAATTTCTTAAACAGGTGCTTTTATGTGTAACCATTTCTATATGATAAGTTGCTGAAAAAAAAAATAATCAGCGACTTTTACGAAAAGCTTTTGTCTTCGCTACAAAATTCAACTTTAATTTGTTAAAAAATAACTTCCATGCAAATTGCTACACAGGTTGAACAACAAAGAGTTTGGTATCTAGTCTACGTCGTATATACCTTTCAGAAAGATCTTTTCAAAAGAGACAGGTTTTGGGCTTCTGTAGTCGAAGTCGCTGTCAACCGAACTCGAGCATCCCATGGATTAACATCATCCCCACAACATCGAAAGAGCTAAGACGAAAAACATTTGTTTGTTTGTTGCTGTTCGTGAGAGTCATTTTCAGTAATGATGATTTACAAAACTGTATTGAAATATTACATGTTTTACACTCTTTTACTTTCTAAAGCTACAAATAAAGATTATTTAAGTATACCTGCTGCTGAACGACCATCTTCGGGATACATTTAAACACTTCAATTCCCCCCTCACATGCATGGACGAAAATTTGCTCGAAAGTATAGAACTCTTTTCCACTATTCCTACCTAAAGCATCAGTTAAGAGTCAACTTTGAATAATTTAAGAAGTAATATGTGGCAAAAACCAAGTGAGCTTAAGTTACCAAATAATACTTATGCCAGAGGGAAATAAATCATATCTGAAAAACTTGGTTTGTATAATTTTTGTCCATAGAAAATGAATTACAGTTTACAACAATTTACAGATTCGCAGATCTAATTTTTGGTATTTTGGGCCGTTTGTCGCATAATGGATCCATGTTATATAAGACGCAGGGACGTTTTCGGTATAACATAGTGCCCTGATACTTAAGATTCCTGTTGATTTATGAAAGTAACAGTATCAAAATAATAATATCACTGTGCTAAAGCCAAAGAGACGAGTACATCTTGCATTCTTACCACAAACGAAGACTGTAATAATTTTGAAAGCGGTGTAGATCAAGTTCAGACTGCATTCCAGGCTAATATTGAGTCTTCAACGCCCGCAATATGATGCTATATAATGACAAAACGGCTTATTGTGAATGGAAATGTACTTTTACAGCGAAAAAAAAACTGTCGATCTTTTTGACGGAAAAAAAATACAAGTAAGTCGTTTTTAGTGAGATATGACCACAGATCAACAGGAAATGAGCCTTAACTCTTTATCAGATGACAAAATTTTACACTAGTCTAGATTGAAAGCATTTGCAGACCACAAATTAATTGTGACTCAAAAATTGAAATCTGTTTTGGGATGGATAGAAAATATTGTTGGAAAAGGAGAAAATGCTGGTTACCAGCATTTTCTCCTTTTCCCACAATGTTTTCAAAGGTTTTTTTGTAAGGGTCGTTCAAAGTTGGGATTGTGTGGTAAAGGTTTAACCTGGCCAGTCAGTTATACATTAATTAATATGTACATGCAACAATCATTGATTTATACATGCAACAATCAAATAAAAATCATTGAAAAATTCCATAACTAAAGACATTAGAAAAAAAAAAAATCAAATAATAATAAAACATTATTCTCAACAACAACAACAAAAAAAAAAAAAAAAAAAAAACAAATTGTAGGTATACTGTAAATGCATGTAAAGAATCTAGAGTTACCTAGTCTGATTAACATTGTTGTTATGAAAAAAACATTGGACTACTGACAAAGATTGTTCATAAAATCATTTGCATACACAATCACATTACAAGAGGAATATTCTGGGAAAACTTTGAATTCGTTGTCTTCAAAGATAAATCAATTATCAAAACATATTTTCTGTGTAAAATATATGTACAAAAACAGCGAAAAGCTATGGCGATGATATTGGACTATTTTCAAAGATTGTTCATAAAGTCATTTGCATACATCATCACATTACAAGAGGAATATTTTGGGAAAACTTTGAATGCGTTGTCTTCTAAGATAAATCAATTATCAAAACATATTTTCTGTGTAAAATATATGTACAAAAATAGCGAAAAGCTCGGGCGATGATATAAATAATAATAAAAATAATAACAATAAAAAAATAGATATAAAAATTATATCTCGGGCATTCAAACATTGTCGTCCTCTTCGTCACTGTCAGGAAGTGGATCAGCCCTTTTTGTGAAATCCACCTGGATGTATTCCGTGGCATTTTCCTGACCGTGAATTACCAGTTTCCTCTGTCCTTTGTTGTTATTCTCAAAAGCGATGTCAGAGTATAATAAACCGTCCTTGTTCAAATTTTTCTGAAATTGCACACAATTCTTAGAAAAAAAAAGTACGCCTTCCATTTCAATAATATTGTTAGCCTGAGTAATGCAGACTTAACGTTGCAGGTTTAACTTGGTTTGAGCCTCATTATCAATTGCCTGCTGTTAATTTCACGCTTGCTCTATAGTCACCTGCACAAAATTTTAGTGGAAAGGGCCGCCATCTTTTGACGACCTTATTTATGATAGTTTAAATGGTCTAGTTTGCCTTTGACAACTTGGTTTGTCAGGGACCAGTGTGATAATATCAAGTCTATGGCATTACCAACTTTTATAAGTGTGATGACATCCCAGTTGGTAGAAAAGGCAAAGAAAGAAGGCTGTGATCAAGACTGAAACTAGCAGGGAACAGGTGTCATGAAGTTTAGAGAAGAGACAGTAGGTTGTAAATAGGAATTGGGACAAAGTTATATTTTCAGATGACAGTCAAGTTGTTATAGGTACCAATAACAGGGTGTATGTATGACATTACAGTGGTGAAAAGTACATCTGTCTTACTTGATTCAATCACAAAAGAACAGGATATATCAAGCCGTGACATGGGGTTCTTTTGTTGGTGTGGTTTGGAACAAAAAGAAGTGTTTGTAGTAATATCAATGCCGAGCAAATAAAAAAACTTAGAAGATAACACCAGGACAACATCTGTCTTGTAATTTGTGATACATTTCCCCGATACACAGTACCTTTTCAAGGATGATACCACGCTAGTTCTCAGGTCTGTGGTACTTCAAAAATACGAGGTTGAAAACAACCTCAGTTTCATTGCCAGCACAATTACCTGGTCTTAACATAACTGAAAAGTTTGGCTTTATATAGATAAAAAAACTGGGTTATTGACAGTGTCATCCACAACAATGAGGACTTATTTAACGAAATGGGCGGAATTGGGATTGACTTTCCTCCATGTTTCATTTAAAACTTGTACTTGTGAATTCCTAGAAGAAAACAGACGTTTAAATGTGTTTTTAACTTGGCAATTGTTTCCAAACACGCCTGTCTGCTCTAAGATAAATCAAAGTGGTCGCCCTTTTTACCAATGTGACTGTGCTTGGACCCACACAATGTTCTAATTAAGCAAGCTGACTTCAGTGCTATAATTTATCCGTCGATTCTTTCATCGCTAGCCCATGAATCTTAAAAAGCAGCTGCTCCTGCTTACCATATCTTCACTAAAAGCCACCATCGATGCTTTTGCGAAAGGCCTACATCAAATTCTAAATGCACAGAGAGTGCAGTCTGATCTTAGATCTGCACGGTACAATGTTAAAGAGATGATTAACTAGGCTGTGGATTTAAAAAAAAACATAAAATAAAATTCTTTCTGCCTTCATTTATGCAATTTTAGGTGCTCATTGTGCTAAGTGAACAATGGCCAAAAGACTTTGTGATTATAACTGTTATTGGTCGAGAAGACTGTAAAACCACAGATGCTGCAGGAACATATATTTTTATTTAATAATTTTAGATTCAAACACTGTAGCATAATGTATAAGGTATACGTGAAATTAACAACAGCGACATCTACTTGGCCCCTAAATTCAATTCTTTTTATGAAGTGAAATTCAGTACAATGCCAGTTTCTTTCAATCTTGTATAATCTTTTATAGTGTACGGCATTCTTTTCAGGAAATTAAACTTCTTTCAAGTCGTTTGAATGACAAATAAACAAGACGACATGTTGAACTGGAATAAGAGGTCTTAGATATGCAACTTACCCTATGAGCTTCTGAGGAAGGTAATATATATAACAATATCAGCCATGCATAACATGAAATATTGCCGTACTCCACGTTTTCAGGTATGATTGATGAGGATATTTCTTAAAATCATACAAATTAAATGACACACGCCTGGTTTTATCCAAATCGATAGATGGTTACCGATGAAATACTCCTGTGAAATAATTCAAAATTTGGTCCACTCATTTATGGATAAAATTTATTGAACAACTTAGCTACGTTTAGCCTAAGAATGAACCCTGGTCTTCGAAGCGGAACAGTTTGAGCACTGTTGGTAGAGGGTACTGTAATGTTTCTTTTTTTTTTTTAAACAGTGTTGACTCATACAGCGAAAAAAAAAATTTTTTTTTTTTGGGGGGGGGGGACGGGGGGGGGGGGTGGATTTAAATTGGATCTGACCGCAACCTTCTTGAGGGGGAGTATATCTGCTTCACCAATTACAGTAAGATATCAGGCAATAAATATTCCTGTGTGTATACTTTAAAATCCGTCCACTAGTTTAAGAGAGATGGGAGTATGGTTTCCTCTGGTTTTAGCTGTGAACGCCAGCTTGTTCAGCGGAGCGGAACAGTTTGAGTTATTCTGCCGAAGAGTATCAAACAGAATACTCCTACAGAATAATCTTGGAAAACTTTGACTTAATTAGATGGAGGATGAGTTGCGTAAGATTTTTGGTATCTTTTTGCAGTCTTAATTTGTGGTGCATACCTTTTTTGGTTAGAGGTTATAAGAAAAACAATGTTCCTGTGACATTATTTCAAACCCTATCTGTAAAGAACAAAATTATCACTACAGAAAACTGAACGGACAGAAGGACATACGGACGACCTGGCGACACCAAAACAATGTCACTCCGTAACTCTCATTAACGGTTTCTTGTTCGAATCTCCCAGGGCGCGAGTACTGGTTACGGTTTGAAGGAAACAATCATCATGAGTGATTAAGTTGAAAGAACTCGTTTCACAACCGATTTAAGAAATATAGGTTTAAACTAACTAAACTCTACATTTGTCCTTGGTGCAGGATTTATAGAAATACAATAGATATTTCTTCACAGTACCGTACCCAAATTTTTGTCATTTCAACCCCGTATGTTGAAAATCTCGTCTAAAACAAGATCGTGTAGATCAACGCCCTGTGTTTTCATATCTTGAAAAGCACTGTCAGCCAAAGCATCAAAGGTTCGCTTTGTATTATCTAAGGTTTAACCCTTTACCAAAAGACGACATCTAAGACTTGTCCAGATTGAAAGCATTTGCGGACGACAAAATAAATGTGACGAGAAAACTGAAATTTCTATTTGGTAGCGTAGAAAACATTGTTGGAAAAGGAGAAAATGCTGGTTACCAGCATTTCCTCCTTTTCCGACGATCCAGCATGTCCTCCTTTTCCGACGATGTCCAAAAAAAAGCCTTCTTTCTTCGGGTCGTTAATATCCGGAATTGTGTGGTAAAGGGTAAGAGCGATTTGTATCAACTGATACACTGGACCTTTTTGTCAGACTTACTTTAAAATAAAGTTACCTTTCTTGCACGGGTTTCTTCCGTGTTTGCGTAAACATTGCCTTCCAGAATTTCATTCCCATACCCAGCATTACTGTATACATTCATTTCTGCTGCATCTTCGTTATCATTTTTTCCTTAAAGATTGAATTTCAAAGCATAAACATCAGGTAAAAACACGAACATTCATACAAATATGCCATGCTCTGTGAAAAGGGGCTTAATACATCTGCGACAAGTATCGGCACAGGTAACCCTGCGCAGTCCGCGCAGGCTGACCTGGTACGAGACTTTTCGCTATTGGTAAATTTTCTGTATGTCAAAGGACCAGTCTACCTTCTGATACAGTCGCTTGTTAGACATAATGGATTTTATGCATCCCTAATTATGTCATGACTTTCTTAGTACCATGCATTACGGAGAAGCATTAAGCCCCCTTTTGCCAAAGCATGACTCAAATGTATTAGGCACAAAAGAAACAAGAGCTGTCGGAATGAGAGCAATGCCCCCCGAAAGCCCTATTTCCAGAAACTGTGACCTTAAACCTGTTGTTGGGATCAGATGACCCTGATCATTGTAATTTCAAAATGGTCTCCAGCTGGCCACCTTGTATCCAATCCAAGGAAAAAAGAGATGTTTGTAAAACATGTATGCCCCCCTAATGGCATCCAATTCTAAATATAACATGTGATTATAAACTGTTAAGTTCAAAGTATAAAAACGAACAAAGGGTAATTACTCAAAAATTATTAATGATAAATTAACAATTCTTGGGCACTGCACTTCCCATTTATGTGAACTATCAACTTATTAGGTTTCATGATTTTACCTCACATACTTTTTGAGTTATGCTCCGGAAAAAAATTAAGTACGAAAAACAACAAAGGGCAATAACTGCAAAAATATAATGGGCAGAGTCATGGTTCTTGTGCAGTGCACTTCTCCTGAATAAGATCTATCCACATGTAAAGTTTCAAGATGACATCTGAAAAACCTTTTGAGTTATGCTCCGGACAAAAATTAAGTATGAATATCAACAAAGGGCAATAACTCCAAAAATATGATGGGCAGAGTTATGGTTCTTGTGCACTGCACTTCTCCTTAATAAGATTAATCCACCTATGCGGTTTCAAGGTGATATCTGAAACACTTTTTGAGTTATGCTCCGGACAAAAATTAAGTATGAAAATCAACAAAGGGCAATAACTCCAAAAATATGATGGGCAGAGTTATGGTACTTGTGCACTGCACTTCTCCTTAATGAGATCTATCCACCTATGAGGTTTCAAGATGATACCTGAAATACTTTTAGAGTTATGCTCCGGACAAAAATTAAGTATGAAAATCAACAAAGGGCAATAACTCCATAAATATGATGGGCAGAGTTATGATTCTTGTGCACTGCACTCACTTCTCCTTAATGAGATCTATCCACGTATGTAGTTTCAAGATGATACCTGAAATACTTTTTGAGTTATGCTCCGGACAAAAATGTGGTCTACGGACCGACCGACGGACCGACCGACCGACGGACCGACGGACTGACCGACAAGTGCAAAGCAATATACCCCCGCTTCTTCGAAGGGGGGCATAATGACCTAAATGTGTTTATGCCTGAGAAAAAAAAGGCGATGACGTCCTGGTATCACTACAGTGCATTTTAAATCAACGTGTCATGTACTTAACGGGCATTGATAGAGCCATCAAACCATAAGAAGTCTGTATGGCAATAAAACTGCATAAAGAAAGTAGCCTAGCCCTCTCAAAAAGTCATATTTTTTTCAAATGCCAAGATGATGTCAGTGAATACATGTATAATAATAATTCCGAAAATAGCAGAAATATTGTTACTGTGCAGTTTGATAATCAGGAATTTCGTCTGATCAATATAATCTTCAATCGCAGTATGAACTATGATTGAGCCAGCCCATAGCTCCTATGTTCTTTGTCTAAAATTGTTATACAAACAAATGAAAAAAAAAAAGTAAACGAAAGAATCATTTATGCAAATATTTAGAAAATTCCAGCTTACGGTTTTGGTCAAGATTTGCATTTTTTTCGGTTTTGTTGGCATAGTAGCCAGGGTTTTTGACTGATTCATATGTTTTAAAGAAATATTGGCTCCATGGCAGGATTATTCAAATTATTCAATATGAAATTTGATGGGTGGTCTCAGAAAAAAAAAAGTTTTAAAGAAAACATTACGCACGCAAGGACGGAAGAAAGTACGACAGGCACATGGCCATGACATAAGCTTGCTAGCCCTCGGCCAGTAAAAATACCGCAGTTTTGAGTGTTCAACACCAATATACCATTTTATCAACAAACTGTTTAACAAAATCTTTACTTTCCATAGATGTTCTTGGACTGTATAATCTCAATAAAGAACAAAACTACCTCGTGCGGGGGCAAACGCTAGGCTGCGGTTGCTTGATTTTAAGTGAAAATTCTAAGTCGAAACAAAGGGGCATAGCTTTGTCACAAATATGTTGATGGTTACCTACCCTTGTTGTATAGTTTTACAACTTGTCCAAGTTGGAAGCAATTATCTTCCGTAATAACAAAGATATTACAAAATGCCAAAGTTCTCGCATGACGACGCAGACGACGACGACGCCAGGGCTATGACAATACTTCGCCGTTTTCTTCAAAAAATGCCAAGCTAATATAAAAAGCGAACGCATTTTTTTTCTGTTCTGCACAGAGTTTCAGATCATTTAATGTAAATGAAACAAAAACAAAAAAAAAAAGTTCAATATTTCTTAAAGTACACACTAATATGCGATTTTATTTTTTATGATTTTACCTTAAAAAAAAAAAAAAAAAAAGTGAAGAGTTTTCCTTAGCTTTAATGCAAAACTGATTCACGAGGTGTAAATCACTTACGTTTTTTTGGTTAACTTTGAGCATAGAAATGAAAGATAGTAATGAGACCCAAACAATAGAAACAAAATTGTACCTCTCTTTTTGCCGCCCTTCCCTTTCTTTCCTTTCTTGTCTGTAATGTAAGGTGAATTTAGTATAGAGTGTTAAATCTCAAATTTTCAGGGTAAAAGAACAACGTTTACTACAAGTATTTGCAAAAAGGCAGTTTTCCACTTAAACATGCCATTTCAAAATTACAAGTCGGCTGGCCCAAGCCTTTGAGCGCGTAGTAATTTAATGTATCCGAAATATCTCATATCAGTCATAAAAGGTTCTTTGAAGATTTTCAAACTTTTGTTGTTGTGCTTTATTTTTGTTTGTCTAAATTTAGTCGATATAATTTTGGCCTGATTTCATATATCTTACAAAAATACCTACATACATTTATTTCACATTTCTATAAAAGAGTGGCATTTTCATGTTTTTTTTTTTTTTTTTTGAATTAGCACATAGACAATATATATATATATATATATATATATATATATTCTCCTTTGAATATTTCTTTGTCCATTTATGTTTACTGATGTGCTATGTGCTAAATGAGGGCAACTATATTTTAAAGTGTATTCAACCAAGGCATTAGACAGTCAATAATATAAAAGATCCTATACGGCAATAATACTGAAGTAAAAAATGATGATTTTTTTCCCTCCCGTAAGTTCTAATGTTCACCTTGAGATTTCTATGGCCTACTCGTTGTGATCTGTTTCTCTGTCTTATATACAATTATCTTCTCAAGGTGTGTGTGTGTGTGTGGTTGTGTGTGTGTGTGTGTGTGTGTTGTTTTTATGATAATCTATATCTGAATCAAATTTCGTCCTGCCGTTTGTGACCGTAGATGTATTTTGCGGAGAGTGTAAAGCAAGATCAGCCTGTTCAGCCTGTGCACACCTGCAGCCCATGATCTTGCTATACACTCTCCACTGCACTATCAGTATTCCATGTCATAAAACACCTTTCAAGGTTATTAAACTTAATGAGATATTTTGTTGTCATCGTTAACAATTTGAATTTAGCATGAAAAGGTTAATTTATATCGCGTATACATGTATGTTACTCCATAAAACTATTATAAACTATAAGTTATGCCCACGACAGCCACGACCTCTGCGTGTATCTTGCACATCGTCAAAATAATAATCACTACCTTAGGAATAGATCTTACATAAAAAAGAGAGTTTTAAGTCTTACCGAATTTTCCTTTAACGGGCGTAGCATAGACATCCATTTGAGCTTGAAAGAAATATAATGTATATTTTTAGAAATAGCAGTCATATTAAAGTCCCTCCTAAATGATAATCAAACAAAAGTTAACTTATTTTATCACATAAAACCATCTCCAGCAGTATATTAAACCCGTGACTTATTTTTTGATAGTACACTAGTGTATTTTCGTTTTTTGCGTCCCGTCACAGGTTATTTTTGTAGTTCTGAAAGCGTGAAGCCGGCGAAACCAACCACAACATGTGCCAGAAATTTTTGTGCTACTTCGCCATTTCGGGGGAATACGGCGTCGTTGTTGGTAAGATATATACGTGCGGAGAATGTTATGATGTTGAATAACAATAAGAAATACAGCATTAGGTGTTTAGATTAAACAAAATTGTAAAACATTTCAATATACTCCCTCTGTAAGCTGTTTTATTATACTTTCGATGTAAATGTCAAAGACCTATCTTCTTGTATATGTACACATGTCATGTCAAACCAAACTACATCTGTAAACATGTACCCGTGATCTACAGATAGGCTAAGACGATGATTCAGGATACTTACTTGTCTGTTATTCGTTTTATGTGATAAATAAAATCTCACATTCGTGTTTATGTATTATCATTTTTATCAAACTCGTTGACTAAAATGTATAAGACGCTCGCCAAGGCTTGGGTCATATAATTCTAGACACCTCGTTCGATGTAATTGATAGTACATAAACATTCATGTAAGATCCTCTATTTCTTAGTAGTTATTAATCTTTTCTCAAAGACACAAAGACAGATTTACAAAGGCATTTTCAGTACGACACATCCCGTATTCCAACCCTGTTTTGTCCGCGGGGTGTTAAAATTGTATTCGGATGATAATCATAACCTTCAAAACAAGTTGGCTTCTTTAAAAAAGAAGCCAGGAGAGGTCGGCATCATTGTTTTCAAATAGTTTATTGGCTTTTGATTTCAATATATTTTGGTAGATGTAAACAAACAAGTTAGGCATTAAATGAATGAGAAAAAACATTTTTTTTTTTTCAATTTTGCTGGTGTAAAGGCACAAAACAGTACATGTTCCACATTAATATAATATTCTAGGAACAAGAGGCTTATGGGGGCTAAAAACAGCTCTACTGGCATTTAAATACAGACTCGGGTTTTTACAAAGAGTTGTGGAGGTATAATGAATTTGAGAGCTAATGTGAGCAAAGTTATTCTTTTTCATGTTAGTTTCCAAAAATATATGCGGTAAGCTCTTGACAACCACAAAATGCATTTTTTAAATTTAAGGGTAAGGGATTTCTGCCCCAATAATCCGTCGATTTTCAAAGGGATCCAGGTCTCATGAATATCTATAAACTGGGTTTTGTGAAGATTGAAAGTAAAAAGAAGGCTGTAAGTTGTTCACAAGCTAAAAAATTGTTGTTTTTTTTTGTAAATTCAAGAGCATGTGATTCGTGACTCCATGACCCGATTTTGCTCAATTTTGAAAGGAACCAAGCTCTCATAAATATCTAACAACGCGAGTTTGGTAAAGATTTGAAGAAATTGTAGGCATATGCTATTAACATGCTTAGAAGTGCATCTTTTTTTAAAATTCAAGGACACAAAACTCAATATGATGATCCGATTTAGCTCATTTTCAAAAGGAACAAACCTCTAATGAATGTTTGTAATGTGTGCTCAGATAAGCCAAAATATTTTTGAAAAGGAGAAATCGTTCAATTAAGATTTAATACAATTTGTTAATTCCACTGAATAGGCAAGAATCTTACCTGATGACAATAAATAAAGGTGGCCTATACATAATACTAGTACGAGACATGTAAAAAATAAATGAAACATTTTTTAATCTTTTAACAAACAGCAATTTTTGGACAGTCCCAAACAGAAAAAGCATGCAGACGACAATTCAAACTTTGATAATTAATGTGGAAGATGATGCTTTGATGTGATGGAAACCATTGTGACAAAAGAAGAAATTGCAGTTACTGGCAGCTTCTCCTCTTTCCACAATATTTTGAAAAGTTGTCTGCTGCAGACATGTAAAATGATGAGGTTGTTTGTCTACACGTTGAAAAATTAAGAAAGTAGATAAATAATCCATGTTCTGAGAAAAGGGGGCTTAATGCATCTGCAAAAAGTATCGACCCTTGTCAGCCTGCGCAATCCGCCCAACACCAAAGGACCATGGACTCTTTGAGTTTTACGGTACGTAGGGCGAAGAGGCACGACTTTTTGGCGCTCATAAGTTAATTTTCGCGGGATTCTCGCAATCCCGCATCCTAGAAGCAACTCTGTGTGTTATTTCATCAAATCTATATCATTATAGATCCACAGAATTTTTGTATAAAACTGAGAAAAATGCTAGAGTCTAGTCAGTTTTGAAAAATGAAACTTGAAAACATACTGATCAACCTATTTATATTTATTTGTGGGGTACGAGTTCTCCAGAGAACTCGCGCTCTCGAGATTAGGGTACGAGTTCTCCAGGGTACGAGTTCTCCAGATAGTATCGAGTCACGTGATCTTTTCCAGCGGTGTTCTTTCTCTTTTTTTAACGAAGTTTTTCTTTTTGCTTAGATTTATTTGCTTATTGAAAAATTACAATTATTGGAGAGGTCATTTACAATCAATATAGTATAATAAGTCTTTTTGGAAATCCGTCATATAAAAAACACGTCTATTTCCTATTTCTTTTTTTTGATTTCGGTTTATTTATAAAACCATGACGAAACAGACTGTGTATCAGAACAATTTCCCCAAAACAAATGGATGTAGACAGCGATTTCTGTGGCAGTCTGCCGTTTAAACTCACCTCTGTTGGAGAGGTCTGATGACCTCTGATGACCTCTCCAATAATAACGATTATAGAACATTTCGACCAGAGATACATTGATATATTCCATAAAATGATTACACTATAGAGTACTTGATCCTTACAAACAATAGCAACGCCTGGAAACGTCAAGCGAGACAAACGCACCCTTAAACGGAATACGTCGCATGCGGATTTTGTAACACTGATAAATGTTACATCGTTTCATTTGTTCCCCTTTTTATAATGTGAATATGTCCACATGTGGATTTGCTGACCTTTGGCACCATACAGATCATCGGCGCATTTGTTATGTTGGCACTAAAACCAACACTTGGGAGTAAGCGACTAAGAATGTGAAGCAGGTTATAATATTCTGAACTATCATCCTCCACTTGCTGGCTCTTTTCGACACAGTAGTCCGAGGTGAAAACATGCAGTTTGATGACTATTTTGCCTGGGCTCCAGCCCGATCATTTTTTCCTTTAATATATTCGGACGTTATACTATGTCAAAATACCAAAGCGATAAACTGTTTTGTCAAAAATCTGTATGGACAGTGAAAGGAGACCGTGATCAGAAGTGATTAAAAGATTATTACCGCCTGGATCCAGGCTAGTTGTTGGGCGAAAGTTTGTCGAAAATAGACATAATGATCACATCATGCTTTGCATGTTGGTTTAAAGTTGAGCAAATCAAGAAGTGGAACAAGAAGGTCAAGATGGCCCTGTATTGACCCACTGCCTTTTAAATACATAAAACTTTTTTTTGAATTGCATGAATGGCATTGTTCTGGAACACAATACTGAACGATACAAACCTTACTTTATACTGAAATTCAACCGATCTGAATATAAAAATTAACATCAAATTAACATCAAATTAAATTACTCTCACTGAAAACTGAATATTTTGCTATCAATGAAACCGGATTACATAACACCAAAAAACAGCAAACGTGTTACAATGCAGTTTGATAATCAAGGGATGTAAAGTGTGTCTGTCACAGGTGAACACCAGTTATTTTCCTTGTTCAGTATATAAGCTTAAGTAAGTCGGATTGAATTTATATTCTTCAAAAAGACGTTTTAAAGTTTTCATTATATAAGACTTTGTAAAACGTGTTACCCTTTGGGCTATAATTTTTAACATTCTTGCTATAGGTTATCTAGATGAAGCTACATGCAAAATTTGGTACACCAAGACCTTGCGGTTTAAAATTTCACTTTATAAGCCCATATAAAACTTGCGACTCCATCTCGTGGGCCAGTTTTGACCTCAGGGCTATAATTGGCACACTCTTGGTGAAGGTGTACTAGACGAAGCTGCATACGAAATTTGGTAGACCTATGCCATGTCATTAGAAGTCAGAGGGATGTTTTAGTTTTCAGTTTATAAGCTATTGTAAAAAATGTGACCCCCCCAAGGGTGGGGCCAATTTTTGCACCAGGGCTATAATTAGGTAAATGTCGGTAGAAACGACCTGGATAAAGCTGCATGAAAAGTTTTGTAGCACTAGGCCTAATGTTTAGCAACAAGAAGTTTTTTAAAGTTTACACTACAATAAGCCCATGTAAAACTTGTGAACCCCGGGGCGAGGCAATTTTTGACCCAGGGCTATAAATTTAGGAAGTCTGGTAGAAGTCCATTAGATTATGCTACTTGTCATATTTGGTTGCCCTGCCCTATGCTTTTGGTTTCAGACGAGAAGATATTTAAAGATTTTCAATATTTTTCAGTTTAGTTGCCATGGAAACCAGAGATTTTACTGGAATCAAATTCTTTGTTAAACCTCTGAAGGGGGTCATGGCAGGATAATTTTTGTGAAGTTTCCTTAAAATTGGATAGGTCGTGTTCATGTTTGGGTTATGCACGGCTGCACGGACGCCAGGAGCGGGGCCATGACATATAAGCCGCTGGCCTTTGGACAGTGGAGCCAAAGACAGAAAAAATGTAACATTTGTCTTTGCCATAAGAGTTCTGTGAACTGTTAATCCTTTTAATGAGTGCATTTGTCTCTCTCAACGTTATCTGTAGATGGTATCTTTGGCCGAACTATTTTTGGGTATTTGTTTTATTAAAAAGGTTTTGAAACTTTAACAGATAGGTTTCGAATATCACAACATCCTCTAAATATCTAATGAAATGCCGGACAATGAATACTCAACTTCGGACTATCTGCATTGCGCAGTCTGATCTTAAGAAACACTTTCTACAAAAGGATTCTAAGGATTATGAATTTTGAAAAAGTTTAGAAAATAATTATTTTTTCTCTATCCTGTTTTGCTCCATTTCGATGTTTATGACTGAACAAGACCTTTATTGATAAAGCAGTCGAGGCCTGCTGCTCAGGTATAAAGCGTAATCGAAGTAATGCACGGGCTTGCTTAGTTCGAAGGCACAAAGTCCAAAAGTAAATAGTAGGTTTGACTGAGGATAATTGAAAGTCCTTGCAATACAATTCGCTCTTCCCTCACCGCTTGACATCATTTTGAGTTTGCTTACGTAGGAAAGCAGTCGGTTGCACGCAAAAAAGAAAGAAAAGAGCTATGTATTGTACTTGGTGATCAGATATTTATAGATGGGCTCGCTTGCCGCCATGATATAACCTTAAAAACATCTGAGGTAGAAAAGATTGTTTTAGCAAAAGAGTTGTCCAACCTGTTGCGTTATTATCCCTTTTCTTTGTTTTGTCCACCACAGCATATACGTTGTCATTCAAATTGGCATTTTGAGTCTTTCTTGCTTTGTCCACTTGAGCATATACATCACGGCTTGTAGATGGTTGCTGGATCCCAAGTGAACCGGCTGATTCATACGCTTGATTTATTTCCATACCTTTAAATATGTCCGAGAAAATTTTCATAATGTTCCAATTTTATCGAATTATTTACCTTTCGTTTTATAGGCTAATAATCTCCTACAAAGGTAAATTATCAAAGAAATAGACAAGAAAAACTGTTGTCTCATTCTGAAATATTTTCTCCAATTCAATGAACTTGTAAAGAAAGTAAATTTTGAGTCATCAAGTAAACAAAATGGTTTATGAAGACAAGAATATCACATGCTAACGGGAACTAGCAAAGAAACGACAAAAACACTCCACAAGGTAAAGAAATTATGTTTTGTTGATTACTGAATATTTTTTTGTGTCTGAATGTTTGCTATTATGTTAGATACAGCTGGCTGTAAAAATGTGTAGTTTATTTTCTTCGAATTTTGACTCTTGCGTAAGAAGTCTAATTTTCATGATTTCATTTGTCTATATCATGAAGTAGAAATACTCTAAAAAATGAAACGATCAGCCTCAGAGGACAAAAGTGATTTAACACTGCACCATTCTACATAAGGGTTAAATAATACTGTACCATTTTCATCATATATTATGTGGTCATTGCACAAGCTGTCTCTGAAAAATAGGTAATCACGTACAAATTTATCATAAACAATAGCAGATCTGGCGTGACTGAAAACGTTTGAATGTTCACATTTAGAGACTCTTAATAATAGTAAGTTTTCTGCAAAACTTATTTCTTATGCAAAGTCAATAAAAAAATATTCCTGCAATACTCTAGTGCTGCTAATAATAGTAATTGCAAAATATTCATTTGTTGCGTCTACGCATTCGATTGTTGATACGACTCACACCCTGCTATTCGCACGTCATTCGACTCTTGTTTCATTGTTGAGCATAAACATTTTAAGATTGTTGTTTTTCAGATTCCGGTATCACTGTGTCTTTCTCATCTGACAATATATGAATTAATTCAAGACCCTTAGCAACACTTCCTGTATGTATTATATTAGTCTTATCGCTAGTTGTGTAGAAGACAAAAGCTAATCTAACTCTGAAATTATCAAAAACGAAATGCCCAAGGGATGTGAGATAAAACCTAATTTACATGATTTTTACGTAAAATAAATAAATAAATAAATAAATAAAACAAGGGTGAAGAAATTCCCAAATATAGCTAACCTGCCCTGATCACTCTGTGAATCTGGAAAAAAACAAGATAATAGAACAAAAACGAAACTTAAAGCAAAGTTTGAATTAGTCGTTTTGCAATTAGATTTTACAGACAGGAAGCACGAACCTTCCATAGGTTCGATTTAAATGATAATCAGAAACATGGCTAGTAATCCAGGGACTGCCAGTTCCATTTCTAGCATGGCCGATCCTCCTATCAAGCTTTAATATAAATATCTGTGACAAGGCAGTCATTTCGAACCACAGAACATTATTTAGTCGATGTATTTGCGGGGAAGCAGCGTTGACTTGGAAAGACTGCTGCGAAATATTCACTTCAGACATAGGTTAGTTTTTAAATTAATATTAAAAGGGGAACCCATACTAGAAGGGCAAGAAATCCTTAGGTATTTATAACAGTTATGCCCTTTTTTATTAAAGCGGCGCTGTGGAAAAAATGGGATTAACGCATCTTCCTGATGCATTATAGCAATCAAGACATCGCATAATCATGATTCCATAAAACCCATTTTGTCTGACAACCGACCCAATCATGAGGTAGAATAGTCCTTGTACATGCAGAAAATTTACAAATAGCAAAAGGTTACGACTCGTGTCAGCCTGCGCGGACTGCCCTTGTTGACATCGATCGATGCCTTTTTGAAGACTCATGTACTTAGTATTATTCAATATGATATTTTCCCGTCTTAGTCAAAAATAAAAAGTCTGTGAATAATTTATCTATCAAGATCTATCACTATAGTTAGAATCATAAATGCTCTTGATATATCAAAGATGATATAGTAATATTTAGATTTTCATACCTTTCTACTTTTAGGAAACGTGACTTTTATTTAAGTCCTTGAAAGATCATTTTGAATCCCTTCCATATAAAGATCCAGATGAATCACCATTCGAAGTTCAATAAACAAAAGTCCTAGAATTATGAAGTTATTGCAGATTTTATATTGTTTTCTGTATTTGGTGACTCACCTTCACGATTGCAGACTTTGAATGAATATCAACAGCTGAATACGGAAATGATTGCAGATTCGTTTTCTTTAATTTTCATTTGGAATATCTGCCCATCAGGATTTGATATATTTACACCTGCACCAATATATATTTCGTACCTTATAAATTGCTCTAGTCAGTAATAGCGACAATGAATTCGGTATGTTTTTTTCTAAATAGATGCAAAAAATGAAAACAAAAAATAATGATTGCTTCTTTAAAATATTCCCCCAATTATATAATACAGGCCATAGACGTTGACAACTCGTGCATTTTGTGACAGTCAGTGTGTACAATGTCAACGCTGGTTCTTCTCAGTTGGTACCTTACCATTGCTTGTTTACACCTTTTTGAATTTTATGTAACTAATAAATTAAAAAAAAAAAAAAAAAACGTGTCCAGGTAAATTCAACTTTTTTTTACATTCAGTCTTACTATCTGCCCTGCTGAATTGTGACATGTTTATCCCGAATTCCATGTAATGATATAAATGGGAACTGCAACATTGCACAATAAACTAAACTTCAAAAACCAACCTTTAAGTATGGAGGTCCTTCTATAATATATCACCACCAACACTACAATAACAATCACAAATATCGCCGCTCCGCCTCCCGCGGCACCGCCAATCAAAGCTATTGGGGGAGATGACTCGCCAGGTTCTGTAAATAGGATTTATTTTCTCACACTCTTCTTTAAATGTCAACGATTTGCATGGAGCACTCGTATGATTTGATCCGTCACATTTAGACGGATTATGTGGTCCATGACATTGTTAGTAATCATACAAGTATAAATTTCAATTTCTTATGATGTAACGGGAATTTGCAAGTCCCTTGAAATTTTGACTGTAACTGACCTTTCTGCAAACTCGAGTTTGGCACGGCCACCTTAGTAACGCAGTATTTTGGTCGCTATGTCCGACAAACAAACCAGAAAATGGCGCCGACTACATAGAGAAAGAGCGTTTATTTCTGTTTTATTCTAGCTTGTGTTTCGCTTTAATTGAAGCACCCAATGTTTTTTCACCAACTTTATTATCAATTCAAACTAAATCAGCAACGTAAAAAGAAACAATACTTTAAATAATGTCATTACTTTTATAAGAAATCAAGAAGTAAAAACAGCGCAAATATGCTCGTAATTCCGTGTTCTGTCTCGCAAATGTAAGTAGATTGTTGTCAACAACATCTATAATTAGAAATAGGGAAAGGGGCGTAACTTTATAAGACATTTTGTCAGTATATAACATGTCAGTTTGACAGTAAACAATATAAGAAAAAGGCAAACAATTTAACTCTTTACCACACAACCCGATGCTTTAACGACCTTGCAGGAGGTGACTTGTGAAAACTTAACTCTTCTCCCCCAGATGTTTTCAACCCTTTTAAGACAAATCTCATCATTGGAGCAACGTTTAATTTGTCGACGGCATTTTTTTCAAGTTAGACGAATCAAGTGTTATGTTGTCAAGTAAAGCGTTACTTAACACCTGCAACACCTGTTTGAGTAAAAATCAATAGATTTTGTTGTAAGTAATCAATTAAGAAAGTGGTTTGACGTAATCTTAACAGATTTATGTAGTAAAAACTTTTGAATTATGGGTATTTTTTGTCACTTGAGGTGATAATAAGGATTATACTGGTTTTAAATGGACGTGCACTTATCAGTTATGCGACAATGGTGGGGAAAACAAACAATCGGTCGAACAAGGCCAAAGTGCAGTTAACAGTCACATGTAATCGTCTTAATGAAACAGGAATAAAATATGAATGCTCCCTTAATTATTAAAACAAAAAATCAAAGAACATCTGACGTTTGCAAAGTCAAGTTATTTATGAAACAGGATGACGAGTGGCTGTTGATAAAATATACTTCTTCCTGTTGCTCGTTTCGTACAACGATTACAACTGTTTACGAGTAATGCTTGGAGTTCGAAAGATGTTCATTAGGTTAGATTGCAGGTGGTAGTTTAACAATAAACGTTGGCATAATCGTTCTTTCTTTCCCGAAAAAAAAAAAAAAAAAACTGCTTTTCTATTGTTTGGTAGAGAGGCTGGTTTTTCGGAATCCAGGTTAAATCTACCGGCGACATTTACGTGGATATAGGTTCTTGGAATGGATAAAGTTAGTTTTCCGTTCAGCGTATCCATTTTGAAATAATTATTTTATACTCCAATTTTCTTTGGTTTAAACGAAAAAAAAAAAAAAAAAAAAAAAAAATACGTTGTCTATCCATAGTTAAGGCTGTAACTTTATTTGACCCTTTTGTTTATATGACGATATATACTGCGTTTTGATTGGCTGATATGACCTGTCAATCAAAATCGGCACAAAGGTCAATTGCTACGAGCTACTGTTCTGGAACTATATCTTTTTTTTTTTTTTTTTTAAACTCCTTACAAGATGACACAATTTTAGAATGATCCAAATTGAAAGCATTTGTAGACCGCAGATTCAAATTTTCAAAAACGATTGGATTTGTGTCTGAAAAAGTATAAAACACTGTGGGAGAAGGAGAAAATGCTGGTCACTTGCATTTTCTCCTATCCGACAATGCTTTTAAAACTTTTATTCTTCAGGGTCGTGTGGTAAAGGATTAAGTTTTCTTTTGATAGTGTAGAACAGAACAGAATTGCTGGTAGATGTGCTAAACCATATGAAAATAAAAGGTTAACATTTTGACTACAAAAGGTCCGTAAACATTTTACAGTTTGGCTTTTATTTGAAGAGAAATTTAAGATTAATACGCTGTTGTTCAGTGGTAACAAGCCCTGGGTTTGAATTAGATGAAATAGAAATGATGTGCACCACCAACTTTCAATTCGTTCAATACTGGCTTTCTCTTTAACGGGCGGCAAAATTTCTGACTTGTCCAAATTGAAAGCTTTTGTAGACGATAAATTAAATGTTACTCAAATAATTATATTTTTCTTTGAAAGGATAGAAAACATTGTTGAGAAAGGAGAAAAAGCCGATTACCAGCATTTTCTCTTCTTCCAACAATGTTTTCAGAAGGTTTCGACATCAAAGGTCATATTGGGCGCAGTAAGAACTAATGCAATGCATTTAATTGATCAAACTATAAAGTTAGAGAAAAGGCTCAAGATATTAGCTGTGTAAACACTAATAGGACAAACAAGGCAAGCGACATAGTCTAAAAATACAGATGGTCAATAGAACCTAAAGTTACATTTTTTATAGATATTAACCCTTTCAAAAATTCAAAAAATAGATTCCAACTTAAAAGTGTTAAATAACATGTTCATACTGTCAACATGAAAAAAACTGTCTCTCGTAGGTAGGTGCAAGGTCTATAGTCTACATGTTTGATAGTAAAAAACGCATTGCAGGAAATACATTGAGTGCCAGTGATTTATTGGAAAGATGCAACAGACATTATTTAATTCGACACCAGTCGATATTAGATATCAGGTATTTCGTGCAAATGATCTTCACGTATTACCGTTATCCATCTACAAGTTATTGTCATTTGAAGCGAGGGAACCAAATGGTTAAATATGTTTATGTCTACCAAACCGTTTAGTATAACGGCGCTTGTGTGTCACTTATTAAACCGATTGGTACTGGAAATGTAGAATATAAAACCTGAATAAATCTTTTACACGTTATATTGAATTCCCAAATATACTTATACAAGAATCCTCGAATTCATAAAACCCGTTCTTCGTTGTTGATTTTTTTGTTTGTATACAAGTGACACAATATCTGTTTTAAGTGCAGTAATTGAAAACAAAATGATAACTGGCAAAAACTTTATCATGTAAAACAGCAAAACAGCAAAGTATACAACGGGTATGTAAAATTCATACCCTTTTATTTCGAAACCTTTTATTCGGTTACTTTTTGTTATTTGAGATTCTTCCAGATTGAGAGGGAAAGTTCTATCATAATAACAAAACTGTTTTACGACGTGAATATGATTAAACATATTAAGTCAACTTTCCAATTTTGGAAAGAGTTGACCAAACTTTAATGAGAACAACACTTTTATCAGATTGTCGGAATGTCAAGAGAAGATTCGGATTTTCTATATAAAACAATTGCCATACATTTAATGAAATGCATACGACAAGGCATCCAACTGTATTCCATACCGAATACAACCAGTCGTCATTGATCGGTTATTTTCAGAATGTCTGTCATTGGAATAAAAATTTCGATGCTTTAAGTGTTCTGCGATGAATTTTCTATCACCTTGCACGTAGGACGATAGAAATAGGAGAATTACAGAGGTCTGAAAAATTGTGACGGACATTTTTTTCTCTCTAGCCACTGTGGGATGGAAAGATTCATCGGGTTGAGTACAAATCTAGTTCTTGATTGGCCATTGAGGAAACGACGAAGAGTACTATTTAGAATGCATAAAAAATGGTAAGTCATTTATTTTAATTTCACAACAATTTAAACTTCACCTTAAGTAAAATAATTGAAAATTTCGTTTGCATTTTAGTTTTGTTCATTTAATTTTCGATAAACCCTCCAGGTCATGCTTATTTTTAGAATAGAAAACAATCCCGGTTTTTGAGCAATATATAGAACGGAAAACACAGCATGTATTTCCGCCACAGGCGTTCGTTTTGTTACAAGCTTCGCCATCCACATATTTTTATATCTTCTATTTCAATTCAATTATAGTTTATTGAGTATTTAGGCCTCTGGCCTAGTGTACATTATATATTCAATATAATAAAGCTCCCTCGAATAAAATATGTCCAAAAAACATTCAATGAAAACAGTACATTTGGAAATAATATGAATATAATTAAGTATTGGTAAAAGAACCGTATGCGAGGGAGAAATTCCAGACAACAGGCTAGACTCTCCGTCCCACACGGTGCTTTAGATAATTAGTCAAACCAGTCAGGAAATGTCACTCAACCATTATTAAAATACAGTAAGAGAAAACTACTGACACAGTACAGGAAGTACATGGAATACACTCTCCATGTTAAACATGACTCGAATAGTGAGAGCTGTCTTCGAAAGCATAGAACTGTGAGCAGGGAGAAAACGCCGGACAACAGCATATATACATGTATTCTCATTCCCCTAATGCTTCTTTTTATAGGAAGGTAGAGTAATGACCATATCTATATGCACATAAGTATTACTAGTAATGTATAAAATATAGTACATAGTAAACCTTTTAAAATGTATTTACATTATCAATTCCCTACCAGACGACAAGGTTTTTCTTTCAAGCTCAGCCAAGTTGAATTTATTTGCAAACATTAACTAACCCCTAGAACGCCAAATGAATGAAGTTATTTTCAGTCTTGGAACAAAAAAAAAAAAAAAAAAAAATCGGGTTGCGCTAGCTAGGAATGTCTCATATAATTAGTGTAGATCAGAGATCAGACTGCACGTTTTGCTCTATTTCTGTCAATTAATTTTATCAAAAATAATATTTTTCAAAACAGTGCCAGAAGCATTACCCATGCCTCACCTTGATATTACATCCCCCTAAATAATAATGAAACCTGTTAGAGACCGTTTTTATTTGAGCACCTCTCTGGCAAAAGGGGGATTAATGGATCTCCGTGATGCGTTGTACCAAGCAAGTCATAATATGATTATGGATCCATAAAATTCATTTAACCGATGAGGTAGGCTTGCCCTTGGAAATTCAGAAAATTTACAAATAACAATAAATGTCGATCCCTGTCTCTAACACACAAATTTGACCTTTAACGACACCGTGGGAGAACGATTTGGAGTAAATTGCTTAAAAAGGAGGAAACGTTGGAGACCATCATTTCCCCCCACTCCATAAGGCACTCAACTCCCTCAAAACACTCACTCAATTTTGAACCACATTTATTTTGTCTTCTGCAATGCTTTCGAAATTGACCTGTCTAAAATCCTGTAATTAACGTTTGTGGTCCAGACAGGTTTTTCCTAGTAGCTGAACTATACACTATTCTTGTTCATTTCCAGTATTTTGTGCACAAACTTACATATATTTAATAGGAAAAAATCTTGTTTGCTGCTCATAAAATTTAGGAACATTTCTTTATTACAGTTTTGATTCTGACCAAGATAAATTTTCCTATAAAAGTCATATTTTTTGCACTGGGAGAACACATGAAATTCATCCTCTATCACTGAAAATGAAGAGTTCTCAAGACAGAAGGTACAGATACGGTCTTCTCTTGGAATATTTTAATATATTTCGGCTTCAATATTCAATTTACGATCAGAACATCTAAATTTAGCAAATGCTTGTCTAAGATGATATGGAAAATTAAATGAAATATAACTTTCTACATCCAATAATGACTTATATTGACTATATAAATTAGCTTTTGAAGAACTAATTAGGGTATTATACCAATCTTGTTGCAATATGTCTTTAACCCTAACTTTGAATTCTTTGATAAAACCATTTATATCTCCTATATCTTGAGAAAGCCAGATAAAACCGTATCCATAGCTAAATAAAAGATATCTTACTTCAGAAGCGTATGTATGCTTATTTTCATCGAAGTCGTTCAAGGTTCAGTAACATTGTTTTGGGTACCTATTATTTGGCATCTGTACAAATTTACACCAGTATTTTAATGAATCGAACAAACTGGGCTAAACATAAAGGATATCTACGACAATCATCCAAACCATAGCATTACAAGTTGATTTTCCGACGCCTAAAAACTTTCACAGGTTTGGATATATACTTTTTCTACGATGTCTCTATAAGTATAACCCCCAAAGTTCTGGCCAGTAGCAAAATATTGGTTTAACCATTGCGTCAAATATCTTAAAGTGATCTTGGTAATAGAGGGTTCCATATTGGTAATTATATACGCGAAGGCAGTTCAACGTTTTGGTTGCCTGCGCAGATAGATTTCGAAGAGCCTTCGTCCATTTCAGTTTAGGAGTAAAAAGTATTCCTATATATTTGTAAAAACTAACTACAGATAAAGATTTATTTCCAGATTTCGTTTTCACTTTTCCGTAATCTCCCGCCTTTCCTAAATACAACAATTTGAGTTTTTGTAACATTAATTTGCATACCAGTCTTCTTACAGAAGTTCTCAACTTTGTCTATCTGACGTTGAAGCTGTACCACTGTATCAGCTGGACAAGCAACGTCGTCAGCAAATATAAGATAGATTATTTTAGGCATGTTTGAATTAATGAATATACCAGGATCCAGGTCAACACCTACATTTCTAAAGAGATCATTTATAAAAAGATTAAAAATTTGGGGACTACATGTATCCCCTTGTCGGGTTCCCTTTCGACAGAGGAAGTAGCTCGTACAAGAATTTGCCATTATTATGCAAGAGTTATTTTCCCTATAAATTTGCAAAAGAATGTCCAAAAACTTCCCATTTACGCCTTTACGAGATAAAAGTTCAAAAAGCTTCTTGTGTGATATATTATCAAATACTTTTTTTCAATATCAATGAAAACGACGTAAAATCATGCCTTTTAGAGAGATATTTTTGTATCGTTGCATGTAAGCTAAACATATTATCTACTGCTGAATATCCAACCCTAAAACCAGCTTGAGCTTCATCTACAAGTTTATTTTTATCGGACCATCGACATAGACGTGTGTTTAGAATAGCAGCAAAAACTTTGTAAAGAATATTACTGAGAGATATTCCACGATAATTATTTGTATTCTTTAACGGCCCAGATTTATGTATCGGGCAAATAATGTTCTCTGACCACAATTTAGGGAGTTCATCCCTATTAAAAATAGTATTGAAGAGTCTAGTTAAGATAGGAACAGTTACATGTTGTGTTGAAGTAATAAAGTGTCCAAGAATACCATCTGGACCTGGCGATTTACTGGGATTTATCTTTTTAATGGCAGCACGTGTTTCATGTTCTAAAATCTGTGTATGTAAAATATCGTTATGATAATTATTATTTGGACTCAGGTTTTCAGCGTTATAATAAAAAAATAATAAAAAAAAAACATCGCTCATCAAAAGATAGAAAAATGGGTGAGCCACGCGTGACCGGATATAACAGGCTGCACTGCCTTTGGATTAAGTCTCTTTCTGAGTAAATTCCAAAATGCTTTCGGGTCGTTTCTACAAGCTATCAAACTCTTGTCTACTATTTGCACGTAATATATTATTTTTCTTTTTACAAGATAGTTTAAATATCTTTTTATTTTCTTTGTACACTATCGGATCATTCATATCGTTGGTATTTCTAAATAGTTTCAATGATGCATATTTTGTAATTTTTAAGGTTTGTAACTCGTCATCCCACCATAGTGGTTGTTTTTTAGCTTGACAATATTCTAGAATAAGTGGCTTGCTTTTGCATTTCATATTTAATTCAATGGCGGTCTGTGTGTATCATTGAACATGGAGACTGCCTTATTTATGTTTGTATCAATCAAATATACCATATCATTGTAGCTAAGGTTAAATTTCAAATTAAATAACGAGACAAATTTGTCTGTTTATTTTCATTCTAATAAAATTTGATTAGTGGTTTCAATGTGTTTGATTTATTATACTGAGTGTATCTTTCCGGTATTATATTAGAATCCGAAGTTCGTCACACACATGCACACAAATACCACATTTGCATTGGAGAGAAAGACATAAATGCAAAGTTTTAAAGTTTTACTTCTTCGCTGTCTTTGACTTTTTTATTTAATATCAAAAAAGTAAACACTGGAACATCAAAAGGCCTTCTAATCCTTATTTTGCTGACAACGAGTTTGTATAGTTTTAGAAAAGACTAAACAGAAGATGTTATATTATCCCAGATCTTACACGGTCCGATTACGTGTAGTATAATTCTGATCATAACGAATAGATGGACGGGCGGACGGACAGACAGACAAAGTGAAAACTATATCCCCCCCCCCCCCGAAATCCGGCAGCGGATAATACCTGTCGAAGTTCCATCGATATTTGCAGTTCCTCCTTAGCTTAATAATGCCTCTAAATAACGTAGACAAAAATATGCCTCTAGGTTGATAAAAGAAAGTTTTTCTGGTGTGGAGTCTGGGTGGCTTAACTCACATGTATATCTTAATTCTTGCAAATATTGCTAAGACAATCAGAGTACTGGAAGTGCTGAAAGACCAGTAAATTTGATTGATTGACTGATTGATTGTATGGTGTTTAACCCTATGTTCAACATTATTTCAGTTATGTAGTGGTGGCCAGTGCACATATCCATGCTTTCCTGGTGGTTCTTTTACCAGTACTCCGCACAATATTCATTCCAAGCCACTGGCTGCTTTCCCACATAACCGTCGTCGAAACTTGAGAGAGGAGTGAATCCTGTCGCAATGACTATCATCAATCCTCAGAAAGAAATTGGCCGAGCTGGGGATTGAACCAGCGACCTCCTAATCTCATGTCCTGTATACTACCGACTGAGCTACCAGGGCTATGCATGCTACTGGTTAACTATAATCCAGTTTAAGTTTAACCTTTAACCTGCTTGAGAAAAAATAATAAATAAATGAAACTTTCAAGCCAATGGTAAACACCTGAATATTGCTATTTAAAAGTTACACTTTGGAAAAAATATATCCTCTTAGTGGACAGTGTAGATCCAAGAACAGACTGCACCTTCCGCGCAGTCTGATCTTGGTCCACACTCCACAAAAGGTCACTGAGTCGCTGTGGTGCTGGTAAAAGAAACTCAAGGAAAGCATGGATAAATGCACTGGCCGCCATGATATCACCGAAATAATGTTGAAAACCGCGTGAAACACCATACAATCAATAAGTCAGTATCCAATTGCAGAATATGTAGTGAACTATTTAACCCTTTGAAACGAAATTCAAAACTGTTGCAGACCACAAATTAAATGAGGCTGAATTGATGAAACCTTATTCCAAAAGGGCAGAAAAAAATGTGGAAAGAGGATAAAATGTTGGTTATCAAAGACTCTTCCCCAGTCCTTCATTAAAACTCGGGATTGTGTGGTAAAGGGTTAATATTCAAGACATAAAATAAGTTTCACATAACAGTTTAAGTGTACACAAAGATCTAAATAATGAATGACTGAAGGAATGATACGGGTTCCCTGTCCATTGAGGGTTAATGCAGCTGGGATCTGCTACAAGTTACCTAGGTGTATCTATTTTTAGACTAGCGAAGCTAGTCCTTAGGCATCAAGATTGACCTAGAGTCAAAGTAAACAAAAAACCCCACAGTTGCCAAGTACTGCCTCACAGCAAAATACTTCTTTCTGTTATAAATCTTAATTCTGTTATATATGACAATTTTGACAAAAACCACTAAATCTCTACCACTCCAATTTGAACATGTCATCTTACAAAGTAATAAACTGAACAAGACGTCATTTACAAGGTACAAGATCTTTGCTTATATGTAAATTAAGTGACCTATGGAAAGCAGAGAATCACTTTTTCCTACACCACTGTAACACTATGAATGAATCTATTAATAGATACACTTAGGTAACTTGTGGCAAATCCCAGTTACATTAACCCTCACTGGACAGGGAACCCTTTTCATTCCTTCAGTCATTCATTATTTGGATCATTGTGTATAGTTATACTGTTATATTAAACTGTTATTCTAGTCTTGAATATTAACCTTTTACCAAACAATCCCAAGTTTTAACGATACTGGGGAAAATCCCATTTGAAAACATTGCAGGAAAAGGAGAAATGCTGGTAACCATTTTTCTACCCTTTAGGAATCAAGTTTCATCAGTTCAGCCACTTTAAATTTATGGTCTGCAACAGCTTTGAATTTGCACTGGCGTAATTTTTTTCTTTATGTAAAGAGAGTTAATCAGTTAATTACATCTTGTGCTACTGGATATTGACTAATTGATTGCATGGTGTTTAACGCCGTTTTCAGCATTATTTCAGTGATATTGTGGCGGCCAGAGCACCTTTCCATGCTCTCCTGGAGTTTCTTTTACCAGCACTACCGCAACTCACTGACGTTTTGCGGACAGTTTGCATTAAGACCAGACTCCATAGAGCATGCAGTCTGATCTTGGATCTACACTGTCCGATGAGAGGATATATTATTTTCTCAAAAATGTAAATTTGAAATAGCAATATTCAGGTGTTTACCACTGGCTTGGAAGTTTCGTTTAACATTTTTAGCAGGTTAAGGGTTAAACATAAACTGGATTACAGTTAACCAATAGCACGCATAGCCCCAGCAGCTTAGTCGGTAGTGTACAGGACTTGGGAACAGGAGATCGCTAGTTCGATCCCCGACTTGGCAAATTTCTTTCCGAGGATTGATGATAGTCATTGTGACAGGATTCATTTCTCTCTCACGTTTCGACGATGGTTATAATATAAATGTTGGAAAGCAGCCAGTGGCTTAGAAAGAATATTGTACTGATTACTGGTAAAAGAAACTCCAGGAAAGCATGGATATGTGCACAGTCCAGTGCTACATAACTGAAATAATGTTGAAAACAGGGTTAAACACCATACAAACAATCAATCAATCAAATTCGCTAGTCTGTCAGTACTTTCAGTACTATGATTAGATTCATTCATAATGTTACAGTGGTGTAGGAATAAAAGTTAATAGCCTGCTTTGAATAGGTCACTTACTTTACATATAAGCAAAGATCTTGTACCTCATAAATGACATCATAAATGACATCGTGTACAGTCACTCGTCACAACTCGGCCGATTCCGTACCTACATCTAACCTCGTCCGTATAAAGGCGGTTTCCATTTTGAACTACCAATCAGATGATCTTAAACATGACGGCGCCCTTGTAAATCGCTTAGCAACGACATGAACAACCACGATGAAAGCTCCCAAAGGAATTGATAAACCACGCTAAAAATTGAATGTACAGACTGTTTGCCGACTGAAATATTCTTAGAAAGATAAGGATAGAAAACTGACTCATGCTTTCTTTTTTAAGAGAAGCCTTACAATTCCAATAACGGTAAAACGGCGTGCTTCCGGAGACGTGCGAAATGTACCGTGTAGGTGCATATCAAGCTACGTGATACAGCCGAGGGATTTGATCACCGGATCACCCGAGGTATGCCGAATGCGTGTACAGTCCATTACTTTGTAAGAGGACATGTTCAAATTGGAGTGGTAGAGATTTGGTGGTTTTTGTCAAAATTGTCATATATAACAGAATGAAGATTTCTAACAGAAAGAAGTATTTTCTGTGAGGCAGTATTAGGCAACTGTGGAGTTTTTTGTTTACTTTGACTCTGGGTCAATCATGATGCCTATTGAATAATTTCAGTAGACAGGGCAAACATTTTCTCTCCAGATCTAGAACAAGTTACTTTTGTATGACATAAATTTTCAAAAATTGGACCATGTGATTTTATATATATACTTTGTATATCGGTTAACTTGAATAATTGTCCTTTCGAAATACATGCTGCTGGATATTAAATGTGGGTATAATTGCTTATACAGTATCTGAGGCGGTGATTTTGAAATGTTACTTCTCATTTTTGAAGCTTCTTTGAAGTTGATAGAAACAGAGCAGAAGCACTTGAACAATTTCACAAGCGGACCATTTGGACAACATTTGTATGGCTCATTTGAACTTTGTCTTCTAGTATAGGATCTAGCAATATACTTTTAGACCAACAATGCCCTTTCACAACTCACCCATATCTAATTTAAGTTTCATGAGTGTTAGACTGAGCACAAATGGATTCTAAAGAACTATTACGGTTTCGTCTGATATGACCTAGTGACAACCTTTTTCTTTTAAACCCAGGGGACCTATATCAAGTTTTTTTTTAAAAAAATATTATTGAGACAATAGTCGGGCAATTTCATGATCATTGGACTGAAATGTAGCCGCTGGTGCACACACAAAAATCAGTAATCTACCTGTCCTTTGAAAGTAATTGTTTTCGTTGTTGTCCGAGTTCAAGTTAAGCCCACAATGGACTCTAAGAATGTGGCTGCTACAGCTCAAGAAAAACAATATAACCCAACAGCATGATCATCAACCTTTAAACTTTTTTTATTTATGTCTTGTCTAATGAGGAACATTTTACCGAAGGCAATCCATTTCAAACATATGCAGTATTTCATCAGAATAAACATTTTCACCAAGACTGATGTGCGTTGGACTGAAAACACTCCCATAGCGTGCCCATAACGTTTTCTTAATTTTAAATTTGAATATGTGGCAAACTTTTTGAGTAGAGGTGACAGACTTTTCAGTTTGTCTGACATATTATCAAGACAAAAATTGTGAAATTCGGAAGACGTTTAGTGAAAGTTGGAGTGAAGATATGGCCTTTGGAGTACGTAATAGGTCTTTCTTTAATTTGAGAATAGTCCTACATGTACATAGCTTAGTGGTGAAGGTGTTGGATTTGAATTTTAAAACTTTGACAACCTGGCTTCGATTCACAATCTTTACACTGTCTGGGTTTTATCCACCATTCCAATACTCTCCTTCGTGTCTACCTAACTCTATGTTCTATATTGCTTGTGTTTTATAACGTTCCAGGAATTAGTACTGCTTCCACACCAATTGAAAATTGTAGAGATCTACCTGTATACTGCTTTGATGTAAACTACATGTTCGCTATTCGCAAAGCTCTATTACCCTTTACAACACTAACAAACACTCCAATAAAAAAACTTGTTATTTGAGTGGGTTAACATTGATCTATTGTATGGTATTTGAATTATAGTGGAGTAAAAAGTCAAGGTCTCAGATCGCTGGCTGTTAGAACTTCGTAGTTTCAAGTCTAATTCTCGAGTGAATTCAAATTTTGGCAGTTACAAAAGCACCTTGCGTTCTGACACCCGCACTAATGACTTGTTGTTTCATAAATACTAGATCTAAGTTAATCGCACATTGAAAAAAAAAAAAAAAACACACACACACACACACACACACACAGAGCAGACTTTGACAAATTCACATCTTTAAGAACAACAAACACTTAATTAAACACAGTTGATAACACTCTCCCTGCCTGGATCGGTGAAGCATTAGGTTGATGTGCGCTGTAAATAAAGACTGATTAATTCATATAAATTTATAAAGAATTGTGCGGTACAAATGACGTTACACGTCACGTGATTACAAGATCTATATTTGTCGAACAGCTACATTCCAAAAAGCACCTGCTAAGCCGTGCACATTACATGCTGTATGTACGATCTCTGGCGCACCTAAAATATGGGTGTGCAAAGTATTTAAAGCCTTGAATAAAAAGCTGTGAAGAAGCAACCTGTAAAAAAACTCTAAGAAGTCAACGGAAACACTCAAACTTGTTGAAAATTTGTTCGGAAAAAAAATTAGCCTACTGTTGCAAAAAATGTTCCTTTGAAAGCTTCCAAGTTACTCGGCATCGCCCATCTTTTTCCGATCATAGGTTGAGTGTTGAATACAAGTAAGACTTACAGTTAAGGACAGGTTGTAAGATTTAGGGTGTACTTCTAATGGGTAACTGTCAAACAATTTTCACTGAGAATTCTGCACAAATAGAAGCGTACCGTAGAAAAGACGCTTGTAGTCGAAGAGTATTTTTTAGCGTGTCCGCAATCTTGTTTAGTTCACAACCGCTCTTTTTAGATAGACATAAGCGCTATTTTTGACTAGCGAAGCTAGTCTATAGGCATCATGATTGACCTAGAATCAATGTAAACAAAAAACCCCACAGTTGTCAAATACTGCCTCATAGAAAATACTTCTTTCTGTTAGAAATCTTAATTCTGTAATATATGACAATTTTGACAAAAAACACCAAATGTTTATCACTCCAATTTGAACAGTTGTCTTCTTACAAAGTAATAAACTGAACAAGATGTCATTTATAAGGTACAAGATCTTTGCCTATATGTAAATTAAGTGACCCATGCAAAGCAGAAAATCACTTATTCCTACACCACTGTAACATTGGGCGTATTCCATTCACCTGTTCTGGCACGATGTACTGTGTTCTGGAATACTCTTCTTGAACGGGCGCTTTTCTGGAATGAGGTTCTGAATGGAGCATTTTCGGAACATTGTTCGTATTAATATAAAAAAATATTTTGTCCTTCATTTGTTCTAAACTTGAGAACAATATTGCCGGTCGATATTGGGTATATGTGTCTATCCCCTTTTCAATCTATTCTTGGCGATTAGAATGCTGTTCTAACCTATGTTAAAATCAAACTTCAAATCTATAGCAAACTTTTCTAGAAAAAAGGAAAACTGTAGAGGCGTATTAAATCACCTCAAGACAATTTGCTGAGGGTTAGTTGTTACAATCACATAACTCTTTACGAAACATCAAAATTTCAGACTTGTCCAAAGTGAAAGCATTTGCAGACGACAAAGCCAATGTGACTCCAAAATTGAAAGTTGTCCTTGGATGGGTAGGAAACGATTGGGGTAATGTAGAAATTGCTGCTTGCCAGCAATTTCTCTCTTTTTCAGACAATGTTTTCAAAAGTATTCTTTTTCACCTATATTTCGATGATGACAAAATCCCATTAGTTGCATTTTTTAATGCATCTGATTGGGCGTTGACTGTTTTACAGTGCTGATGTTAACAGCACTTTGATTTATACTCTGGCCATATGGACTGGAGTTTTCTGAGCTTTTTTTCACAGTACATTTGTGCCAAGATACGAGGACATGAGAAGACAATTGAAACCAACGAAATGGCTTGGCGTTCAGTATGGATCTAGAGCACCCTGCACATCTGTGAGGTCTGTTCAGGATCAACACTGTTTTCGCACTGAAAAATTGTTCGTCTTTCAGCCATTTTGTAACACGTGAGGACGCGTTCAGCAGGTGCGCTGCACCTCGATTCATTTAGAACAACCAGACCATGTTCTGAAGAACACAGCGCTGTGTTCTGAAATACTTCATTCATCTAGAACATGTTTGGAGTAGCGAAAGAAATACGCTCATTATGAATGAATCTACAAATAGATACACCCTCACTGGAAAGGGAACCCTTGTCATTCCTTCAGTCATTGGAAGCCGACTCTTGAAGCCGGCTTCCAGTAGGAATGCTTTTTTTTATGTAGCCGGGTACAGGTATTTGGTGATATATCGTGCCTGTACCCGGCTACATTTATGTACCCGGCTACATTTATGCACATGGGGAATTTTGGGATACATCATTGCACAACTTTTCCGACATATTCACTTAAATACTTTTAATAGTATGTTGCTATTAAGCTCAAAATTATGCATTTTCTTTTTGTATGTACTGTTGAGATGAATTTCGAGCATGAAAAGTAAAGATTTCGTATTTATAGATATTTATTTAATAACTGATTAATGATTGACCCCACAGGCAGCGTAACTCTTCTTAAACTATTATAGACTGGTTACCTCCTCTGATACTACTATACGTGTAATACACGATACAACAAGGGACCAGGTTAAAACTAGTAGATTAGCGCAATATTAAGCATTTTTTTTCCTTGTGCTGTTCACATAAATTGCGAGCATGAAAACTACAGATTTTGTATTTGAACTCTTATTTCTAAAAACGCTCAATAAGATTTTAATCGGTAAAATGGTCCTGTGACATGCAGAAAGTGTACAAATACATGTAGCTAAAAGTATTGACCCACGTTAGCCAGTGGGGACTGCACAGGCTGACATGAGTTGATACTTTTTGCAGATGCATTAAACCCCCCTTTCACAGAGCATGTCACAGATTTTTTGTTCCACTGTGTCTATTTTTATCTGTGTGCAATATATTGTATTTTAGCAGGAAAGTTTGTAGGTGTGTAATTAATCTGTTTACTATTGGAAACTTTTTGTAATAACTTTTTTGTAAGAATGTACCTTTGTTGTGACAAGCCTTGCATACTCAGAGCACAATTGAGACACACTAAATCCTTGGGCATTTATTTATGAGCCATGCTCTGTGAAAAGGGGGCTTGATGCATTTGCAGAAAGTATTGGCCCAGGTTATCCTGCGCAGTCCGCTAACTGCGGACACTTTTTGCTTTGGTAATTTTTCTGCATGTCAAAAACCAGTGTACCTCACGTTTCAGTTGGTTGCTAGACAAAATGGATTTTATGGGTCCATAAATATGGGATGACTTGCTTGAATTATGGAAAACAGAGATACATTAAGTCCCCTTTTGCCAGAGCATGTCTCATGTTTTAATAACCCTGAGGAAGAAGACTACTGAAACGTAGTTGCAGGAGGACAAAATGCTGGTTACCATCATTTTCTCCTTTTCATACAATGTTTTCTACCCTTTCAAAGGTCTATAGTAAGGCTGGAAAGGAAACGTAATGGAACTTTTGATATAGCGTTTAAGGGTATTGCACTTACTTTTGTGGCTTTAGGGCTCCAGCCAAACTTAGGTTTTGCATCTAGTTATAAATGACCCTCGACAGCTTTTAACTGATGTTGTACATCATTGCACTTGAACCATGCTCTGTGAAAAAGTGTCTCAATGAATCTGGGAAAAGTATCAATCCAAGTCAGCCCGCTTGGACTGTGCAGGCTGACCTGGGCTAAAACCTTTCGCTATTGGTAAATTTTCTGTATATTTAAGGACCAGTCTACCTGATGATTAAGTTGATTGTATTAAAAAAGAGGCTACATGTATTGTTGATCCTTAATTATGCGATGGCTTGCTTGGTATCATGGATCACGGAGATGCACTAAACCTCCTTTTGCCAGAGCATGGTTCATTTACATGTTCAACTATTACATTGTAAGGGGGCTATTCAGATTTTCATAGTCAAACCAAACTTGAAAATATTTTATTGCTCAATTTAATAAGGCAATAGCTGACTAAGAATCAAGAAATAAAGCAAGAAGCAAAGGAAAAACAAATTGATGGTACTTCTTCAATGGACTAGTTAGCCTCTTAACTCTGTACCCTAAAACAGAATTTAGAACTTGTCCAAATTCAAAGCAGTTGCAGACGACAAATCTAATTTGGTTATAATGATGAGATTTGTCTCTTAAATGGTAGAAAGCATTGTAGGAAAAGGAAGAAATGCTTGTGATAAGCATTTTATACTTTTATTGCAATGGTTGCAGAAGCTTTTTTCTTCAGGGTCACTAGAACATATAATTGTTTAGTGAAGGATTAAATCTTTACCACATAATCCAACATAGGGTTTGGAAGGGAAATAATGGATTTAGAATACTACCACTCCCTCTTACCTGGAGGTCTGACTACGGTATGTAGGATCATAATTCATGTAAGAATGATAACAGTATTTTGATCTTGTCAAAATAGAGAAAATACCTAATCCAAAATGACCATGCTTTTATCTGAAGAGAAAAATTGCACCATTCCTGTTTACTGAATGTAACTGTCCTCTTTCCGAATGCATGCAAGAAAAAAAGTGAAGTTTATATTAGTGTTTAAACAAAAAATAGGATTCATAGCAAAAAAAAAAAAATCTTAATTAGCCCCCAAATTGTTGCAGTCGGTACAATTTTCTACTGGGTCTGTATTCACCAACCATTCTTAAGAACATTCTTAGTCTTATTCTCCAGAACTTTTAATTTAAAAGTAACATAACTTCTGATAAGCGAGTTATTCCTAAAGCACCTTCCTCATTGATGGTAACAAAAAAATTGCCGGCTTCTTTGATGCTATGCATAAAAAATTTGTCTTGTTCATTATTTAGATCATTGTGTACATTTAAACTTTTATGCTAAACTGTTATTCTACGTCTTGAATATTAACCCTTTACCTAACAATCCCAAGTTTTAACGACACTCGGGTAGAATCCCTTTGAAAACATTGCGGGAATAGGAGAAAATGCTGGTAACCATCATTTTCTCCTTTTCCAACATTGTTTTCTTCCCTTTGGAATCAGGTTTCATCAGTTCAGCTACATCCAATTTATGGTCTGCAACAGCTTTGCATTTGGACGAGGGTAACTTTTTTTTTTCATTTTGTAAAGAGAGTTGAATAGTTACATATAACAACATCTTGTGCTATTTGATATTGACTAATTGATTGCATGGTCTTTAATGCTGTTTTCAACATTTCAGTGACATTGCGGCGGCCAGAGCACCTATCTATGCTTTCCTGGAGTTTCTTTTATCAGCACTACCGCCACGCAATGACTTTTTGCGGACAGTGTGGATAAAGATCAGACTGCACAGAGCGTTCAGTCTGATCTTGGATCTACACTCTCCGATAAGAGGATATATTTTCTCCAATATGTAACTCTTAAATAGCAATATTCAAGTGTTTACCATTGGCTTGGAAGTTTCTTTTAACATTTTTAGCACGTTAAGGTTTAAACTGGGTTATAGTTAACCAATAGCACGCATAGCCCCGGCAGCTCAGTCGGTAGCGCACAGGACTTGAGAACAGGAGGTCGCTGATTTGATCCCCGACTCGGCAAATTTCTTTCCGTGGACTGATGATAGTCATTGCGACAGGATACATTTCTCTCTCACGTTTCGACGATGATTATGTGGGAAAGCAGCCAGTGGCTTGGAAAGAATATTGTGCGGAGTACTGGTAAAAGAAACTCCAGGAAAGCATGGGTATGTGCATTGGCCACCGCTACACAACTGAAATAATGTTGAAAACAGGGTTAAACACCATACAAGCAATTAATCAATCAAATTCGCCAGTCTGTCAGTATTTTCAGTACTTTTGTTTAATACTGATGTCTGTGTAAGCGACTGGATATCGTGTACCCTTGTGGACGAAATAATTGATCGAAAGATTTGAACCGTTGAATGGCTCAGTCTTTATAGACATATTCATTATCAAACAGGCACAACTGCAAGTTATTTACAACAACAACAACAACAAAAACTGGTTTCTTTACCGAATAATTACAAAAGTATGTTCCATCTCGCAAACCAGAACTTGGGACAGGAAGCAGTACAAGGCCGGAGGTATGCTTACGTCACCCCATAGATCAGTATGACAACAAGAACCTGGTTGCTCTGCAACCAGGCGACTCAACGAGTTACATTTACATGTATATTCCTCTGTATTCATCTGAGAATTATCGTAAAACTCTCGATACTTTAACTCTTTACTTGCCAAACACCTTGAATTTACCCTTTTCCACGATTTAGAAACATCTGCTTAATTTTAAACATTTAATCTGAATTATTTACATATAATAAGGCCATGTACATGGGCGGAAAACGTAGATCAACATAAGACTGCATGTACATGCAGGCTAATTATGCCTCCCTTCACCGAAGGGGGGTATATTGCTTTGCACATGTCGGTCGGTCGGTCCGTCGGTAGACCTTACCTTGTCCGGATGATAACTAGACACAGAATTGACCTAGGTTCGTCAAATTTGGCACAGACATGCGTCTTGGAGTGTAAATGATACCTATTGATTTTGAGGTCAATCGGTCAAAGGTCAAGGTCACACTGATGACCATCAACATGTTGATATATAGACAAAACATTGTCCGGATGATAACTAGACACATAATTGACCTAGGTTCGTCAAAGTTGGTACAAACATTTGTCTTGGAGTGTAGATGATTTCTATTAATTTTGAGGTCAATCGGTCAAAGGCCAAGGTCACAGTGACCGTCAACATGTTGATATATAGACCAAACCTTGTCTGGATGATAACTAGACACAGAAATGACCTAAGTTCGTCAAATTTGGTATAGACATTTGTCTTGGAGTGTCAATGATCTCTATTGATTTTGAAGTCAATCGGTCAAATGTCAAGGTCACAGTGACCGTCAACGTGTTGATATATTGACCAAACCTTGTCCGGATGATAACTAGACACAGAATTGACCTAATTTTAATTTTGCACAGACATTTGCCTCGGAGTGTAGATGATCCTTATTGATTTTGAGGTCAATCGGTCAAAGGTCACAGTGACAGTCAACATGTTGATATATAGACCAAACATTGTCCAGATGATAACTAGACACAGAATTAACTTAGGTTCGTCAAATTTAACACAGACATTTGTTTGGGAGTGTAGATGATCCTATCCCTATCGATTTTGAGATTAATCCATCAAAGGTCAAGGTCACAGTGGTCTTCAACTTAATGATATATAGACCAAACATTGTCCAGATGATAACTAGACACAGAATTTACCCAGGTTCTTCAAATTCTGTACAGATATTCATCTTGGAGTGTAAATGATCCCTATCGATTTTGAGATTAATCCATCAAAGGTCAAGGTCACAGTGGCCTTAAACTTAATGATATATAGACCAAACCTTGTCCAGATGATAACTACACACAGAATTGACCTAGGTCCTTCAAATTCTGTACAGATATTTATCTCGGAGTGTAAATGATCCCTAACGATTTTAAGGTTAATCTGTGAAAGGTCAAGGTCATAGTGACCACCAGATGATTCAGGGCCCGCGCTGCCGTTCGCCACTTGAGCCATTTGCTCAAAAAAAAAATTAAAGTGTCTCAAAAATCATCATATGTGGCTCACCTTGTGGCCCCAACATTTTATTCGCGTATTATCGGGGACGTAGTAAGCATCGAAGTCGACTGGGAAAAAGCGGAAGTCGAACGCGCGTGCCGAGTAGAAAATCGATAACCCAGTCTGTGTATCGGCAACTGTTTACAATCTTGTATGTATACACACGGCGGTGTGTATAATTATGCGAACTGTTGACAGATTATCACGTTTAACAAATAAAGTGGGCTATAAATCAGACAATTAAAGGATGTTAATTACTTGATTAGCGATTATTGCTGACGCATGTCGGTACTTTGACCCATCTCCAATTAAAGATGGACTTGTCAACAAATTATCGGCAATTAAAGGATCGAATCATGTGGATGTTTTTCGGCGATTGATATCAGTTTATGAACTGTGCCACTTCCTGTATCAATGTGGCAGTAGGGGGGCATGACTGTTTTACAAACAGACATCTTGTTATAGTCTTAGATGCTCGCCTGAGCGGATTCAGTTTGCGATCGTAGAATAAGAAATATTGTACTGGTCTGTAAAGAAAAAAATGAACATAGAGCTACGCAAGTTTTTCTTTTGTTTTAATCTTTTTCTAAGAACAGCGTTGCCCTATGTTTTATTTTTCTTTACAGACCAGTACAATATTTTTTATATATTTATATATATATATATATATATATATATATATATATATGTATGCTGTCACTAGAAAACGGAAAAGCTCGTATACGTATTAACAGTTCTACGATCACTTTGCTCGCCCTTTTTTTCGACTATTGTAACACAGTCTGGCACTGAAACTTTTCATAAATTCGGCCTGCAATACTATATTGTATAATGAATATGATCGTAGACAAATATTGTCGTAGATCAGGTTCAGCGTCAAATAAAAGGTGACTCAATACGACTCAGTGCACATGTTGGAACATTCGTCGATCACAAGCGACGTGGCAACCCCGTTCTCTGTCCGGCATGTACGGCTGTTTCCTCCGAGAGACTTCTGTTAGTCAGTTAGAAAGTAGGGCAAACTGTGAGTCAATTACCGATCGTATATTTAATTTAAAGCGAATTCAATATGTGATCAATAACTTAAACATATAGATAACTTTTACCCTTACCTTCTTCTGTGGTGAAATTAAAAATTACAGTCTCGGAACTATTTCCCATGCTGTTACTGGCAAACATCTTAACATTGTACAGGGTACCGGGAGCAAGGCCTGTCAAAGTAACTTTGTTTGTGGAGACAACTACATGGTTCCATAACAAGTCAGAAGCCTTTTTGTAAGAAACATAAAATATCTGCTCTAGACCACCGTCAAATCCAGGTGTCCATTCGAAACCAGCCGCCGTTGCAGATAGAATCTCTTTTATATGGGTAAAGTTAGTTGGTACCTGTGGCCTATCTGAAAGTCAGTGTCATTCATAACTTAATACGTGTACAATAATGGAAATGCCAAACAAATCTGTTGCGTTATTCCGGAGTGTTTCACTAAGGTTATCCATTCAAAATGATTCTTTAGCAACATGTGAAAAAGTCAGGATGATGCAGTTTTTTTTATGATACAATTCTCTGTATCCAAAATTAGGACTTAGAAGAGAAAACATATATGCTAGGTTTACATAAAAACGAAACATTTTCAAACCTTTTACACGGAAAAAGTCTAAAGATACGACAAAGTATTTTCACTTCACACTCTTTATGCATTTGTCATACTGTACCATTTAACAATTAACTCAAGTGCCACTTTTCATGTTATTTTTGGCAGTTTTCCGTCGGTGTAAACAGCATAATGCACATGCTGAAAAATGACTTTCCCTCCATAGAAATTCCAATTTGTAATAGTTCACGTACGCGTAAGGCTGCTTCATATTATTGGTTTAAAATTTTGAATCGATTTCGTTTCATCTAAGAAAAGGAGCTTGCTCAGCAAAGAGTAAGTTACCTTCGTATGACTAATCAATTCGCACAGGCAGTCATGGCTGATACTTGAGTATATGAAAAGTCATTTTCACTTAAAAAAAAATGTGGTCACCGATAGATGCAACCAAGCAAGAAAAACAAGACAGTTTGATTCTCGAATAAGGGGGAAAAGCCGACTTAACAATATCACTGAAATGGGACACAACTGGTTGAATGAGAGGATGTTAAGTGGGATTAAATCTTTAACAAACAACAATGTTTTGCCTTGTACAAATTGAAAACATTTGCAGACGACAAATTGAAAGTTATGCTACAAATGAACCACCGGTTAGTTGCCCGCATTCAGAGCTCTCACCAAATAAAGGCTTTGCCGACCAGTTTTGCCTATTAATTTTTATGAGCTATAAAGTGCTTTGTTTCCATAAATGATAATAAGAACAACAACATGAAATGAACTTAACTTCATTCCGCACAGTTTGACATGGAAACAACCCACCCTCACATCAAAACTTTTAACAGTGTGATTTACTCTTCTAAGCTAGAATACATACCTTTAGGATCAATAAAGAAATAGTGAGAATAGGACCACGATGTGTTGTAGCTAATCGTGAACCTATACTGTCCAAAGTCTTCCTGCTGCAAACTGTATATGGTAAGACTTGATTCCAGATTGACAACACTGATGTTGACATTGTCTCCATTTGTCATATTTGAAGTGGTTGTTCCATCTATTTTTTCCCAGACAAATTGTTCTGGTGAAGGTTCTGGGTAAGCAATCACTGTAAGATTTAGAGTGACGGAATCATTTACAGCTTTGTAGACGGTTATGTTATGTGTCACCGGGTATCTTGGTCTCGGGCTACCTGAAATTTTAAAAACTATTTAAGCAGCGCTTTCTGGAAAAGCGGTTTAATGCATCCTCGTAATGCAGTATACGAAGCAAATCGTGGTATAATGTGGATCAATTTTGTGTAAAAACATGCTGAATCATGAAGTAGAATAATCCTTTGACGTGCAGAAAATTTACTCACGATCAAAATTGTTGATTCAGATCAGTCTGCACGGAGTTGGTCGATGCTTTTTACAGGTGCATTGAACCCCTTTTTACGGAGCATGGCTCCTTTTCTAATCTCATGAAAATTGTTACCTTCAATTGCCTTACAAATTTACGTGTAGGGGCGTATACGCACGCGATAACCTGGCCACTGCATGTGATGGTACTTTTATTTACTTTCGTTTACAAAGAGTAAACCGTTAGTGCCTAATGATTTGAGTTTCCAAATATCGACTTTTTTTCTTTAAGGTGAAAAAGGTCAAAGTCGAATTTGAAGTAGCTGAACCGTATTTTCCGGACAATAGATCGCAGCATATCCATTAAAAAAGTGGAAAGTTTCAAGGGTGCGGTCTATAAGACGAAGCGGCTTATACATTAATTTTATTTTTCTAAATGATCTTTAAGTGCGGTCTGTAAAATTGAAAATAAATGAAAACCAATTTACTACTTCCAATTTGGGCACCATTTTGGTTCAACGTGAGAATGGCACGAGTATAAGAATCACAGACAAAGAGACATGCCATATAATGACTGATAGTTATATTGTTTTATTTCTCCAAAGCATTTCAGCAGACGACTTTTGAAATCATTGTGACAAAAGATGAAATTGCCTGTGCTAGCAAATTCATCTTTTGTCTCAATGTTTTCTACCTTGTCTGAAAATGCTATTAACAATACACTACAATACAGTACACTTTATTCTCTCCGTTACATTTATGTACAATACGAGATTTGGGTGGTCATTGAAAAATTAAAAAAAAAAACTGGTTTACATATAACGGCGAAGGAAATTCCAGTGGTACAGAGGAAACGAAAAAATTAAAAAAAAAAAAAAATATATATATAATATATATACTCAGAGGCTAAAAAAAGTATTCACCCTACTTCTTTCGCGTGTTTTGTGAAAAGTGTTTACAGTAGCCGTATGAATTTTTACTGTTGTGATAGTCCATTGATTTCCATATGCGAAATTAAAAAAAAAAAAAAAAAAAAAATTCACACCGATGAGAGTGAAAAGGGAGGGTAAAATTCAGTGAAGGGGTTAACTCCTGAATATTGGTTTCGGGCTCGTTAAAGAAATGCGGTTAGGTCCGTTCAGGAAATGCTGAAAACACCCGATATCGACAAAATTTCACTTTTTTTTACAATCAAATTGGTGCACTAATCCGTAGAATAATGAAAACTAAAACTTTTGATCAGACTTGATTAGCAATAAACTGAGTCCCAAGAAGTAGTATAAGGGACGGTTTGGATGTAAACAAAGATTACGTAATCGGCGGCAATCTTGACCTACTTTCGGCCATCGTGTTACTATTTTTAGTAACTCATTTGCATATAAGGAGTTGTAGGTGCGTCATGGGTTTTCGCGGCGGGTATGGGGAGTCCTCCATTTTGAATGAGGATCGGCCATGTTGGATCAGGATCAGTCATGTTGGATCAGGATCAGTATACAGAGCTGACGTGTATACCTCGTACTGGTAAGTACTCGCGGGCATTGAGGGTCAGGCCCTTTCCTTACCAGAAGATAAATAAATAAATAAATTTACCTCTCTCCGATGTGCACTCCTCAAGGTCCTACTTTCAAATGAGACCTTAAGTCCAGAACAGAGTCTAAGGTAGAAGGATGCGCATGCGTGAAGCTATATTTAGATATGTGATCATCAACTATATTTAGAGTCATTACATCAGCTTAGTCTATAATAGGCATCAGAAGATCTGAACAATGGTCTTTTGTTAATGTAGCCATACTGTCTGGTTTTGTTTATTTAGGGACGGAAGTACGGACAATGGTCTATTTAACTGTCAAACTTAATCCCTTTTCAAGTCGTCAGCGTGTCTGGCTTCTGTTGACATAGGACCGGAAGGTCAGACAATAGCCTATTCAAATGTCAGATGGCTGGGGAACAAAAAGACCCCGAGCTTGAACCCCTAAAACGGATTGAAATTCAGCCAATCCAAAGCCAGGATTCTTAGCCAATCAGATTACAGGACGCATCGACCAATCAGGGAGTAGATTCAATCCAAGATGGGGTCCAGACGTAAGTATGGGATCATTCTTCAAAATGAAGTTTACCTTATCATACCACGTATTGGAGAAGCATTTGTATCATCCAGAATATTTTCAGCATGCGTCTGTATTTATTAATAAACAGATTATGATGTCAAGTGTCAAATGTTGCATCCAGAACCCTACTGGAAATAAGATCGAAAAAGGAAGACATTTTTTTGAAAAACAATTTAATAAGATGATAGGATGGACGGGATATATTATGGTGCTGATTGCTTGTAAACAAACGCGCCATCTTGGATGACCTAGTTACTATTTTTTAGTAACTATTTGCATATATGAATGTTTAGACCAGCGGCCATCTCGGATGACCTATTTTTAGCAGAATTTGACGTGCTTTTTGGACAGCCATTTTGGATGACCTAATTTTTATTTTTAGACCAGTAGTCATTTTGGATGACCTATTTTCTTTTTTAAACGACCATTTATTTAAATGTCCTTTTTGGCACAATATTGATTTTTCGTTTGGTTATAAATTTGGAAAGAAATAGCTTTAAAAATGAGTCGTATAAGTGAGTACCCTAACAGTATACAGAGCTGACTTGTATACTCTATCTAGTAATGATCGCGGGCATTGAGGGTCAGGCCCTTTTACGAGACGGAAATTTTCCCACTTAGACTCATCTTTAACGCCACACCAAGTCAAAGAGCCGATTCCTAACCTTACTACGACCCTCGGTCAAGTCTATAAGGTTAAGGTTAACGACACATCCATGCTCTTTGAAGTTTCTCACAAAGAATTACAAGTATTTCCGATATGGCTCGCGCGCATGCGTCAATCCACATACGTGTCTGAACACGTTTTATAAGCTATTGTTAATGTCGACACTCTGTCTTATTTTTGTTTATTTAGGGACGGAAGTACGGACAATGGCCTATTGAGATTCACTTTCACTATCTGTTTTACATGTTAAGGTAAGGCTTTAGACAAAATGCAGGTGAATATAACATGAAATATAATTTTTCATCTCAACTGGTCAATTAGTATATAAATACGAATTTTATACGTAATAAATAAGTACACTTTTAAATTTCAGATTTTTTTCTTAACCTAATATCCTTCTTGTTCTGCATACATTTAAATGACAAAATTACAGCCTCTAAATTTTATGGAAATAATTAAATAATAAAAATATTTACCAAATCGATAGCTTCCAAATCCAACCTGCAAAAAGGCATTTAATTCCCCAATACACACTTCAATATAGAAATATAGTGCGCTAATTCCACTAAATATGGTCTTGAAATCTATTTTGAGAAAAAATTTAAAATAGATCTGTTCTTGTCAGTAGCTAAAGCAAGAATGAACAAGTTTTATCAATTGCTTACATGAAAAGGAGTCTTTCAGGGCTGTTGCGCCCTATACGTCAATATTGGTGGACTTGGATTAGGCTTAATTTCATTTTGAAAAGAACGTGGACCAATGTTTTTACAAGATCTTTAAAATATCGGAAAAATTCCCCTAAATTGCTGCAACTTATAGCTTGATGGTAGGTAGTATTTTGAGGGTGCTACCGAAGTTTTAGTTCTCGTTTCTTTCGACGATTCCATCTCAGAACTTGTCTGGGTCCAGTCTGGGTTCATCATCTGGGGATACACTGTATTAGGGCTACTTTTCTTAATATTAAAGGCCTTTGAATACCAAATAAAACTGTTAAACCACGCAACCGTTTTTAGCTTCTAGGACAACTGTTTACACTGACACTTTTTCTATAAACCATCTCAAACGTTAGAACAGATCCTCAGCTATCATTTGAACCCTAGGTTCACGGTTCGATTTTTAACCAGTGTGGAACTAGATCATTAGAGCGGATTTAAACCCTCAAAATTCAATATACTCCGATCCGAATAAAACCTATAACAAACGATTTGTCTGGTCGCGCTGATTCAGAAAATATATACATATAGGGGTCTAGCTCTATTAGTTCTCGAGATACATCGGTTTAAAGTTTGTCGTATATGATTCGAGTGATCTCCCCCTTATTACCTGCCCCTTAAAGGAATCCAAAATCTTTAAATTGCTCTAGCTCCCTTTGTGTTTGACGGATTTGGACAATCTTGGTGTCTAAATAGCACCACTCTTGGTGGTCTATGCAATGGTGAGACTTTCAGACACATCGATCCAAGATGGCGGCCGGAAATGACGTCATTATCCCTATAAAATACTATATCTCATTTAGTTCAAGTCTGATCGGTACCCCATGAGTATCATGGAAAAGGTCTGATCACGCGGATTCAGAAAATATATACATATAGGGGTCTAGCTCTATTAGTTCTCGCGATATATCGGTTTAAAGTTTGTCGTATATGATTTGAGTGATCTCCCCCTTATTATCTGCCCCTTAAAGAATCCAAAATCTTTAAATTGCTCTAGCTCCCTTATGTCTGGTCCGATTTTGATCATTGTTGTACCGTTGGAAAGGTCTCACTCAAGCGTAAAATGCTTCTAACTCCCTCATGCCTTGACCGATTTAAATGAATTTAGGCTCGTTAGAAAGGTCTAGAACGCTTTCCACTACCCATTGAACCACAATGACTTATGCATAGTGAAAGATATTACTCTTAAGGTTTTCCTACATCTAAATATAGGTATGACATAATTTTTCTAAATAAAGCGGACCAATAAGAATAGAGATCAGTGATGTAATGACTCTAAATATAGTTGATGATCACATATCTAAATATAGCGGACCAATCAAATGAGAGACCAAGGAAATGAACATAGATCAGAATGAGGCCTCCATGTGTATAAACAAGACAAACAGCCCTTATTCTTCATTCTGATTTCAGAATTACAACTGACAACATGTCTATTTTCAGAGGAAACTTGGGTAATGGACGTGTAGTAGAGGTGACAGAATGGAAGGGGGTGAGGCGAGTGGACTTAAGAGAATGGCAAGACGAAAAACCCACCAAGAAAGGTATCAGTTTAACCCTGATGCGTTGGAAAAACTGGGTCGACAATACGTGGATCAGGCATTGACAGATAAAACGGACTACAACTGTCACTTCGGAGGCAATGTATATTGTATTATAACTAAAGGCAGCAAATGTGTGGACATGAGACAATATTGGAAACCGAAAGAAAAAGTAGTGCCCACAAAAAAGGGGTTGTGTTTACGGCCACTAGAATATCAACGCCTGAAAGACCTGATACCTGAGATTGGAAAGACCCTACCCGAACTAGACGCAGTAGTCCCGTGTTACTTACAGTCGGACCATATGAACCAGATAGGGATGCTACAGTGCCCGGAATGTAACCCCAATGACTGAACAAACTGGTAACCAATCAGAGACTGTTACTAAATATAGCGGACCAATCAGAAACTGTTACTAAATATAGCGGACCAATCAGAAACTGTTACTAAATATAGCGGACCAATCGGAAATCAGACTCTAATCTAAAAGGCAAGAAAAGGCACCAAAAAACAAACTCAAATTTATTTGTATATATTTGTGAAGTTGATCATGTATGACATGAATGTACTGTATATACTAAGGTATGTATGTCATGTGATTCTATTGAATTGTATGATGAAATAAAATATGAACTGTACTCGATGCTTTGTGGTTTGACCCATTGCCCTCAGTCTGGGTTCTAATGATACAAGACCGGATATCAGGACAATACCCCTTTCAACTCCCCAAGGCAAGCCCTTTTCAAGTCGCCAGAGTGTCTGACTTAAGCAGGATATCAGAACAATACCCCTTTCAACTCCCCAGAGGTAACAGACGGGACAGAAGACAACGGAGAATTTCTAAAAATAACAACCAATCAGCGACAGGCACTTTATATAAATTGGGCTCTGCTTTCTTCCAGTTGTCAGTTCTGAAAAGTACTTTGAACTATGAACATGGATCTGTTTACGCAGAGTGATTCGGTACAAGTGAACCAGTTGTCCAAGCCAAATATGATGTTTTATGAAGATAGATTAAGAACGTTTCAAGACTGGTCAAAGCAGATAACTCCAGATCGCGTTTCCTTATCAAAAGCCGGCTTTTATTACACTGGAAGTAGCGACAAGGTTACTTGCTTCGCTTGTTCAGTCAACGTTATGTCCTGGGAATCGACGGACGACCCTTGGGTAGAACACGAAAAATGGTCTCCAACATGTATTTACTTAAAAATGACGGGCTATAAAAGCGAAAACGAGAACTTGGTGCAACCTGTAGGTGACTTTAGATTTGAGACAGCGAGCAAGAACAATCAGACAGCGTCAGGATTCACCCCTTCATTTGGACAAAACGGTAGAAATATCCCATCCTTTGGATTTGGGTCAAATAGTAACACTGGAGTCAATTTATTTGTGAGACGATAGACATGTTCGGACTTGTTCTTGTGGCGGTGATGTTGATAAATGACTTTAAGTGGTGGTGGAGATGTAGGCAATTAAGACGAGAAGCCAGAGAGGGTGCTGAGAGACTTATTGATATTTCAAATTTGTATTTAGAGGAAAATAGACGTCCTTTATACTGTTGTATTATAGTTATTTTGTTGTAAGAATGCATTATGCTTGTATAAATTAATAAAAGATGTCAGACTGGAACACCTATTTGTCCACTCTTTATTTCGACCCAAAGTCCCCTGCTAGTCATTTAGGTCCAGAGAAATTATATCAGTATGTAAAGGCCCAAGGAAAAAACACCATTGGTAGACACAGAATAAGAAAATGGTTACAAGATCAAGAGTCCTATTCCTTAACGAGAGGGGCCAGACGCCGGTTTAAACGATCCAGAGTTATTGTGAACGGTGTAGACAGTCAATGGGATATAGACCTGATGGATATGATGGACTTGTCCAAATATAATGAAGGGTTCAAGTATGTCATTGTTTGCATAGATATTTTCCTCTCGATTTGCACATGCCCAACCGGTGCCAAGTAAAAAGGGGATCGATGTCACAAACGCTCTGACACACATATTGTCGGGTGGAGAGGAAACCCAACACTGTACGCACTGACAGAGGCATGGAGTTTCGAAGTAAGAAAGTTAATAAATATTTACGCGGTCAAAACATTCACCACCTTTACGCCCTGAACACAGAAACCAAAGCAAACTTTGCAGAAAGATTTATAAAGACCCTACAGCATAAACTATTTAGATACACACTTAAAAACAGAACTCGGCACGGTCACTGGAAGACAAGGTACATATTCAACATGCATTGAATGAAGGGGAAAAGACCATCCCAGGAACTCGATACAAGTTTAATGGGTACTGCTCAGAAACACACACGGCGTACCAGTACCACAGCTGCGTGTTTCATGGCTGCCCTGTGTGTTTCTCAGATAATAGAGAAGAAACGAGTCACCCCCTAACGCACCAGTCACTGGATCAATTGTATGCCCTGACTATGAAAAGGAAAGCTTATTTAGAACAATTAGGCATGAAATACGTGTGCATTTGGGACCATGAATTTCAAAAAGAACGACATCAAAATTCGGAATTGAGAACCTTCATCAAACAGTTTGACATGACAGAGAGATTGGACCCTAGAGAGAGCTTCTTCGGCGGGCATACCAATGAGAGTCAACTCTATCGTAAAACGGAAGAACAGGAAAGGATCAAGTACGTGGATTTCACGAGCTTGTATTCTTGGGTGAATAAGTATTGTCGGTATCCCGTGGGTCACCCTAAAATCTTGACCAAAGATTTTGGGAATATAAAGGAGTATTTTGGTATTGCTAAAGTCAAGATATTACCCCAAAAGAGGACTGTATCATCCAGTCCTCCCGAACAAATCAAATGGCGAACTGAAATTCCCTTTATGTAGGACCTGCGCGGATACTGAGAATCCTGACCCCTGCACCTGTTCGGACGACGAGAGAGTTTTGACTAGTACGTGGTGCACCCCGGAGATATACACAGCTCTTAGACTAGGGTACCAACTTAAAAACATATACGAAATATACCACTGGGAGGAAACCACTGGACAGAGGCTCAATATGCGCCAGATAGAAATCTTTACGGATAGTCAGGTCAACCTATTCTTTCAATTATTCTCGGATCCCTTAAAACAACCTCTCAACTTTCACATATTAACAGATAACATGATACAAATTGAATGGATATACAAACAGGACTGCCTACCCAAAGACAACAACACAAACATATACTTGGCGACCTTTACCACGTGCTGGGCCAGGCTCAAATTGTACAGTGTGCTCGAACAATTAGACAGACGTGTACTGTATTACGATACAGATAGTGTCATTTACCTGAGTAGACCCGGAGAGGTAGACCCACCCTTAGGGGACTACTTGGGCGAATTGGCCGATGAATTAGACAAGGGTGAGCACATTGTAGAGTTTGTGTCTGGCGGTCCCAAAAACTATGCATACAAAACAAACACCAACAAAGAAACGTGCAAAGTCAAGAGGATTTACACTGAACTACACCAACTCACAACTCATCAATTTTGAAAGCGTTAAACACATCGTCACAGACACACACGGCACCTCACACATTACCATCACCAACCCAAGCAAAATATGTAGAGACAAAGGTGAACGAAAATTATACAACTGAGCAGAAGAAAAAAGATATCAAATGGTATACACTAAACGCAGAAGAATAGAGAATTATGACACAGTACCTTACGGATATTAGAATGGGGAGAATGGTTTGAGAATGAATATGAACATGATTGAAATGATATTAGTGGAAGCAAATTTTGATGTTACTGGAAGTAAATTTTGATGTTACTGGAAACAAATTTTGATGTTACTGGAAGTAAATGTTGATGTTACTGGAAGCAAATTTGCATGTTACCGGAATCTGTTTTTGCAATTTTACATTGAAATATATAGGGAAAACTGGATTCAATTTTTCATGTTACTGGAAGTAAATTTTGATGTTACTGGAAGCAAATTTTGATGTTACTGGAAGTAAATTTTGATGTTACTGGAAGCAAATTTGCATGTTACTGGAACGTGTTTTTGCAATTTTACATTGAAATATATAGGGAGAACTGGATTCAATTTTTCATGTTACTCAAAGCAAATTTTGATGTTACTGGAAGTAAATTTTGATGTTACTGGAAGCAAATTTGCATGTTACTGGAAGTAAATTTTGATGTTACTGGAAGCAAATTTGCATGTTACTGGAACGTGTTTTTGCAATTTTACATTGAAATATACAGGGAAAACTGGATTCAATTTTTCATGTTACTCGAAGCAAATTTTGATGTTACTGGAAGTAAATTTTGATGTTACTGGAAGCAAATTTGCATGTTACAGGAAGTAAATTTTGATGTTACTGGAAGCAAATTTGCATGTTACTGGAAGCAAATTCTGATGTTACTGGAAGTCAATTTTGATTTTACTGGAAGCAAATTTGCATAGTACTGGAACTTTTATTTTTGCTATTTTACATTGAAATATATAGGGAAAACTGGATTCAATTTTTCATATTTCTGGAATTTTGATGCAACTGGAAGCAAATTTGCATGTTACTGGAACCTGTCTTTGCAAGTTTACATTGAAAAATATAGGGAAACTTGGGAATTGCAAAAACAGGTTCCAGTAACATGCAAATTTACTTCCAGTTACATCAAAATTTACTTCCTGTAACATGCAAATTTGCTTCCAGTAACATCAAAATTTCCTTCCAGTAACATCAAAATTTGCTTCGAGTAACATCAAAAATTGAATCCAGTTTTTCCTAAATATTTCAATGTAAAATTGCAAAAACACATTCCAGTAACATACAAATTTGCTTCCAGTAACATCAAAATTTACTTCCTGTAACATGCAAATTTGCTTCCAGTAACATCAAAATTTACTTCCAGTAACATCAAAATTTGCTTCCAGTAACATGAAAAATTGAATCCAGTTTTCCCTATATATTTAAATGTAAAATTGCAAAAACACGTTCCAGTACCATGCAAATTTGCTTCCAGTAACATCAAAATTTACTTCCAGTAACATGCAAATTTGCTTCCAGTAACATCAAAATTTACTTCCAATAACATCAAAATTTACTTCCAGTAACATCAAAATTTGCTTCCAGTAACATGAAAAATTGAATCCAGTTTTCCCTATATATTTAAATGTAAAATTGCAAAAACACGTTCAAGTAACATGCAAATTTGCTTCCAGTAACATCAAAATTTACTTCCAGTAACAAAAAATTTGCTTCCAGTAACATCAAAATTTACTTCCAGTAACAAAAAATTTGCTTCCAGTAACATCAAAATTTACTTCCAGTAACATGAAAAATTGAATCCAGTTTTCCCTATATATTTCAATGTAAAATTGCAAAAACAGGTTCCGGTAACATGCAAATTTGCTTCCAGTAACATCAACATTTACTTCCAGTAACATCAAAATTTGTTTCCAGTAACATCAAAATTTACTTCCAGTAACATCAAAATTTGCTTCCACTAATATCATTTCAATCATGTTCATATTCATTCTCAAACCATTCTCCCCATTCTAATATCCGTAAGATACTGTGTCATAATTCTCTATTCTTCTGCGTTTAGTGTATATCATTTGATATCTTTTTTCTTCTGCTCTGTTGTATAATTTTCGCTTACCTTTGTCTCTACATATTTTGCTTGGGTTGGTGATGGTAATGTGTGAGGTGCCGTGTGTGTCTGTGACGATGTGTTTAACGCTTTCAAAATTGATGAGTTGTGAGTTGGTGTAGTTCAGTGTAAATCCTCTTGACTTTGCACGTTTCTTTGTTGGTGTTTGTTTTGTATGCATAGTTTTTGGGACCGCCAGACACAAACTCTACAATGTGCTCACCCTTGTCTAATTCATCGGCCAATGCGCCCAAGTAGTCCCCTAAGGGTGGGTCTACCTCTCCGGGTCTACTCAGGTAAATGACACTATCTGTATCGTAATACAGTACACGTCTGTCTAATTGTTCGAGCACACTGTACAATTTGAGCCTGGCCCGGCGCGTGGTAAAGGACGCCAAGTATATGTTTGTGTTGTTGTCTTTGGCTAGGCAGTCCTGTTTGTATATCCATTCAATTTGTATCATGTTATCTGTTAATATGTGAAGTTGAGAGGTTGTTTTAAGGGATCCGAGAATAATTGAAAGAATAGGTTGACCTGACTATCCGTAAAGATTTCTATCTGGCGCATATTGAGCCTCTGTCTAGTGGTTTCCTCCCAGTTGTATATTTCGTATATGTTTTTAAGTTGGTACCCTAGTCTAAGAGCTGTGTGTATCTCCGGGGTGCACCACGTACCAGTCAAAACTCTCTCGTCGTCCGAACAGGTGCAGGGGTCAGGATTCTCAGTATCCGCGCAGGTCCTACATAAAGGGAATTTCAGTTCGCCATTTGATTTGTTCGGGAGGACTGGCTGATACAGTCCTCTTTTGGGGTAATATCTTGACTTTAGCAATACCAAAATACTCCTTTATATTCCCAAAATCTTTGGTCAAGATTTTAGGGTGACCCACGGGATACCGACAATACTTATTCACCCAAGAATACAAGCTCGTGAAATCCACGTACTTGATCCTTTCCTGTTCTTCCGTTTTACGATAGAGTTGACTCTCATTGGTACGCCCGCCGAAGAAGCTCTCTCTAGGGTCCAATCTCTCTGTCATGTCAAACTGTTTGATGAAGGTTCTCAATTCCGAATTTCGATGTCGTTCTTTTTGAAATTCATGGTCCCAAATGCACACGTATTTCATGCCTAATTGTTCTAAATAAGCTTTCCTTTTCATAGTCAGGGCATACAATTGATCCAGTGACTGGTGGGTTAGGGGGTGACTCGTTTCTTCTCTATTATCTGAGAAACACACAGGGCAGCCATGAAACACGCAGCTGTGGTACTCGTACGCCGTGTGTGTTTCTGCGCAGTACCCACCAAACTTGTATCGAGTTCCTGGGATGGTCTTTTCCCCTTCATTCAATGCATGTTGAATATGTACCTTGTCTTCCAGTGACCGTGCCGAGTTCTGTTTTTAAGCGTGTATCTAAATAGTTTATGCTGTAGGGTCTTTATAAATCTTTCTGCAAAGTTTGCTTTGGTTTCTGTGTTCAGGGCGAAAGGTGGTGAATGTTTTGACCGCGTAGATATTTATTGACTTTCTTACTTCGAAACTCCATGCCTCTGTCAGTGCGTACAGTGTTGGGTTTCCTCTCCACCCGACAATATGTGTGTCAGAGCGTTTGTGACATCGATCCCCTTTTTACTTGGCACCCGTTGGGCATGTGCAAATCGGGAAGAAAATATCTATGCAAACAATGACATACTTGAACCCTTCATTATATTTGGACAAGTCCATCATATCCATCAGGTCTATATCCCATTGACTGTCTACACCGTTCACAATAACTCTGGATCGTTTAAACCGGCGTCTGGCCCCTCTCGTTAAGGAATAGGACTCTTGATCTTGTAACCATTTTCTTATTCTGTGTCTACCAATGGTGTTTTTTCCTTGGGCCTTTACATACTGATATAATTTCTCTGGACCTAAATGACTAGCAGGGGACTTTGGGTCGAAATAAAGAGTGGACAAATAGGTGTTCCAGTCTGACATCTTTTATTAATTTATACAAGCATAATGCATTCTTACAACAAAATAACTATAATACAACAGAATATAAAGAACGTCTATTTTCCTCTAAATACAAATTTGAAATATCAATAAGTCTCTCAGCACCCTCTCTGGCTTCTCGTCTTAATTGCCTACATCTCCATCACCACTTAAAGTCATTTATCAACATCACCGCCACAAAAACAAGTCCGAACATGTCTATCGTCTCACAAATAAATTGACTCCAGTGTTACTATTTGACCCAAATCCAAAGGATGGGATATTTCCACCGTTTTGTCCAAATGAAGGGGTGAATCCTGACGCTGTCTGATTGTTTTTGCTTGCTGTCTCAAATCTAAAGTCACCTACAGGTTGCACCAAGTTCTCGTTTTCGCTTTTATAGCCCGTCATTTTTAAGTAAATACATGTTGGAGACCATTTTTCGTGTTCCACCTAAGGGTCGTCCGTCGATTCCCAGGACATAACGTTGACTGAACAAGCGAAGCAAGTAACCTTGTCGCTACTTCCAGTGTAATAAAAGCCGGCTTTTGATAAGGAAACGCGATCTGGAGTTATCTGCTTTGACCAGTCTTGAAACGTTCTTAATCTATCTTCATAAAACATCATATTTGGCTTGGACAACTGGTTCACTTGTACCGAATCACTCTGCATAAACAGATCCATGTTCATAGTTCAAAGTACTTTTCAGAACTGACAACTGGAAGAAAGCAGAGCCTAATTTATATAAAGTGCCTGTCGCTGATTGGTTGTTATTTTTAGAAATTCTCCGTTGTCTTCTGTCCCGTCTGTTACCTCTGGGGAGTTGAAAGGGGTATTGTTCTGATATCCTGCTTAAGTCAGACACTCTGGCGACTTGAAAAGGGATTACCTTGGAGAGTTGAAAGGGGTATTGTCCTGATATCATTAGAACCCAGACTGAGGGCAATGGGTCAAACCACAAAGCATCGAGTACAGTTCATATTTTATTTCATCATACAATTCAATAGAATCACATGACATACATACCTTAGTATATACAGTACATTCATGTCATACATGATCAATTTCACAAATATATACAAATAAATTTGAGTTTGTTTTTTGGTGCCCTTTTCTTGCCTTTTATATAAGAGTCTGATTTCCGATTGGTCCGCTATATTTAGTAACAGTTTCTGATTGGTCCGTTATATTTAGTAACAGTTTCTGATTGGTCCGCTATATTTAGTAACAGTCTCTGATTGGTTACCAGTTTGTACAGTCATTGGGGTTACATTCCGGGCACTGTAGCATCCCTATCTGGTTCATATGGTCCGACTGTAAGTAACATGGGACAACTGCGTCTAGTTCGGGTAGGGTCTTTCCAATCTCAGGTATCAGGTCTTTCAGGCGTTGATATTCTAGTGGCCGTAAACACAACCCCTTTTTTGTGGGTACTACTTTTTCTTTCGGTTTCCAATATTGTCTCATGTCCACACATTTGCTGCCTTTAGTTATAATACAATATACATTGCCTCCCAAGTGACAGTTGTAGTCCGTTTTATCTGTCAATGCCTGATCCACGTATTCTATAGTGTCGACCCAGTTTTTCCAACGCATCAGGGTTAAACTGATACCTTTCTTGGTGAGTTTTTCGTCTTGCCATTCTCTTAAGTCCACTCGCCTCACCCCCTTTCATTCTGTCACCTCTACTACACGTCCACTACCCAAGTTTCCTCTGAAAATAGATATGTTGTCAGTTGTAATTCTGGAATCAGAATGAAGAATAAGGGCTGTTTGTCTTATTTATACACACGGAGGCCTCATTCTGATCTATGTTCATTTCCTTGGTCTCTCATTTGATTGGTCCGCTATATTTAGATATGTGATCATCAACCATATTTAGAGTCATTACATCACTGATTTCTATTCTTATTGGTCCGCTTTATTTAGAAGAATTATGTCATACCTATATTTAGATGTAGGAAAACCTTAAGAGTAATATCTTTCACTATGCATAAGTCATTGTGGTTCAATGGGTAGTGGAAAGCGTTCTAGACCTTTCTAACGAGCCTAAATTCATTTAAATCGGTCAAGGCATAAGGGAGTTAGAAGCATTTTACGCATGAGTGAGTTTCGTTGGTTGATGTCATCGTGTAGGTCTCGGTGAGACCTTTCCAACGGTACAACAATGATCAAAATCGGACCAGACATAAGGGAGCTAGAGCAATTTAAAGATTTTGGATTCTTTAAGGGGCAGATAATAACGGGGAGATCACTCAAATCATATACGACAAACTTTAAACCGATATATCTCGAGAACTAATAGAGCTAGACCCCTATATGTATATATTTTCTGAATCCGCGTGATCAGACCTTTTCCATGATACTCATGGGGTTCCGATCAGACTTGAACTAAATGAGATATAGTATTTTATAGGGACAATGGCGTCATTTCCGGCCGCCATCTTGGATCGATGTGTCTGAAACTCTCACCATTGCATAGACGAGCAAGTGATGCTATTTAGACACCGAGATTGTCCAAATCGGTCAAACACTAAGGGAGCTAGAGCAGTTTAAAGATTTTGGATTCCTTTAAGGGGCAGATAATAAGGGGGAGATCACTCGAATCATATACGACAAACTTTAAACCGATGTATCTCGAGAACTAATAGAGCTAGACCCCTATATGTATATATTTTCTGAATCAGCGCGACCAGACAAATCGTTTGTTATAGGTTTTATTCGGATCGGAGTGTATTGAATTTTGAGGGTTTAAATCCGCTCTAATGATCTAGTTCCACACTGGTTAAAAATCGAACCGTGAACCTAGGGTTCAAATGATAGCTGAGGATCTGTTCTAAAGTTTGAGATGGTTTATGGAAAAAGTGTCAGTGTAAACAGTTGTCCTAGAAGCTAAAAACGGTTGCGTGGTTTAACAGTTTTATTTGGTTTTCAAAGGCCTTTGATATTAAGAAAAGTAGCCCTAATACAGTGTATCCCCAGATGATGAACCCAGACTGGACCCAGACAAGTTCTGAGATGGAATCGTCGAAAGAAACGAGAACTAAAACTTCGGTAGCACCCTCAAAATACTACCTACCATCGAGCTATAAGTTTCAGCAAAGGGGAATTTTTCCGATATTTTAAAGATCTTGTAAAAACATTGGCCCACGTTCTTTTCAAAATGAAATTAGGCCTAATCCAAGTCCACCAATATTGACGTATAGGGCGCAACAGCCCTGATAGACTCCTTTTTATGTAAGCACTTGATAAAACTTGTTCATTCTTGCTTTAGCTACTGACAAGAACAGATCTATTTTAAATTTTTTCTCAAAATGGATTTCAAGACCATATTTAGTGGAATTAGCGCACTATATTTCTATATTGAAGTGTGCATTGGGGAATTAAATTCCTTTTTGCAGGTTGGATTTGGAAGATATCGATTTGGTAAATATTTTTATTATTTGATTATTTCCATAAAATTTAGAGGCTGTGATTTTGTCATTTAAATGTATGCAGAACAAGAAGGATATTAGGTTAAGAAAAAAAATCTGAAATTTAAAAGTGTACTTATTTATTACGTATAAAATTCGTATTTGTATACTAATTGACCAATTGAGATGAAAAATTATATTTCATGTTATATTCACCTGCATTTTGTCTAAAGCCTTACCTTAACATGTAAAACAGATAGTGAAAGTGAATCTCAATAGACCATTGTCCGTACTTCCGTCCCTAAATAAACAAAAATCAGACAGTGTGTCGACATTAACAATAGCTTATAAAACGTGTTCAGACACGTATGTGGATTGACGCATGCGGGCGAGCCATATCGGAAATACAATTTTGTCATTTGAGTTCAGGACGTTAAAGAGACAACATCGAAGGTACCTTTTTTTTATGTTTTTTTTCTACCGAATTTTTGTAATTCTTTGTGAGAAACTTCAAAGAGCATGGATGTGTCGTTAGACCGACTTAACCTTATAGACTTGACCGAGGGTCGTAGTAAGGTTAGGAATCGGCTCTTTGACTTGGTGTGGCGTTAAAGATGAGTCTAAGTGGGAAAATCTCCGTCTCGTAAAAGGGCCTGACCCTCAATGCCTGCGATCATTACTAGATAGAGTATACAAGTCAGCTCTGTATACTGTTAGGGTACTCACTTATACGACTCATTTTTAAAGCTATTTCTTTCCAAATTTATAACCAAAAGAAAAATCAATATTGTGCCAAAAAGGACATTTAAATAAATGGTCGTTTAAAAAAGAAAATAGGTCATCCAAAATGACTACTGGTCTAAAAATAAAAATTAGGTCATCCAAAATGGCTGTCCAAAAAGCAAGTCAAATTCTGCTAAAAATAGGTCATCCGAGATGGCCGCTGGTCTAAACATCCTTATATGCAAATAGTTACTAAAAAATAGTGACTAGGTCATCCAAGATGGCGCCCGTTTGTTTACAAGCAATCAGCACCATATCCCGTCCATCCTATCATCTTATTAAATTGTTTTCCAAAATAATGTCTTCCTTTTTCGATCTTATTTCCAGTAGGGTTCTGGATGCAACATTTGACACTTGACATCATAATCTGTTTATTAATAAATACAGACGCATGCTGAAAATATTCTGGACGATACAAATGCTTCTCCAATACGTGGTATGATAAGGTAAACTTCATTTTGAAGAATGATCCCATACTTACGTCTGGACCCTATCTTGGATTGAATCTACTCCCTGATTGGTCGATGCGTCCTGTAATCTGATTGGCTAAGAATCTTGGCTTTGGATTGGCTGAATTTCAATCCGTTTTAGGGGTTCAAGCTCGGGGTCCTTTTGTTCCCCAGCCATCTGCCATTTGAATAGGCTATTGTCTGACCTTCCGGTCCTATGTCAACAGAAGCCAGACACGCTGACGACTTGAAAAGGGATTAAGTTTGACAGTTAAATAGACCATTGTCCGTACTTCCGTCCCTAAATAAACAAAACCAGACAGTATGGCTACATTAACAAAAGACCATTGTTCAGATCTTCTGATGCCTATTATAGACTAAGCTGATGTAATGACTCTAAATATAGTTGATGATCACATGTCTAAATATAGCTTCACGCATGCGCATCCTTCTACCTTAAGACTCTGTTCTGGACTTAAGGTCTCATTTGAAAGTAGGACCTTGAGGAGTGCACATCGGAGAGAGGTAAATTTGTTTATTTATTTATCTTCTGGTAAGGAAAGGGCCTGACCCTCAATGCCCGCGAGTACTTACCAGTACGAGGTATACACGTCAGCTCTGTATACTGATCCTGATCCAACATGACTGATCCTGATCCAACATGGCCGATCCTCATTCAAAATGGAGGACTCCCCATACCCGCCGCGAAAACCCATGACGCACCTACAACTCCTTATATGCAAATGAGTTACTAAAAATAGTAACACGATGGCCGAAAGTAGGTCAAGATTGCCGCCGATTACGTCATCTTTGTTTACATCCAAACCGTCCCTTATACTACTCCAAGATATTAACTTTCGTTGATTTGTTATTGAATTTTATTGTTGCCATTTTAATTTCATTGAATTTCATTCCCAAATGTTCCATAGTTTAACGTTTTACACGTTTAATGATTAATTTCATTTTTGAGAAGATGCTGTGTTCATGGGCAAGCTTAGATCACCAACCGGTTTACCAGTACTTTCGGTGAGAAGCTGACTTAACTGCTTTGTACCGGGTGTGGCCCCCACGTGCCTGCATGACAGCTCTGCATCGCCGATGCATCGAGTTAATCAGTCGCGTGACAAATTGCTGTGGGATCCCTTGCCATTCTTGTTGGAGTGCAGCTTCAAGTTGGGCGACAGTTTGAGGCTGAACTGGTCGCGCACGTAATCGCCTACTCAACTTATCCCACAAATGTTTTATAGGGTTAAGGTCTGGGCTTAGGGACGGCCACGTCATAGCATTAAATGCCTGTTGTTGCAGAAATGCTGTGGTGATCCTTGCAGTATGGGGCCTGGCGTTGTCATGCTGGAACTGTTGCAGACCATGGTTTGCCATAAACGGCACAACAATTGGCTGCAAAATTGTTTCTTTGTATGTCACAGCATTTAACCGCCCTCGAACAAAGTGCAAAGGGGTTTTTGTGGCGTGCACTAACCCCACCGCCCCCCAAACCATAACCCCATCGCCACCTCACCGATCTGTGTCCCGGACACAGCTTTGGGCATATCGCTCTCTCCTTCGGCGGTAAACGCGTTCCCTGCCATCGGCATGATGGAGGTTGAATTTGCTTTCATCACTGAAAAGCACCGAATTCCAAAAGCAATTTGCGCGCCCCTGACGTGCAGTTGCCCAATTAAGTCGAGCTTGGCGATGGCGAGCTGTTAGAAGTGGTCCTTTATATGGACGCCTTGCTCTCATACCTGCTATGGCAATGCGCCGTCTAACAGTGTGAGAACTCACAGGACGGTTATGAGTACCAACTGTGGTTCTCGCAGTTTCAGTGGCCGGTCGAAAACGCTCGCGTGCGTGTTGTAAGCGCATGTACCGGTCTTGGTTCGGCGTGGTGACTTTTGGCCTACCAGTCCTTGGCCTGTCTGTTACATTTCCTTGTAACTGGTAGCGTCTCCACAACTGAATAATCGTGACCCTGGTAAATTGCAACAAACGCGCTACAAACCGCTGCGAACGACCAGCCTGAAACATTCCGATAGCTCGGTTTCTGTCAGCCACAGAGAGTCGTGCCATTATGGAACAGAAAATTCAACGTTGTGGTTTGTTGTGATAAACGACAGAAAGGTTAAATACTAATGTACAGCAATATTCGATAGTCCAATATGGTGCACTAGCAAAATTTGCAAAATCGACATGTAGCCTGAGTATGACTAGTTAAGCGTTTCAAAGTGTAATTTATCAACACTGTATTATTGTTCTGTAGGTAGAAACATGTTGTACACAGATTATAAGTCTGTATGATGAAAATTAAGACAACTATGGGCAATCAAAAACTGTATACTTTCTTTTGCCTCTCAGTATTATATATCAGTTGCAAACTGCAAAAGGGAAAATCCCACTGTGTAAAATACATAACATTCTTAACCTGACAGCGGGCATGTGTACACGATAATCACCTCATGTTCTGTTACAGTGCATGATGTGTTGAACATGCAACACGCCTTAGAGAAAGTGAGGCTTTATTACGTAGGTCTAGTATGCTATGTATGGAGCACTGGTATTTATAATATTTTTAACTGAATTCTTACGAAGATTGAGAGGAAAAAAAAGAGAAAGGAAATAGTTTCATCTTAAAGGCTTTGTAGGACCAGCGTTCAGTATAGGTCCAAGATCAGACCGCACCTTCTTAGCAGTATGATCGTGGCCCCACTGGTCCAAGTTTCGAGCCCTCGTCAAAAGTATTTATAATACATGCAAAAATAATTTACATTAACCAAGCAATTCGACAGCGGCCTATGTGCTGGAGCGGCCTATACGATATTTTTTTTATTTCTAAAATGGTTAAAATGAAAGGATGCGGCCTATTCAGTGCAGCGACTCATTGTCCGGAAAATACGGTAAAACGTTTAATCAGTGATTCTAGTAAATATGTTTTACCTTTGCCTGCTGCATAGTGTACGTGCAATAACTCTTTAGAACGACCGACAGCTTATAGCAAAAAGTACATGGTTTTATCACTACGAAAAGATACTCAGCGTCTTTGAAAAATTACAAGGAAGTTAATCCAAATGTAGCCTGGATTGGTGTAATGAAATAAGATGTCAAAATGTTCTAATATCCTTGTGCATTCTTTCAGGCCGTACTTAAAGGGCAACGGCACAGGGTCACTCTCGTGTCTGACATTGAAGAATTTGGAAACGATATACTATACAGAAAATCGAAATCTCAATACTTTCGGCGTTCTCCATTAACATTTACGGTGAGTTTGTACCGACGAATGAGCCCCACTTTCTTGTAAGTGTCTAAGAGCAGGCTAGTGTAACATTTTATTTTGTCCAAAACAGTTTGTTGTCAATCTTTGTGCATGAGGTCTTGCGTTAACGTACTGATTAAACGTAACGTCGGTGTGATTTCGTTAGAAATCCATTGTACAACTGGTCGCAATACTTCGTCGGTATTGCGTTTGACCAACTCGAATAGCTCAAGTGGTAGAGCGTAGGACTTGTAAACATCTGGACTTGAGGGTGTGAATTCGAGCCCCACGGCTGGCCATCTAAAATTACTAATTGTCTTTCGGATGAGGCGATAAATCGAGGTCCCCTGTTACGTTGCTATACACCGAACTCCTTTAAGAACCAGGCGTAACTTTGGATTGGCTTCGTCCTGTATATTGCACTATTCCCCCGTAACATAACTATATGGGCAATCGGAGGCGACTATGAATAAACAGAAAATCAAGCAATCAGTATTGTGTCAGATTTCCGTTAATAAGCAAAATAGGGGTGCTATAGCGCTATGACATTCCGCACCACACTCATATAAACATGGGTGTGAAATTTGCCAGGTATTGGTCAAGAACTCAGTATGATGACGGTCAGGATAAGTGTAACTTTAGCCCCTGAATCAATATGACAGTTATCGAACTTTCGTATGTATATACTTCAACGGCTATATTTTGCCTCTTACTTTTAAATGAAAGCCCCATGTAAGAACACGGAGTAGGTACAAATCAATCAGAATATCTGTTAATGGTATTTTGAATAAAATATAACTATGCTAAGTTAATATAGTTTATAATATAGTTAATAAGATTTAGTTATGCGTCGTTTTATACATACTCTCTATGAAGACAAAATAGTTTGATATTTTCCAGGTGATTTACCATAGCCGTAAACTTTACTTAAACGCCGATTGTGTCGATTGTGTAATTTGTTTGTTTGCTTGTGTTGTTTGAAACGCCGTTTTCATCATTTTTCAGTTTTATAGCGGCTGCCAATGCACCCATCCGTGCTTTTCTAGAGTTTCTTCTACCATTACTTCATACAATATTCTTCCCAAGCTACTGGCTACTTTCCAATACAACCGTCGTAAAAAACAATGATCAATAAAGCTTGTCACAATTACCATCATCAATCCTTGGACAGAAATTCGCTTTGCTGGGGATTCGAACCAGCCCCGCCCCCATCCCTACTTACAAATCCTGTACGCTACCGGGCTCGGTCTGTCACTTGTATATATGGCTCTCACGTGATAAACCTTTCATTATCAGTTTATATTATTGTTTATGTTTGGGATAACAGGTTTAAAATCATATACCGTGACGAGATAATTTATTAACCCAACTCGTCAGGGATCGTGGTTTTAAATATATATTCCCCAAAACAAACAATAATATAAAATGTTAATGAAAGGATTATCGAGTTATATAGCTCTCACTCAATAAGACTTTCATTACCAGTTTATATTATTGTTTATGTTTGGGATAACAGGTCAGTTTTAAAATCGTGAGAAGATAATTCATAAACCCAAAACGATCACGTTTATATTATCTCGTCATGGTTCGTGGTTTTAAACATATATTGCCAAAAGCAAACAATTATATAAACTGTTAATGAAAGGTTTATCGAGTTCGAGTTATACACAAGAAATTCAAACAACAACATAGAACGGGTATTGTGAACTTCAGAACTTGTGTTTTTATATGTATATTATATTTAGGAATGAAGTTAACTGCTTTACCTAAGTTTTATTATGCCCTGCCATGAGTGGGGGGATATAGTGTTACCCCTGACCGCGTGTGCGTGTGTGTGTATGTGTGTGTGTGTACGACGGTTGTCCAAGACGGATGTAGACTTATCTCATATCTCGACTATTTATCAACAGTTTAATACCAAAATTTTGTGACGTATCACTGGATGTGTCATTGATACATACTACAAATTTCATCCTGAATATCATCAAGAAAAACATTCTTACCAACTTTCATGAGTATTAGACTGAAAATACGTCTAGATCTTACACAAGGTTTTTCAAAGATTTGACCTAGTGACCTAGTTTTTGACCCACTTTCGAACTCGCCCGAGATATCATCAAGACAAACATCCTGACAGGGTTTCATGGATATCGAATTGAAATTATGGTTTTCTAAGGTTTGACCTAATGACCTAGTTTTTGACCCGACATGACAAGTTTTCAAACTCTTGTGAGCTATCATCAAGAGAAACATTCTGACCAACTTTCAAGAGTATTGGACTGAAAATGTGGCTTCTAGAGCATACACAATGTTTCTCAAAGATTTGACCTCGTGACATAGTTTTTGATTAGACATTACCAATTTTCAAACTCATCCGAGATCTCATCCAGAAAAACATTTTGCCAAAGTTTCATGAGTATTGAACCAAAAATGTGGCTTCTATGGTCTATATAAGATTTTTCTAACATTTGACCTGATGACCTAGTTTTTGACCCGACATGACCCATTTGCAAACTCATCTGAGATATCATCAAGACAAAACTGATTAATTTTCAAGCGTATTGGACTCAAATTTTGGCCTCTAGAACAAGAATTTTCAAAGACTGACCTATTGACCTAGTTTTTGACCAGACGTGACCCATTTTCATACTCGTCCGAGATATTCTGACCAAGTTTCATGAATATCGGACTGAATATGTGGCCTCTAGAGTGTACACAAGGTTTTTCTGAGATTTGATCTAGTGGCCTAGTTTTTAACTCGAAATGACCATCTTTTCGAAGTCGTCCGAGATATCATTAAGACAAACATTCTGACAAAGTTTCACGAGTATCGGATGAAAATGTGGCCTCTAGAGCGTACATAATGTAAAAGTTTGCGACGGACACACTTTGTGCTCATGTGAGCTGAAAAGTGGCCATCATGGATCCATAATTATGTAATGGCTTGTAATGGCTTGATTGGTACAATGCATCACGGAAATGCATTAAGCCCCCTTTTGCCAGAGCCTGACTCATAGTGATGATGTGGAGTGACATCTACAATGGCATAAGACAACAGTGTTTGTATAAGTATTAACACCTTGTCCAAAAATATGTTTTATTCAGTATGGTGGGATGACAGACATTGAGTATTATGCAGCTTTGGTGCAAAGTATTAACCGTTTACCACGCAGTCCAAACTTTAAACAACCCCGAAAAAGAAGCCTTTTGAAAACATTGCTGGAAAAGATGAAGATACTGGTAAAACAACATGTTCTCCTTTTCCCCTCAGTGTTTTCTACGTTTCGAAAAACAAACTTTAATTTTTCAGTCACATTCATTTTGTTGTCAGCAATTTGGATTTTTCTAAAATTTTGTCGTTTTGTTAAGTATTGATCTATTAATTACCTCTTGAAGTAAATCTGCAGCTAACAAATTTCGAAACACTTTTATAGACTGAATAATCGTTATGAATTAAGTTTGTATACATATGAGCCATGCTTCGGCAAAGAGGAGGGGGGGGGGGGGGTTAAAGGAATCTCCTTCATGCCACCCTCGTTAACCCAGGCGTGAAGTATTACCATTCATCACCCCTGTGACATTCAATTGCGAAACCGTCGTTTCTATGAATATTCATAAGATTGCGAATTTCACCCAGTAGCCAGTCGAATTGTCGATGACATAATGATATTCTCTTGTGGTGGAGGATAATCACATTTCTTCCGTTGTTATGAATAAACCGTGTAAAACCCACATCGTTATCAACGAATATGGCAGCCGCTGGTCGGCCTTCCTTCTGTGGCATTTGCTTTACGACAATCCAGGGCAGACATTACAAATCCTTGTATACAAAGGAAAATATTCAGAAATACAGCATCCTGTTGCAGTCAATAGGGATATGTAGCAGGGGTGATGTCATCCTCGTTGACCCAGTTCCGATGTATTCGGTAAACTACATTCATCGATTTGATTGGTTGTAGACGAGGTGAAAATAGAAATGATTGCATATAGCTGATAAAAATAGATTAAATTTTCTCACTGAAAAACTGAGATTACCAATCAAAATGCCTCATGAATAATTCATGAGAACGAGAAAACGTAGATAACCCAGGGGCGATGAATGTAGTTTACGGAATACATCGGAACTGGGTCAACGAGGATGCCTCATGCATGATACCAAAGAAGTCATCATACGGTTATGGATCACTAAAATCCATTGTATCTAACAACCAACAGAACCATGAGGCAGACTGGTCCTTTGACATGTAGGAAATTGACCAATGGCAAAAAAGGTTTCGATATTTTTCGCAGATGCATCAAATCCCTTTTTTACAGAGCATGGCTCATCTACTCATTACCACTTGCAATAGATTTGCAACTAAAAAATTTCAAAATATCCTAATGAAACATGACTAACCAACTGGAAATGGGGTGGGGGGGCGGGGAAGGGGTTGGTGGTGTTCTGTAAATAAGGTAATTGTGAAGAAAAAAAATTGTTGCAAGAGGAAAACTTGCATTTTATGTGCAATTTCTCCCTTTACCACAATGCTTTCGAAAGAATTGTGCTGTAGGAAAATAAGTATGTCCTTTGCAGGTATTATTGGGTGGACTTTCGTAAGTTCTAAATATATGGAACGGACAATTACGGACAATGATAATAAATCAGGTATTGCAATTCCAAAGCTGTTGTTGCAAGAATATCTGGCAATGAAGCAGAGAGCGAAGGTCCAAGATCAAACTGCAATTTCAGTGTTTTTGCTAGAGTGCGTCTCTTGCGTTTTTGACGCAACGATTTCTTCGCTGACGCACTAAAATTCGGCGTGTGCGTTTTTTTCTAACGCAACTAAAAATATCAGTTCGATCTAAACAATAGTTGCCCACCGCGACCTTGAGCCGAACAACTAGGGACAAAAGAAGGTTTTTCTGTGGAAATTGACGATTTCGTCGACCATGCCAATTTACATTGAGAGTTTATGTTACGGCGCCTAGCGTCTGAAACCGATTTTATTGATAATTACCAATAAATATGCCTGTACTGCACATAAGAGGATTAAAAACGCATACTTCCTACCAACTGCCTTGTTTCTTACGCATTCACATATTTGAAGCTCCGTTTAGTTATAACTGACTAGGTACGGAATAACCATAGAACGAACCCTTAGAAGGTGAATTTGTCGTCGCTTTCGACCATTTATCCATGTTTTAAACGTGTGCGGTCTGTGTATTCTAGACGCTCTCCAAAACAGAATGACAGACGAACCGAAAAAGAAAGAAGACGGTCATTGCTATTATGATCACCTGAGTTGATAAAGCTGAAGAGATCCTGGTTTTAATGATGTAAAACGCATGACTGTAAGTGACACACTTTTGGACCTGACATGGCCAAATTTTGAACTTGTCCAAGACATCATTAAGACAAACATTCTGACCATGAGTTTCATGAGTATCAGGCAGTAGTTGTAGTCTCTAGAGTGCACACAAGACTTTTCTAAGATTTAGCCCAGCGACCTACTTTTTGACCCGACATGACCCAATTTTAAACTTGTCTGAGATATTATCAAGACAAATAATCTGGCTAACTTTCATCAGTATCAGGCTAAAATGTGGCCACGAGAGCGCACACAAGCTTTTTTCTTTTTTCTTTTTTTTTCAAAAATTTGGCCCAGTGATCTACTGTTTGACCCGACATGACCAAATTTCGAAAATGTCTGAGATATCATGAAGACAAATAATTTGACATAATTTTGTTGAGTATCATGCTTAAAATGTGGCCTCTAGAATGCACACAAGCTCTTTCTAAGATTTGGCCCAGTGACCTACTTTTTGACCTCACATGACCCAATTTCGAAACTGTCCAAGATTTTATCATCACAAACATTATGGCCAAGTTTATGACTATCTGACTGATAGTGTGGCCTCTAGAGTGCACACAAAGTAAATCTTGACAACCCCGACGACGGACGACGCACGACGGACACAGCACGAGCACAAAAACTCACTTCGTGAGCCAAAAACACCACTAACTGGCGTAACTGCTACCCGGCGCAGGAAATCGCTTTAAAAAGTCATCTTAAACCTTTTTCAAAACCCTCACCTCCGATGAAGGCAAGAGTGTCTAAGTCCGGCGGGAAACACATGTATGTGCTCTTATGAAACGCCGAGGCATGCTGTTAGTGCACAGAGAACAAGACGGATAGACAGTCATTTCGTCATACTAAGGTAGACTGCAGATAAAATGCGCTATCATCCAAAACTGAGACTGCTTCCCTTATCAAAGCGTGCCAACTGTTTTAGCTCTTGCTCACTTCCGCGCAGATTAAGTTGCATCCAAAGGGCCGGGAATCTGACATTGGACCGATGTCATGACGCAAAAATACTGCAGAATGTGTCTTCCGTAACTCGATAAACAATTTCTACATTATGACGCACAACAAATGTATTGTCCTATAAAGGAGATGTATATATACTGGTGGTGACTGCAGAGAAAAGGTTTAAGATTACTTTGCAAAGCGACGTCCTGCAGCCGTTAGCAGTTAGTAGTGCTTTTTAATCCTTTGCAGGTAACTGCCCTTATTATGCCCCTGGCATAAAATGGCAAACGGGCCCTGTCCCTGTGTGTGTGTGTGTGTGTGTGTTCTTTGAAAAGGTGGTGTTCATGTCCGGCCCTTAACTTTGATGTGCATTGTTGGGTTTCAAAATGATTTGGCACAAATGATAGCCATAAACAGACATGTTGTAAGCAAAACAGTGTTGCCAGCTCAAAGGTCAAGGTCACAGTGCTTTGCGAAAAATTTTGCATACACAGTGTATAAAATATTTTTGGCAATAAGTACTGCTATAGGTTCTTATTTTACTTTGGAATTATACCATGACTGTTACCTTTGTCATGTGGCGGGGATATCCGTGTCGGTGGCCCATTTCTAGTTCTATATATTTCTATCTATTTTTGGCAATAAGTACTGCTATAGGTTCATATTTTACTTTGGAATCATACCATGACTGTTACCTTTGTCATGTGGCGGGTATATCCGTGTCGGTGGCCCATTTCTAGTTCTATATATTTCTACCGAAGACAGAATTAGAATAACCCTTACAAGGTGAAAAACTATCGCCACTGTACTATAAAAACTTTTCACTGACGCTGAGTATCGAAATAAAACAATTTATTCCCCTAAAGTAAACAGCTTTTGAAAACCTTATGAACGATTTTAATTACATTAAAACACTTTCCGTGCTTCAAATGATTCTAATTCCGTACTTTAAATATTTCTCCTTGCTGCCGTACTTACTAACCTTGATTTGATGTAGAAATTAGCCTGCAAAGTAATGGGTTAATTCTTAGAGAGCTACTCACGACTTTAGCTGTATGTGTAAACAATGTAAACCAGATCAGACTACTATTTTGTGGATAATAAGATCAAGATCAGGCTAAACGTTTCATGTCTGATCTTTCATCCTCACCGCTCGCTATTTTTGTACAATTACTCTGGCAATAAAACCACTTGCAGTATATTGTATGATTTTGATAAAACTATGTATGTTTGGAAATATTCATCGAACATTGTGCTATAATTCTTTCAATAGGAGTATTTTTTTTTTTTTGGGGGGGGGGCGGGGGGAAGGGGGCAAGTCTAGATTAACCCTTTCAACGTCATAGGCGAAAGCAGGGGCTTTTGCGGTGGAATAGATTAGGATCAGACTGCACATAACGTAAGGTCGAATACTTGATCCATCCATCCATCGATGTAAGTAAGCATGTCTATTTACCTGTCTGTCTGTCTACCTACTTATCTACCGGCCAAGGCGGGTAGCTCAGTGGTTAGCGTATCCGACTCGTGACCTGGTGGTCCCTGGTTCGATACCCGGTTGCGGCAAATTACCTCTCCGTTGCTTTTTCGCCTCTCATCTCTGATGCATGTGAGAAAGTAGTCACGGCTTGGAAAGGAAGTTGTACTGGTGAGAGAAAGCCAGGGAACACATGCTTAGGTGAAATGGGTGCCATGATATGACCTTACATGGTAAACAACAGTACAAAAGAACAAAGAAAACCTACCAACATCCCAACCTATACTTAAACGTGGTGTCACTTGTACATACAAATACATTCCAAAACAACAACAGAGAACGGGTATTATGAATGTTGGAATTGTTGAATATGTACGAATATGTTCTAGGAATGTAGTTTATTGTTTATAAGATTTATCGAAGTGTTATTTTGTATATTTCTGTCTAAAAACTATTTGGTTTAACCCATACCAAGTGGCACACAAAAGCCATTGAATACCTACCCTACCCTACCTGAGAAAAAAAAAAAAAAAAAACACTTACATCGCACAAAAAGTCGTGTCTCCATTGACACGGGTGTCCTTGTGTACTTATTGTTTCCCATACAGCGGTATATTCCTGTGTCAAAGCATGTGGCAATAGGTATTGTATACACGATCGCTAATGTCGAATTTTTCCCTGCTATTCTTTGAGCACCAATGTATGTTGTTGCATACAATTCCATGTCAGACGAGGGATTACTGTCAACAACACATCTAACTTCTATACTGGTATCATTCTCATCATAAGTGATGTTGCCTTCTTGCCCACCGATTGTAAAGTTAGAAATAGTTGTGGTATCTTGCAATAATGTCAAAATATCAATAAATTAATATAACCATTGATACCTGTGAGGCTGTGAAGCATGAATTGTTTAATAGAAGCGTGAAAGAAAGATATACATGGAAAGTATGCACAGCCGTGTGCGTTTGCTTTACAAAGCCACTTGGATGTTATGGTTTTTCTACTTCTTTGTAATTGCTCTAAGGTTAGAAATCTGGAAAAATTAACAATTCATTTCACTGAACATTATTCTCAGTTTCACTATTGAAACTCATAATTGTAATCATCGGTAAAAATACACCGAAAGATAAACTGACATGGTGAAAAGAAAGCACCCCTAATGGAACTCCACAAACTTGTCATGAAATTTGTACATACTTAAGCGCAGTACTACTTCGATTTGTTATAAAAAAAAAAAAAAAAAAAACAGCTATCTAATCTGTTCATCGGTATTTTTTTGAAATATGAAATCAAATATATGGAGGATATTTCTACCAGTGAAAGATCGCAATTTATTTCATCGAGTGAAGATGATCGGTAATATTTTCAGTCTGATACTAGTAGATGATTAAATACCAATTTGGAATTTTTTCCGTTTTTTATACATTCATCCCATCATTTAACCACCAACCCAACCATGCAAAACAAAAAATACTCTAAAAATCGCATAAAATACTCCAAAAAAACTGCTTTTGTTTTTATCCACGATTAACCACAAACACTGCATCCTCCTCTAAATCTAATTCCCCATTTTCCCCTTCAGACATCCAGACATCAAGAAAGCTAAATATGACAAGCCAACAAAATCATCATCTAAAATTTTCTTACTCCCACATACAAGAAGTAAGAAAATTGTAATATCAAGAACAGACCGATTCTCTTAAACGTTTTTACTTAAACTCGATTTTTAACTTAAATTTCTGAAAAAAAATTGTATTTTCACTAACCAGCTCGCTCAATGCATTGACTAACCAACAAGCTCACACATCCTCGAACTTCTCAAATCACATGAACACGTTTCGCTTTTGTTCACGCAAAGGCTAATCCCCCCACAGAAAAGTCATGACGTCTGTAGGACAAATTGACAAAAGCGGAAAACAAAAATTTAAAAAAAAATTGAAATATGATTGGATATGAGGAAAGATAATTGTGGAGAAAGATGCACCTTTTTGATAATCCAAAATATTATAACATGGTTGATAAAATACACGATTGTGTAACAAGAAAAAAATTAAAACTGGTAAAAGTTATATCAGTTCATATGATGGTGAAAGAGAAGAATATCGAGAATATTTTGGAGTAACCAAGGAATATTGTGAGCCAAACAAAGATATAATTTTTACTTTATACGAGCTAAAACCATTTTTTTACTACATGTTTAGCTGGTATAAAAAGTATGGTATGACTCTCGAAAATAAATTTCCGATGACAATTACAACATACTGGAAAGATCATAATCTTAACAATATTTTTAGAATAGATCCAGATCCCGGTCGTATAGTAGGACAAAAAGTTTTTACCGGATTCTATATTCCACCGATAGACGGAACTGAATTTTTAAAATCGTTCGAGAAAGGAATTAGAGAATTATGCATAAACGAAGATCGCGAACTTCAACCGAGCTCGCATAATAACAAGTTATTTATAATATTTCAAGATCCTTTTGTGGATGATCATAATCCTATATAGGTAAAGAGGTCTATGCATTTACTTTATATAGCGGTAGAGAGTGGGCTGAACTTTATGATTATTTAGGTGAAGATACCCTAGACATGAATATAATATATAATAGTTTATACGGAATAAATGAGGATGATATGTCGGAAGATACCGATTTTCCACCAACTGAGACCGAGGAAACATTTACCGAAGATTTCTGTGTTATTTGTTTAAACTTTTTTGTAATTGTGGTCATATATGCTTGTGCAGTTCTTGCGATGAAATATATAAAAAAGATACCTGCCCGATGTGTAAGAAGAAAAATAATATTAAAAGAAAACTGTAAATATATAACCCTTACAGGCCTATTGTACTTTTTTGTAATTGTGGTCATATATGCTTGTGCAGTTCTTGCGATGAAATATATAAAAAAGATACCTGCCCGATGTGTAAGAAGAAAAATAATATTAAAAGAAAACTGTAAATATATAACCCTTACAGGTTATATATTTTAATACGTTTTTGGTCTTGCTCCCTGTTGCTCATATTTCTTTCTATCTACTTCTGTTAGTTATTCAATCCTATAATGACCCAACGCTAAAGTATTCACCCCATCATCTAATATATACCTTTTGTCATCATCAGCACTTAATGCAATTTTATTAACTTCCTCCATAAAAACTTTATGTTTATAACTTCTAATCACATTCATCTTTCTGTATTGTTTTTTCTTTGTATTTAAACAAACTAAATAATCATCATGACTAATACTATTTTTAATCACGTTTTTCTTAATTCCTTTACATTTTTTCCCTTCATCTATCCAATGTTCTTTAAATATATCTTCATAGATTTTTCTTTTTCTTGTAGTCATTGTTCTTCTTTCTCTATTTAATAAATCATAAAAGATATAAAATCCTCCTTTTGAATTCTTTCTCACAAAACAGTTTAAAGTTGTAAAACTATACAACTTTGATCTTAATCCAACAAACTCTGTTATCTCTTTTCCATTAGTTTCATCCTTAAACTTACCTATCACCTTTTTATTTAAACCAACAGGAATACCAGAAGGATGACCATCCTTTGAAAATTCACTTGTATCAAACTTATTTTTAACATCACCCGATATATCCTTATAAAAATCTTCAGTCTCAATATCATACATTAAACTATCTGTATCAGTAATCAACAACTTTGCTTTATTTCCATACTTTGGTTTAATGTAACCATAATGAAAGTCATACATTATAGTTTTACTCAAATCGAGAATACACATTCCTAAATAAATCGGTTTGTTAAAAGTTAATCTTGTTTTACCCATGTGAATAGAAATTAAATTCTCATTAAAGATTGTTAGATGTTTAAAGTTTGGTTTATTTACAAACTTTCTTGCAGACTCTCTATTTCTAACGAGTTTAACATCCACTCGTTTTCTTATATTTTCCATCGTCTTTCCAAACACAGAATTATTCATCAATTTGAAAAAGTTTTTGTCAAATTCGGTCGCACCTTCTTTTGCCCGATTTTTCGTATTTAAATCGATATATGCTTTTAACCAATCACTTTCTTCAAACTTAAAAGCTCTATGAATCTTTTTTAGTTTTACACCAAGCGCCATATACTGTTTTAGATTTTTATGATGAAGAACATACTTTGTTTTATCACTCAAATTTGGAATTAATTTACTAACTTTGTTTACCACAATATTTTCAGGTGCCAGAGGGTAATCATTAAAGTAATCATGCAACTCTTTAGGAACTTCTAAATCAACCTCTAAAATGCATGGATATCGTTTCCAATTTTTTATTTGCGTTTCCGTCATCCATTTAAATTTACCAGTAGGAAGTTTCATACTCATTGCTTTACCATACATGTTATTACAATCTAAATACTTAATATATCTTCTAGGTAAATTTGGATTAAACAACTCGCCTATATATTTATTATTAGCCTTTGCATGTCTTTTGGTAACCATAGAGACACATCCTCTAATTCCTCGTTCAGAAGCATATCTTCATCAGAAAATAACTCCAACTCTACTTCAGTTTTTTTTAATGCTGCATCCCAAGTTAATCCGGTAGCCGTAAAATACCACACAGGATCCAATCCATAAATCTTAAAGCAAACCTCTCTAAAATTTTCAAAGATATCAGCTAAGAATAAAGTATCCGTTTTAATATACAAATCATGGTATTCTTCAATCGATTTCATTCCAAATGTTTCCCATACTTTTAATGCATGTTTATATTCATCATTCGTGATATCTTCACCCATTAATTCGGAGTAAAATGCTTCTTTCGATGGTAATCTCGTTTCTTTTAACTTTTCCAGTGAATCAATGTATTCATACGGATAAATCCCCTTTTTACGAAGAAGATTAAACTGTTTATCATCTTGGAAAAAACTACGAAAGTTTTTAAGTTGATCATCTTTAAGAAAACTAACAAGCTTACCTAAACTCATATCCATAAACTTAAAACTATCCAAAAACCTAATTTCTTTCGTTATATTTTTAGTTTCCCCCGTTTTTTTATCAATGTAATTACCAACGACACATTTTTTAGTAAAACTAATGTACTTTTCTTCATTGTTTGGAATTACATTAATATCACCTTCACTTACACCAAGATTCTTTATAAATAGATGACTATCATAACCCGATAGATTATGAAAGAAAACTGGAATAAAGTTTGGCTTACGAAATTTAAGATTACATTTTCTATGTGCAGCTCCCCTGAATTTACCAGTAAAATGACAATGATCTCTTACCTTTTCACCTTTATTTTTTTTTTTCTTCTTTAAAGGAGCATCTTCATCAACAATATCTTCTTCTTCCTCCACCACATCTTTAACGATATCCTCTTCCTCCACAATAATTTTATCCTCAAACCCCTCCCCACAAATATGACATTTTGTTGCTTCATTAAAAAGCATCATATCTTCTTCCGTAAATATCATTTCTTTCTCTGGTAAATTGAAAATTTCTTTAACTACTTTTTCTATTTCTTCTACAAATTTACTTGATACATCTTCCCCGGTATATTGCTCTAACCTTGAATTAAAAACATTTTCATCAAAGCTCTTTACATAGAAACAATATCCAGATGATTCATGATATTGTCGTTTTAATGTATAACTTTTACCCGGATCATCTGAAACGGTTTTATATTTTTTAATATATGACTCGAAATCAGCATAAATAACAAAAGGATGCCATTGTTGTTTAATCGTATTTTTAAACTTAATTGTATTACCTTTTTCTGGCATTACTACTTTAACCGTTTCATGATCAAAACAATACTCCTGATGTAGTTTTAATACATCTTCTCTCGTAAAATGACCTAAACAATTCCAACAAAAGTGAAGCTTATGACCATCTCTTGAAATTTTAGAACCTAACAAAGCACTCGGATTTTTAACCTAAACGTAATGACTATTTCCTAATTCATTCGTTAATAGCAAAAGAACAACGGTTAGTTCCCTATCAAATGTTTTCTGATTTCTAATCGGATAAATACCTGTTTGTTCATCATTACCTAAAACAACAATACTATATTTAGGATTTAATCTTTCAAACTTATCAATATCCGAAATTTTAACTGGAAAATCAATCCCATCCATATTTAAATCTTTTATTTGCTCTTTTAATTTAGAGTTGACCTTTGTTGAATTAATCATTACAGGAAATTCTGCTCTTTTTACGCAATAGGAAAAGCAAAACGAATCATCGGTATTCTTAATATTAATTAACCCATGTTTGTTATTGTTTTTCTTTAAATTTTCCGGTAAAGGCATCCACAAACCTGCCCACATTGGAGCGTATTCAGTAGAATATAAAGTTAAAGATATAACACGAACAAATCTCCACCCACTACCAGCTTCTATAAACGAATCCATGTTTTCCAAAATTCGATCCTTCATTATGTTGAGTAGTTCATTTTCATCGGTTCCCGCTAAATTAACTTCTTGCCTCGACCTAAATGGTCTATCAACTGTTTCATAATCTCCTCCATACCTTTGCATTCTACAGTAAAGACTCAACATAACTTTTGTTTGCTTGTTATTTCTTAAATATGATGTTATCGAAGATCTCGATGCCTCAAGAAAATCGAGTGGACCATATCCTCTGGCACCATCTATTACATGTTGTGTTGTGTAATTTCTAAATGCGGAAACCTCTTGTCTTAACTCAAAAGTATGTCTTCTTTCTGGAGGTCTCCATGGTTGTGGTGGTTCTCTAACAGGTGGTGGACTTGGTGGATGTGGTGGGTATTGTTCTCTAAGATTTGAAGTAATCTGATTAAAAACATGAGGAATCCGTTCCTCTCCCACATTGCTAGTTAGCCAATTAGTAAAATTAGTTACCCCTTGTCTAATGCGTTGAGGGACAACTCGTCTGTACATATTAGATGCAAGCCTTTGACTAGCATCGGTGAATCTTCTAAATAAAGAACTCATATTTATTTTAGCAACATTTTTTTTTAATTCAAATCTTATTATGTACAAACATAATAAGATTATCTTAAATAACAACGCTCATTTTATTCCCATCGCTCTGGAAATTAATCAACCTATCACTAAGTAAAACCGCATATGCTATGGTTCCAGCAGGAGGATTTACATCAAATGATGCCTTAATATGAATATCAGTTACGGAATATTTTAACTTTTCGCTTTGCTTCGATACGTCAAACACAAACAAAGGAAAAAGAGTTTTATAATCTGAAGGAGTAATATTAGGATTTGATACTAATTCATCCATGTTAAAAAACTTTTTTTCTAAACGAGGCAGCTTCGCCATATATTCTACTAATCTGATTAGCACCAAAATTTATATCGAAATCATAAGCCGGGTATTTTCTTGAGCCTAACATTACATAAATATTTTTAACATTTAAGTGGTCGAATATAGCTGGGTTTTGTTCTTGGTCATCACTTTTACCAGATTGAAAACCAACAATTAAAAAACCTGTTGAAGCCGGAACCATAATAGAGTCACTTTGTATCATTCTATATCCAACTGGAAATTTTTCTCTCTTTTCTATAAATTTACGAAGTTCCAGTTTATTACCAATTTCCGGCTCTACATGAGGCATAAACCAAGATACTTTCAGTAAATTAACTCGACCAGCATCGGTTCCACCAGCTCTAAAAATCGCATCATTGTCATCAATTCTTGCTAATGTAAGAGTTTGTTTCATACCATACAGAACTTTGTTGTAATCTTCACAAAAACCAAATATATGTTTTAAAGGGATCTTAAAACTAAAGGTTCCGACTGGATTAGAACTAAAAATATACTGTCTTCTTACTGTAAAACCACTTCTATCACCACCAGCAGCAACCTGCGTATCCTTATACCATAGTTGGTTTAACCCCTGTGATTTAGAAAAGTCATCCGGGTATTTTAACAGTCCAAGCATCGTTGTAACCTGACCGGGATAATTAATGGATTCTATCTCTTGTCCGCTAAGTTGGTATTTGATATTTTTAAACAGGTACATCAGACCGTTGTTTGTTAATGTAACATTGTTAGCCGCTCCTTAAACTGTTCCATCATTTTTTACTAATTCTCCTATGATTTGTAAATAAGACTCAGAAGGATGATAATAAATATCTTGAGTTTCGATTTCAATTCTTATATTTTCTCCCGAGTTGTTTAGATTGGTTCCTGTAATAGGATCATACTCATAATATTCGTACTCATCAATAGTATCATCTTTTATAATTGGTGTGTTAACAGCTAATATATCCATTTTATATATGCAATTATAATTTTTTAAGTTAAAAATTATAATTGAGTCTTAAATCATCTTAATCCCCGATCCACTGTTTAATTTCTTGACTAAATCTTGTATTGCAATGGCACTACCATCTATCAAGGTATTAATATCTTGCGTTGCGGGTTTTGTTGCTGACGGTTGATATTTTTCTAAAATCTTTTTAGATTTCGGAGTTAGAGCTTTTTGTACTAGTGTCTTTCCAGATCAACAGCAGCACTCTTTCCAACCTCTAATGCCTTTTTTGCTCCTTCCTTAGCAACACTTTTACCAACATCAAGAGCAGAAGATGCAATTTGTTTAGCTGCATTACTAGTAAAAAGTTTCGTTAAAAAACTAATCATACTATCAAAGATTCCAGCACCACCGTAAGAATAGTTTCTTTTAAATCCTCTTTTTTGTGATGTAATCATTTTATAATAGAGACATTAAATTTTTATAGCTCCTTGAATCAAATATACCTTGCCTTTTTAATTCATCGCATATACTTACCAACTCATTTCTTACTCCCGTATTGCCAGCTTCTTTACTCGCCATTAAAAGGTCTAATCTTTCTAACAATGCATTAGGGTCGGATGGGATAATGATAATTCCTTCCCCAGTTGCTTCACTATATTTTTCTCTTTCTGCTTTCATTTGATGATAAAGAGGTTTAATAAAAACATTGTATTTGATTCCACCACTGCTTTTAGGGGTTTTTTTTTTTGGATTATTATCATGAAAAATAACATTAGTTGTCCTTAATATTTTTTCATAATTTTTTAAATCCTCTGGGAAAAAGGTACGTTTTTTACTCGGATTTTTTGCCATAATAAGTTCCCATAATCCATCTGTTGATTTATATTTTTCAGCTCCAACCCAAATATAATCGCCATCAAAATCAATATTTGTTTTACCTATCTTATAATTAATACCTTTCCTCACAATACCAAATGTTTTATCGATATTTTTATTTCCATATTCTCTTTTTAATGTATTATATTGTTTATCTAACAATGTTAATTCCTCTTCCTCTTCAGGTATTAATTGTTGTTGTGGCAAACGTTGGGGTAACTGTTCAATCCCCTCTTTAATAGGTTTAAGCCCTTCTGTGATCTCCTTTGTTGAAGCTTTTTGCGTTTCTGTAATAGGCTTAAAAAACTTTGAAAGTCCCGTTTGTAATTCGATTTCACCCGTTCTCTCTGCGAGTTGACTATCCCTAATTCTTTTACTCATTGCGAGATATTCTTTTACAATTTGTTCCCTTTTCACAGGATCAGTTATCTTTAAAAACGACATTTTTAATACGTAATATATTGTTATATTACGTATTAGTTTCAACTGGGTTCAACGGTTCAACGTTAGTTAATTCGAACGAACATGACAACTTAAATTTAGGACATTTAACCCGCGGGATTATTTTTTTCCACCAATCTCCGAAAGGACTCACGCGCTTCTTGCCTCCCTTTTTCAATCAACGTTTTTTCGTTTTCAGCAGCTATCTTCTTTTTAAACCTTGATCTTATCTCATTCTTCATATTTTTGTATTTCTCCAATTCCCCCATGATTAATTTAAATTCATCATCAGATATATGATTATCGAGTAATGCTTTTGATATATGTGTTGATATTGTGTCAAGTTTGGTATCAGCAATCATTTTTAATTTCTGATGTTTTTCACCTTTACTTCTCGTTGTTCTTACTGAATATTTACCAGTAACGCTCATTAAACCGGTAACTAACGCAGTAGCTTCTAATGCAATTACAACTGGTATCGCAACTACGGTTGATAGTAATCCGATTCCACCAGCACCGCTTGCCATTGTCACGGTAATTAAAACTGTATCAATGTTATCCACTATATTTGCTGTTCTGAAATATTTTTTTGCGAGAGCATCTCTCTTTTGAATTTCGCTTTCGAGAAAACTCTGAACTTCAGATATCTTTTTTTAAACGGTATGAATGACCATCGTCATCGATAGGAGGTGCATTAGGCGTAATGCGTTCATTAGGTAAGTTCGGATATATTTTTTCTTTCATTTCCATTTTTAATTAGAGAGATATTTTTTTTAAAGCGTGTAGCAAACGTGACACAAAAACTCACCCTCTGCAATTTTTTTTAGCTCCAAACTCGAGTTATTCATAATAGTAATGGCAATATCATCAACATCGTTAAGAATAACTTCATTCGATAAACTTAAGAAGTTAACTTTTAAATGTTGAGACAAAGAGGTTAAAACAACACCCCTACTCACTGCAAAACCAAAGGCTAAATTCATTGACATCGTTTGACCCGGTTTTAATATTATCGGATGTTGAGCAAATATTTTCCAAAGAACGGGATTAACCTTTTCAGGAGGATATTTTACTTCAAAAGGTTTCCAAAAGATTGTTTTCGGTTGTATCAATCTAGGTTTGACTCCAAATTTATAAACATTCATCTCTTTTTTTATTATAATATTGCTCCTAATATAGGAATATTAGCGAATGGACTATTGGGACCTAAAAGAAGTCCTTTTCCATCATAAAACTTTCCTCCTTTTTTTAAATATAATCCATCACCGAGTTTTCCTCCTTTTTTCATCGGACCTAAGTAAAGTCCTTTTCCATCAGTTTCCACTTTGCAAATACATCCACCTTTTTTAGGATTTCCCATCGCTTTTTGTACTCCGGATGAAGCTAAACCGGATAAAGTACCAACACCTAATGCTGGTAAAACGGTTTTTACTATTGTGGGTAAAACTGATGATGCTAATCCTGCTAACATTCCGAGGAAGCCACCTTCTACTTTCATATTATGCTTAAGCTGTTTTTGTGTTATTTTAATCGTGGTTCCTCTTCCAGATTCATAAGCTCTCGTTATTTTCTTTGCTTGACTTTGGGTTATGGCTAATACATCATCATCTTGCAAATCACTATGATTTAAACGAATACTTACCGCACATTTGTTTTTTAAAGCGTGTTTAAGTTTATCTTTTTGCCCTTGAGATATATTAACTTTTACTGTAGTGTATTCTGTCATTTTATATCTATCTCGCTTCTCTCATATGTAATCTAATTGTTAGATTTTCTACTCTAAGGTTCAGTGAATTTCCATCTTGGTCGGTAATTGATACATTAAGATTATCTATTTTGTCCGATGTTAATGGTAGATAAACTAGATTTACCGGATTCTCTATTATTTTATACCCGGGGGAAACATTTGGGAAGAAATGAATGAAATCATTGATATCAACAAGGTCATAACTTCCTTCTGGTATTTTTATTTTTTCCCACAAAGCACCATTATCAGGAGAATAAACGAGAGTATTATTTCTAGAATCGATATTTGGAAAAGAGTAGTAAGTTTCGAGATTAACCAACGCTACTTCATATTCTTTATCCTTTTCTAATTGAAGCGGTGGAGTAAATCTTGTGTTGAAACTCGTTTTGTTGCTGCTTACTATAATTTGAAATGATGTTTTGTGGTCGGTGTTTTTAGCTATTTTTTCTAATAGTTGTACTTCCATCTTTTAATTTAATAATATATTATTTAACATGCTTTAAAAATATATCTTTGGTGTAAGATATATTTTTTAATAACAACTTCTTGTTGTATTACCAAAAATTATATTATTAAAATTTTTTTTACAGTCTTCATCAAATAAACAGTATATTTCATTTATCTTATCTATATATTTAATAATGTCTCTTCTATGTTTTCTATGTTTTTTATTAGTTTTATCTTCCTCTTCAGTCTCAAAAATCCTTCCACAACTGTTTACTTTAGAAAGCAATTCTGAAAGATGCTCTTGTAGAAAAAAAGTACATACATTTTTTTCATCCATACCTTTAAAACTTTTAGCATAAGATCTAAACTCATTTCCTAGATTTAAATGATTAATTACTTTTCTTAAATACCTTACTGTAGCATCTCCGAATTTTTCTTGTAATTTACTCGAAATATCATTAATTTTAGATATAATCTCATTTACATTAAGTTGATTTAAATTAACAACACTATTTTTGCTAATAATATCTTTTCTAAAAATTTGATTCGCCATTCTAGACAATATAGTGTTTTTCTTTTTAATTCATCTTCATTTTTTTTTTTTTTTTTTTTTTTTTTTTTAATTATACTGACATAGGTAAATAAAAGTTGTCAAATCCATTTCTGTACTTACCATTATCTTTGTTGCTGGTTAAATCAATGACTATAAATCCATGAGGTTTTTCCCAAACTTTTTTACAAAATTGGCGGAATTCTTCTTTAGGCATATCATCTCCTACATGATCACTATAGATATGATTAAGATTTTTTAAATCTTGTTTGAATAGACAAATAAAATTAGCATTTTTTCTAATCGTTTGCCGAGGTAATCTAAAATAATTTTGTGCTAGGTAAAAGCAATCGATATTACTATGTCTTCCTCGTACGTAATAACATTCGCATTTGTTTTGTTTTTCTAAAAGTAAATCATCGAATATCATTAGATTTTTGTTTTCAACGTTTAAATGTCTAGGATCAGGAACGTCGCTAGCATTTTCGAAAAACTGACAATTTATATCCGATTTCTTTTTAATCGTTTTTGCCCATTCTTCGACTAAAGCGGTTGGAGAAATATTTTTATCAAAAACTTCTTCTTTAATGCTAAACAGTTTTAGGATTAATTATTTCGGTATTTTTTCTTCAAATGCTTTTATAAGTATCCTATATTCCGGTTGAAATAAACTTTTTCCAAAAATGGAAAGATTGTCGTAATCTAACCAATCTGGTCTTAAAAGTAAATTAAGTAAAAGAGTCGTTTTTCCACATCCAGATTTACCTACAATAACTCCTCTAATGCTTTTGGGTAAAAATGTATGGTTAAATCTTTTTGTCTTCGGTTCATTCCAAGAGAAATTTGCAATTTCCATTTATATTAAATTAAAATTACTTAATATAAAATATGTATTGCGTAAAATGTAGAAAAAGAACAGAAACAACTAATATAGAAAATGTTATAACTAAAAATGGTAGGCATATGGAACGTGGTAGATGCGTTGTATGTGGGACAACAAAAACACAATTCGTAAAAAAATCTGGAGGATCGTTGTTAAACAAGGTAATTAATAATCTTCCGGCAGAAATGCATTTACCTGGTCATAATTTTACTGGTCCGGGGACTAAATTAAAGAAAAGATTAAATCCGGATTTAACCCCGAAGAAATGGAGCAAGCCTATAAATAGAGTTTATAAAGCTGCATATCATCATGATGTTTGCTATATGAAGCATGATGATACAGCAACCAGAAATGCTGTATGTGATAAAAATATGTTAAAAGAGTTAAAAGGTATCTATAATCCAACGATTAGGGAAAGAATGGAACGTGGATTAGTTTCCTCTTTGATTGGAACCAGAGCTAGATTCGGAATGGGAGTTAAAAAAAAAAGTTCGACATGTTAAATTTATCGGAAGAATTACACAAACCAGTTAAAAGAAAATTTAAGAAAAGAAGAGTTAGAGTAAATGGTATTGATAGGATATGGGCTGCGGATTTAGTAGATATGCAAGCGTTTTCTAAACTTAATCGTGGAGTAAAATATCTTCTTGCTGTCATTGATATCTTTTCAAAGTATGGATGGCTAATACCATTAAAAGATAAAACTGGAAAATCTGTTTCTATCACATTGAAGAACATCTTTAAGGAAAGAAAGCCTGAGAAAATGTGGGTGGATAAGGGTAAAGAGTTTTATAACAAAGAAGTTAAAGACTTGGTTGAATTATATTCTACTGAAAACGAGGAAAAATCCAGCGTTGTTGAGAGATGGATTAGAACAATGAAAGAAAAAATGTGGAAATATTGTTCTGCTCATTCAACAAATGTTTATATCGATGTATTACACGACCTCGTTAAAGAATATAACAACACTAGACATTCTTCTATTAAGATGACGCCAGTTGATGCGAGTAAGAAGAAGAATGAAAATAAAGTTTGGAGAACATTGTATCCTGATTATGATCAAGTAAGAGAAGATATTAAACCAAAGTTTTCTGTTGGAGATAAAGTAAGGATAAGTAAAAAGAAAAAGACCTTTGAAAAAGGCTATACCACGAGATGGACAGAAGAGGTTTTTTCAGTTTCTGAAGTAAAACATACATCGGCCATAACATATAAAATTAAAGACTTAAATGGAGAGGAAATAAAAGGAACATTTTATGAACCTGAACTGCAAAAAACGAGACAAGAGTTGTATAGGATAGAAAAGGTTATTAAAAGAGGAAAAAAGAAATCTCTCGTAAAGTGGAAAGGTTACTCTGATGAGTTTAATTCGTGGGTTGATAATAGTGCTATCGAAAATATTTAACATATAAAAATGTCACATATCTCAATCGATAACGTGATTTTACCGAACGAGCCTTTAAGCAATTTTGCTCTCGAGGATGCGGTAAATAAATTAAAGATAAAAAACTTTAGAGGAGTATTTTTTAGAGCCGATCTGCCTAAGAAAGTAAAAAACAAAGAATGTGGTATATTAAATCTTGATGATAGGAGTGGACCTGGTACTCATTGGGTTGCTTGGTATAAGAATGGTAAAACTAAAATCTATTTTGATAGTTATGGTATTCAGCCTCCTAATGAAATTATAGATTATTTAAAAAGTCCATTGCATTACAATAGCGATCAATTACAACAAGCGGGAGAAGTATTTTGCGGTCATTTATGCTTATACATCCTTAAAGAATTAAGTTTAGGTAATAAATTCCAAAATATTTTAAATAAACTTTTTTAACAATATAAAAACGATGCCTGTGGATAAATTTGGAACAATGGATGAGGTTAAAACGAGCGGTGATGGTGTGTCACTCGCTTACATAAGTAATAATTTTTTGCGTAAAGATGGAACAACTATCGCCACCGGTTCAATAAATATGAATGGTAATACATTAACTAGGGTTAGCAATCCAGTAAATCCTCAAGATGTTGCTACTAAGAACTATGTTGATGGCAACTCGGTGCTGTTGAATAAAAATGGAGGTTATCAAATGACTGGGTATTTAAACATGGGATTTAATAAAATAAAGAACATAGCTGATCCTGAGGAACCAAGTGAAGCAGCTACTAAAAAATATGTGGATAGTAGTGGTAGAGCAATAGTTCAGCAACAAGATGGTACTTTTTCTGCTGTTGCAGATATAAATATGAGGGGATATAGTTTATCAAATGTTATAGAACCTGCAGAACCACAAGATGTTGCAACAAAAAGATATGTAGATGTTGCTAATCGTGCCTTTATTTATGGTCCTGGTGGTTATATAGCAGGTGATGACGTTTCTATGGGTGGAAGGAGAATTAACAATGTTGGAACACCTATTGAAGATCAACAAGTTGCAAATAAGATTTACGTAGATAATGTTGTTGAAGTAGCTACTGCAGGTGATAATGCTTTAACAAGAAATCAACAAGGGACTTTTTTAGCATCCGGTAAAATAGATATGAACACTCATCCGATCACCGGATTACCAAATCCTACAGATCGTGATGCAGCTGCCAATAAAAATTATGTTGATAATGGTGGAGCTATTGTAAAAAATCCTGATGGAAGCTTTACAGCAATATCTAACGTAGATTTCCAAGGTTTTTCTATAAAAAATGCTGCAACACCTGTAGATGAAAGAGATTTAGCTACAAAATCCTATGTGGATAAAAAAGTATCTCTTCCTTCTCTCATAGGTCCTAAACCAATTATAAGCGTGTGTGCTGAAGAACAAGGTCCATTAGCAGATGGTAATTATGAGTTTTCCTTCGGTAATGGAAACACAGGAAGGAGTCACGGGATAGGAGGTTATTGTATGTCTGCTCCTGGTAGAATTATAAGAGGGTCTTTAATGGTTGTTAAAGGTTATAGGTTTTTGCATGAAGAGGCAAAAGTTAATTTAGTCATAAACGGAGTTGAACAGGTTGATTACTCCTTAATAAAAAGTTCTAAAGAAAAATGCAGTTGCGCAGTTTTTCCTCAACCTTTAGAAGTTGATCAATGCGATGTAATAAACTTTATAACGAGGTCAAGCAACCCAGATGCAAAAAATGCATATGTCTCGATATTAATAGAATTGGATTTGTAAGAAATATTTAACCTAGTAAAAGGTTAAATATTTAAATCTGTAAATTAATAGTCCTCTTCTTTTTCGTCTTCGCTTTCATCATCAGACCCTAACCCTTCCATAGAAGAAGAAGGTATTGTTTCTTTTTCATCTTTTATAGGATGTTTGACATTACTTTTATTTATAATAACCATTGAAAGGCTTGTTCGTACTTTAACTTTGGATGAGCTGATAAAAATATCCTCTATATTAACAAAAGCAATTACTTCACATGGTTTTTTAGTAAAAGAAAGAGGATCTATTTTTACTAAACCATTTTTATCTATGTCTTCTTTTCTATCATTAAAATCATGTTTTCTGTAAAAATTAGTGATAATATTAATACTTTCTATCCCATCTTCATTATAGTTTTTTGTATGTTTTAGTTTAGGGAAAAAAATAGGGTTTATATCATCTATAAAAATTTCTAAATTATTAAAGTTAATTTTCTTGCTTTTTGATGTCTTTTCTTTTAAAAAACTCGTAATACTTTCTATCGTTTCTTTGAACTTAGTTTCTTTTGGTTGGGGGTCTTTACTATTGTAAAAGCTTAACAAACTCATAAAGTACTCTGTTGGCTCTTTATCATTAAAAGGTTTAATACCATAAGAAAACAAGGAAGGAGTGCGAATCTGTAGGTTGTCTATTATTCCATCAGGATACTCATATTTAATCTTCATTGTTTGAAATTTATATCTTTTGTTTGCTTCTGGATTACACAAGATTAAATTTTTTATATCAAAGTCTTCTGGTTTTACAAAATTAATTGTTTCTTCCGCCATTTTTATAATATGTTAATTTTTTCTTTAATATAAAATTCAAAAAGTATTAAATAAAAATTTATTATAAAAAATGGAAAAACGAAAAGAAATACTAAAAAACAATTTTTTGATGCTGCGTAAACCTGATGCTATTGACTACGTTGTAAGTGTAATAGAAGATGCCTGCTCTAATCTTAAAAGATTAAAAGTTCTTTTTACGAGTGATGAAGAGATAGATGATTATGAAGAAGGTATTGATGATATATATATTGTTGCAAAAAGGCAAATCAAAAACTTTTTTACAGAGTATTATAAAGATAAGATTAATGAGTTTGAAATGAATAAAGAAAAAGAATTACTATAATATTCTAGTTGAAGTGTTTTATTAAAAATATATAATCTGTGAGGGTTATATATTTACATATTTATTACCTTCTTCTAAATGTATTATTTCCTAATCTTTTTCGATCATCTTCAAAATAATCTTGCACATCTTCATCAAAAAAGATGGCATTAATTTTTATTTTTTCATAAATTTTAAATATTTTTTCTCTCTGATTTCTATGTCTATGATTAGTTCTATCTTCTTCTTCTCTCTTAAACATTTCTCCTAAGTTACACATTTCTTCTTTATAATTCATAAGAAGATCTTTAAGAAAAAGTTTGTGTCTTTTTTCCTCATCAATTGTCATATAGTCTTTAGCATATTTTCTGTAATCACCGTTTAAATTATTCCTGTTTAAAACTTTTCTTATAAATCTTAATGATGTTGTATCTATTTTTTTCACATATTAAATTAACATATATTTCAACATTATGTAATAATTCGTTAATGGAAAATTCTGTATCACAGTATTGAAATGTTATTTGTTTTTTGAAAAATATTTTCTTTGGCATCTTACTCTACAATTATCTTTTCTCATATCAAATAACATTTTCAAAAATATTTAACACTTATAAGGTTAAATATTTATACATAATATATAATATTGTTTTGCGTTTTACAAAGAGGACAATAATGATCAACATTTACTTCAAAACATTCTCGACAAATGCATTTATGTCCACAATCAACGTATTCTGTGGTTGCTTCATTTTCTAAACATATAACACATTTTTCCTCAATAAATATTTTATCTCCATTAATTTTTTTCGGTTCATCCTCAAGAAAATAACCATCCGTAAAAATAATTGCTATAGATTGAATGGTTGCTTTTGTTATCATTGCAATAGGACTTATCTTTTCTATATAATCACAAATATTTTTATCTGAAATTATATTTTTAAATAAAAATGCTATTTCACCCTTAAAATTATTTTCTAAACCAATACCATACATAAATTCTAAATCATATTTAAATGGTAATGTATTTCTGGATAGTTCTCTACTTAAACAAAAGTATAACCCTGATTTTAGTCTTTTATACATTCTATCAATACCTGTAAAATTTGCTCTATTAAAAAAAAAACGCTACTGTTTTTTCATTTCGATTTTGATATTCATAATTAAAGGAAATAGGTTTGTCATCTAGACATCTTTCCAGAGTCTTTTTTTCTTTTTTGGTAAGCTTATTTAAAACGCTCATCCTACAATTATCTTTCCTCATATCCAATCATATTTTCAATTTTTTTAAATTTTTGTTTTCCGCTTTTGTCAATTTGTCCTACAGACGTCATGACTTTTCTGTGGGGGGATTAGCCTTTGCGTGAACAAAAGCGAAACGTGTTCATGTGATTTGAGAAGTTTGAGGATGTGTGAGCTTGTTGGTTAGTCAATGCATTGAGCGAGCTGGTTAGTCAAAATACAATTTTTTTTCAGAAATTTAAGTTAAAAATCGAGTTTAAGTAAAAACGTTTAAGAGAATCGGTCTGTTCTTGATATTACAATTTTCTTACTTCTTGTATGTGGGAGTAAGAAAATTTTAGATGATGATTTTGTTGGCTTGTCATATTTAGCTTTCTTGATGTCTGGATGTCTGAAGGGGAAAATGGGGAATTAGATTTAGAGGAGGATGCAGTGTTTGTGGTTAATCGTGGATAAAAACAAAAGCAGTTTTTTTGGAGTATTTTATGCGATTTTTAGAGTATTTTTTGTTTTGCATGGTTGGGTTGGTGGTTAAATGATGGGATGAATGTATAAAAAACGGAAAAAATTCCAAATTGGTATTTAATCATCTACTGATACTAAACAGATAAATATAATACAACTTGCAGAAGTATTTGATTTAAAAAGGAATCTTTGTGAAAAAGAAACCGATTTGTGATATGTCCTGTATTTTACAGGTATTTTACAAGTCTATATGTGTATATACATATGCATGCAGTTATGTGTGAGCAGGTATGTCTATGTTACATGCAAAAGGTTCATGAAACAGGCTTTTGTAATTTCTGCATATTTTAGTATTAATTTTGTCACTCATGTAACAACATTCAAAACATAAATATATAATGGGCCGGAGGCCTAATTTACTGAAATAAAATATGTTATGTCACGCGTGGCGCAGCTACGAGTGAAAATATTACCGTATGATGTTCACGAGATTAAATAAATTTCGACCATTCATCAAAAAATAAAACAAATATTCTGTTTATTTCATGCTTCTAACCCATTTTGGGGGGACTTGCGAAGTACAGGGGAACTGTCATTGTATCCATACTAGTGAGTTTACCAGTGAGTCCCAGTGAGTTTATCAATCGGTAAATTCATTGGTCGAAATGCTGACAAACACCATTATTTCCCGATAAACTACTGAAAAACATGAAATAAGTGCATATAAAGCATCGATAGCATTAAATTAGCATTTCTTTACGTATGAATCCACATAAGGAGCACTCATAACGTGCTTGCATAAGATGTTTGCTTAATACTAAATTTCAGTCAGTTGCTTCCTATAGGAACTCAATGAATGGTTGCATAATACAGGTTGGTTGCTTAATGGAGATAGCCACTAGGATAGGTTTTACTGTGTAACACAGAAATAAAAACTTAATAGGAAAGTATTAAAATATTTGCTTATTATCAGATCTACTTACATAACACATCCAAATAGAATGTTTGCGACACGTTTTTAGTGTAACCATGAAGTCCTGTAGGATTGATGAGGTTGGTGGCCTCTATTGTATAAAATCCAGCCTTACTTCTAGAGACGTTTTGTATAGTATGAGTAAAATTGTTAGCCAGTAAAATTTTACTTCCAGTTTCTGTTTTACTATACAGCCATTGGTATGATGCCCTGGGACTACCGTGAGTTAAAACTGTTGCAGTCAGAGGAACGTCTTTTCCTTCTACGGCACTTTGATTTTGATGTCGCTCGAACACGGCTGGATCTTTGTTGATGCATAAAGATACAGTAACAATGCAATCAACAACCCTTTATTTCACCATCTCCTCTAACATGAGGTGGTTTAAAACTAACATGTGGTTGCCAAAATGAATAAAATGATCATAAAAAAGTAACTAAAAAAAAAAAAAAAAAAACATACTTTTGCACTGAATGGTGATAATAATAAGAATAACAATAATCATAATTACAATGATAAATTTTTTGTAGATTGATTGCAGAATTGGGTGAATGTGAATACACAAGCATCCTTCATAACGTAAAGAAACCCTCAAGATTTAACGGTAATCCTTATACCACTTTTAAAACTCTTTAACAAACGACAAAAATATAAGCTTGTCCAAATTCAAAGCATTTGTATGACTCAAATTATGGATTCTGCCTATGATAGGATATGATAGGATAGAAAACATTGTCGGGAAAGGAGGAAATGCTGTTTCCCTGCTCAATCTCGTTTTCGCACAATGTTTTCAAAACTTTGTATCTTAGGGTCGTCAAAACTTGGGGATGTGTGGTAAATGACGCAATAACATTTAAACAGTTTTCACCCTTTGCGACAGGGAATAATAGAAATGTATAAGCACCGAGAGGAACGCATATTCTTAATTTTTCTCCATGTTTTCTTTTTGATGATACTGATGATAAATTATATCGTTAACAGCGTGATAATATTTTCGAAGATTTTTCTTCTTGCGAAAGAAACGAAAGAGATTTAAAGCACTGCGATAAAATGACGAATAGGACCTAGCTTAAAAAGAGCTAAGTTCTGTTTACTAAAAGTCATGAAACCCTAACATGAAGCACATCTATCATAACTGAAAATATGTTCTGCTTTAAATTACCGATAAAGGTGTATACAATCAGTATTCCGCCTCTTGTTTACTTTTTTTCTGGGAAGGGGGATGTTCAAAATATAATCTACTCAATCCTCACAACGAGCAATTAGGTATTTATACTCACAAAGAACGTCTACTGTTACATTATGGTTTAGAGTGCTATGCTGTGTTCTTCTATCCCCACAGGTATTAGTCATCGTAGTTTGTACAATACAAGTATATTGGTAATATGATGTTCCCTTAGCGTCGACAGAAGGCGATCTTTTTATGTCTGTAACTTTAAGAACTCCACTCACTGAACTAACTGCACCGGTCCATCCATAGGTGGGTGAAGGTAGGCCGTTAGAATTATTACAAGTCAGACGAAAGGATGAATTTTCAACGACACTAAACTGTGATTCCAAGATGCCAGTTTGTCCATTTGCCAGTATGTATCTAATATTGGGTACTTTCTGAGGTCCATCTGTAACGAAGAAAGCCGTGAACGATGTCTATATGTTACCCATTCATTACAATTTGCACAAAGACAGGAGATTAGGAGTACATTTTTGTATAACTATGCCAGTCATTTCATATAAGCTAAAGAGATTTAACGGAAAAGGCGTACTTTCCAACAGATTGTCCTAGCCTAGGATAAGAAGCATCAACACATCGTTCAAGCCTTTCAGAATTTTCAAACGTATTGTCAAAGACGCTCTTTTCTTAACGAGATTTAAAACTTTCTATAGATAAAACATGTCTGTCTACAGGGAATACATACGTGTAAATCATAATCTTATGATTATTAATATGGTTTTCCCTAATAGTGATGATGATTATTATTATTACTAGTATTTCATCTGAAGTATGGTTGATTATGAGATTTTCCTTGACGATAATGATGCCGGGTAGAAACGACGACGACGACGATGATGATGATAATGAAGATGATTTTCTTTTGAATGTTATCACACGACTATTAAATTTAAATATGAATTACTTTATTTGTTATGGGCCGATGGAATTTATTTACAACGAAAAATTTATAGTTTTGAGTTTTACTCACATAGTCGATTGACTTGGACAGAACTTGATGCTAATACCGAAGTATCATTTCCATACTCTGGCCTTAACACGTTACTGGCAACACAGTTGTACAAAATGTCACCTTCCGTGATAGTTACGGTGAAATTCTCCCCTTCAGTTCCATTCCAAGTATATTTGGGCTGCGGATCTCCATTAGCAAGGCATCTGAGGGACAGGTCATCGCCATGAATAACGTTAATAGTCCGACCAGTGATGTTGAGGTAATTGTTGTAACTGACACAGTAAGTATTCGGTGCCGTGGGACCGTCTGTGGGGATAAAAAATGACTGTATAGTTGTGCATTTGGTGTTTAGCGCAGTACGTAATCAAAATGATCAATTTCTGTCATTCCTGGTTACCAGTACGTTCCCGTGGTTTCTATTCCCAATACATCGCACAACACTCTTTCCAAGCTACTGAAGGCTTTTCGACACTGAAATCGTCGAAACAATGTTCAGATTAAAGACAACAATAACTCCTGTTACAATGATAGTCAGCTATCAGCTATTTAAACGAGTTTGGCTTAGCTAGGACCCGATCTCATAGCCCCTAGATAACTAGCCCTGTAGGTAACCAACAGAGCCACCAGGCTCGAAACTGCGCCAGTAAGAGTCGTGACAGAATCCAATGAAATGGTAGTGTAAGTTGTCTCATGGAATAAGAAGGAACGAATTTCAGACCTAGTAAACAGCGAGATTATTAAAATGATGATGGCTATTATTTTTGTTGTTGTTGTCGTGGAAAGCAATATTATCAAAAACCAGAAGAAAAAAACTTACATAAAATATGAAAATCTATATTTGATGAAGATTTTCCTGTAATATTTGTACTCGTTGCATTCATTGTATTAGAGGCAGTACATGTCAATGTAGAATTCTCGTTAACCACGGGGATGATGTTACTTCCAATTTTCACACTGTTTTTGTACAGCCATGTGTATGTTGGAGCTGGTTTACTGGTACTAGAACAAGTCACTGGTACAGCTGTATTGTTGATAACTTTAACTGTTCCATCTCGGTTTGACCCATTGATTGAAATTATCGGTGTAGAAGGGGGATCTGTACGTATGATACAAGAAATGAGTACCATATAGGCTCGAAGGTCTATAGAAATTACACGAGATCTCCACGAATTACAGCATTTCGAATACACGTATTTTTGACACAGTATTAACAAAACATACACTAGGGAAGGCAATTAACAAAACATACACTAGGGAAGGCCATAGGTAATATGCCTTCCATCTGAAATTAGTTGAGACAATATTATCTATACATACTATTTTGATAAAAACACCTGACTACTACATATGGCACAAATGAAACTACCACTCCAATTTGAACATGTCTTTTAAGACAATGAACATGTCTTTTCGTTAATGACGTTGAAAAGAGCAACAATTACTGATTAAAACATTCTCTTTTCCAGTCATGAATTCAGTTAGTATCTACATAAAACACGTTAATTGTCGTATTTGCCCGATAATGTGTTAAGGTTAGTGATCCGCCAATTGACCGAGTTGGGAATTTGAGCCAGAAACCTCCTGCAGTTTCAAAGACATCTAACAGACAAATATGATAGGAAGAGCCTGAAGAAACCTTGGCTGTTTTATTAATGTCTTTGTCCGCTCAATGCTCATTGATGTTCCAATGGTGAAACGGAGTTTTCATTTGTCTACTAAGGCCTCATTTGTTTTATTATTTCTTATTATTACTCGTTATTTGAAATTTTAAAGGAAAATCCATATGATTACACGAGATATTACACTTTTCCGTACACTTTTCGAACACCGCTCGTATACTCAGCCTGAGATATTTGCAGAAAAAGGCCATTAGAAATGAACCGGAAGAACAGAAGAAAATAAGAGAGCGTTCAGTAAGAAAAGGTTTCGAAGCCGAAATAGAGCTTCAACTCCTGTGGTCAGAACAACACGGAGAGAGGTACCAAACAATCGACACATCTATTTACGGTATAATCGCTGACAAAGCACACGGAGAGATAGCCAAGCTCCTTAAAAAATGGTGGAGTGAACAAACCGCTCGGAACGAAGGCATCTCCCAGCGGCGATGGAAGAAGAATGAGCATTGACTTGCACAGTATGAAAAATCATTTAAGTTAGAATTTAGTAATAAAAGCTCTTTCTTCAAAATCAAGGTGGAAAATCAATACACAAACAAGCAGTTATTTTCCAATGAACAGTTACCTGCAAAACGGACCGATATCATCACAACTTAAACAAACCATTAGCATAAAGCAGTACCAGCAGACCAAGCAACGGCAATTCTCTGGACAGACAAGAATTCATCAAGAACAGACCCCTACGAACGAATTTCAACAGATGAGACAACAACGTTGAAGAAACATTACAAAACAAAGTATTTAACAAGTAACGTTATTGACGTGTCTGACAATGAGCCTTTTTTAGGTCCCAGCGACAGTACATCAACCCTAACCTGACTGAAAGAGACAAATCTAACAAACATGTAAATATATTTAATCTCTCAAACAGAAAACTCACCGATACCGAAATCTGTCTACTTTCAAAAGGCTTCAAATTCAACCCAACTCCAACTAAGTCAAACTATCACGAATCAGATTCCGAAATTGCTGAATTCCATAGAAAACTTAAACTTGAAGAATTTTTTCACGATAAAAACTATGTGGATGATAACTCACTAGTTAGAAATAAAAGTGACTTTCAACCACAAAAGGGAAGAAACTTAGCTCTGGATACTTTTATAAATTTTACTAAAATCACACCAGTCAACAAACACATCGTCAAACCCGATATTTCAAAGAAAGAACACGAGGCCATTTACTCTTTACGTGATGATCAAACTATTGTAATCAAAGAGGCTGACAGAGGTAGGGGCATTGTCATAATGAACAAAGAGTTTTATAAAACACGGATCTTGGACATGTTACATGAAATAAAAATCTACGAAGAAGTCCCGCACGACTGCTCCATATTAAGAAAATACAAAATGTAATACGACTTGCTCATGAGATGACTCAAAACGAAATCGACTATTTGTTGAATTTTGAATTCGAACCAAGTTCATTTTATGGCCTACCAAAAATTCACAAAAATAATCTAATAAAAAATGTTTGTTGTGAGAAACCTGACAAATACGTTGAAATAAGTAATCCCGAAGATTTAAAATTCAGACCTATTGTGGCAGGACCAGTATGTGAAACACATACATGTAGATTAAGCAACCTTGTGGATATACTACTGAAACCATTTCTCAAGCATGTTAAAAGTTATGTAAGAGATGACACAGATTTCCTCCAGTATATTCCCAAAAGGATCAGCGAAAACACAATTTTAGTATCGTTTGATGTGACAAGTTTATGTACCAACATATCACATGAGCTTGGGGTGGAAGCAATAATATTTTGGCTAGACAAGTATCCGAAGCTAATCAACTGAAGGGTCACAAAAGAATTCTTGATAGAAAGTATGAAAATTATTCTGGAGAATAATAATTTCTCCTTTAATGACAAATTCTACAATCAAGAAAGAGGCACAGCAATGGGAACAAAGTTTGCGCCAACATACGCAACTCTAATCTTAAGGTTTTACAGGAAAAGTTGTATCATCAAACAGAAGAAATTTTTGAAAACGGCTTTGGCGAGATGCTTAAAGCCGCCTGGAGAAGATTTCTAGATGACTGCTTTGTCTTCTGAAAAAAATCCAGACAAGATCTAAACCTCTATTTTGACCTTCTGAATAACCTCCACCAAGGCATTAAATTCACCATGGAAATAAGTGAAATATCTCTACCGTTCCTCGATGTTCTGATAATTAAAGAACATACTGAAATAATTACAGACATATACCTTAAAGAAACAGACACTAAACACTATCTTAACCATTTTTCTTGCCATCCTAAACACACAAAGAACAGTATTCCGTATAATCTAGCCCGTAGAATATGCACAATTGTTTCTAATTCAGAAATCAGAATGAAACGATTACAAGAACTTAAACACTCACTAATCTCAAGAAAATACCCGATATCGCTTATTGAATCGGGTATAAAGAAGACTTTTAGTATCCCAAGGGATATCCTTATACAAGTCAAGACACACTCCAAAGAAAACACCATCCCTTATCTCTCAACCTTCAACCCAAATAATGCAGAAATGTTTGGCATATTCACAAATAACTTACATATTCTTTATTCTGATGATAAAATGAAACCAAATTAATAAAAAGTAAAAGACAACCGCCTAACTTAAAGAAACTATTAACATGTGCAAAATTCACAGAAGAGAGTAAAGACCAGAGAAAAGTTACAAATTGTGGTCGTCCAAATTGCAGTTTATGCTCATCTATGCCAAATGGTAGTTCAAACAACTTTAATGGAAAAGTCTTTAAAGTTAATGCAGACATGACCTGTGATGTACAAAATGTGATATATGTTATCACGTGCAATGGGTGTGGAAAATACTCCATTGGTCAAACAGGTGACAAACTAAGAACCTGTAGAACAACTCATGCACAACAAATAAGAGATCCCTCAACCAAACAAATTCCACTCAGCCATTATTTAGACTTATGCAGTAAAGACGAATTAAAGTTTAAACTATTCTCATTCTATAGAGTTAATTCCGAAAGCATTTCAGTCAGGTTAGCCAAAGAGAAATACTTCATAAAATGCTTTAAGCCCAAATTAAACCGTCTTCGTCGAAACGATTAATTATCTCCCCTGAATACTCGTCAATAACGTTGCTAACTTCATATAATTACCCCCCCTTCCGATTACACTCCATAGTTACATAACCACTGATGAGGCGTTAGCCGAAACATGTTTGTTTTTTTATACAGTTTATTAAATTTAGAATAGAGAATATTGAAAGTGCGTGACGTTTTAATAATACACCTACTAAACCTTGTGTCGGACCGGCATTTGCCGACTTTTCTGTTTCCATATATATGTATATATATCAAAACAGCAACCGAAGACTTTTTGATTTCAGATATTACCCCTAAAACAGACGTATTTATATTTTGTTCTGCGGGACACAATCTTGGCGAGAATCCCGATGCAGTTCTCATAATATCCAGCATAATCCACTCATACTAATTCATTCATGGGGTTGGAGGTTCAAATCAAAGATTTCCTTAAAATTCACGATGAAAAGTTACATGGCATTACTTTTAATTATTTCTGGTAGCCAGTCGATTGAAATACCAGAAAAACAATTCAAATGCTGTAAACACGCCGTGTATGACTCCTGTAGACCGCGCACGAGAGGTCGATTTGCCGATAGGCTAGCTTTCAAAAACACATTTTGGTTTTTATTTTTTCTAAAGTATTGTATTCGTGGACTAACTTTTGTTTAATATGTTTGTAATCAGAACACCTTGAAATAGAGAATAGATGGTTGGTGTCTTGGATGGGTTAAGTTTATCGGGCAAGGCGGAGGAATTTATCTGGTGAGCCGAAGGCGAACCGGATAAATTCCGGAGCCGAGCCCGATAAACTTAAACCATCCAAGACACCAACCATCTATTCTATTTATCCTGTCACGCACTCTGAAAGAACAAAACAAAACAAAAAACAAACATTGATATAAAGACCGTACCTCTTATTCAATATCTCATGGTACTGATACCATAAAATTCCGAAGCCGGGCCTGACAAACTTTCCTGGAATCAAAGACACTATGTTACCGTCTAATTCCCCAATCCACGACACTATTCTGTTTATCCTGTTTCTCATTTGTAATCAATCCTAAATCCGACTAGATAGAATATTTCGCTCGAAATTAAGGCACGTATTGACATCTTTCTCACTAGGAAATAAACACACAAATGGCGAACTGTGTAAAGCGCTTTGGGTATGCAGCTGCAAAAATGACGTCATAATTATATTAACTACGTCATAAACGTGACGTAAAACCTTGGAAGAATGTTGTGGCGAAGAATTCTATTTTATTTTAAATGATAAGAAAAATCAAAATGTGCATCGAATCTTAAGCGATAATTTTACTTCAAAATATTGATTTCGTATCGCGGTACCTAAAAAAAGGAGTTCCGGCTGGTCACATGACCAACTAGCCTAATAAACCTTGATCACGTGACCAACTGACATAATAAACCTAGTCACGTGGTCAAGTGACCGTATATCACCAAGTTTATATGACCCCCTGTTATACGACGGGATTTATAGAAGGTGACAGGATAAAAAAATAACACGAGCGATGGCTTAGATTTGCCAAAAGAAACGGCTTCAGGTCCTGTAAATTATTCGTAATTACCCCCCTTTTATAAGTTAAATAACACATTTTTTCCCATCGATTTATTTTCTCTGAAAGTAACAATAACATATTGGTGTGTTTAATTAATCATATTTCTGAGATCCCTTGTTTTTAGAGTCACGTGTGGAACATTGAACCTAATATGCCACTGCTTTTCGGTGCATATTTCAGCATATTAGTGCAAAATCACCATCGTTCAACATCTTTCAAACACTGAATGACATTCAAAGAAGACAGTGTAGATCAAAGATCAGACTCCACATTTTGTGCGGTCTGATCTTCATCTACACTTGCCGCAAAAACAACTATAGTTGTGAAAGGCGCTTTAAGGTTTCAGATAACAATGATTGTTATCTTCTGAAAGACAATTTACCCTTTACCACACAACCCCGACTTTAACTGCCCTGAGGAATATTGCTTTGAAAACATAGTGGGAAATCGAGAAAATGTTGGTAACAAGCATTTTCTCCTGTTTTCGCAATGTTTTCTATACATCCAAAGACAAAAACCATCATTTTATTCACTTTCATTTTGTCGTTTGCAAATGTTCTCAATTTAGGCAAGTCTAATATTTTGTCGTCTGTTAAAGAGTTACCATAAATCATATGATCAAAATTGAACATGTCAGCAAATTTTTGAAATCACATGAATCTAAAATTTCGTTATCTGGTAAAGAGTTACGCTTTAGCACATAACCCAACCCCCAAACCTTGAGGAATGATGCTTTTGAAAACAGGTCACACTAACATACGCCACAACAAGAATTTGAAAACATTTCGGAAAAAAAAGCAGCTCGTTAGAGCATTTTCTCCTTTTCTTACAATGAAGAGATAATCCAGAAAAAGGTAAAAAGATACAAATACCAATCATATCTTCATTTCGAGCAGGGATCTTATATACACAAGATCCCTGTTTCAAGAAAAAAAGATTTTTAGACTAGCAAAGCTAGTTTATAGGCATCAAGATTTACCTAGAGTCAAAGTAAACAGAAACCCCCACAGTTGCCAAATACTGCCTCACAGAAAAATACTTCTTTCTGTTATAAATCTTAATTCTTTCATATATGACAATTTTGACAAAAACCACTAAATCTCTACTACTCCAATTTGAACATGTCGTCTTACAAAGTAATAAACTGAACAAGATGTCATTTACAATGTACAAGATCTTTGCTTATATGTAAATTAAGTGACCTATGCAAAGCAGAGGATCACTTTTTCCTATACCATTGTAACGTTATGAATGAATCTATTAATAGACACACCTAGGTAACTTGTAGCAAATCCCAGTTACATTAACCCTCACTGGACCGGGAACCCTTGTCATGCCTTCAGTCATTCATTATTTAGATCATTGTCTACAGTAATAATGTTATGTTAAACTGTTATTCTAGTCTTGAATATTAATCCTTTACCAAACAATCCCAAGTTTTAACGATACTGGGGAAAATCCCTTTGAAAACATTGCGGGAAAAGGAGAAATATCGGTTAGTAACCATCATTTTCTCCTTTTCCCACCTTGTTTTCTACCCTTTTGGAATCAGGTTTCATCAGTTCAGCCACTTTTAATTTATGATCTGCAACAGCTTTGAATTTGGACTGGCGTAAAATTTTTCGTTTTGTAAAGAGAGTTAAATAGTTAACTACATCTTGTGCTCTTGGATATTGACTAATTTATTGCATGGTGTTTCACGGCGTTTTCAACATTATAACAGTGATATTGCGGCGGCCAGAGCACCTATCCATGCTTTTCTAGAGTTTCTTTTACCAGCACTACCGCGACTCAATGACGTTTTGCGGACAGTGTGGATTAAGATCAGACTGCGCTGAACATGCAGTCTGATCTTGGATCTACACTGTCCGATAAGAGGATATATTATTTTCTCCAAAATGTAACTTTGAAATAGCAATATTCAGGTGTTTACCATCGGCTTGAAAGTTTCGTTTACCATTTTTTAGCAGGTTAACGGTTTAACTTAAATTGGATTACAGTTAACCAATAGCACGCATAGCCCCGGCAGCTTAGTCGGTAGAGTACAGGACTTGGGAACAGGAGGTTGCTGGTTCGATCCCCGACTCGGCAAATTTCTTTCTGAGGATTGATGATGGTCATTGTGACAGGAATCATTTCTCTCTCACGTTTCGACGATGGTTATAACATAAATGTGGGAAAGCAGCCAGTGGCTTGGAAAGAATATTGTGCGGAGTACTGGTAAAAGAAACTTCAGGTAAGCATGGATATGTGCACTGTCCACTGCTACATAACTGAAATAATGTTGAAAACAGGGTTAAACACCATACAAACAATCAATCAATCAAATTCGCTAGTCTGTCAGTACTCTCAGTACTCTGATTACCTCATGCTGAAGTTTCTTTTTGGAAATGGCTCTCGTGGAGTGTCTGCGTTTTTCCTCTCTCCAATTTGGAGTTTCGAATAATGTTGGCACAGCGTCAGGTTTCAATCGTAGCCAAAAATTGCTGTAACCAACTGTCTTTGCTAGATTTGGACTTATTAAAAACTGACTGTCCTCAAAGTGTTTCAGACACAGTTTAGAGATATTCGTCGTTACTGTTCGATCCCGGTTTAAACATTGAATCCATAGCTTTCTCCTTTTTAATTCTCATGGAAATTTGAACATACTATTTCCTTGAATTCCCAAATCGACGTTACAGCCAAAGGCTGCACAAATTGTCATTTTATCGGTGTAAAGTTCCGTTTCACACTTGGATAAACCCGTCCGAATATCAGCATCCCTATGTAAAGGTAGAAGACCAAATGCCTCTATGACGTCACACAATCAGGGGAAGTAAGCGATGCACCATTTTAGGGCCGTAAATCATCGTGACAATTGAACCGTGGGTTATGTATGTTATCGAGTAGTAATTGCGGAAAATTACGCACAGATGTTTTACTGGCATCATTTACAGATTATTTAAGGGAAAAAAAAGCTGAGTAAAAAAAGTCGGATTTGTCCTTTAACGTCCATAATTCGACAGAAGAGACCTTTGTTACAACGTGTGCGCTGACTATCTCTTTACTCTTAACTTTCTTTTAACTATTATTTCTATTCGTATATAACATATTATATTGAATGTAAACAACTGCAATACGAATTTAAAATAATGTTTGTATATTATCCAGAAAGTAGAACTTGTACCCCAAAAAAGGCATTTTTGAAACATCGCCAATGAGCAAACCGAACTCTTGTCTGCGATCCACAAGAGCCATACACGGCATTTTTACATGGTTTTTAATTGATTTCCGGTACTTCAATCGACTTGCTACCAGAAATGATTATAAATGATCACATGTAAATCGTTATCATGAATTTTAAGCAAATCTTTGATTTGAATCTACAACGCCATGTATGAATGATTACAACTTGGTTACAATGCATATCGTATGTTCTGTATTGAGACTCTCCACAGAATTGTGGCATGCAAATAAAAAGATAGAATATGTATGCTGTTTTGGGTAATATCATAATTCAAAAAATGTTCGGTTTGCTGTTTTGCTCAGTATGTACATCAGACTGAGTTGACCACACACACACACACACACACACACACACACACATATATATATATAGTGTGTCGGACCGGCATTTGCCGAAATTTCGTTTCAGTCTCTCTCTCTCTCTCTCTCTCCATATATATATATATATATATGGAAACGTAAAATTCGGCAAATGCCGGTCCGACACAAGGTTTAGTAGGTTAACTGTGTTACTAAAACGTGATATCTTACATCATAGGTCATGGCTGCAATTACTTGGAAGACTTTTCCATTGAAGGTGTACGAACTACCGCTTGGCATATATCAACATTGACTACAGTTTGGACGCCCACAGTGACTTTTCTTGACCATTTCTGTGAATTTTTCACGTGTTAAGAGGTTCTTTAAGTTGTCTTTCACTTTTAATTAATTTGGTTCCATTCAAAACGTTTTTCATTTTATCATCAGAAAGGTGTGAGTTATTTGTGAAAATGCCAAACATTTCTGCTTTATTTGGGTTGAAGGTTGAGACATAAGGGATGTTTTTTTCTTTGATGATTGACTTGCATTAAAGTATTCCTTGGGATACTTAGAGCCTTCTTTATACCGATTACATGAGCGATATTGGGTATTTTCTTACGATTAGTATGTGTTTGAATTCTTCTAGTCGTTTTTTTCTGATATCTGAATTAGAGACAATTGTGCATATTCTACTAGATAACTTATACGGAATACTGTTCTTTGTATCTTTAGGGTGACAAGAAAAATAGTTCAGATATTGCTTAGTGTCTATCTTTTTAAAATTTATGTCTGTACTTATTTCAGTACGTTCTTTTAACGAGAGAGATTTTTCACTTATTTATAGTCAAAAGAACAAACAAGAGGTCAAGATCTTTTCTGGATTTTTTCCAAAAGACAAAGCAGTCGTTTCTTGTTGATTATAAGCATCTCGCCAAAGCCGTTTTCAAATATTTCTTCCGCTCGATGATATAAAGAAACCAATATATATATATATATATATATATATATATATTAGTCTGTGGATATATATATTAGTCTGTGGATGGTCACAAATACGGATAGGTATATCCGAAAGGGAAACATACGGAGAAAACTACAACTGGTTTATTTCTTCCTGAATGGATTAGTAAAAAAAAGAATATAATAAAAGCTTGGTTCAACCGGTTTCACGCTTGTTAGCGATCTTCAGGAAATGTCATATATATCTTTTTTTTTTTAATGGAAACGATGTCAAATAGACGTTGTACGTTAAATCAGATGACATCATTTCTTTTAACGTTATTTACTGTTAGTCTTCAATATTATCTCGATTTTAAAGCTGGTTTAAAGAATTTGATGAAAATTCTTTTTTTAGTTTTTCTTTTGCCCTTTGTCAGTTTTCATCTTGTAAAACAGAAATATCTTGAATCGGGGCTCTACTGATGGATAGATTGGTTACCTCCCCTGATACAGCAAGTGTATAGGGATCGGTACAGGCTAGTAAGAACGGGCGGAATTCTGCCTGTCTATTTTTAGAACAGCAATGTCGCGAGACTATTAGAGATTCAGGGGAGGTCACTCTCACTCGCTGAGCAGGAGATTTTCCAAAATTTGTGACATTACGAGTAAGTGAAATGTATTTTTGGTATCACCTTTAATGCTTGTGTCTGCTAATATCCTGTTTAGTTTCGATTACCAATTTCAAATTGTGCAAAATATCGCAGTGTTACCTATACAGCCAAATTGGAAATGTGTAAGCTTCTCTGATTGGCCATTCTGTGATATACATGTGGCTCAATGGAAAGCAACGACACAATAGCCTGTGCCAGTTGTGACCAGTTCATACTCATGGACAGGTAACTAGCAGTTGGCTGACTTTTAAAGAATGTAGGTTTACATCCTTTATCTGCTGGCGATGAACTGTAACTCTGTTTCTTAGATGGATTCCAATATCACCTATGTATTCATCGCCACCACCACTGCATTTCATCACATGAATTACATTCCTAACTTTACAGGACCGACCTTCTTCGATATGGAAGTTTAGGCGTTATTGATTGTGAATGAATTTTCTCCACTAGGTACGCACAAAGGCCGCACTTCGATCTTTGAACTTTTGCTAATTGTCGTAATTTGCATCTCATCCCGTTTTGCCCGTGTTAAGATATTTTTGAGATTACAGGGCTGTCTCTTGCTTTCGACGAAGTTTATACTTGAAAATATTACTCTCAAATAGGAGTCTCTGTGGAGAATCGGGTTGTTGAATTTGAGAACGCTATACATTTGATAATTTCTAGGGTTAAAAACTGATACAAATGGAATGACCATGTTGTCCGTAATTCTTCGTAAGTCAAGTTTAATGTTGTAGCTCTAGGTTTTCCGGTTTTTGGAGATTTTCTTTTAAAGATTTCCCTAAGAGCCCACGCAGAAAATGTTACCCCACGGACAAAACCATCTTTAAGCCTTTAATACAGTTTGGCTACTCTTGGTAAAAGTCCATAAAATGATGCTTCATACAACTAACAAATATTGGTGCCTTTAACCTGGAAGAGAAATTTTATTTAAAAAAAAAAAAATATATATAATATTAACCATTGTAAAGATTGTGACGACCGCGACAGGGACCAATTTTAACCCGCGAAACAAACTCGAGACAAAAGTTTGAATAATCATGGTACAAGTCTTCCGGATTATGATGCAATATAAATATAACATCTCAAAGCCTTGCGGTTTAGGAAAATATCAAAGATCTAAAATCATATAAGTTCTTGTGACCTTCAAGGCAGGGACCAATAAAAAAAAAAAAAAGACCAACAAAAACAAGAGGGCCATGATGGCCCTGGATCGCTCACCTGAGTCAATAGGTGAAATTTCACTCAAGGGGCATAATAACCCAATTTAAAACTCATCTGAGATATTGTTAAGACAAACATTCTGACAAACTGTCAGGTCGATTGAGCTGAAAATGTGGCCTCCGGAGTGTCCAAAATGTCTTTCTTCAATTTGACCTAGTGACCTAGTTTATGACCCTATTTGACCATATTTTAAACTCATCCGAGACATCAAAACAAACTTGTTGTCCAAGGTTCAGGTGAATTGGGCAAGAACTGCCGCCTCTAGAGTGCCCACAAAGTATTTCTGTAATTTGACCTAGTGACCTAGGTTATGACCCTATGTGACCCAATTTCAAATCCATTCAAAATATCATCAAGTCAAACATGCTGACAAATTTTCAGGTCAGTTGAGCAAAAACTGTGGCCTCTACAGTGCCACAATACATTTCTTTAATTTGACCTAGTGACCTAATTTATGACCCTATGAGACCCAATTTCTAACTGATCCGAGATATCATCAAGTCAAATATGTACACCAATTTTCAGGTCAATTTAGCTAGAATTGTGGCCTCTAGAGTGCCCACAAGGTATTTCTTCAATGTGACCCAGTGACATTGTTTATGACCCTATGTGACCCAATCTTGAACTCCTCCGAGATATAATCAAGACAAAAAATGTGGCCTCTAGAGTGCCCACAAGACATTTCTTTAATTCGACCTAGTGACCTACTTTATGACCCCAGATGACCCAATTTCAATCTCATCCGAGATTTAATTAAGGCAAACATTCTGATAAATTTTCAAGTCAATTGAGCACAAAATGTGGCTTCTAGAGTGCCCACAAGGTATTTTTTTTTTAATTTGACCTAGTTTATGACCCTTAGTGACCCAAATTCGAACTCGTCCAATATTCCATCAAGACAAACATTCTGACCAATTTTCAGGTCAATTTCGTAAGAAATGTGGCCTCTAGAGTGTCCACAAGGTATTTCTTTAATTTGACCTAGTGACCTAGTTTATGACCCCAGGTGACCAAATTTCAACTCACCCAAGATTTAATTAAGACAAACGCTTTAACCAATTTTCAAGTTAATTGAGCGAAAAATGTGGCCTCTAGGGTGTCCACAATGTATTTCTTTAATTTCACGTAGTGACCTACTTTATAACCCCAGGTGACCCAATTTCAAATTTGTCTAAGATTAAATTGAGAAAAACATTCTGACCAATTTTCAAGTCAATTGAGCGAAAAATATGGCCTCTAGAGTGCCCACAAGGTATTTCTTTAATTTGACAGTATGAGCTAGTTTTTGACCCCACATGACTTAGTTTCATTACCCGAGTTTTTATCAAGACAAACATTCTGACCAAGTTTCATGAGTACCAGACTGAAAATGTGACCTCTAGAGCGCACACAAGGTTTTTGTAAGACTTGACCTAGTGACCCAGTTTTTGCCCCCACATAATCCAATTTCGAACTTGTCCGAGATTTTATCAAGACAAAAATTCTGAACAATTTTCACAAGTATCAGACTGAAAATGTGGCCTCTTGAGCGGACACAATGTTTTTCTAAGATTTGACCTTGTGACATAGTTTTTGACCCCACATGACCCAATTTCAAACTCGTCCGAGATTTTATCAAGACAAACATTCTGACCAAATTTCACAAGTATCTGAGTAAAAATGTGGCCTCTAGAGCGCACACAAATTTTTTCTAAGACTTGACCTAGTGACCTAGTTTTAGACGCCACATGACCCAATTTCGAACTCGTCCGAGATGTTATCAAGACAAACATTCTGACCAAGTTTCACAAGTATCTGAGTGAAAATGTGGCCTCTAGAGCGCACACAAGGTTTTTCGAAGACTTGACCTAGTTTTTGACCCCACATGACCCAATTTCGAACTCGTCTGAGATTTTATCAAGACAAATATTCTGACTAAGTTTCATGAGGATCGGACCGAAAATGTGGCCTCTAGAGCGTATACAAGGTAAAAAGTTGACGACGGACGACGCACGCCGCACGACGGACGACGGACATAGCACGATCACAATAGCTCACCATGAGCACTTTGTGCTCAGGTGAGCTAAAAAATATAAGTCGAACAAGAGCACCACATGCAGGTGCCAACAATGGCTGTTGTTTTTCGACGGATAAAAAATTCCCCTAACAATTTTTGAAAAGGGTCACCCGAGGAACATTTCTGTGAAATTATTTCAAAATCTTACCAGCCGTTCCAGAGAAGAAGAATTAAGAAATTCCTCTTCATGTCCCTATAGTGCAAAAAGCCCCCACCACCAGAACCATGTTTCTTGACAGATCAAAATTTCGCGAACAATTTTTGAAAAGAGTCACCAAAGGAACATTTCTGTGAAATTATTTCAAAATCTTACCAGCGGTTTCAGAGAAGAAGAATTTTCAAGAATTTCTTCATGTTCGTATGGTGTAAAAAGCATCCATCACAGCCATCAGAGCCATGTTTCTTGACGGATCAAAATTTCTCGAACAATTTGCGAAAAGGGTCACCGGAACATTTCTGTGAAATTATTTCAAAATCATACCAGCCGTTTCAGAGAAGAAGAATTTTCGTTATTTGTGATGCATTTCATTAGCATGAAGAGAATTTGTTAACATTCTCGAAGCCTAACTGGACATAATGTTCCGGACTTAACTCTTACAGAAAAATCAAAGCGATGAAGGCGCTGAAGGCCTGTGCATCAGAATGGGTGAAGAGGGAGGAAGATTAGGCCCAGAAGCTCAAATTTGCTATCATATTTGTACAGGCTTAAAAACTGCTATCACATTTCTGCAGACTAATACGAAATATCTACATGTCTCATACTGACAGTCTGTGGAGTTGACAACAGAATGGAAAAACATAAAGACCAATATAATGAGGATATTTGTATAGCCTTGGCCTCGTGGTCGTTATGGATTGAAATGAGATAACTTTCAAAGGATTTTCTGTTTCCTGTTTTTTTTCCTTTACGTTGCTTTGGCAACAAATTAAACTGGTAACAAACCAAAATGAACAGCGTGCAAAAACTGCTGATAGAGGACAAGTCCAGGGAACATTTCTGGAAAGTGCAAAAAATCCACAATTGCCAAGCAATGAATCATATTTTTCTTTCATTTTAACATGTTCAATCTATAAGTTGAAATAGTATCCATGTCCTTTGAGCAATGACTAGGTAAAACACAAAGTCTTAAAAGGCTAATATCATAGAGCATAATTTGGTGTCTGAGAAGACAATTTTTTTTAAGTATTTCCTTTAACTTTTGGATTTTGGTTTCTATGGCAACAAATAAAGAGAGGTCCACATTCGGGCGCCAATGCTCGGCAACATTTGTGTTTGGTAACAAGAGCACCGTATGCGGGTGCCGACGCTCGGCTGCCGTTGGTTGATTTTCAGTGAAAATACAAAGTTGAAAAAGGGGCATAACCTGATAGTCATTTACCCTTATTGTTTATGTTTCCGTTTTGATAGTTAACAACTTGTCCAACTTTGAAATAAACATATTTAGTAATAACAAAGATATTGTAAAATGTCAAAGATTGTGCATGACGACGACACAAACGACGAAGATGATGACACTAGGGCTATGAAAATACCATGCCTCTAAAAACAGCTGACCTGATAGTTCTTAGTCGAAAAAGGGGCATAACTAATTACTTTGCCAAAAAAATGTTCTGGTTACCTGCCTCTGTTGTACTGATATAAATTCCCCTTTTAATCATTAACAAAAAGTCCAAGTTTGAAGTAAGTACATGTATCTTCATTAATGACAGATATGATAAAAAAAGTCAATGGTTCTGAAAACTGAAACTAATAAAAAAGGGCGTAACTGTGTCAAAAAATGATGGTTACCTACCCCTGTTATATGGGTACCCCTTTTGACAATTAGTAACTTGTCCAAGTTTGAAGTAAATATCTTCAGGAATATAAGAAATATTATGAAATGTCAAAATTTTTGCATGACGATAATGGCGCATAGGCTTGATGTTTTCTTCATAAACAGCTGAGCTAAAGACTACCAGTTGAGTTAAATCATACGGATGATACAAGACTGCTTAAGGAATACTTCTATAAAAAGGATTTGTCAAAATATCTTCTGTAAATGCCACTTTTCAATTTTCCACATTGAAAGTCTATGGAATCTCTTAGTTGCTATGATCAACCAAGTTGGAAAGCCGATTTTCATAAACAAGAGGGCTGTTGGACCTAAAACCCTCATCTGAGTAAATTCATCTAAGATTGATAAATTTGAAGAGCTCCTTGTTGTGATTATAGAAAACACAAATGAGCCATGTTCTGGCAAAAGGGGGTTTAATGCATTCGTGATATATCATTCCAAACGAGCCCTCATATATTTATGGATCCATAAATCATTTTGTTGAACAACCGACTGAATCATGACGTACACTGGTTCTTTGACATGCAAAAAATTTTGCCAAAAGCAAAAAGTTTCGACCCAGGTCAGCCTAAATACCTATGGAGATCAAGATCAGATTGCACTGAATGTCGAATCTGATCTTCAATAAAAACGCCCGCCAGTTACTTAACTCTTAAGCACACAATTCCGAGTTTTAAGGACTCTAAGGATATAGCCTCATGATAACTTTTGGAAAAGGAAGAAAATGCTCTCTTTTTTTCTTCAAGGTTTTCTGCTCTGTCACAGCCAATAACCAACATTTCAGCTAAATCTAACTTGCCGTCCGCAAATACTTTCAATTTAGACAAGTCCAAAATTTCATCGTTTTATAAAGATTAACTGGCTTTCAATGCCTCGTGCTACAAACAGTTTAATACATATTTGATATTGTATGCGCCGAGTTTGCTATGGGTCGAAATGGTTATAGGCCGAGATGTCATATCTAGACAACTCTGACAGGAAGAAATAAGGCATATATACCAATAAAATACATAGTTATAACTTCAGACACGAGGTGCACAGTAATTTTACGAAAATTGAAATCGTACCGATGTTTTGAGACACCTTTTTCAGAAAAAGAGCACGCCGTCTGCGTAGAATATGCTATCATTATTTGTTATTCACATGGTGTCTAGAGAAAGGACAAACGAACGATCCCGATTATTGCTCGGCAACAGCACTCGTCGCATCTCGGTCGATTGTGTACCTACATCTAAACATTTGATCAACGATCACCCAAGGCTTGCCAATTGTTTCTTTCACTGTTACAGCGCACTAATTTGTATTTATGAATAAGCTTACCAGGGCCAAAAATTCTCAGTCAACACTTTCATACGATTGAAATCACACATCTATCAAAGTTTGTTGTGAAATTAAACCTTAATGTGATGTTCAAATCGAAATACCTTTATTATTTTAAGGGGTCGTTTCTTTCAGCGTAGTGTGATGGATTGCAGGCGCTACTTTTTACTTTACTCGGGTTTTTCCGTAAATGCTTGGATAGGGTTAAAATTTTGGTATACGATTCCTATAGCCTTGGGCTTGGCAAGCCAAGCCCAGGCCAGTAATGGACGTAAGACTGAAACTACGTTTATTCTGCGGAGTTGAGTCTCAAACATTGTGTGAACCCAAGATTTGCGAACCCTACTTGAGTAGGTTGACGTTGGTGAAAAGCATCTCACAAAACCAACTCAAGTCAGAAAATGATTCCGTTAACGGATTTTAGCAAAATAGGAGACTCCAGTTTTTTCGTGATTTCAACTGGACCCACGACTTCATAGTCGAAAAGCACTTGGTAGAGGTCAGTAAGATGTTACTACACACCAAATATTACAGCCCCAGCACATACTGTTTGGAACAAAACTGTAGCTAAATGCAAAATTTGGTAATCCTATGCCTTATAACTAATAATAAGATTTTCTCAGCTTGCTATTCTTACCAAGTCAAATGATTTGGGTCTAAATAATAAATCTCTTAAATCATCGTTTAGAAAGATATTAGAGCTTTGAGTGTATAAATTCGGTCAGTAGTATATCCGCCTCTTTAAATGCAAACAAATGGGCGCCATCTTTGATGACCTAGTTACTATTTTTTGTAACTCATTTGCATATAAGGATGTGACTATTTTTAGACCAGCAGCCATCTTGGATGACCTATTTTTTTGGCGGAATTTGACGTGCTTTTTGGGCAGCCATTTTGGATTACCTAATTTTTATTTTTAGACAAGCACCCATTTTGGATGACCTTTTTTTTTCTTTTTTTTTTTTTTAGACGACCATTTATTTAAGTGTGCTTTTTGGCACAATGTTGATTTTTTTTGTTATAAATTTGGAGAGAAATAGCTTTAAAAATGAGTCGTATTAGCGAGTACCCTAACAGTATACAGAGCTGACTTGTATACTCTATCTAGTAATGATCGCGGGCATTGAGGGTCAGACCCTATTACGAGACGGAGATTTTCCCACTTAGACTCATCTTTAACGCCACACCAAGTCAAAGAGCCGATTCCTAACCGCACTACGACCCTCAGTCAAGTGTATAAGGTTAAGTCGGTCTAACGAAACATCCATGCTCTTTGAAGTTTCTCACAAAGAATTACAAAAATACGGTAGAAAAAAAAACGGTACCTTCGATGTTGTCCCTTTAATGTCCTGAACTCAAATGACAAAGGAGTATTTCCGATATGACCCGCACGCATGCGTCAATCCACATACAGTACAGTCCACGAGTTTTTTTCTCATTTCGCGCTCCGCGGTAGACTTAGCGCGGACCAAACGCCGCGATTTTAGAACACAGGTGAACGCGGACTAACGCGGACGACCGTTAAACGGGGCGATCCCTGGTGGACCACGACGGTCTGGTTACGCAATCATAACGACCGCGATGTCTCCGCCGCATGTCTTCAAAAGGATTCTTCGCTACGGGCCTTAAAATTCGGGATTATGTGGTAAAAAGTGAAATTAAGAGTAAAAATTTTACATCACAATGCACTAATTGATGAAATCGGGGAAGAAAGGGTGTTAAGTGTACACGACCTGCCAGCATAAATTTCTACAGTACATCACACAGACGTTGTGTGCACAATTCTTTTTAGATGTCGACATCAAAGAAATGCCGCTCAAACTTCACCCTTTCCATAAAATCTGACAATCCGTAATGGTTAATTTTTGACACTAAAATTATTGATTTGGCAACGTTTTTTTTTTTTTTTTTTTGTTTGTTTGTTTTTTTCGGATGTTCAGTGCAGTCTTGTAAATACGATACGATACGATTTTTTTTTTTTTTTTTTTTTTTTTTTTCCGGTCCGATGAAGCTAATAAGTAATCAGCGCACTGGAATATCCACGCCATGCCATGTCAAACACAACTTTTATTATTTTTAGGATCGTAATAAATCATCTGTACATAAGTGTGAGCAAATCTCTCTGTAAAATAACCATTAAATTACGGACGATTTTCATTAATAAAATAGCTTTTTTTGCAGGCAGGAGGAAAAAAGCCAAAATATTGCAAAGTAAGGCCTGATGTGGGTCAGAATATTTCACACATTGTCAGCCTGTTCCTATCCAATATCAATATAGTGTTGAGCACTATTCTCAACATGATTCCAGTCATCTCAAGGCTGCCAGCTAGTGCATCAGCATCTGTTTTCTAGTACTTTGTAAAATTATTTTGCTAAGGAAGAAAAAAATACTCAGTTGTGACAAAGAATGAATCCTGTCGCAATGACGATTATCAATCCTCGAAAAGAGTTTTGCTGAGCTGGGATTCGGCGTCACAACCCTGCATTTCTAGCCAGCTAACATACTCGGTTCAAGTTCTGAAATATTATGGAAGGGTCTTATGAAGATCACTGGTTAAAGTGTTAAGTTTATAACGAACTAAAGCTAAGCGCATTAAACTTTGCAAAGTTTAAGTGTGAAGGGTAATAAGGGTTTGATTAACAAAAAACATTAAAATGGCAAGATAAAGACTACCACCCTCCGAATTTTGCTGATCTTATTCTAAAGAAGGAAGATACCGGTAGATAAAATTGACCATTGGCCCATGAACAGACGGCAAATTTTAAACTAAATATTGAAAGCATTTGCAGACGATAAAGTAATATGGCCCAAATGAATGAATTTGTCTCAGAAAGGGTAGAATACACTGTGGGGAAAATGTTACTAACATTTTTTTTCTTTTTCCCGCAACGTTTCCCGAAGGCTTCTACGGGTCGAAAACTCGGGATTGTGAGGTAATGGGTTTATCAGTGGGAAAAAATTATATCCATTTGTGCAATGTAACTCTTACTAGGTTTTTTTTAATTTTTTTAAAGATACATTTATACTCGTTCTCAGCCTGTTTTTAACCCATTTCATCTTTACTTTATGAAACTGTAATATATTCTTGTATCTTCATGCCAAATGCTGCCCTGACGGTTGTATGGTTGCAGAGATTACGTGAGATTGAAAATGCATTTCATTTTCTGAAGGCCTCCAAAGAGATCACTGCTATCGTATCCCGTGTTAAATGAGGGCAAATCCCTTGCGTTTTACCTATCCCTACATCAGATGTATTGGTAATTTATCTATGTTTACACAGCTGACTAAATTCTGAGCCATTCTACACAATATCAAGTTTTAAGTGCGTTTTTACTGTCTAGCTGTAAGGCTGTATCTTTAATAAAAGCCTCGTACATGTGATAAAATGAAGAAGCGAACGTGATGATTGCTTTCGATTCTAAAGACTGATATATATTTCTATGATCGCGACCTATTATCGTTTGTCTTGTCTACGAGAGAATATTTAGTCATTTTCTAAAGAACATAGGGTTATAAGGGTTCCATAAACAAATGACACGTGTATTGTTAACTCTTAACTAGACGACAAAATCTAATAACATTTGCAGATGACAGACTAAATGAAGGAGTAATTCAAACAATGAAATTTGTCTTTCTAGTGGCAGAAAACAATGTTGGAGAAGGAGAAACTGCATATAACCAGCACATTTTCTTCTCTCACACAGGACTCCAAAGCTTACAATCTCGGGGCCCTTAAAACTTGGGATTATTTGGTAAAGGGTAAATGTACGAGTAATTCAAACAATGAAAATTGTCTTTCTAGTGGCAGAAAACATTGTTGTAGAAGGAGAAACTGCTTATAACCAGCACATTTTCTTCTCCCACACAGGTTTCCAAAGCCTACTATCTCGGGACCCTTAAAACTTGGGATTATGTGGTAAAGGGTTAATGATATCAGGACAACCTCCCTCTGTATTTCTTGCCACATTTGGCGGTCGGGGTGTAGAAAAACTTTCACCCTTAACCCGTACAGCATCGAATAAATGGAACTGAAAGATGTTGTCTGTAAAGAAGATGAAGATTATTAACTTTTCAATATTGTTTTGACATGTCAGAGAGGATCTAAATTCGGACAGCATGTTGTCCGATCTTGGTCTGCACTATTAAGCTTTGCAATCTAAGCATCGATTATTTACCACAGGACAGACTTCTAAGTTCGTCAATAATTTGAAATGCGATTTGTCATTTTGGGGGGAAAAAAAAAAAGAAAAAAAAAAAAAAAAAAAGGTTGGAAATACAGAAATTGCTTGCTACCTGCATTTTTCTCCTTTTCCCTCAAAGTTTTCAAAAGCCGAATAGTATAGGTTGGTAAAGGGTGAAGACGGCGAGTGCAACTTCATTCCTTCAATCACGTCTACAGACTATGTAGATCAAGATCAGACTGCATGTTAAATTGCAATCTTCTGCTACTGTATACACTCTGTGAGTTTCTCAAGTCGAGACAACCTTTGAGATGGGTTATTCTTGGTTCTTTGATCATAAGAATTACATGCATTTTTGTAGCCCTTTTAGGTACCAACAATCCCCAGTTTAAAAGAGCCAGAGTAAAAAGGTTTCGAAAACATCGTAGGAAAATGAGAAAATGTCAGTATAAAGGCCCGACTGCGACAAAAAGAAATTTTTAGAAATGCAGGAGTTAAAATGCATTTGAATTTAAATCGTAACACTTGGATGTGTGGTAAAAAATATTCCGAGTATGACAATCTGTGTGATCGGTCCAAATGTAAGTTGCAGGCAGAAAAATGATTTCAAAGTCAAGCAAAAAGTAAGCAGAGGATAGAGTGACCTGGCAACTTTTAACCTAATTTTTAAATTAATTTCTATGCCAGCGACTTACACTCTAGACCGATGAGTTGCTGTCAGAATTTTTACAGATATCATGGATTGGGTTCAAACTATGAATTATGCAATATCTGATCTTTCATGTTCACTCTCAGCAGACTAGTGACTTACCCGATCTATTTTTGGAATTCTTTCCTACGGATGATGTCGATTCTATCTGTGCCATGCTCTATGAAAAAGTGGTTTAATGCATATAGAAAAAAGTATCAACGGAGACCGCGCAGGCTGACTGGTATCGCAACGCTTTGCTTTTGGTTAATTTTTCTGTGTGTCAAAGGACGATTCTTCTTCATGAGTCATGGCTAAGTCGGTTGTTAGACAAAAGGGATTTTATGAATCCATATTTTCTGATGACTTGCGTGGTATGATGTACATCGCGGATATGTATTAAAATCCCATATGCCAGAGCACGGTTCATGTATTTTGCACTCAACGGGGAAATAACTGTTTGTTTGTTCTCAAAGGCCATCCGGTTATCAATTTGAAGTGAAACGACTTTTTATTAATAAAGGTGTGTTTCTTTATTTTCTTATTTTAAATGATTGCTATTTACTTCGAAATGTCATATCGTTTTTTTTCCAAAATTGATAACGCAATAGGAAAGATTGGGAGAAGAGGATTTAATAATGTAGCAAATATTTTCCATGAAGCATTGAATTTAATATTGAAGTGAAAGTATTGGTAGGAAAGAGACTACAGTTTCTGGGCTGTTTAAATATATATATATAAAAATCTTTCATAATCTCGGACATTTTAAATCGAAGATGATACTGCATCTTGTCTGATCTTGGTCTACACTGCAAAAACAACTTTACACTGTAAGTAGTTTTAAGATGCTGAAGACAACTCCAGTCACGTTTAAAGAACAGAACAGAACATTTTATTGACTTGACTTGTGCAGATAATCATCACATAATACATTGTTTGTCATCAAAGTTTACGTGAATTATGCATCAGGAAAATAAAATCTTATAAATGTGATAAACATATGTCGAAGAATATAAGAAGACATGGCTACTGAACAAAGTGTATATAGAGGTTAAAATTGCAATACTGGTACTGACACCAGTACTGGTAACATCTCATACAGTATTGAAAATAAGAACAAATTAAGCACCTGTCAGATCATTAAGTAAGGAAAAGCAGCTGACACTGAAGATCAAGATTCTGTTGAAAGTTACATCCATTCCTGTATGGTACGAAACATCCTAATACTTTGAGAGATTCGAGACATTCGATATAACCGTCGTTCGTCCAAATTATAGACTTAAAGATACATCCTTAAAGCCAGAGATAAGAAACGCTATTTAAACTTGCACGTGTGTAGAATGACTCAGAATTTGGTCAAATGTGTAAAGATAGATGATTTACCAAAAAACATGGTGTAAGGGATGGAAAACTCAACATATTTGTCCTCATTTAAAACTGGAACCGACAACAGTGATTTCTTTGAAAGCATCGGGAAAAAATGCATTTTCTGTCTGTCGTAATCTGTGCAACCTTGCAGCCGCCAGGGGAAAAATTTAGCATGAAGATACAAGTGAAATTATAGTTTCATAAATTAATGACGAAGTGGGTTAAAAACTGGCTGAAAATAAGTAAAGATGTATCTTTAAGCAATTGTAGATGGAATAGGATCCGCCAATATAGGCCTAATTCCTAAATGGCAGTATGATGAGAGAGAGAGAGAGAGAGAGAGAGAGAGAGAGATGCATTTTTTCTTCTTTTTTTTTTTTTTTTTTTTTGAAACAAAATACTGTGGTAAAAGAGGGGGAAAAAAATCCACACATTTTCGAGCAACACATTTTTACACGTCTAGAAATTCGCTGCTATTGCGAATGTTTTTAAAATAGTTTCTTGCAGAAAATAAACGGATATAAAGATAATCCAACATCGGTATCTGAGTCACATATTATCAAAAAGGGTTAGATTAGGTCCTATAAAAAAGTGTCAGTCAGTTTCATATGACACGTGCGTATGGAACTAACAACTGGGACAGTACTTCACACTGCCGCAGTGCTATACCAACATCAAAGGAATACCGATTTAACCAACCCTTCCCCCTCGTTTGTGTAAAGTTTGTATATACGCATACGTTGTTTGAGTAGCAATGAAAAGAACGGACTTGTGTTGAAGATTTTAATAGGAATATCCAATTTAGAATTTGGACTGTTTTTTTTTTTTTTTTTTGACGATCCAACCTGTAATTTGAAAGGGTTAGAAATATAAAGCGGTTTTATTCATTAAACTGTGATTTCCTAACTTCAAAAGACGGAGAAATCTGGGGCGAAAACAGCATGGTAATATACCGGGTAGCATATTTTGTAGCATTGTCTTTCAGTTTGTATTTATTAATACAATAAATTACAAAGGGACTAATAATTGCAATGATTGTAACCGCTAATGAATGATTATAAAATGCGTGTAATATAAATGTGTCTACAAGGTAGAAACCTTTTTTTTTTTTTTTTTTTTCATTCTGTACTGCTAAGTTTTTTAGCTATTTGCCATACGACAAAATATCAGGCAAACTCAAAGGCAGTTGCAGACGACAAATCAAGAGTGGCTCAAATTATGAAATTAGTATCGGAGTCGTAGAGAACACTGTGAAAGGAGGAGAAAATAGTGGTAACCAGCATTTACTCTTTTTTCCACAATGTTTTTAAATGTTTTCTCTTTTAGGATCGTTATAAATCGAAATTGTGTGGTAAAGGATTAAATACCAGACTATTATTGGTAATGGTATTATCTAGAACATTTCCCCATTTTTTGTTATTTGTACATGGGGGTAATAAACAGTAAAAGTAAAGTTTTAGGGTAAATAATAACAATTAATTTTCGTTGTGGTTTTTTTTTTTTTCCATTGTTGTAGTTGGAAATGTTTGACGATGCTACATAACACATTGTTCACTTCAGCGTAACCCTGATAGCGGCTTTCACAACTGTAGCTGCCTTTGCGACCTGTGTAGATCAAGATCAGACTGCATCAAATGATCTTTGGTCCACACTCTGCAAGCGCTCTGGTGAGACATTCTGGACGAAAGCAACCTTGAAAATGCTGTTACTCGGGTCCATTTTTTTTTTTTTTCTTCCTGTGCAAGTACATTTTAGGCTTTTTGGCGCTCTGTGGAATAACTTGCTTATTCAAATTCAAATAACGTCTTCTTCCATTTTACATATACACGTTGATGAGTCACAATCGACATAATTCAATAGGCAAATAATAACTTCAACTTAAATTTTAGGACCGCAAATATATGTACTTGTACTAGTCTTAACAAATATTTTAATCAAAATCCATTTTTATTCAGAAATACTGAACGGTGTTTTTAAGTCAGGAAGTATTACCTTTGTTTTTGTTTCATGGAATCAAGTATGAAATTGCTCTGTGAACCATAAATTCGGCACTACTGCTCTGAAATTTCAGATCATTACAACTTGAAGTGCAATAAAATTTTGTAATTCAGAGTGTAGCTGAAAGCAAGGATCATATATCACATGTAATATACGATCCCTGCTGAAAGTAGTCATATATATAACTTTAGGTAATATAATCCCTATACATCTAGGCAAAAAACCTGAAATTTACATGATTTAAAGGTGCGAAAATGTTGCTGTGGAAATGGAATGATTAGGTCTTGGTTCCCGATATTTCTCTAACACTGTTTAGAAAATATACAGATTTTCATAAATATAAATCCACCGTGATCCGTCATGATTCCCCCGCGATCCCTCGCAGGTCGCCGCGATCCACGGCGATTGTCTCCCGCTGAGAAGCTTATCAGTCCGCGGTAACGAATCCGCCGCGTCTCGCGGACTATTACCTGTGCAGTAGAATTTGCCGCGGACAAATTGGTGCGCCGCGTCTCGCGGACTTGAGCAAAAAACGCGTGGACTGTACTGTACGTGTCTGAACACGTATTATAGGCTATTGTTAATGTCGACACACTGTCTGGTTTTGTTTATTTAGTATAGGAAATACGAACAACGCCCTGTAAACTGTAAAACATAATCCCTGTTAAAGTCGCCACACTGTCTGATTTTATTTATTTTGTGACGGAAGTACGGACAATGGCCTATTCAACTGTCAAAGTTAATCCCCTAACAAAGGACTAAGTAGCAGAACAATGGTCTTTTGTTACAGTCGTCACACTGGCTGGTTTTGTTTATTTAGAAACGGAAGCACGGACAATGGCCTATTGAGATATCAAAGTTAATCCCCTAACAAAGGACCAAGTGATACAGAGCTGACTTGTATACCCAATCGAAGACGTAGTCACGGACATTGAGGGTCAGGTCCTCGGTCCTCGATGGAAAGAAAAGGGTAACTATTTCTAATGATAAAAAAGCGAAAAATGAAAAGAAAATAGGCTATCGGTAAAAATATAAAAGAACAGAGGGAAAAACAATGGAATAAGCAGAAAAAAAAAATAGTCTATGGTGAAAAAGAAGAAGTAGAAAAGTCAAACATAGTCTACGGGTAAACATGATAAAAGTACAGATAACTTTCTAACGATATTAAAAGGGGAAAATGAAGGAAAAGCAGAAAATTCAAAATAAAAATAGTGAAAAAAATAAAATGATACCTTTTTGTCATGTTTTCTCTTCAAACCTCATGTTCAAGAAAATGAACTAGTTCATCAGCTTGAACACGCTCTTCAACCAAAATATCATACTCAAGGATATATTCTAGTGAAACACTTAATTGACCAAACTTATTGGTCCCAATACCAGAAAATATAACGAAATCAACTGCATCCTGAAGTTCAACAATTACATTTATCATTGGAGCAATCAAAAACGTCGAAAAGAAATTAATGATATCCATCAAAGTGAAAAATTCAAGTCGCCCCCCCCCCCTATAAAGCAAGAGACAAAATGACTATAACAAGATTTGACAAGACCCCCACTCCTTTAAGGTCCAGTACCCATTTATATGTATAGCATTGATTATGATGCAAAAGTGGAAAAATCAAGTCATCCCCCTTTAAAGCAAGAGATTAAATGACTCTAACAAGATTGGACAAGACCCCCCACCTCTTTAAAGTTCAGTACCCATTTATATATATATATATATCATTGATTATGATGGAAAAGCGGAAAAATTAAGTCGTCCCCCTTTAAAATAATAGATTACATGACTCTAACAAGATTGGACAAGACCCCCCACCCCTTTTAGGTCCAGTATCCATTTATATGTATATCATTGATTATGATGCAAAAGCGAAAAAATCAAGTCAACCCTCTTTAAAGCAAAAAGTTAAATGATTTTAACAAGATTGGACAAGACCCTCACACCCCTTTAAGGTCCAGTACCCATTCATATGTATATCATTGATTATGATGCAAAAGCGGAAAAATCAAGTCGCCCGCCTTTAAAGCAAGAAATTAAATGACTCTAACAAGATTGGACATAAACCCCCACCCGTTTAAGGTCCAGTACCCATTTATATGTATATCATTGATTAAAATACAAAAATGAAAAACAAATCGTTCCCCCTTTAAGGCAAAGGAGTAAATGACTCTAACAAGATTGGACAAGGCCCTAATCCCTTTAAGGTCCAGTACCCATTTATATGTCAATGTTTTTTTGACTTGAGATTGGATTAAGATAGCGCATAAAGTGAGCTGGCTAATGTTTACATAAATATTTATGATAACCCTAGTAACGGATTAAATTTTGCAAAAATGTAAGATTTTAGTCGAAAGTTATAGGAGTTGTTACCTTCAGCAATGAAATGATTTGTTTTTAACATGTTTGAAATTTAAACAGGAATCAAGCGGTCCTCCCGATTGGATTAAATGTTACGAGGATATGAATAAGTACACTGCACAATATATGGAAAAAAGAAGGAGTTTTGTTGGATCGAGGAAATATTGAAAAGAACCCAGGGCTTAGAGCTTTGGCCAAACTGTGTCTTAATAGCTTTTGGGGAAAGTTTGGTCAGAGACTTAATATGCGACAAACGGATTTTTTCCACGAAAGTCAGGCCAACATGTTTTTTCAACTTTTTTCCGATCTATTGAAACAGCCCAGCGATTTTCATACATTGTCTAATGATACGATACAAGTCGAATGGCAGTATAAGGACGATTGTCAACCCGAAGATAACAAAAACTAACATATATTTGGCAACATTCACAACATGTAGGGCCCGACTTTACAGTGTACTCGAGGCATTAAACAGAAGAGTCTTGTATTACGATATGGACAGTGTGATATACGTGAGTCGCCCTGATGAGTATGATCCTCCTCTAGGTGATTATTTAGGTGAACTGACGGATGAACTTCAAAATGGAGAGTACATTGTGGAGTTTGTGTCTGGGGGCCAAAAAATCATGCTTACAAAACGAATAAAAACAATGAAACTTGTAAAGTGAGGGGATTTACCCTAAATTATAAAAACAGTCAACTCATTAATTTGATAGCGTGAAAGATATAGTCACAGACCCTCAAAGTAGTTCAAATATCACTGTGACCAATCCTAGTAAAATATGTAGGGACAAAAGAAAAGGAAAATTGTATAATAGAGAAGAACAGAAAAGTTATCGAATGGTTTATACAAAAAGACGACAGTAGACCAGTTTGATACAAAACCATACGGGTTTTGATAGTCGTCCTTATACTCTGTCAAATTTGCTTCAACAATATTATGATATCTATGTATAGAACTGTTAGATATTTCTTCATTGTCACTCATTTTTTTCATAAAGTGTCACACAATTTTAAAAAATTGTTACACAAATATCAAAAAGTGTTCACCAATTTCAAAAAAGTGTCACACAAATATCAAAAAGTGTTCACCAATTTTAAAAAAAGTCACACAAATATCAAAAAGTGTTCACCAATTTCAAAAAAGTGTCACACAAATATCAAAAAGTGTTCACCAGTTTAAAAAAAAAATCACACAAATATCGAAAAGTGTCCACCGGTTTTCAAAAAGTGTCACTCATTTTTCAAAAAATGTCACACATTTTCTTAAAAGGGTTACTCATTTTTCAAAAAGTGTAACTCATTTTCTTAAAAGTGTAAATCATTTTCTTAAAAGTGTCATTGCCTTTTCCGTGTTTGTACTTTTACAAGTAAATTCCGATAGGGTCTGTTTCAAAAAGTGTTGAACCAATTCTCAAAAAGTGTCACTCATTTTTCAAAAAGTGTCACTCATTTTTTAAAAAGTGTTACTCATTTTCTTAAAAGTGTCACTCATTTGTACGTTTTTGTACTTTAACATGTAAAATCCCATTGGGTCCGTTTCAAAAAGTGTCAGTCATTTTTAAAAAAGTGTCACTCATTTTCTTAAAAGTGTCACTCATTTTCTAAAACGTGTCAATCATTTTCTTAAAAGTGTCACTCATTTTTACGTTTTTGTACTTTAACACGTAAAATCCCATGACAAAAATGGGCAAATCTCTCTCTCTCTCTCATAGGTCACACAGTGACAACGATATCATGGACTGAATAGAATACTGGTCTAGACATGTCCTACTATTCGGTCTAATAAAATAATGTAACCCTTCCAATTATAGGGCTGTAGCAGACGATAATAGTCTATGACAATAAGATTGGATCCGTTGTCAAAAGACATTGTGAAAAAAAAGAAATGCGTTAGCAGATGATAGTTTCTTCTTCAACAGGGTCGATAATACAGACGACTTCAAAAACAGGGTGGGAAAAGTCCCACTCTCTGTTATACGGGCAAGCAATCAAATATCTTTTCTACAAGTGTGAGCGATCGTTTTCGGGAGAAGGTCAAGTTTTAAAATCTATTTTAGCTGCGAGGTTCAGGAATACGTGACATGAGTAAATTATCGTGTCTTAAGCAGACGACAATATTCTATGACGGTAAAATTGGATTTTCTGTGATAAAAAGACTGAGGAAAAAAGAAAATGGTGGGTATGAGATAATTTATTCTTCAACAGGTTCGATAGTATACAGACGACTTCAAATACAAGGTGGGAAAAGTCCAACTCTCTGTTGGACGGGCAAGCAATCAAATCTTTTTCCTGCACGTGTGAGCGATCACAGACAGGAGAAGGAAAATTTTACAAATTTATTTTTAACCACGGAGTTCAACAATGTGTAGTATAGGTAAATACCTATCGTGGCTCGAGCAGAGGAATTCTACGGTAGTTCGATCTGCTATGAAAAATTATTGTGGAAAAGTGTATTTGGGAAGCAAACGATAATCTATACTCCAATAGGAGTACATACAGACGACATTTTTACATGGTGGGAAAAGTCCTACTCTATGTTGGACTGGCAAGCAGACAGTTATATTCTCCTACAAGTGTGAGCTACCATAGCCGAGAAACTCGCCCTCTCTCTCTCTCTCTCTCTCTCTCTCTTTCGAACAGAGCCCCGGTAGCGAAATCGGTAGTGTACAGGACTTCAGAAAAAGGGAATCACTGGTTGAATCTCCAGTCTGGCCAATTTCTTTCCGAGGATTGATGATCGTCATTGCGATAGGATTCATTCCGCCCTCACCGTTGATCGCTGTTTCGACGATAGTTATGTGGGAAGGCAGGCAGTGGCTTGGGAAGAACTATTGCACGAAGAACTGGTAACAGAAACTCAAGGAAAGCATGGAAAGGTACACTGGCGCCGCGGTATACCTAAAATAACGTTAAAAATTATCAACGAAACAGTCAATCAATCAGTCTCGAGATCTCTCCACGTCTTTCTCCCCATTCTTTTCTCTCTCTACCTCCCTGTGTCTGTCTGTCTGTGTTTTACTCTCTCTTTTATCAGAACATCGTGTGTAAAATGAGTTTTACAGGGAGCGCCACCACCACCACCACAGGGAACGCCACCACCACCACCACCAGTATAGATTATCGTCTGGTGGCGGCGCTCCCAGTGACATAGCGTCAAACACGAGCCAACAATTAAAGAAAAAAAAAAGGCCGTATAGCGTCTCTATATACTGGTCAACTGAAATCAGCCTGACCTGTCGGTCTCTTGTACATAGTATTCATAATATTTCAAATAAAGTAATGACGAGTCACAAGCTCTCTTAGTTATGCTAGAATAAGTATGGGACCTGTAAACACCACTGATAATGACAGGGGTGGCTTCCTTTCCTGAACTGAACGTTCCTTGTAAGAGACTCTTTGCTCATTTCTCCCTCATCATCTATGACCTGGATAGGTCTTTATTGACATTGCAAAAGGCTCTATGCCCAATTTCTGTTTGTCCAATGTGACAGACAGACAGACAGACAGATAATTGTTATCTGCACCATTATCACACTGATTCTACTCTTGTATGATTATGTCGTCTGCATCTCGTCACTAGCAAATATACATACCTTGATCATCAGTGGTTAAGGCATTGAATTTGTAATCTGAAAATTTAATTCGATCCCCACTGACTGCTGAACTGATCACGTGGAAGTGTCCTTATGCAAGGCACTGTGGAACCCTAGTTCAGTATATGAAGGATTGGGCGATCAGAATATGATGACTGAATCAGTTTGAATGTTGTGTAAAACTCGTTTTACACACGATGTTCGATTCTGATAAAAGAGAGAGAGAAACACAGGCAGACAGACACAGGGAGGTAGAGAGAGAAAAGAATGAGGAGAAAGACGTGGAGAGATCTCGAGACTGATTGATTGACTGTTTCGTTGATTATTTTTAACGCTGTCTTCGATGTTATTTTAGGTATATCGCGGCGCCGGTGTACCTTTCCATGCTTTCCTTGAGTTTCTGTTACCAGTTCTTCGTGCAATAGTTCTTCCCAAGCCACTGCCTGCCTTCCCACATGACTATCGTCGAAACAGCGATCAACGGTGAGAGCGGAATGAATCCTATCGCAATGACGATAATCAATCCTCGGAAAGAAATTGGTCAGGCTGGAGATCCAACCAGTGATTCCCTTTTTCTGAAGTCCTGTACACTACCAATTTCGCTACCGGGGCTCTGTTCGAAAGAGAGAGAGAGCGAGGGCGAGTTTCTGGGCCATGGTAGCTCACACTTGTAGGAGAAAATAACTGTCTGCTTGCCAGTCCAACATAGAGTAGGACTTTTCCCACCATGTAAAAATGTCTGTATGTACTCCTATTGGAGTATAAATTATAGTCTGCTTCCCAAATACGCTTTTCCACAATATATTTTTTCATAGCAGATCGAACTTCCGTAGAATTCGTCTGCTCGAGACACGATAGGTATTTACCTATACTACACATTGTTGAACTCCGTGGCTAAAAATAAATTTGTAAAATTTTCCTTCTCCTGTCTGTAATCGCTCACACTTGCAGGAAAAAGATTTGATTGCTTGCCCGTCCAACAGAGAGTTGGACTTTTCCCACCTTGTATTTGAAGTCGTCTGTATACTATCAAACCTGTTGAAGAATAAATTATCTTCTACCCACCATTTTCTTTTTTCCTCAATGTTTTTATCACAGAAAATCCAATTTTACCGTCATAGAATATTGTCGTCTGCTTAAGACACGATAATTTACTCATGTCACGTATTCCTGAACGTCGCAGCTAAAATAGATTTCAAAACTTGACCTTCTTCCGAAAATGATCGCTCACACTTGTAGAAAATATATTTGATTGCTTGCCCGTATAACAGAGAGTGAGACTTTTCCCACTCTGTTTTTGAAGTCGTCTGTATTATCGACCCTGTTGAAGAATAAATTATCATCTGCTGAACCATTTTTTTTTTTTTTTTTTTTTTTTTTTTTTTTTTTCACAATGTCTTTTGACAACGGATCCAATCTTATTGTCATAGACTATTTTCGTCTGCTACAGCCCTATAATTGGAAGGGTTACATCATTTTGTTAGACCGAATAGTAGGACATGTCTAGACCAGTATTCTATTCAGTCCCTGATATCGTTGTCACTGTGTGACCTATGAGAGAGAGAGGGAGAGAGATTTGCCCATTTTTATCATGGGATTTTACGTGTTAAAGTACAAAAACGTAAAAATGAGTGACACTTTTAAGAAAATGAGTGACACTTTTAGGAAAATGAGTGACACTTTTTTAAAAATGACTGACACTTTTTGAAACGGACCCTATGGGATTTTGCATGTTAAAGTACAAATACGTAAAAATGAGTGACACTTTTAAGAAAATGATTGACACTTTTAAGAAAATGAGTGACACTTCTAAGAAAATGAGTAACAGTTTTTGAAAAATGAGTGACACATTTGAAAAATGAGTGACACTTTTAAGAAAAATGATTGACACTTTTAAGAAAATGAGTGACACTTTCCAGAAAATGAGTAACACTTTTTAAAAAATGAGTGACACTTTCTGAAAAATGAGTGACACTTTTTGAGAAATGGTGAACACTTTTTGAAACAGACCCTATGGGAATTTACATGTAAAAGTACAAAAACGTAAAAGGCAATGACACTGTTAAGAAAATGAGTTACACTTTTAAGAAAATGAGTTACACTTTTTGAAAAATGAGTGGCCCTTTTAAGAAAATGAGCGACAATTTTTTGAAAAATGAGTGACACTTTTTGAAAGTTGGTGAACACTTTTCGATATTTGTTCGACTTTTTTAAAATTGGTGAACGCTTTTTGATATTTGTGTGACACTTTTTTGAAATTGGTGAACACTTTTTGATATTTGTGTGACTTTTTTTAAAATTGGTGAACACTTTTTGATATTTGTGTGACACTTTTTTGAAATTGGTGAACACTTTTTGATATTTGTGTAACAATTTTTTAAAATTGTGTGACACTTTATGAAAAAAATGAGTGACAATGAAGAAATATCTAACAGTTCTATACATAGATATCATAATATTGTTGAAGCAAATTTGACAGAGTATAAGGACGACTATCAAAACCCGTATGGTTTTGTATCAAACTGGTCTACTGTCGTCTTTTTGTATAAACCATTCGATAACTTTTCTGTTCTTCTCTATTATACAATTTTCCTTTTCTTTTGTCCCTACATATTTTACTAGGATTGGTCACAGTCATATTTGAACTACTTTGAGGGTCTGTGACTATATCTTTCACGCTATCAAATTAATGAGTTGACTGTTTTTATAATTTAGGGTAAATCCCCTCACTTTACAAGTTTCATTGTTTTTATTCGTTTTGTAAGCATGATTTTTTGGCCCCCAGACACAAACTCCACAATGTACTCTCCATTTTGAAGTTCATCCGTCAGTTCACCTAAATAATCACCTAGAGGAGGATCATACTCATCAGGGCGACTCACGTATATCACACTGTCCATATCGTAATACAAGACTCTTCTGTTTAATGCCTCGAGTACACTGTAAAGTCGGGCAGAACATGTAGTGTGGGCTGTTTCAATAGATCGGAAAAAAGTTGAAAAAACATGTTGGCCTGACTTTCGTGGAAAAAATCCGTTTGTCACATATTAAGTCTCTGACCAAACTTTCCCCAAAAGCTATTAAGACACAGTTTGGCCAAAGCTCTAAGCCCTGGGTTCTTTTCAATATTTCCTCGATCCAACAAAACTCCTTCTTTTTTCCATATATTGTGCAGTGTACTTATTCATATCATCGTAACATTTAATCCAATCGGGAGGACCGCTTGCTTCTTGTTTAAATTTCAAAAATGTTAAAATCAAATCATTTCATTGCTGAAGGTAACAACTCCTACAACTTTCGACTAAAATCTTACATTTTTGCAAAATTTAATCCGTTACTAGGGTTATTATAAATATTTATGTAAACATTAGCCAGCTCCCTTTATGCGCTATCTTAATCCAATCTCAAGTCAAAAAACATTGACATATAAATGGGTACTGGACCTTAAAGGGTTGAGGGTCTTGTCCAATCTTGTTAGAGTCATTTACTCTTTTGCTTTAAAGGCGGGCGACTTGATTTTTCTACTTTTGCATCATAATCAATGATATACATATGAATGGGTCCTGGACCTTAAAGGGGTGTGAGGGTCTTGTCCAATCTTGTTAGAATCATTTAACTTTTTGCTTTAAATGGGGGATGACTTGATTTTGCCGCTTTTGCATCGTAATCAACGATATACATATAAATGGTTACTGAACCTTAAAGGGGTGGGGGGTCTTGTCCAATCTTGTTAGAGTCATTTAATCTATTGCTTTAAAGAGGGACGACTTGATTTTTCCGCTTTTCCATCATAATCAATGATATACATATAAATGGGTACTGAACTTTAAAGAGGTGGGGGGGTCTTGTCCAATCTTGTTAGAGTCATTTAATCTCTTGCTTTAAAGGGGATGACTTGATTTTTCCGCTTTTGCATCATAACCAATGCTATACATACAAATGGGTACTGGACCTTAAAGGAGTGGGGGTCTTGTCAAATCTTGTTAGAGTCATTTTATCTCTTGCTTTAAAGGGGGGGGGGGGCGACTTGAATTTTTCACTTTGATGGATATCATTAATTTCCTTTCGACGTTTTTGATTGCTCCAATGATAAATGTAATTGTTGAAGTTCAGGATGCAGTTGATTTCGTTATATTTTCTGGTATTGGGACCAGCAAGTTTGGTCAAGTAAGTGTTTCACTAGAATATATCCTTGAGAATGATATTTTGGTTGAAGAGCTTGTTCAAGCTGATGAACTAGTTCATTTTCTTGAACATGAGGTTTGAAGAGAAAACATGGACAAAAAGGTACCATTTTTTTTTTTTTTTTTTTCACTATTTTTATTTTGAATTTTCTGCTTTTTCTTCATTTTCCGCTTTTAATATCGTTAGAAAGTTATCTGTACTTTTATCATGTTTACCCGTAGACTATGTTTGACTTTTCTACTTCTTCTTTTTCACCATAGACTATTTTTTTCTGCTTATTCCATTGTTTTTCCCTCTGTTCTTTTATATTTTTACCGATAGCCTATTTTCTTTTCATTTTTCGCCTTTTTATCATTAAAAATAGTTACCCTTTTCTTTCCATCGGAGGACCGAGGACCTGACCCTCAATGTCCGTGACTACATCTTCGATTGGGTATAAAAGCTCTGTATCACTTGGTCCTTTGTTAGGGGATTAACTTTGATATCTCAATAGGCCATTGTCCGTACTTCCGTCTCTAAAAAAACAAAACCAGCCAGTGTGACGACTGTAACAAAAGACCATTGTTCTGCCACTTAGTCCTTTGTTAGGGGATTAACTTTGACAGTTGAATAGGCCATTGTCCGTACTTCCGTCACAAAATAAATAAATCCAGACAGTGTGGCGACTTTAACAGGGATTATGTTTTACAGTTGAATAGGGCATTGTTCGTATTTCCTATACTAAATAAACAAAACCAGACAGTGTGTCGACATTAACGATAGCCTATAAAACGTGTTCAGACACGTATGTGGATTGATGCATGCGTGCGAGTCATATCGGAAATACTCCTTTGTCATTTGAGTTCAGGACGTTAAAGAGACAACATCGAAGGTACCGTTTTTTTCTACCGTATTTTTGTAATTCTTTGTGAGAAACTTCAAACAGCATGGATGTGTCGTTAGACCGACTTAACCTTATAGACTTGACCGAGGGTCGTAGTATGGTTAGAAATCGGCTCTTTGACTTGGTGTGGCGTTAAAGATGAGTCTAAGTGGGAAAATCTCCGTCTCGTAAAAGGGCCTGACCCTCAATGCCCGCGACCATTACTAGAAAGAGTATACAAGTCAGCTCTGTATACTGTTAGGGTACTGGCTTATACGACTCATTTTTAAAGCTATTTCTCTCCAAATTTATAACAATATTGTGCCAAAAAGCACATTTAAATAAATGGTCGTCTTAAAAAAAAAAAAAAAAAAAAGATAGGTCATCCAAAATGGGTGCTTGTCTAAAAATAAAAATTTGGTAATCCAAAATGGCTGCCCAAAAAGCACGTCAAATTCCACGAATAAAAAATAGGTCATCCAAGATGGCTGCTGGTCTAAAAATAGTCACATCCTTATATGCAAATGAGTTACTAAAAATAGTAACTACGTCATCCAATATGGCGCCCGTTTGTTTGCATTTAAAGAGGCGGACATACTACTTCGTTCAACCATATTGTAGCAAAAAGAACTAATTTTAACCTCTCATGAACACAAATTTACTATATACCACCAAAACAAGAAACAGGGAAGACCAGAATAATATGAATAGCAAGCTCCTACATGAACTGACTGATTTCTGTCTTCACTATTTGTTTAAAGCATGGACACAGGTCCAAGTGTTAATAGGTTAAACTATTAATATTGTACACATAGCATTACTTCATTTTTGAAAGGCCTAATACAGACATATTAAAAGAATTGAATTGGATATGATCAAAGTTAAGGCTATGTCTCAAAAATGTCAACATGTCCCTTCTGCTTTGTTGCTGTGCTAACAACTAAAGACCTGCTCAGAATGGTATTCTCGGGACAAATTCGAAAATAATATATGAGCCGAGAAACTTTCCTTTGAAGTTTTGTTATAATCGGCCATGTGGTTCGAGGTGGGATCTTTAAAGAAATTGTTGCCATCTGATGAAGGCACGCACGCCGGCGGACAAACCCTCACCACAATCTTAGTGTTTAGTGCGTAGGTAGGCTGAAAAAGTAGAACAAAAACATTTCAGCCCTATATTGGCGGGATTTTAGAGTATAACTCCTTAAATGTTCGACTGCATTCAATAATCTCACAGGTCGACTGTCGATAGTTATGACAGTGAATGAAATATCTATATAAAAAAAATGTCGTTCAAGCAAGAGTTGGATGACTACGCTGTGATTCAAATTATGAAAGCTTTTTACTCTTGAATACTTACATAAGACCTCAACATAAACCAAAACAGATTGATTGGTAGATACAGCAGGATGGTAGGAGAGACACTGACAAGGTTCAACTTTACTCCGTTTTGCTGTCCATGTTATCTTGACCATTGTTTCATTACCAGAACTCACATTGACCACATTTCCACCATTACATCTCCAGGTTAATGACGGTCGTGGTTTACCCCCGTTTATACTACACGTAAGCTCCAATGTGGTGTTTTCTATCAGTGTGTACGTACTTCCGTTTACAAAGCCTTGGATAAATGGCAGGCTGTCAGGTGGCTCTGGATTCGAAAAAAAAAAAAATTGTAAAAAACAATCTTAAAACTCAACACACATGTTTACTATTCTCGAAATGATAGAATTTGACAATTTTGACTGATGGTGTGGAAATTATTTCTGTTACTTCGTGCTGGTCAGTGAAAGACTGAGAGTGTAACAATTATTTATGTTACTTCGAGCAAGCCAGTGACGTACGAAATTCGTACAAACGCACCATTTTTTCAACAATTGCCCCATTCACTTTTTGCTCAAGCCATGATCAGGTTTTCTACTCTGAAGTGTTATATTCGTAGAAGTTATTCCACAGAACATGTTTCTGAGCGAGAAAGTGAACAGTTGTTTTGACCTTGTAGCACTATTTGCCATTTACGATTTCGCTGTTCAACTATGTTTTGTGTGTGTGTAACTTAATGGTTGAGGGCTTTTCAAAACATTGTCAAAAAAATTATCGCTTGTTTTTAGCCATTGCACCTTTTTTTTTTCAAAGTGATATTTATTCTTTCATTTACGGTACTTTTCCTTCGGTACTTTTCCTTCACTTAAATTTTTTGTCCATTGTGTATTTTTAAGTAGATCTAGTAAACAACTAGTTAACAACTAAATGATAATCGGTACTGTAGATAAGCACACGGAAGTGGTGTTTGTAGTGTAATTTATTAACTGTCCTAGAACATCATTTTTGACCCGAATTGTCTCAGCTGCTGGTGTGGAACCAAATCAGACTGTTCATTTTGTTTTGTCCGATCTTGGATCTGCGACATCGATATCTAATTAGATACATGGCCCCAAATAACATCGGGGTTGAAATAATTAGGCTGTACATACTATCTTTGACGTTCAACCATTTTCATGCACTCCAGAGGTTAAAAAGAGTCATCTGAACCTTTTATTCAGATTACATTTTTGTGGTTAAAAGAAGAGATAGAACATGGATACAACGATAATATAATACAAATATCGGGGCTCATTTTGATTACGCGTCGTTCTACGAGGCATAGTCCGCGTCGGTCAAATTTGATGAACGTATATATTGATACGGCCAATTTTAGATTTCTGCGTTTCATTATTATCATTTAAAAACTAATAATTCAATATTAGTTGTTCTCATCAATACGAGATCTGCTTGGCTGAAAAAAAAAAAAATGCTTATAATTAAATAAAAAAAAAAAAAAAAAAATGCAGTGCCACAACTACTTTTGCTGTCAAACTAATGTAAACAAACATGTATACTAGATTTTCCTTCTAATTGTATGTGGCATATTTCTGTCACGAGATACGAGATAGCTATCATGATGATTTTAGAGAACTATCGCGATAAAACAGACTTTCCTGGAAATATTATCTAGCTAACAAAAAGTTTCACGATAAAAATATCGCGATATTTCTAACTGTTATCACGATTTTTTTTTACGCTCGTGCCCACAACTGACATTCACGGTATCTATATTTAGATACTGTTTCGGATCGTCTTTGTCTCCTGTACAGTCAAAAACTTCCGAGTTCATCCAAATGTTGATTTTTCTATTTATAGATATCGAGAGACGGGTAGAACTATCTCGATAATTTTACCTCGATGTCAGCTTCGTGCACGAATGAGAAATAATCAACATAAAATTTTCTAGATAGCAGAGTTTATCGTGATAGTTTTTTCAGAAAACATTTTACTACCTAGATAAAATTTCCAGGAAACTTCGAATTATCGTGAAAGTTTTCTCAAATTATCACAATAGCTATCTCGTATCTCGCGGCAGAAAATGCCACCATATAATTGTATACGGAGTCCGGAGTTTAAATACTAGCTAAGTGTATTGTCTCTGAATGTCATAAACTGAAAAAAATATCCAACAAAATTCACAAAGTCTAAGAGAAAACTTAAACTCATTGTCAGTTTTCTAGGTACGAATTAGATCTAATTTTCAACTTACTTTCAGCGTATTGAACTTCTAGTTATAAATCTACTAAATCTGCAATGTTCAATGCTGTGATCAAGAGTAACATATTTTTATATCATGAACGAGCGGCTTTCCCTTGCAACGAAATACCAATGACATGGGGATTATAAACTGCAATAATGGATTTAAAAAAAAAAAATGCAGTTAGTATTGTACATGTATTTGCGCGTATTTGTTGTCTGCGATATTCAATTTTAAGGAATGAGGAGAATTTCATTGTTTTCATGGAGGTATGAAAACATAAACCTAATTGCACTTTCCATTCGAACAGTTGAGAAGTTTGCCGCTTTACGTAATCGCACTTGTGTCGGACCAGCCGAGCATCTGCATATTTTAAGTACCTCATTTTTCAAAATATTGGTAAGATATGAACTGCTAGGTTTTTCCCACCGAAATTCTAAGATATGATCTATCCGCGACCAGTAATTGGATGCAAGAATCCAAGAACAGACTGCACGTTATGTCCAGTCTGATCAATCTACACTGTTTGCAAAAGGACATTGAGTCACCTTTAGCAGCCTACGGGTTCATGTATAAGTATCACAAAGAAATTTACCCGCGGCAAGAAATTAATGGTCGATTGAGTCTGATAATTTAACACCTATCTTTATGATATTGAGAGAGAGAGAGAGAGAGTAAAGAAATTCTGCAAGCAGATTATAGGTGCAGTCCTTTTGTTTTTTTAGATCGTATGAATGAAGAAAATCCCGAAGTTATGACATATCCATTTTAACCTGTGTATAATTCCAAATCCAATTTGAAATTGATCGGAAAAAAAAAAAAAGTTAAATAAGGTCTTGAAAACAAAAACTTTGAAAATGACATATTTATGACACGTGCTTTCAATCACCAGCCGCAAGCCGGGTAATAGAGCATGTGAGACCACGAGTGCGATACCAACATCAAAGAGATGCCAAAATAACAGTCTGTCCCTTTACACGAAATTGAAAGATCTATAACACCGTTGTCTGCGCATGTCAGTATTCTTCGAAGATTAGACCTATCTGCTTTGACGCATCATTAACCTGTAAAGGATAGATATTTATACGCGGTGTGTAAACTGACGCTCAATTGACGCTCAAAATGACAGGCGAAAAATGGCTACAAATAATACATCTGTGGAAAAATCAAGCCAGTTTTTCGCTATAAATTTCTTAAAAATATTATGATTTCAAAAGGGGACACTTTTTTTTTTTTTAAATAAAATACCATTGTTCACTACAAATCTCTACAGAGAATTTCTAATTACAGACATGGGGAAACCTGGATTTGTGCAAGAGAATGAAAACAAAAACGTCGCCGCCTTCCTGAGCTTATACACGTGTGGTAATCAGTGGAACTAGCTCCAAAAAGAGTCGATGGAATTTTGTTCCAACGACACATCCGGGTAGTTTGGAGCTAGCACCATCGAGAGATAACGGTAAACAAAGGTAGGTATTGAAGATTGTCATCAATATTTATTTCTTTACTCGCGATCTTTTGAAAAGTCCGGCAATGCTATGGTGTGTAGACATGATTTAACTTTATTCTCTATTAGGACTGGCGGTAGAAATATGCAGGGTCTGAATACAATTTTGCCAGAACTTTAAAGCACCTAACTGAAAATCAACAAATTTCTGCCAACACGGAGATCTGGGTCACGGATTTTCCATTTTCCGTCAAATCTATAGCCTTCAGACCCCCTGATGCACCATCGCTTATGACATCAAGCATGTAAAATGATAAGTAAGGAATAAATTACCGGTGGCGAAATCGTTCCGAGAGAATATTGACAAAATTACTGTCCGACCTAGGGACCTCGACAGGGAGATGGTTCGATCGACAAGGAGATGGTGCCCTCTTCCATATTTTACTGTCGTATTAAATCATCAGGATATTGTGTCTAATCAAACCTAGTCTTTCAGTCAGGTTCTCTCTTCCTCCTGATGCCTTTTGTTGGTCAAGTTTTCTGACACCGGGCCGGTGTAACAGTCGGATGCGCGGGTAGCTGGTCAACTGGTACGTTTGAAAATTTGTAGTGTAGTCAACTCGAGCCTGAATTTTCATACCTATATGTGAGGTAGCTGCCCCCACTGATTCTATTGATTTTACTGGAAAGAAAGATAATACCCAAGTTACAGGAGATTGTCACCAAAATGGTCATACTATTTTAATACAAAGGTATTATCTGACTTAGACGTTATCTCTTAGGTATTTCGAATTGTGTACAGAGTCCAAGCTCAACAACAACAACAACAACAAAAAAAAAACTTTTGTCATTTACCACCAATGGTGCTAAAATCAAGAAAATAATTTTACGAATTCACATTTTTGCCTCAAGGGTACTACCTCCTTGTCAGTCGAACTAGCTCCCTGTCGATGGCCCTAGCAAGGACAGTAATTTTGTCAATATTCTCTCGGAAAGATTTCCCCATGGGTAATTTATTCATTATATATCATTTTTCATGCTTGATCTTATAAGGGATGATCACGGGTAGGAAGCTTCATATTCGAAGCCGATGGCTCCAACGAGAAAAAGTTGTGTTGGTCTTCCGGGTCCGACGGTATCGCCTCAAAAACAACTGAAAAACAGATAAGCTTGTCATTCTTTGTAATTATGTGTTCTTATGTCTTTGAAATTCTAAAAAAGGGGAATACCATGCAATGCTCGTCTTTCAACGTGTTTTCTACACTGCAGAAAGCCGTAGACTGCGTGAAGTATTGTCTTAATCATGTTTGCCGTGGGTTGACCGTAGCCGAAATAACACACCAAGAACCTAGATTCAGTCTTTTTTTTTTTTGCGATTAAATTAGCAAATAAGGAGGTTTGCTGTCCTATGAGCGTGAATTAGTATCTTGAAATTATTATAATTGCTGCTGGTAAAGAATTGAAAAGAAATAGCGCAAAAATGATAAAAATTCAGAAGGGCTCCGATCCTGTGGACCGGCTCTGAATATGTACGTCGGTACCAATTGACGAGGACTTCTTTCAAAATTTAGTCTTCTGTTAGAAATTACTTACTACATAAGCTCTTTTTCCCGGGTTCAGTCTAGAATTTAATGCATTTGTTCGATGGAACGTGACCGAAGTTATGAAAATACAAAGGACTGATAGTGTTACATTTGAAAAATACTGTCTAACATTAGTCTAAATTTTAAAAATACTTTTGTGTAGCCTTTGACTAACAGAAAGGCCCATATGTTACATTTGCAATGCTTTTGTAGCAAGTACAGCCAACACATAAACACTTATAATGAAAAATATTTGCAATGCTTTTGTCGCCAGTGCAGCCCACACATTAACTCATATGATGAAAAATATTTGGCATTTTCGGAACGCTATGTGGTCTTCCAATAGTCACTCAAAATCTAAATAGAAAATGGACCTATCGTAGCAGAGATCTTGAATAAACAGGAGGGTCATTGGCCCTAAAGCGCTCATCTGAGGGCAAATTTAGGATGTATGCTGGATTAAAGACTGTTTGTGTCAACATGCAAATGCTAAGAGAGAGGATAAGACTCCGAAGGTAGGCTTTTAAGTCTTCCCAAGCTGAAAGAGGCATAAATGCTCATGTAGACAGCTTAGATCAAGATCAGGCTGCACATGGTGTGTAGTCCGGTCATTGATCTACGGTGTCCCAAATTTGGTCGAAATAGCCTTTGAACTGTTCTTGGATGTTTCCTCTTACACATTAATTAGGCAATGTTCTGTCAACCAATTAGTAGAAAATACTTTTGACATGTCTCAATCATATTGATGATATTACTGTTTGAATTCAAATTCGTTAATGAGGTATAATCAGTAATGATCGTATTCAGTGCGATCCGTGGTGTAATTGAAATAAGGTAAAAAAAATCCAAAATACTCTCGCTTCTCAATAGAATATTTATTCTGGTTTAAACTGCTATCTCCACAGGCTAATTCATTCAAAATTTCTTTCCTGTCATTATAATAAGATGTGAAGGAGATAGAAGTTATAATTCTGCAATACACATGTGATTGTAACGTGATGAAACGATTTTTATCTATATAAATTTAATGCAAGTTTCTGAATTTTCTACGCTGGTTCATGCATTGCGATCTTATCTTCACACAGTTGTGACTGTACGGCTGACTAATTAGTGTTTAAGTTGAAGGAAATCAGGATTTTTTTTATTACGGATTTTCGGACAGGTGAAAATCCGACATTTAAAGCTCTATTGCTCACGATATACGCATCATAGAACATTAAGATTTTTTGTAACCTTACTCTAGCATAGTCTTACCTGATTTTGAAAAAAAAAAAAAAAGTTTTGCACTGACGGTGCCCTTTGAGTGCCTCCGTAGTACATACGTGCACTCACTCGGCTTATTCTGAAATCAAATGATGTTGGTGGAACTACACTCGTGTAGACATACGGTATTATGTTTACGATTTTAAAAATGTTTAATTACCAAATAGTACAACAAAACGATCATCCCCTGTCACATTAAGTTGCTATGGTGTGAATAAAGGCCCCAGAGTATCTATAACCGGTATCAGCGCTTGTATATTAGAGTCATAAATGTGCGAGAAAATAGGCCAGCAAAAGCCCGCCGAATACACATGTGCACATTTCTCACCACTTTGAAAATACCAGCTACTCATTCGATTTCATTACACAAAGAAAAGGGTAAAAAACCAGACCAGCGCATTCTACTATGCAGGAAAAGCAATAATTACCTATTGTATGAATTGTCACCAGGTTAGAGGCTGTAACTGGAACCATTGTGATTGTATTGTTTGCTTTACAATAAAGCTTCGCTCCATCATCATTTCTAGACGCTACATAAACTAATGTTCCTTTGGTTACGCCACTGTCATTTTCATTAAAAGTAGTATATACGTTCTGTGGAATCTCAACATTGTTTCCATTGATTTCTTTATAAAACTTGATACCAGCGCGTGGTCGTCCGTATGATGTAGAACAAGAAATATTGCGTGACTTGTTGACCTGTACTTCAAGATTGTTGGGCTCATCCATACAAAGGTTCGTGATTGGAACTGAAAAAAAAAAAAAAAAATGTTGCTTCAAATCACTACTCTGATAAGATTGCCATTCCACTTGTCCCCAATTCCAACCTATGAAATGGCTCAAGATATTTATCTTGAACTTGAAACTTTTTCCTCCATATAAATAGTCTATCCAAACTGATTCTTTACTTTTGAGGGCAATAATGTTGGCTGGAATGTCACTCATATAACGAGAGCAAGTTCGTCTTCTTGTCCGGTGTAATGCAGAGAAATGACCCTCCCCTACAAAATGACCCATGGGTCATTTCACTACGTAGAGGAATGACCCGGGTCATTATTCTACGTAGAGAAATGACCCCAGACCGTAGAGAAAGGACCTCCCTCTAGCTGTAGTAGAATGACCCCCTCATGAAAAGAAAGCACCCCCGTAGAGAAATGACCCCCTTTTCCCCCTGTAACATTGTTGTTGCTGCTGATGCTGATACTACTACTACTACCATTACTACTACTACTACTCGTTCTTCTACTACCCCCTTTTTGCCTTAACATTGTTGTTGCTGCTGATGCTGCTGATGTTTCTGCTACTACTACTACTACAGCTAGAGGGGGGTCCTTTCTCTACAGTCTGGGTCATTTCTCTACGTAGAATAACGACCCCGGTCATTCCTCTACGTAGTGAAATGACCCATGGGTCATTTTGTAGGGGAGGGTCATTTCTCTGCATTACACCGGCAAGCCACCATTGCCAGAAAAGAAATAAAAACGCACAATACATCCGCTTTTCTCATACATGCACTGCGACAGTATTTCTACATTAAGTATCTTTAGAGAAAATACAACTCTAAATTTATAAATGATATTATTGATAATTATTTGATAATTAGCAATGGTTTATGCAAAAATAAAGTTATCTATTTATATTGCGTGTAAGGTGGCACTTTTTCAGTCAGCCCGTATCAGTTCTGTTGCCTCATCAGCATAGTTTGTTTGTTTGTATTGGAGTTTAACGCCTTTTTTTAATAGCTTAGGTCATATCACGGAGGTCAGTGCACCTACGCATGTGTTCCTTGGCTTTCTCACGCCACCAATGACACAACATTCTTTCCAAGTCAATGACTACTTACCCCACATGAATCAGAGGTGAGAGACAAAAAATCGCCAGAAAGAAAGTCCGCCCAACCGGGTATCGGACTCACAACCACCAGGTCATGAGTCAGATACCCTAACCACTGAGTTACCTGTGCGGTCCTCATCAGCACATTTTCTGAAACATTTGATATCTCCTGTAAGATTAGGATATTAATCAAAATAAACCAAGTATATTGCTAGAGTTAATTCTAGTATGAACATAGAGATGCATGAATCAGTAGTCAATGATCATGTAAAGATCTTTTCTTTCTCGAAACAAAAAAGAGCCAACAACAGAGGTAGTAATAGTTAGCAAAAAAGTAGAAACGTTGACCCAAACCTTTTACGAATAAAAATACACTTCGTGAATCAGAGGATTTACCACCATTAGCACATATCCAGTACTTTTCGTCCGTATTGTTCACTTTAGAAATAGTTACAAGTAGATCGGTCCTGTTGTATATAAACGAGTACTTTTTCTCGAGGAATGATGGAGTACATGTCTGTTGTTCACAAGTGGATAACACACGATCATTCTCCGCCGGTGTCATCTGATCAGATACAAACCACTTGAAAAAATAAGGTGCGCCAGTTGTTCTGCAGCGAATTTCAACTCGTGATCCATGTATGGCCTCAATAGTGTTTGACAGGCTTACAGTCAAAACCGATCCTGTAAATAATTGACAAATAAAAAAGAAACGAGTGTTAACACGTGATGCATTCTAGAATCATTAGGGTTTTTTTTTTTTTTTTTTTCCTCCAACGTTTAATCCAATAATACAAAGACACAATTTTTTAGATAAATAAATGAAAATGATGGTCGTATATTGCCTACCTTAGTATACTGAAACGTATTTTAAACGTTAAAAGGTTTCGTCAATAGAAATCGAACATTTTTAACAAATCTTTTCAGACTCATAGGTAATAGCACATGTAAAAATAAAGTTCTAGACCTTGTAATTCCAGATAAAAAAGATCCTTATAGTTCTTCGTCTTTATGTATTAATTTGTAAAAGGTGGACGATCAATGTCCTATTTTGTTCACAAACGAACATGCATCATGCAAAAATATCTAAATTGCACGGAAATAATTCTTGAACATAACACGTGATTGCGGATATTCGTCTTTCACGTCAACGAACCAGTTGAAGATGGTATTCAGTGCACTATAACGACAGCTGAAGTGAGGAACGAGCCAACGATACAGATTACAAATGTACTACATACTCGTCACAAACTTCAGAGGTTCAAGGAGCGATTCACGTAATGTCTCAACGCTGCAAAGCTGATGTACAAAATTTGAGTCTTGAAGATCTATAATTTCTATTATTCTTTGGATAAAAGTTGCTATACACGAAAGCAAAGCTCAGTGAGGATTCGCGATGCCACATACGAATGTTATTACTTGATCTAGTTACACCGACGCAAATTCCCTAAAGCTAAGTCAGATAGCGGTGAACGGGGCAAATCCATAAAATTATTTCGGTGTTCTAAAAGAGGTGTGTGAGTGTGTGAGTGTATGTGTGATTCGGTAAAGCTGAATGAACTCAAGTGTGACCTAATTTTAGTAATGAAATGAAAGGAATTGGTACTCATTTTGTGATGGGTTAATGATATCTACACTCTGCAAAAAAGTAAATGTAAATGTAAAATTTTACCGTTCTCTCTGAGAAAAGTATTCATGGCTGAACAATAACGTAATGGACTACATTCATCTATGTAAAGTTGTAATATATGGCAATACATCTATAATCTAAATAATACCAATAAGATAACAGCAATAAATATTGGCGACTTTTCAATTCACTGTAAAAGATTTCCTACATAGGTAAGCGGCTGAAAGAAGTATCCCGTGCATTGTATCATTAAACTGGTACCCGTTTTATCTCGCATAATACCAAATACGTAGACTGAAAGAAGGCTATCAATTCATCGCATTATGATAAAAAAGGTCGTAAAATCGCTTATTTCGTTTTCATGTCATGATGAAACAAGAGGGCCATGATGGCCCTGGGTCGCTCACCTTAGTAGAGTGCCTTAAAGGTTTTTCTTTAATTTGACCATGTGACCTAGTTTTTGACCACAGGTGACCCAATTTCAAACTCATATTTCATGAAGATAAACATTCTGACCAATTTTTTAAGTCAATTGAGCAAAAAATGTGGCCTCGAGTGCCCTAAAGATATTTCTTTAATTTGACCTAGTGACCTAGATTATGACCCCAGGTGACCCAAATTTGAACTGGTCTTTGACTATATCAAAAGAAAAATTTTCACCAATTTTCAAATCAAATGAATAATAAATGTGGCCTCTAGAGTGCCCACTAGCTATTTCTTTAATCTGACCAAGTGACCTAGTTTATGACCCCAGTTGGGCCAAATTCAGACTCATGTGAGATTTTACAAAGACAAACATTCTGACCAATTTTCAAGGCAATTAAGCAAATAATGTGGCCTCTAGAGTGCCCACTAGCTATTTCTTTAATTTGACCAAGTGACCTAGTTTATGACCCCAGTTAGCCCAAATTCAGACTCATGTGAGATTTTATAAAGACAAACATTCTGACCAATTTTCAAGGCAATTAAGCAAATAATGTGGCCTCTAGAGTGCCCACAAGGTATTTCTTTATTTTGACCTAGTGACCTAGTTTATGGTTCCAGGTGACCCAAATCCAAACTCATCTGGTTTTTCATCAAGACAAACATTCTGGCCCAATTTCAGGTCATTTGAGCAATAAATGTGGCCTCCAGAGTCCAAACAAGGTATTTCTTTAATTTGACCAAGTGAACTAGTTTATGACCCAAGTTGACCCAAATTAATCTTATGTGAGACTTTATAAAGACAAACTTTCTAACTAATTTTCATGGCAGTTGAGCAAATAATGTGGCCTCGAGAGTGCCAACAAGGTATTTCTTTAATCTGACCTAGTTTATGACCCAAGATGACCCAATTTTGAACTCAATGAACTTGTTGCGCTTAGATGGGCAAACAAACTTAGAAGAGAATCACTACATACCAAATATCAAAGCTCTACGCTTTCCAGTTTTAAAGAAGAATTTTAAAGTTTTCCTTCTTTGTTCCTATGTTCGAATTTGTGACCCCCGGGGCTGGGCCAATTTTGACCCAGGGGCATCATATGAACAAACTTGGTAGAGGTCCACTAGGAAATGCTACATACCAAATATCAAAGCTGGACACCTTCCCGTTTAAGAGAAAAAGAAATTTGAAGTTTTCCTTCTTTGTTCCTATCTTCGAACTTGTGACCCCCGGGGCGGGGTCAGTTTTGATCCAGGGGCATCATATGAACAAACTTGGTAGAGGTCCACTCTGAGATGCAACATACCAAATATCAAAGCTCGGTTTCAGAAAAGAAGAATTTTAAAGTTTTCCTTCTTTGTTCCTATGTTCGAACTTGTGACCCCAGGAGCTGGGCCAGTTTTGGCCCAAGCAGCATCCTTGGAACAAACTTGGCAGAAGTCCACTAGGAGATGCTACATACCAAATATCAAAGCTCTATGCCTTCCCATTTAAGAGAAAAAAAGAAATTAAAGTTTTCCTTCTTTGTTCCTATGTTTGAACTTGTGACCCCCGTGGCAGGGCCAATTTTGATGCCAAGGGCATCATATGAACAAACTTAGTAGAGGTCTACTAGGCAATGCGACATACCAAATATCAAAGCTCTACGCCTTACAGTTTCAGAGAAGATGATTCTTAAAGTTTTCCTTCTCTGTTCCTATGTTCGAACTTGTGACCCCTGGGGCAGGGCCAACTTTTGCCCCAAGGGCATCATATGAACAAACTTGGTAGAGATCAACTAGAAGATGCTACATACCAAATATCAAAGGTCCATGCCTTCCTGTTTCAGAGAAGAAGATTTTTAAAGTTTTCCTTCTTTTTACCCATGTTGGAAATTGTGACCCCCGGGGCGGGGCCAGATTTGACCCCAGGGGCATCATATGAACAAACTTGGTAGAGGTCCACTAGGCGATGCTACATACCAAATATCAAAGCTCTATGCCTTTCAGTTTCAGAGAAGATGATTTTTAAAGTTTTCCCTATTTGTTCCTATGTTCAAACTTGTGAACCCCCGGTTCAGGGCCAGTTTTGACCCAAAGGGCATCATATGAACAAATTTGGTAGAGGTCCACTAGGAGATGCTGTATGCCAAATATCAAAGCTCTATGCCTTCTAGTTTTAATGAAGATGATTCTTAAAATTTTCCTTCTTTGTTCCTATGTTGGAAATTGTGACCCCCGGGGCGGGGCCATTTTGACCCCAGGGGCATCATATGAACAAACTTGGTAGAGGTCTACTAGGAGATGCTACATGCCAAATATCAAAGCTCTACACCTTCAAGTTTCAGAGAAGATAATTCTTAAAGTTTTCCTTCTCTGTTACTATGCTCAAACTTGTGACCCCCTGGGCGGGGCCAGTTTTGATCCCAGGGGCATCATATGAACAAACTTGGTAGAGGTCCACTAGGCATTGGTACATACCAAATATCAAAGCTCTATGCCTTCTAGTTTTAGTGAAGAAGATTTTTAAAGTTTTCCTTCTTTGTTCCTATGTTGGAAATTGTGACCCCCGGGGCGGGGCCAATTTTGACCCCAGGGGCATCATATGAACAAACTTGGTAGAGGTCCACTAGGAGATGCTACATGCCAAATATCAAAGCTCTACACCTTCAAGTTTCAGAGAAGATTTTTTAAAGTTTTCCTTCTTTGTGACTATGCTCAAATTTGTGACCCCCTGGGGCGGGGCCAGTTTTGATCCAAAGGGCATCATATGAACAAACTTGGTAGAGGTCCACTAGGCATTGCTACATACCAAATATCAAAGCTCTATGCCTTCTAGTTTTAGAGAAGAAGATTTTTAAAGTTTTCCTTCTTTGTTCCTACGTTGGAAATTGTGACCCCCGGGGCGGGGCCAGTTTTGACCACAAGGGCATCATATGAACAAACTTGGTAGAGGTCCACCAGGAGATGCTACATGACAAATATCAAAGCTCTACGCCTTCAAGTTTTAGAGGAGAAGATTTTTAAAATTTTCCTTCTTTTGACTATGCTCAAACTTGTGACCCCCGGGGCGGGGCCAGTTTTGACCCCAGGGGCATCAAATGAACAAATTTGGTAGAGGTCTACTAGGAGATGCTACATACTAAATATCAAAGCTCTGCGTCTTCTACTTTCAGAGAAGAAGATTTTCAAAGATTTTGCTTTTTTTTCCTTTTTGTTGCCATGGCAACCAGAGTTCTGGGTGGAATTCAATTCTTTGCACAATTTTGGTAGAGCTTCACCCAAGGAACATCCCTGCCACGTTTCATTAAGATTGGCCCAGTGGTTTAGGAGAAGAAGATGTTTAAAGAAATTGTTGACAGACGACAGACGACGGACGACGGACGCCGGACATAGGGCGATCACAATAGCTCACCTTTAGCACGTTGTGCTAAGGTGAGGTAAAAAGGAGGTGTGACTTAAATTTGGTTATAGTATTCAAAACATAAATATTAATGTATCCCTAACGCAACAACCCGTTTTATTCGCGATGTAAGAGAAGAAACTGGATTTTGTCCAAACTACTCCTAGTGAAACGAGGTGGGTGTGGTCAAGAAGTGAGACGATGTGATTAAACTGCCTTTTGATGACGATACATCATTGATAATGAAAGGTACTTCATTTTTGTCAAAAGAAAACTTGCAGATCTAGTTTGTTTTCTGTTTCGGGTCTTATAATGTATAGTTTGAGAAGACCTATACTTATGCATGCCTCTTCTGTAAAAGTTAAAATAAACTATATCTCCTGAAACACTGCGGAATATCAGCACTCAAGATGTAATGGAAATTATTGTTCAATAGCGCCAATTACAAGTGATTTCTCATTTTTACACCATACTGAAAATTTTGCTTACAACAATATGCAAAACAATGGGATGAAGAGACAATTTCTGGCGAGGTTTACTGCAAGTGTCAAAGTAATGAGACAAATACTATGGACTTTCTTGAGTAAACAAGATAAGTCATCAAATGGCTGCTTTTCCTTAGCTGATTGCTGGATTTTGTTCATTTTCATTGAGATTCAATCCCTTCAAAATACAACTAATACATGCAAGTTTCAAACAGCTGAGTCAAAAAGGCGAATTAATCGTGTAAACAAAAAAAGGTACCTATATTTTCATATCTCACTGTCTACATTTCCCTTACTAACTGGCGGATTTTTTTTTTTTTTTTTTTTCTTTTCAAAATATTAGGCTTCAATATGCAGACTTATGGCATAAAGAAGGAATGTGAAATTTAAACTTTAAATTGGTATTTTTCCTTTGCTAATTGTCGGAAGTTTTTCAAAATCAATAGACTTTAAGCTAAATGTATTGATGATACAAAGAAACGGTGCGAGTTTCATAAAATTCGGAACACAAATGCGGACTCTATTGTGTTAGCAAGAAATATAAATTTTCAACTCCAAATGGCTACTTTTCCCTTACTTATTGTCGGATTTCTTTTAAAACCGATTTTGTTCAAGTTATTGATGCTGTAAAGACACTGTGCAAGTTTCACGAAAATCCAACCACAAATGCAGACATTGTCGCGTAAACAATAAAAAGACAGACAGACAGACGGAAACCACGCTATAACATCATCTCTTGCAGGCCTATGGCCAGTAGAGTTTACAAACCATTTGTCCCCAGGGTGGGCGGGGGGGAGTGTGGCTGTGTGTGCCGCTGTTAAGTCTTTACTTGTTCCCTTTGATCGCTGCCGTCCAGCGACCAAATTTTCAGTTGCCATCGCTCGATCGCAACCTCCACCGGACTGGTGCCCTTCTTTTTTCTTCCATTTTGGATAAAACGGGCACCAACCGTCGGCAGTTCCTTATTTGTGATTGTGGCGCTTTTGCCATTTCTACTGTTTCTTTGGAAATTGAGTTTCATCACACCTGTACACTGGATTCTGACAGGAAATATACATCTAAGTAAAGCTACTGCAAGTTTGGGTTCTTGACACCTGTCAACAGAGGTGAAAATAGTAGTATATGCGTTTCTTTGGCGTCAATTAATTATGATTAATTATCTTCAATTATCTTTATCATTAATTTCAAGGATAGCGTCAATTGTTTATCTTGGATTATCTTTAATTATATTTAATTGGTGGAGTGAGTATAGCGTCAAGTCTAGAGATTGTGAAATGGCATCACGAGTTATAATTTTAGGCGTCAAATATATGATTTGAAGAATTGATTGATGGATTGATTGCATGGTGCTTAACGCCGTTTTCAACATTATTTCAGTTATATCAGCGCGGCCAGTGCACCTATCCATGCTTTTCTGGAGTTTCTTTTTACCAGTACTCCGCACAATATTCTTTCCAAGCCACTGACTGCTTTCCCATATAACCATCGTCGAAACAATGGTCAGCGGTGAGAGAGGAATGAATCCTGGCGCAATGACTACCATCAATCCTCGGAAAGAAGTTGGCCAAGCCGGGGATCGAACCAGCGACCTCCTGTTCTCAAGTCCTGTACGCTACCGACTGAGCTACGGGGGCTTGGCTATGATTTGTAGAAGCCGTTTTCGAGGAATGGCTATCATTCGGAAAAATATTTGTATGGTGTTTAACGCCGGTTTCAACATTATTTCAGTTATATCACGGCGGCCAGTGCACCTATCCATGCTTTCCTGGAGTTTCTTTTTACCAGTAATTCGCACAATATTCTTTCCAAGCCACTGACTGCTTTCCCACATAACCATCGTCTAAACAATGGTCAGCGGTGAGAGAAGAATGAATCTTGTAGCAATGACTATCATCAATCCTCGGAAAGAAATTGGCCAAGCGGGGATCGAACCAGCGACAGCGTGTCAAGCTAAAAAAAAGTGCTATGTGGCGAATTTTAAAGTTTACGGACCAATTTGGACGATCTTGGTACCGTTCGAAAGGTCTTGACAAGATCTAAAATGTTCATTGTTTTAAAAGAAAAGTTTTAAAATGAAAATGTTTAAGCCTAACCCTTTGACGCAGCATTTTCACGTTAAATTTTATGTTCTATTACAAGTTTTTGCACGTAATAGAGTTTAAACATGTGGCGGACAAGCTTTTGGATGTAAGTAATTTTTAGACCACGGTGTTTCTTTTTTTCACAGAGTTACCGGAAATGAATCCAAAGTTACGATGTTCTAAAGTTCAAGATATAAAGGTTTCTATCAGTATTATTTGTTTATACGAAACGGAAGGTTGCATCTTGTAGTAATTAACTGTTTTATATAAATTAAGATAGGAAATGTCATTTTCCATTACATTTAAGAAGTTATGATGTTTTATCGATGGTATAGAGCGTTGTGTTTCAGCTTTCTCCCAGCAATCTATTTTTCCACTCAGGAGTAAAATTTTATGAAAACCTGTTTTTAACGAATATGTTTTGTTAGCAACGAAAATTTATAAAGTTAAGTGCTCTTGGTAAAGTAAAATCTACAAAAGTAGTGATAACGAATTGGTTTGAAAGATTAAAGTATCTGTTCATCTTGCCAATTCATTTTAAAAGAATCCAAATACCTAAAAAGATGAACAGTCATTTTTGAAATAAACAAAATAGCCTGTACCTACGTTTCATCGGGCTGATAAGTTGATTTTAGCATTTGTATTATTTAGGGACTAAACATGGGGTCTAATTAAGTAAAGATGAATGGACCTTTGGCCGTATATAAACTTGCTGTAATGGCAAGTTTAGGGATATAGCTGTAAGAAAGGGCTTTGGCAAACCTCGCTTTTATAGCTAGAAATATTTGCGCTATAAAAAGTTTTTCAATTACGAGCATTTCATTAGGAAGCATTATTTTGATGCAGAAAGATTCTTAGATGATTCTGCATGCAGCCTGTTTTGTGGGCATTTCTCTATTTCATATATTTATGAAATAGTAAAATGCACTGTGGAGCATGGTGTATTTACACGACAAGATGATGACAGGGTAATTTTTGAATTAAAATTCTCCTGTGTAATTGGCAAGAATATACAGGGAAAAGACGTATATTGTTGCAGAGTTGTGTCTTTTATTAACGGCTTTGAAATACCAAAGGAAATTAAATACGAAGATGTTAGGCCGATTATTACGGCCTACCCCGTGGAAACCATAGGCAAATAATTTCGTTCTTTCACTTGCCACCCCCCAAAAAACGGTCTTCCGAGACCATCGGTCCTTCGGGACCAACCCAAAGAATGATTACCACACACACCCACACACATGCGCACGCACGCACGCACACACCCACAAACACGCAGGCATGCATATACCCACTCACGCAGGTACGCACACACGCACGCAAGCACACATACACGTACGCACTTACCTGCGCATATAGCTGTAAGTTTGAACACGCAAGAATACAACCACAATCACCTCAAAGACGGATCGAACAGATTGTGCAAATTGCGTAGACTAGCAAGGGTCGAAAGTTTTTGCATTTGGCAGATTTTTTTTTTTTTTTTTTTTAATATAGATTGGTCGTTTTACATAGATATCTATTTATTACCCAGATTGACCTTAGCTGGATCCGATCTCTGTTTTTTTTTTTTTTTTTATCAAATATTTATTTTACCGAATTCCCGGATGATCCCTTTTTGTATGACGGGTCACATATTATTTACGGTATCATGACAAACATCATTTAACCCATTAACACCAATCTCGTGTATTGACGCGCTGAAGAAATATAGCTATGGAAAACATTGTGGGAAAAGAAGAACAATTACTGGCATTTTTCTCCTTTTCCCAAAATATTATCTATTTTTTTCTGATACAAATTTTACGGATTTGACCACATTCTATTAATCGTTTGCAACATACTTCAATTTGGACCAGTCTAAAATTTTGTTGTCTGGTATTGGGTGAAGGTCTGTCACCAATAGATACATAATTAGTATCGCTTTGAATTTTACTGGTTTGAGACCTGCATTTTCCGCATTTCCTACAACGTTAGGCAGAGTTCTGTCTAAACACGGGATTGTATGGAAATGAGTTATGTTCATTTCACAATGGATAGACATGATACTATTATTAGCCATAACTGTCACATTACTTGGTTACATTTACATTTGATTCATCATTTGTACTTAGATTTTCAAAAAGACTGTATGCTTAACTTATTAATCGGTAAAGGAAGTAGGTATTTTTAATTTTACAAATATTGTGAGTAATGGATTGAAAGGATTTTTAATAGGTAAGTTTTATGTCATTCTTCTTCGTTGGTTTACCTTTGAAACTTTAACCATTATGTTAACCATTTAGGAATTTGAAATAAATGAAAGATTAAATGTACGTCTGTTAAAGGGAGATGAACCCAGATTTGAACAGAAAAAAATCAAAAAGGAAAATTTTCGTTATATTGCCTAAAATTTATATTATGTATATTTTCCGTCACTCGCAACTATGTATGCGCACCAGATTGTATCATATAGAGATCGCTTCAGTTCAATTAGTATTTATAGATTCTATAGGGTATCGATACCTAGTAAAATTATGAACATTGAATTATATTTTTCATACATATCGAAATGACATTTCAGTTGTTACATGAACATGAAAAACGTATATCTATACGAAGAATCGATAAATATATCGAAATTTTGCCTTTTTGAACAATTTCTGAAAAAGTTCATTTTCAAATCTGGGGTCATCTTCCTTTAACCCTTTACCGCATAATGCCGCCTTTTGACGCCCCTGGGAAAGAAGCCCTTTGAAACCCAGCAAGTTGTAAATGTTGCCAAATATATGTTGGTCTTATTATCTTGGAGATGACAGTTGTCTTTGTACTCCCATTCTACTTCCCACAATGTTTTCTACCTTATCAAAGAAAATTTGCACCATTTGAGCCACAATGAAATTGTCGTCTGCAAATGCTTTCAATTTGGAAAAGGCTAAAAATTTGTCGTCTGGTAAAGGGTTAAAGTGAGGGTAATAACCTTGGCGATGACTATTTCGTACAAAAACTATGACATTTTGACATAGAATATTTGTTATCCATCCGTCATTCTTTAGCAATGTCTCAGAAGCCCCCCCCCCCCCCGCAGTCGGTAACGCTCTGCGCTTTCAATCATGGGGTTGTGGCTTTGATCCCCGGTTTGGCCAACATTTTTTCCGACATTTGACAAAAAGTCGTTGCGACATGCGTCATTCATCTCTCACCAATGGGGCAATTGATAAGTAGTGCACCTATGTGGGATGAGCAGCTGGTGGCTCTGATTGAATGCTGTGATTGTACTGGTGTGAGAAACGACAGGTAGCCATGACTAAGTGCACCAGTCGTTGCGATATAACTGAAATACTGTTGAAAGTGGCGTTAAACCCCATACAACTAACCAGTGAATCATATGAAAATTTTTAGACTTGTTCAAATTGAAAAAAACCGTTATAGTCTGCAATTAGGAAAAAAAATGTGAAAAAGAGAATTTACAATCAAACTTTTACAAAGTTGAGATTGTGTGCAAATGGGTCAAGTTCATCTGATCATTGATTCAACAACATAGTGTAAGCTATGTGATTATATGTACTAACGAGCAATGTTTTTTAATCATTAATTTACAAAGGGATTATCTTTTTTTCAGGCACGAAGTAAGAGAGACCTGTGAGCTGCTATCTATTCGGGTACATAGACAACCAATCAGAAACAAGAGCATCATAAACTATTTATAGTCATTACCAAAAGAGTAACAATTTTACCCTCTTATTGACATCTTATCAGTGAAACTGACTGTCAACATGGATGCGTTTGAGAATACTATAGAGACAATGGTCAACTGTTTTTCTGATGTAGATAAATTGATGAATTTTCTGCAACCTTAGGTATACAGGATTCCCCTATTGTCAGGTTCCGTTTGTTTCAATTGAGAAACCAAGAGTACGCCGATAATTTTGTAAATGAAGAAATGGAATCCCTATGTCATAATTTAGAGGACGTAGTGGAAATAACCAATGGCAGTAGTAACTTGGACCTAGAATTAGCTCTCGAATTTGTAAGAAGGGAAGAGGAGATGGAGGGGGCAATGAAAGCGTATCTATCTGATATGGAAATGGAGGAATTTACTAGGGTTTGTACTGAAGATGGTGAATGAAATTCCAGGCTCCCTCAAAATCAATCTCGGCCAGGACCTTCAAATGGACTACGGTATAGTATTAGAAAAAAGTCGTAAAGAACTTATGCTAAGAATTTTGCTGTGGACAAGGCTTACGAAATAAAGATTGATGAAAGATACCATGAACAGAGTATAAATGATATTCAAAGAGGGCTTGAGCAATTGCTCGAAACCGTATTAAATGAGGCCATAGGTAATATGGCTGGAAATGACTTGGGACGAGTTATTATTCAACATGATGGACTGGACAACCCTATTGTTGTTCCACTGCAGAGATGGGACCAACTTGATGCAGCCAAGGTGATAGAGATGATTATGAGAGTTTTCAATAGTCAACAAGAACTGTTAATTGATCAAAGTTTTATCATTATTATACATGTAGGTACAATAGAATTACCAAAAGGTGGTGCAAAGCGAAGAATAAAGAAAATAAACGGTAAGAAAAATTCATTATACCTAAAAAAATCTCTTGTAACTATTGAAAATAAGGACAATCTATGCATGACTAGGGATATAGGGGTCAGTTGGGCAAAATTAAATAGGTGCAATGAAGATGAATGGAAAGAGATGACTAAAAACAGACGGGGCAAAAGTAATATAGACTTAATATTATAACACAGAAAAGTACCCGAAAGTGTTTTTAGGAATTTGCGCAATAAGAATAGAAAAGATCAAACAAAATTTGCCCAAGCATTATGTCAGAGAACAGGAGTGAACACTGATCACCCCCTCAGTTTAAATGATGTTAGGACGTTTGAAGAATTCCTTGGTGTTCGCATAATGGTGGTGAGTGCTCGCTTAGGAAACAAGTTCATAACGACACCAAGCAACGACGACTGTCCGTGTATATATATTTATTTGGTTGACGACAAGCAATTTCACTCCATTACCAGCATCACGGGGTTCTTCAGCGCTAGTTTTTTTTTTTTTTTTTTTTTTTTTTGTGAGAAATGCTTAAAACATTTTGATCACAGGGAAAACCATAAATGTGAAATTAAGTGCATCGTCTGTAAAAGAGACATGTGCCTTAACGCAGAACCTGTCAAATGTAGTGACTGCAATATGTCATGCAGATCTGCAGATTGCTATGCTGAGCACAAGAAAGTTACAATATACAAAATTGGGGGAAAAAAGGGCCAATTGAAACCTTCAGAATGTAAAAAATGGTGGAAATGTCCCTCTTGTTATAAAGTATTGAGATTGGAAAAACGTAAAAAGGAGGAACATATATGTGGGGAATATCAGTGTTCTTCCTGTCACAAGTATGTCATGGATGATCACAAATGTTTTTTTTTTAGAGCTACTCCGGCAAAAGAAAATTTTATTCCAAAATTCATATTTTTTGATTTCGAATGTTAACAAGATGAAATAACCTATTGTGATCAAGGATACTTATCTTTAACTAAATTGACTTGTAAAGATTGTCAATTGCCGGAGTTATGTAAATCTTAATCATAATGCCAAAATTGTAAAATGTCTTGGTGTGGTAAAGCTAGCCACCGCCCAAACTTTGTTGTTGCTCACTCTGTATGCCCTAAATGCATTGACAAAGAATTTAAGCCGGAATCTGTATGCAAAGGGTGCGGTACCCGTTGCGAAGAATGTGACAACTCTGATCTGCACGAGTACGAGGACGAAGGTCCTTGTCCTGGTAAATGCGGATTCAGAGAGGTCATATTCGAAGGGGCAGATACTGCCGAGAAATTTGGAGAGTGGCTCTTTACCGACCAACGTGAGTATTTTAAGGTCATTGCGCATACTATTAAAGGATATGATGTATATTTCCTTCTCGAATCCTTAATTGATCAATCATTTACAACGGATCAAAAATAATGTATATGGCAATGGAGAAAGATTTACATATAAAGGTGATGGACAGTCTAAATTTATTACCTATGAAATTAGCTGCATTACCTAAAGCCTTTGGTTTGGAAGAATTGAAAAAGGGATTGTTCCCACATTATTTTAATACTAGAGAGAATCAAAATTATGTGGGACCCTATCCCGATGCTGAATATTATGGGTTTGATTTTATGAGTGAAGAAGAGAGAGGAAAGTTTGTTGAATGGTTGAGTGAGAAAAAGAACGAGATTTTCGATTTTAGGAAAGAAATGTTAGAATATTGTAAAAGTGATGTCGATATTTTAAGACAAGCATGTATGAAATTTAGAAATTTGTTAATGAGTGCAACGGGTGTACAAAAGGTGGTTCGGAACGAGAGAGGTAAGAGAGAGAGAAGAAGTGGTTTGGTGCCGTAGATCCCTTCGATTCCGTAACAATAGCTTCCGTGTCTATGAATGTCTTTAAAAACAAAATCTTTGGAAGAAAATTGGCGCGTAAAATTATCAGGCAATGACGAATGGTTACCCGCAAAAGTCGTCAATGAATATATACAAAAAGGAAACGAATGGGTCCTCGAATACAAAGGAGAGCAAATAAGTGAGGGAGAATTTGTTAGCACCCCTATTGCAAAGATTCCTCCCAGTGGTTACAACAATCAATATAGCAAAGCGTCAATTCAATGGTTGGAGTGGAGGGCACGTCTCGATAACGTTCACATTCAGCACGCATTAAACGAAGGAGAAACAAGAGGGCCATGATGGCCCTGTATCGCTCCACTGGCTTATAAACCATAAATACTAAACATTTCAATTCTGAGCCACATGGTTTCAAAATGAAGACTTACAATTTTTTCTCTGTAAAAGCCTATGTGAAAGTTGAGACCCGCAGGGCAAATCCATTTTTGATCCCAGAGCTATTACTTGAACCCTGGTAGAGGTCCACAAGATAAAGCCACATGCCAAAATAATACAAGTCTATGTTGTATGGTTATAAATAAAGTGATTTTCAATTTTTGTCCATATGAAGCCTCTGTAAAACATAAGACCCCTGATGCAAGGCTAATTTCAAAAAAAAAAAAAAAAGAAAATCAAAAAAGGAAGATTTCTTAAGTTGTCACTATGTAAGCCCATTTAAAACTTGTGACCCCTGCGGCGGGGCCAATTTTGACTGCTTGGTAGAGGCCCACTAGATATAGCTACATGCAAAATTTGGTAGCTCTAGGCCTTATGGCTAGGTTCAGGAAGATTTTTAAAGTTTTCTCTATATAAGCCTATGTAAAACGTGTGACCCCTGGGGCAGAGCCAATTTTGACCCCAGGGCCATAATTTGAAGAAACTTGATAGAGGTCTACTACATAAAGCTACATGCCAAATTTGGTAGCCCTATGCCTTATGGTTTCAGACAAGAAGATTTTTAAAGATTTCCAATATTTTTCAGTTTTGTTGCCATGGCAACCAGAGTTTTTGAAGGAATCAAATTCTTTCAAGAAATTCTGAAGAGGACCATGGCAGGATCATTTCTGTGAAGTTTCATGAAAATTGGATGGATAGTTTCAGAGAAGAAGATTTTTGAAATAAAAGTTAACGCACGGACGGACGGACGCACGACGGACACCGGGCCATGACATAAGCCCGCTGGCCTTCGGCCAGTGGAGCTAAAAACGATCCCTGGAACCCGTTACAACTTGGACGGGTAATGCATGGTAACAAATACGGCCTATGAGTATCACGGATGTATATTTCATGGCTGCCCTGTTTGTTTTTCTGACAATCGGGAAGAGACGTACCACCCACTCACTCACCAGTCTTTGAATGAATTGTACGCCCTCACCCTAAAAAAGAAAACTTATCTGGAACATTTAGGCAAGAACTATGTTTATATTTGGGATCATGAATTCAAACAACAACAAAATCAAAACCCACAGCTCCGACAATTTATTTCTGAGCTAGACATAACGGATAGATTAGATCCGAGAGAAAGTTTTTTTTTGCCAGTCAAGTTTACTACAAAGTCAAAGAAAATGAGCAAATCAAATACGGGGACTTTACCAGTTTGTATCCGTGGGTAAACAAATATTGTAGGTGTATCGTAGGTCACCCAACAATCATCACAAAGGATTTTGGGGACATAAAGGATTATTTTGGTATTGCCAAGGTGAGAATCCTTCCACCCAGGGGACTCTATCACCCAGTCCTTCCTTCCAGGTCAAACGGCAAATTAAAATTCCCTTTATGTCGGACTTGTGCGGATACCGAAAATCAAAAGCCATGTAAATGTACAATGAAAAAGAGAGAATTGATTGGAACTTGAAACGGCTGTAAAATTAGGATATAAGATAACAAAGAGTTATGAAGTATATTACTGGGAGGAAAGTGCGCAATATGACCTCAAAACTCATGAAGGAGGACTATTTGCAAAATACATTAACACATTCTTGAAAATTAAACAGGAAGCAAGTGGTCCTCCCGATTGGGTTAAGAGAGAAGAGGATATGATGAAGTACATTGAACAATATTTTGAAAATGAAGGAGTTTCTTTGGATCGAGAATTCATTGTAAAGAACCCTTGTCTAAGAGCTTTGGCTATATTGGCCCTCAATAGTTTTTGGGGAAAATTTGGACAGGGACTCAATATGCGTCAAACAGAATTTTTTCACGAAAGTCAGGCTGATTTATTCTTTCAGTTACTCTCAGATCCACTGAAAAAACCGGTTGATTTTCATATACTGTCCAATGATACTATACAAGTAGAATGTCAACCCGAAGATAATAAGACTAACATAAATTTGGCAACATTTACAACTTGCTGGGCCAGGCTAAAACTTTATGGTGTACTTGAAAAGCTAGATAGAAGAGTCTTGTATTACGATACAGACAGCATTATTTACATCAGTCGTCCAAACGAGTTTGATCCTCCGTTAGGTGATTACTTGGGTGAGCTGACCAACGAATTGCAAAGCGGAGAGTACATTGTAGAGTTTGTGTCTGGTGGGCCAAAAAATTATGCTTACAAAACAAATAAAAAAAGTGAAACATACAATGTAAGAGGATTTACCCTGAATTACAAAAATAGTCAACTGATTAATTTCGAAAGTGTAAAACATATGGTCACAGATCCCGAATGTTATTCTAAAATCACGGTCACAAACCCTAATAAAATATGTAGGGATAAAAGAAAAAGAAAAATTTACAACCGTGAAGAAGAAAAGAAATACCAATTAGTTTATACAAAAAGAAGAAAACTATATAATTTTGATACAGAACCTTATGGGTTTTGATAGTTGTTTTTCCTACTCACTAGATGTAAGATAGTCATGTTTATTGATAACTATGTTTTCTAACCTTTTTCTTTTCCCCTCAAAAACATTGTTCTAGAGATACAATATTAGTGAAAACATTATAGGAAAAGGAGAATTTACTTGTAACGGGTTTTGACACCCCTGAGATACAGTATCAGTAAAATTATTATAGGAAAAGGAGAAATTGCTTGCAACAAGTAAGACCTCCATTTTCCGTAATGTTTTCTACCCTTAAAGATGCTTTCACTTCAGATTACAACCCATTTAAAATGTCTTCTGCGTGTCATGTTTATTGATAACTACGTTTTCTAACGTTTTTCTTTTCCCCTCAAAAACATTGCTGCAGAGATACAATATTAGTGAAAACATTATAGGAAAAGGAGAATTTACATGTAAGGGGTTTTGACAACCCTGAGATACAATATCAGTAAAATTATTATAGGGAAAGGAGAAATTGCTTGCAACAAGTAAGACCTGCCTTTTCCGTAATGTTTTCAACCCTTAAAGATGCTTTCACTTCAGATTACAACCCATTTAAAAATGTTTTCTGCGACCTCTTTCAGTAGTATAAAATTTTTGGTTGTCTTGTAAAGAGTTGAAAGTGTTAGTTAATTTTTTTTTTTTTTTTTTTTTTTTTTTTTTTTTAATGTTTAGAGATGCATTTTTTCTTAAAAGTGTTATTTACATTTCAAAAAGTGTATATGATTTTCAAAAAAGTGTTTATCATATGTTTTTGCATATTTGCACGTTAAATCCTATAGAGTACATTTTAAAATGTGTCACTCACTTTCTTTAAAGTGTTTATCATTTTTCTAAAAGTGATAACTACTTTTCAAAAAGTGTTTATGACTTTTCGAAAACTGTCAATATCATTTAAGAAATTTTTGTATAATACATGTTAAATTTAAATGGGACCATTTTTTATTCTATTTAACCCATTACCAGACGACAAAATCTTAAACTGGTCCAAATTGAAAGAGGTGTTTGATTTTTGAAAAGCTGCATTGCTAATTGTATGAATTGTCAATAAAAGAATGGATTGTAAGAATACCGTGATATCATTTTTAGATTTCTTAATTTATTATTTGTCGTAAGAATATGACAGAAACGCTGGAAAAAGAAACTTTTTTACGTTTACCAAAGACCGATGAAGAAAGTTGTAGCGAGAAGTGGCATGTTTTAGGAACTCATGTCCCCAAAGGAGAAATTGTCTATTTTTGTCAAATGATTATTGTATATATCATAATCATTACATCTATAGTCAATTTGTCATTACAGAACGGAACGACTGAACTCTGGATATCACTTTTAGGCAGTAGTATTGGATACGCTTTACCTAACCCTAAGCTTGAAAGATGATGCCATTACCGTTCGAACCTTGTTCTAGCATGTGCATTAGCGGTCAAACTGGATCGAGTAAAACCCAATTTGCTTACCGCTTTTTACAACACTTACTGCAAATGTATGTTCGTGATCCTCCGTCTCGTATACTCTTTTGCTACGGTATTCATCAAGACTTATTTGAAAAGATGGAGCAAACTATTCCAAACTTTTACAGTAAGCAAGGGCTACCTACTGCAGATGAATTGGAAGAGTTGACCAAAGATAGAAAACATAATTTAATTATAGTGGACGACCTTATGGACCAGGTTATGAAATCGCAAGAAATGAAACTTTTGTTTGTCCAAGGATGTCATCATAGAAAAGTGTCGGTAATTATGATTACGCAAAACTTATATCCTGGTGGCAAACACGCTAGAACCATTGCGTTAAATACTTGGTATATGGTACTGATGAAAAACATTAGAGACATATCTCAAGTAGGCATATTGGGTCGACAGCTTTATCCAGGGAAATCCAAAGGCTTTATAAAAGCCTATGAAGATGCCCTTAGCACGAAACATGGTTACTTGATAGTAGAAGATAAGCACCACTTAAGAACTTGTATCTTTCCGGACGAGGATCTAATCATTTACCGATTGACATCAGAATAGAAAAGATACACTCGTAAAAAGATAATATGGTAGAACTCATTAAACAGCAACTCCACTTTCTACATTTAGTGGCAAACACTTCTGCTGATCAGAGAAAGGCGCTATTAAAAACAATTTCGCGTGAGCAATTAAAAGCATTGACTCAAATTGCTTACAACGTGATTCGATCGAAAGTGAGGTTAACGCCAGTAGAAAAATCAAGTTTAAAACGTCAAAGACGATTTGTATACCTATTAGCAGATCGTAACGTTGGATTTGCTAAAAAAGAAAAAAGCTGTCCAACTGAAGCAACGTACTATCCTTACACTGGTAAAGATCGCTTCTACCCACTTACAACCGATGTTACAGTCATGGATAAATTCGTATTAGTACCATTTGAAAAGTTTGAGCGATTGAAAAACGCTTCTAAAATTCGTAACGATGATACTGTTCACGATAACATAAAGGTTGTAAAGGATCAAACCAAACGTTTCCCACGGGGGTAAGAGAGAAAAAGAAAAGGAAAACTGACATTGACTGGATTTCATTTTAAATAAGAACAAAAGACATGTTTTATTTTTCAATTTTATATTTTCAATTATCATTTGTATTTTTCATAATAATAAAACATTTACACATAATTGCTCTTGTTTTATGTCTACTAAATGTAAACTGTTCTGGTTTTATCGATGGTCAATACTTCGGGAAAGAAATGTGGCGTACATCAGTAAGGTCACACTTTCTGGTAATGCTTGTGCAAACTTGGTTTCAGATTGACACAAACTTCTTTTTGAAGTACGGATCAATGTCCAAAACATATAGACAGTATCCCTTCTTGTAGTCTCTGTATTCAATATTAATACCGTTTCTAAAGGCGGTAAGGGAGTGATAGCAATCAACATACTGATCTCCTTCATAATTTGGCTGTAATGGTTGTGATGGTACTGATCGTCCGTCGACATAAAATCCGAGGTAATTGCATTCGTAATGTTTGAAGTTGAAGGGATTGGTTTTGTAATCGCCATTAAAAGATGCGCTTGACACCATACCGATTATGATCTTATATGGAACCCTTCCTTGAAATATATCGTCTGCTTGAAAACTGTACTGACCCTGAGCTATCAATGTTGTCTTTATTTCTGAACGGAAATATGATACAAAGCGGGACTGTTCTCAATCATTTTTTCGTGAGCCATAAGTAAGTCATTTTGCAAAGTTTGTACGAATAATTTTAATCGAGCGTCAACAATTTGCACTTTAAACGACGGAGTCAAGGAATCGGATATGATTCTGAAAGCGTCTGCGGCTTGCCAAAATTTAAGCCCTATTTGCACCCCGTTCAAAAGCAACTTTGGTTGCTGAAATAGATCCGCGAGTATGATTCCCTCTAAATCAACGATCTTTCCTGCTTTTGTTTGGGCATATCGTAGAAATAAGCCTTTATTGGATCCTGATTTAACATCATTGTCTGACAGGTCACCGGTGTTCTTGTAAAATAACTGACTGGCGTGTACACTTTCTTGTAGTGATTTGTTGGTGTTAAGGAGAGTATCAATATATGCTTTATACGAATGCTTCAGTCCACTGTTTGGTAGTGGCTTTTGCTGTAAATGTATATCCAACTGTCTAAAAATGGTATGAATGGGTAAATTAATAAGTCCAAGAGTTTCATTTTCGTCTACTGGCGTACTACCTGCTAGGGTGAGTCTTTTAGCCGAAGCCCACATTCCTTTAGGTTAATGTATACCCTCGACTGCGTTGGTATATTAAATTCCAAAACTGACGGCGAATCAGTCACGGGATTTACAGGTCGATATTCGATCCAGTCTTTTGAGAGAAATGACGAATCTTCGGGGAGAGCGCTAAATAATGTCAATTTTTCAACTTGTGCCATTTTTTCCCTTTAAAACGCCCAATTAGGATTTTTGCGATAAATATTCCTAGCCTTCTTTCGTTTTGCGATGTTATTCTTACTATCTTCATCGTTCTTACGATTTATTTCAGATTCGACCCTGTCCATCGCTTCCGCAATTGGTGTTACCATTTTCAATACAGGTTTTTCGACTTTTTTCCAGTTTTTCTTCTAAATCTTGTATGTGTTTATCTTTTTCAACCAGTTTTAGTCTCAAAAAGTTATTCTTACGTACTTGGACCGCGTCATTAAAGCTTAGATATAGGAAAAAGTCAGCCATTGATTATCCTTTAGTTTATTGGAGATATTCCGTAATGATGCTTAGGATTTTAATATGTCAATACACAAAAGATGGTTCCATAACCTTTTGGTATTCTTAGCACTATTTCTTACGCGTATACAATTCCAGTTAAATAAGCGTGGGACAAACCACATCGTCTTCTTCTCTGTACGAAGTTATACCTGTCATAACTACTTTTCCGGTATGAAAACAACAAAAGTGTACCCCATCAGGTTTAAAATTCAGAGATGGAAATATTTCTGGTTCATAAGTAACATATCTATCCTTAGCAAAACGCTCTAAATCCAAACCGGAACTTAAGGTATGACCCATAGAAACACTTATCACTTTAACGTTTGATAAATGTACGCTATATACGTATTTTTCGAGCAGTCTGGCATACTTTCTTAGACGATGATGTCCTTCTTTTCTGTTGTTCGCTTTTCCATTACAGTTTATTATACCGTTTGAAAATACTAGACAATTTCCTCCAATATTCCTATGTTGCCAAATTAAACAGGAATCGGCTTGGGTCATATCGCACATTTGTTGCTTTGCAACAAAATTCTCTTAAATCTATAACGCAATTTAAGCTAGCACTGTACAGGACATTCGTTATGATCATGATCGATTGACTGTCTAAGCGAAAATGATACAAATTACTTAATGTACGTCTCTTTTTATTTAGGAATATTGTTTCACATCGGATGCAGGAATCCAGCTATCATACTTTTTTGGCCAATGTAACCATCGTCGGAGAACTTCCTTGGTCTTATTACGAGTCCGTTTGTTTTTAATATTTTTGCGACCCTAAATTCGGTATTCTTGTCTACATTCACGGGTTGTAATTCTTGTTCGTAAAATGTACCATCGATAGTTTCGTTCTCGCAGTCTACGATTTTATATACCAGAATCCCTTCACTTTTAAAACGGGTTTTAATTTTGAATATCTCTCCCATCCATTTCTGCGAATATTCACGGTCAAGAACGGACCTTACGTGTGACAATCGTACAGTCTGCCCGACCTTAAATTTGTATTTTTTGAAAATCGGTTTATCAGATTGTTTTGAAGTTCTAAGTAGATATTGTTGAAGTCTACTTTCACCTTCATTCCTTTCGGTAATGTCGGCTGGTCTTTGTCCTAGACTCCTATGTATCGTATGATTATAACTCTGCGCAATACTTTGTAACACATCAATATATCGATGAGTCGCGTTTTTATGCCCCCGCCATGAAATGGGGGGCATATAAAGTTACCTGTGTCCGTCTGTGTGTGTGTGTGTTAGTGTGTGCGTGTGTGCGTGCGTTAGTGTGTGTGTCCCATTCTTGTCCGGAGCATAAATTCTACATTTATCAATGGATTTCAAAATAATTTTGCACAATTGTTCTCCTTAACAATGTCCACAGATATAATTCGTACCCGAGATAAACTGCAAATATCTCCCATTCTCTTCCTCCATTCATGCGTGATATCTCAACGAGGTCGAAACTTGTCATCCCTCTGTCCATTTCTGCATCGGATAATAACGAAAATGGAACAAAATATCCACTTATATACCGTCCTTTAAACTTATATTTGGCAGTTATTATTAGACATTGACGTCACGATGTCTTGTGTAGACACGTCCAGTTTTTACCCTTTCACCACAGGGTAAGCCGTTACCACGAAAATTGTGTATTTGGTCCTAGAATAAACCACTTTTACTGCATGACTCGGTCTTTTGGTGTATCCTACTAATCCAATGTTGTACGTAAACGTCTTTATAGTTTCAACACGTTTTCCAATTTTCCTACAGGCATCGGGTTCTTGCAAAATCTCTCGATCGAGTGGTACATAGTACCTCTATCAAAAAACATGGAAGCCTGAGAATTATTTGCATCCAAATGCTTATCGACCGCGTGGGTAGACAGTTTAAAGACGGTCTTCATGTCGAAAGCTATTCTTTAAGTAATCGCCCATCGAAGCAAATTGCATGTCATAACCGACTCATAAAAATGTGTCAGGACGTTTACATACAGGAACGTGTTTGAACGCGTTTAGCTAAGTCAACGAAATAACCGCTACATCTCTATTACGCCATGATGCCATTTCACAATCTCTAGCTGACGCCATCTTCTTCAAATCATATATTTGACGCCTAAAATTATAGCTCGCCGCCGACAAACTTTTGGCCTTTTCCAAATTGAAAGCATTTGCAGACGACAATTTCAATGTGGCTCAAATAGTACAATTTTCTCTTGATGGGAAAGAAATCATTGTGGGAAAAGGAGAAAATGCTGACTAAAGATAGAAAACACAAATTAATCGTTATCGACGATCTGATGCACGAAGTTATGAAGAGTAAAGACATGGAGAACAATTTACGCTATCCTTGTAATTAATGATAATTAAAGATAATTAATCATAATTAATTGACGCCAAAGAAAGCATATACTACTTCTAAAATTCTACGGTAACGGAATTTCAGAATGGTTACGAAACTGGTGGTTATCGGCCTCTGCATTAACACCATGATGTGAGGTGGATATGGGAATATACTCCTGAAAAAAAGGTTGAATAATCTGTGCGGAAAGTGGAAATCACTAAACTCTCAACCTCCAAAGAAAACTAGAGTTCGCAAGACTGTCAAAAAATATGTTTGTGATTTCAGCTCCCCTGGCTGAAGGCCAGCACAGCTTATTTCATGCCAGGGTTTCCGTCGTCCATCCATCCGTCTGTTAGTCTTTTTCTTGTTTAGGCTATAAAGTTCCAATTTGTGGTCGGATTTTCGTGAAATTTGCACGGTTTCTTTAAATCTCAATCATGAATAACTTGAGCCCTATTCATTTTGAAAAAAAAAAAGTGTAAAAGTACCCATTTAAAGTTGAAAATATACATTTCGTGTTTACAAGTTTATGTCCGCATTTGTCCTCGGATTTTCGTGAAAATTGCAGTTTTTTTAATCATCAATAGCTTGAACCCTACCCATATTTTTTTTTTTTTTTTTTTTAAACAACCAACATTTAGAATGGAAAAGCAGCCAATCAAAGTTGAAAATTTACATTACGTGGTTACTCGACACAGTCAGTTTTTTAGTTGGATTTTCATTAAACTTGCAGTAGTGTATTAGCCACAGTTTGCAGAGCACGTAGATGATCTAAACTGATAACAAGTACCCGGAGGATACGAATTCGTAGTAAAAACCGCTACTTCAGGCTATAAACAAGCGAATTCATGAATGAAATATCGGTTTTCTAGCTTCACATCGACTTCACAAACCCAAAAGTGAAGCTGTTTACTGATATGGAGACGATTCATATCAGACTTCCCACCTAAGATCGAGTGATATCATTAGTATTGATTTGTATTAAAGTAAACTAACGAATTTATGACTGAAATATCGGATTTCTAGCTCTACGTTACGCTAAATTTATGATTATGTTTGAAAAATGAACAAATCTCATGTGATTTTTTTATTTGTACATTATTTTCTAGTTTACTAGCAAGGTGTTAAGGTAAATGTTCACAAATAGATTTTCATCCCATAATGTCATTATTGAATTTGCAGAACCCTTCAGAAATAAAGGCGCTTCAAAATTACAATATCATCTAGTCCAAAATTGTGTTGTTTGGTGAAGAGTTAAATACACTTATGACCCGCGGCATTTAAATTTTCGCAGACAGCTTAATTAATATATCCTACAGATCTGTACAACAACAGATTGCATATTTGAGTAACCGTAGAGGTTGTAAAAACAAGCGGTATGTGAAGGGGGATCACTCAATTTTCTGAACCGTTAAAAGTGCAATACACTACAGATAGAATCACATTCCTTGCGGCATTATTTTCGGACGAGGTTTAATAAGATACGTACGCATTTATGGGCGTCTAGGATGACTTTCGCAACCCATTCAAACTCCCCACATCTATAGCTCGTCTTCTGAATGACGAGTCGCCTTACGGAGGATGGGAGGAATACCTTAGCAGGATGTTACAGGCGATCTATTTCGACGGTCTGCTTTCCTTCCACCACTTCGTACATCTGCACTCCTATCCATGCACACTGAATTTTTCCCCGTGTGGCAGACACGGGCAATCCTCCACTCAAGTGCACACACTGACCATGATAAAGAGCAAGACCCACATTGTTTTGTTTTCGACTATTTTCAAAGATGAACAATTGGTTTTGAAAATGCCTGTATGTTCCTGGGCTTGTTCGCCCGGGCTCCTTCATTACCGCGTGATTGCCCGCTACAATATTAATCAAACTGAATGTTAAGAATCATGAAAAGGTTAAAGTTATTTCTTACACCAAGGATTTGGTGAATGATATACTGAAGATTTTTTGTTGTGTGTTTTTAGCTCACCTGAGCACAACGTGCTCAAGGTGAGCTATTGTGATCGCCCTATGTCCGGCGTCCGTCGTCCGTCGTCTGTCGTCCGTCGTCCGTCAACAATTATTTTAAACATCTTCTTCTCCTAAACCACTGGGCCAATCTTGATGAAACTTGGCAGGGATGTTCCTTGAGGGAAACTCTACCAAAGTTGTTCAAAGAATTGAATTCCACCCTTAATTCTGGTTGCCATGGCAACAAAAATGAAAACAAAAATGCAAAATCTTTGAAAATCGTCTTCTCTGAAACTAGAAGGCGCAGAGCTTTGATATTTGGTATGTAGCATCTCCTAGTGGACCTCTACCAAGTTTGTTCCAAGGATCCTGCTTGGGTCAAAACTGGCCCAGCCCCGGGGGTCACAAGTTCGAACATAGGAACAAAGAATGAACACTTTAAAATTCTTCTTTGAAACTGGAAGGCGTAGAGCTTTGATGTTTGGTATGTAGTGATTCTCTTCTAAGTTTGTTTGCCCATCTAAGCACAACGAGTTCATTGTGTTCAAAATTGGGTCATCTTGGGTCATACACTAGGTTACTAGGTCAAATTAAAGAAATATCTTGTTGGCACTCTCGAGGCCACATTAATAGCTCAATTGCCTTGGAAATTGGTCAGAAAGTTTGTCTTTATAAAATCTCACATAAGTCTGAATTTGGGTCAGCTGGGGTCATAAACTAGGTCACTGGGTCAAATTAAAGAAATACTTTGCTTGCACTCTGGAGGCTACATTTATTGCTCAAATGGCCTGAAATTTGGCCAGAATGTTTGTCTTGATGAAATATCAGACGAGTTTGGATTTTGGTCACCTGGAACCATAAACTAGGTCACTAGGTCAAATTAAAGAAATACCATGTGGGCACTTTAAAGGCCACATTATTTGCTCAATTGCCTTGAAAATTGGTCAGAATGTTTGTCTTTATAAAATCTCACATGAGTCTGAATTTGGGTCAACTAGGGTCATAAACTAGGTCACTTGGTCAAATTAAAGAAATACCTAGTGGGCACTCTAGAGGCCACATTTATTATTCAGTTGATTTGAAAATTGGTTAAAATGTTTCTTTTGATAAAGTCCAAGACCAGTTCAAATTTGGGTCACCTGGGGTCATAATCTAGGTCACTAGGTCAAATTAAAGAAATACCTTTAGGGCACTCTAGAGGCCACATCTTTTGCTCAATTGACTTGAAAATGGTCAGAATGTTTGTCTTCGTGAAATATGAGTTTGAAATTGGGTCACCTGGGGTCATAAACTAGGTCACTTGGTCAAATTAAGGAAATACCTTTAAGGCACTCTACTCAGGTGAGCGATCCAGGGCCATCGCCCTTTTTTTTTTTTTTTTTTTTTTTTATCATTGCATTTATTCGGGTGGATCGACTTTGAGTGTAGAATCTATCGTGCACTTCTTACGTTTATTTTTCGACTTTGTCAGATAACTGGTCTTTTATCGTGTATTGAGAAATATTTAGTTATTGAGGGAAGCATACAACTAACGTCTTTAGGAAAATAACAAGACTGTTTTACGAATGTGTTCGAGGTCCGTACCACCACAACCACAACAAAAACAGTAGGCGGTGGCTGCCTCAGCTTGGGGCGAATTTGGCTGGAAGAGGATGGTAGCAAGGTACATTTTCTTTTTATTAACCCATTACCACATAAGCTACTTTTGAAGTAATCATCTATAAATGAAACTAGCGAAAAGGTACATTTACTAGCGAAAAGGAAATTTTCAGAATTTTGTAGATTTGAAACCACTGTGATTAATAGAGCAAATGCTCTATTTATCTAAATGGATTCAAAAAAGTGACTTTTACAAAAGCGCCATTTTAAGGATTGGGTTGAATAAAGAAAATAAAGCACTATATTAAACCCAAAATGTGTAAAGAAAAATATATCAATAGGTCTTTTAAACTAAGGATATTTTTTGTTAGTCATTCGAAATTTTATTCAAATATTTTATCTAATGCTAAGGCATTAAATAAAATAAATGTTTCTTTATACAAATCTCTCTTTCCAATCAACTATTTACAGTGGCTCGTCTGCTACAATTTTCATAAGTATTTTAACACATCGAGCACATACTTAAACGATTGTTAAACAGCTTGGATGTGGAGTTATCCTACGTCTCGTCTGAATCCAAGTTGTTTCCAAGTAAACGGCTGGATCAAGATTAACAATACATGATATTGGTTTTTGTTTTCAGACCAGTGAGAAAGCTCCAAGGAGAGGAAGTTAAGGATGCAGGTGAACTTTCTTATGTTATGTCACAAATGATACACACGACATTTTTTTGTAACAAGATAAACGAGCTCGTGTGTATTATTCAATTAGTGTGTTGTGTAGCAATACTGTGTATTCTCTAAAATGTATGCTCTAAAAATGGCAAACAAACAAAATAAACGAGTGTAATATATATATTTATTTTTATTCTATACAACGAAATCATACATTCGTATTCCTCTCTCTGGTAGCGTAGTGTCCATACGGATAAGAGTGTATGCCGTCTCGGCATAACCAGACCTTGTCATCATAACAATCCAGGGACTTTTTGTTTAACGAGTACAACATATACAGTTGGTGCTTCTCAGCACCGATGCGATGCATTTCGAGAGTTTTTACACTTTCATCTCTCAAACACTCGAGGTAATCCTCGTGATTGATGTGTTTCTTAATAACACATTTAGATACACCCTTTGCCTTTTGCACTTGTTGTTTATCTGTTATAAAAGAATACATTTTAGACTTTAAGCTAATCCACTGTGTAATGGGAATAGATCCTTGCTCGTCTTTCATCAAACCGATTTGCTTCTTCCGAGATGCCTCGTAGGCAAAGTGGTGTTTCGGATAATTCGAAAAGTCGAAAGAAAGACTCTCTTCTGCGAGGTCATGATACAGATCTGGGGTTGTGACTTAATAAATTAAACTGAAAAAAGAAAAAAATTGTAGGTATGATTTTCGAGAATCTGTATTCAGCAAATATCAACACCTCTAAGACAATATTTATCTAACTAAATATTATTTATTCAAGAAAATTTTTCTCACCTATCTGTATCTGTGTAGAGCAGCTCCAACGACGCTCCGTATTTGGGTTTCATGACGTCGAAGTGAAACTTATACATAGCCAATTTGGCAAGTTCTAAAATTGTGGCTCATACATACACGGGCCGACTCAGCGTCAGCTTCAGCTTTTTCTGTTGTAATGCTACCAGGTTTTCGTTGAAAATCCTGATTTTCTCAAAAGAAAGTTTGCTAACGAGTTTCTGGAACTTTTCAGGTGAGTGCACTAATTTCACATTTGTTCTGTTTCTTAAATTCTCCATGCATTTTCCGAATGTAGAGTTATTTTTTAACTTATAAAAGTCTGATTCAAAGTCATTGTTAGCAGCCTTCCACTTTTCTATATTAACACTTAAACTGCTGAATAAATTGAAAGCAAATTTCTACTCAATACTAAAAGCCGAAACATTGTGGTTTCAAAGTTAATTTCACCGGAAAGAAAATACCGTATCTGACAGTGTAGAACAAAGATCAGACTGCACGTTCTGTGCAGTCTGATCTTGATCTACACTGTCCGCAAAAGGTCAGTGGGTCGCGATTAGCAGCTTAAGGGTTAAAGAAAATATAGGGCTCCATCCAAGGCTGTTGCACAAATTCTAGTACACGGTGTATCTTTTTTATTTGTAATTCATGTTTTACATAGAACTGCAGACAACGATAAATGCGTCAGATAATTGTGCTTGTCCTCCAGAGTCAACATGAGTTTCGACGTTTTGAAAGACGTTTCCTTTTTTGCTTTATTATATCTGTTCCAGAGCTCTTTGGAATAAAGCGACAAATCATCATACCTAATCGTTTTCCTCTCAGGCGCCAGCGGATAATTCCGATGCCAGTCATGCAGATGGTCAGGATACACTAGATCCACCTCATACATGTAGCCCAAGGGGCCTTCAGCAGGTATATCAAGAAGACTCAAACCATCGATTTCTTCAGGATTCAACCATCTGAATTCGCCGAGTGGGAGTGGCTGACTCATACTCATACTTGTTCATATCAAGGTAAATAATATACTTTTCTGGTTTGCTCTGATCGAAATTTTCTGCCATGTATCTGTTGTTGGCCATAGTTTAGTTTGAACATATTTTATTTCACAAATTGAAATGGGGTTGGGCCACAAGTTCTCACAACTTAGAATTGGCCCTTCCCCTACAGCACAAATTATAAAGTTCTAACAACGGTATGTACAAATACAACAACATTGAAGTATGAGAAAAAAAAGAAACGCAGTAAAAGAGAGCTTAAAGTTGAAATAGAAAGATTACAAAGAATAACAAAAAAGAAACAAAAAAGAAAAGTTCAAAACAGGAGAAAGAAAAAAGATGGTGTCCTCTGTGATTGCCTAAAATTTTATAAAGTTGTCATTAACAGCTACAAAAATAGACTGAAAATTACGAAAAACGTTTAGATTCTTTAATGTACAACTGAACTGCTTCAAATAGTAAACAATTTTGGTCGTGACTTAGGTCAGCACTGCCGAAAAGAAGTTTTATAGTATTTAGAGGATGAAATAATCTTGTTGCTTGGAAAAGTGAGATTTTTATGTCTGTAAAGCGAGAGCACTTGAAAAAATAGTGTTCAGCATTTTCAATGCCATTACCACAGTCACATGTGGGATCTGGTTTTAAGTGATTCTGGAAAAGGTCCCCGTTTAAATTACTACAATTGTTCCTTAATCGAGCATGAATTACTGATATATATCTATTACCAATACAGTAGAGACTTAAAACTCTCGCGGGCCCGGTATGTATTCTTAATTTCGATTTAAAAGAATGGTATGTTGTACTACATCGTATTTCTTGTTCGAGATTATTCCATAGAGAAATTGAGGATGGGATACATGACTTTTGTAACAAACTTGTTCTGGTGCGGACGTTTTCATAATTTTGGCTGTCTTTCAATTGGTATTGAGATATATTTCCAACTAATGGAGGAATTAATTCTTCTATGTAATGAGGAACAATATTGTTTGACACTTTATACATAAAACAGAGCCTAGACTTTTTCCTTCTAGATGATAAGGTTTCCCATCCACATTCTTTGTAAACATTTTCAAGAGATACTGATCTTGTGGGGCCTGTTACAATACGTGCAGCTTCATTTTGTAATTTTTCAATGGAATCCGAACATGAAATGGAGCAACCGTCCCATACAATAGATGAATATTCGAGAATAGGTCTTACATATGATAAATAAATTTGATTTAATGCTGCGCGAGTAAGAATAAACTGAAGTCTCCGCATAATTTGAATTATTTTGGATGCAGCCTCCAAATCATTATTGATGTGATCGTTCCATTGGCCTGATCTACTAAAAGTTAAACCCAGATGTTTATGTTGGTCTACAATTTTAATTTTAGTATTATCAAAAAAAAAAAAGAGCTAGTTTGCCGTGGTCTTTTTTCGTTGAAAATATAACAGCTTCACTTTTGTCTGGGTTGAAACCAACTAACCATTGTTTTGCCCATATTGAAACGTTTCTTAGGTCATAGTTAATTATACCCTCTATATCACGTACCGAAGAAGCGGAATAATATAAAGAGCTGTCATCGGCGTACAATCTTGTAAGACTCAAAAGAGATTCAGCAATATCGTTAACATAGATTAAGGAACAAAAGAGGCCCTAGAACAGAGCCCTGTGGTACCCCTGCTCTTAGGGGTAGGAGAGTAGATTCTGTGGCTTGGATTACTACTTTCTGCTTTCTATTCTTGAGATAACTAGTCAGCCAAGTAAGAAGACTATCACTAATGCCATGTTCTTTAAGTTTAAACAAAAGACCTTTGTGCCACACTCTGTCAAATGCTTTTGGAATATCACAGAATACAATACAAGAGACTTGGCCATGATCAATAGCATGGCATATATGGTGATATATGTCTATTAACTGGTAAGTGGTAGAATGTTTTGGTAAAAAACCAGATTGGTATTTATATATGAGGTCGTTGGACATAAGGAAATTATACATATGTTTAAAAATAATTCGTTCGAGAAGTTTTCCACAACTACTTAATAACGAAACAGGTCTGTAGTTAGAAGGTACGGACTTGTCTCCTTTTTTATAAATAGGTGTAACAATTGCTTTTTTCCAAGATTCAGGGAAAACCCCTTCTGACAATGATCGATTGAATATGATGTGTAGTGGGTTACAGATCGAGTTGATGCATTCTTTGAGCATTCTATGACTTATATCGTCTGGACCGCTGGCCTTGTTAATATTGATAGAATGAATGGCATCCTTAATTTCCGAAATTGTAACTTCATTAATTACCAGTTTATTTAAAGTTTTGAGTTGACGGTTAGGTAATATGCTGTTTTTGTCATCAAGCGTTGAAATGGATGCAAAATAGTTGTTTAAGCAATTTGGTTTTTCTTGGAAAGATGTGAACCAAATTCCATCTCCATTAGGTTGAAATTCACTCAAAAGGTGGAAAGCATGATTTGGAATTTTGTTTTTTTTAGAAGGTGCCTAATAATTTTCCAGAAACTTTTTATATCGTTACTTTGTAGTTCTGTCAATGTTGTTTCCAAATTTTTGAAAACTATTTCTTTCGCATGTTTTTTTCATATTATTAACAGTATTACGTAAATTCTTATATTTTTGCCAATCGGTCGATCTGCATGAGTATTTGGCAATGTTTTTCATTCTGTCTGTTTTTCGCGATAACCTTCTTATTGCACTATCGAACCAGGGTTGGTCGTCGGGACGAATACACACTGTTTTCCACGGAATACATTGCTTAGCAAGCTCAGTAAAGATTTTGGTAAATACGTCGCATGATTCATCAACAGGACCGTTGTGCAAAATATTCCAATTAAAGTTTAATATTTTGTGATTAAGCAGTTCATACTTAGCTTTACTGTATAACCATATATTTCTTTTGTAACACGGTTGGATCTGATACGTAAAGGGTATAGACACATAGGTAGCAGAGTGATCACTGACCTCAGGGGGCATTACGATAGTACCACTGTCTGAATATTCGATGTTATTAGAAATTAAAATAGGATCAAGAAGAGCATTTTGACGTGTTGGTGTATTAATTATATTAATCATAGAGTTCAGTATCAGTATATCCTTTAAATTATGGAAATTGTCATTTAATAAGTCTTCGTTCAAGTCGCCTAATATAATTACATTTTTTGAAATGTTAAAAGCCGCCTCGATGTTCAAATGAAGGTTTGTAAAAAAGTCGTCATCTGCAGTTTTAGGGCTATAGAAAGTTCCAATCAAAATAATTTCGGAGTTGAGAGAAATTTTTACCCATATCGATTCATTGCAATATCCGTCAAGATCAGTAACTCTGGAATGTATAAGGTCCTTGTTTAAATATACAAGAATCCCACCGCCGTGATTTGTTCTATCTTTTCTGTAAGGTATGTCAAATGCGTCGGATAAACACAGAAAGTCGTCTGTAATTATATTATTCAGATGGGTTTCTGCAAAACATAGTATGTTAAAATCTAGAAAATTATCTCTTATAAAGCTTAACTTGTTTCTTATACTTCTTATGTTACAATGTAACAATGATAGTAAAAACTTTTTTTCAGATGTAACGGGCCCTTGATTGCGTTCAACGTCCCCAGCTTGAAGAATAATTAGCCAAATAAAAATACAATATGTTGAAAAAATGTTGTATGTCATGAGACATTCTGCTGTGGATAAGATCAGATTCACGCCCTTAACCAATTTTATGAGAATATATGATAGTAAGGTGTACAGATTCAGTCGTATTTGCTGCTTAAGTACTTTGTAAAGGACATATAATTTGCCATGAAACAGACCAATGGATTCTCTCCATGCATTCAGATCATTACCCATCAGGAAGCAAAATAATCCGTCTGCGCAGAACATCCATCTGGCCTGAGTCATAACAAGCATAATTCACAGAGGCACCATCAGAGACAAAAAGATATAAAAGACATGAGAAACAAATAACATATATACAATGATAACATATTCTGTGCACAAACATGCGATTTAAGGAGGGAAAAAGAGATATCTGAGATAGGTTATTTCGTACATTTTGGTTTAAGTATTTAAAGGGGTTAACAAATAGTTCTCATACAATAGGAAACAGAATGGTCAGTGTTGGAATATATGGTACCCATTATAACTCTCTATCGAAACGAAACATAGAGCTGTTATTAGGGTAGATGGACTTATCTCTAAATCAAATTTGGTTTGGACGATAATGACAATATTTGATTTTAAAGGGTCTACATTTGTCGGTTAGAAATGGTTTAAATATTATATTTCGTTTTAAGTTTCATATGCCATTAAAGTATACATCTTGACAATAACAACAACAACAGACAATACAATAAAAAGGAAAAACCGTAATTAAATCAACAAAGTTTGTCTTTGACACATTAGAAAACTTTGGGGGTAAAGGAGAAAATGCAGGTAACCAGCATTTTCTCCCTTTCCCACATTGTTTGCAAAGGCACCTTCTCCATGTTTGTTAAGATGAAATAATGGACAGTGCAGATCACAGACCAGACTGCACAAAAGGTAATGAAACAACGGATAGTGTAGATCAGAGATCAAACTGCACAGAAAATAATGAAATAATGGACAGTGTAGATCAGACTGCACAAACGATAATGAAATAATGGACATTGTTGATCGCAGATCAGACTGCACAGACAATAATGAAACAATGGACAGTGTAGATCAAAGATCTGACTGCACAAAAGATAATGAAATAATGCACAGTGTTAATCAAAAAGCAGGCTGTACAGTAGATAATGAAATAATGCACAGTGTAGATCACACATCAAACTGCACAGAAAATAATGAAATAATGGACAGTGTAGATCAAAGATCAGACTGCACAGACAATAATGAAATAATGGACAATGCATGCTGTACAGTAGATAATAAAATAATGCACAGTGTAGATCAAAGATCAGGCGGCACAGAAGATAATGAAATAATGCACAGTGTAGATCAAAAAGCAGGCTGTACAGTAGATAATGAAATAATGCACAGTAAAGATCAAAGATCAGACTGCACAAACGGAAATGAAATAATGGACAGTGTAGATCAAATGTCAGACTGCACAGACCATAATGAAATAATGGACAGTGTAGATAAAAAGCAAGCTGTACAGTAGATAATGAAATAATGCACATTGTAGATCGAAAAGCAGGCTGTACAGTAGATAATGTAGTAATGCACAGTGTAGATCAAAGATCAGACTGCAGAAACGATAATGAAATAATGGACATTGAAGATCAAAGATCAGACTGCACAGACAATAATGAAACAATGGCCAGTGTAGATCAAAGATCAGACTGCACAAGAGATAATGAAATAATGCACAGTGGGAACCAAAAAGCAGGCTGTACAGTAGATAATGAAACAATGGACAGTGTAGATCACAGATCAGACTGCACAGAAGATAATGAAAAAATGCACAGTGTAGATCAAAAAGCAGGCTGTACAGTAGATAATGAAATAATGCACAGTGTAGATCAAAGATCAGACTGCACAGACGATAATGAAATAATGGACAGTGTAGATCAAAAAGCAGGCTGTACAGTAGATAATGAAACAATGGACAGTGTAGATCACAGATAAGACTGCACAGAAGATAATGAAATAATGCACAGTGTAGATCAAAGATCAGACTGCACAAAAGATAATGAAATAATACACAGTGTAGATCAAAGATTAGACTGCACAGACGATAATGAAATAATGGACAATGTAGATCAAAAAGCAGGCTGTAAAGTAGATAATGGTATAATGCACAGTGTACATCAAACATCAGACTGCACAAACGATAATAAAATAATGCACAGTGTAGATCAAAGATCAGACTGCACAGACAATAATGAAATAATGGACAGTGTAGATCAAAGATCAGACTGCACAAAAGATAATAAAATAATGCACAGTGTAGATCAAAGATCAGACTGCACAATCGATAATAAGATAATGCACAGTGTAGATCAAAAAGCAGGCTGTACAGTAGATGATGAAATAATGCACAGTGAAGATCAAAGATCGGACTGCACAGAAGATAATGAAATAATGCAGTGTAGATCACAGATCAGACTGCACAATCGATAATGAAATAATGCACAGTGTAATCAAAGATAAGACTGCACAGACAATAATGAAATAATGCACAGTGTAGATCAAAGATGAGACTGCACAGACAATAATGAAATAATGGGCAGTGTAGATAAAAAAGCAGGCTGTATAGTAGATAATGAAATAATGCACAGTGTAGATCAAAGGTCAGACTGCACAAACGATAATGAAATAATGCACAGTGTTGGCCATACTAAACATTTTGAAAGATGCTGACACCCCACCTCTGATAGACTGTTTAAAGAACATGTACATATTCGGGTCACTAAGTAACTCTAACTCAACACCAGTCATTTTCAACATGCTTTGCCAACTCAAGTGTGGTGTTGTGTAATGTTGCGCAGGATCCAAACCTGCGTCTCCTAGGCAAACATCGCGAAATCTCTTTGCCATTTGCGTTTACTACTTAGAAAAGGTGTATACCCCTACGAATACATCACTCATCCCTCAGTATTTGAGGAAACGGAATTTCCTCAGAAGTCGGTGTTCTATGATCGCCTCAAAGATGAACACATTAGTGATGAGGATTATCAACACTTTAGAACAGTGTGGGAGGCATTGGGCTTAAAAAAATTGGGTCTTTTCCACGATTTATATCTTTTCAGTGATTTTCTACAAATGACAAGTGTATCCGAGAGATTTTCGCCATACATTTATCTCAATAGCGATCGTCACTTTGGCTTGCGAAAATGCTGTTTCAATACCCTTATTTGTGTATATTGTCTATGTTGTATATTGTCTGCGTTTTATACCGTCCAATAAAACACCCCTGAAAAAAAGAACGGAGTTGGTATGGGCCAATATTAAGTAATGGGAATGTCCGTGTAGTTCGAGGAGATCGAATATACCTATCTACTTTCACCCCAGACCAGTTAGGAAAAGATGCCCGAACGAATGAGCCCAGGGACGAAAATGCTCGTTCCAAATTAAAATAGTCAAATTCAAATTGCATCTAATTCTTTAATCGTTCGACAATTGATGCACAAATCTTGAAAAGTAAGCTGAAGCCGTGAATTACCTCTCAGAAACCACTAAACATTTGTAATCATGCAAATCCTAGTAAGAATTGTCAAAATTAGAAGTCAACCTTCACCTTCACTGGTTACCTGCATTACAATGTATGCCGTTATTTTGATGATAGAAATTAGCAGCCTGCCAAATCGCTCAGTGCATACATGTATAACTAGCATGCTTTGGGAATAATTTTCTGATTGCCACGATGTTTTCAAAATCATTTCTCTAAAAGAGCAAATAAGGTCGTCTCAAAAGGTTATAGGTTTGTAAAATGTCATATTTACAGAGTTATGGGTTTATGAACAAGCACTTGTATTAGTTAAAATTATGCGTAGGGAACCCTAGTCTGGTACTCCGCCGTACCTCAAGAGTACGTCGGGCAAAGCGCAATAATGGCGGCCCTCGTTGGTAATTTGCAGAGGTAACGGAATATTATTATTTCACTTGATCCAATCGGATCATAGGCTAAATTCAAAACAGATCGCTTGCAATAAAGTAATGGCAGTTAGGTTTTTTTTAAAACTGTCTTTCTTATTTAGCGAGAAAAACTAGATATCAGAAATGTTTTAACTATCCGAGATGTCAATGGACCTGTATGACATCCGAAAACAGCGCCATTTTAAAAATGATTCATAGTCAAATTTATATTTAAACCATACCCCAACAGCACGTTTTAGATTAGGTAACGTGTATTTTGTATAAAATTGATTTCATTTTATCCACTGATCAAACTGGATCACATGAAATTGGGAAAAACAGGAAAGCATGAAGGGCTACGCTTGAGGACGCCATGGAGGCCGCCATTATTGCGCTTTACCCGACCTGATAACGTAATGGTGGGGGCAGGTAATCCAGACTAAGGGAACCTTTGTTTTTCATCTTAGGACAATTCTTTATTTTACCTAAACAATATAGAATTTTACAGATATGGAATCCATGTCAATTTCGGGTGTGACCTTCATGTGCACCAAAAGCTGCACTGCACCTGGGGGGCATACTGGAGATGACTGCGTTTGAAAACTTTGTGACAAGAGATAACAAACATAACGTTAACATAAAATGTATACATGATCTACATGATAGCTATTTTGTAAAAAAAAAATCATCATACAGAAAAAATATCTGTGCTTTCGAATGATGCAAGTTCTATGAAAAAACTGACTTTCATAGCATCGGACCCTGATTACGAAACACAGTTTGCAATTTTAGTTGGCCACCACTGGGAATCTACCCCTTTCTATTTTGTCAAAAACAAATCTTGTATTTAGTTTCTCCTCTACATAATTGCTTTCGACCTGGGCGAGTCTAAAATTTTGTCATATGGTAAAGGCTGAAGTGATTTGTTTTAATTAATTACCACTTAAATCCTTTGGAAATCGTGAATTTCTTATGAGCTTAGCTTATTTGCAATAAAATTTCTTGGATTGCAGAAAGCTCTTTTGGACACCATGTTTTGACATTGTAAAGAAAGTAAGAAAGGTGTCAAAATAGCAGTAACATAATATTTAACTTTTAACCATCAATTACATTTGTGTACTTTGATTCACTGCTGTAGGTAATTCACTGTCAATGTTTTGTTTACATGTACCAAATACACCATTCAAAATATCAGCATATTCACTACAGCGACCAGATAATGTGAGAAAAATGAGGAGAACACGGAAATTAAAGGGCGAACGTACCCGGGGCGAACTACCGATGGGTGGATGTATTGATCGTATTCTGGACAAACGTGCTAGGTCTACATCCTTTTGAAATATATTAAACAGAATTTTAAATTAACGGTTATTACCTTAAGTAGTGGAAATAAAACATTTAACTCTTATGCTCGTTTACACCTGTAAACAACATCCCAAATGTAATGACCTAATTTTAGCAGCCCTGCATTTTCAGTTTGAGCACCGGAGCCACAATCTAGATCTTTTTTAATAGATATACTTTGCTTCAAAACTTGACAACTATAAAGCTTACAGATTTTTATTGAACTTTAAAAAAAAAAGAAAAAATCTGAACTGCATAACGCACGCTATTATTTTTGGCTGAAAAGTAAGTGTGAAACCCACCTTGTGTCACCGAAATTCGCATTTATCAATGTCAGGATCTGTTTAAACCCTATTTACAACCAGATTGTGGAACAAAATTTGCGATAAAGAGTACCTCTATGCATGTAGAACGGTCTTTATACAACAAGTTTACACAGCTACTAGTTAAGATTAAAAAATAAAAATAAGAAAATATTGATTACTTACATGTACCTCGTCTAACTGCCGACATGTAGATCTACGCCATAAATGTCTGCCATCTTTATTTTATTTTTTTTTTCTAGAAGTTCATTGCGGATGCGCAAGGCTATATGTGCACACACGCATACCTCTCTCTGGTCTAGACTGGCAGCCTGTTCCTATCGATCTTCATATCAAAAGTCTATCGGACAGTTAGGGGAGATACAACGGGTAACAGTTTATCTCTGTTCAAGAGATTGATAAAGACCGAGGCCATCAAAAGCAAAAAGATCTAACATCGAATTTCACCGGTGACTGTGTGACCCACACAGTAGATATACACACCAGTACCCCAGCGTTCAGAGGTTCTCGTAAGAATTTGAGAGAATGACCAGATCGGTATTTGTAAGCGGTTAGTGAGGTTTGCATACCGAGGTCATGGGAAAAGTATCTCGCTATTTTTCTGAACCTCACTATGTTGCTGTGTACTTCAGTCAAATACCTCGCTATATAGGGTATACCAACACACACACATACACACACACACACAGAGTGTAGCGCTGTTATCATCTATTGAAATAACTCCTCGGTGCTCATTGCTCAGTGTACTTCTTACTATGTTCAGCGGTGCGATAAACAATTTAACAAATATACCGCGAGATCTAACCAACGTTCAATTACCAGAGGATCTTGAAAATTGGATAATCTATACTCAGTAAATTGACGCTTTTTTACCTAATCATTTGTTTTAAATGTATTATGTACGTCATTTTTCACGAGTCCAGAAATTGTTCGGCAGATTGCGATAAGTGTGACGCTCCACAACCAATCGGAAGTCAGATTGTTTTTAATCGGTCGGTAGACCGATCAGAGAGATGGCAAATTTTGGGAACCGTCTGCTCTGGGCAAACTGTTGTAACTGCTACTCGTAACAGCTTTAACTTACAGCGTTTTATCACTTATACCTGCGGTGGTGGCATTACAAAAACTACTTTTGACCCAGATAAGCGCAAGAATAGTAACTAGCAGTAAACAGGCGTCAAGTAATGTCAAGTAATCCCATTATAACTTTTCAATTATGTAATAAACGACGTTTACAATTTGTTTAGCGTTGAACTATGTCATAACTACAGTGTTATCAAAACGTCTGGCCGGCAAAAACTGGAAATTTTGTAGTAGTTTACTTTCAGCACGATTATAAGACATAGGTTCAGTGATTAGCAGCTTTATGAATGAAGCGACTGCGAATCAAGTGTATCGGGTGGTGTGAATACATCTTGTAGTCGTCTGCTGGCCATATCATTCGGCAAACTTCGAGTGATCCGTTGATCGTTATACGCAGTTACCGGACCGGCCGAGTTGTGACGTCTGCTCTCCGTAGATGTAGCAGGTGTTGAAAAGATGATAGGTCATTTTGGTCTTGAGCAAGGATAAAGTCGCAACAGAAAAGAGTTTTTAAGGAATCATTGCTTTAAAAGAATTTGAAAATTTAGATTGCTCTGCCTTAGAGCAAACTGGAGTAAATGCAACTCGTAACAGCCGTAAGTTTAAAATAGTAATCGGCCGTTGGTCTTTTAATGTTAGTGAGGCGAAGCATGTGAAACTGTTGGGGAAAAAGGTGTAGAGTTTTGTAAAGGTTATGACCCTAGTGGAGAGGCCATTACGTAAACATTTTCAGAATGGACTGGCCATCCACCACTTGCAACCTTAGTAACCAGACTGTCCATTCACAATACTGACCAGCATAGATCTGATTACGCATCTTTCCGCGTAGGATGTATTAACCCTTAGGCTGCTGTGCGTGACTCACTGACCTTTTTGCGGACAGTATTGATCAAGATCAGACTGCACTGAACGTGTAGTCTGATCTTGGATCTAAACTGTCCGATAAGTAGATTAAAAAAAAAAGTTTTGAATAGCATTATTCGGGTTTTACTACCGGTTTGAAATTTCATTTCAATTTTTTAGCAGGATAAGGGTAAAATTGTTTTCATAGCCCCACTTCCTCTCCTTCCAGCCATGGCACTACCATTTTGCACAGTCACTTACATTTTTCTTCTTGGTGAGATTCTAAAGACTGGTATCAAATTGTTTACCCGTGACCAAACAACCCTTAGGGGCTTTGAAAATATAATTAGAAAAACTGCATGTATTCAGCGTGCTCTCTTTTTTCCACTGTGTTTTTCATCCATTTGAAAGATTTTCAAAATTTTGTCATTTGGTAGAGTTAAATAGAGTATTTTCATCGAGGGAAAAAAAAAAAAAAACGAAACTGCAACACAAATAGGATCACTTAACGTTATAATCTCCATATCTGAATCATAGGATCAGGGAAAAAGTCTTTGCGGAGAGTGCAGATTCAGACCAGACTGCTCAGAACATGCAAGCAGAACTTGGATCTGTCATGCCAGTTTTCTGAGATATTTTAGGCAAGACTGCAATGGTCCTGCAATATTTAAACTGCTTTTCCAGGCTTAACATGTCTATTTTACCAGTTTAGCGCTCTAAGCGTGTAACTTTCAGCAACATGTTTGTCTTATCAGCTACTCCATATTGCCTTCCAGATTTCAGATAATGAGCATGAGGTTACGGTGGTTATGCTCTTGCTTATTAGAATGACTTAAATACAGTGATCTTTGTTGGCTGTGTCACTTTTGAAGACAATAAAAGATCAAGATCAAACTGTCCCTTGAACGCCATGCAGATCGATATCATAGACGTTCATATCTGAGATCTAATTGTCTGTTTATTTGGGATATACATGGGAAAAAACGACCATGAAATTGTAATGTTTGGATATTGTTTTTCTGGCTGTAAGAGGCTAGTCGATTAACTGATTGTTTTAACTCTTAACCAAACTATCCCTTTTTTAATGCCCATGAGGAAGAAGGCTGTTGAAACATTGTGGGAAAAGGGGAAAATGCAGGTAACCATTTTCTCCTTTTCCCATATATATATATATATATATATATATATTTTTTTTTTTTTAACCCTTTCAACGATTCAAATCAACATTTGGTCTACATTTAATTCCTCAGGTGCAAATGCTTTCGATTTGGACAAGCCTAAAATCATTTGGTCAAGGGTTGAGGGTTAGGCACATGTAGCTATTGGGTATCTAAAATCTTTGCAAGTAATGTGGTAGAAATTTGCCAGCAGAAGTTTGGTCCGCAAAAAAATAGGTAGGACAGTTTGTCTACATGAATACGATGGCTTGTTAAAAATGGAAGAATAAAAGGGCCACAGGCAGCCAAAAGTAAACAATTCCAAAGTCATAATGCAGGTATATTTTACACGACTTTTATATGTAACAGTGCAGTTACCAAAGTTGACAAAGTTACAGAAAAGAATATAATATTATGTATTTTTTCACTCTTTAAAAGGTTGATAGGTACCGCTACTCATGATGAGTGATATCTAAAGCTTGATAATGGGTGTTACTGATCAAAATTGTCACATATTTTTTACGTTCTATTTCTGTCGGCCGGCAAACATAGCCTATATTTTAACCATTCCGTTAAACTACTAATTTGTAAAAGACAGGTAAAAAAGGGGGAATCCTACGTGGCTCATTTATAAGGTGTAGAATTTTTTATCCCATACATAGTTCAAACATCTACCATTTGATTTGTGATTTTTAACCAGTGTAGTTATTCAGTGTCGACCGATTACAGTGCTTACAGCACTTTGATTATCATTGCCAGACTTATAAAGACAAAACCTTGGACTAAGTTTGACTTAAAATTTTAAAAGTCTAAAACGGTATGATTGCAAAACGAGCTTCACTTATTTAACCCTGATCAGTCAGCAGATTTCAAACAACTCTAAAGAGGTCTAGTTTACTATTTCTTCAAACGTTCACAAAGTCTAAATCATCAAGCTTTCTGCAAGTTGTAGGTTTTGTTTTAGCTTATGGAGCCACGTTTGGCTATTGCATTCTTTGTTTACTTTTTGTATATGCCCGTATGCTTGTCTATCCCCCTTTATAACACCATCCATATTGCAACAAACACAAGCCCTAGTAATTATGAATGGCATTCTTCACATACCTTTGACTACAGAATATCCAGAAAGGATCAAAGAAGAAAGTAGAACGTAGGTGCCGGTAACCATTATCTTGCCGGTCGTTTGAATTTCTAAAAAGAAAAAGCAATATCCTCTTCAACAAATACGCCATGAGCGTTACGATGCTAAAGAAAGTGTTAGTAGTGTAAAATTATCCGGTCCCCCCTCCCAAGATCCCTCCCTCTCAAGATCCCTCCCTAGATCCCTCTCAAGGTGGCAGCGGTCATGGTCATCCAAGATGGCGGCTTCCGGTGTTTTCGATTCAAGATGGCGACTTCCTGTCTTCTCGGTTCAAGATGGCGGCTTTCGGTCTTCTCGATTCAAATTTTGAAAAATCCCGCTTTTTTCAAAACAATAAAGGGAAACAACTCGATCTTCTGCGATGACGTCCTTTCAAAAGTTGTCTTTCTTTACGGGAGTTTTGAACAAATAGCGATTTTTTTTCCATAAAACTGCGTTACCCTTTTATCTAATCTTTTTTTGTCGTCATATTCTTTCATTTCTTGCTTGTCTTTTGGAGAATGGAGTAAAACTTATCCACCATTGCATCCAGGCAACACATTTTCCATCATATTCGCCGTTCTTTGTACATAAGCCCAAATCAGTTACATTCGTGGGTTGATCAAGAAGTATTTAGTATCCTGTATCATCTCTATCGGAGACATCGCTATTATACTGAGTTAACTTTGGAATCAGATGCAGAGTTACAATTCTTTGTGGAACGGTACGAATCCCAATACCATTGGTTTGATGAGCTTTGTTATTTTTTCCATAATTTAGTAGATCGACTAATCGAGGATATAGGCTACTGATTGATGAGTCTGAAGGAACACTCTTCTACCATGAAAATTCGGCAAGGGGAAACAATATACATTTTACCACTCAAACCGCAATCTAGCTCTGGAAACAGTGGGATTTGTGCAACGCTTAAAAACAGTTATCTTATGATTTAGAAAAGTCTTAACAAAGAGCCCGATACCAATGAAGAAATGGAGGCAGGCACTGTATATTGTCTTTGGGCTTGTGGGGAGGAACACAATAATCATTTAAGTTATCTTCATTGCACTGTTTGTAATCCAAATGATTTTGGAAATTGGCAGAGTTGGTACCATTTTTTTAAAAGCAGATACAGAGAGCGAACAAATCATTAATAGGTCACATAGGCAAGTGTAAACATGGATTATTCAGAGAATACGTTTATGGATATAGGCCAACAAGAATTTAAGTTTATGTATCCACAATATTACGTTTTTGACATGAGATTAGATTCATACCAACAATGGCCGAAGTAACTGATACCTAATAAATTCAGTTTAGCAAAAAGTGTTTTTTTTTTTTTCTACACGGGACAAGGTCACATTGTCAAATGTTTTTGTTGTGGAGTTCGAATATTTGATTGGGACAACAGCGATGACAGCTTTCAAGAACATTATAAACATTCACCTAAATGCCGCTTCATAGCAATGATTGGCTATCGAATACCAGAATCATCTTTTCAAAAGAATTCGAATGACTGTTGAGTATCGTCTCTTACAGTGAACGCAAGCGGTTACGTTTGGAGTCCATTTTCATCACTTTTACCTTGGGGATCTACTTATAAATATCAGTCATGAAGCAACAACAGGCAGTGGCTTTAGCTGATTCCTGTTTTGAAGTACTGTATGCAGATTCTTTGTTGAATGCGATTAGACGTCTATTGAAAACAGCGTGCTTGGGGTGCTGGTTTAGTGATTTATCTCAAAGGACACACACCTGCTTAAATTACGATATCAAATGTGTTATCGAAAACTACTTTGATGCAGCCGCACAAAGCATTCAAGAAGATGAACTTTTAAACCGATGGACTAATACAATCGAAAGTTATGACATTACTCCAGAACTACTTGGACTTTTAAAACTAAAGTATTTTTGTGATAACTGGCGACAGACGATGAAAACAGACTGCTGGTGTAGTAAAATGAAAAGACTGATTTATAGCATTCATGAGCTAGAAAAAAAATTATAATTCGAATATATGCTTTCACTCAACTGTAATTGGATGTGGTGTAGGTAAAATAAAACATTTGACTAGTGGAAGACTTTTATGTAAACTATGGGTTATGTATTCGGATGTATTTAGATATGGTTCAGAGTATACACTTTTATATCACAGAACAACTAAAATTTTTTCAGAAGACTTGGTTGCAGTAGAAAGTTAAAGAAAGTGAAAGTAACATGAAACAAACATAGCTATAGCGGCATGTGCATCTTAGATCTGAGCAAAATCATTATGTACGAGTTCTATTACACATATCTGAAACCGAAATATGGAAACAAGACTTCTCATGACAGACACTGACAGTTTTTTGTTTCATTGCGAGACTGACGATATTTATCGAGATATGCTGCTAGACGCACATTTATACGACTTGTCAGATTATCCAAAAGACCATCCCATGCATTGTGATGACAATAAAAAGTGCTTGGAAAAATGAAGGACGAAACCAATGGACAATCTATATCCGAATTCGTTGGTTTAAGGAGCTAAATGTATGCTTTTAAATGCAATAATCAAGAAAGCAAATGAGCCAAAGGCATTTCAAAAGTCACCGTGAAGAAAGACCTTCGTTTTGAACATTATTAAAAGACACTAGACAATAAAATAAAACAACTGTCATCTATGACTGCTATAAGATGTCATAACCACCGACTTTTTTGTGAAAACATTGTTAAGTTGGGATTGTCTGCTTTCGATGATAAACGGTTTTTAACCGATGCTGTCAAGAGTTTTGCATATGGTCACTATAAGATAGCAGGTTTAATGTATTTGGATATAGAAAATAAAAGCAAAAAAACGAGGTCGATTTTATGTTTTTATTAATGGTATACACACTTGGTTAGATATGAAACAAGTGGTTGTGCATTGCGAATACATATCGCTCATATACATATAGACAAAGGAATCATTAGCAACAAGGTGGTCACGATTAAATCTGTTCACAAAATCGTTCATGGTCGTTCCTAATAAACGTTGTCTTAAAAAGAATAAACAATACAGTCCACAAACAGATGAGTATTCACTCTGTATCTGAACTGTATTAAATGTTTGATGTTTGGAATGTTCTTCCATCCATAGTGTGAAAAATCGGCTGTACTCCTTTGGTGGGAAACCATAAATGTCAAAAAATTTTGTTTCTCCCGATTCGCACAGTGTTTCCCCCGTCGAGACTGAACATCTGTATTGGCGATAAATCCACATGGATAAGATCGAACAATGACTTGCAAAAGCTGATCTGCAGCAAACACTCCCAACACATGTTGACGCAATAATGGATCACATTCAATGCAGCACTCGAGCTGCGACGTATCCATTACTCTGTAATGATGTCCCTTGCTTTATTGATCTCGAAATAGGATGGATGCACGGAATAGACGAGACAACTCATCGTTTCTGAAACAGATAATGATTGAGGTTGTTAATTCTAATTTTTCATCGTTAAAAATGCATATAAAAAAAGAACACAAAATAAATTGACCTGACTTCACGAGATATTAAGTTTAAAAAAGAAAATGGTTTATTGTTTTATTATTGTAAAATGAAAAGCTGTCATGTATTGATGAGAAAAAAGAATACGAATTCAAAAAGTATCTTACCCGTCAAAGTTGTTGCAAACTTCACTTCTAAACGTACATTTCCGGACTTCACCAGTGACAAGTATTCGCCGTGTTGTGAGTAGTTGGGTTCCAACTCAAATGCAAACAATGTGGTACCCGATGCAAAATCGTTTCTATCAATGTAATTCCCCCTGTCTGTATTCCAAGTCCCATTTCAGAGAAACACATTAGCAAATGCGTCGATCGCTAATACACCACCCGTTTGAGAAAAGTCAAGCTGTAGTGGAGCTCTTGTTGGAAGACCGTCTAAATACAAACATATGCTACGAATATTACAGTTTTCGAAGTTAAATGGGTTTTTGTCATAAGCACCGGAAACAGCTTGTGAATTAACAAATCCAAAAATGATGCGCATAGGCTTCTCTCCTTGAAACAAATTGTTCCAATTAAATGATGACGAGTCTTTAGGTATTGATGTAATCGCATTTCCTCTTTTAGAAAAGGGTATTTTGCGTTTTCCGATTTGAGAATCTCGGAATGTCGGAAAATGACTGCAGGATTGCAGTGAACCTTTCTTACGAGCAAAAAGATGTCTTCGGTATCAATCACGTATGAGGGAGTTGCTTCATTAGACATTATTGAAAATTCCGGTCGTGTACGATATAGTCTTTTAAAATCGCAAATCACATCCATTAATGAGATATCAAGACATTTGAAACAAATCGTGAAATACTGGTCCAACCATATCCAACGATTTGGATTCTGCAATGAATTTTGCTCTCTCATACAACCAAGCATTACTTCCTGCAGGATCAGAAACAGCTATCTTTGCAAATGAATCCTTGATAAAGAGTTGGGAAGTCAGTTGCGATCTTTTGGCATCTTCTCCGAATTCCAATAATGTTTCTAATCGCACGAAACGGCTATAATTGCACGTAATGGTTGCTTTATTTTGCAAGATCACCTCCGTTGTAGAGAACAAGCTTTGAAGAACTAAGTTGACAGGACCGGTTTTTTCGCCTTTCGTCATAGCCGAACCATTAGCTTTTCTCACTTTCAGTTTAACACATATCAATGCTCCTTTTAAATCCAAATAAATCTCTTGCTTTCGACGTCTGCTTCTTCTGTTTTCGTCCTCCTGACTGCTTTTTTCGGCCACCAATTTGATTTTTTCGACCATCAATTTGCTTATTCCTAACCATACGTTTTCGTTTACCAGTTTGGTTTTTTTTACCAAAATTTTGACGTTTTTGCGAAATTTTTACAATTCGGCCGTTGTCCCTCAGTCTGCGTCTGTGCTTGGTTTGGTTCACTTTCACAATTTTTCTGGTTTTATGTTTTCCCTTTCTAACTCGCTTTTAGCTTGCAGTGCTGTCTGTTCTGTGGGGCTCACTGTTTTGACAACTAACTGTTGTTTGGTCCCTTTTTCTACAGGAGTATACGCTTCTAAAGGTAAAATTTGAGATGCACGAGATCCACCTGACTGCATCAATTTCACTTTTCCATCCGCTAATTTGTCATAAAAATGTATCCATTTTTGTGTGTTTGGAATGTACAGCTTAGATGGCTTCATAGTCAGCGTAAAATGGGTATCGCTTAAAATGAAGTGTCAAATGCACAGGCTCTTTTAAGAATGAAGGAATAGATCTATCGTCGCTTCTTATAACGATTTCAAATTCATAAATTTCTCGACGTTTAATAGGCAGGTAAATGACAGGATCGAAAATGTGGCTCCATCCAGTGGGCAGATTTTGCTGCATACCTCTTAATAACGGTTGTTCCTCCACAGAAACAATACTTTCTTTACAGACATTGGAAAATACATCTAAAATTCGAATTTTACTTTTTGGATTGGTCGTTTTATTTTCTACATGAAATTCACTCAAACCCACCTTCCAAAATCCATGCAAGGTTAAAGGTTTTTTCAATTGAATCTTACATGTATGCACTTTATTGTTTTCAAAAATGTTATCGCTGTCAGAACTTCTAACGTAAACATATTGTTCCATTTTTTTCAAGAGGTTGTATCTTTGACTTCACTTGCGTCAACCCAACTCGAAAATGAATCGTCAAATCCCTGCCATTTCACAAAATATTGTAATTTTCCTTTTCTTTTTTTGATATTTAAAAAAAAAAAGAAAAAAAAAAAAAAAACACACACACAAATTATATTCATCCTCATCGACTTTCTGTAATTCGTTGATATAAAGCATACCTTTGTTTTTTTCATTTTTTAGGTCCTGTAATTTGTACATAGGAATACCCTGCTTTAGAAGACGATTTGTCACACGAAATACCTCAGTTGTAAATTGTTCTTGATAGGCTCTTCGAAAAGGTTGTTTCAAAAAACTAATCGTAACCAAATCTCCAATTTTCAACTTAAAGGTTGATTTTTTTTCTAGGTGCTTGTTTTTTCAGATACATTTGTGCCCATACATTAGCCTCGTTTTCTTTGTTGACATCATTTGGTGCTAAATTATTAATACTACGGTGTGGTGATGCGTTATAGTTTGCAACGATATCGTCTAACTTGTCAATGTAACGATAGTTCCGCTGATGGCGCATCATCCTATATAATGCAGTTTTTATTGTCCGCTGCACCCGTTCCACATAGTTAGCTTTAGCAGGGTTATTGGTTGTAAAAGTAGGTATTCCTATCCTTACAAAATTATTTAAACCACCTGTTGGCAAACTCTGATCGCTTATCGCTTCTAATCTTTTTTGGTTCAACTTCTTGTAGAATTTCCTTTACAGCAGACAAAACAGACTTTGCAGATTTACTCTTTAACGGCTTGACCCAAATTTTTCTGCTGAAAACGTCGATTGCAAAAAGCAAATATTTTACACCATCATTTCCCTCGGCTAAATTCATAATCGATAATAAATCCATATCCAACTGTTCACCCACACCAGATATACGCACTTGAGCCGTTTTGTAACGATATCTCGGTTGTTTCTGTAGGGAATAGGCATCTTGATTAGTCAACCATTTTTGTATGAAATATAAAGATATTAATCCTGGGTATTTCTTGTCCAGTTCAAAGAACACTTTTTGCGGACCCATATAGGCACAGGTCTGCATTTTTCGCATTAAAGTAATACTTTTCTAAAATCGACTCTTTCTCAGATTTATTCATGCGTAGACATCAAAATCAAGACTCCATTCTCCAAAAGACAAACAAGAAATGAAAGAATATGACGACATCGGGTTAAATAAAAGGGTAACGTAGTTTTAAGGAAGAAAAAATCGCTATTTGTTCGAAACTCCCCACTCCTGTAAGAAAAGACAACTTTTGAAAGGACGTCATCGTTGAAGATCGAGTTGTTTCCCTTTATGGTTATTAAAAAAAGCGGGATTTTTCAAAATTTGAATCGAGAAGACCGTAAGCCGCCATTTTGAACCCAGAAGACAGGAAGTCGCCATCTTGAATCGAAAACACCGGAAGCCGCCATCTTGGATGACCTTGACCGCCGCCATCTTGAGAGGGATCTTGGGAGGGATCTTTGGAGGGATCTTGAGAGGGAGGGATCTTGGGAGGGGGGGGGGGGCAGACAATTTTACACTACTAGTGTTGTGGAAGCTGTCTTTAGGTGAAGATAAATGATTTCTCAAAACTTAAAAAAAGAGGGATAGGAGAAAAATAAGGTAAAATAGTGCGAGGGCCTTGGTTGTTCTAGAGGGTTAATCGGAACATTGTTCTATTTTCTATGTTTACCTTATGTGTGTCTAATAAATCATGAAGACTGATAAATATATCTCCAAATATTTACACAAACGTTTATTTTAGTATAAACTCACTGTGAATTTACTACGCGTCTCTACCTTTTTAAGGGTCAAATGTACAAAATCGCGTGACTAAAATACTGGAAGTCTAGGGCTCTTTTTTATTTATCAAAATAGCTCCAGAAGCGGACCGTTTAGATCCAAATGTGGCGTGCAACACACGAAAAGGGGCCTTCGGACATATGCGTAAAAGTGTGTCGTCCCAGATCAACCTGTGCACTCTGTGACTAATCCGAGACGACACTTCCCGTTTTTGCTCGATTTTCAGTTTCACGAAACTCCACTGTATGAAAAAATCTTACGAAGTCGTAAGTGCTGTCTCGGATTAGCCTGCGCAGGCTAATCCGGGACAACACTTTACTCAAATGTCTGATGGCCCTTTTTCAGAGTTGCAAGCTATATAGTTTTGTTTTGCCTCCAGAGAATTACATCAAACATAACAATCCCTATGGCCTAGTGGTTTATTTTGCACCACCCTATTGAGCAGGAAGTCAAATTTCTAATCGTAGTGACAGAGGCAGTTTTTTCATTGCCGCTTGGTGAACCGCCAGTATGTGTAAAATGGCTAATAAATTTATGCTCCCCAGTACTTTGACCCAAAACGTAAGGATTTATCATGGGTTTATATTTTCAGATACTGGCTGGCCCTTTCAAATAAGCAGACACTTTAATTTATAGCTTGTGGCTTAGAGAGCAGCCTTACACACTTTACTGATGGGCTGTCCAAATATTACACTAATTTGCTGCTATTTCGTGACATGTAAATCAGATTAAACTGTTACCTTTGGATCTAAGTCAATTTCCGTATTGCTATTTAATCTACTCTGACACACTCGCCCTCTCCGTTATATATTAAGGTCAGAAATGATAAAAGAGCACAAAATAATATGGCAATTCCAATTCCATGTATCTTTAAGGGTAAGGGTAGCCCCAAAAAGAACAATGTTTCTGTTACCTACAAAACTAGCCCTTATTTCAGCATATTCAGAGAAACACAGCAATGTTCTATGGCTGTAGCAAATGCAAAATAAACCCTTTTAACTAAACCCGTTGAAGAAATTTCTTCTTTTCAAACTTTTTCCAAGCTTTTGATGTGTTGTGAAGTCTTTACAATTCGAAAGAATAAGAAAGAAAATGTTACTTTCGAAATACAATTCAAAAGATATTCGTCTAAGAGCCCTTGCAATTCCTTAACCAAGGATTACTGAAAACCTTAATGTAAGGATTGCAGAAGTGTAAAACACTTACTCTTGAGCGTAAGACACACAATGTCTCAAAAATCAAATATTGGCTGCCCCCCTCCCCTACCCCGCCGCCGAATGAGGGATGAAGTTATAATAAGCAAAACGTTTTTTTTTTTCAAATTAGATTCCTGTAAACTTAAATCCAATATTCTTAAATAATAATACAAATAAACATTCAGGGGAAAAAAGTAATAACCATAGGTAAACATTTTCGGCAATGTTTTATTAAATTCAAGGTGCTTAAATTTACCTTAATTCTCAGCGTCAAATGCATATCCTGCGAAAGTAAAGCCTCAATATAACAGACTTAGATTGTGGAAAAGACGTATAATGTATTGAGTGAATGCAGAGGATAGTTAAGAATTCAAAACAGAATAAAGAGGAGGTCGTTTAAAACTGGTTGGAAGAAAAACATATAGACCACGCAATGCTTTTACAACCATTGATCGCCCATTCTATTCTCACTTATTTCTCAGAACATCTCAATCATAAGATACAATTCAATAAATTCTGGTCAATAATACGGCGTCTGACATATAACGCATGCAAAAATACAAATGTGCATAACAAATTACATTAATGCCGCGCATAGATCCGTTCTAACATCTAGCTGTCATTTTAGCCTGATTTTAAAATAGAATTTGGACCCGGGAGAACATTGTTGGAGTAAAAATCTTTAACTCCACCGGCGGTTATCTATACGTCGCCTGCCGTCGAATACGGGACATCCTGGTTCGATACCGCATTGACTACACTCAGGGGAGTAACCCTGTCAAAATAACACTTTATTTTGTCGACGAAAGTTTGATGCCAATTTGAGGCATGAGGTATGGCGTTATTTTGCTTATAAACCGTATCGTAGGCGTGATTTCCCAAGAGAGATAATGCATGAAGATCTAAACCAATCCAGAGGATAAGACAATAATATATGACAATAATCCGCCGTTACTTTTGGAGGTTCCGGGCGTTGTTTATTACTCACAGACTTTGTTTATTTCTTTCTTTCGAACGAGTTTGATAATTTGTTTGATGCAAACAACTGATTTTCCTGGCTCCCTCACGCAATGATAGCCCATCTGCAATCATTCCTAATGCCAAAGGGTCTATTTTATCTTTTTGTCTGATATTTTGACGCGTTAGCGTAACACTGATTCTTCTGCGTGAGCTGTGTTGCCTTTTCTTACAAAAACTGATTGCAAATTCATATTCGCTCCTGCACATAAAGATAGACAACTCAGATAAGCAAGCACACAGAACTTGCCAGATATGGGTCGGGAACTGGGCCTAATGGCCAGCATGATAAATCAAAGATTAAGTCCTATGCCGATATGACAACTTGTACAATTTCGCACCTGGTAAATTTTCAGGGACGTTTATTCACTGATTTTGAACGAATAAAATTTTCGCAAAAATGCTGAAATGTGGCAATTGTCGGTTCTTATTAAAACTACTGTCGTGCAATCGCGCTAAAAACAACGAGATGATTCAGAAGCTCATACGAAAATACATATGTACTCAAAGTGTTACACATTTTTGTGTTTTTTATCGCCATTCAAACAAATGGAAGATATTCTTATAGACGAGAGAACAATATTTTTTTAAATCATAATAAATATTATGAATACATATTGTATAAAGTTTTCATACTGTCCAGTCGGAATTCTTATTTGTAAGATGTGTTTTGTTTGTTCTAGTTGTGATCATTATTACATTTCCTTTTATTTGTCTTTTTCCACTGTATGATATTTTGACCTTCTTGACGACGATACACTTTCTTGCCACCCAGCAAAATCATGTAAAAGACTTGTATTTTTAAAAGCTACTCTACATGACCAAAAAGTTAAAAGTGAAAAAGAAAAAAAATCAAACCGTTGCAGGTTGCATTGCCATTAAGGTAATCCGACCTCTCGAAACACGTTGGTTCGGTTCATGCTCCTATCTCCCTTACAACTGCACATGACGTAATCTCTAAAACTGATATTGAATGAGTCACTATGTTTGGGCGTTTTCATAAGCTGAGGTAGGATCATTTATTTTGGAAAGTGGAAATCTCAATCCTTTGTCTGGGTTAAGCATGACAATGTCGTCATACATTCCTGAGCTTTGCACGTAATGCAGCCATTGGCAGACATTCAGTATGAGCGAACAAGATAAAACATTTTTCATGTCTAGTCCAAAGTATCAAAATTTAGAATTTCGTGATATGTTTTGTAGAAGAAAATTAAACTTAGCCTTGGGAAAATGTAATTTCACTACAAGTACTACAAATTACTACAAATTTGCAGAGTTTAGAATTTCATGGGGCTCAAATTGGAATCTTAATGTCTATTTTAGTCAGTATCGTGTGTGACCACCTCGGCTGTTGCTGCAAGCGACAATGCGACCTTGCATTGACCTAACGTAACGTCTGAAGACGCCGTTGGGGATGTTATTCCACTCTTGAATTAAGGCGTTTTCGAGGTCCCTGTTGCCTCTGGAATGCACCCTTCTACCAAGATAATACCAGATGTGCTCTATCGGATTCACATCCGGTGAGACAGCAGGCCAGGGTAGCACGTCAACGTGATTTCTGTTAAGAAACTGTCGACTTCTCCGTGCAACATGAGGTCTTGCATCGTCATGCATCAAAATTGCAGGCCCGTGTCTCTAAAGGAAAGGAACTGCTTCAAGCTGCAGAATCTGGTTATTACAGCCTTGAGCATTGCGATTGCCACGTACAACGATAAGCTTTGTTTTCCCTCTTCCCATAATTCCACCCCAAACCATTACACTCACACCCCAAATCTGTCCCTCTCAACGAGACAGCAACCAGCAAATCGTTCACCTCTTCTTCTGAAAACTCGTGTTCGGCAATCATGATGAGAAAGATTAAATCTAGACTCATCAGAGAATAGAACCCGAACCCACTGCTGTTGCCCCAGACGTAATTGTTGTCGGTCCAAAGCAAACGCGCAGCTCGATGACGTGCCGTCAGGACTGGTATTTTAAAAAGGATCGATAACAAGTTAATTTGAGGTAAAGTGTGCCGAATTTCAAACTAAAACGTTTTCTACTTATTGAAATATTCAACATTAAAAAGTGCACACTTTTTTATGGAAGTGAGCAAACATGGCCTATCGACAAAATATGATTAAGTCTTATGGCAAACTATCCTCTGCGCATAAATGCAAATCGTAACTTGTACAGAGCATGTGTAAGATAGTACTCGTTTACAGAGGGAAACAATGCACGCCCTAAAAGGATATCAGATAGTGTGCTACACTTTAAAAGTGTGTCGGTGAAAATTCCTTATTCTTGTAGCTTAACTAATTTTAAAGGATTAAGAAGGACAAGATTGCTGCTTACGAATACAATGTCTGTATCAGATTTCAACATACAAGTAAGTACTTTTCTACCGCAAACCTAGATTATCGAAATATTGAAAAGCAAATTTATGGTGGACCGACCTGTGTTTGAGGGACCTAATTCACGTTTATTTCATTTTTCTCTTAAATTAGTAAACGATTACAACATATATGATAGGTCAAACGTATCCTTTTAAACGCATCTTAACAAATATTCCTGCACATATCATACATTCTAAAAAGATACTGTACAATGTTTCACCTCTTAATGCCGTAAGGTCTATTGGCGTACAGAAAAAAAATATCGCATTTTTCGATATTTATATTTAAGGTCGTAAAAAAGGACTGAAAAGGAGCATGGGCGAGCGCACCAACAATAAGCTAAAATGTAAATTGCTTGAAGATGTCACTGTCTTGCAAAATATAAATCAACCCTTTAGTTCAATATATGAAGAGCGATAAAAGACACGGATGAGTGTCGTGATATCCAATGGCTCTTCCCTAACAGCACAAATAAACAATTTTATACATTTCACTAACTTGTTTGCATCTTTGATGACAGATAAGGAATGTCTTAAAACACTTATAATAAAACATCGGAAAAGTTTATTTTTTTAAAAATCAAAATAAGTGAGGATTGAAAACCTTTAATTTAATTAATTGCGCGTGTTCTAAAAAAGATTTCAATCATTAGTGAACAAACGAGAGAGGCAATGAAATTCTTTGACCTAATTATAGATTGGCATCTTATCACATTATTCCAGTATTGTAACATGATTTAAGAGCCTTAAATCTAACAATGTCACATGTTGTAACTTTTCAGGATTGAAATAAAAATGTGAAAAAAAAGATTCTAAAGGTGGTAGGTTAAGTATCGGGTCGGAAAAAGTGTCAGGAAATTTGGTAGTAAGAACTATATTTCTTTAAGATGCACGCGTACTCTCTATGATTTATTATTCCCATGCTTTCAACTGATTCCTCTACTTTTTTTTTAATTTTCCTGCTTTTTAACCCTGCTATAGTTTGGTAAGATTTGGGCATGCTATGAAAAATATGGATGTAGAACTTTTAAATTGTAGAGTACAGGTATTTTCTATTTGTCCACCTCATCACCATCTTGCAGAAGTCCCGTTTATACTCGATGGCTCTTCCATGTGATTACCTTGATGATGAATGTGTCAAACTTGAAGCAAGTAGCTCATGAGCTGCTTGCTGACTCTGTATTTCGCCGTTTTAGCAAGTTTTACCTCATCGGTATACAAGCAGTGAAGCTAATAGTACTATCTAATTTTTCAAGGCCCAATTAGTGTCAGATGTTGAACAGTTAGAGTATCGTACGAGGATCTTGCTAAAAGTTTACTCACTAATTGGCTTCCGTGGTCTTATCCCATGCACTTTGATAACCTCTCACTGCTCTTGAAAGGCGTGTCAAGTAGCGAAAAATATCTGGGTTTTTTTTTTTCCAGTCGCTTTTAAAATGTCCAAGGTATTTCAAGTTGAAATAAAAGCAGTGATAAAAACCAGTTCGTCACATGGTAAAATAGACAAACGACTGAATTTCGTAGCTGTATTAAATGCCACACTAGGCCTGGTATAGTTGCAAAGCAGATATTTGATGGATTAAACGTATGTGGTACACATGGACTCCAGGAAATGTCAATCCGCATAGTATTCAGGCAAATTCAGGCTTTTAAATGTGGGAAATAACTGTTGATGATACCATTACTTGCAGGTCTAATCTGCTCTTGTAAGAGTTGTGGTTGAATAGGATTTGTGATTGTTAGTAAAAAAAAATAGCCATTTTGCATATCCGAAGTCAGTGTGCAATAATTTAGAAAAATCGTGTACACCCGAGAAAGTTTTGCGGTAGGTGGGTCTCCATTTGGTCGCTAAGGAGTAACAGATGCAACGCCTTAAATGTGCCCGAAACTCTTGATAAGATATGAAGGCTGTGATTATAGTCGTTTTAACTTTTTAACAATGCAGACAACAACGTCTGTCTCTTTCTTTTCCTAGATGTCTTCCCCTTTTTTATCATAAGATCGTGATTGGAACATCTGAAGTTAGACAGTGTTCTTCGGTAGATATGGGAAATGTCAAGAGTCAAATAATACTCAGGCTGCAAGGCGGATTCAAAACGCGGTACGATAGTGATTTTAAAGTATTGTTCATATCAGAAAACACTTTTTTGAGTAAATGTTTCACTTAGTCTCTGTGCAAATGATTTTAAAAGTTTTCGGTCGTTACTTACATCATGTGCTATCCAGGCAAAAATCCAAAGAGATAAATCATTCTTTTACACTGGTTGCCCAGGTATACCGACCTGCGGTATCTAATTGCTTCGCCATTAAATAACATCGTTTGGGTTATCTTGTATTTTCCATTCGTATAAGTCTCAACCGGTACTTCATGCAATGGTGCATATAAGATGTACAAAAAGGCAATCTGCCGCACTCAAAAAGTGCCATTACGTAACAAATATTGTCCGACAGATTGTGGACTTTCTTGCAAAAACGTATTTCAACTTTTTCAAGTCTTTCTATACCATTGTTGTCCCATATATGTGAACCATATCACAGGATTTGTTAAACACAACAATCAAACAACTTAAATATATCAGTAATTTCCAGAAAAATCTAGATCTCTCCTAATTCTGAACAAAATATAATGAACAGCTTTAGTGCCTTGCAGTGACCACTTTTTGTGTGTGTGTTTTCTTTTTATAATGATGTTGAATAAACACCTAGATATTTGTAAAATGAGACTGCGTCTATTTTCTTGCTATTTAAAGACTATTTTTCTTGCTGTTTCACTATTCTTCCGTTTCAAATAAACTCATTTTTGTTTTATCGACATTAACTTTTAAGCCAGTAAGAGAAGAAAATTCTTCAATACTGTTGATCTGCCTTCGCAGCCAAACAAAAGTATAATAAAAACTGGAAACGTCATCTGCAAACATAAGGACGTTAAACTGTTGGACATTGATCGGAAATATAAACTCCCTCTTCAAATGTCCGATAAATGTATTCTGCCAAACCATTAATAAAGCCCGAAAAAATGGACTTCTGGTACTCCCCTGACAGGTTCTGATATCACAATTGAAATACTGTGATAATGATTCTCTAACTTGAACACAAGATTTTAACTGTCCACGCATAGACATAAATGTGGTTAGAAACTTACCACTGACACCCTTTCTCTTAAACGCGTCCCACAACTTTTTTGAGCCTTATGCTATCAAATGCTTTTTCAAAGTGTATAAAATCAAAGTACTGAAAGTACTGACAGACTAGCGAATTAGATTGATTGATTGTTTATATGGTGTTTAACCCTGTTTTCAACATTATTTCTGTTATGTAGCGATGGCCAGTGCACATATCCATGCTTTCCTGGAGTTTGTTTTACCATTTACCAGTACCCCGCACAATATTCTTTCCAAGCCACTGGCTGCTTGCCCACATAACCATCGTCGTAACGTGAGAGGGAAATGAATCCTGTCGCAATGACTATCATCATTCCTCGGAAAGAAATTTGCTGAGTCGGGGACCAAACCAGCGACCTCCTGTTCTCAAGTCCTGTACGCTACAGGCTGAGCTGCCGGGACTATGCATGCTATTGGTTAACTTTAATCCAGTTTAAGCTTAATCCTTAACCTACTAAAACTGTTAAATGAAATTTCAAACGGCTGGTAAACACCTGAATATTGCAAAGTTTCATGTTGAAGAAAATATATCCTCTTATCGAACAGATCCAAGATCAGACTGCACGCTCTTTGTAGTCTGATCTCAATCCACACTGTCCACAAAAGATCATTGAGTCGCGGTAGTGCTGGTAAAACAAACTCCAGGAAAGCATGATTGGTGCTCTGGCCGCCGCAATATCACTGAAATAATGCTGAAAACGGCGTTAGACACTATGCAATCAGTCAATATCCAATAGCACAAGATGTAGTTAACTATTCAACTCTCTTTACAAAACAAAAATTTTTACACTCGTCCAAATTCAAAGCTGTTGCAGACTATAAATGTGGCTGAACTTATCAAAAGGGCAGATAACAATGTGGGAAAAGGAGAAAATGGTGGTTACCAGCATTTTCCCGCAATGTTTTCAAAGGGATTCTTTCCCAGTGTCGTTAAAACTTGGGATTGTTTGGCAAAGGGTTATTATTCAAGACGTAGAATAACAGTTTAGCACAACAGTTTAACTGTACACAATGATCTAAATAATGAATGACTGGAGGAATGACAAGGGTTTCCTGACCAGTGAGGGTTAGTATAGCTGGGATTTGTCACAAGTTACCTAGATGTATAGATCTATTAATAGATTCATTCATAACGTTACAGTAGTGTAGGAATAAGTGATTCTCTGCTTAGTATAGGTCGCTTAATTTACATATAAGCAAAGATCTTGTACCTTAAAAAGGACATCTTGTTCAGTTTATTCATTTGTAAGACTGACATGTTCAACTCTAGGTCAATCTTGATGCCCATAGACTAGCTTGGCTAGTCTAAAAAAGTGTACAGTACACATTTACCCTCTTTTTTGATAAATACTTTTGAGCAACGGCTGTGAGAATATACATATTATCGATTGTTAAATAGTTTTTTACGACATCGTGCCTGTGATTCGTCAATAATATGAAACTTTTTACAACAAGTTACTAACCAAGAAGTTTTTTTTTTTTACGAAATTCTTACAGATGCAGTCAACTAAAGAAATACCTCTACAGATATCCGGATCATTTAAACTTCCCTGTTTGAAAAATACGAGTCATAATATTTCTACACCACTCTGCCGAAACGTCTGATTTATCAAATATTTCATTAGATAACAAATTCAAATATGGCAAAATGTCATACAAAATATACTCATACATTTCTCCACAAAGTCAATGGGGACCAGACTTTTTGCTATTATTAAGGGAGTTTACGCTTTTTATAATCTCATCATCCGTAATGAGGTAATTTAAATCCTCACAATTGTGTGATATACTTAAAGTGTGTAATATATCATTTTCAACTCTATCACTATGCATAATATATAGAGGATATTTGTTTTTTCGGTGAAAGGTCGAATTTATTTCATCTCGTGAACATCATCGGTAATATTTTCACGAGTGGCTCAATTTTTTTTTTCTTTTTTTCTTTCGGTGAAAGATTGAAATTTATTTCATCTCGTGAACATCATTGGTAATATTTTCACGAGTGGCGCATCCCGTGAATATCATCGGTAGCAGTTTCACGAGTGGCACTGCCACGAGTGAAAATATTACCGATGATGTTCACGAGATGAAATACATTTCGATCTTTCACCCAAAAAAAAAAAAAAATTCTATTTATTTCATGCTTCTAACCCCTTTTTTGTTGGGACTTTTATCAAAATCCAGTACAGTTGTTTTCGGTAATTCCCCGTGTCTTACAACCCCCCCCCCCCCCCCACACACACACACATAACAACGCATTACAATATTACGCAAAACGCGAGAAATCTAGCGTAAATTAGGTCATATTTCTCTCCATTTGAATGGCACGCGCTGATTACCTAGGTAACGTGAGCGCGGGAACTACTGCTTCCGCCTTCAACTAAAGAGTTAGAAAATATAACATCGGTATTTTCACTGGTCGTAACTATGAAATATCAAGCTATGAATCACCATTATTTCTCGATAAACTACCGAAAAGCACGAAATAAATGTATATATATCATACTTTTATTTAAATGAAAATAGCTTGTAAATGATTGAAGAACTCCACAGACTTAACTGGCCTAACGACATCAGCCTTTGATTTATTTGAACTGAGCATACCCTAGAACTTTTTGGTCATCTGCTGGTCATACAGCCATTTATCAATTCTTCAAAAACGCTGCGTTGAAAAAAGTGTAAGGGCTTCACAAAGAGAAACGTCTAATGATAGGATGGTCATGGGTCCGTCTTAGATGATACGATCATGTCTTCTCTGTTACAGAGTTGTATACATACATACATACATACATACATACATAGGACTTGAAATAAGTTGGCGTCCGGAATAAAATCCGGCGTACAAGAGAAAAAAACTGAAGAAAACGAGACAAGACATCAAGCGCGCAACGGGCGAACTCGAAAGCGCCCGCAGGACGTGCTCAGTTAACCGTTTTCCATCGAATGGCATAACCCCTTGCATCACACAAGCGTTTAGAGAAATTAACAAAATAGAACAGACAATTTGTTTCAATGCTTAGGCGTCCGGCCCATAATACATCATACAGCACAGTCATCATAATGTACAGAGCGAATTACATACGAATGATATTAATCCAGTATTCAATACAATTCGGTATATAAGTAAAACATAGAGGTAACCTACTACATTCTTCCAAAACTGAAAATCATAAGTTTTATAAGGAAGAAAGCAATTTTTTTTTTTTTTTTTTTTTTGCAAAACCGTATCTGAACACTTTCAATCTTTTCAACTTTATGATAACCCCAAATATTTAACCCGTAACACAATACAGGCTTTACTGTAGCATCGAATATTTTGAACAAATCCTTGATTTCAATTAGACCGAACTCTTTACGTATTTTGTGTATATAGTGCATTGCTTTTGTTGTTTGTAGAGATAACATAATTATGTTGGACCTCGTAAATGAGCTTGTAAAATAAAACCCCAAATACTTATAAACATGAAACTACCTCAATATCTTTATTTTCACACAACCATCTTTCATTTCTTTTTAAATTCCCGCCATTTCTGAACACAATTATTTTCGTTTTATCAATATTAATATCTAAGCCAACGACATAACTAAACTGTTCAACAAGGTTTGTCTGTCTTTGTTGCCGGATTACGGTATCCGAAACATGAGAAACATCATCTGAAAATAGTAATACATTCAGATCATCAATTCCACGTTCGCGTTTGTCATTTAAAACACTTTATAAAATGATTCATAAATGAATTGAACAATTTTGGAGATCCTACGCAGCCTTGTGTGGTACCAATTGTACAGTCGAACAGTGGGGTCAGCCGATCACCAATTTTAACAGAGATTTTAGATTCTCATACAGAGACTTTAAAACATCTAAAAAAATCCCGTTTACACCATTATGTTGTAAACAGTCCCATAGTTTATCGTGGCGTATAGAATCAAATACCTTTGGGAAATCGATAAAAATACAATTTTCCACGTTTCTTCGAGAGATATTTTTGTGCTAACGACATAAGTGTAAATATGCAATTTAATAAGTTGAGTAATGTTCGCGAAAACCTGCTTCGGCTCCATCGATTATGTCACGGTTATCGCATCATTTCGATAATCTGTTGTTTGATAAAGAAACAAAAGCTTTAAAGATAGAATCAATAAACGATACACCGCTGTAATTTACGGAATCCTGTTTCCGCCATCCACTTTTCGACCTACAAGGAACTCGAAAAGTAGAAATTAGGCACACTAACTTCCACTTTTCTAGCAAAAAAGTTACCTCGAAAAGTCGAAAAGTTGAAGTTTTTGACCTGAAAATTGTCAAAACACTTTCGACTTTTCGACTTCACGTTTGTCTAGAAAAGTAGAAATTAGGAAGTATACGGAATCCTGTTTCCGCCATCCACTTTTCGACCTACGAGGAGCTCGAAAACTAGAAATTAGGCACACTAACTTCCACTTTTCTAGCAAAAAAGTTACCTCGAAAAGTCGAAAAGTTGAAGTTTTTGACCTGACAATTGTCAAAAAACTTTCGACTTTTCGACGTCACGTTTGTCTAGAAAAGTAGAAATTAGGAAGTACTAACTTCAACTTTTCGCGTTAAACTGCTAGGTCGAAAAGTAGAAAAGTGGAAGTTTTTCACATCACAATTGTCAATAAAACTTCCACTTTTCGACCTAGAAAAGTCGAAAAGTTGAAAAGTCGAAAAGTCGAAATTAGCCGATTAAAACTTCTACTTTTCTAGTTAGGACTGATTATCACGGGATGTTTGTTTATCAGCACCGAATAATGTTGGAGCCGGTGTAGGGGTAAAAATAAACTGGTACCCGTTGTATCTCCCATAACCGTCTGATACGAAGATCGATAACAGGCTGCCAGTTTAGGGTAAAAATTCCTGTGTCACCGGTCCCGCGGCCAATTTATCCTACGAAAAATTAGTACTTCCTAATTTCTACTTTTCTAGACAAACGTGAGGTCGAAAAGTCGAAAGTTTTTTGACAATTGTCAGGTCAAAAACTTCAACTTTTCGACTTTTCGAGGTAACTTTTTTGTTAGAAAAGTGGAAGTTAGTGTGCCTAATTTCTACTTTTCGAGCTCCTCGTAGGTCGAAAAGTGGATGGCGGAAACAGGATTCCGTAAGATAAGGTTAAATCTGAGGCAATATAGATTTCTGCAGGTAGGCCGTAAGGCCGACAGATTTACTCGTTTTTAATAACTGATGTTACGGGAGATCACTCCTTCCTTACAGCATAGATTCTTCCCGTATAAAATCAAATCCTGACACTTGCGTTATGGAGAATTCTCTTTAGCTAAGGGGTTAGTGTATTGGTCTTTTAAACCTCGATAAACGAGGATATTTGCCGCACGGGTTCGAATCCCAGCCAGAGTGGTTTATATCTGAGCTATGAATTTGTTGCGAACTTCCATGTTCGTAAGATCGGGGCTCGTCCGGGATTGGCCATTGAGTCATTTGTTTTATAAATAATATACTTACTGCCTAAGAAGGCTTTCCGTCATCAGATGATGACTTCTCTTAAGGAGGGGTGTTACGGGAGATCACTCCTTCCTTAGAGCATAGCTTCTTCCCATATGAAATCAATACCTGACAACTACGGAATACCGTTAGGGCCATCGCCTTTAAATGTGTCAATTTGAAACGCGATACTCGATAGCACGATGATGATTACGCGAAATCACGAAACTACGATGATGAAAACACGATAGTACGATGACGATAACGCGATATTAAGGTGGTGAAAACGCGACAATACGATAGTGCGATGATGATAGTGCGATATGATATCGTGTTTTCACCATCGTACTGTCGCGTTTTCACCACTGTATTGTCGTATAGTCGCATTTTCACCGTAGTAGTATCGTAGTATCGCGTTATCACCATCGTGCTGACGCGTTATCATCATCATACTATCGTGTTTTCACCATTGTACTTTGGCGTTTTCACCATCGTACTATCGTGTTTTCACCATCGTACTGTCGCATTATCACCATCGTACTATCGTGTTATCATCATCGTATGCGCATACACATTCAAAGGCGATTGCTCCAACAGTATTCCGTACTCATTAGCCATCTAATAACCCCCAAGAATCAGACTGCATAAATATGCAGTCTGATCTTTAAATAATACTGATTGCCATGCAGAGACATTATGTGAAAAGCCAGTCTTGAGGTTGCTTCAATGTGTGTCTTATCCCTTTATTTCTAGAGTGAAAATGTCCATTTGGTTTACTGGCTATCTAAAGGTTAAAAATCAGTAATGTTTTTTAACGCACAGAGCACTAGACTGGACATTCACTCTCACGTTACCAATGGACAAAATTTCATTCTTGTCTAAACTGAAAGCATTTGCAGACGACAAATTAATTGTGAATCAAATGGACATACTTGTCTTAGAACGGGTAAAAAATATTATAGGAAAACGAAACAATGCTGGTCACCAGCATTTTTTTTCCTTTTCCCACAATGTTTTCCAAATCCTTATTTCTAAGGGTCATTTAAAGTCGGGATTTCATAGTACTTAAAGAGGTGAAATCGACATTGTAGGTCAAGATCAGACTGCAACGGACATGCTTAGTGATCTTGAATCTTCATTGTCGTATATTCTGTGAGACATTAAGTGATATGAGACAATTTTAGCCAAAATATCTCACAACACACCTGACGGTGTAGAATTAGATCACACTACACGTTTTGTTGAGTTCCATCTTATCTCTTTACCAAGGCAAACGACACTATTTTTGTCTTGATCAAATTGAAAGTATTTGCGGACGACAACTTAAATGTAACTCAAAATCTTACTTTTGTCGTATATAAGGCAGACAAAAATTGTGGGAAATGGAGAAAATGCTGGTTATCAGCTTGGCAGTGATATTCTGCTATGTACTGGTAAATGAAACTCCAAGAAATCATTGATAGGTGCACTGGCCGTCGCAATATAGCTGAAATAATGTTGAAAACGGCATTAAACACCAAATGAACAAACCGCACATTTTTGGTTATAATAATTTAAAAAAAAAAGACATTTCAAAGTTTGGCAAATGGAACACGTTAAATGACACTTATTTTCCAAGCGAAATTGATTAAAAAAGGTCTTCGTCTAAAATTCAGATGTATTAACCCTTATCCTGCCGAATTTAGATTGTTGGCGATTACACTTATTTCAATTGGCTAAATGGCAATGGATGGGGTTTCGTTGACAGAAATTAATGATAGAGCAGCGGAGAATGCAGAGCAAGATCAGACTACATGCAGGCTGATCTTGCCCTATACTCTCCGCAAAATAAATCCATTTTTGCAATCGGCAGGATAAGTACTAATGCGCTAATCTTCTTATATTTCTACAAACAAACAAGTTAACCCTTCCCCCCACAACAACACACAGATTTAAGGATCTTAAGGAAGAAGGCTTTTGCAACCTTGAGAGAAATAAGAAAATGCTGGTAGCCAGAATTTTCTCATTTTCCCGGAAAGTTTTCTACGTGGCCAAAAAAAAAAAAAATGCAGTCTAGTAGAGTTATACGGAATACCTTTAGGGCAATCGCCTTTGAATGTGTATGCGCATGCGTACCGGAAAGCGATAGTACGACGGTGAAAACGCGAAAGTACGATGGTGATAACGCGACAGTACGATGATGAAAATACGATAGTACGATGGTGAAAACGCGACAGTGCGATGATGAAATCACGATAGTATGATGGCATTAACGCGACCGTAAGATGGTGATGACGCGATACCACGATACTACGATGATGAAGACGCGACAGTAAGATGGTGAAAACACGATATTATATCGCACGTCCATCATCGTACTATCGTAATGTCGCGTTTTCACCATCGTAGTATCGCATTATCGTCATCGTACTGTCGCGTTTTCATCATCGTCGTTTCGTGATTTCGCATTGTCATCATCGTACTATCGAGTATTCCGTTTTAAATTAATATATTCATAGGCGATGGCCCTCACGGTATTCCGTACCACTGCGTTAGGTAGAATTCTCTTTAGCTCACTGGTTTGTGTATTGGTCTTTTAAACCTCAATAAACCAGGATATTCGCCGCAGGGATTCGAATCCCAGCCGGAGCGGTTTATATTTCAGCTATGCATTTGTTGCGAACTTTCATGTTCGTAATACTGAACACTTATAATAATCTCGTTTTCAGTTACTGGAAAATTGAGCTGATCACAAGCATGATATTTTTCTCGAAAACCTGAATCTTGTGAGGGTAGTGATTGCTTTACAGACAATAATGAATGAACATGACGACATAACCGAGTATGTGATATAGGGATCGAACTGCATTTCGTATTACCATACGACTTTGAAATAGACCAAAAACCTTTTCGCGTCGTTACGACCATTTCATGAGTTTATAAATTTATTTTTTTTTATTTTTTATTTATTTATTTATTTATTTATTTATTTTTTTTTTTTTTTTTTTTTTCTTTTCTGTTTACACAAGTGTGTGAAGAATTTTTGACAATCCTTATACACAAGAAGATCACTGTCATAAGGAGTCGATCCAAAATTTACGCAGGGATAAGACTGCTTCTCGTTTTCACGCTCTGCATTCCACCAATGAGATCTTTGTCAAACGGAAAGCTATTATTATCCCCCCGCCGAAGGCCAGAGGATATAGCGAAATTTGATGAAACTTTATACATGTGTTCCATATGATTGTCAGCCGATACTTTTTTTTTGGACAGAATTTTATGTAACTTCATCTTTATATTGTTTATCATAAGCCACAGACAATCATTATGTTTTTATTTAATGAAATGCCATTTCTTGGGAAGAGGGGGCTTCATGTATAAGTCCATTATGGACCGATAAGAAAAATGTCACGGGTACGTGCAAAATACAATACCGATACTTCTTATATGTTATTTATCAAAAAGGTATTTTTCGGGAGGAATATCATTTCAACGAGATAACTTGTTCCAGTTATATTTACATAACACACTGTGTGCAACGTTTTTGTAAACACCAATAATCTCATTCAAAAAGCAAAAAAAAAAAAAAAAAGGGGGGGGGTTGTATCGTTTAAAACTACACTGGGATTAAAAACTCCTAAAATAACAAAATTAAGCAACTATGAAAATACTTCTGCTTGTTTGCGTAAACACTTATATTTATTCCGCCTTTTCAAAGTAGTCTGGTCTATAGCATGATCTTCCATCATGTTTACTAACTGAAATTTCAATGTACAAGTTATTGAAAAGTTAACAGATCTATCAACATTCAAAACAGAAAAAAACAGCAACATAGTCGAACAAATCTGGGGTGGTAATCATGTAATCAACAATGCTTTTACCATTATTGGTGATACACGTATGATGGCCTAATGCGTCATCAGAAAATCGACCAGTTCTATCAAAGGGTATATATATATATATATATATATATATATATATATATATATGTATGTATGTATGTGTGTGTGTGTGTGTGTGTATGGGGCGTGCTCTAGCAAAAGGGGGCTTATTGCATTTCCGTGATGAATTATGAGGTACACTGATCCTCTCAGCTGCAGAAAATTCAACAATAGTAAAAGGTTTCGGCCCAGGTCAGCCTGCGCTGATTGCGCTGCACTAATTCCCTTTTTCACAGAGGATGGCTCATATGTAATAAGCAAATACGATATATTTCGCAAACACTATTACAACATGTACAGTCTAATATAAAGACTACAAAGTCATCAAACGGTCAAAAGTACGTCTGACATGAAACGTCTTAGTTCTTCAGTTTTAACAAATACTGACAAACCCCCTGATGCTCGTCTGACATTGTGATGCTTTGGTCTATTGCAATCAAAGTTTGAAAAACATGACAGAAAAAGAGAAAATCATCTTTATTACTGCTCCAAGTTTCATAAAACTTAAAATATCAAATTTATGACCAAAACTTTGAAATCCTACAACATTAATGTACTTGGCTAGACCTTCGATGTTCCGACTACCCAATTTCGAATCAGTTTAATTCAGGTTCGAGCTTCGGCCAGATCCCAATCCCGATGAAACGGAGTTCGACTGTCCTTGTATATGCTCACAGTAGATAGTCTTGACGTTTACAACAAGTTTATCGTATTTAAAAATAAGCATTTTACCAGCTGTTATAGCTTCATTTAAACAAGAGCTTCGCAGAGCGGCGCATATACGCCCGAAGGGGCTTGTCAGTGAAATGAGTTGAAATGAAGGATGGGCCGTGAATGAAGAGAGTAGAATAATAAAAACCCGATCTGGGCCAAAATGCTAATTCATCCCCCTTATGCCACGCAACACGCTTAAACAATCCAACACCCTTATGCTGCGCATCCCCCTTATGCCACACCCCCCCCCCTTATGCTTCACATCACCCTTAAACCAATCCTCCCCTTATGCTTTACAACATCCTTATAACACACAACACCCTTATACCTCACATCCTCCTTAAACCAACCATCCCCCCTTATACCTCACATCCTCCTGAAACCAACCATCCCCCTTATGCTTTACAACACCCTTAAACCAACTCCCACTTTATACCACAAAACACCCTTATGTTATCAACCACCCCTTGAGCATAACGCACAGATTAAGAAGCTAACCATATACATGCTTTAAAGTAATTTTATAACACTATCATGCTTATAAAATCCAATTCAGCCATATGCGTGCTTGAACTATTAACTTAACCACACATAAGCCTAAAAAAATCCACTTGACCATCTTATGCTATAATTACAGTAAAAATTAACAAACTCTTTTTTTAAATCTTTTTAAGTAATTTCAATTTTTTTAATTTAACAAAAAAAAAATTGTTTTTTGGAAAAACTGACCATACAAAAATAGAATTTTTCTGACTTAAGTAATTTTAAAAATATATAAAAATGCATGTGTTTGATAAAATTTCAAATGATTTTAGAAGAAAGTTACACAAAACTTTAAAGGATAAAAAATGTATTTCTAACCATAGTTATAATTCAGATAAAGAACTATTTCAATTTTATTTAGGTTATGATAAAAATACCACAGATTTTTTTCATTTACTTGCAAAACTAAAACCGCGTATTTATTATGAATATAGTAAACACAGATTAGAAGAATCTGATTATGACACAACTATTTTTTTTTCTGTTGGCCAAATCAACGAGAACGAATTGGTGGTATCCTTGAAGGTTACTGTGTTTATAGAATAGGCGATCCTATTTTTACTGGTATTAGAATACCATTTAACCAAAGTGATAATTTTATTAGTGTTTATGATAATGCCTTACTTGAATTACTTGAAAATGATGAAAGAGAGCCACAACCTAATTATTATGTGTACCCAGTGTTAACATTTAAAAATATTAGCCCTGCAGAGTATTTTTCTTTTACTTCTTTTGTAAGCGATTTTGATGATTATTATTCTTATAATTTAGAAAAATATATTAGTGATGAAAATAATCGTTTTAAATTAAGAATTGGTCCGGGTTATAGGTTTAGTTATGAAGATGATGAAGATGATGAAGATGTGTCATTACCACCACCTTCTCCACCACCTTCTCCTCCACCTTCTCCACCTTCACCTATTAACGGAATAGAATCATTTCCATCACCAGAATGCGTAGTTTGCATCAGAGAAAAACCAAATATAATGTTTTGTTATTGTGGTCATGTTCCTTTATGTTATGATTGTAATGATTTAAATAAAAATGACAAATGTCCAATGTGTAGAACACATTATGTTATTAAACGAAGAATATAAATATTTAACCTAATTACAAGGTTAAATATTTTAAATCTTCATCACATATATTTTTTTTGTTTAAACTTGGTAAAAATTTTTCTTTAGGTGGTAACTGAGTTTCTTCCAACCTTTCAAAAGAATCTAAGTAATCATAAGGAAAAATTCCTTTTTTTCTAACTAATGGTAAATGTTTTTTTGGAAAAAAATTTGATAAAATTTTAATCTGCTCTTTATTTAAATTACTTGAAAATCAGCATATACAGCAACAGGAAACTTAAGTTTTCTATCATGATTTATAAATTGTAATGTACTACCTTTTTCCGGCATTTCTAAAGTAACAGGTTCATGCTCACCACAATATCTAATATGCTTTTCTAAAAGTTTTTTACTACCAAAATGATTCAAACAAAGCATACAATATTCAATACCACCATTATCGCTTATTTGTTCTCTCATTAAACCATTAAAATTTTTTATTAAAGCATAGTGTTTTTTTTTTTTTTTTTTTTTTTTTTTTTTTCCATCATCAATAAAAAGTAGGTTTACATGTTTACTTTTTAAATTTCTGGTAGCCCTAACACAATTATTTTTTTATTTTCTGTATACTCAAAAACATTAACGCTAATTTCAGGATTTTGTTTTTCAAACTTATCTATATCATTAATTGTAACAGGATATTCTATTCCATTCATATTTAAACTATTTTCTTTTGATTTTAAATCCTTATCAATTCTATTTGCTTTTTCGTTTTTAGGATTTTCTGCTCTTAAAATGCACCATGAAAAGCATTTATTATCATCATTTTTCATATTGATAACTGCTTTTTTGTTTGCAATCCATCTAGGTAAAGGTATATAAACTGAAGCTCTTAAAGGGTCATAGACAACTGTATGCAACTTTAAATGTATTACACTATGAAATGCCCAACCACTACCTTTTCTTATAAAATTAGCTATATTTTCTAAAATTCTTTCCATCATAGTATGGTATAATTCATATACATCTGTTCCCTTTAAATTAATCTCATTTATCTCAGAAGAAAAATTAGCTGGTACCGGATTTTCAAAATCATTAAGTCTATACATATTACATTTAAGAACCATTTTTACTTTTATCCCACGTTTATCTTTTAAAATATTTATTATAGATGGACGTGACAGCTCTAAAAACTCGTCAGAAGATGAAACAGGTATTCCATCTATTTTATATTGTTTAGCCCACCCTTTAATAGCTGATTTTTTCTGATTAATAACTATTTGATCTACTTTACTATATATATTTTTTATTTTCTTTTTAAGAGCATTTAGTTCTGGTGAAATACTTGTAGGAACTTCACTAACTCTTTCTAAACTTCTTAATAAATCCACAACTGCAGGTGGTGGTGTGGGTGAAGGTGGTGTGGGTGTTGGTGGTGAAGGTAGTGTAGTTGTTGGTTGTAAAACTGGGGCCCTTATAATTCCAATATCTCTATCTAATATTGACGACCCAGGATTACTTAAAAGCTCAATTAATTGAGCTCGTCTAAGCCTTGAGTATCCTCTGATATTTCTGAGCTTAGCTAAATTTTTCAGGTCTTTTACTGTAAGTTTTTTTAAACTCATTACTCATATTTTTATATATTAAAAAAAAACCCTTAAGTCAATTTTATTATGAATTATTTTTTCATAATAAAATTAGTGAATGTCAATCTTATATTTACTATTCCAAACTCTTCCATTCCAGTTTTCAATCGTTTGAGGACAACGATCTATAAATTTACTTGCCTTGTAAATTGATGGAAAAGTTTTTATTTCCCCAGTTTCAACATCCTCTAAACTAACTTTTTTTGGATTACTTGCAATATTTTTTAATCTATCATAATTAGGAACTTTTTTTACATTTTTTTAAGTTCATCCTCAGGGTATAACCCATGTTCTTTTACCACATCAACAAATTTCTTTTTATCCCAGTAAGAGTAAAACTTTATATCATTATCTTTCAATTTTTTTTTTTTAAATCGATAATCTTTATCATTTTATATAATAAAAAAAATACTTAATACACTACACTGATTTTATTCCCATCACTCTGGAAGTTAATTAATCTATCACTAATGATAACAGCATATGCTTCAGTATCCGCAGGAACATTTGCATTAAAATTTGCCTTAATTTGAATATCAGTAACAGAATACTTTAACCTTTCACTCTGCTTTGATACATCAAACAAAAACAAAGGAAAGAGAGTTTTATAATCAGAAGGGGTAATGTTTGGATTTGATACCAGCTCATCCATGTTAAAAAACTTATTTCTAAACAAAGCAGTATCACCATATGCTCTACTAAATTGATGTGCAGGAAAAGGTAAATTATAATCAACTGCTGGGTATCTAGTTGAATTTAACATTGTATAAATATTTTTAATATTTACGTTGTCAAATATAGATGGATTTTGTTCTTGATCACCCGTTTTACCAGTTTGAAAGCCAACAATAATAAAACGTGGCACCTCTGGAGATGATTTAACTGATAGTCTCCAAGTAAATGTTGTTGTCTGTGGGACCGCAATAGAGTCACATTGTAGCATTCTATACCCAACTGGAAATTTTTCTTTTTTCTCAATAAATTTATAAAGTTCCATCTTCTCATTATCTGCTGGCATCACATGAGGTATAAACCATGATATTTTAAGTAAATTAACTCGACCGTTAACAACAACAGGATTACCTCCACCATCTACAGCATTGCTTTTAAAAATTGCGTCATTATCATCATAAGGTGAGAGTTTGTTTCATTCCATATAGAATTTTATTATAATCTTCACAAAAACCAAATATATGTTTAATTCCAGATCCACTATTTAATTTCTTAACTAAATCTTGAATAGCAATTGCACTACCATCTGTTAATGTATTAATATTTTATGTTGCAGGTTGTGTTGTTGTAGGTTTTGGAGTATACTTTTCTAAAATCTTTTTAGATTTTGATGACAAAGCCTTTTCAACTAACTTCTTTCCTGCATCAACCGCAGCACTCTTTCCAACCTCTAATGCCTTCTTTGCTCCTTCCTTAGCTACACTCTTCCCAACATCTATTGCCGAAGATGCAATTTGTTTAGCTGCATTGCTTGCAAAAAGTCTTGTAAGAAAATTAGCAATGCTGTCAAAGATTCCGACACCACCATAAGAATAATTTCTTTTAAATCCTCTCTTTCTTGGTGTAATCATTTTTATAGTATAGACATTAAATTTTTATAACTACTTGAATCTAATACACCTTGCCTTTTTAATTCATCACATATACTAACCAACTCATTTTTTACACCTGTATTACCGTCTTCTTTACTTACCATTAAAAGGTATAATCTTTCTAATAATGCGTTAGGGTCAGATGGGATAATAACAATTCCTTTTCCATTTTTTTTTTTTTTTTTTTTATTTACCCAAATATTCTTGAGTATATTTTTCCATTTATTTCCTTGGTAGTTACCCTTTGCACGTGGGTTTGTAGGGTCGTTATCACGATAAAGAGCATTGGTTTTTGTCATTAATCTTTCGTAATCATTAAGATCCTCATCTTTATAAATGTTTGGATTTGGTTCTTTAGAAACAATTAACTCCCATAGACCAGGTGTTCCGTGATATTCCTCACCACCAACTATAATATCATTTTCATCAATTATGGCTAATTTGCTACCAATATAAAATTTATCATTTTTATCATATAATCCATATGTTCTATCAACATTAGTTTTACCAACAAATTTTGTTAAATACTTTTTTGCAATTGGGCCAATAAAATGCGTTTCATCATATTCCTCCATTAACTTTCGCTCTTCAGATGGATAAGCTTGTATTGTTGGATAATTTGGTAAATTAATAGCCTGTGGCAACTGTTCGATCCCCTCTTTAATAGGTTTTAGTTCCTCTGTAATCTCCTTTGTTGCAGCTTTTTGCGTTTCCGTAATAGGGCTAAAAAACTTTGAAAGACCAGTTTGTAATTCAATTTCACCTGTTTTCTCTGCAAGTTGACTATCACGAATATTCCTTTTTGTCTCAAGATATTCTTTTACAATTTGGTCCCTTTTTACAGGGTCAGTTATTTTTAAAAATGACATTTTATAATACAAGCATATTTTTTTATCTTATTTTCAACAAAGTTTTTATTTAAGTTTTTAATGTAGTTTTTATTAAAGTTTTTATTACAGTTTTTTCGCATAGGTAGTTATATGTACAAAAAATACTCTAATCAATATTTTTAATTTCACATGCGCATGAGCATTTAAACTTAGGGCATTTAATACGGAAGGGTGCCCCTATGGTTTTTCTCAACGAGCTTCCGAAAGCACTCTCTTGCTTCTTGCCTCCCTTTCTCAATGAGACATTCTTGGTCTTCGGTTGACATCTTTTTAGCTCACCTTAGCACAACGTGCTAAAGGTGAGCTATTGTGATCGCCCTATGTCCGGCGTCCGTCGTCCGTCGTCTGTCGTCCGTCGTCCGTCAACAATTTCTTTAAACATCATCTTCTCCTAAACCACTGGGCCAATCTTGATGAAAGTTGGCAGGGATGTTCCTTGGGTGAAGCTCTACCAAATTTGTTCAAAGAATTGAATTCCACCCACAACTCTGGTTGCCATGGCAACAAAAAGGAAAAAAAAGCAAAATGTTTGAAAATCTTCTTCTCTGAAACTAGAAGGCGCAGAGCTTTGATATTTGGTATGTAGCATCTCCTAGTGAACCTCTACCAAGTTTGTTCATTTGATGCCCCTGGGGTCAAAACTGGCCCCGCCCCAGGGGTCACAAGTTTGAGCATAGTCACAAAGAAGGAAAACTTTAAAAATCTTCTTCTCTAAAACTTGAAGGCGTAGAGCTTTGATATTTGGCATGTAGCATCTCCTAGTGGACCTCTACCAAGTTTGTTCATATGATGCCCCCGGGGTCAAAACTGGCCCCGCCCTGGGGGTCACAATTTCCAACATAGGAACAAAGAAGGAAAACTTTAAAAATCTTCTTCTCTAAAACTAGAAGGCATAGAGCTTTGATATTTGGCATGAAGCATCTCCTAGTAGACCTCTACCAAGTTTGTTCATATGATGCCCTTGGGATCAAAACTGACCCTGTCCAGGGGGTCACAAGTTCGAACATAGGAACAAAGAGGGGAAACTTTAAAAATCATCTTCTCTAAAACTGGAAGGTGTAGAGCTTTGATATTTGGTATGTAGCATTGCCTAGTGGACCTCTACCAAGGTTGTTCATATAATGCTTCTGGGGTCAAAACTGGCCCCGCCCCGGGGGTCACAAGTTTGAGCATAGTAACAAAGAAGGAAAACTTTAAAAATCTTCTTCTCTGAAACTTGAAGGCGTAGAGCTTTGATATTTGGCGTGTAGCATCTCCTAGTGGACCTCTACCAAGTTTGTTCATGTGATGCCCCTGGGGTCAAAACTGGCCCTGCCCCGGTGGTCACAATTTCCAACATAGGAACAAAGATGGAAAACTTTGAAATTCTTCTTCTGTAAAACTAAAAGGCATAGAGCTTTGATATTTGGCATGAAGCATCTCCTAGTGCACCTCTACCATGTTTGTTCATGTCATGCCCTTGGGGTCAAAACTGGCCCTGCCCCGGGGGGTGAAAAGTTCGAACATAGGAACAAAGAGGTGAAACTTCGAAAATCATCTTCTCTAAAACTGGAAGGCGTAGAGCTTTGATATTTGGTATGTAGCAATACAATACAATAATACAATACAATACATTTATTCAATATTAAGGCCACTGGCCCATTATATATTACATTTTACAACATTCAGAGAGTGTTTAATTACATCCACCAGAGAGTATAGGCTGGCATCATAACCAACAAACTCGCTCTATGATCTCAGTCTATACTCCCCACACTGTCCTAATTCGGTACCAGTCTTTGAATTTAGAAAACTTTCTAAATAAACAAGTGTAGAGACATAACATTATTAGAAATAAAAGTACATATCATGTTTTCGCATGTTAACAGTAGCATCAAATCTGGTTAAGAGTATAAAATATTTACAAGTAGCTGGAGATTGAACAGTATAAAAGGTTTTTTCTTTTTTAACGACGAAGTTACTGTGAGGTATTTTCAAAAAAAATGTGTACACACAAAGCGTTTTCAAATAAAGTACCTATCATTCTTTCGCAGCCAGAAGTATATATCATGCTTTTACATGTTAACAGTAACAACAAAACTGGTGAAAAGTACAAAATATAAACAGGTAGACAGAGACTGAACAATATTAAAAGTGCTTTTGGATAAAGTTACTGAAAAGTATTTTCAATAAGATCATTTCGATATTTAAGTGCTTGAAACAAAAAGTTGGCTAATCTAATTATTTCATCTGTTTTGTTTGTGGACAATATGCTGTAAAAGGTAGCTGTGGTCTTATTTGTTAACCAACTTTGTTTAAAGTATATCGCTCTGAGATTATTGTATGTAGGGCAGTCATTGAAAAAATGAACTTCGTCTTCTATTACTAGAATGTTTTCAATAAGACATAAAGGACAATATCTGAAGTCTCTGTCAATACCAAGTTGTCTCCCTTTCTCTATCATTAGACTATGACATGAACATCGAAAATTTGAGAATGTTTTTCGTAATTTATAGCTTAGATCTAAAGACAGATACCGTTCTACATTTAATAAAGATGAAAAATGTTGAAAATGTCGCCCTTTCGGACTAGAAACAATATCACTATGCATTTTCTGTGAAAAACAATCGATTCATCGCTGCTTGAAGGTCTTAAGAAATTGACTTTCATCTCCGACATCTTGAAAAATCCAAGCATACCCAAATCCGTAGGTAAATAGTAAATTCTTAATATGGCTGTCCCAGGTTTCTCTACCTGAGAAATCTAGCTGTAGCAACAGATTGTAACACTGTTTGGGGTATCTATGGGGTTCAAGGTGAATAACACGTATCCAAAATTTAATACAATTGGACATATATGAGATACATAAGGGAAGACGCCCGCATTCGTTTAAAGCAAAATTGTCTGTACATGTTTCGGGTAAATAGCAGTATTTTTTACAAAATTTGGCATGTGCAGATTCAATTCTTGTATTATATTTGTAGCCCCATATATCCGATGCGAAGCAAAGAATTGGTTTAACCATAGAATCAAAAATTTTAAACATATCCTTCGGGGGTAAAAGACCGAATTTCTGTTGATAACGTAAAATTGTATTGCTTGCTTTTGATGCTTGTAGACATAATTTATCTACTGTCAGAGTTCAAGACAATTTAGGCGTAAAATAAACACCAAGATACTTGTAAAACGGAACAACTTCTACTTGTTTACCGTCTAGATACCATTTTTCTGACCTTCTTAAAGGACCACCATTTCGAAAAACAATGATTTTAGACTTTTCAGTATTTATTTTCATGTCTAATTCTTTGCTAAAATTTGAAATTGAATCAATTTGCTTTTGTAAGCGTAAAACAGTGTCTGCAATACTTGACACATCGTCTGCATACATTAAAGCGTATAGGGAGGGAACGTCATCTGAAACATAGATCCCATCCCCGCAACTATGTTGTAGGTACTTAATTAAATTATTAATGAGGAGACTGAAGATTTTTGGGCTGGCTACACAGCCTTGACGCGTCCCGACCGAACATATGAAATAATCTGTAAGCTTATTGTTACATTTTACACATGCTTTTGTGCTCCGATACAAAGATTTCATGATCTGCAGATATTTGCCATTGATGTTATTTCTTTCAAAAGTTTTCCATATTTGATGATGCTGAACATTGTCAAAGGCCTTTTCGAAATCAATAAATATGCAATAGAAACGTCCTTTTTTCTTCGAAAGGTATTTTTGTACAAGAGCCATCAAATTGAACACATTATCTATAGTTGAATACTTCTGTCTGAAGCCAGCTTGACTTTCATCTAGAACTCTATTTTCTTCGCTCCAATGATTTAAACGTGTAGCCAAAATATTCATAAAGATTTTACAAATTGAATCAATTAGAGAGATCGCCCTGTAATTATCTGGGTCATTTTTCGATCCTTTCTTAAAGACTGGGGTGATGATGCTTTTACCCCAATTTTCTGGAAAAATACCTGAATCAAAAATAGCGTTGAAAAGTTTATTGAGATAAGGTAGAATCAGTATCAACGTTTCTTTATACATTTCCGCATTGATTCCGTCTGGGCCGGGAGATTTATTATTTTTAGTAGATCTTACACTTTTGATTATTTCTTCATCGTTAATTGGTTCATTCAATATGCTACAATCAAAATTATTTTCAACAAAACTAAATCCACCCGGAAGATTTTCATCTGAGATAACATTTCGGTTCGTCAGCAGCTGGCTATAATATTTGTACCATTCTTCTGATGATATATTGTTAGAGTTATCATTAAAACTAGAATTGTCCTCACGCAGTAGCTTCCAGAACTCTTTTGGACTTTTGTGTGCTTGAATTAAAGCTTGTTTTTTACTACGTGAATACGCAATTTTCTTTTTTCTACAGAGTGCTTTAAATCTATTACGTTTAGAAATGTAGAAAAGGCGGTTTAAATCAGAGTTTATTCTTCGGAAAATTCTCAAAGCTACTTTTCTTTTTTTGCTAGACTACACCCTTTGTCCCATTGCATTGCCTAGTGGACCTCTACCAGGTTTGTTCATATGATGCCCCTGGGGTCAAAACTGGCCCCGCCCTGGGGGTCACAAGTTTGAGCATAGTAACAAAGAAGGAAAACTTTAAAAATCTTCTTTTCGCAAACGTGAAGGTGTAGAGCTTTGATATTTGGCATGTAGCATCTCCTAGTGGACCTCTACCAAGTTTGTTCATATGATGCCCCTGGGGTCAAAACTGGCCCCGCCCCGATGGTCACAATTTCCAACATAGGAACAAAAAAGGAAAACTTTAAGAATCATCTTCTCTAAAACTAGAAGGCATAGAGCTTTGATATTTGGCATGAAGCATCTCCTAGTGGACCTCTACCAAATTGTTCATATGATGCCCTTGGGGTCAAAACTTGCCCTGCCCCGGGGGGTCACAAGTTCGAACATAGGAACAAAGAGGGAAAACTTTAAAAATCATCTTCTCTGAAACTGGAAGGTGTAGAGCTTTGATATTTGGTATGTAGCATCGCCTAGAGGACCTCTACCAAGTTTGTTCATATGATGCCCCTGGGGTCAAAACTGGCCCCGCCCTGGGGGTCACAATTTCCAACATAGGAAAAAATAAGGAAAACTTTAAAACTCTTCTTCTCTGAAATAGGAAGGCATGGAGCTTTGATATTTGGTATGTAGCATCTTCTAGTGGATCTCTATAAAGTTTGTGCATATGATGCCATTTGGGCAAAAGTTTGCCCTGCCCCGGGGGTCACAAGTTCGAACATAGGAACAGAGAAGGAAAACTTTAAGAATCATCTTCTCTGAAACTGGAAGGCGTAGAGCTTTGATATTTAGTATGTAGCATCGCCTAGTAGACCTCTACAAAGTTTGTTCATATGATGCCCTTGGGGTCAAAATTGGCCCTGCCCCGGGGGTCACAAGTTCAAACATAGAAACAAAGAAGGAAAACTTTATTTTTTTTTCTCTTAAACGGGAAGGCATAGAGCTTTGATATTTGGTATGTAGCATCTCCTAGTGGACTTCTGCCAAGTTTGTTCCCAGGATGCTGCTTGGGTCAAAACTGGCCCAGCCCGTGGGGTCACAAGTTCGAACATGGGAACAAAGAAGAAAAACTTTAAAATTCTTCTTTCCTGAAACCGAAAGGTGTGGAGCTTTGATATTTGGTATGTTGCATCTCAGAGTGGACCTCTACCAAGTTTGTTCATATGATGCCCCTGGGTCAAAACTGGCCCGCCTTGGGGGTCACAAGTTCGAAGATAGGAACAAAGAAGGAAAACTTTAAATTTCTTTATCTCTTAAACGGGAAGGTGTAGAGCTTTGATATTTGGTATGTAGCATTTCCTAGTGGACCTCTACCAAGTTTGTTCATATGATGCCCCTGGGTCAAAACTGGCCCAGCCCCGGGGGTCACAAGTTCGAACATAGGAACAAAGAAGGAAAACTTTAAAATTCTTCTTTAAAACTGGAAGGCGCAGAGCTTTGATATTTGGTATGTAGTGATTCTCTTCTAAGTTTGTTTGCCCATCTAAGTGCAACAATTTAATTGAGTTCAAAATTGGGTCATCTTGGGTCATAAACTAGGTCACTAGGTCAGATTAAAGAAATACCTTGTTGGCACTCTCGAGGCCACATTATTTGCTCAATTGCCTTGAAAATTAGTTAGAAAGTTTGTCTTTATAAAGTCTCACATAAGATTAATTTGGGTCAACTTGGGTCATAAACTAGTTCACTTGGTCAAATTAAAGAAATAGCCAGTGGGCACTCTAGAGGCCACATTTATTATTCATTTGATTTGAAAATTGGCAAAAATGTTTCTTTTGATATAGTAAAAGACCAGTTCAAATTTGGGTTACCTGGGGTCATAATCTAGGTCACTAGGTAAAATTAAAGAAATATCTATAGGGCACTCGAGGCCACATTTTTTGCTCAATTGACTTGAAAATTGGTCAGATTGTTTGTCTTCATGAAATATGAGTTTGAAATTGGGTCACCTGCGGTCAAAAACTAGGTCACATGATCAAATTAAAGAAAAACCTTTAAGGCACTCTACTAAGGTGAGCGACCCAGGGCCATCATGGCCCTTTTTTTTTTTTTTTTTTTTTTTGGTTTGTTTTTGTTTTTTTTGTTTTTGTTTTTTTTGTTTTGTTTTGTTTTTGAACGAATATCCTGCTTCATAGTTTTATATTTCTCCAACTCCTCCATTATTAGCTTAAATTCATCATCTGATATGTTGTTGTCAAGAAGGGCAGTAGAGATATGAGTTGATAAAGTATCCAACTTAGCCTCTGCCAACCTTTTTTTTTTTTGAGATGTTTTTCACATTTTGTTCTTGTTGTTCTGGATAGATATTTCGCAATTAATGCTGAAGCACCCAAAGCTAAAGCTGAACCTTCTAACGCTATTGTAGCAGGTATCGCGACAACAGTTGATAGGAAAGCAATTCCTCCTGCGCCTGCTACCATTGTTACTGTTGTTAAACCAGTTTCAATATTATCGACACACTTTGATATATTCAAATACTTTTTATTCATCCTGTCCCTAACTTTAACTTCTTCTTCAAGATATGATTGTACTTCTGATATTTTGTGGAGGCGATATGAGTGACCTCCATCATTTTCTGTTAATGATGTTTCCATTGGGGGTATATTTGGTGTATTACGATTTGCTGGTAAGTTTGGATAAATATTCTCTTTCATCTCCATTTTTTATTAGAATAATATTTTTTTAAAATTGTATAATAAACGAGGCACAAAAACTCGTTTTCCTCAATTGTTACGGTATCCTGTGTGTTGTTTGTAATAGCAATTATAATATCCACGGTATCCTCAAGGAAAACCTCATTTTGTAAACTGCACCGCTTACATTTTAAAGAGTATGCTAATGAGGTTAAAACAACTCCTTTAGTCATCATAAATCCAAAACCTAATAGTATTTGTTTTGTTTCACCAGGCTTTATTACTATAGGTTGTTCAGTAAAAATCTCCCAAAGAAGCGGATTAACTTTTTTAGGTGGATGCTTAACTTCTAATGGTTTCCAATAAATTGTTTTTGGTTAAACTATTTTAGGTTTTGCTCCAAATTTAAAAACATTCATTTTTTATTTTTGTTAAAAAATTATTTATAATATAGCCCCTGAAATAGGTATATTACCAAATGGACTATTAGGACCTAAAAGAAGTCCTTTTCCATCATAAAACTTTCCTCCTTGTTTTAAATATAAACCATCGCCAACAGATTCTAATCCTTTACCTTTAGCTGGTCCAAGATAAAGACCTTTTCCATCTGTTTCTACTTGGCATACACATCCACCTTTTTTAAGGTAAAGACCTGACCCCATTGCTTTTTGTACTCCTGATGATGCTAAACCAGATAAAGCCCCAACACCTAAAGCTGGTAAAACAGTCCTTGCTATGGTAGGCAACACTGATGAGGCTAATCCTGCTAACAAAGGTAAAAATCCTCCTTCTATCTTCATATTATGTTTAAGTTGTTTTTAGTCATTCTAATTGTGATGCCTTTTCCATTCTCATAGGCTTTAGCCATTTTCTTTGCTTGTGAATTGTTAATTGCTATAACATCATTACCTTCTAAATCTTCATAACCTAAACGAATACTTACTGGACAAACAGCTTTAACTGCATATTGAAGTTTCTCTTTTTGTCCATCTGATATATTTACTTTAACAGTAGTATAACTTGTCATTTTATATATATTTTATTTTTTATTTATCTTGCTTCTCTAATATGAAATCTGATTGTTAAATTCTCACCTCTAAGATTTAGTAATGTTCCATCTTGGTCTGTAATTGATACATCAAGGTTATGTATTACATCTAATGTTAATGGTAGGTAAACCAAATTAACTGGGTTTTCAATTATTTTATATCCTGGGGAAACATTTGGGAAAAAACTATAAATAGTGTTTTTAGTAGTTCCATTAACATAACTTCCTGAGATAATATCAATGTTAACGAGCAAACTATTAATACTAAGAATATTTACTACATTTTCTGATTCATGAAACCCTTGTGTATATTTAGCACGAGTAAATCCTAAAACTTTAGAAATAGAATTTGCTTGATTAAAATCTACTTGATAGCCATCTTCAAGAGTAAGAACAGACTTTAAGGTATTGGTGTTTGCAGAGATATTGATAAAATACTCTTCATTAACTACATCGTAATGACCTTTTTTCCTCATTTCTTGGTGAATGACATCATTGATGTCAACAAGGTCATAACTTCCTTCTGGTATTTTTATTTTAACCCATGTACCACCATTGTCTGGTAAATAAACTAAAGTGTCGTTGTTAGAGTCAATGTTTGGAAAAGAGTAGTAAGTTTCAAGGTTTACCAGAGCAATCTCATATTTTTTATCCTTTTCTAATTGAAGTGGTGGGGTAAACCGTGTTCTAAAACTTGTTCTGTTGTTGCTTACTATAATTTGAAATGATGTTTTGTGTTCTGTATTTTTAACAATTTTTTCTAAAAGTTCTTCCATTTTTTATTTACTAAAAATATTATTTATATGTTGAAAATATATTTTACAACAAAATATATTTTTCAAAATGCAATAAATTTTAGTTTTATTGTTTATCAAGATTAGATAGGTTATAATAACCCGCTCGAGTTACCCTTTTAAAACCTATATGTAACTGTGTTCTACTATATTTTTTAAATATACCAAATATTGAATCTATTTTTACTATTTTATTTACATATGGTGCCATTTCTCTTATATGTTTTATATGCCTTCTATTAGTTTTATCTTCCTCTTCAGTTTCAAAAATCTTCCCCCACCGATTTACATGAGAAAATAATTCTGAAACATGTTTTTTTTATAAAAGAAACGTATAATTCTTTTTCACTAATACCTTCTTTAATTTTAGCAAAAGAAGTAAACTCTTTTTTTAGTTTAAGCATCTGGATTTTTTTTCTTAAAAAGTCTTACTGTACAACCTTCAAATTTTTCTGGTAAAGCATTTTCTACTGCATATTTAGCTATACCTATAATTTTATTAATAGGTAAACCATTTAAATTATGTGTAAATCCAAATATATCATCAGTACGATTCATCCTACAATTTAATGTTTAATTTTTTTAATTCATTTTCAATTTTTAAAATTTTTAAAAAATTATTATTATTATTATTATTATTTTTATTTTATTTATTTATTTTTTTTTTTTAATTTATACCGACTTAGGTATATAAAAGTTATCAAATCCATTTCTGTACTTACCATTTTGTTTTTTGCTGGTTAAATCAATGATAACAAAACCATGAGGCCTCTCCCAAACTGTTTTACAAAATTTGAGAAACTCATCCTTAGCCATATCATCTCCTATATGATCACTATAGATGTGATTGAGATTTTTTAGATCTTGCTTAAATAAACAAATAAAATTTGCGTTTTCTCTAATAGTTTGTCGTGGTAGTCTGAAATAATTTTGTGATAGGTAAAAGCAGTCAACGTTAATATGTCTTCCACGGATGTAATAACATTCACATTTGTTTTGCTTTTCTAAAAGTAAATCATCAAAAATCATTAGGTTTGTTTTTTTTTGTTTTTGTTTTGTTTTTTTTTTTTTTTCTGGATTTAACTCTCTCGGGTCAGGTACATCACTGGCATTTTCAAAAAAATTACAATTTATGTCAGATTTGTTTCTAACCATTTTAATCCATTCTTCAATCAATGCTGTTGGTGAAACATCTAAATCTTGAACTTCATCTCTGATATTGAACAACCTCAAAATATATGATTTTGGTAATTTTTCTTCAAAGGCTTTTTTAAGTATCTTGTATTCTGGTTGAAACAAACTTTTACCAAAAACGCATAAGTTGTCATAATCAAACCAATCTGGTCTTAATAAAAGGTTTAGTAAAAGAGTTGTTTTTCCACGTCCTGATTTACCAACAATAACACCTCTTACACTTTTTGGTAAAAGAGTGTGCTTAAATCTTTTTGTCATCACTTCATTCCATGATAAATTTACTATATCCATTTTTTATATTAAAAAAAATTAATTTTAATATAAAAAAAGAATTGCGTTAAATGTAAAGAACAAACTGATACTACTGATATAGAATATACGGTAGGTAAAAATGGAAGAAATATGAAACGTGGAAAGTGTGTAACATGTGGAACAACTAAAACACAATTTATTAAAAACAAGAAGGTGGGTCGTTGCTAAACAAGGTTATCAATAACTTACCTGTTGAAATGCACTTACCTGGTCATAATGTTACTGGCCCGGGAACCAAATTAAAGAAAAGATTAAATCCTGATTTAACACCTAAAAAATGGTCAAAGCCAGTAAATCGTGTTGACAAAGCAGCATATCATCATGATATTTGTTATCTTAAACATGATGATACTACTACCAGAAATGCTGTTTGTGATAAAAATATGCTTGAAGAGTTAAAAGGGATTTATAATCCTTCAGTTAGGGAAAGAATGGAACGTGGATTGGTTTCCTCATTAATTGGAACAAAAAAAGATTTGGAATGGAAATTAAAAAAAAAAAAAGAACCAAAACATAATATTAGCAGAAGAATTATGTAAACCCTTAAAAAGAAAATTTAAAAAAAGGAGAGTTAGAGTAAACGGTATTGATAGGATATGGGCTGCAGATTTAGTAGACATGCAAGCATTTTCTAAACTTAATCGTGGTGTAAAATATCTTCTTGCCGTCATTGACTTCTTTTCAAAATACGGTTATCTTATACCATTAAAAGACAAAACAGGAAAATCTGTTTCTGTTGCACTGAAGAGTATTTTTAAGGAAAGAAAACCTGATAAAATGTGGGTGGATAAGGGTAAAGAGTTTTATAACAAAGAAGTTAAAGATTTGGTTGAATTATATTCCACTGAAAATGAGGAAAAATCCAGTGTTGTTGAGAGATGGATTAGAACAATGAAAGAAAAAATGTGGAAGTATTTTTCTGCTCACTCAACAAACGTTTATATTTACGTGTTACCAGATCTTGTTAAAAAATATAATAACACGAGGCATTCTTCTATTAAGATGACACCAACTGAAGCAAGTAAGAAGGAGAATGAAAATAAAGTTTGGAGAACATTGTATCCTGATTATAATCAAATAAAAGAAGATATAAAACCAAAGTTTTCTGTTGGAGACAAAGTAAGGATAAGTAAAAAGAAAAAAACTTTTGAAAAAGGTTATACCACAAGATGGACTGAAGAGGTTTATACAGTTTCAGAAGTAAAACATACATCGCCTATAACATATAAAATTGAAGATCTTAATGGAGAAGAAATAAAAGGCACCTTTTATAAACCTGAACTACAAAAAACAAGTCAAGAGTTGTATAGGATATAAAAAGGCTATTAAAAAGGGAAAAAAGAAATCTCTTGCAAAGTGGAAAGGTTATTCTGATGAGTTTAATTCATGGGTTGATAATAATGCAATTGTAAATATTTAAATATATAAAAAAATGCAAGATATTTTAATTGATAATATATTATAACCAAACAAACCGTTAAACAATTTTGAACTTGAGGGTGCCGTAAAAAATTAAAAATTCCTTCTTTTAGGGGGGTATTTTTAAGAAACACTCTACCAAAAAAGTGTAGAAAAAAGGAATGTGGTATATTAAATCTTGATGACACGAGTGGGTCTGGTACGCATTGGGTTGCTTGGTATAAAAACGGTAAAACTAAAATTTACTTTCACAGTTATGGTATACAGCCACCTACTGAAATTCAAGAGTATCTGGTGAGCCCAATACATTACAATACCGATCAATTACAACAAGCAGGGCAAGTATTTTGTGGTCATTTATGTTTGCACATTCTTAAAGAGTTGGGTTTAGGTAATAAATTTCAAAATGTTTTAAATAAACTTTTTTAGCAATATAAAAAATGCCTGTTGATAAATTTGGAAGAATGGATGATGTTAAAACAAGCGGTGATGGTGTGTCACTCGCTTACATGAATAATAATTTTTTACGTAAAGATGGAAGAACCACCGTTACCGGTTCTATAAATATGGCTGGTAATACATTAACGAGGGTTAGTAATCCAGTAAATCCTCAAGACGCCGCGACTAAGAGTTATGTTGACAGCAACTTAGGGCTGTTGGATGAAAACGGAGGATACCATATGACGGGGTATTTAAACATGGGTTTCAATAAAAGAAAAAACTTAGGCAATCCTGAGGAGCCGAGTGAAGCTGCTACTGAAAAATGCGTGGATGATAGTGGCAAAGCAATAGTACAACAACAAGACGGCAATTTTTCTGCTGTTGCAGATATAAATATGCGGGGGTATTCGTTGACGAATCTTATAGATCCCGCAGACCCCAAGACGTTGCAACTAAAAGATACGTAGATGTTGCCAATCGAGCCTTTGTTTACGGGCCTGGAGGGTATATAGCAGGTGGTGACGTTTCTATGGGTGGGCGGAGAATTTCCAACGTCGGAACGCCTTTAGAAATCAACCAAGCCGCTAATAAGCTTTACGTAGATACCATTGTTGAGGCGGCTACCGCAGGTGAAAAAGCTTTAACAAAAAACCAAGACGGATCTTTTTCAACGGCTGGTGAAATAGATATGAGGGATCACGCGATTACCGGATTGCTGAATCCCATAGACCGTGGCGCTGCTGCCAATAAAAATTACGTTGATAATGGCGGGGCTATCATAAAAAATCCAGATGGGAGTTTCTCAGCGGTAGCTAACGTAAATCTCCAGGGTTTTTCTCTAAACAAGAGGGCCATGATGGCCCTGGGTCGCTCACCTTAGTAGAGTGCCTTTAAGGTTTTTCTTTAATTTGACCATGTGACCTAGTTTTTGACAGCAGGTGACCCAATTTCAAACTCATATTTCATGAAGGCAAACATTCTGACCAATTTTCAAGTCAATTGAGCAAAAAATGTGGCCTCAAGTGCCCTCAAGATATTTCTTTAATTTGACCTAGTGACCTAGATTATGACCCCAGGTGACCCAAATTTGAACTGGTCTTTGACTATATCAAAAGAAACATTTTAACCAATTTTCAAATCATATGAATAATAAATGTGGCCTCTAGAGTGCCCACTAGCTATTTCTTTAATTTGACCAAGTGACCTAGTTTATGACCCCAGTTGGCCCAAATTGAGACTCATGTGAGATTTTACAAAGACAAACATTCTGACCAATTTTCAAGGCAATTAAGCAAAGAATGTGGCCTCTAGAGTGCCCACAAGGTATTTCTTTATTTTGACCTAGTGACCTAGTTTATGGTTCCAGGTGACCCAAATCCAAACTCATCTGGTATTTCATCAAGACAAACATTCTGGCCAAATTTCAGGTCATCTGAGCAATAAATGTGGCCTCCAGAGTGCAAACAAGGTATTTCTTTAATTTGACCCAGTGAACTAATTTATGACCCAAGTTGACCCAAATTAATCTTATGTGAGACTTTATAAAGACAAACTTTCTAACTAATTTTCAAGGCAACTGAGCAAATAATGTGGCCTCGAGAGTGCCAACAATGTATTTCTTTATTTTGACCTAGTGACCTAGTTTATGACCCAAGATGACCCAATTTTGAACTCAATGAACTTGTTGCGCTTAGATGGGCAAACAAACTTAGAAGAGAATCATTACATACCAAATATCAAAGCTCTACGCCTTCCAGTTTTAAAGAAGAATTTTAAAGTTTTCCTCCTTTGTTCCTATGTTCGAACTTGTGACCCCCGGGGCTGGGCCAGTTTTGACCCAGGGGCATCATATGAACAAACTTGGTAGAGGTCCACTAGGAAATGCTACATACCAAATATCAAAGCTCTACACCTTCCCGTTTAAGAGATAAAGAAATTTAAAGTTTTCCTTCTTTGTTCCTATCTTCGAACTTGTGACCGCCGGGTCGGGGACAGTTTTGACCCAGGGGCATCATATGAACAAACTTGGTAGAGGTCCACTCTGAGATGCAACATACCAAATATCAAAGCGCCACACCTTTCGGTTTCAGAAAAGAAGAATTTTCAAGTTTTCCTTCTTTGTTCCTATGTTTGAACTTGTGACCCCAGGGGCTGGGCCAGTTTTGACCCAAGCAGCATCCTTGGAACAAACTTGGTAGAAGTCCACTAGGAAATGCTACATACCAAATATCAAAGCTCTATGCCTTCCCATTTAAGAGAAAAAAAAATTAAAGTTTTCCATCTTTGTTCCTATGTTTGAACTTGTGACCCCCGGGGCAGGGCCAATTTTGACCCCAAGGGCATCATATGAACAAACTTAGAGGTCTACTAGGCGATGCTACATACCAAGTATCAAAGCTCTATGCCTTCTAGTTTTACAGAAGAAGATTTTTAAAGTTTTCCTTCTTTGTTCCTATGTTAGAAATTGTGACCCCCGGGGCGGGGCCAGTTTTGACCCCAGGAGCATCATATGAACAAACTTGGTAGAGGTCCACTAGGAGATGCTACATGCCAAATATCAAAGCTCTTCGCCTTCAAGTTTCAGAGAAGAAGATTTTTAAAGTTTTCCCTCTTTGTTACTATGGTCAAACTCGTGATCCCCGGAGTGGGGCCAGTTTTGACCCCATGGGCATCATATGGACAAACCTGGTAGAGGTCTACTAGGCAATGCTACATACCAAATATCATAGCTCTACGCCTTCCAGTTTCAGAGAAGATGATTTTAAAAGTTTCCCCTCTTTGTTCCTATGTTCGAAATTGTGACCCCCGGGGCAGGGCCAGTTTTGACCCCAAGGGCATCATATGAACAAACTTGGTAGAGGTCCACTAGGAGATGCTTCATGCCAAATATCAAAGCTCTATGCCTTCTAGTTTTAGAGAAGAAGATTTTTAAAGTTTTTCTTCTTTGTTACTATGCTCAAACTTGTGACCCCCTGGGTGGGGCCAGTTTTGACCCCAGGGGCATCATATGAACAAACTTAGTAGAGGTCCACTAGGCAATGCTACATACCAAATATCAAAGCTCTACGCCTTCCAGTTTCAGAGAAGATGATTTTTAAAGTTTCCCCTCTTTGTTCCTATGTTCGAAATTGTGACCCCCGGGGCAGGGCCAGTTTTGACCCCAAGGGCATCATATGAACAAACTTGGTAGAGGTCCACTAGGAGATGCTTCATGCCAAATATCAAAGCTCTATGCCTTTTAGTTTTACAGAAGAAGATTTTTAAAGTTTTCCTTCTTTTTTCCTATGTTGGAAATTGTGACCCCCGGGACGGGGCCAGTTTTGATCCCAGGGGCATCATATGAACAAACTTGGTAGAGGTCCACTAGGAGATGCTTCATGCCAAATATCAAAGCTCTGCGCCTTCTAGTTTCAGAGAAGAAGATTTTCAAAGATTTTGCTGTTTTTTCCTTTTTGTTGCCATGGCAACCAGAGTTGTGGGTGGAATTTAATTCTTTGAAAAATTTTGGTAGAGCTTCACCCAAGGAACATCCCTGCCAAGTTTCATCAAGATTGGCCCAGTGGTTTAGGAGAAGAAGATGTTTAAAGAAATTGTTGACGGACGACGGACGACGGACATAGGGCGATCACAATAGCTCACCTTTAGCACGTTGTGCTAAGGTGAGCTAAAAACGCTGCAACTCCGGTAGAAGAGAGAGATTTAGCGACAAAATCCTACGTGGATGGAAAAGTAGGCTTTAAACCCGTTATAAGCGTTCATGCTGAGCAACAAGGAGGATTAAAAGATAATAATTACGAGTTTTCTTTCGGTAATGGAAGCACGGGAATACATCATGAATTAGGAGGCTATTGCATGGCAGCTTCGGGCAGAATTATAAGGGGATCTTTAAAGGCCGTTACAGTTGGTAATATCCTAAAAGAAGAGGCAAAAATTAATATAGTCGTAAACGGAGACGAAAAGGTCGACTGCTCCATAGTGAAAAAGGAGGGAGAAGGTTGTAGTTGCATAGTTTTTCCTCAGCCTTTAGAAGTAAAACAATGCGACACTAGAAACTTTATAACAAGGTCCAACAACTCCAACGCGAAAAACGCACATGTGTCAATACCGATAGAGTTGGACTTGTAAAAAAATATTTAACCCAGTAAAGAGTTAAATATTTAAAAAAGGTTTATCTACACCCACGCCAAGATCACGTGGTATAGTATTTCACAACTTTGTCCAATATTTTGCAATGTGTATACACATATAATATCACTTTAGACTGGACTTTTGAGGATGATGGTAGTATGTTATGATATTAATAATTTTTTTGCTTTGTTTTTTTCTAAAAAATGAACTGTATATGGTAATTGTATAAAATATAATTTTTATTTATGATAATAAAGCAGTCTTACTTTCTTGTTGTATCTTTGATTTTGTAAGAATGTTATTACTAACAACATGGTAACCTCTGGCGCGGTCTAACAACCCGTAAGTTAATACCAAAAAAAAAAAAATGCTGACCTCTGGCAAGGGCTAAAAGCCCGTAAGTTAGCAGACACTAACAACATGGTAACCTCTGGCGAGATCTAACAACCCGTAAGTTAATACCATATCAATACATTTCTTACACGTTAAAAACACAATGTTGTAAGGCTGCTGTTTAAAAAACAATAATAAGTATTTTATACAATTATTCTACACGTTAAACATTTAAAAAAAAAACAGGGTAAAAATGTTTGTTGATATTATAAATGTAATACCATTTTCAGTTTTTGGTGTGTTAAGCAAAAGTTAAAGGGTTGTGTACTAAATAACTTCCTCTTTCGTTTTCGGTGAGGAGGCATGAAAAAATGGTTTATATCATGGTAGTGTCATGACTCGCCTTACTTTATCTATACTTTCTCTTATGTTAAGGTATAGAAAACAGAGTTAAAGGTGATTCTTAAGATAGTTTAACGTTTTTCAACATTATTTAGCTAAGGCAGGAATATCAAAGTTTAAGACTGTCTGTGTTTGGGGTTCACAGAATTTATCCTCGGATAAATACGTCCCCCGATATTCCCTGTTAACTTTGTAAAAAAAAGTTATATTTTACGTTTGATACAAGAATTTGTTTTACATACAGGGCATTTTTCAAAAGTTTTTAGTTTATTGCAATTACTACATATAGGTATATGGCCACAACTACAAAACATTATGTTTGGTTTTTCACTCATGCAAATTACACATTCTGGTGATGAAAATGATTCTATTCCGTTAATAATTAGGTCAGTTGATGAATCATCAGTATTGTCAATATCATTATCTTGCCGAACTTGATTTAAGTTATTATCAGGATTTAAATAATATCCAATTCCTTCTGAAAGATCACTTCCACTTCTTCCTGTAAATTCTCCTAATTCATCCCAAAATTCATTTAGATAATTTACTACTCCTATAAAATAAGTAATATCCAAATCTCGAAACCTATTAAAAGTTTTAAACGTAAGTAGTGGTCGTAAGATATAATTAGTATTTTGAATAATAAATCTAAAATCACACCCAACTAAATCTAACAAAGCTTTATTGTAAGTTTCAAAAAATCTATCACTTTTATTATGTGAAATACAGATGCCTATAAACATTGGGTCGAATCTATCTAAAGAACTTGTAAAGACAGTACACGGCCAAGTCACATAAAGAGTTGTGTCAAAGTCAATTTGTTTTAATTTTCGCTTGCTGTATTCATAATACACTTTTGGTAGTAGTTTGGCAAACATAAATAAAAAATCTTTTTGTTCATCAATATCTGGAAATACTTTTATTCCAAAACACTTAAAATTAAAGTTTAAGTCTATTTTGTTTGTTTCTACCCTCTTAATATCTTGTAATTCTCTACTATTACATTTTATTAATAAGTCATACATTTCATAATATTTAGAATTACTTAAGTCAGAAAACTTCAATTTTTTTTGTTTGGTGGGTTTTCCCTGAAAACATTTTTTTTTTTTTTAATTTTTAAAAATTGAATTAAAGTAAAAACGTTTGAGAAAGGAGGTTATGCTAAATTTTACTATGATTAAGCATATGTATGTTTAGGTTAATAGTTCAAGCACGCATATGGCTGAATTGGATTTTATAAGCATGATAGTGGTTATAAAATTACTTTAAAGCATGTATATGGTTAGCTTCTTAATCTGTGCGTTATGCTCAAGGGGTGGTTAATAACATAAGGGTGTTCTGTGGTATAAAGTGGGGGTTGGTTTAAGGGTGTTGTAAAGCATAAGGGGGGTGGTTGGTTTAAGGAGGATGTGAGGTGTAAGGGGGGATGGTTGGTTTAAGGAGGATGTGAGGTATAAGGGTGTTGTGTGTTATAAGGATGTTGTAAAGCATAAGGGGAGGATTGGTTTAAGGGTGATGTGAAGCATAAGGGGGGAGTGTGTCATAAGGGGGATGTGCAGCATAAGGGTGTTGGATTGTTTAAGCGTGTTGCGTGGCATAAGGGGGATGAATTAGCATTTTGGCCCAGATCGGGTTTTTATTATTCTACTGAAGAGTAGTTATTCTCCATGATAAAGAAAGTAAGTCTTGATTGTCTGTAATAGTTTATTGAAGGAAAAAAAAGCATTTAACCCTCTACTGCTATCAGTATTTGAAGTTTCAAGTTGAGAGCTTTTATAGTTTGGAAGTTATGGCCCAGACAAAAATTCAAAGTAAAAATTTAAAAATAAATAAAGGGCAATAACTCAAAAAATAAGGGTATCAGAGTTATGGTTCTTGTGCATGACACTTCTCCATAATGTGTTCTGTCAGTGTATGAAGTTTCAAGTTGATAGCTTTTCTAGTTTGGAAGATGTAGCCAGGATAAAAATTCAAAATGAAGTTATAAAAGGGCAATTACTCAAAAACTTAGGGTGACAGAGTTATGGTTCTTGTTTACTGCACTTCTCCACAATCTGTTCTATCAGTGTATATTGTTTCAAGTTGATAGCTTTTATAGTTTGGAAGATCTGACCCAAACAAAAATCTAATGTGAAAAATATTAAAGGGCAATAACTAAAAAAATAAGGTTGGCACAGTTACAATTTTGTGAATTGCTCTTCTCCACAAGGTGTTCTATCAGTCTTTGAAGGTTCAAGATCATAGCTTTTATAATTTAGAAATTATGGCCCAGACGAAAATTCAAAGTGAAAACTAACAAAGGGCAATAACTCAAAAAGAAGGATGGCAGAGTTATGGTTCTTGTGCAATGCACTTCTTCATAATGTGTTCTATTAGTCTTTGAAGTTTCAAGATGATGGATTGTAAAGTTTGGAAGTTATGGCCTGGACAAAATTTCAAACTGAAAATAACTAAGGGCAATAACTCAAAAAATAAAGGTGGCAGAGTTATGGTTCATGTGCACTGCACTTTTCCATAATGTGTTCTATCAGTATATGAAGTTCCAAGTTAATAGCTTTAATAGTTTGGAAGTTATGGCCTGGACAAAAATTCAAACTGAAAATTAACAAAGGGCAATAACTCAAAAAACAAGAGAAGCAGAGTTATGGTTCTTGTGCATTGCTTTTCTCCATAATGTGTTCTATCAGTGTATGTAGTTTCAAGTTGATACCTTTTATGGTATGGAAGTTATGGCCTGAACAAAAATTCAAAGTGAAAAGTAGATTATTTCAGAAATGAAGGGCAGATAATTTTAGAACGCAAACAGCGATCCAACTTCTAAGAGTCAGGTGCACAACTAGACATCATGGAGATTCATTGTGACAAGTTTCAAATAATTCCGATGGAAACTGTAGGAGGAGTTGCGCACACAAGAAATTGCTAACGGACGGACGGACGGACGGACAGACAGACGGACGGACGGACGGACGACCGGGGGTATAACATAATACGACCCTTCGGGCGTATAAAAAGGATATAACAACATGTGCTGTATTCGCACTCGTTCCGGGAAATCTTCACGCACTCTTACATTATTTCTGTACCCCATCCCAGTATTGAATTCTCCTTGTTGAGACCTTGACAGTTGTTTGTATTTTCGTAATATACGATCCCTATCTTTGAAAAACGAGGCGTTTGCAGTAATCGGCCTCGGCTGATATCTTCGATGAATTATATGTGCTCTGTCTTCGCGTACACCGTTACCATCAATACGTAACTCATTCTGTGAAAAACCTTTTATTTTTCTTTTATACTTGTCCCAGGTCTCACCTCTGTCTGCAAGGACAATGTAGAATATCAAATTTCGGCGTCTACTGTGACCTTCTTAATCTCACATGTTTTCATCCAATCACTATTGTCTTTTTCGCAGACTGACCACAGTCTCCCGCATATTACTAACACTTTCAGGTAAATTGGTGTTTTGTATCCTCAACGTTTTGTTTTCCTTTTCCGGGCGTTTCATTGCCTTTTTCATTTTTTTTTTTTTTCGTCTATCTGTTTAACACTACATGAATATCTATGAGTTTAGAAAGAGGAATATTAGTCCAGAAACAGACAGCGTTGTAGTTGCAGGAGTATCAACCTCATTACCAGTCTCAAAACCGCCCTCACGTCCATAGTTCTCATTTTCATCACTGTCTTCAGCACCATCATCATTTTAAGCTCACCTTAGCACAACGTGCTAAAGGTGAGCTATTGTGATCGCCCTATGTCCGGCGTCCGTCGTCTGTCGTCCGTCGTCCGTCAACAATTTCTTTAAACATCTTCTTCTCCTAAACCACTGGGCCAATCTTGATGAAACTTGGCAGGGATGTTCCTTGGGTGAAACTCTACCAAAATTTTTCAAAGAATTGAATTCCACCCACAATTCTGGTTGCCATGGCAACAAAAAGGAAAAAAAAGTAAAATCTTTGAAAAATCTTCTTCTCTGAAACTAGAAGGCGCAGAGCTTTGATATTTGGTATGTAGCATCTCCTAGTAGACATCTACCAAGTTTGTTCATATGATGCCCCTGGGGTCAAAACTGACCCCGCCCCGGGGGTCACAATTTCCAACATAGGAACAAAGAAGGAAAACTTTAAAAATCCTCTTCTCTGAAACTTGAAGGCGTAGAGCTTTGATATTTGGCATGAAGCATCTCCTAGTGGACCTCTACCAAGTTTGTTCATATGATGCCCTTGGGGTCAAAACTGGCCCTGCAACGGGGGTCACAAGTTCGAGAATAGGAACAAAGAGGGGAAACTTTATAAGTCATCTTCTCTGAAACTGGAAGGCGTAGTGCTTTGATATTTGGTATGTAGCATTGCCTAGTGGACCTCTACCAAGTTTGTTCATATGATGCCCCTGGGGTCAAAATTGGCCCCGCCCAAGGGGTCACAAGTTTGAGCATAGTAACCAAAAAGGAAAATTTTAAAAATCTTCTTCTCTGAAACTTGAAGGCGTAGAGCTTTCATATTTGGCATGTAGCATCTCCCAGTAGACCTCTACCAAGTTTGTTCATATGATGCCCCTGGGGTCAAAACTGGCCCCAGCCCGGGGGCCACAATTTCCAACATAGGAACAAGGAAGGAAAAATTAAAAATCTTCTTCTCTAAAACTAGAAGGCATAGAGCTTTGATATGTGGCATGAAGTATCTCCTAGTGGACCTCTAACAAGTTTGTTCATATCATGTCCTTGGGGTCAAAACTGGCCCTGCCCCAGGGGTCACAATTTCGAACATAGGAACAAATAGGGGAAACTTTGAAAATCATCTTCTCTAAAACTGGAAGGTGTAGAGCTTTGATATTTGGTATGTAGCATTGCCTAGTGGACCTCTACCAAGTTTGTTCATTTGATGCCCTTGGGGTCAAAACTGGCCCCGCCCAGGGGGTCACAATTTTGAGCATAGTATCAAAGAAGGAAAACTTTAAAAATCTTCTTCTCTGAAACTTGAAAGTGTAGAGCGTTGATATTTGGCATGTCGCATCTCCTAGTAGACCTCTACCAAGTTTGTTCATATGATGCCCCTGGGGTCAAAACTGGCCCCGCCCCGGGGGTCACAAATTCGAACATAGGAACAGAGAAGGAAAACTTTAAAATTCTTCTTTAAAACTGGAAGGCGTAGAGCTTTGATATTTGGTATGTAGTGATTCTCTTCTAAGTTTTCTTCTTCTCTAAAACTAGAAGGCATAGAGCTTTGATATTTGGCATGAAGCATCTCCTGGTGGACCTCTAACAAGTATGTTCATATGATGCCCTTGGGGTCAAAACTGGCCCTGCCCCAGGGGGTCACAATTTCGACCATAGGAACAAATAGGGAAAAATTTAAAAATCATCTTCTCTGAAAATGGAAGGCGTAGAGCTTTGATATTTGGTATGTAGCATCGCCTAGTGGACCTCTACCAAGTTTGTTCATATGATGCCCCTGGGATCAAAACTGGCCCCACCCCGGGGGTCACAATTTCCAACATAGGAAAAAAGAAGGAAAACTTTAAAAATCTTTTTCTCTGAAACAGAAAGGCATAGAGCTTTGATATTTGGTATGAAGCATCTCCTGGTAGACCTCTAACAAGTTTGTTCATATGATGCCCTTGGGGTCAAAACTGGCCCTGCCCCAGGGGGTCACAATTTCGAACATAGGAACAAATAGGGAAAAATTTAAAAATCATCTTCTCTGAAAATGGAAGGCGTAGAGCTTTGATATTTGGTATGTAGCATCGCCTAGTGGACCTCTACCAAGTTTGTTCATATGATGCCCCTGGGGTCAAAACTGGCCCCACCCCGGGGGTCACAATTTCCAACATAGGAAAAAAGAAGGAAAACTTTAAAAATCTTTTTCTCTGAAACAGGAAGGCATGGAGCTTTGATATTTGGTATGTAGCATCTTCTAGTGGATATCTACCAAGTTTGTGCATATGATGCCCTTGGGGCAAAAGTTGGACCTGCCCCGGCGGTCACAATTTCGAACATAGGAACAGAGAAGGAAAACTTTAAGAATCATCTTCTCTGAAACTGGAAGGCGTAGAGCTTTGATATTTGGTATGTAGCATCGCCTAGTAGACTTCTACTAAGTTTGTTCATATGATCTCCTTGGGTTCAAAATTGGCCCTGCCCCGGGGGTCACAAGTTAAAACATAGGAACAAAGAAGGAAAACTTTAATTTTTTTTTTCTCTTAAATGGGAAGGCATAGAGCTTTGATATTTGGTATGTAGCATCTCCTAGTGGACTTCTGCCAAGTTTGTTCCAAGGATGCTGCTTGGGTCAAAACTGGCCCAGCCCCTGGGGTCACAAGTTCGAACAAAGGAACAAAGAAAGAAAACTTTAAAATTCTTCTTTTCTGAAACCGAAAGGTGTGGAGCTTTGATATTTGGTATGTTGCATCTCAGAGTGGACCTCTACCGAGTTTGTTCATATGATGTCCCTGGGTCAAAACTGGCCCCGCCCCGGGGGTCACAAGTTCGAAGATAGGAACAAAGAAGGAAAACTTTAAATTTCTTTATCTCTTAAACGGGAAGGTGTAGAGCTTTGATCTTTGGTATGTAGCATTTTCTAGTGGACCTCTACCAAGTTTGTTCATATGATGCCCCTGGGTCAAAACTGGCCCAGCCCCGGGGGTCACAAATTCGAACATAGGAACAAAGAAGAAAAACTTTAAAATTCTTCTTTAAAACTGGAAAGCGTAGAGCTTTGATATTTGGTATGTAGTAATTCTCTTCTAAGTTTCTTTGCCCATCTAAGCGCAACAAGTTCATTGAGTTCAAAATTGGGTCATCTTGGGTCATAAACTATGTCACTAGGTCAGATTAAAGAAATACCTTGTTGGCACTCTCGAGGCCACATTATTTGCTCAATTGCCTTGAAAATTAGTTAGAAAGTTTGTCTTTATAAAGTCTCACATAAGATTAATTTGGGTCAACTTGGGTCATAAACTAGTTCACTGGGTCAAATTAAAGAAATACCTTGTTTGCACTCTGGAGGCCACATTTATTGCTCAGATGACCTGAAATTTGGCCAGAATGTTTGTCGTGATGAAATACCAGATGAGTTTGGATTTGGGTCACCTGGAACCATAAACTAGGTCACTAGGTCAAAATAAAGAAATACCTTGTGGGCACTCTAGAGGCCACATTATTTGCTTAATTGCCTTGAAAATTGGTCAGAATGTTTGTCTTTGTAAAATCTCACAGGAGTCTGAATTTGGGCCAACTGGGGTCATAAACTAGGTCACTTGGTCAAATTAAAGAAATAGCTAGTGGGCACTCTAGAGGCCACATTTATTATTAATTTGATTTGAAAATTGGTTAAAATGTTTCTTTTGATATAGTCAAAGACCAGTTCAAATTTGGGTCACCTGGGGTCATAATCTAGGTCACTAGGTCAAATTAAAGAAATATCTTTAGGGCACTCGAGGCCACATTTTTTGCTCAATTGACTTGAAAATTGGTCAGAATGTTTGTCTTCATGAAATATGAGTTTGAAATTGGGTCACCTGCGGTCAAAAACTAGGTCACATGGTAAAATTAAAGAAAAACCTTTAAGGCACTCTACTAAGGTAAGCGACCCAGGGCCATCATGGCCCTCTTGTTCTCATCAAGCTCTGTAGTATTAAAATCTGGGATTGTGGATTACTTTGTGACTTTGAGGTTGAAAGCAAATAACTTATAGTTGGTTGAGCCACCAAATCAAGATTTGTTTCAGTTGGACTGGTTGAACTGGCTAGGACATTTAGGGTTTCGGTATGAAGAGGAACTGTGGATTCAAATCCGGCCTCCACGGCGTAAAGTCCGACTGGGTAGCTCAGTGGTTAGCGTATCTGACTCGTGATCTGGTGGTTGCTAGTTCGATACCAGGTTGAGGCAAACTTTCTTTCCGGCGATTTTTCGCCTCTCACCTCTGATGCATGTGGGAAAAGTCGTCAGTGACTTGGAAAGAAAGTTGTGACAGCACCGGTGTGAGAAAGCCAGAAAATACACGCATACATGCACTGACCGCCGTGATACGACCTAGGCTGTTAAAACGGCCAATACAATCAATAAATCAATCCAAAGCGTAAAGCATAAAATTGTCACCACTTTTGACGGATTTATCTCCGTGTCTTGTTTTTGTTTTGTTTTGTTTTGTGGGGGGGGGGGGGGCGGTATCCCGGGTTGCGTTCTACAGCTTGGATAGCCAACAAAAAATAACACTATTCTAATGCAGAGGGTTATAGTGGTGTGACCAACAGAGGCGGCGTGTGTTGTACTTAATGTTCTTTTAGTAATTGGTAAAAGGAAAATAGCCAGTAGGGATGCGCCAGTGTTCAACTGTGACACAAATGCCGGACCTCATGGAAAATTTTAACAGAACCTGACAAAACGCATTCTTTACTAATACCTTATAACAACACTTATATCACGCTTCACTGACTCCTCTTGTCACTATTCTGTTAGAGTCCTAACTTTCTTCAACCACAAAAGTCAAAATATGTAGGAAACATCTAACTTTTATAGTGTCTACCCAGTGCCAGTGCGGTGTTTTAGAGTGTTGCAATCGACAAGTTGATACCTTTCCAAAATCTAAAGTTATTTGAGAAATTGTTTCTTCAGACCTTCTCCGCAAAAATAATCAAACTTTTCAAGAGACGTCAATCTGCTTTACTTACAACTATCAAATCTATATGCGATGCCTACAAAATTATAGGTTTTCGAAGTTTATTAATTATCACTTAAAGTTCAAGTAACGTTATAAACTCTAGCCTCAAATTTGTGTTAGATTATACAGGATCTGACATAGGTTAACACTTGAGACAAAATTGGAACTGTTTAATTTTCGAAATTACCTAAGGCTTCTGTAACGTCATAACTTTAGCCTCAAATGTATGTGAGATATACAGGATCTAACAAAGATTGGCTTCTGAGACAAAATTACAGCAAACGAGTCTAGCAAAATCCTAATAAGCGAGCCCATGGCAAGCCAAAAAAAAACATAATAATAATAATAAAGAGAAAGAGAGACTCTACCTCAAAAGCCAAAACCTATCAGATTCTTTTACAACAAGTCAGAATGTACAAAACCATGCATGCACAAGTGGTAATTTCAATAGATAAAACCAGGTTCGTTTCTCTGAAAAAAAAGACATCACATTTGACATCACACAATGGTTTTTAGCAAATTTTTGTATGACAAGAAAATTCGTAATGAGTAAATTACACTGAAAACAAGGGGTGTATGTAATAAAGTTGAATTGACTATATTACACTGAAAAAAACAAGAGCACCGCATGAGGGTTCCAACGCATGGCTGCAAGAGTCTGATTGTCAGTGAAAATTCTAAGTTGAAAACGGAGCATAACCGTCTTGTTGCAGTAAACTTGCCTTGGTAGAGATGCGGTGTGAATGTTTAGTTAAATAAACCTTAAGTGAATTGACTTTATCCAGTTAATAAGTGATAACATTGTCTTATTAGAGTTATACAGTGAAGAATTTCTTACTTTATGATGTCTATATTTTGTCCCAAATAGTGCTTAAAACTCCTATATTTTCAAGAGAAAGAGAAACACCAACACTTGGTTGAAAGCCTGCATTTCGTAAACTGAAAACAGTGTGACCGTAGTTTCCGTTGAGACTACTTGTTCACACAAAAGCATGACGTCATTCAAAGCATAGTTCACTGCTCGAATTTTTTTTTTATAGTTTGAAAATAGGCACCGACGAATTGTAATTGTTCGAATTATTACCCATCATAGTGAGGATGAAACGGCCCTTAACTAGTCCATCCATCACCATGCCCCGATTTCAGGTTCACTGGATGAACAAATTAATCGATGTTGTTTTGGTGCATCAATAGCTATGTCCATATAGCGGAATGACATCCGACACAATGACAAAGGACAATAAGTGAATAGGTTGCGTATAGCTGTTAAGGTTTTGCTCTCGTTGTTCTATGTTCCGTGGAAAGAATACACACACTGGTCATTTCGGTTTTCGTTTGACAGAATGACCTACTGCTTGGCCAGGGGTGACCATGATTTTTATTTCTAACGACAAACTTTCTTCTGAACAAGTTCCATGAGAATTGGACTGTAAACGTAGCCTCTAACTGACCTACAGTAGCCTACAGTTTTATCTCCAATGACTAGTATTCAAAATCTAAATATTTATATCAAAACAAATTCTCTGCCTAAGTTTGATATACACTGGATTTAAGAAAATGCTTCCGGAGTAAACACAAGTTTTTTCTAAAATTTGATATAGTGACCCACTTTTTAAATTAAAGATGCACTAAGATTTTTACTAGACAAAAATTCTGTCATAGCTTCATGAACAGTGGATTTAAATATTACGTCCGAAGTTTGCAAAAGGTTTACCAAGATTTTACCAAGAAAACTACTATCAGAGTTGAGAGCTTTCGAAAACATCTTGAGGGATGATGACAATATTTTTATGGTTAAAATGATAGATAATGTGCTTGTGAACAACAATACTTGCCAATAATAAACCCACATTTGTAGGACCAAAACATACTCATTAGCCGAAGCTTTTGAAACCATTGTGAAAGTAACAATCTTCTATTTGCAGCATGCAACAGTTCTTTCTCTCAAAATGTTTTGCAACAATACAGTATTTGATAAGAATGATATTTCATCCATAAGTGAACATGAAATGGTAATAGTGAAAGGTTTAAACCTGCTATTCGACATTAAATGCCCTGTTGTGACAGCACTGGTGTTGGTGCACAACGTTTAAAAAAAAAAAAAACTCTTACTTCGTGGATGCGACTTTCCTTTCTCTCGCAGTTTTTTATGACTTTACAGTTTACTGGGTTAGAAGTCCACAACTATCGTTCCAGTGTTTCTAAAAAGGAAGCTTTTTCTTTGAAGGCAGTTGTAAAATAACAAGCGAAACAACAGATACCCTCTTCATTTCCACATCTCATTATATTGTAAAAAAAAAAAAAGTTTTTGTTGGTAAAACGCTCGGCTACTCGTATATTCGTGGAAACATGTTCTGCGTATGGTTTCATATAATGGACATACAATCACAAAATGGAATTCGTCTTCGACGGTATAAACGTTGTTTTGTAGACAAAAATTTACAAATTCTATAATTTCTATTAAGCGATTCATGTCGTCATGATTCTACAGCAAGTGCATGATTAGAACATCTTAAGTTTGTCAATGTTGGTTTGTGAACGAAAGACACGTTAATAGGAAGATATTTTTCGATTTCTAAAAGGCATCTGAATTCCTTGTAATATATTGATTTTGATGACGTAGGAATTTTTAAATGCCACCCGTGTAGAGATATACCTATAAGTCTTTGTTTTAATAACTGTAGACATATTTTGCAGTTTCCACTTCCGTTTGATATCCGGGCATAACCATATCCATGTTTAAATAAGAGTGACCCAACGGTTTTTGGTCCAGATTCGTCAAGTGCACGAAATATGTGATAGCATTGTTTCGGGTATCTGTATTTGGGCATAAAAATAAGTTTGGTCCAGAATTCGATGCACTGGGTCATGTAAGATGGCGCTAGCGGATAGCGCCCACATTCACCCAACACAAGAAAATCCAGATAATTTTGATGCAAATTAGATGATCGCTTACAGAATTCTACATTTTTTTTATTTTTTATTTTTTTATTTTTTTTTATTTTCTATATGATTGCTGTATTGGTACCCCAACAGATATCTGCTACGAAACATGATATAATTTTAGCCATGCTATCGAATAATGTAAATGAGTCATTTGGTTTGAGATACTAAAATTTATCTTAGTACTTATAAATACAAAAACAGGTTTAGCGTGCCTGACTCGCTTGGTACTCATGGGCTTTCGCTAAGTACAACAAAGTCTACTACTAAAATACGATCCAAGATATTTATAATACACTTCAGATGTCGTTACCCTTAAAATTCCGTTCTCTTTTTTGCTTATTATTCCGCCATTTCTAAAAACAACTATTTATGTCGTCTGGAAATATCCATATTTCATTAGAAGAGATGATACCGGATTGTTCACGGTATTTCATGAAATGTATGTTATTTTCAAGTCATGTATATTTATACTACATATTTGTAATGCTTTGATTGTTATATCATCTCTTATACATTTACTACTGTTTTGAGATGATGTATTTGATGGGCTTTGACCAAAACCCTAAACGTTCAGTAGTTTCAAAGAATAGTTTTCCTAGCCATATCAATTATCATTTTTTTTTTTTTTTTTTTCATATTTCAAACATCATGTTTTTAAAAGTATACAGGCTCGAAGTGAGCGACTAAGGGCCATCATGTCACTCTTAATGTTTTTAAAAGTACACAGGCTCGCAGTGAGCGACTAAGGGAAATCATGGCACTCTTAATGGGTAATTTGGATTACCCATACCTTGGGATAAGATATGCATGTAAATCTTTAAAAATTGGCCCATCTCTGTACATAGCATTCATAAACGTTAGAGTAGTGTATAATATGTATGTTCTCCACCACTTAGACCATATTTCTCCGCCACCTGGGCTATATTCTTTGACAACTAGACCATATTTTTCGCCAAGGGTCTAAAAAAGTTGGAACCCCCGCGCCAAGGGTCTAAAAAAGTTGGAACCCCCGCGCCAAGGATCTAAAAATTTGGGACTCTCCGCCAAATAGGCTATTAATAGGAAAAATCCTAAAAAATGTACTCGCCGACTCCCAAACGGGCTCCCAATTTCCGGCGGAGTCGTTCCAAAATATCTAACGAGTTAGATATTTTTCCCCCTAACCTCGGAGCGCGTTAGAAGACAGCGTAAAAAAGATATAACTCGTTTAAAAAGTTTTAAATTTTGCGGGATACTTTTATGTCCTAAAGCTAGAGTATCTACCCCATCCTCCAGAATAAACCGCTTATCGTCAGCGGAACTTAACGCTACCTTGTTTACCTCTTCCGTAAATACCTCATGTTTGTGACTTCGGAACACACTCATCATTCTTAGCTGTTCTTTTCCTGTGAGTACGCAGTCTTTATAGTTGGCAAAGGTTATCTCGTTTTTAACCACAGACTTTTTAAGCCCTTTACACCTTTTTTCTTCTTTTCCCTGTTAAGTTTTAAAAGAGTATAATTTAGCCCTTAAGCCCACAAACTCCGTCATAATTTTGCCGCCCAACTCATCTTTAAACATACCTATAACCTTCTTGTTGACGCCCGCTGTTACTCCAGAAGGATGATCTTTGGGATAATTGCTTGTATCGAACTTTACGACAACATCCGGAGCAATGTCTTTGTAAAAGTCTTTAGTTTCTATTTCGAGTATAAAACTATCGGTATCCGTGTAAAGCAGTCCAACTTTTTCTTTGTATTTTTAGTTGTAGAAAAAGTCGTACATCAAGGTCTTGCTGATGTCTAAAATGGACATTCCTAAGTAAACGGGCTTGTCGTATTTTATGCTGTTTTTTTTTTTTTTTTTTTATATATGGTTCGCCACCAAGTCCTTGCTAAAGGGGGTAGCATGAGAATAATTAGGCTTTGCCGCGAGTTTTACGCCTCTGGCTCTGTCTTTACCAACTAGGTGCACATTTACTCTTTTTCTGATGTTTTCCATAGTCTTTCCAAAAACTTAGTTGTTCATAAGCTTAAAAAAATCTTTCTCAAACTCGCTGTCAGCTATCGTTCTAAGTCTTATGTTTAAGTCTATGTACTCTTTAAGCCAGGCACTTTCCGCAAATTTAATTCCTCTATGAACCTTTAATACCTTTAGACCAAAATGTAGGCATTGTTTAAGAGCGCGGTAGTGTATGACAATTTTCTTTCGGGTAACAGTTAGGAATAAGCTTTTCCACCTTGTTTATCTGTAAACGCTCGGGGGCTAGGAGGTAATCGTTGTGTTTATCATGCAGCTCTTTGGGGGTAATATAGGTTTACTCCTATAAAACAAGGAATGTTTTTCCAATTACCCAATTCTTCTTTTGCCATCCATTTAAATCCGCTAGTAGGAAGCGGATGGCTCATCGCCCAAGCGTAAAGACTATTGGCGTCTGCGTCCAGCAAATATATTGTTGGCTTATTCTCATCCTACTGATCTCCCATGTAAGGATTGTTAGCTTTCGCGTATCTTTTTGTACACACGCTAATACCGCCTCCTATACCTTTCTCAACCATAAGCAACTTGTCCAGGTCCGATAACAGCTCTAACTGTACTTTCGTTGTTTCTAGCGCCGCGTCCCAAGCCAAAGCCGGAGCGGTAAAATACCAGGCAGGATCTAAATCACAGTTTTTGCAGCAGACATCTCTAAAGTTCTCAGAGATGTCAGCTCAAAGTAACACGTCTACTTTGTTGTAAAGCATAAGGTAATCTTTTACTGTGTTTATGCCAAAAGCCCTTCAAACGTTCTGAAAGCGAGCGAATTCTTCGTTACTAAGGTCTTTTTTTTATGCCGAGAGTAACAAGCTTCTCGGGGAAGGCAAACGATGTTTTCGCTAAGTTGTTCCATCGAGTCTAAGTAATGGTAAAAAAAAGACTCCTTTGTCCCTAACTAGCGGAATTTGGTGCTTAGAGAAAAACTTGGGGATAATTTTAAGCTGACTTTCTTCCAAGTTGTTTGCGAGTTTCTCCAAGCTCGAGTCCATGAACCTAAAACTATCCATGAAGCTAATTTGGTGCCATAATTTTTCCCCTAATTGGATGTGTTTGGTAAAGCTAATGTATTTTTCCTCATTGTTTGGAATGCAGTCGATCTTTCCACAGGTCTTACCTAAGACTTTAACGAAGAGATTTGCGTCATACCCACTAAGGTTATGTAAAAACACGGGCGTAAAATTTGGGGCTCTTGCCTTTAAGTTGCAGTCGTTATGAACCGCCCCTCTATACCTTCGTGTGTAGTGGCAATGATCTTTAACCTTATAATTACTAGAGGTAAACCCACCACCGCAGATCCAACAGCTAGTTTCTCCAGCATACCTTATTTTTTCTTGCTCGCCAAAAATCATAGCCTTATTTTCCCGGTAGTATTTCCAATAGATTTCTTTTACGTCGCTCGTTAACCAATCTTCCGCCGAGTCTTTTCCGACATATTTTTGTTTTCTATAGGCGCGCAGACCTTATCATCGAAGCAGATGATAACGTAGTAAAGCTGCATGGCTCATGTTTTTGGTATGTATCGGTGTAACTACTTTTTTGGGTTTGGTTGGCAAGAGGTTATTTTTTTTTTAAATGCTCTCAAAGTCGGCGTACACGACAAACGGAGCTCGAATTTTTTAAATATGGTTTTTAAATTCTACCGCTTCCCCTTTTTCTGGCATCTCTATTCTGATGGGCTCATGAGCGTTACAGTAAAATTTATGCTTCTCTAAGATTTTTTTTAGACCCAAAAGGGTTTAGACAGCGAGAGCAAAATTCCTTTTTTCCAGTATGCGTTGAGATTTGCGAGCCCAGCATCCTGTTTTGATTTTTTATTAGGCAATAGTGTTGACACCCCTCCTTTTTTTAAAACGAAAAAAAGGTTAACGTGTTTATTTTTGGGTTCTTTCGTAACTCTAAGAGGGTAAAAAAGGTTTCTCTTTGCCATCTTTATAGCCGTAAAGGTTAACACTAAACTCTGCGTTTTGCCGCTCAAACCTGTCTATCGCGATTAAGCTTACGGGATACTCTATTCCACTCATGTTAATGGTGTTGTCTTTGCCTTTAAGATCGGCGACTCGTTCAGGATGGCCTTTTCTTTCTGTACAAGGGTAAAGGGCTCTTAGTAAGCATAATAAAAAAACATCTATCATCCTTATTTTTTATGTTAATAACTGCCTTTTTATCCGCAACCCACTTGGGCAAAGGCAGCCAACCCTCAGCGCGCAAAGGATCGTAAACCACGGTGTGTAGTTCTAACTGCGTTATACCGACAATAGCCCAATCACTACCATCTCGCTGGAAACTAGCTAGATTTTCGAGAACTCTTTCCACCATTTCGTCGAACAACTCATCCTCGTTTGTCCCCGCTAAGTTAATCTCTATATTAGAGTGGAAGGCGCGCTCGCCCTCAGTTCTAACATCTCCGTTTCGTCGCAGCCTGCACCTCAGTATTAGTTTTACATTTGTTTGTCGGTTATTTCTGAGAATCCTCGTTATCGCGGGTCTCACGAATGTAAGAAAATTTCCGAGAAGTTGGTCTTCTCTTCCGCGTATAACGTGCTGCGTCGTAAAATTCCGCAGCGCGGATATGCTCGAGTGGGGGTGGTATGTTTCTGTAAGAGGGGGTAACACCGCTCTAACGTGGTCCATAAGCTCATCTAAAACCCCGTCTATGCGAGCAGGTTCGACTCTACTAGCTATCCAATCCGAAAACTGGTCCACCCTCTGTCTTATAGGAGCGGGTAAAAGCCTTCTCGCGCCCGAAACGACGTTAGACGCGATGTTTCTTGCCCTCGAGGCAACTCGAGATGAAACATTTCTTAAAAAATTCATCGTTGTTTTTATATTAGAGGATAATCTTTTAAACTTCTTTAACAAAAAAAGAAAAATATTATACGCGCGAGCGTATAATATTTATTTCTCTATTTGGGGGGTTTCCTTAAAAAAGCATGTATCGTATGGGCTTTTTTTGGCGAAGATGTTCTATCTTCCAAGTTCGCAGACATAAGTACTCTATGCCATCGTAAATAAACCCCCTAACATGTTCGTTTAAAAACTCGGATAGCTTAACGAGGATTTGGCTCTCCATTTGTTAAGCGTGTCTTTTGGGTTGTTCGTATTATGGTTAATCACGATACTAGAGTGGAACAGAAGGGGCCGTGACTCATCTTCGTACTCTTCAAACTGGTCGAAGTAAGCAGGATCCGGAGTCGCGTAGCAACACAATGTTAATCTTACCGTGTCTTCGCGAGTTAAGCTAAGAAAGTTCTTGGGAGTGGGTCTCACCAACATAAAAAATCTTTGAGGATTGGGATCTTTTTTTCCTAGCAAAACGTGATTATCGCAAGAGAGTGCTCCTTCAATATAGGGGAATATTTTCATTCAGCGAAGGGAAAGGGGAAATGTCGCAACCAGAACGTGTTCCATAAGCTCGTCTAGAACCATATCCACGCGAGTGGGGCCGTTTTTACTAGCGTGCCGGAATCGCACTATTTATGTATATGGAATTAGGCGAAATATTTCTCAAGCGCTTGCTTAGGGCAGCAAGGATTTTATCCTCCATTTTTCTTAGCAGTTCTTTTACGTTATTTATAGAGCAGTCTTTCTCTATATTATCATGATCCGTAAAGATATATACTTTTCAACGACGACGACGAGAATCCGTCGTACAATGCAATGTTAGGGTTACCATCTTTCCTCTGTTTCTCCTAAATATTTCCTCGATAACGCCCCGCACATAGATAAAACATTCGGAAGGATTGTTTTCGTCTATCCGCAGTGTAATAGCTTTTTCACCAAGGAGATAATGCGGTTCCTCGGAAAGACTACCACTAGTATGAAAAATTTCTCGGGTTTCGAGGTATAAAACCGCATCCATCCAATGCACGTAGCATACACGCTGGGGTTTACCTGCGAGCCAATCTCTTATAGAAACCTGCAAAAATCTTTTCACAACCAAAACAGCATTAGTTACAACATCGTAAAAAAAGTCATCGATAATTTTTTTTACATTAGATAATAATTCTTTAAGTCCTTAAACAAAAAAAATATATATATTATACGCGCGAGCGTATAATATTTAGCTTTCTATACGGACTTTGTACTTATTTTTCCAAGTTCTATTATCCCAGTTAAACAAGGTAGCGGAGGACATGTCCACAAATTGCGCCGCTTTGTATATGGATGGAAACGTAAATTTTTCGTCCGTTTTAACGTCCGTAAGAGTAGTTTGTCTAGGGTTTTTTTCTTATAGTTTTTAAAAACTCGCGAGATTTTTTCCCCCGGGAAGCTTCGGAGGCTCGTTTTCTACTAACCCTTTTGCCGCTAAAAAGTTTAGGGGTCCTTTTTTACCGTAGTGCGAACGCCCCGATATATTATTATCGCGCAAAATTTTCTTTAGCTCTTTAAGTGATACCATCCTTTTCTTACAAAGAAAAACACTTAACTTCGCTCTGGCAATTAAACTTTTTGTCGCTAATGATAAAGGCAAACGCGTGCGTGTCTGCTGGCGCGTTGGCTCCAAAAGTGGCCTTAACTACTATGTCTGTGGTGGTCACTTTTAGTTTCTGGCTCTGTTTGCTAACGTCAAAGACAAACAATGGGAATAGCATTTTATAATCAAAGGGAGTAATGTTTGGGTTCGATACTAATTCATCCATATTGTAAAACTTAGATCTAAACGCGGCCGCATCGCAGTAAGCGCGACTAAACTCACATGCATCAAAAGATAGCCGATAATTTTCTTCAGGATACCTTAAAGTGTTAAGATATACGCCGATGTTTGTAACGTCAATGTTGTTAAAGAGTGCCGGGTTTGCCTCTTGGTTTTGGTATTTACCCGTTTGGAACCCCACGATAATAAAACGAGGAACGTCGGGAGAGGTCCTAACGGAAAGTCTCCAATTAAAATTAGTCACTGGATCAACGCTAGTAGTTTCACGCTGCCTCGCTCTAAAAAGGATTGGCAAAGAAACTTTAGACTCTATCGTTTTATAGAGCCGCATTTTTCCTTGGTCCGCGGGTGTAACGTGGGGCATATACCAGAAAATTTCTGCGAGTTTAACCATGCCAGCATCGACTCCCGCGTTTCTAAAAATGTCATCATTGTCATTATTTCTCGTAATTTTAAAACTGTGCTTCATAACGTAAACAATCTTATTGTAGTCCTCACAGAATCCAAAAATGTGCCTAAGTGGAACCATAAAGCTAAAAGTTCCTGGAGAAGCGGGGTCCGGGGTTCTAATTATGCCCTCCTTCACCGAAGCGGGGTATATTGCTTTGCACATGTCGGTCGGTAGACCTTACATTGTCCGGATGATAACTAGACACAGAATTGACCTAGGTTCCTTAAATTTGGCACAGACATGCGTCTTGGAGTGTAGATGATCCCTATTGATTTTGAGGTCAATTGGTCAAAGGTCAAGGTCACAGTGACCGTCAACATGTTGATATACAGACCAAACCTTGTCCAGATGATAACTAGACACAGAATTGACGTAAATTCGTCAAATTTGGCACAGACATTTGTCTCTGAGTGTAGATGATCCCTATAGATTTTGAGGTCAATCGGTCAAATGTGAAGGTCACAGTGACCGTCAACATGTTGACATATAGACCAAATATTGTCCGGATTATAACTAGACACAGAATTGACCTAGGTTCGTTAAATTAGGCACAGACATTTGTCTTGGAGTGCAGATGATCCCTGTCGATTTTGAGATTAATCCATCAAAGGTCAAGGTCACAGTGGCCTTCAACTTAATGATATATAGACCAAACCTTGTCCAGATGATAACTAGACACAGAATTGACATAGGTTCTTCAAATTCTGTACAGATATTCATCTTGGAGTGTAAATGATCCCTATCGATTTTGAGATTAATCCATCAAAGGTCAAGGTCACAGTGGCCTCAACTTAATGATACATAGACTAAACCTTGTCCAGATGATAACTACAAACAGAATTGGCCTAGGTCCTTCAAATTCTGTACAGATATTTATCTAGGAGTGTAAATGATCCCTATCGATTTTGAGATTAATCTATTAAAGGTCAAGGTCACAGTGGCCTTCAACTTAATGATGTATAGACCAAACCTTGTCCAGATGATAACTAGACACAGAATTGACATAGGTTCTTCAAATTCTGTACAGATATTCATCTTGGAGTGTAAATGATCCCTATCGATTTTGAGATTAATCCATCGAAGGTCAAGGTCACAGTGGCCTACATAGACCAAACCTTGTCCAGATGATAACTATACACAGAATTGACCTAGATCCTTCATATTCTCTACAGATATTTATCTTGGACTGTAAATGATCCCTATCGATTTTCAGGTTAATCCGTGAAAGGTCAACGTCACAGTGACCACCAGATGATTCAGGGCCCGCGCTGCCGTTCGCCACTTGAGCCATTTGCTAAAAAAAAAATTAAAGTGTCTCAAAAATCATCATATGTTGCTCAACTTGTGGCTCCAACATTTTTTATTCGCGTATTATCGGGGACGTAGTAAGCATCGAAGTCCACTGGGAAAAAGCGGAAGTCGAACGCACGTGCCGAGAAGAAAATCGATAACCCAATCTGTGTATCGGCGACTGTTTACAATCTTGTATGTATACACACGGCGTTGTGTATAATTATGCGAACTGTTGACAGATTATCACGTTTAACAATTGAAGTGGGCTATAAATCAGACAATTTAAGGATGTTAATCACTTGATTAGCGATTATTGCCGACGCATGTCGGTACTTTGACCCATCTCCAATTAAAGATGTATATGTCAACAAATTATCGGCAATTAAAGGATCGAATTATGTGAATGTTTTTCGGCGATTGATGATTAAAGTTATGTGGAATTTTTACTTCAATTATCTAATGATTTTCATGGACTTTATGTGAAAAACATAACACTGCAAACTTTATAATTTATCTACGATGATGTATATAAACATGGGGAAATACTGGAAAGTATCAGTTGTCACTATGGCTTCTAAACGTTCTTTAGACTTCTTTGACACACCTCCAGCTAAAAAAACTAAACTTGAAACAAAATCTCCATGTAGACAATTTCAAGAAAATTAGAAAATTGGAAATCCATGGCTACGTTATGAGCCAAGTTCAAAAGCAATGTTCTGTAACTTATGTAGCAAAATGCAGAAATCAAACACATTCACTGTGGGATGCACAGTTCTTAAGAGAAATTCTGTGTCAAAACATGCAAAATCAAAAGGTCGGTATACATTCATCTTGATCTAAAAATATTTCTTATTTTTCTTTCAGGGATTGAGAGTTGGTTTCTGTACCAAATGTTAAAAGTGTTACATGATAAAGAGATTAAAAGGGTATAATAAAAGTTACTGAATTTGATTTTTGTTTGTTTTGTGTTCATTTATTTATTTTTCCTTTAGACTTCCCATTAAGTTCAAAGCAGTAGAAAGCCTTAGAAAACATTTTGAAGAAAAGGAAAATTGTTTTATTGAACATTTTCTCCTTTTACCAAACTGATTTTTCCCTTCCAGGTTTTGAATTACACCAAACTGCTCCCATTTAATATAGACTCTTATACATTGAACTTTCAGAAAAACATTGTAGAAAAACAAGCATTGGTTTTGAGAACAAAAGCTTGACTTTCCACAATGGTTTTTAAATAGAGATTCCGTTATTGCTAAACAAAACTGTGACTAATGAATGAGGTCGGCACTTTAGAATGCAATAATTTATCTTGGCTCAGGTTGCTCAAATGTGGCTCAAATTTTATCAAGGTTGGCTCGATATTTCCCAATCAATTCTTTTGATATCAGTTTATGAACTATGCTACTTCCTGTATCAATGTGGCAGTAGGGGGACATGACTGTTTTACAAACAGACATCTTGTTATGTAAGTCCTTCTTATTCTAAAACCCTCATTTTCTGCAGGATTTGCGGTCAATCCAGTATCTTTGTACCACAACTGGTTTAATCCCTGTGATTTGGAAAAGTCGTAGGGATATTTTAACATGCTTGGCCGGGATTGTTTACGGTTTCTACCACTTGTCCAGAAAGTTCGTAGCTAATGTTGGAAAAAGGGTACATAAGCCCGTTGTTTGTTAATGCTACATTATCGTTGCCATAATCCGTATTATCGGCCTTTTTTACCTGGCCCCTGATTAGCAAATAACTTTCGCTCGGATGAGTAAAAATATCTTGCGAGTTAATTTCTATTGGCGTCACGATGGAGTGTGAGTTTAAGCTCGCAAAGCTAGCGGGCATATAGCCGTGATACTCGTACTTTTCTATACTTTCGTCCGTTATTGGAGACTCGGTCCAATTTAATATATCCTTTTTTTTAACACTAAATTTTTTTTTATATCATCTTAAGTCCGGAACCGGAATTATTTTTTTACTAGGTCTTGTATCGCGATTGCCTTTTGTGTTCCGCTTCCGTCTATTAAAGAGCTAATATTTTCTTCTCCGACGTATTTACTAACTATTTTATCAGCCTCATAACTCGGCGCTTTAGGAGGTTTTTTTCTAAGAGCTTTCGTTACGAGCTTTTTACCCGCGTCTACAGCAGCGCTTTTTCCGGCTTCCAAGGCTTTTTTAGCCCCTCAAGCCGGTATTGCCGGCTTTTCTACTAGCCATTACAAGTCTAATCTTTTCATCAGCGCTTTTGGATCGCGACGTGGTTGACGCCCTTGCCAATTGGAGGAAATAGCTCCCCGATAGGACTTCTTAAAAATTCTAGAGGGGGGTTTCCTGCCCAAATAGGTAAAATGATATTATTCTGCTTATTTGGTCTCCGCTCCTTTGTAGGCTTTTTCCGTCCTTTTTATAAATAGCGCCAGTTTGGTACAGCAAATTAGCGTAGGCTTCAAGGTCTTTCTTATTAGGATTCGGAGGATTTTTTAAAACAATGAGTTCCCATAGGCCCGGCGTTCCCTCATACTCTATACCGTCTACAATAATGTCGTTGTCTATAATGTCAATGCGTTTGTTGCCAATACGCTTGCTGTATCTGTCCAACCCCCAGGTTTTATCAACCTCATCAGCGTTACTCTCACGCAAATCCATGTACTTTTTAGCTGTTGGGCCTATAATCTCTGCATCTTCCTCTTCCTTTTTTAGTGGTTGAGGGGCGCTTTCCTTAAATTCTTTCGCCAGTTTTTCGGTGGTCTCTTTCTGCGTATCCGTTACAGGTTTAAAAAAAGTTCCGAGGTCCTTTTGCAGCGTTTGTTTTCCGGTTCGCTCTTGAAGTAAATTATTCCGGATTCTTTTCCTCATCTCAACAAACTCTTTTACGAGTTCCTCCCTTTTTTTAGGGTCGCTAATCTTTAAAAAATACATCTCTTTTTTAAAGATGACACATAATTCAAAACCCTATTTACAGCCCCATTTTAACCTCTATTTTAAAACCTATTTACAACCCCGTTTTAAACTCCATTTTAAAGCCAATTTTAAAGCTTATCTTAGGCTTAATTTTTATCCTAGTTCTAATGTTTTTCCACCAATTTACGAAAGGAATCACGGGCTTCCTGTCTCCCCCTCTCGATTAGACTTTCTCGCTGATCATCGCTCAAAGCGTTTTTTCGGTGTCTGATTTCTTCTTTCATGACGCGGTATTTTTCCAACTCTTCCAAATCGAGCTGAAATTCTCGGTCACTAACCGCGTTATCGGAAAGCGCCTTAGAAATATGGCGATTCGATAGTATTTAGCTTTGCTAGCGCTAAAGTCTTAATCTTTTCGTGCTTTTCGGCTTTTACGGAGCACATTTTAGCCGCGTAATGTCCAACGACGCTTAGTGCCCCCGTGGCAATCGCTGACCCTTCCATGGCCAAAACGATGGGCGTTGCGACGATGGTTGATGAAAGGGCGACTCCTTCAACCGCGAGAGCCGTTGTAGCGGTGGTAAGAGAAACATCCACCGCGTCTACGATTTTTACGGCTCTGTGGTACTTTTTGCCCAAAGTCTCGCGTTTTTCCTCCTCACGCTCTAGAATGGACTGGATCTGCCTAATTTTTTGGAGTCGGTAATTATGGCCTGAGTCTTCCGGCGGGGCCGTCGGTAATTTAGGATATATATTTTCAGCATCCATTTTTTTTATAGGAGCAAGATTTTTAAATTAAGTGGTAAAGTAAGCAGAAAGGCTCTTTTTTGTTAAGGATCGCGACTTCCTTCCCTACGTTAGTCAGAGTAACCAAAATATCTTCGGAATCTTCTAGAACGCTCTCGTTTTGCGAGGTAAGTCTTTTCTCTTTTACAGTCCGGAAGAGAGAAATTAAAACGGCGCCTCTGCCGAGGTTCACGCCAAATCTTAGGCTAATGGCGCGATTTTCTCCGGGTTGTACTACTGGTTTTTCTTGGGTGAAAATTTTCCATGTCTTAGGATTTAGCTTTTGCGGATGGTATCGAACTTTTCCCGGCTTCCAAATAACCGTTTTCGGTTGCTTAGACCGGAGCCTGTAAACGTTTCCGAACTTGTGCATTTTTTATAAAAAAAGAAGAAATTTATAACGAGTTATCGTTATAAATTTTTATCAATGTTTCCCTTTAACACTACAGGGAAGTATTTTTTTCTCATCCTTATCATAAATAATATTCGTAGATAAAATTCCGTTATATTTTACTTTTTGTTTTTGCCCAGGATTATTATATCACGTAAGTTGTGTCTGTTGCACAATTTTATTGCATTCTCTTTTTGCTTTGCGTTTACTTTTTGAGCGCTCAAGAAGTTCATTGTGTCTCGTAGTTTTTTCCAACTCTCGCTTTTCAGCGAGAGCTTTTTTATCTTTTTGGAGTTGAGTCCCAGATTTTCGCCTCATTTTTTTTTTTTTTTTTTTCCTGAAGCTAGCCTAGTCGCAAGAAACCGCGCGTTCAAGCCCGAAAAAATTTATAACGGTTTAACTCGTTATAAATTTTACAGTATCGCCCCCAAAATGTGAATATTAGCGAAAGGACTGATTGGGCCTAAAAGAAGCCCGCGTCCGTCGTAAAGCTTACCTCCTTTTATCAGGAAAAGACCATCGCCAAAAGACTCTAGTTCTGTCCCGGGCTTCGGCTTTAGCAAAATTCTTTTGCCAGCCGTTTCTACTTGGCAAACGCAGCCTCCTTTTTTAAGGAAAAGACCGTTGCCCAGAGCTTTTTGGACTCCCGTGCTAGCTAGGCCGGATAGAGCGCCAACTCCTAATGCTGGAAGTACCGTTTTCGCTAGCGCGGGCAACACTGCTGATGCTAATCCGGCCAACATTCCGAGAAAGCCTCCCTTGATATGGAGCTGGGGTGATTTAAATCTACGTGGTAATTATTTTTTCAAGATGAGAACGGCTTTTAAGGTGTTCGTGCTTGCGGAAATAATAACGTAGTATTCATCATAAGCGCAGTCGTAATGTCCGTTTCTTTCCATTTCGCGATGAATTACGTCGTTAATGTCAACAATGTCGTAACATCCCTCTGGAATAGTTATTTTAACCCACGAGTTTCCCCCATCGGGAGAGTAAGTAAAGATATTGTTGTCTCTGGTAATGTTTGGAAAAGAATAGTAGCCTACGTTTCGAGGTTAAGGAGCGCCATCTCATACTTTTTACCTTCAGCAAGCTGTATTTTAGGAGAAAAGTTAGTCGTAAATTCCGTTCTGTTGCTGCTAAATATAATTTGGAATGACTCTTTAGGCGCCGTATTTGCAGCCGTTTTTCTTGTGTTTTCGGCCGTTTCTTGTAATGACCTTTCCATTTTTTTCTATATATGGTAGAAAGTTTATGTTAGTTCGGGAAAATAAAAATTATCAAAGCCATTTCTGTACCTCCCACTGTTTATATCGCTACTCAGGTCTATAAGAATAAAACCAAAGGGTTTTTTCCACGATTTTTTTACACAGGTTTCTAAACTCTTCTTTGGGCATGTCTTGACTGATATGATCGTCGTAAATGTAGTTAGGCCTAATATCTTTTGTCCTTTGCGAAAACAGCACGATAAAATTAGCGTTTCCCCTAATGTTCTGTCTCGGGAGTTTAAAGTAGTTTTGAGAGAGATAAAAGCAGTCTACATTGTTATGTCTTCCTCGAACATAGTAAGCCTCGCATTTATTTTGTCTTTCCAACAACAAGTCGTCAAAGATTATCAGGTTCTTACTAGCAACCTTTAAAGCCCCAATAAAGTGCAAAATTAGAATTTTTTTATGCTTGAAAAAAGGCACGAATCTGTTAGATTTACTCTTATTTTGTCGCCAAGGGGATAGGGGCGTTCATTGCAACATCGGTTCATGTCACAGAACCATACAAAAAATCCTAATATTTTTTATCAATTCTCCCAAGTGACGTTGCCACGCTCTATTCGGAATCATTCTAGTGTCCTATTTGTAGACACCATGTGACCGATGACGTATTACACAGACGATGTACTTTCTCTCCTTAAAAAACGTTGCGAAACTTCGGTAAGTCTTTAATTTTCGTTAAATTACCAGCGCTCATCGTATCTAAGTTATTTGTATGCATTTGACTGGTAAATCGGAGTTGTGTTATCTTTATTTCGATCATGATATGCCTATTTCTTCTTGTCAAGAGTCGTCCAAATATCGAATGATATCTCGGCCTATAACACTTTCGGCCTATTACAATTTCGACTAGTAAGAAATTCGACGCATATACAAAATCGAATGACTACACAGGGTATAAAGGTTTGTAATATGAGCCATGGAGAATAAGTCAAACAAAATGTGGACATTTTATAACGAAGATCAGACTTTACATTATGTGCGATCTGATCTTGATCTTTGTAGGTAATGATAAAGTTAAGAACTTTGTGGTGTTTTTTTGGTCTGTAATTACTAGCGAATTTTGACCCGAGTTTAGCATCAGGTGGTGGACGTTATATATGGAAGGTCAGACCTCTTACTAGGTGCAATCTGATCTCGATCTATGCTGTCAACAAAGGATATTTCTCAACTTTCAAGAGTTTAGTAAAACACATCGCTTATAGATATTTTTACAGCTAGTTTTTGAAGACAGAGTTGATGTTACTTCATCAATCAAGTTATTGCATGCAGATGAACCATACTAATTTACTTTTCAAAATTATAGATACATATTCCAAAGCTGATAAATACATGTATTTCAAGTTGTTGAGTTCAAGACAATTGAAGACAAAAGTAGAAGGTTTACTAGTACTCAAGTAATATTTATCTACCACATTGTGATTAAGAAAAATATTTTTTATGTCATTTTTTACTGATCTCTTTTCTTTCCAATCTAAAAACAGTGTATCTTTTTAGGGTGTGATACAGAGAGACCAAGATGTTTGTTAACTGACAAATAGATATCCCAGTCTGGTGTTATATCTCTGCTGTACGACATTTTTATTTTTTCACAGATTTTAGCACAGTCCATGTCAACAGGTATTTGAATGATATTTAGATCTACATCTATTACACATTAATGTTAGAACTTTGAAGTCTATTATATTTCAAGCTTAGAAAGGATCAGCTGCTGAAGGGATAATTGATCAAATACAACTTTTTTACACCCTTGCCATAAATTTTTGAAAGGAGCAATTGTTTGCTACAAGCAACTGCTCCTTTCTCACATTTCTCCATTTAGATGATTTTTTTTGGGGGAGGAATATTCCCCAGTTGTCGGTTGTTTAAGGCCATTTTCAACATTATTTCAGTTTTATCACGGCAGCCAGTGCACCTGTCCATCCTTATCAAGAGTTTCTGTTTCCAGTACTTTGCATAATATCCCACTGGCTGTTTTTCCACATAATCATTGTCAATACACTGATTAGCATTGAGAAGGGAATGTATCCTGTTGCAATGACTATCATCAATCCTGGGAAAGAAATTGGCTGAGCTAGGGATTTGAAGCAGCAATCCCCCAATCTCAAGTCCTGTATGTGACTAGCTGCACCACCAGGGCTTTGCAGTAGTATTTCGTAAAAGTAATGTACTCTTGAGAGAGAAAAAGGCATGCCTTGGGGCTAAAACAAATTAAAGTCCAACTTTTAGTAAGCAAGCACAAAAGGTACACTCAAAAAAGTTGTTTTGAATTAAGCCAGCGCCAAAGAGACTCTCAAATTGTGTTGTTTTTTTACCCTGGAAAAGAAGGCTTTTGAAACATAATGAAAAAAGGTGAAAACCAACATTTTCTACTTCGAAAGGTGATTTTATCTTTTTAGACAAGTTCCGTCATTTGAGCCACATTCAATTTGTTGTTTGCAAATGCTTTCAATCTGGACAAGTTGGAAATTTTATCAGCTTGAAAAGAATTAGTATAAAGGTGGCCACCAGGGCAGGGTTTATTGTATAAAGAAATGAACACATCTTGTAAAATAGTTCTAGAGATACAATCTGAGAGTAGTAGATTAAAAATACATGTGTTTTTCAATCTAAATTTACTTGATTGATTGAATGGTGTTTAATGCCGCATTCAACATTATATCAGTCATTTCATTGCATCAGCTTGCTTGTTCATGTATACCCTGGGTTTTAATGGTACAAGGCTATGGCTCTGTAGTGTCATGTCCAAGGACACTCTTATGAAAAACCCATAGCTTCCAGTGAGGATCAAAGCTTGGACCTCCGGGCTATGAGTGCTACACTTTACCACTGAGCCAGGGAGACCTTATATAAATTTGTATTTCAGACTCAAAATACGAATGCAGTCTCAATGGCTGTGTAAGATACAAGGACATAGTTGTTAAATGGCCTCTTTAGGAGTTCATTTAACTCTACCAAACAACAAAATTTTGGACTAGTCCAAATTCAAAGTATTTGCATCCAAAAATTTAACTGTGGCTCAAATGATGGAATTTGTTTTTAATAGGGTAGAAAACATAGTGTGGAATCAAGAAAATGCTGGTTACCTGCATTTTCTCCTTTTCTCACAATGTTTCCAAAATGCCTGGAGATGCATTAAGCCCCCTTTTGCCCGAGCATGGCCCAGACATACTTTGCATTATTTAACTCTTTACCAAACAACAAAATTTTAGACTGAACCAAATTGAAAGCATTAATTTTGCAGACGACAAATTAAGCATTGCTAAACTGATGATTTCTCTTTTTGATAGGGTAGTAAACATTGTGGGAAAAGGAGAAAATGCTGGTTACCAGCATTTGCTTCTTTTCCCACAATTTTTTCAAAAGCCGTTTCTTTCTGGGTCGTTAAAAGTCGGGATTGTGTGGTAAAGAGTTAAAAAGAAATTTATGTTCTTGTCATTTCAGTGTCTCATTCTGGACAGAGTGACGTGACTTTTGAACAGTGTGGACAGGGAAAAAATCACTCACAGTTTATAGACAAATATGGACAATATTAGTGCATCTACTAACGTAAAAATATACCAGTAACATCGGAATGGACTATTGCAGTGATTGGTGATTGTAATTTTAGAAATTTTGGATCAAAATTGTGGATTTTGGAGGTTTCTTTCGGAACAATTTGAGTGAGCAGCCAGTGGCTTGAGAAGATTATTGTGTGAGGTACTTTAAAAAGTGCTTTTGTCGGTTTAACCCTTTACTAAACAATCTTGAGTTTTCACGACCCTAGAGATGAAGACTTGAAACCATTGTTGAAATTCTCTGGTTACCAGCATTTTTTTTTCATTTTTCCCATAATGTTTTCTATCCTTTCAAAGACAAATTTCAATACTTGAGTCCCATTTATCATCTGCAAATACTTTCAAGTCAAAGATTTTGTTGTTTGTCAAGAGTTAAAAACTATGTGCAGAAATGGGTTAACCATTTACCAGATGACAGATTTTGGACAAGTCCAAATTGGAAGTGTTTTTAGACAACTACATGTACTGTAATTCAGTGTGGGTAAAGGATTAGATTTGTCTTTGAAATGGTAGAAATCATTGAGAGAATAGAAGAAAATGCTGGTTACCAACATTTTCTCCTTCACCCACGAAGTTTCTAAAGCTATCTCCCTGGGGGTCATTAAAAGACGAGACTGTCTGCTAAAGGACCCATTGTATGCTTGATTTAAAAGCTTGAAAATAAGTAGATAGTGAAAACAATTGCAGTTTGCTCAAATATACTTTTTATTGGTCTCGAACTTTGTAAGATATGGTTTTATTTTAAAATTCATAAACATGAATTAAAACTGTAACCCTTTACCAAATGACAAAATTTTATGCTAGTCCATATTGAAAGCATTTGCAGTTGACAAAATAAATGTGACTCAGAAATTAAGATTCTTTTTGGGAAGGGAAGAAAACACTGTGGGAAAAGGAGAAAATGCTGGTTACCAGCATTTTCTCCTTTTCCTACAATGTTTTCAAAGGGCTTCTCTCTCAGGGCTGTTAAAAGCTGTGAGTGTGTGGTAAAGGCTTAAACTAGTTTAGTATCTTTCAATAATTTTCCTTTTAGTAATAAAAAACAATGGTCACAGAAATATCACACTCAACTCTTTACCACACAAACCCGGGTTTTAATGACCCTAAAAAGAAGAGGGCTTTTGTAAACATTGTGGGGAAAAGGAGAAAATGCTGGTAACCAGCATTTTCTCCTTTTCCCACAATGTTTTCTATTCTTTCCAAAACAAATTTCAATTTTTCCATCATATTTATTTTGTCGTCTGCAAGTGCTTTCAATTTGGACCAGTCTAAAATTTTGTTGTTTGGTAAAGAGTTAATCATTTTGGTAATCTTAATTCAATATTCTTCATGACTGGTGTAAAAACTTAATACTGGCTATCTGTATCTTGGGCAAAAATACTGTTCACGTAAAACTTTCCATCATAGAGCACCTAAGGTAGGAAGAGAAACAGAAACAAGTAAATGTATTTGACTGATATATGTCACAATGCAATAAATCTATTTTCAACAGTATTTCAACTGTATAGCAGTTGCTGTACACTTACTCATGTTCACTGGGTCAATAACTGATATCCCTTTACCACACAATCCCGACTTTTAACGACCCTGAGAAAGAAGCCTTTTGAAAACATTGTGGGAAAAGGAGAAAATGCTGGTAACCAGCATTTTCTTCTTTTCCCACAATATTTTCTACCCTTCCCAAAACAAATTTCCATTTTTCAGTCACATTTATTTTGTCGTCTGCAACTGCTTTCAATTTGGACCAGTCTAAAATTTTGTCGTTTGGTAAAGAGATATTACTGGCAATAAAGCTGGGGGAGGTCACTTTATGTAGGAAACTACCTATCAAGCTCCAGCTACATTTGAATTTTGAAGACGTTTTACAAATCATATTAACCAAAAGGCCATGGTGGGCTTGCAAGCATTTTCACGTCCTTTTTTATTAACTCTTAACCACACAATTCCAGGTTTAAACGAACCTATGGAAGATGCCTTCTGAAAACATTCCGGGAAAAGGAGAAAATGCTCGTTACTAGCATTTTCTCCTTTTCCCACTGTGTTTTCTACCCTACCAGAAACAAATTCAAATTTTGAGTCACATTTATTTTGTCGTCTGTAAATGCTTTCAATTTGGACCAATCTGAAATATTGCTGTGTGGTAAAGAGTTGAGTGTCATTGCAACAGAATTTGATCCTCTCAAACTCCTGAACATGATTTGGGTTTGCTCATGGGGGAAAACAGCCAGTGAATTTTAGAGAATTTGCTGAGAATTACTAGTATATGAAATAGAGGTAAAAGGCACATTATTAAATTTAAACCTTTTTCAAACAATCCAAGTTTTAACAACTCTTAGCAAGACAGCCTCTGCAAATATTGTGGGATAAAGAGAAAATTTTGGTACAATATAGCCTGTAGAGAAAGCAGAAAATGTTGGTAGCCTGCATTTTTTTCTTTTTTCCCCACACCGTTTTCTACCCTTCCAGAGAGACATTTATTGTGTTGAGTTACATGTACTTTTTCATCTGCAAATAGTTTCAAGTTAGACAAGACTAAAATGTTCTTCTCTTGTAAAGATTGGGTGTTTATTTGTTGGAGCATTTTGCACCACTTTGAACATTATTTCAGATTTTTATTCATGTCAGTGTGACAACTTATTACTGTCTTTTCTGTATTTCATCAGCACAAAGCTGGGGCTCTGCAATGTCTTGCCTAAGGACATTCCTTAACCCTTAAAGCCCTGGATTGATTGATTCTATGGTGTTTAATGCCATTTTCAACATTATTTCAGTTACATCGTGGCGGCCAGTGCACCTATCCTAGCGTTTCTTTTAGCAGTGCTTCGCACAGTATTCTTTCCAAGCCACTGGCTGCTTTTCCCACATAGCCATTGTCAAAACAATGGTCAGGGGTGAGAGAGGAATGAATCCTGTCGCAATGACTATCATCAATCAGCGGAAAGAAATGGGCCGCGCCGGGGATCGAACCAGCAACCTCCTATTCTCAAGTCCCTTACGCTACAGACTGAACTACAGGGTGCGGCTTAAAGCCCTGGAACCAACTTAAGTTGTTTTTGCAGACAAAAGTTGTGTTTGCAGACAGTGTAGATAAAGATCAGACTGCACATACATGTAACATGCAGTCTGATCTTAGATCTATACTGTCTACTACTATGAAACAAGTTTTGTCAAAATAAAGCAAAGCCCATACCGTTTTCTTACTTTCCAAGCAGGTACGCAACCCTTTACCAGTTCGTAAAATTTTAGAAATTGTTCAAATTGGAAACAATTGCAGATGAAAAATTGGATGTGGTAGCTCAAATGAAAAGCTTTGCTTCAAGAAGAATAGTATACATTATGAGAAAAGGAAAAAATACTGGTTATCAGCAATTCTGCTATTTCCAAAACGTTTCAAAAGCATTTTTCTTTGTTAAAATGATTAAATAATGCTTTACATAACAACTTGGATGTTTTGGTTAACCCTTTACCACACAATCCCAACTTTTAACGACCCTGGGAAAGAAGCCTTTTGAAAACATTGTGGAAAAAGGAGAAAATGCTGGTAACCAGCATTTTCTCCTTTTCCCACTATGTTTTCTACCCTTCCCAAAACAAATTTCAGTTTTTGAGTCCCATTTATCTTGTCATCTTCAAATGCTTTCAATTTGGAAATGTCCAAAATATTGTTGTTTGGTAAAGAGTAAGGGTTGAGGGCAAGCAATAGCTTCTAACATTGCTCTGTATGTATGAATATATATTTTATTTTGTCCACAAATTCTTCTTGTAAGACTATTGTGATGTACATGTATTTAAAATAATAAAATAATATTACACCATATTGCCTTGCTTGTTGCATGAAACATATCTGTCTTTGTAAGAGCTGTGTAATACAGGAGAACTGTGATGCCCTAAGTGACAAAACAAAATTCAGTTGCATAAGCAAAGCAGTAGCTTAATCAACTGTCTACCGGTATTTTGTCCAACAGCATATTTTCAAGAATTCTGCTCCATTTTCATCCTGGCCTATAATAAGGGTTTCATTCAAGATCTAGATGAGACAGCAAAAACTTCTTGCAGTATACCAGTAATATTGAATCTACACTGCTTCTTTATAGGTATAGCCCAGGTGGTGGGTAGAGGTGAATCCCTGAAACTGCAGTACATTGTTTTGAATTTTCATGACTTTACCAATCATGTAAATTTTGGAATTTGGCTACTGAAAATAAAAGTTGTTTTATCTGATTGAGACACAGTACCTGAAAAGAGGTCGCCAAATTCTGGATCTACTGGAATGGATTCACAATCATGACAGAGTCAGAAACCAAGGCTCATCTGCATCTGCATAGTCAGTATAATTCAGTATGTGTATCATCATGTAGGAGGATCCATTCACATTGGCCAGAGATGTGTAAAGTAATTCTCTCCATACTCTGGAATATCATTTACATATCATTTAACATACTGTGCTAGAAATATAGTGGTGTTTTACTCCACTTTCAACAGTATTTCAGTCATATCATGGCGACATCACACAAATTCATGTATTTACTGGGATTCACCAGTGCTAGGCTAGGGCTCTGAAGTGTCTTGCCCGAATACACACCCATGAAAATACCAGCCATTCGAACACCAGACCTAATAATGTGCAAATTCCCACTTTAACTTTTTACCCAATGACAAAAATTTAGACTTGTCCAAATTGAAAGCATTTGCAGACGGCAATTTAATGTGGGCCAAATGATAGAATTGGGTTTTGATAGGGGAGAAAATATTGTGGGAAAAGAAGAAAATGCTGGTTACCAGCATTTTCTCCTTTTCCTACAATGTTTTCAAAAGGCTTATTTCTCAGGGTTGTTAAAACTTGGGATTGTGTAATAAAGGGTTAACATACAATCCAGTGCTGTAATGACCCAGAGGCATAAAACTTTTGAGAACATTGTAGGAAACGGAGAAAATGCTGCTGGTGACTAGTATTTACCTTTAATTCAACAATTATTTCTCCTGTTTCAAATACAAATCATGTAGATCCAATACAAGCCATGTCGTCTGCAAATGGCTTCAATCTAGACAGATCCAAAATTTTGTCATCTGCCAAAAAAAAAATCACCAGGATTCCATTGATATCTGCACTGACCAGATTAGGGAAAGATAATTGGGTTCTACGTTCAAATTTGTGACACCCAAGAAATTCAGCCAAATTTTTAAAAAAATGGTGCAGATTTAATTCAGCACATTGAGTTTCAGTTGCATTTCTAAAGTTATAAACACACACACACACACACATATACACAAATAACAAATACTTAGCCTTGTCCAACACTAAGGCATTTGTGGAAAAACAAATATTTCTCAAATAATGAAATTTGTCTGTGATACAAGAAAAATACTGTGGAAATAGGAGAAAATGTCGGCTTCCAACTTTCTCTCCTATTTCCACCATGTTTTCAAAAGCATTTTTTCAATGTCGTAAAAACTAGGGATTGCTAGGTAAATTGCCAATCTCTGAATAACTATGCGTCGCGTATATCCGAGGTTCAGACTACATTCATGCACATTTAATCATTATCTGCATTCTTTGCATAGAAAATGGGTCAATCGGGTGCTGCGCAAAAATGAAAGATCATTTTCATCTCACAGGTGAACGGCGAGCGACAGTATAATTCATATATTACACACTGAGTAATAGTAAATTAGTGTGTAATATATGATTTATACTGTCACTCGCCGTTCACCTGTGTTTCATCTTACTAGCCGATATTCATTAACCCTTAAAGCCCTGGAACCGACTCTAAGTTGTTTTTACAGACAGTCTAGATCAAGATCAGACTGCACAAAATGTGCAGTCTGATCTTGGATCTACACTGTCTGCTAATATGTTACATTTTCTAATGGAGAAACCTTAAAATAGCAAAATTTCGGACTGTTTTTCCAGATTAAAAAGGTCCAAATCTTAATTTCAGCACTTAAAGGGTTAATCAAAAAGTGCTTACGTATCCTGTTCCAACAGTAAATGGGGAAATCAATACAGATATAGCGATAAATCTGTTTTTAACACAATAAATATAAGATGAACGTGCGGCTTACCGATTCAAGAATGCGAACTGAAATCCGCATCTGTTTTCAGACATTTCGCTCATTCTGTATATTTACACGGAGCTTCTTGTTCAAAACAAAAGAAACAAATCCTAAAATAGACACCCGTTTGTTCTTTGTGTGTCGCTCTTCGACAAAATTCGGTAAACGAACTTGGTTTTCTGTCGAATATGATTCTCACACCGTCACACCGTCCTCCATTTTGTTTTTCGTTTACCTTAGCTCCTAGGTATCACGTGGTGTACCTACGTCATCGTTATTGATGTAAACAAAAGTTAGAGATACCTGGTAGTATTTTCTGTAGTTTTGAAATTAATTCTTCTGCCAGCGAATGGAACTTTGACCAATCGCACATTAAGAGAGTGTCATCGTCATATTAATCTACATAGTTTTAAATGGTATGATTAAAATTTAACTTAATTTTTTACCCCGCATTGTTTACATTTGGACTTTATTGGGACTTTAAATCTCTAGGATCGGGCACGTCTTCGGCGTTTTCGTAAAAACTGCACTCTATGTTGGATTCTTCTTTTTGCCCATTTGCGCATTCCTCAAGCAAGGCCGAAGGAGACACACCCGATTCCATAATCTTATCGCGCATTTTAAACAATCGTAAAATGCTCTCTTTGGGCAGTTTTTCCTCAAAGGCTTTTTTAAGTATACGGTATTCCGGCTGAAAAGGCTCTTCCCAAAAACGGAAAGTTTTTCGTAATCCAACCACCCCGGTCTAAGTAAAAGATTAAGCAAAAGAGTAGTTTTTCCACAACCCGAGTTTCCCACGATAATACCTCGGATACTTCTCGGGAAAAGCGGGTTATTATTTCTGTCTCCTAACACCTCGTTCCACGAGTAGTCTTCTCTATCCATTTTAAATATAATCACATATATTTAAAATGCTATATTGCGTAAAGTGTAGAAAACGGAAACCTTAAACGACACGCCCGCCGTTTCTAGAAACGGGAAAAACATGGTAAAAGGGACGTGTGCCGTTTGCGGAATTACGAAGACGCAGTTCGTAAATAATGGTGGCTCTTTGCTAAACAGAGCAATTAATAACATGCCCTTCGAGATGCATCTTCCGGGGCATAATTTTACGGGGCCGGGCACAAAGCTTCAAAAAAGACTAAACCCGGATCTAACTCCTAAAGATTGGAGTAAGCCCGTGAACCGCGTTGACAAAGCTGCCTACCACCACGATCTTTGCTATCTAAAGCATAATGACACCAAGACCAGGAACAAGGTATGCGGTAAAAACATGCTAGAAGAAATGGAAGGTATTTATAATCCTACTCTAAAGGAAAAGACGGAAAGGTCTTTGGTAAGTAACCTAATTGGCGCCAAAAAAACGCTTTGGTATGGGATTTAAAAAAAAGACTGTAGCGGAAGAACTGCACAAACCCGTAAAGGGAAAGTTTAAGAGAAGGAGAGTAGAAGTTGGTGGTATAGATAAAATATGGGCCGCTGATTTGGTAGATATACAGGCTTTTTCTAAACTTAACCGCGGCGTAAGGTATCTTTTAGCGGTCATAGACGTTTTTCCAAATACGGTTGGTTGGTGCCACGAAAAGATAAAATGGGAAAGTCAGTCGCTGGCGCGTTAAAGACCATTTTTAAGGAAAGAAAGCCAGAAAAAATGAGAGTAGAAGTTGGTGGTATAGATAAAATATGGGCCGCTGATTTGGTAGATATACAGGCTTTTTCTAAACTTAACCGCGGCGTAAGGTATCTTTTAGCGGTCATAGACGTTTTTTCAAATACGGTTGGTTGGTGCCACGAAAAGATAAAATGGGAAAGTCAGTCGCTGGCGCGTTAAAGACCATTTTTAAGGAAAGAAAGCCAGAAAAAATGTGGGTGGACACGGGTCAAGAGTTTTACAACAAAGAGGTTAAAGACTTGGTTGAGTTGTATTCTACGGAGAATGAGGAAAAGTCTAGCGTCGTTGAGAGGTGGATTAGGACCATGAAGGAAAAGATGTGGAAATATTTTTCCGCAAACTCTACAAACGTTTACATAGATGCGCTTCCGAAGCTCTTTAAAGAATACAACAACGCGAGACATTCCTTCATTAAGATGACGCCCGTAAATGCGAGTAAAAAGAGCAACGAAAACAAAGTTTGGAGAAACCTTTATCCCGAACGATTCGAGATAAGAAAAGATATAAACCCCAAGTTTTCCGTTGGAAATAGGGTTAGAATAAATAAAAAGAAAAAGACCTTCGAGAAGGGCTACTCTACGAGATAGACTGAAGAGGTTTTTACTATCTCCGAGGTAAATCGCACTGTGCTGCAAACTTATAAAATCGAGGACCTTAGCGGAGAAGAAATAAAAGGCACCTTTTACGAGCCCGAGCTGCAAAAGACTGACCAAGATGTGTATAGTATAGAAAAAGTTATTAAGAAGGGAAAGAAAAAGTCTTTAGTAAAGTGGAAGGGGTATTCGGACGAGTTGAATTCCTGGGTTAACAACAGACATTGTAAATATAAAATGAGGCTTATTAAGATTGCCAGCGTAACTTTGCTCGACAAACCTTCAACTAATCTGCAGCTAGATTCTGCCGCGAGGGCATTAAACATACCTAACTTTAGGGGAGTATTTTTACGAGACGCACTACCTAAAAAACCTAAGGAGAAAGAATGCGGTATATTAAACCTAGACTATACTGGCGGGCCGGGAACTCATTGGATCGCTTGGCATAAAGATAAAAAAAGCAAACATTACTTCGACAGTTACGGTTTGGCTCCCCCGAAAGAGTTATTAAAGTACTTAAAAAGTCCTATTTACTACAACTCGGAATTTGGAAGAATAGTGAAAACGTCAGACTCTTCCGACGGCGTTTCTCTAGCCTACGTAAATAAAAACTTTATGCGCAAGTACGGAGAAAATACTTTAACGGGCTCCATTAACATGAGCGGAAATACGTTAACGAATGTCGCGGATCCCGTAAATTCCCACGATGTTGCGACAAAATCTTATATCGATGAGAGAACGGGAATGGTAAAGGAAAATGGAGCTTATATGGTTCTCGACCATATAAATATGGGGTTTAAAAAAATTAAAAAACCTAGGCGAGCCTACGGAACAGAACGAGGACGCCAATAAAAATTACGTAGATATTTTAAGAGGGCCTTTTTAAGTTCGAGAGGGGGAGATATTTTGCGGATAGAGATATAAGTATGAACAATCGCAGGTTGGAAGCTCTCCCCGATCCTATAAACCCACACGAAGTCGCCACTAAAAATTACGTGGATAACAACGATAAACCGTTTCTGTACACGGGTAGAGAATTTCTAGCTACTTATTCTATAATTATGGGCAATCGCAGGTTAGAGGGCGTTGGCATGCCTCTAGAAGACCAACAAACGGCAAATAAGAGGTACGTAGACGCGAGTGCTGCCGCAACTAAGGCCTACTTAGATGGTAATAAAATAATAGCGCCAACGCTTATTGGTCCTAAACCCATTATAAGCGTCCATGCTAAGGAAAAAGGAGGTTTAGAAAACGGCAATTACGAGTTTCTTCCGGTAATGGAAGCTCGGGAAGGGAGCACGGATTAGGAGGCTGCTGTATGGCAGCTCCGGGTAGAATTATAAGGGGGTCTTTAATGGCCGCCAGAGCGGCTAGTATTCTAAGAGAAGAGACAAAAGTTAACATAGTCGTAAACGGGGTCGAAAAGATCGACTACTCCATACTGAAAAAGAGAGGAGAAGGCTGCAGTTGCGTAGTCTTTCCTCAGCCTCTAGAAATAAAGCAATGCGACGTCATAAACTTTATAACTAGATCTGATAACCCCGACGCGAGAAACGCCTATGTGTCGTTACTGATAGAGTTGGACTTGTAAAATTTATAACCTTAGACGGGTTATAAATTTAGTCTTCTTCCTCAATGTCTGAAACAGCATCGCTCTTATCGGAACCCTCATCTTTGTCTTCTTTGTCAGAACCTTCATCTTCGTCTTCTTTATCGGAATCTTCGTCTTTTCCAACAGAAGCTAGGTCTTTTTCTGTAAGATTTGGAATAGCAACTGCAGCCGGGATTACGGCTTCGACTTTCTTTATTTTATAAGCGCTGCAAAGATCTATTCGTATTAGGGCATGTTCTGAGCTGACAAAGATATCCTATATATATGCAAAAGTCCAATCAGTTTACATTTCTCATCTAAGTAAGAAAGAGGGTTTACTTCTTTCACCTTTACCCTGTAAAATTTAGTGTTTATTTTTACCTTTTTACCATCTTTTTGGCCTAAAAGTTTTGGACGCAGATATGGGGGTGTAGTTTCTTCTTCGCACCTTAGGATTTTTAGGTCCTTGCGGTCTTTAAGTTTCCTTAGATCCTTTTTTGGTACTTTTTGCTGTATAAAATCTGTAATATTTTCTAAAACTTCTTTAAACTTGGTATCTTCATGAGTTGGATTTTCTTGGTTGTAAGATATAATGACATATTGTAGGTTCTTCCGTCAAACGTTTTAACGCCATAAGAGAATAAAAATGGAGTAAGAAGAAATAGTGGTTTGCCACCATCAGGATAATTATGTAAAATCTTTACTGAATTAGAACCGTATTTAGGATGTGTGTATATTTTTTCATCAAGACTTAGATTTTTTTGATTAAAGTCTTCTGGTTTTATAAAAGATTGTACTGAATCCATGTCTTTTTTTTTTTTTTTTTTTAATTGCAATATATTTTTTTAAGTTACTTTTTCATAAGGACCTCGTTTAAGAATGAAAATGCCTTCTTAAAATATGGCTCTCTATACGTCAGTAGTCCACATTCTATCGGTTCCCATAAGTAACTTTCTTTGTCGCGAGGCAGGAAAAATAATCGTGTCTCCGTTCCTAGTGGTTTTCGCGATCAAGGCGGGCAGAACTAAGTACGCGAAAGAGTTTGAGGAGATTAATGTAAACTTGGGCGGTGATCCGCCCCGCGAAACTATCAAACGCGTTGGCGAGATAATGTTTAGAGAAAATATTTCCATAGGATCGTTCGTAAGTTTCTACCTTTTTGCGGAAAAGTTGGGCCAGCCCCAACACGCCTTTAAAATATTTCTCAGATCCCTAGGAAAAAGAATCTTAGATTATTTTTAAAACCGGCGATAGTTTTAAAAAATACGATGAGCGTGTTTCGAAGCCGAGAACACGAGATAACCACAGAAGAGGTAAACAAGATAGCGTTAAGTTCCGCTGACGATGAGCGGTTTATTCTGGAGGATAGGGTAAATACTCTAGCTTTAGGACATAAAAGTATCCCGCAAAATTTATAACTTTTTAAACGAGTTATACATTTTTTTACACGGTCTTCTAACGCGCTCCGATGTAAGGGAAAAAAAATATCGAACTCGTTAGATATTTTGGAACGACTCCGCCGGAAATTGGGAGCCCGTTTGGGAGTCGGCGAGTACAGTTTTTAGGATTTTTCCTATTTATAGCCTATTTGGCGGAGACTCTCAACTTTTTTAGACCCTTGGCGAGGGGGTTCAAACTTTTTTAGACCTTTGGCGAAAAATATGGTCTAGTTGTCAAAGAATATAGCCCAGGTAGCGGAGATATATGGTCTAAGGGGCGGAGAACATACATATTATACACTACTCGTTAGATCAATCTCTACTGACATTCTTGTACCATATTTCCATCAGTCTTAACATATGAAGAGCTATCATCTCTCTAACTTCAATTAAAAACTGGTCTCTATCAATCACAGAAATACCAGATCCTAAATCTCAGTCAAGTTTATGAATCGGACAAGTTGGAATAAAAATTAGGTAATTAAGTTAAATCTTTGAAACACCATGTGCACATTTACAAGCCACCATTTCCGTCCAATTCTTGTGTCAACTGGTCAGAATGTTGGTCTTAAGGTATGGCCATCCTAACTGGTTCTCTGCGATCTCGTTACTTTCCGTCCGATCTCGACATTTTCCGTAAGATATCGTAACTATTTCGGCAGTATCGAAAGTATAACGGAAACGGGGATCTGGTTCCTCGCTTTATATTTGGAGGTATTGATAAAAAGCAGGACCAGAATTCCAAAATGGCGTCCCGTGACAGTTTTTGGGTCATCAAAAGCAAGAAGAAAAGAGTTTTTGACAAGATGATCCGCTTAGATCACAACTATGCCGATATTTCTTGAGACTGTATTGGATAAAGTTCATAAATAACCAAGGAAGTAATTATCATGCACAAATACCAAAGACAGTAAGTCGTGACATGGAAGGATGGGAGACGAATTCTTGAACTTGGTGTTTTACTTCAGAAATAGCAATTGTGCTCGTGTACAATGGGACCTCGCTTTTTACGATGTTGTCCAATGTTGTTGTGGAATTACGAAAGGACCTTGGAGGGAATCTGCATTTAAGATTTGAGAACATTGATTTTAGATTTGTTAATTTCATCCAAAAATAAAGTCACATTGACTCTTTAGAATCAAACTGGAAGTCACGGAGGGGAAATATGAACCATCAGATCTCCATAGTTCCCTACAGACAGTAAATAGTTAATCATGTTGCTTACTGGAAAATTCATAGATTGAAAAAGACTGTCCAGCCAACACTAAACTGAGGGTATGTATGTTACACTGCTAGCCCCCATGAGGCTTGATTACCCCTTTACCAACAATCCTTTGTTTTAACGGCCATGTGCAAGAAGGCCTTTGAAATCACAAGAATAAAAGAAAATGCTGGTAACCAGCATTATCTTCTTTTTCCACAATGTTTTGTACATGTATATCAAAGACAGAAATCATCATTTAATCTACATTTATCATTTGAATTTGGTTGACTCTCGTAATGTTGTTTGTGTAAGATTGGGCTGTAGTAAAGAGTTAAAAACTGAAAATATGACTGAATAACTGGAAAACATGTTTACCGTCACATAAATTACATGCTATTTTAGATAATTTTACTGCGATTTTAAATTCTTTCCATAATTTTATAAATTTTTAATATCTAAAATCAATTGCAGACGATCGTTCTTTAGTTGTTGAGAGAAAACATTGTGGGAAAATGAGAAATTTCTTGTTACAGGCGATTTCTCATTTTTCACAATTTTTTCAAGATTATTGATGATGCAGACACTTAAAAACATATTCTTTTTAAGGTATAGGGCAGAATAAAGGAAACTTTTGTTTGTTAAATGTATTAACTTTAACGGGCTGTTTATACGGTAGTGAAAACCCTTGTTTTGAAACAAATAGGTTTTGTGGTAAATTTTGCATGTTTTATTTTTTTTAATTTTAGCAATAAGAGATAGCATTGGAGATCTGTAAAGACGAATAATTACCCTGAATGTCAAGCCCATTCTAAAAGCAACCCTCCAAAGAATGGAACGCAGAGCAGGCCAGTTTGTGGCTCCAACATACGTGGTTTCTACCTTGAAACTACTGATTTAAGTATGTAAATTTCCTATGTATACGGATACCAATTTGATATATTTACTACCTGTCATGTTGGAAGGTAACATGGGAATACTGTCAATCACTCAACCTGTACAAATTATTGTTCATGCTATTGTAAGCCAGTAAGAGATAACGATTTTAGAATTACTGCACAGTAAAGTAGAAAGACCTTCAATATCGGCCAGATAAAAAGGGTTTCCACCCTTGTCAGGCTTCACTGACTGTAGACTGACCACAGTTGATGCTTTTCACAGATCCCAGATGGTACCATTTAGAGTGAAGGGTCACATTTGTTTTGTGTGCCTAAAATTAGTTTTTCTTATTCTTCTTTCTGGCCTAATGCATATGTTCATCATAAAGACAATAAATATACCCCAATCAAAATGAATGTTTTCTGTGGTATACTTGGTCAGCATGTCTGTCCATGTCTGTCTATGAACAAAGACAAGTATTTTTCTGCTGTAAAATACAGTTTTGTTGCCATTGAATTGAACTTTGAAGATACATTTATCACGAATTGAATGAAGTTGTGCAAAACTTTTATGAAATTGCCTGGTGCCATGAATTCCACATCATATCTTGTTTCTCATTTATTCTAACTCTATTGCAGATGTCCAGATCTAGTCACTTACAATCCCAAATTATACTGACCCTGACAAAAAAGTTTCTGCAAAAGGAGAGAATGCTGGTAACAAGCATGTCTTCTTTTTCCACAATGTTTTCTACCCTTCCTAAGGAAAATTTCATTGTTTGAGCCTGATTAATCTTGTTGTCCGCAAATGCTCTAGATTTGGACAAGTCTTTAACTTTGACCCCTGCTAAAGAGTAATGAATTTATATATCAATTTTTCAGTCAGAGGACATGAACTGCCACATATAACGGATAGCAGGACAAGAGGTGCAACCAGGGTTTATGTATAATCGCAATTTAGTACTAGAGATACAAATCACACCACCAGCCCAAAGGATAACAAATACCTGTGTGCAGGAATAAGCCGGACAGCTTGCTAACAGCATTCCTGTGGAAAGTGTTCAAATCAAACCAGCTTTGACTGGATTGGGTAACCGGTCAACTCTTTACCAAAGGAAAAAAATTCAGACTCGTCCAAATTGAAAGAATTTGCATATGGCAAAATAAAGTTGGATTAGATGTTGAGATCTGTCTTTGATAGTGCAGAAAACATAGTGTGAAGAGTAGAAAATCCTGGTTACCAGCATTTTGAAGAAAATGCTGGTTACCAGCATTTTCTCTGGTTACCAGCATTTTCTCCTTTTACCACAATGATTTCAGCAGCTTTCTTTCCCAGAGTCGGTAAAAGATGGGATTGTGTGGTAAAGGGTTAAAGTTCTGTCAGAGTATAATATTAGTGGCTCATAACAGGAGAAGGTTTGATTTTGTTGTGCTTACATCAGCACTTACTAATTGGGGGCTTATTGATGAATTTGTGTGTGTTGTTCTTGCTCTCACCAACTCCTTGCCAGCTTTTCAGTGTCATCAAAGACCAAGATGTTATAAACAGATCTTGCGTAAAACATACTCAGTACGGAGTATAATACTCATAATGCTGAACATGATGTCAAATGTTTACCATCACTAAGCAACCATTGTGTTAAAATTTAGAAAAAAAATGTTTTGTACATAAAAAGCTTTCTGCCTACAGATATTATGTTGACAATGCTAAGGAATGAAGACGAAAAATGCTTAAGTTGACGATGCTAAAGAATGAAGAAGAAAAAACTTGCCAAGTTTGTATATCCTACAGTGGTGTTGGCGAAATGTGCACAGCAGAAAATATTACAAGTTCAGGACAAAATTATTTACATTTAAAAACTATTTTAGAGAAATATAGAAGATGGATTGTGTAACATTTTCCAAATGAAAAATAGTCCAGGACAACGAAGAGTTACAATTGTCATAAAAAATCTAGAAATAGATATTCCAAAACTAACAAGGCACTTTGAAAATGGAATATAAGTATCTAAAATCTTGAGTCCAACCTCCTTAGCCTTTTACAACAAAATCCCTACTTTTTACAACCCTGAAGAAGAAACCTTTGGAAAACATCGTGGGAAAAGGAGAAAATGCCGGTAACTAGCATTTTTTCCTTTTCCCACAATGTTTTCTATCTATTCTAATACTATCATTTGAAAAATATTTGAAATGTCATAGATGAATTTGTTAAATATGGGCTAGTCCAAAATTTTGCAGTGTGGAAAAGGGTTAACCCTTTACCACACAATCCCGAATTTTAACGACCCTGAGCAGAAAGGCTTTTGAAAATGTTGTGAGAAAAAGAGAAAATGCTGGTAACCAGCATTATGTCTTCTCCCCACAATGATTTCTACCCTTATAAAGGCGAGTTTCTATTTTTGAGTTGCAATTATGTTGTCGTCTGCAAGAGCTTATAGTTTGGCCTAGTCTAAAATTTTGTTGTTTGGTAAAAGGTTAAATCAGCCGTCTTTTGACTAACAACCTCTCTTTAACAATATGATTTGTATGCTCTGTGCATTGTACCTAAAGAGCGTTGTTCTTGAGGGATTCAACTGTTTATCTACCTTAATTTTTGTCTGCAGGCGCTTTCAATATGGAGTCTAAATTTGTCATTTGGTAAAGGGTTAAATGATTGATTTTAGTAAAGTACTTATTATGTTTCATTTTCTTGCTAAGGTTATTATTGTGTTCGATAAACGTTGATTATATAATAAAATGTAATGATATTAATTTCATTCATAAAGTTTCAGACTTCGACTACCCAATTATCTGAAAAATAGTTGCCTAAAATTTCACTAGTACTTGTTTTTAATGTCAGGTATTTTTCAAGTTGGTTGGTAAAAGTTATTTTCTTTGATTTTATTTTATCATAATATTGTCAAGCAAAACTTTTATATCAGTTTTAGGGGTTGCATTTCTTATTTGAATTCAAAATAGCACCTCTTTTACATCCTTCATTTTCGGACATTGGAAAAAATGAGCGTTTAATACTGTGGGGTGCACATGTTAATGTGGCAATATCTTATACCTATACTGGCAATGGCTATTTTATTACATATATTTGTAACGACAATCATATTGGTGATAATAAAAACATAAAAATAGACTGTTTTCATTATTCTTTGTTGAGAATAAAAAAGAATGTACAATTTGGGTGGTGGTGGCCATATTGGAATTTTGAAAGTGGGGGGGTTTACAGAAACTTAATTTTCTTGAAAACGATACGGTGAAATTCTTTCATATTTCACATTTTCATGTCTAATACACTACTCTAATACCCTATACTAATTAAACACTTGTATTTAAAGGTTGGTGTTAGGATGGTCATACCTTAATAATATTTCACTTGAAATTGAAGACGGGTCACTGAAAAGCCATGTGTATATTCAAGAGGTCACGTATTCAGTACAATACTCATGGAAGTCTGTCAGAATGTTAGTCTTCGTGATATCACGGTTGAGAATGAAAAAGAGTTACGTCGAATAAAAAGTAGGTGACTGGGTCAAATCTACTTCAAATCCTGCAGGCCACATTTTCAGTCCAGTACTCCTGAAAATTGGTCAGAATGCTTGTCTTGATAATACCTTTGACAAGTTTGAAAAAGAGTTACATTTGGTCAAAAACACTGGGACTTTGTGTTTTATTTTGGAGGCCATATTTTCAATCCAATACTCATGAAAATATCGAAATGTATTTGTTGATAATATCTCAAGTCAAGTTCCAAAACTGTTATCATGGGATCAAAAAGTAGGTTACTGGGACAAATCTTTGAAAAAAAACATCATTTACACTCAAGAGGTCACATTTTCAGTCCTGTGCTTGTAAAAATTAGTATTGTCTGTCTTGCCAATATCCAAAAGGAGTTCGAAATGAAAAAGAGTTACGTCGAATAAAAAGTAGGTGACTGGGTCAAATCTACTTCAAATCCTGCAGGCCACATTTTCAGTCCAGTTCTCCTGAAAATTGGTCAGAATGCTTGTCTTGATAATACCTTTGACAAGTTTGAAAAAGAGTTACATTTGGTCAAAAACACTGGGACTTTGTGTTTTATTTTGGAGGCCATATTTTCAATCCAATACTCATGAAAGTATCGAAATGTATTTGTTGATAATATCTCAAGTCAAGTTCCAAAACTGTTATCATGGGATCAAAAAGTAGGTTACTGGGACAAATCTTTGAAAAAAAACATCATTTACACTCAAGAGGTCACATTTTCAGTCCTGTGCTTGTAAAAATTAGTATTGTCTGTCTTGCCAATATCCAAAAGGAGTTCGAAATTTGGTTACATAAGTACAAAAATTAGGTCATTAGGACAAGTATTTTAGAAATTTCATTTACCCTCCTAAAGGCCACATTTTCTTTCCAACACTCAGGAGCATAATTGTGTTTCTAATATCTGAGACAAGTTCGAAATTAAGTATGTCTGTCGGACAAATCTGTACAGGCCACATTATCACTCTGCTAATCGAGCTTGGTGAAAAGTGTATGTCTTTATGAGAGAGAGTTTTGAAAGTTGGTCAACCTCGTAGTAAACTTAGTCACTAGGTCATATCGCAGGAACATTGACCATAGTGCTTATTGCATATCGCACATTGAAATATGTAGTAGGATAACGACTTGTACCCTAAACACACACACACACACACATTATATGTGTGTGTGTGTGTGTGTGTGAACAAATCTTTCAAATCTTTCGTCCAAGTCCTTTGTCTCCTCCAAATCTTTTGCCGAAAAAAGGCCATCAGAAATACAACCCGAAGAACAACGGAAAGTCAGAGAGCATTCAGTAAGAAAAGATTTTGAGACCAAAATCGAGCTTCAATTCCTGAGGTCAGAATAGCACAGAGAGAGGTACCGAACAATCGACGCATCGATTTACGACATAATAACTAACAAAGCACAGGGAGAGGCAGCCAACCCCCTAAAACAATGTTGGAGTGAATAAATCCCTAGAAACGAAGCCATTTCCCAGCGCGGATGGAAAAAGAATGAATGTTGGCTTACAGAGTATGAAGAATCCTTCAAATTAGAAATCAAAAATAGAAGCCCTTTCTTCAAAATTAAGGATGAAAACCAATACACTACCAGACCGTTACTTTCGAATAAACAATTACCTGCAATTCGACCGATAACATCACAACTTATATCAACTACTAACTTGACGCAGTACCGACAGACCAACCAAAGGCAATTCTCTGGACAGACAACAAACAACCCAAAATAACCCACCAACCGATTCTAATAGATTACACGACAGCGTAAAAAAAAAACATTGTAAAAACAAATTATTTTACAAATAGCGTTATTGACGAGTCTGACAATAAACCTTTTTTTTTTTAGATCCCAGCGAGAGCACATCACTCCTAACTGAAACTGCTTACCTTTTTGTAAAGGTGTATGTACGTAATAGCTGAAAATTTTGTACATGCGGTGTAGAATTTATACGTGAATTACGCACCTCAGTACATTATTGGGTACCATGCATGATGGATAGCAGTTATCTAAATAATTGGAATTAACGTGTAATCTTGTTTTATATATATATATTACGTAAAAAAATAAAGAATCATTTTTTCAACAAAATGAAAAGCAATGAAGAAAGGATGTAATTTTGGATCGAGGTTATTTTACACTATGTTTCTTCATATTGAGCCACAGCCACACACACAAACGCACACACGCACACAAAGAGTTGAGATATTTATTTTACAGTTCCCCCTTTTTCATGTATTTCTCGTTTGAAATGTCTTACCGTAGAGAAAGGAAAGATATATTTAAGCTCTGTCTCAGCATTGTATATTGTTTGCTAAGACCTTTGTATATTTCTTTTCAAATCTTCTTCTTGTTATTAATACTCTAGAATAGGTCCATGTCCGCGTTTCTACACCCTCGTCGATATAAATATAATCATTCAACACATTTTTATACCATTTTTTTTTTCTTTTTAACAGGAATTGCTAGTTATCCTGTGCTGTATAATTGGTGAGTTTTTCTCTGATTGGTGAGTTTTTTTTAAATAATTTCCTTAAAGAAAAACACGTTATCATTAAAAAAGGGTAAATATGGTTCATAACTTTATCGTTTCTTATCTCTCTTTCTCTCTCTCAAGAAGAAAGCAGGCAGTAACGTAGAGGAGGCCATTCCCTAAGCGAGTGAACGCTAATATTTCTTTAAGTTCCAGCCTTTACTGAAAACAGGCTTTCACCTTGTGTTTCTATGGTTTATACCAAACCTATTATGGACTCGATGAGTGTAATTGGTGTTAGGCATGTGTTAAATTATAATTCATATTGCATGTTATGTGGCAAAGAAGACAACATGCAGAGATGGAACCAGTTCATACTCAACGGGACCAATCTATACAAAGGAATGCAGATAATGGAACATTTTTCATTCCACTGTTATTGTTAAAAAAAGAATTTCACAAGCGTATGGATGGACATAATCTAAATAATTTTTCAAAATTTGGGTTGTTTTGAAGTTTAACGCCGTTTAAACAGTTAAGATCATATCAAGGCGGCCACTGCACCTGCGCATGTGTTTCCTGGCTTTCTCACATCAGTACTAATACAACTTTCTTTCCAAGCCTCTGATTACTTACTTACATTTATCAGAGTTGAGAAGCGAAAAATCGCCGGAAAGAAAGTTTGCCGCAACCGGGTATCAAACCTGCAACCACCAGTTCACGAATCAGATACGCTAAACACTGAGCTACCCGTCTGGAAAGTTTAATAGGAAGAAATAAGGGAAAGATAATGCTCTTTTGCCGTATGTGTTTCTTTTTGTAACCATTTGTTAAAACTCATTTAACAATAATGGCATTAGTAAGCCAGTGAAATGTCAAAAGTGAAAATACTGGATTATTCTCTTTCATGCACTATTACACAAAGCTGCTGGCCGATTTTCGCAATGGATTATCTATGGATATGGATAAGTTCCTTTTTCGCTTTGCATCATGTTGTATTTTGTTTTTAATGTGCATCTACTCAGAATCTTAACTAATTTACAACAAATCGATCGACAATTAAAAGCAACTGTCAATCGCAACATCCCTCGTGTAATTTATGTCAATCAGATGACATTCATTCAAAGGAAAATGGTGGACAGTGGAAGAAACTAGTTAAATACATTAATAATTCGTACTTCTAAGATGATGTAAAATGTGGCATCTAATGTGACCATGGTTTTAAAAAGCTTCCAAGATACTAGCGATGTTACAAAGACGAGGTAGAATGATTAGAAATTCATCAGTGTTTCTTTTTTCCTGTGGACCTGAAGGTTACAGGCCTTGCTCCTAATCACATATAGCAAGATGCCTATTTCCGTTATATTGTCTTTACTGTTTTACCTTTAGCTATGTAAGCACTTTAAAATGAGAACATGGACACTCTTTTATATTTCATCAGCTTGAAAAAATAGTTCTGCAGACTGCTTCTGTATTTGTCGGCTCCCTGGCCAAATTGATATATATGCTGATGAAGTGTCAAGTACAACCACTACGGAGGCATTATTACCACTTGATGTTTTGCCTTTTAAGGAACTTTGAATGATTTTAAGCCATCGATAATAATTATATTCAAACTTTACGCCAGCAATCCCGGGTTGATCAAGTAATCCAAAATTATTTTTGTTTACAGTATAGCCAATTCTTGGCGAGAGATCATCGCAACAGTATTCATTCCTCTCTCACCGCTGACCATTGTTTCGACGATGGTTATGTGGGAAAGCAGCCAGTGGCTTGGAAATAATATTGTGCGGAGTACAGGTAAAAGAAACTCCAGGAAAGCATGGTTAGGTGCACTGGCCGTGATATAACTGAAATAATGTTGAAAACGGCGTTAAACACCATACAATCAATCAATCAATCTTGGTGACTGACTTGTACGGTTGCGGACAAGTCGCCGCAAGGAAATTGTCTTGGCACGTATGAAACTCTCTCATCTTCTCAAAGGAGAGGGAGTACCACTATGTATTTCCTATAATGCGTCTCCACCTGTTTTAAACATGTACTAGTAGATTGCATGACCATACACCTACCAGGGGAAGTATGTTTTAACGTTGACAATGAACACTTCCTTTTACACTGGTATTTCTTTTTTTTTTTTTTTTTTTTAATTTCTGGAAGATAAAAATGTCTTTTATGTTTAAAACAAGTTAAGGTTCTGATATTTAAGACTATTATGTCTACTGTATTGTTTGTTCTTCAATGTTCCAATCAATGTCTCACCGCTGACCATTGTTTCGACGATGGTTATGTGGGAAAGCAGCCAGTGGCTTGGAAAGAATATTGTGCGGAGTACTGGTAAAAGAAACTCCAGGAAAGCATGGATAGGTGCACTGGCCGCCGCGATGTAACTGAAATAATGTTGAAAACGGCGTTAAACACCATACAATCTATCAATCAATCAATCCAATCAATGCTTTTTGAATTTTTATTAGTATGTAATTCGAGCGCTCTAATGCAAAACATATATTGTAAGTACGTCCAATATGACCTTCGATGTCGATGGGTCGTAACACTTCATTCTTTCCAGGAGATATAGACAGAGGAGACTGGGGGCTTAAAAATTAAATTTTATTTTCTGATGTATTTTTTAGCAAAACGAATGGACGTCGGAAATATCTCGTATTTTCTGTATACTGCTCAGATTATAACGAAAGAATCTCGAAATGTGAGATATTAAGATGACCTTTTACAGCACACATCATTTTAATTTACCATATTTAGAGTCCCAAATATCGATATTTGCCCGGAAGAGTAGTCTGACGAAGTCCTTTCTCATAAAGCAACTCGTTTACTTTAAAATCAATACGAATGTGTGAAACAAAAAGGTCATTTAACATGCTTGGGTACAATACTGAATTCAGCTGGATTCGTGCACAGCAGAACCAGTCTATATTTTGGAAGAGGCTGTCGCCTCTCCAAAATATAGACTGGTTCTGCAGTGTACTTATCCAATAGAATACAATATTGTACCCAAGCATGTTAAATAACCTCGTATTGACCGGACGAGTGTATTTTTTACGATATTAAGTAGATTTAATGTATACTTAAGACGTCAGTATTTCCTCATAACAAAATGCTGTCAAAATGTCGCTGTCAGAGGTAAAGAATAGTTTTGCCCTGCTGACAAAAGACATGGAGAGATTAACAACCGATAAGGATTCTTGCAATACAAAGAAAGCTGCGCCTTTGTCCATAGTCTGGATAACCTGCCCCTAACACTACGTTATCAGGTCAGGCAAAGCGAAATAATGGCGGCCTCAAACGTTGCCCTATATGCTTTTCTGTTTTCCCAATTTCAAGTGATCCAGTTTGATTAATGAAGAAAATGAGACCAGTCTTGTACAAAACATACATTACCGTATCACGTTGCTTGTTTTTGAGATTCTGAAATGGGCAAATGCCACAAATTGCAGATATGACCTGAGAGGTAAGAGAGGTAGCAATTCGAAACCGGTTCCCTTGTTGCATCCGACACAACGTGACTGTTATGGCGTGTCGCATTACCATAATGAAGTAGAGTCCCAGACCTGAGAAGTTGTGGGCGCTTTCTCTATTCAAAATTTCATGGCCATCGATTTGGAATCGGCGTTTTTTGACAGTGAATGCGAGGAAGGATGTTTGCGCTTCTGAACTCTGTTGTTTACCTTATGTCTAAAAACAATGTATCAAAATACAATGTAACCACGTAACCACACAATTAAGAATTTATCACCCCTGTTGTTGTACTGTTGACAGTATTCACGGCAGCTTTTGATCCTTACTGCCATTTAGTCAAAAAGCATCAAAATGGGAAAACCAATCGTCAGTGGAATTCAATCTGGATAAATACGAAGTTATAAGAGTTTCAAGAAGAAAAATCCCACCATATATCCATTAAGGACATACGCCACATTTTTTTTCCTATGGACAGATTGTTTTCATTGTCGCTCAGATGATGATATAATGTATGGGGAGAAAAAAAATGAAAAGAAAATCACACGTTGCAGAGCAAAATACAAAGATACAGTTCTTCAAAGGGGATAATTCCCGTCAAAATGACAAAAAAAATGTTCTTAAAGTAAAATACTGCTCAAGTAAAATAATACTTTTAGAATGTGCTGCTTGCCAAAAGTAAAAAGAGTTAATCGAAAGAATTAAGGCACTAGACAGATTACAGTGGCAATTAGAAATTGTCAACAAAAACTTATTTTCTGATCAGTTTTTGCAATAATAACAATTTCTGTGGACATTATAGCCTGAAATACGTTGCAATATTGTACCTGGTAATATATGTGTTCCATACCTTAAGATCTTTATTGTGTGTAAGATATATTCATCGTGTACAAAAATATTTGTGGAGTAAAAGAAAATATTTAATGTCTCTAAAATATTTTTATTGTGTAAAGAAATATTTATTCTGTATAACACACACATACAAACATATATATCGTAGAAAAATATTGATCGAGTACAAAATTTATTTTCTGTGTATGAAAATATTTATTGTGAATAAAAATATATTTATTGTGTATGAAATTATTTATTGTCAATAAACAATATATTTATTCACAAAGATAGAATTATTGTGCATAGAAATATATTTATTTGCAAAATGAATATTTTCTGCATATAGAACTATATATGTTCTCGAAAATATTAATGCGCAAGTGTAAAATTTATTTGCTGAAAAAATATATATGGCGCGGGGGTCGGTCTCTCACGCCGGAGGTACCAAGTTTGAACCATTCAATGGACGGGGTCAATTTTTGGAGTTCTCACATGACGCTGCGACTAGTTAATGTTTGATCAAAGCTATGATCTAGTGTGATACATGTATCTCTATTCTGTGGTACACTTGTATAACTATAGTTGTAAACGAAAAAGTGTTCATTAAACTAAGGTTATATCAAAATGTGTCAAACAGGTTTGTGAGCAGCATGCATACTTAGGCGCAATGTACGAGAGAAAGTACGGTGCAATAAGTGTTCTTTGGGATACAGCTAAATGCCATTACCTCAAATCCAAGAAGGTTAACCTGTCAGTCATTTGTGATCGGGTGATCGGATAGAACGTGAACCAGTGCCTGTATCGAAATATTTTCATAAAAAAAAAAAATTAAAAAAAAAATTGGAATGTTTAATGTTTTTGAAAGTAACCTTCTTTGCACTTATTCATTCTTGATTTCCACGCGCTAAACACGTGCGCGAGCGCGTCACATGACATTACTCAAGGACCTGGTCCTACCGAGGGTTAGCTCCTCTCTGTTCTGGTAGTTCGTGCCACAAAGAGAATCTTTCAAAACAGGAACTAGTGAGAGGTCACAAGGGGTCAGGACTGAATTATAGGGCACATCACTATTTGTTAAAATGTGAAAACAATATTTGTATTGTGGGCCAGAGGCCTTATTACACTAATAAATATATTGCATTGTATTGTGCTGTATTGTATTTTATTGTATTGTATTGTATTGTATTGTATAGGGAGGGTTGGCTAGTGTTTCTGTGTTTAGTTTTTGCAAAATTTCCTGTGGTTTTGTGAGCTAGGACGTCACTCCGCAAGACTTCTGGCTGTTTTTTGCGTATGGTGTTTGTGAATTTTATTTGAATGTTGAGGGCATAAAACTCAGCATTGACTGTAGTATGTATAGATACAGCGTGATTCAGAAGGAAAAAGGGCGAATAGAAAACCATGATGTACATACCTTTACCAAGTGAGTTAGAAAGTTTGGCTTTAATAGCGGAAGGCGATGCTGGGTGTTTACATACACTGCTTTGTTGGTTAAATTCAGTCTCGTTAATGTGTATGGATGTTTCATCACATGTTACAATACGATCAGTAAAGATTGACCCGTCTACCCTAACGCGTTCTGAAATTTCTTAACAGATTTCGACCCCAACCCCAATTTGTTCGAGCGTCAATAGTCGAGATACCTATCTTGTGCAAACAAGCGACATTCCAAGAATGTCAGTCAATATCTCCTGGGTACTTCTATATGAGATGTTAAATGTGTCAGCTATTTTCCTGACTGTTATCTCGGCGATCTCGTTTTACATGCTGCTCTACACCCTTGATGATTTTGTCTGTGACTGATGTTGCTGGACAGTCAGATTTAGGGTCTTATTAACAGTATCGCACTATTCCCTAAACCGGTCCGATCCACTTATGAATATTAGATTTCTGAAGTGCAGAATCCCCTTAACCTTTTTCTAAATCGGTTTTGATTTCCGATAAATACTTTCCGAGTTTGACGCAAAACTTTATGATTACTCTCCGCTCAAATGAAATGTCTTCCGACGTTTTGGACCACTAACTCAGAATATGACGTCATAAAGATGATGTCACACTTTATCTTCTTGAATGTGAAGACATTTGAAAGTTTGAGTCAGTTACCAAAGAACTAACGCTCATATATGCATTTTTTTTTTTTTTTTTTTTTTTTTTTTATATAACCCTACGTGAATTAGCTTTCAAAATAACGAGGTGGTCCACGTTCTTTCTGATCACCCCTCGTAATTGTCAAATATTACATATGAAGGCCACGTGGTCTGAAACAAAAAGACTGTCAATGTTTTCTCTATAAAAGCCCTTGTAAAAGTAATAACACCCCTCATCCCCCCCCCCCCCCAGCCTAGGCTACTTTTAAATGCAAAATTATATTTACAATGGGCCTGGTAAAGGTCCATAAGATAACGCGATATACCAAATAATACGATAGTGGGCTGCATTGTTACAAACAAGATTTTCAAAGCTTCCTCAATATGAAAAAACCAAAGATAGGACTCCAGTGCCTATTTCGTCACAGGCAGCGTTGCATCTAGGCCGCGGCATCGCGGGAATTCCGTGTTCAATAAGCAGTTGTCCCTCAAAAAAAATTGTAGTGCCCGAATGGCGCAACAAAAGTCCTAACCACATTTACAACAATCCTTTGTTTACAATATCGGTACGAACCATAAGGACGACGGATGCTAGCTAAGTTTATTTTCTCTGAATATCATAAACTGAAAAAAAAAAAAAAAATCCAACCAATTCATAAAGTCTAAGAGAAAACTTAAAACTCATTTTCAGTAAACTGAGTACTAATTATCTAATTTTCAACTAACTTCCCACGTGTTAAACTTCGAACAAAAGATCTACTGACCCTGCAATGATCAATGCTATGATGACGTCATTAATTACACATTTTTTACGTCATGAAAGAGCCATTGTCCCGTGCTATGAAATACCAATGAAATGGGAATTAGAAAGTGCAGACTGCAACATTGGATGTATTAAAAAAAAACACACAATGTAATTAGTATTGAACATTTATTTGCGTATTTGCTATCTGTGATATTGAATTGTAAGGAATAGAGATAATTCTTTTTTTGTTTTTTTAATGGAGGTTTGAAAAAAAAAAAAAAAAAAACTAATCACACTTTCATAAAGTGTCACTTTTTTCTTTTTCTTTTAATACCTCAATGAAAAAAGAAATCTTTTCATCCCTTAAAAAAATAAACACTAACCTCAGAGCTGGTTTCCATCCCAATCTTAATTAGCTTTACTCACGAGTAATATCCATATTTTTCAATTTGTCAGAACGACCAGAACCAGTAACTCGGACTCTATGATTGGAACCGTTTAGAAATATTAAGTGTAACAAACTCTCTATTAGCTAAAAAAAGTAAAACAAATACAGGTAAAAATAAAAGTGGTGGACTGACTCTTACGTCTTTGCTAAACAATTCATGTAACATAAAGTGTTGTATTTTCTCAATATTTAGGTGTTTTTTCTGAAATTGTGTTGGTATCTGACGGCTGTGCTCGATTAGATGAAGCTTTAACATTACGAGCGAATTACACAGATTCCGTGAGGATCATAGCCTGGAGAAGAGCAGATGTTGTTGGTGAAATAACGCTTCGAATGACTGGTCAGACGAGTTGTGAGCATTTTGATACCGAAGAATACAACTTGACAAAGTATACCTTTCGATGTAACGCTACCCAACATGAGTATTCAATGAAAATAAACCAGGTTGAGGACGGGGACATAAACTCAAACTGGACAATCACCGTGTCATCCTCAAATGGTCGAGAAGAGTCAAATCAATTGCAAATTACGCAATGTGGTAGGTTTATGGCACATTCGATAACTATACGTTAATCAACGATTTGTTTTTATGAACAAAATCTCATTAATGAGCCAAAAGAATAAATGTTTCTCTTCGTATTTATCAATTTGACACGACCACAGCAATACAATATATTTTGTGAAAGAATAATGCTTTTTTCTGTGTGTTTCATTCAAACTAAATTAATTGTTTACAGCTTTCGCCCTTAGACAAAGGAAGTGTAAGAGCCGGATTAATGGATTGTTACAAGAGAGTAAACAAGAAGTAAATTATATTGTAACAAGAAATGGTTATCAACTAAATATAAAACAAAACAAAACATTCCTGCCAAAGAATGAGATTATAAAACTATCCCTTGTGCTGCTGTAAAAAAAATCACTGCCTTCTTCTGAAATTGTTCGAAGACAGTTAAACTAAGATGCGGTTAGAGTAAACAAATATTAAACTTCACGAAAGAGCAGACTAATCTTCAACTACATCGTCTGTTCGCAAAAGCATATGTTTGCGAACAGCTGAATTACGGTCGACTAAGAATAAAAATCACTCACTTAACGTATTTTCAAACTTAAATCGCTTAAATGTTTCAAGCACGGCGTCACGTATGTGTAATGTGTCATACATTTTGATTTCATTATAACTAAATACTAGTCCATTAAGATAAAATATTAAGTAGCGATATCCCATTTTAATAAGGCAGTATGACAAATTCGTTATCTCGAAATAGTTGTTCGATAAAAGGAAATAACAGTTCGTTTACAAAATCCTAACCCACGCCCTCACTCTTCACGAGTTACCCTGTTCACGAGCAGTCGATTCATGGCGGACGAAAACTAACGATTTTTCCGAAGGGTACTTATTTCGTTTTCTCGGAGCATTTTGATGAAATGAATTAGAACTCTGATAATAGAATTATTATTTGGTTTCTCGAGATTTCTTAACAACGAATTACTATGTCGTTTCCTCGAAAAAGACTTTCATTGTAAAGAATTATTATTTCCTTTCCTCGAGCATTAGCATGTATTGAATTGATATTTCGATAAAACTTGTTAAAAAAATATGTGACACATGATACCACTGTTACAGATTTTCTGGTGCATTATTTCAAATGCACAGCAATGATTTGTGCACTGCCTGTATGTATATAAGGGCAGAGTAGAGGCTCAAAAAATGAAATTATAAGAATATCCCTTATGCTGCCGTAAAAAACATCACTGCCTTCTTCTGAAATTGTTCGAAGACAGTTAAACTAAGATGCGGTTAGAGTAAACAAAGATTAAACTTCACGACAGAGCAGACTGATCTTCCACTACATCGTCTGTTCGCAGACTCATTTGTTTGCGAACTCGTCTGTCTTTGCGTTGATGTGTTGACTGAGCTCTCTCTCTCTCGTCTATTGTCATAATGTTGCCTGTCGCTCCTATCTTCCCCCTCACGCCAATCTTCTCTTCCTCGTTTGTTTTTATCATCTTTGGTCCCATGTCTGTCTCTCGATCATTCATCTTTCTTTTCTTGTCACTACATCAATTGTCAGAACAAGCCAGGGATTCACTCATGTCCTTGACAGTCTGCGCTAATTGAAGCAGGGCGGCCTCCTAGCGTCTCAATGCCTCTTTGTTTGCCTCAACAGCTGTCTTGATATCCATCAACAGCTATTCCCTTTCAGCTGATGATGCTGGGGAAATTGATGTTGACGCTGAAGATGAAGATCCTGCAGCATCCCGACAGCCGCAGTTGCAAGGGGCTCAGGCCTTTCATCTAATGTTGGGGTGACCCCAACACAGTCATGCTCCAGCAAATCATCTTCATAGTCTAAAAAGGTCTTCTATACCCGTCTCTAACAGATCAGGGGCTCCAAGTGGACTTGTCGCAGGTTTGGGTGCTGGGTTTGTCTTCCTGCTGTGCCTGACCTATCCCCTCATGTTAGAACTGCAACCAGGAGTTGTTGTAACTGCAATACAACAGGACTCAAAGGTTGTCATGTTACCACGTCGTTGTTACTGGCACATGGCAGCAGTGGTGATTCTGGAAGCAGACCCGCGAGGAAGTTGGTCTCAACAGCCTGTTCCAGAAGATCCTTTCCCTTCGACTTACTGGCTCAATGTCTGGCCGACTCTCCTCCAGACAAATCTGCCAAATCCCACTCCCCGATCACATATGCATCTCGTTCACGACCAGCATGTCTTTAGTGTCTTGGAACGCCCTTTTCCTTCAGCATTAGGGCATGCCGCCCAAAGGTTTTCACGTGCTCTCACAGCTCACTGTCTTTGAAGCAACGAAACAAGCACAGCTTACAGTAGCATGGAACATCATCTATGCTGAGGTGGTACGTGAGAATGTGGTTAGTCACCCGATACTTTGCCTCGATGTAAGCCTCGTTCTTCTTGTGAAGTTAGCGCAAACACTGGTAGGCTCTCCTGTTGGCTTCGTTTTGTTTTGATACCAGACATTTTCTGTAATACAAACAAATTGAACAAAATTTTAAGCAGCTAGTAAATCAGACCGTTAATTGACACTGCCTGGGGTCATACCCACCTTCATATCATATTTTACTTTCCAATCTGCAGTATCTATGGCAAATTTAGGAGATGGACTGCTAATACGACCATTATTGCTTTCATAGACAGACAACGACCCAGCATCATCTTGTGTGATCCCAAGCCTTTCACTTCTCATTCAAACTTTTGCCCTTTTACGTTTTAACAATCTGCTCTACTTTGTTCATTTCACTGGAACAAATACAACCAACTCTTTGACTTAAGCAGTATTTCCTCTTTACCATACAGTTGGAACTTTGACAGTTTTCTAGTTCAGTGCTATTTCTTTAGGCCCCTTTTCCTACAGTGTTTTGCCTTATGCATACTGAGACTTATTTCCTTTCACTTTTTCTGTGTATATTTATTTCTTTAACATGATATTATATATTTCTGTTTCTCTCTTACAAAATTTTTGTAATATAAACCCTGAGAAAATATTTGTATTTCTTCCTTTAAACTGACTTAATTTTAAAGTTTGTTTTAAAATATGAAATTATACAAATATCAAACCAATGTAACAGTTTTAAAATAACATCAACCATTAACTGAGTAACTGATATAAGCTGAACCAGTTTCACTATACACCCATGAGTTATTTCACAAAAGACAGTGAAAAGGTTTATAGAGTGTCATCATTTAACTTTCACTGTAATTATTGACACATTTGCACATTTAACACTTTTACGCGCTTTATTTATCCAGTTTGGTACTTCATAACCTTCATACCGCTTAAGCTTATCATAGTGGACTGTTTTTTCTTTCCCTGATTTATCCAACTGGATAACAATATCTATTTCATTAAGAGACTGTTTAACTAGAAAGGGTCCCTAATATGTTCTCTCTAATTTGTGTGCTATTCCCACATTATGTCTTTCAAATAACAGTCATACTGCATCTCCAACTTTATAATTATTGTGGACAATCTTGATATCATATATCACCTTGTTTCTTTGTGCTGCAGCATGAAGATGATCTCGTGCCACTGGATGTGCATGTTGCATATGAGATTTTAGTACATCAACATAATCGCTACATGAGGTAACACTGGCATTGTTGTAAATAATTTTGCTACCGTAAACTATTTCAGAGGGCAACCTTACTTCTCTTCCCATGGTTAAAAGATTCGGTGTTAAACCTGTACTCTCGTGCGGCGTGGATCTGTAAGTACGTGCTAAACACCCCAAATGGTGATCCCAATCATCTTGCTCTTCACACAAGTATGCTTTTATCATGTGTACCAAAGGTCTGTTAAGCCGCTCTGTCTGGCCATTGCATTTAGGGTTCCATGAGCTGGTTCTGACTTTCTTGATCTCTAACATTCTGCATAGATCCTTGAACACCCTGCTTTCACAGTTTCTTTCTTGATCACTTAGAAGTGATAGCGGATAACCTCATCTAGCTATAAAATCATTCAGTACTCGAGCAGCGCATGTCTCTGTCTGGCCAGGGACTGGAATTACTCCAACATACTTGCTAAAATGGTCAGTAAGGACTAAGAATATATTTGTTCCATCTGGGTATCGCTGGTAACGGTCCCATATAGCCTTTGGCCACAACATCACATGGCGTTCCAGTGGTGATAGTTCCTAATGGAGCTTTGGGTTTCTCATTGAGTTTCTTAATTGATGCGCAGGTGTTGCACTAGCGAATGTACATTTTAACGTCGCTTTTCATCCCAAACCAATAATACCGCTGTATTAGCCTTTACACCCCATGTGTCCAGACGGTAAAGAATCATGAAACTGCATAAGCAAAATTTTCTTCGTTCCACCAGGTACAAGAAGCCGAGTATGATTATAACATCCATTTTTCCTGTTGAAACGCTTGTATAAGATACCAACTCGAATTTCTAAAGCATCCTATGTGATCCAATAATGGCGTGTGGCAAAGCTAAACCTTGCCATGGTTCTTACACTGGGCCTGCTGTCCTGCACTTTTGCCTGCAAAATAGGCAATATGTCTGGATTTTTGGACTGGAGGTTCCTAACAGTGGTCTGACCTTGCTCATTTGCCCAAGACCATTTATACTGGTTCCCTTCGGATTGGTTACCCCTTTTCCTCTGTCATTGCAGACGGTCCTGGTTTAGGTGTAGAAATGGCTCTTATAAGCTCGTCATTTGTTATACCTTCTTCCCTTTCTCTGAACTTGTTCTTATCCATTAGTCCAATGTGTTGCATGTCATTTGCCCTTTTGACACATTTCTTACTTTTTAAGATATTCGTCCATATCTTGCAGAGAACAGGCGCAGTCTCTCGGATTGTTACAGCATGATACAGCATCGCAGTGACCCTGTTTCTTGCCTAATCTATATTCGATTGCAAAGTCTTAATGCGAAATTATCTCTATCCAGTTTGCAATTTTCCCTCTTGGATCTTTTAATTTGAAAAGCCACACTAGAGCTTGGTGGTCACTTTTCACAATGAAATGCTTGCCCAACAGGTACTGTCTGAGGTACTCCACGAAATAGCGAATTGCTAGTAATTCTTCCTCAGTAGTACAATAATTTCGTTTAGGTTCGTTGAGTGCTCTGCTAGCATATGCTATAAACCCTTCCGCGTTCTTCCTGAATTTGTTGCAGCACTCCACCCTTTCAACATCAGAGGCATCTACGTCTAAGATAAAGTCACCTGCGTTGTTTAAAGGGTATCCCATTATTTCAGAACCAACAAGTAAGTTTTTAAGTTTTTCAAGCGATTTTTGACAGTCGTCCGTCCATATGAACTTTTTACCTTTGCGTGTTAGTTCCACCATTGGACGTACAATCTTTGCTAAATCCTTAACAACTCTGCGATAATATGAACACAACTACACTAATTGTTTCACTTGTTTTACAGTTGCAAGGACTTCTTCACTTCTTCTTGAAGCATTTCACGTTTCTCAGTGTGAAACAAGTGAACTCTGCAAGTAGGTTTCCTTTGATATGACTCGCATACCACCTTATCTTATAGGTCACTGAACTATCTAGGTCTGCGGCGTGCCTGGAACATTGCCAGTACGTGGGCGGTTCAGGTGACCTAAACTTGATGTTTTATTTCCAGCCAGTATATAAGGTGTGGGGCACGGTAGAAATGCGGCTTTCTTTTCTTCTTATTATTCTTGTCGTTCGCTTTGGGTTTTGATATAAGACAGGTGAAAATTAATGTTGAAAATTAAAAATGTAGAAAAGAAGATTTGACTTAAATTACTTTCCCCCGTTATGCCACATAGAGGGCGGGTGGACTTCTGTGGTGCCGTGACGACGGATTTGTTGAAATTATAATTGATTTCAATCATAAAAATGGACTTGGATTGTCGTGGATCAATCGAAGAAATACAAGTTTGGACTTTTTGACTCTTGGACAAATTGAAAAATTTTCCTGTGTTCCAGTGAAGAAGTGGTGCGATTGGATCAAATTCGAAAACCGTAAGTTGCTGATTCTTTTTGTAAATTCACGGAGACAAGATGGCAGAACAAGTTTTTCTAGAATTATTTAAGTCTGTTGATCAGCAGATGCACAGCTTAAATACTACCATGGGAGCACAAGGCATTGCTAGGGTCGTTCAAACCTTTGACGGATCGAACCCTAAGGACTTTAAAGAGTGGGTCAAAAGTATTGAGAAATTCGCAACATTAACTGGTATCGATGCAAATAGGATTAATCTAGTTGCATATCAATCGAGTAAAGGGCCTGTCAGTGATTTCATAAAAAGGTATATGGAGTCTCATCCCGGAAGAGACTGGGATAGGATGAAAGTTGATTTAAGGAGTAGTTTTGGAGAAGTTGTTGATTTACAACATGCTGTGCTCTTATTGCGAAAAGTTAGGCAAAGACAAAATGAGACAATTCAAGTCTATGCTGAGAGACTGATTGCTTTGGGCGACGATGCGTTTGAGGATCAGCCGTATGACGCGGTTCAAAGACATCTAGTAGGCTATTTTATAGATGGGCTGAATCGCGATTCGATGAAATTGCGCATTATGAGGGATAACCCTGCCACACTTAATGAGGCAATCTTTATCGCAACGCGCGAGCAAAATTTACAGAAGAGGTTTAGCTTGAGAACTGGCCAGTCAAAATCAGAATCAAATGAATCGGAAGGTCAGGTTCCTATGGATATTGATCACAGCCGACGAAAGGGTAGTTGTCATTTTTGTAAAAAGCCGGGTCATCACATAAAAGATTGTAGGCTAAGAAAACGCACACATGAAGTTCATTCTGCAGAAGTCAGTAGCACACTGAGACATAGAGATAAGCAATGTTATCGTTGCGGGAAAATGGGGCACATTGCGCGAGACTGTAAAGAAATCGCTGGAAATCAGTTACCTTTAAATGCGAATCCTTCTCGGATGTAGAAGTCGGTCAGAGAAGGCAAAGGAAAAAGCACAAACATGTTGTTTTTCTAAATTCTGTAGTTAGTGGTCCGAATTCTTTGTTAGTTAAATTTGATAAACAGAAATACAGGGCATTGCTGGATTCAGGCGCTGAGGTATCCTTAATCAGTAGAAGATTGTATGATTCCTTGAAAAATAAGCCAAAGTTACGGAAACATGATCTAAATTTAGCAACAGCAGGTAACACTCCCTTATATGTCGATGGTATTGCTGACCTCAATTTTTCTCTAGGTAAATTGTCTATGAGTCATAAGTTTTATGTGGTAAGAAATCTGAACAGAAATGTTATCATAGGCCTTGATTGGCTTAAATCACGTGGCGTTCGCGTGTATCATGATCTTTCCTGTATTAGAGTACATGAGACCTATATTCCGTTAGTAGATGATAAACATATAGCTTCTGTTGCTAGGGTCAAGGTTAAAATAAAACTTCCTCCCCAAACAGCTCATGTCTGTCAGTGTCAAATTCGTAAACATCCTGAGTTTGCTACAGGTATCAATTATGAGATCTCCCCTATTGAGGATGGACCATTAGGCAAGGAGCCAGGTTTACTAATGACTAATTGTATCTCCAAACTTTCAGATAATCGAAGGCTGCCAATGCTTCTTATCAACTCAACAAACAAGACAATAACCGTTAAACGGGGTACACCTATTGCCAAAATTTCCCCAATTAGTGCTAATGAGATATCATCTGTCAGTCGAGATTTCAGGGAAACACCCCAATTATCCGAAAATAAAGATAATGAGTTTGATAACCTGGATGTTTGCCCGGAACACAAACAATTAATTACCAATCTTCTCAGAAAAAATTCGGATTTGTTTGCCAAAACTGATAAAGAACTGAGTCATACTGATACAGTTCGCATGAAAATTAATACCGGTAATCACCCTCCAATTAAGCTTAAACCTTATCGTGCTCAACTCAATAACAGGGCTATTATTGATAAGGCTGTGGATGAAATGTTAGAGGCCAAAATAATTGAAAGAAGTAGGTCAGAGTGGTCATTTCCTATCGTAATTGTAGATAAGAAAGATGGGTCAAAACGTTTTTGTGTAGATTTTCGCCAATTAAATAAGATAACAAAAACAAATTCATACCCTCTCCCCGTGATAGACGACATACTTGCCTTATTAGGTAAAGCCAAATACTTCAGTTCTTTGGATTTGAAGTCAGGGTATTGGCAGGTAAAGATGGCAGATAGTGACAAGGAGAAGACGGCCTTCACCTGTCACCGTGGTCTTTTTGAGTTCAGTGTTATGCCTTTCGGGCTTACAAATGCTCCAGCTATCTTCCAAGAATTAATGAATCGAGTCCTTGAAGGGTTAGGTAACTTCACCACTGCATATCTTGATGATATTTTGATCTACTCACAAACCTTAGAAGAACACTTGACACATATCCAACAAGTATTTGATCGTTTGCGTATGCATAATCTTCGACTGAAACTAAAAAAATGTAGCTTTCTAAAGAAGGAAACTAATTACCTGGGATTTGTTATAAATGCTAATGGCATTCAGCCAGAAGAGAAAAAAGTTGATGTAATTAGGTCTCTTCCCACCTCCTACAAATGTACGTGAGGTCAGAAGTTTTATAGGCATGTGTAGTTATTATCGTAGATTTATACCTCATTTCTCACAGATAGCAGAACCAATTATCGCCTTGACTAGGAAGTATGCCAAATTTAAGTGGAATAATGAGTGCCAATTAGCCTTTGAAAAGATAAAGGATATTCTAATTAAACTACCATTACTGTGCTATCCCGACATAAATCTACCATATACTTTGTATACTGATGCTAGTGATAAATGTATTGGAGCTTGTTTGACTCAAACAATTAAGGAACAAGGTCAAGATATTGAACGACCTATCTATTACCTTTCACATAGATTAACTGATACCCAAACACGATGGTCAGTAATTGAGAAAGAAGCGTATAGTATTTTTTATAGTCTCCAGAAACTCGATCATTATTTACACAATGCTGAGTTCACGATAAAGTGTGATCATCGACCTCTCAAGTACCTGCTTGAATCACCAATCCAAAACAAGAAAATATCACTCTGGGCGTTGTCCATCTCTGGCTATAATTGTACTATCCAGTATCTGGCTGGTTCAGAAAACTCGGTCGCTGACCTTCTTTCTAGAGTACCTAGTGATACCAAGCAAGATGATTCACCATTAAACGACCCTGACATTAATTCCAAAACTTATGAGATAAGTGCCCTAAATTCTAACCGGTTCACGCTAAAGAACTATGCTCGATGTAAGCCTCATTTTGAAGACAAGGTCATTAAGCCGACCTTGAAGTCATGTCCTAATATGGTAGAAGAGCAAGACAAAGATGAGATGATACTAAAAATAAAACAAAACCTGAAACAAGATACTGTATCGCCGTCATTTGCCAAGAATCATATAATTCTTGATGGTATACTTTATTATATTTCACATGTAGACACCGACCCACTTTTACGCCTCTACGTACCTGAACACTTGCAAAACGAGGTCATAGCAGAATATCATAGCACGCTGGGACACATGGGTATAGATAAAACGTATGATGCCATTCACCTGAAATACTATTGGATTAATTTATTCAAGATGGTTTCAGCTTATGTAAACAAATGTCAAACTTGTCAATTAAGAAGTAGTCAGAAAACTAAACCACCTGTGCAAGAAATGGATATATCTCCATACCCTTGGGCAAAATGTGCTGTAGATGTAAGTGGGCCATATCCAACCTCTTTATCTGGCAATAAATACATTATTTCTTTCATTGACTTATTTTCTGGGTTCCCTGAAGCATTTCCTACGCCAGATAAATCTGCTCAAACAATGGCTCATTTAATTATTGATGAGATATTTCCAAGATATTCAGCACCTTTGGAAATATTAAGTGATAATGGCAGTGAAAATGTCAATCATGTCATTAAAGAAACACTGAAAGAGTTAAATATGCATCACGTTACCTGTTCATATTACCACCCACAAAGTAATGGTGTAGTCGAACGTTATCATAAAACTTTAGTTGACATAGTCTCTAAAAAGGTAAACACCAATGAGGGAGACTGGGATTTGTTTGTCGGCCATGCGCTTGGTGCTATTAGATTTGGAGTAAATGAGTCAACAAGAAGATCTCCATTCTTTCTTCTTTATAATCGTGATCCTGTACTGCCGATAGATAATATCTTAAAACCTAGACGGAAATATCAGGGAGAAGATCCCCACAAAATTGCTCTGGAACAACAACATAAGGCATTTCTTTTAGTTCATCAAAATAGGCGGAAAGCAATGAAAAAGCGTAATGAGCTAGCCAATAAAAATGCGAAAGACGTTACTCTCAAGCTTGGAGATCCTGTTTATCACAGAAATCACTCACGAAAATCTAAATTGGACGTAAAATGGCAACCTTATTATCGCATAATTGAACAGACTTCTCCAGTTACTTTCATAATAAAAAACCAATTAACCGGTGAAACATTGAAAGCTCATGCCCAGCATTTAAGATTAGCTCAATTAAATGAGTGGGAAATTCCTAAAGATAGGACAGGTAAGAAACTGAGGCCAACTAATTATGTGTTACCACCTGTGTCTTCAGGATCGGATACAGACTCAATTAGTGAACAAGAAGCTGATAGGAAAAGTCGAGTAATTAAGCGTTGTCGGAGAAAACGAGATAATGCCAGCTCGAATGAAAGTGATATACCATTAGCCGAATTAAGAGAAAGAATTCGGTCAAGGAATCAACAATTAGATACTGTTGATTATGATGCTTCAACAGAATCGTACTTTTCGGATTAAGATTTTTGTATGTGAGTTTGTTTTTGTAGTCTAATTAGATTAAACCATGTTTGTGTTTTGATAAGGCTTCGCGAATTCGGAATGCCAGTAGCTTAATTACCTATTTGTTATCGTTTCAGATAACCATGTGGCATTTTACGTTAAACTTTTTGGCAGTTTTTGCGTGCTTATACTCACGTATCGTTTGTGATTTTATTATTAGAGATAGTGTTATTTTTCATAAAAACAATGAAGTATCATCTACCAGGGCAAAGTGGCTTGCTACACTTGTCATTGATTTTGATAGTTTTGAACATTTTATGTCTTTAGTCGACGCAGACATAAAGTGTGCTGAAGCTACCTTAGAGACCATTTTGTCGGAACATATTAAGGATGACGAGGAGCTAAAAACATTTCGTAATATTTTTATGGGCTTACAACAAGAGACGGTATTTCTCCGTAAGTTTAAAGACAACATAGGTAAAGAAGTAGAACAGCTCATTAAGCATTTAGGCAATGGTTCATCTTCTAGAAGAACGAAGCGTTCTCTTCTTCCGTTTATAGGTGAAGGGTTATCATGGCTATTCGGTGTCGTAGGTGAACGAGACCTTGATCAGAAAAAAAAAAAAAAAAAAAAAAAAAAAAACAAGTATCCGCTCTTGCGAAAAATCAAAAACGGATAATTCATGTAGTCGAGAAAAGTATATCTGTAATTAACGAATCTAGGGTGTTAATAAGGGAAAATAGGCAGTCTATACTGGAAATAATTGAGACTCTTCCTGACATTGACGGAAGGATTAACAAGATTCACCATGATTTTGTGAGAGGTATATTGCAAAATAGGAATCTTATGGAGGTCTATGCAAGACTAAACTTAATATTAGATGAAGTCAAATTACTATTAAAAGATGCAAGATTTTACATAATGAACCTTCAAGCACAATTAGATCAGCTGATGTTTGGAAAAATATCCACTCGTATTATCCATCCAATTAAATTACAAGGTTTATTGCTTGAAATTCAGGAATCCTTACCGGATCTTCTTTCATTAATCAGCAACCCGAAAACAGATTTATGGACATTTTATAGGTATCTAACAAGCTCTACATTTTTCACAGAGGGTAAAATAATAGTTACACTTTCAATCCCACTGATAAGGATGGACAGGTTGTATGATGTTTATCAAGCAACTACCCTACCTGTAGTCTCAAAGTTCTCTTTCAATATACAAGGGAATAATTCTAACTTAGATTTACTTGCTACCTACGGTCTAGAAGCACCGGGTTTCCTAATAGATAAATCTCGAACTACTTACCAGTTATTATCACGCGAAGAGCTTCGCGTTTGCAGTTATAACAATGTTAAGTTTTGTAAAGTTCAAAGTCCTGTGTTTCCTGTTAGCCTGAGCCGGACGTTCCTGATCAACATGTTCATCTCAGACCAAGGAATGCACAATCGCTTTTGCATTGCAACCGTGGCTAAAGAAAAGTTGCCTCTAGCTAAACACTTTTTCGGCGTTTCATGGGTTGTGATGTCCCGTAATAGATTGAACTTCGCTGTCGTGTGTAACGGACGACTACAACAATTACAGACAAACCCAACGCGTGACGTAATACGGGTCAATCCTGGTTGTACAGCTACAAACAAATACTTCACCATAAGTACACCCTTTGTTGCGGGTAGGTCAACGACTGTTTATAACAATACGCTGGATTTAACGATTGCGAATTTTTCTCATATCAAAGATTTAATCTGGAAACCATTGCGTGATAAGTTTCCTAATGAAACGAAACTTCAGATCCCTAAAACTTTGGCTGAAATCAGCGATATGTCCTTGAATAACCTGATATCTCAAATAGACTCAATTAGCGAAATAGACCTTACGACGAAGCCCTCTTTCTCACCTTGGTTTTATGTTAGCCTTGTGCTTGTTCTGGTAGTATTGATCATTATTGCATTGTGTTATGTATATAGAAAATGTAAATATAAATGTCTGCCAAATTGTTTGCGTGAAGCGCAAAAGAAGCGGCAACGGCCTACGGTATCGACCAAGATCGAGCTTCAAGAGATGAAGTCAGGTGGAACGTTACCACCAGCCGAGGTGTCTGCCAATGAGCCACCCCCTAGCAGAGAGCGATTATATCCGCACCTGTACTGGAAAGACTCTGCTAATTAAATAAAAATGCAAACAACCAGTGGAAAAAACTGTACCAATTAGTTTTCATAGCAGAAATGTTCTTATCAGCTAGATAGTTGTTTTTTTTTTTTTTTTGTATATGTAATCTTACAATGTAACATTATTACTCCCTAACAATGTATTTAAGAGGAACCAAAGGATAAACAGTTTCATTCTAAATATCTTCTTCGTTACAACATTAACTCAATCAAAAAAGAAATGAATCCAAATTGGAATATCATCTCACATGAAGTATCGGAACTAGTAGAAGACGTGTTACGAGCGCGACTACTGTACCTGGAGGACAGATACATTGGGCACTTGTTCACGGACATTGGGTTCAGAGTTGCAGACATTCTGTGCAGTGGAAACTATATAGTTAACTACCCAGTAAGTGTAAACATGCCCTTCACGACAACGGGCTACAGCGCGCCTTCGCACATTAGGATTACAACTGGGACGATGACCACTGCATATGATTCGAACGCTAGTTTGACAGCGTCCACCAGCTCCAGTCAGCATAGCCAACCTTTGCTATCACCCCAGATGCCACCGCCAAGGACACAAGAAAGCATCAGGACCCTACGACGAGACGAGGAACATAGGGCTAACCAATAAGTGCTTTTACAAAGGATTTATAGCGAACGTGCTGTGATGAAAAAAAAAAGCGCACAAAACTTTAGTGGACCTTTTTGTAGTTAAACTTATGGATTCATTATTTGTACTTCATACATAACATTTAATTACCTAAAGTATTTGTTTAAATGATTCTTTAAATTTTGTTTCCCTTTTCTAGAATATATTTATTTTCAGTAAATATCTATCCTTTTACCTGACTTTCACCTTCATGTTGTTAAAGACATTTCAAAATTGAAAGGTCTTTAAAAGGAGGGTAGGTATGTGAAACAAGTGAACTCTGCAAGTAGGTTTCCTTTGATATGACTCGCATACCACCTTATCTTATAGGTCACTGAACTATCTAGGTCTGCGGCGTGCCTGGAACATTGCCAGTACGTGGGCGGTTCAGGTGACCTAAACTTGATGTTTTATTTCCAGCCAGTATATAAGGTGTGGGGCACGGTAGAAATGCGGCTTTCTTTTCTTCTTATTATTCTTGTCGTTCGCTTTGGGTTTTGATATAAGACAGGTGAAAATTAATGTTGAAAATTAAAAATGTAGAAAAGAAGATTTGACTTAAATTACTTTCCCCCGTTATGCCACATCAGCTCTTAACTTTAAAACAGCTTTCTGAGGACGGTCGAGCACCTCTCTTACTCTGTGTATGTGCTGTTCAAAGTTAGTGCTAAACGTTATTATATCGTCTACGTAAATTAGACACGTTTCCGACTGAAGGCCTCGAAGTGCAAGTTCCATGGTGCGTTGGAAGGTATTGGCCGCATTGTTCAGACCAAAAGGCATTCTCAACATTTCGTAATGTCCGTACTTGCATACAAGTCTTAATATCATCTTCCTTCAGTGGTATCTGAAAGTACCCATTTGTAAGGTCAAATGTACTTAATAGCATTGACCCTGCTACTGCATCAAGACAATCCTGAACTCTGGGCAGTGGAAATCCATCTGGCTTTACCAGTGCTTTACCAGTGTCGGTAGTCGACACAGGGCCTTACACTTCCCTACTTCTTTCGCACCAAGCCCAAGGTGAAGTACTTTTCCTAATTACCCCTATGGCAAGCAGGTCCTCAATTGCCTTTTTCTCCTCACTAGCATAGGCCATGGGTACACGTTTGGTTTTTTTTTCAATCGGGAGGGCATCACCCGTGTTAATCGGATGCTCAGCAAGGTGTGTCAGCCCCAAGTCCCTCTCACTTTTTGAAAATACATCTTGATAATCATTCAAAACGCTAGCCAGGATATATTTCTCTTTCCACTTCTCTCAGCACTTTGATTTCTTTGTTCTCAGACTGGACTCTACGGATGGAAAAGTGCTTTATTTTGTTACAGGGTCTTTCTTCCTCTACCAATGTAGTTTGTATTTCACTGATTTGTTGTGCCTGTGCTACAACTGCATCTTGATTTATGGTAACTGATGTTGGAAAAGGGTTTAAAACCCGTACCTTACTAGTCACATAATGGTTTATATCAACAAGCACAGGTGCCATCTACAAACGATACGTTTCCTTGTAATGATCAGTTGGTTCTATAATAAAATCTGAGTTGTTGTCAAAGTCATCACTCTCTTTTCTTTCGACATACACATCTAAAAGGGCCTCACTGTGGGGTGGTATAACAACATGGTCCGCCATAGTTACTTTTCTAACACTGTTTCTCATTCCAATCTGGATGCATGGAATTTCTTCTCCCTTTAAGATGATCTTTGCTTTGCTTAAGAGGATGCCAGCGCGATCTTGCTCATCATCTTGCAGTATGTCTACACCGAGAAGTCCTTCATCCTCAATATTTGCGACGATCATGTCTTTCTGTAGCTGAATGGGTCCAATTCTGTGTTGAAGATCGCTTTTCCATTCTCATTAATTGCCATTCCTCCAGCCCCTATCAAGCAATTTGTTTCTGTAAGTTTAGGCCGTTTCTCTAGGGGAATTCTGTTATACACTTTTTCAGATAGAGTAGTTTTTGTTGATCCAGTATCTGTGGTAAAGATGAGTTGTGTCCCTTCGATTGTGCACTTTACATAGACACCACTGTAAGATCTTTTTCTTCTAACGACATACTGCTTTTTATTTAAAACTTCAGCTTCTGTTCTCTGGCCATCCTTTGCTTTTATTAGGGCATCACCGCGCGCATCTGGATCCGCCCATTCTCGTTTAAATGGTTTCTGCTAGCAGTGGTGTTTATTATATTTTTATGGTTATTGACCTGTCTTCTATCCATTCTAGGTTTTTATAAGGACAATCTCTAATAAAATGACCAGGTTTGTGACAGTTATAGCATTCTTTTTAGGGCTTTCTTATAGCATTATTTCCAGCAATAGAGTTAATCTTATCTAGTATTTGCTTAAGTATTTTCCATCCATGGTTCTTGGTGTGGATTCTGCATTTTTACTCTGGTTTTGTTGGTTTTGTGACTGTTTCTGTTCTTTGAGTTTTGTAGGTTTTAAACGCACCTGGTACGTGTATTCTTCATAACTGTCACATTCACCTTCATCACACTCTGAATTTTTTAGCACTGCGTACAATTTTTTTCATCTTCTTTTCATCGCACGGGGATTGTGATAGTCTTTTCCTGGTTTGTATGTAGTAAACCACGTGGTTAACTGCCTCACCAATGTCACCTGGGTCCTTCTAATACTCAACTTCACATCTAACTTCTTCATTCCTATAGACCATCTAAGAATCTCCTCACTTAGTCTTGTCTGTAGATCACGCCCCTTGTGGGCCTTGTCGTACAAACATTTCAGTTCTAAAGCATATTCTTTTACTGCTTCACCTGATTTTGATTTCTATGGTTAAATTTTGCAGCAAAACTTTTGGAAGTCTCCACTACTCGGAATCTACAATTCAGTTCTGGAACCAGTGTGTGGTAATTATTCAGGGATTCTGGTCCAAGCAGTGTAAAAACAAAGTCACCAGCACTGCCCTGCAATTTTGGGAGTAATTCATCTAATTTCTGCATTCAACATATCCAGGTTGGGGACGGTTTCCATAAAATTGATTCCTTGGCTTAAAACTGTCTGGCTCTCTCTGCAGTATTGTTTGATGAGGTAAACTAATGCTCATTCTTGGTTGTGTGTTGCAGCTTTCATTCTGATTTTGATCAGCTTGTGTTTCTTTATGATTATTTACTTCGGTCCTGGCCAAATGGTTTGAACAACAGTTGGTCAGAATGTCAGCTTTACCATTCAGTACTCCCGTAGTCTGAGTCTGCATTTGTACCGTTTTGTGAACAGCTTTTGCTGCGTTTGACTGATTGCAAGATTCAGTATTTCCTAGAACAGGACTTCTATCTGTAAAACTGCGGTTTTAAACACTTTGTTCTGTAGGGCTAGTCATGAAACATGGGCCTATACTGGCCTGCAGGTTTACTTGTGCTTGGTCTACACTTGTTGGTAAGTTGAAAAAGGCTTCTGTTTCTTGTTGAGAATCTGTATCACGCATTTTATATGGCTGTTGAGTTCGATTACTGAATCTTACTGTTGAAAGTACAAGATTCAACCTCTCTGCCTCCAAAACTATGTAACAACCTCTGGTAGAGTGGTTCCAATCCCAGCTCAGGCTGGATTCAAGAACCAAATAAAATGTTCCAACTAGAGTTGACTTCCGCCTCTCCCTTTTAAAAATAAATAACTTACTAAACCAAGGAATCAAAATTGTTTATTCTCCCCCTTCTTAATCTGTATGTGACGTTATTAAATATTGTAAAATGATAAAACTTATGATTAGTAATGAAAAATAAACAACGGTGGGTTAACCTTAGTTCAACTGTTTGGAAGTCCAGAACAGCCTGTGCTCTGCCTTTATAAACATACAGGCAGTGCACAAAACACTGCTGTGCATTAAAATAATGCACCAGAAAATCTGTGCGAAATAACGTTCAAAACGCGCGTAACAAAGTGTGCACGTCGAAGTACACAAAAAAGCTGTGTAGTGCACAAAGAATCCTGTTCATTACGATTTCACTAAGCTGAATGAAAATTAACTAACTTCATAAAATCACAAACTTTAAATGCTAATAAATAGGAGTTGTACTTTTTGCTTAAAGACTGTTTCTTTGACAAGAAATTCGCGTTTGTTTAAGTCTGACAGTACTGAATGAAATGAAATTCAAAGGGTCCGCGGTTTGACAGCTATACCTATCCTATGATGCATTGCAATACAAACATCCAAAATGGCCGCTCCATTGTTTCAATTTCAAACACGACCTCGAACAAACGGAAATTAAACGATTACAGATAATGGCAGCAGGTAAATACTGCAAAGAAACCATGTTTAAACCCCAGAGATAAAGCAATACAATTATGACATGTATCTCCGACGAGTAAACGCAAAATCGGCAATTATCTGGCAGAAAGACTGTCAATGTTAAATAAGTCAAGGCTCTTAAACGCATACGGACTATTACAATATTATGCATGTTGTTATCGCTGACATAATCTCTTAAAGAATACAAGTGAGAAAGGCCAGGCAAAGTGTTGATGTGCGGATGTAGATACATCAGCCGAGACTCGGGCACTTCTATCGAAATATCCACGGTCTATTGCAAGGTGTTCTTTAAGCATTTTTGTGCAATTGTCTGGTTTGTTGTGTCCTCTTCGTTGCGACTCCCTGTTCGTAAAAATGTTTCCCAGCCCTTTCTGAATATGTGGTAGCATTATTGAGTTGCGGAACTTCTGAGAAACATTTTAATCACCTTAAAACAAGACTAGATCTTAAAAATGAGCCGTGCTCTGGAAAAAGGGGCTTAATGCATCTCTGTGGTGCATGATAAAAAGCAAGTCATTTCATGATCACGGATCCATAAAGTCCATTTTGTCTAACAACCGAGAGAATCTTGAGGTGTCTAGTTCTTTGACAAACAGAAAATTGACCAATAGCAGAAAGTTTCCACACAGGTCAGCCTGCACGGACTGCGCAGGCTATCCTGAGTCGATACTTATATCAGATGCACGAAACCTCCTTTTCACATAGCGTGACCCATTTTTAATTTTTCCAGATAAAACACCATTCAATCAAATAATCCATTTAGATGCCCTGCGCAGGCTAACCTGGGTAGATACTTTTCGCATATGCTTCAGGCACAGTTGCAAGGGGCCCAGGCCTTTCATCTAATGTTGGCGTGGCCCCAACACAGCCATGCTCCATCTTCATATCTGCAAATCATCTTCATAGTCTAATCAGGTCATCTATACCCGTCTCTAATAGATCAAGGACTCCAAGTGGACTTGTCGCAGGTTTGGGTGCTGAGTTTGTCGACTCTGCCTGCTGTGCCTGACCTATCCCTCCTGTTAGAACTGCACCCAGTTGTTGTAACTGCAATACAACAGGACTCTGCAAAAGTTGTCCTGTTACCACGCCGTTGTTACTGGCACATGGCAATAGTGGTGATTCTAGAAGCAGACCCCTCTGGGAAGTTGGTCTTAACAACCTGTTCCAGAAGATCCTTTCCCTTCGACTTACTGGCCCAAAGTCTGGCCGACTCGTCTGCAGACAAAGCTGCCATATCCCGCTCCCGATCACATATGCATCTTATTCACGACCAGCATGTCTTCAGAGTCTTGAATGCCCTTTTCGTTCAGCATTAGGGCATGCCGCCCAAAGGTTTTCAGGTGTTCTCTCAGCTCATTCTCTTTGAAGCAACGAAACAAACACGGCATACAGTCATTCTTCCTGTGAAGACAGCGCAAACACTGACAGTCTCTCAAAGATACGGTTCTTCTAAGGGGATAACTCTTGCCAAAATTACAGAAAATGGGCTTGAATTTCAAACGTTAAATTAAGATTCTTAAAATAAAAAAAAAAATAAAAAAATGCTCAAAGAAATGATTATTCTAAGAAACATGTTGATTGCACGAGAGAATAAAGGCACTCGACAGACCACAGAAACAATTAGAAATGAAATATAGATGTTCTTACGTGTCAACATAGACTTATTTTGTGGTCAATTTTCTGCAATTAAAAAAATCAGTGGACATTTTTTTTTTTTTTTTTTTATGCACAAGAATACTTTTTCTAAAATCTTAAAAAAAAAAACGTCAAAGTATATCAAGCGTTTGTAAGAGATACGGTGCATGTTTTAAAAGTTGTAGACATAAAAAATTACTTTTCTTTATAATAAACGTCTACTTTGGCCTGATTTGGTATCTCGATCATTTGTAAATCTCCCAATTTTCTTCGGTGTCTGTAATTTCCAGATATTTAAAAGGCAACAAATTTATTACAGATAAACATATACTATTTCTCTGTCATACTAACCTAGTGTAATATTATAGAGTTAACGAAAGAGAAACATACGCAAACCTGTGGGCAGGAAAAACTGTGGAGTATGTCCATAATACAAAAATGTAATGTTTATGTATCACCTTCTAGCACCAGTTACTGATGAACCACAAGTCACAATCCAGAAAGAGGAGAACGGATTGAGCGATACAGGGAAAATTGGTCTTGGAATTGGCGGCGTTGTAGGTGTACTTGCTTTATCTGCTGTAATGCTAATCTTCTACAGGAAAAGAAAAAGTAAGTTTTCGAGTATATGGGTCGTCTTACTGTTTTCCTTATCTAAATTTGTAGTCCTGTATATTTTGGTAAATTGCATAAGGCATTTTAAGAACTTATTGAAAAGTCTAATACGACAGTTTATATAATCCCCTCGCTTATCTAAGGCCTAAAATATTTCTCAGGGTGAAAAAAGGCAGTAAGCCAGGAGAAAGAAAAAATAGCGGGTCACAATGAAAAATAAGCAGTTGGATTTGAGCCATACACAGGATCGGCGTTGTTATTTTTGGTTCTTTATTTTATACTTCCAAAGGTATGAATCAATAAACTTTGTTTGTGTCTTTCAAAACTGAATGAAATCAATTTTTATATAGGCTATATCCGTTCAATCTTAATTTGATATGCTGGAGAAATGTTGAAATAATACAAAGTCATATCTGTAATGTTCAGCTTCTTCCGTCACTATTTCTGGTTGTGAAATTTGTTACAACTGATATATTCTGATATTGTCCCTATACGTTTCTTTGGGATATAGTGTCCAGTATATTCCGGGATGCACATTTAGCTATTTCACTCGAGTCTTTTGAAAGTGACGCTGAGGACGACACTACTTTAAAACGCGACACCTGTCACAATATCAAAACACGCGTCATCGAAATACTCTTTGTTAGATTTTTTTTTTTTTTTTTTTATTTATTTTATTCATTTAAAGTATGTACAAATTCTTTCAAATACATGTTTATCGAAGATGAAAACTTCTGCCGACGGTGGCCAAACTCTCTGTTAACATACTCCTAGCAACTGAAATACCGAGCCGCCTTCGGCTCATGAAACATGAAACGGCCTTGGGATTCACAGGCGTTCCCCGAGAAGCCACTTGTCCTAAGGCAGACAGGTTTTCTTTGGACCTCCAAGAGTATTTTTCCCTATCCAAATCGTCTCCTCTACAAGCTTTTGGGGAGCCCATTAATTAAAAAGCCACATCAGTCGACTAATCTGCCAACAACTTTTGCTTACAATGTGTCTAAAGAATGCGTTTCCCGTAACGGGTAATTTTTCCTTTTGTCGCCATGTTTTCATATGTACTCATGTACTAAACACCTAACTCTTGTCACTTATGCATATTCTGTTTTCACAGTCGTTTGCCAGAAAATGGCAAAAAAGAAACTTCATATTAAGAGTAGGATGGATAGGACTGAGGCATTCTAGCTTTAGCTTTACTGGCAGGACTGCCTACGACAGCCTTTAGATGTAATCATTCGCGGATATTGAAACTTCGCTAAAAGACCGTAAATGGAGAAAACGGACATCTTTTCGGGTTTGAAATAAAAAGGGAATTGAAGGACGAAATTAAATGATAAAAGAGGCAAAATTAATCATAGGAAATTTAACAATACCTAAGCATCACATATTAACACGTTATTGGATATGTGTTGGATTCGTCCTTTTGACATAGCTGCCCTCGATAGCTAAACTCGTCTGGCATATAGAGAATACGAACAAAGTAGTGTCATATATATCTAGGGGGTTGGGAGAAGAGATAATTGTCGAGCCTTGGCGAGACAATTATCAATTCTCACAACCGAGTTAGATATTTTTGATATGGGACAACACTATGTACGTATTCTGTTTATCTTTGAACGTCTGATTGGTACTCATCGTGAAAAAGATGTGAAAATGTACCTGACAAATACAAGTTGAAAGTTCATTTATATAGGAAATCCCATTTTAAAATGGCATTACCCTTATATAGTACTTTATCGTAGTAATTAACCGTCCGAAAACTGCGATTGAGATCGCTTTGGATTATTCTTTTTTAGAAACAGATGATCTTTCATAAGTGTTTACGTATTATCATTTCTATCAATCGAGTTGACTAAAAATGTATGACGCGAGCCTTTGGCGAGCGTCGAATACATTTTAGTTAACGAGTTTGATAAAAATGATAATACATGAACACGAATGTTAGATTCTATTTATCTCATAAACATATGACAGACAAAAAATATCCTGTATCATTACCTATAGCCAATACACCATTCACGGGTCCATGTTTACAGTTGTAGCCCGGTTTCAAATGTGTACATACACAAGTAGATAGCTCTTTGACATTTATACCGAAAGCAGAATGAACTAGTTACATCAAAAGTAAGTAATGGGTTTAATACACTGCCAGAGTGGATTTTATGTGATAAAATGCGGTTAACAAGCATTCAAATGACGTCACAGTCAGGAATTACGTAGGCAAATCATCGGAAAGCAGAGCGCGTGCTAGGAGTAATCGTTACTATGCTTTCTGTAGTAATCGTTACTATGTTTGGAAAAAATTCATTCTTAGTTTTTGTCCTACTTTTTTGTCCAATCAGAAGGCTTATATTTGAAAAATTCTGACTGTCAATTTTCTTTAAACTGCCTCAAGCAGGATTTATTTTGACCATTTGATCATTTAAACGTCGCGTTTATTCGGGTTTACCGCGCATGCGCGCATAAACCCGCCTCCCTCATTAATATTCAACTACAATTTTATTTTTATGGCATTTGTCGAAGACAATGCCACTATGAGTTTAATGCGGCGTTTTGAAAATCATGTATCGTAGTTTGTGCAAAACCGAGGAAGTAAACCCAATTAAACTAAAATTTTCTTAGACAAGTAAGTGTTTCGACTGCACTCAGATATGAAATTAAAATAAACTGGATTGGGTTATCGCTCATGAAAATACTTCTTTTTTAATCGAAATTAACGTGATCCGCTATAGCTTTGTATTGGCGTAATGGTACACACAATCTTAGTCTCCTAATCGCCCGATTCCGTGCTTATTTGTCCCCATACCAGTTCGTTCCTGGGCTTATTCGTGCCACGGCTTGTTGGTCCGGACTTGTTCATCCCTCAAGATTGCACGCTACTCTATCGGATTGTGCATGACTATATATTAGGTTGACTTTTCAGCGAATATTTTGGAACTATTTCTATTGTTTATTTTTCGAATTGCTAATTTCACACAATGGCTCCCTTGACAAATGCCACACCAGTGCTTTCAACGCGTTGATTTGCATATAAGTACCGATAACTGGACAAACGTTGTGGACAGAAGAAAATTGGAAACACGATAATTTTTTTACACATAATTCAGTCAATCTCGATCTATATTTTGAAATATAAAGAAAATCTTTACCATAGTAAACTAGTTAATTGCAGTGCCATATCGATACATGCATTTAACTCGTAATATCTGAGCCGTGCTCTGTGAAATGGAGGTTTAATGTACCTGCAGACAGTATCGGCCAAGGACAGCCTGCGCAGTCCGCGCAAGCTTACAAGTCCCCAACTTTTGCTTTTGGCCAATTATCTGCATTCCAAAGGACCTTTCTACCAGCTTATCTCGTCGGTTGTCAGAGAAAACGGATTTTACGGATCCATAATCATGTGATGTCTCGCTTGTTACCATGCATCACGGGGGTGCATCAAGTCCGTTTTTGCCAGAGCATGGCTCGTATTCTATACGTCTATAGCATTTTTTCCGTCCTTTACAATAATTTGTGAATGAAAGAAGCGGGAAAGTCCGTGTGATGTTAGATTTAGCATTGTTTTAGCGATGATACAATTAGGGCGTGTCTTCGCGAATGATAAAGCGGGAAACACCAAATATAGCTCCATTTTATTTTAGCGATTATGCAATTAGGGGGTGTATGTGCGAATGATAATGCGGGAAACTTCATATATACGCCATTGTTTTAGCGATGACGTAACTAGGGCGGACAACGACTAGTCAGTTAGACGCTGTGCATGCGCGTATAAAACCCGCCTCCCTCATTAATATTCAACTAGCATTTAAATTTACACATACAAGCACCGATAACTGGACAAACGCTGTGGAAAGAAGAAAATGGAAAAACATAATACATGCTTTTTTTTTTTTTTTTTTTTAACTCTTTCACTGCCAATGTCGCATCGGAAAGACTTTGCGGACGGCGTAGATCAAGATCAGACTGCACAAAACGATCAGTCTGATCTTTGATCCACACCGTCCGCTATCTGGTGTTAGTCTTCAACCAAAAACAGATTCAATTCAAACGAAAAGGATACTTATAGACCACGTGAAAAGTCGGCTCCGTTTAGTTGGCAGCGAAAGAGTTAAACATAAGTCAGTCAATCAATATTTTGAAATAAAGGGAAAATGCATATCGTAGTAAACTAGTTTATTGTGGTGTCATATCGATACAGGCATTTAACATGAAATATTTGAGCCATGCTCTTGGAAAAGGGAGCTTAATGCATCTGCAAGGAGTATCGATCAAGGTCTGCCTGCGCAGTCCGCGCAAGCTTACAAGGCCCCAACTTTTGCTTTTGGCCAATTATCTGCATTTCAAAGGACCTTTCTACCAACTTATCTCGTCGGTTGTCAGAGAAAACGGATTTTACGGATCAATAATCATGTGATGTCTCGCTGCGCAGTCCGCGCAAGCTTACAAGGCCCCAACCTTCTGCTTTCGGCCAATTTTCCGATATTAAAGGACCCTTGTTACCTGTTTATTTTGTCGGTTTTCAGAGAAAGCGGATTCCATAGATCCACAATCATGTGATGTCGTGCTTGGTGCCATGCATCACGGAGGTGCATCAAGCCCCCTTTTGCCAGGGCATGGCTCATTCTATATGTCTATAGCATTTTTTTTTTTCGTCCTTCACAATAATTTGTGAATGAATGAAGCGGGAAAGTCCATGTAATGTTAGATTTAGCATTGTTTTAGCGATGATACAATTAGGGCGTGTCTTTGCGAATGATGAAGCGGGAAACTCCAGATATGGCTCCGTTTTTTAGCGATGATGCAATTAGGGCGTGTCTTTGCGAATGATGAAGCGGGAAACTCCATATATGACACCATTGTTTTAGCGATGATATAATGAGGGCGGACAACGACTATGTCAGTTAGACGCTGTGCAGCAAAAAGTAAACTTAAACAGCCACACTCGGTCGCTATGCTCCCTCCTTTTAGCTGTTTAAATGTTTTTTTGTTTTTTTTTGTTGTTGTTGTTTTGTTTTGTTTTGTTTTCACAGCGTCTATTACTTAAACAGCCACAGTCGGCCGCTACTCCTTTTTGCAATTTAAATCGTTTAATTTTTTCTTCACAGCGTCTAACTATTACATAAAGTTGTAAAGTGGAGGCGAAGTCAGAGGAATTATGTGTTCTATGAATATCCGTGGTATATCAAAAAATTATAAATATCCGTGATATATCAAAAATAAATATTGCATGGATGTTATTGCATGGATATCCGGTTTGTTTAAAGGTAAAACATATCCCCATACAAATTCCGTGACCTATGATATCATCTTAGTAAATAAAACTCCTTTTTTTTCGAAAGTTTGGATAAGATATTAATTTTACACAGCGTAACGTGCCAGGACAACTTTCATATTTGTAATTCTTGTAATACATATTCCTTTCAGTTAGCTTCTTGATTTGTACCCTACGTGTGTTTGTTTCAGAGAAATTCTTACCATTATTATAATTTATTTCAGAACCTAATCAATGGGACAGATCTAACGGTAAGGGTTTTCAATAAAATGTTATTGTTTATGTTACAACTTACCAATTAGCGCGCTTTTTCTGTGAACGCTTGAAACCATATTATACTGTGCGTTTTCAATTTCATTACCTTCATTACTTAAGTACCTACTATAACTTTTGCTTTAAAGCACCAGGTTGCCACTACGCAGTTAAGATAACGACTGGTGTAAAGGAGCGTGATAGCAGCCGATCAACCGCTTGGATTAACATTATCGGTGACGAAGGACGGGAAACTGGTGAAATAACGTTAAGTGATGTAGATGGAAATGGTTTTCATCCAGGAACAACGAAAACATTTGGCCTAGATGCTGTTGCTGTTGGGAATATAAAAAGCATTTTGGTATGCTGGCTTTTCAAATTTTAGTGCCCCAAAATTATCCACTTGAATCATGCATTCAGGCAAAACTTTTTTTTTTCAACGAGTCTGAAACGTTCTTTCTAGTAATTGGAATTCCCTACCAGATGATGTTAAGAACGCGGAAACATTGTCATCTTTTTAATATCGTTTAAATGTAGACAAAACTTTGTCCAAGGAGTTTGGTTTTTTTTTTTTTTTGCGATAGAAAAATTCAAATTATACGTGCTAGATTACACAACAGATGCAGTTGTCTCTATGAGCATCTGTACTTAAAAAGATTGGTGGGATCACTACTTTGTAGATATGGTACAGTAGAATCGACTACACACTACTTTTCAAAATGTCCTCTTTATAATAACCAAAGAATAAGTTTAAGTATTGACCGTAAAACAAGATTAACAGATCCATTTGGGGATGAAAATCTTAATCTGTTTGATAACCAAAGAATATTTGCTGCCGTGCACACCTATATCCGTGATAGTAGAAGATTTACCTAGTAATATCTAATTACTGTATTTTCTTATTAAAGAACTGAATTGAACTTATTAATAGTTGAATCTACACTCAACCAATTGCTATTTATTCATTTCTTCTTCCTTCAAATTTTACTTACGATACCTTCGAGCACGGTATGCCAACATTATTTTGCAACTAAGGTTTTTTTAGTGTAAGCAACCACTTGTTTAATCAGTTGTGATGGTCAAGCTGGAAGTTTCTATAGCTATTATGTAGGTGTCTTCAATTGGAATCTTCACCTATAACACTCCACACCATTCTGATTTTCTGTATTTTTTTCCCGCTATATTTTCTTTAAAATTAACTTTTTTTGTCAGTAATTAGTTATGATATGATCATGTAATAACCGTTATCCAAAATTTGGAGAATAACTTTATAAGCCTAGGCTTCCGTTCTTATCCTTTTCTCCAGTATATTTGTAATATGATTGTATTGTCTTTGTTAGCTTGTATATCATACTGTTGAATAAAATATGTTTCAACTAGACGTTTTTCCAAAATATGTCTGCACTTTACTCACTAATGAAATATATAAAGTGTTTGGAATAAGATGCAGTTAAAGCTATCAGTACAATTACTTTTTAAGTTCAATATTAAAATCCGCTTTACTCGTCAGAACACACATCTGGGTTTCATAACACTTTTGTCCTTTCGCTCTTTGAAACTAGATTCCGCGTTTAACGCTAAACGTTTATCTCAGCTTTGAATTGATTTTAAATTTACAAAAATTTCAGTTTTAAATCAATGTTCCTTTAGTGTTGTCATTGTGCACAGCGGGAAGAACTAAGTTCCAAAGTCTATTTTGAATACAAAGCAACAAAGGTTTGCTATGAACAGACGGCTTTTTTATATCCCGCCACTACCAGTGGTTGAAATAATGACGACGGGACGAGCGTGTATATTTAAACAATATATTATTAATGTCACATGGAATTTTCACATCGCTGCACTAATTCAACGTAAGCAGCATTCTGCGACCGTGATTTTTTCGCTTGCTATGTATGTTCTACAGAAATGGATTTATGAGCCAAGTCACCTGTTTCTTAACCCATATCTCTATTTACCTAAACGTCTCTCTCTCTCTCTCTCTCTCTCTCAAAATCGAACGATCACACGATACTTTCTTTCTTGTTTTCCTTAAAAAGGACATGAATTCAAACAAAATCTTGCAGTTGACAAAGACTTACTTTAAATGAATGGTGTAAAACTAATAGTATATATGGTCTCAAATGTGAGGAAAAGAAAATCCCTCTCTCTCGTTCCCTCTCTATAATATTACTACAACTACATGTACTTACTTTGCAAAGATTTTCAGCCACACATTACTACTGGTTTATCTCCTCTAAAAGCCCTTTGATCCGTAGGAGGGTTTACTATCACTTTCTTAGTTTGTAGCTCACCTGACCCCGAAGTGCTCAAGGTGAGCGGTAGTTGTTTGTGATAGCGCGGCGTCCGTCGGCGTTCGTCTGATGTCAACAATCCTTTAAACATCTCCTTCCAAACTACTTGCCGAGTACCAATAAACTTCACGGATTTACCATATAAAGGGTATTTTTTTTATTGCTGTGAAATAAGATTTCATTATGAATTTTATTTTTACATATTCAAAGCGCGAGTAAAGATTCAGCTCATTAAAATTTCTCATCCGTAAAATTTACATTGTGAAAACTTTTCGTTAACCTGGTGACTTTATACCTAGTAACGACTGTAAATTTAGACTGATTAAAATCACCCTGTGCTGTCACATGTCACCAAAAAACCACCAGAAACTACTTTCCGAAAATAGCAGCAATCCCTGCTTCCTTAAATCCACTAGACACTATTAAAGGTTAAAAAAGTAAGTAAGAGCCAATAGATTCTCACTAAATTGATCGAGGACGGTAGGTTCGAGCCTAGTGTCAATAATAAGACATTTCTTATTTGGACATTTATTGTACACTGTACCGTCTCAAGTCCATCGTAAATTTTCCGTTGGCAAAGCTACAGCGCTGTACTAAGTTTCTGTTAGGTCGGTTTAATCTGTATTGCAGCGCAGTGCAATTAATTTATAGAGATACACATGACCAAGGACAAATTAATGGACATTTCATTACCTAAAGCGCTCGTACGCGGCCATGTTTTATCTATTTTGGTTAACGTAAACATCTCGAGTAACAGATAAATTAAGCTTTTTTTTTTTTACGTTTAGCGTTTAGATTGAAAATATTTATATTTGAAAACGAAGGATTAATATTGAATATGCGAGCAGCAAGTATGTTCAAATTCGCGTTTTGTCGTCAATTTGTGAAACTATGAGACTTTAAACATGTGTACAAAATCTGTGAGGCGATTTCTTTTTTTAACGATCGTCTCTGTATCCGGAGGCGACCCATCAAAAACTAAAATCGCATTCGGGGATAGTTATCTGTAGCAGGTTCAAGTCCGGCTATCGACTATGGATTCTCTATGGAAAGGAAAGAATAATTCATAGAAGTTGTCAACATTTCTACATTGTGTATTAGTTGTCAATAATGGACTGTTTTACTTGTTTATCCCATTTTCACACCTTAACGGTACTTGCAGTCGAACATAAACGGTGACATATATGCTATTGTGTAGTATGCATACGGCAATTACCCCTTATACCCCGGTCACACATTCACGGAAGCCCGCCACGGAAGAGCTACGGATTCGTTCCGGCATCGTCTGTAACTACTCGCACTGGTCAGAAGCTCTCCGTATTGTAATCGTAGTCATTCGTAGTAGTCCTTGTATATCCGTAGCGATCCTAGACAATTTTTGAACATGCACAAAAGATCGCTACGGATCAAGCAACCGTAGCGTATCCTTACTAGTCCGTATTAGACCGTACTGATACGTTCTGGTCCGTATGAAAACCGTATCAGTCCGTACTTATTCGTAGGCCCAAAATTTTTAAGGATTTGATAAGGGGAGCACTACGTATTAACTACGGTTTTGTTACGGATTTGTCACGGAAAGTCGCGATCTAAATACGTTGTACTACGAAGAGGCAGGGATACGCACAGTCTTTTACGGTTTACTACGTTGCAACACGACACAGTACGGAATTGTACGGACCACTACTGTTTGGTAGGATCAATTCAGTATAATGTACTTCAACAAAGGTATAAATACTCCCTCTTTGTAGGACACAACGTTTTTGCGTTTTGTCGTTGGTTTATTATCATGGATCGTCAACAAATGGTGCTTGGAGTAAAATGGCTGCAATTGGATATTGACATATCACAAAATGCCAAGGCACTAGTCGAGCTGCTTGAATACATACAGAGAGGTAATAATCATATTAATATCGTACTAATGGTAATACCTTTACATTTCAGGTTACATATTTTACAAAACATTGTACGATTTACATCAGTCTTATAATGTGACATTCTTTCCACACAACGATGCTAAAGATGCGGGTAAAAAGATCAAAATATTAATAATACCAGTACGATAAGGCTGGTTGATGAACCGCCAGCTAGTTAAATGTATGTTTACCGATTGCCTGCCTGCCTGTTTCCAGGCATAAAGGATAGGAATCGGGAGTAAAGATGCACAGAGAAGAAGGGTGTCTCATAAGCCCAGGAGGCTGGCCTTTTCAACATGAGTGATACTATAATAAACAAGCACTTTACTTTTAAGATATAAACATTCACGATAACTAGTGTAATTAAAATAAACGAGGATTATGTCATCCTGATGTTGTGCGGTCATGTGCAGAGGTTGCTGGCGTTTTTCTGCTTTTTTCGCTTTTCCTTCCAGTTCGGGAGGCAGACGCGATGAGCCCGAATCCTCTTCGCCAGAATCTGCGTTTGCAGCTATGGTCTCTGCAGCTCGTTTTTTTGATGATCTCTTCTTCAGGGGCATTTTGAAAGTGAGCAAACTAGAGATTGTGGACGGAATGCTAAATCGTGGTAGGTCCGTATCGATCCGTGGCGATTCGTACTACTCCGTATCAGACCGTTCTTATTCGTACTAATCCGTAGTGTATCCATAGTACAATCGTCCTGATTCGTGTCGCTCCGTACTAAACCGTGTCGAACCGTAACACTCCGTATCTCTCCCGGAACTTTTACCTACATTTTGGCGGTAGATCCGTCGAACTCCGTACTCACACCGTTGTGTATCCGTATTACAACCGTAACGGACTACGGAATTTGACATTTACGTAGACATCCGTGAGCGATTAGACCGTAGCTCCTCCGTGGCGGTCTTCCGTGAATGTGTGACCGGGGCTTTACCTGTGTGATCATGGTGTATACAAGTGAAATAGTTTACGTGCGGTCAATTAATATGGGTCGTAAAAATTGGCAGCACTTAAAAACGAAATCGTTTTACGGTATTTCATTAGTCAGGTTCTTCCAAAGTTGTTCAAAGAATTTAATTTTGCATGTCGAACATGGGTTGCCATGGCAACAAGAAGGAGTAAATTCGGCAAATGTTTTTAAATCTTCTTGTCCGAAACCAAAAGGCCTAAGGTATGTAGCATCATCTAGTTGACCTTTAGCACGATTGTAGCCCTTGGTAAAAAAGAGGCCCTATACCGTCTGTCACTAGTTTTACACAGGCTTATTTAGAGAAAACTTAAAAAAATCTTCCGGGGCTAACAATTTTAATATGGACTTATATATTAAATACTTTGAAAAAAAAAAAAAACTTTGTTCCTTACCATAAGGCCTTTGGCTACCAAGTTTTGTATGTGGCTTCATGTAATGGACGTCTCCAAAAGTTGTTAAAATTATAGCCCTTGGGTCAAAGTTTTTGCCCAAACCCGGCGTCCATAAGTTTGGGTCCCTATAAACTTAGAAACGGAACCGAAACGAAACGCAACGAAACGAAATGGAACGAAACGCAACGAAACGAAACGGAACCAAACCCAACGAAACGAAATAGAACGAAACGAAATAGAATGAAACCTAGCAAAGTGAATTTTATTTCATTATTTTTTTCTCAATCTATCATATTTCTTTCGTATTACTCTTCTTGGATTATCCTACGTTTTATGTGGAGAGCACACAGAAACAATTGCTGAAATTTTGCGTCATCTCATGCGTGGTTTGCAGGTTTGAAAATCTTGTCAGAATCAGAATTAGTTGATCTAAACGACAATCCGTTACCAGGACCTGTGTTTGGGAAAGTTGCACAAACTCCAACATATTTGATGCAAGACTTTGGAAGGAAATGGAATATTATTTTCTTTCTATCCTGTTTTTTTTTTTTTTTTTTTTAATTGGTACCGAGCCCCTGTAGCTCAGTTGGTAGCATACATGACTTGAGAACAGGGGGGTCGCCGGTTCGATGTCCGGCTCGGCCAATTTCTTTCCGAGGATTGGTGATATTCATAGGGACAGGATTCATTCCTCTCTAACCGCTGACCATTGTTTCGACGATGATTATGTGGGTAAGCAGCCAGTGGCTTGGAAAGAATATTGTGCGAATTACTGTCAAAAGAAACTCCAGGGAAGCATGGATAGGTGCACTGACCGCCTCGATATATCTGAAATAATATTGAAAACGGCCTTAAACATCACCCAATTAATCAATTTCAATTTGATATTGTATAAATCTCGCAGGGTGCCGGTGTAATGCAGAGAAATGACCCTCCCCTACAAAATGACCCATGGGTCATTTCACTACGTAGAGGAATGACCCGGGTCATTACGTAGAGAAATGACCCCAGACCGCCCGATGATATCGATATAATCTGAAATCTTAAACTGCCTTTCACAACTATAGATGTTTTTGTGGCAAGTATAGATCAAGGTCAAACCACACAAAATGTACAGTCTGATCTTTGATCAACACTGTCTCCTTTGCTGAAACTTTTAGGCGACTTAAAGTTTTTCTTCTGACGACATCGATATAATTTGAAACCTAGAAGTGCCTCTCACAATTGTAGCTGTTTTTGCAGCAAGTGTAGATCAGAAAATGTGCAGTCTGATCTTTGATCAACACATTTTTTTTTTTTTTTTTTTAATGAAAGCAACCTTGAAATCGCACTTAATTTGATTGTATTTCTACACTGAAAATGCCATATGGACTAATATCGGCCCTCTAAATCAGTGGAAGTGCTTCATTGCTATTCTGGCCTGTTTCTGACTAGGGTTAAAGACTAAGTGAAAATCGTTAGGAAAAAGTGCTGTTCAGGTGGTTTTAGAATCACGTCCAAACATTTTTTGAATATACTGAACAAAAAAAAAACTGTCGTAAAGTATGTGCAAATTTACAAGGTTACTTTTAAGACGTACATACATACGTCATGAAAACACGTGTGGTAATTTTTAAAACATTATTCGTTCGAAAAATTGGTCAGATAATCCCTAGCTAAAAGACCTGTCGGCTATTTAAGGCAAAGTCCGAGTTTCGGTGCATGTAAGGGATGAATATATCCAGTCCACGCATTGATCAGAAACATCAATGCCAAGACTAAAAGGAATTTAACCAGAAAGAGTCTTGGCTATGCTAGAGGCTTGGCTTCCTTCTACAGAGGTTGCAGTTCATGTTGGTGCATTCGCGTAAGCAGTCAGCAGCCTTCTTCGGCGATATGCGCAAACCTGGAGTGCAAAAGACTTACACGTAGCGGCAGACTGCGCAACACGACTGGAGCCTAAGACTAATATATCGTGAATCAGTACCTACGAGACAACAGTTACAGCCGCTGTAAGCCCCAGAATCGTTTAGCTGATAACGGTTTGCACATGCGTCGCCCGTACACCCGCCCGGTTCTGACGCGCCGCCATTGCAATTATAGTTAGCAATTGGCTTATGGAAACATAAACTGGACAAGATAGCGTTGGTGGACAATTGTTTTTTTTTTCTGATGAGTCGAGGTTTCTGTTGTCTCGAGCTAATGGCCGTAAACAGTTGTTCCGACGCAGGAATGAACGTTATCCTGACTGTTGCGTACTACACGCGATCGTTTCGTGGGCTGGGATCAGTTATAGTGCGGGGCGGTATTGCTTACGGGCATTGTGCCCCACTCGTCGTTATTGGGGGAAATTCGAATGCCCCCCCCCCCCCCCGCCACAAATAGGGAAAATAATGTAGGCCCTTAAATTGTCCTTCTGCCTGTCTGGGTAGCGACGTAATTGCGTCACCGACAGTTGCCAGATAATCGAAGAACATTTTAATGATGATTTATTTCAATAACAAAGTGAACAATTATCCAGATTCACAATAATAGCCCGATGTTTGTGCGTACAGCTGCCATCAGGTTTTTATATTTACTTTTTTTGCATTAATTGCAATCAAGAGGAAGATAATTTTAAAAGAAAAAAAAATGATATAGGTTTTACTTCTGCTTGATTTTTTTTTTTTTTTTTTTTTTTTTTTTGTTTCGTTTCTTTCTATTTCCTTCTATTTCGTTTTGTTTCGTTGGGTTTGGTTCCGTTTTGTTTCATTCTTTTTCGTTTCGTTCCGTTCCGTTGCATTTCGTTTCGGTTCCGTTTCTAAGTTTACAGGGACCCCATAAGTTTTACATTAGCCTATGTAGTGAAAATTTTACAGTGGAAACTTCTGGTTCCTAACAAAAATGCTTAGGGCTACGAAATTGGGCATTAAGCCTCATCTAGTATATCTTACATTATAGCTCAGGAGTCAAAAGCTTGGCCTCACGCAGAAGTGACACATTCATTATAAGGTTGTATATAGTGAAACTATAAGAATCCTCTTGTCGCTAAGCATAGGGCTTAGGAATTTTGCACATAGCTTCATCTGGTGGACCTATGCCAAGACTTCAAAATACAACCCTGGGTCAAAATGTCTGCCCCGACTCGAGGGTCAAATGTTTAACACAGATTTGTATATAGTTAAAACCATAAGGCCTATAATGTATCGGAGCCCGCATGTGGAGGATGTTCCGGATTTAACCATTGAGGAAACAAAGAAACAACCATGTTCATCAGCCATTGAATTTAATCTGTCTGCGCATTTGCAGGGCCTACTTATAAACCGTTACAATTTCTATGCATAAAGTAGTCTAAATGATAAAGTCTCGATACACTACATCCCTCCTTTTCTCAGAATGATTTTATAGTAATACAGTACTAAATATTTTATCTGAGTAATTCGGAGAAAATATTCATATACTGGTTTATTATGTTTTCCTAGAAACAAACTCCCACATAAATTTCTGCTGCAATTTTGGAATGCTAAAGTAATACAAATTTGGTATTTCTGTATAATGAGTAGTTAATAAACTTTCACATAACACCATAATAAAACCCCATAATCAATACCTTTGACTATAACATAGCAAACCCATAGCTGTTTCTCAGAGAAATCTTACAGAATAATAGTAATATAATAAAGCTTAACTCATTCACTCGAGCACAAAATCTTTAATTTTCTCAGCCAATCTCTTTGCTCTGATAGGGCGACTTACCACGGTCGACTCGTCTGCTTGAATGGAATTCGACTTGGGCGTTCCCACTGATCTCTCCTGTCCTTGGTTTTGTTCAGGAGAGCTTGGTTCCAAATCATGTGATATTACTCCATCAGAAGGCAATATCTCTTGATCCGGCACCAATATCTCTTGGTCCATGAAATTTGAACTTTTTGACTCGCCCCGATCAACATACTTCTGTACATGAATAATATTACGCTTGTACAATGAACCTGATTGTGACTCAATTTGGACACTATTCCTTTTTTTTTGTCCACAATAGTAAAAGGTTTGGGATAAAACGGGGTAGACATCTTATTCTGTCTATCCTGTCTTACCAATACCTTGTCAACAACTGTCAAATTACTCTGTACTGCATTCCTTTTTATGTCTGCATATAATTTACTTTCACTCTTTTTCTCTGAATCTCTATCTCTGACCTCAATGATTTCATTCCTTAAATTTTCAATATCAGGAATTTTATTCCTTATCTTTCTACCAAATAATAGTTCTGCTGGACTCATTCCAGTGGTATTATGGGGTGTAGATCTGTATGCTAACAAATAAGTGTAAATCAGTTTTCCAGTCTCTACCACTTGAATGTGCTATGCGAATACGTTTCATTAAAGAACGATTTTGTCTCTCTACTTCACCATTAGCCTGCGGTCATAAAGGTGTATTTCGACAATGGCGAATACCATTACTTTTCAAGAAAGACTGAAAAACATTACTTGTGAAATTCGTAGCATTGTCTGTTCTTAAGGAATTTGGCAATCCATGTGTTGCAAAAAAATTGTTCATAACTTGAAAAATGCTACTTGAAGTTGTTGATTTTAAGATCTCTATTTCAAAATACCGGCTATAGTAGTCAATTACTACTAAAATAGACTCGCCACTAGGTTAAGGACCAAGCATATCTGCAGCTAAATATTGCCATGGACCTTTTGGCATTTCAGTTCGCGTCATCGGCTCAGGTTTAGTAAATTGTGACACGAGTTGACAATAATGACAACTTTTACAATATTTCTCCAAATCATTGTTGATATTCGGCCACCATACCTTTGTACGTAAGGTTTTCTTCATGTTTACAACACCAGGATGACCCTCATGTGCTAAATCAAGCGTACGACTATGTAGACTTTTGGACATGACTATACGGCTACCCCGCAATACTAATTTGCCTATAGCACTTAATTCAGATCGGATAGTCAGGAAATATTTGTTTTCTAACTGATACCAGCTACCAAGTAAAAGACAATTCTCTTACACTTCGTAATTCAGAGTCTTCATCTGATGCTCTTTCACTTTCACGTCATGGCAGATGGCGTTGCATTTTCTGCCACAGATCGTTTGTAAGTTTGTTCTATTTTCAGAATGGACTCATCATTCTCTGTTTTCTGGGGCAACAGCCTTGATAATGCGTCAGCGATATTTGACATACCCTCAACATAGCGTACTGTGTATGTGTAGTGTTGCATACGTAAAACCCATCTTTCAATACGGGCGCTTGGCTTAGAGCATGGAGAAAAGATAAACTCCAAGGGTTTATGATCAGTTAATAACTCAAACTTAGCACCATAGATATAGGGATGAAAACGTTCGCAAACCCAAACTAGACCTAATGCCTCCTTTTCAGTCTGAGAATATTTTCTTTCAACATCAGACAAACTTCTTGATGCATATGCAATGACTCTATGCTCATTATTGTGCTTTTGTACGTGTACAGCACCTAGCCGTACAGATGAAGTATTTGAAATAACCTGGGTTTCAACATTCTAATGTTTCAGCATTAGACAACAGAAGTTTTAACTTATCAAAAGATTCTTGTTGCTCTGAACCCTAATGAAAAGATACATTTTTCCTTGTCAGTCTGCGTAGAGGTTCTGATACAGAGGAAAAGTCAGGAATGTACCTTGAACTAAACGTTACGTGACCAAAAAAACTCTTTACTTTTGAAAAAGTCTTAGGGTCTCGTGTTTCAATCACAGATTTTGGACTCAGATGGGGCAATACCTCTAGCACTTAAAACATGACCTATAAATGTTAACTTTGACATGTTAAATTCACATGTCAAACCTTTATCTTTTAACACCTGTAAAACCTTTCTTAGCCTTTCATCATGTTCAGACTGAGTAGACCCATAAACAACAATATCATCTAAAATGTGGTGAGCACCTTCACATTCTTGCAATATTTGTTACAAACATTTTTGATACATTTCTGGAGCACACGAAATTCCCATAATCAATCTTTTGTATCGATATGGACCCTTGTTTGTTCCGAAAGTAGTAATGTTTCGAGAGGTTTCATACAGCTCGATTTGAAAATATCCCATTTTCAAATCAATCCGACTGAAAACACTACTCTTGTTCAGCTTTTGCATTACTTCATCCACAGCTGGAATAGGATATCGCTCCCGTTTTACAGCCTTGTTTGCTAATCTCATGTCAAACCATAAACGTACATCATTATTGTTCTTAGGTATGACAACAAGAAGGCTTAACCAATCAGTGGGACTGTCAACTTTCTCAATAATGTCTAATGATTCAAGCTCATCAAGTTTTTGTTCTAGCTTTCCCCTAATTTGGTAAGAAACGCGTCTAATGGGCTGTATGATGGGTTCTACTGTCTCATCTATTTGAATCTTGAGTTTAAAGTCTTTCAGTTTCCCAAATCCCTGTGTCAGTTCTGGAAATTCATCTAAAATGGACCTTGATGGGTTGTGAACCGTATTGAACTCATTCTGTTCTGGGCCTAATCTCAGTAAGTTCAACTTTATAGCAGTATCACGACCTAGTAATGATTGTCCTTGACCCTCGATCACCTTGAAATGTACGCCATTCAGTTTAATCCCGTTGGCTTTGACATCTGTGGTAAAATTTCCAGCAATAGGTAGAGGTGTTGTTGAACCATAAGAGTACAATTTGCTCAACCTGTCTTTTGAAGAAGTAAAATGTATGTGTTTCGACTTCAAGAACTCCCATTTCTCACGAGCAATGACATTACAACTCGCTCCCGAGTCAATTATCATGGGTAATGTTACACCTCCCAATTCTGTGTCAATTGTCAAATAAGATTTGTCTGAACTAGTCACCTGACTTATGATAAAGGCATAATCATCAGTCTCAGTCTGACTTACTTGTTTTACATGTTTATCACTTTCCTTTCTTTCCAGTTTTGTTCTACATTTTGCCTCAAAATGTTCTATCTTGTCACATTTCCGACATTTCTTTCCCTTAGCTCGGCAATTTGGATCCTTTGACTTATGGCCTTTATAACCACAACTGTAGCAAGTGACATCATGCTTGAATTTTCCTTCTTTTCCTTTTCCCTTCTTTCTGGGTTTGTTATGTGCAGGCTTTTCGACTGAACATACACGATTTACATTTTCACTGGTTCCTTCTATTGACCTTGCCTGTCTCTCTGAGTCTTCTAAAGCTTTAGCAATGTCTCTAAGTTGCCGAAGATTCAACGTTTTACCTATTTCAAGTAGTTTCCTTCCCAGTAGATTAGATGCACATTTCTCAATAATTTGATCACGAATCTGCTCGTCAATATTATCAAATTCACATGTCTCTGCTTTCAACCTCAATCAAGAAATAAATTCTTCAGTTGTCTCTGTAGGCTCCTGGGCCATAGACCTAAATTCGTGTATCTCAAATGGAACATTAGACTGAGGGGTAAAATGGTTCTCTAATGTCTTCTTCGTAATGTCGAAAGCATCATCTCCTTCCTCTTCTTCCACTGGTGCAAGTGTATAAAAAATATCTTGAACGTCCTGCAGTATGAAGCAGTAATGACTTTTTCTGTTCCGCATTCACGACTCCTTTGCCATGTGCATACAAATCGAACACACGAATCCACCTCTTCCATCGAGCAGCTGTCCCGGTTTGATTTTGGCAGTCAAAACATCCTATAGTCGAAGCGTCGGTAGATACCAGTGAAATTATAATGTACCGGAGCCCGCATTTGGAGGATGTTCCCGATTTAACCATTGAAGAAACAAAGCAAAACCATGTTCATCAGCCATCGAATTTAATCTGTCTGCGCATGTGCACAGCCTACTAATAAACCGTTACAATTTCTATGCCTAAAGTAGTCTAAATGACAAAGTCTCAATACACTACAAGGCCTATAGGTACAACATTCCGCCTGTAGCTTCATATGGTGGACGTGTATAATAGTGTCTAAACTTTTGCTCTGGGGTCAATATTGGTCCAGCGCCAAGGGTCATAATTTTTACAAAGGTTTTTATAGGTACAGCTTAAAAATTCTTGTTCCTTACCAGTAGGCCTAGAGCTACTTAATTTGGCAAGTACGTTCATCTTGTAGATGTTTGCCAAGATTGTTCAAATATCTGCCCTTGGGTCAGAATTGATCCTGCCCAAGGGGTCACAAGTTTTACTTTGGAGGGACTTTGCCAAGAATGTTCAAATTTATCCCTTGGGTCAAAATCCTCTGAATGATTGCTAAAACAGTCATAAGGTCTATCCCGGGGGCAATCATTATACAGTACTATACATGGTCTCGGGTAAGCGATTAAGGTCCTCTTGTTTAACAAGTTATAGTTGAAGAGGTCTTAAGTTTATGTGCTTGACTTTCATATTTTTTTTTTTTTTTTTTTTTCAGCTTGGGTGCAGAAGTGATTCTAGTACAACTTCAAGGTGGTTTGTAAAAGAAGTTGAAATCGAGGTACCAAGGAAGCACATTGTTTTTAAATTTGACTGTTATATCCCTAACAATGGAAGTGGAGAGCAGAGGGAGGTTGATACACAAAATGATGCAATTGATATATATGTAGGTAAGTTGCTCTAATGATTCTGTCCCACGTGTTATATTTATTCATTTTTAAGTACTTTTAAATCATAATATTTGCCATGTCGTCAGCAACTTTAACCTACGAGGCGGATTGATACATGTAAGATGTGAGCCCCATATGTAAGGTTTTCACATATGGCAGACATGTTTCTTTACCTTTCAAAAGAGTCCTCTTCAGTATCTATAAAATTTTTCCGACGATGTGTAAGGGCCGCAATGCCTCTTTTAAAGAAGTCTTTTTCTTGACCGTTCAGAAAGTGCTCCACTTCATCTATGACGTCATCATCTAACCGAAAGTGGGTACCGGAAATAACCTATTTCAGTTTTGGAAATAGATGACAATCCACTTGAGCGAGATTAGGCGAATAAGACGGATGCTCGACTACCTCAAAGCCAGAATCGTTCATGGCAGACATGGCAATAGTGAATTGTAAGCAAGGGCATTGACATGGCTGAACAACACACCTTTACTGAGTTTTCCAAGGCGCTTGAGTTTTATATTTTCTCTGAACTGCCAAGGAAATTAAGCAGAATGTCTGACCCTGGTACCCAACGGACTGAGAGCTTTCTCATTGCAAGATTTTCCGTAAAAATGGAGTGTACGAGTACTCTTTCCCGTGAAATCCAAACAATACTTGATTGATATATGTGTGTGTGTGTGTGTGTGTGTGTGACTTGCCTGTCAGCTATAACAACATCAAAGACTGAACTGATCATTTCTTGAGCTGCAACAGTGGTAGGCCTTTTAGGACAGTCGTTATCCTCTAGCCTCTGCCTGCCACGCTTCAATTCCACCACCCACTTTTTCACAGTAGCATATGAAGAGGCATTATTCTGTACTGACTGTTGCTACCGTATCAGTATGCCTTAGGTGCTAGACCTTTCTTATTCAAATATTGAATCATTGCTCTTTCAGCGACTTTGTCCGTTTTGCCAGTCATTTCCCTTGTTTACTTTAGAGTGCTACCTCTTCGAAAAACACTGACTAAATGACAACAGTATTCGTGTATACAGTAAGTAGTCAGGGAAAAGCAGAGCTGAAAAAAGACATTTCTGCTAAACCCCTTCAATACGAGGCTCACAACTTATCAATCAGCCCTCGTACTTCGCAGGTTATGATAAGAGGTCTAATTTACTGGCATAAAGGAGCATTACTTTTTAAATACAGTACCATTTTAGATCCACACACACACACACACACACACACACACACACGTGTGTGCGTGCGTTCGTGCGTGTGTGTGCAGTTGAATTCAATAACTTTGTGTCAGAAACGGCCTCTTCTGAACTTAAACACCGTTGATTTTTAGAGCTAACCTGAGCACGAGCGATAAAAAGATAAACCCTTGTCACCGGTCTATGTCCATCGTCCCTTTGCCGTCATACTTCGTGTTTAAGACCTCTTCTTCAAAACTACTAAATGGATTTCAACATTATTTTACAAGAGTGTATTTTGAATGACTCTTACTAAAACACTCGTACTCGAACATTCTAGCTCCGCTAAACAAGGGGTGCTCCCAATGCTCAAAATAGAAATAAAACATTTAAACTTCTTAAAAACCAGTAGTAATTTCACAGGAAGTTTCCTTGATTGCCCCTTTGCCAAAATTTATTCAAAACCTTTTGTTCCTCTGAGCGAGACAACCGCCAGAGCTTAAAATAGAAGAATAGAAATGTGTCACCGACACGGATGCCCCTCCTCATGGCAAAGGTCACAGTCATGGTGTAGTTCTTAATTCAAACAAAGACTTACAGCCATACGAGGGGTGATCAAAAAGAACGTGGATCAGCGCCTGAATCGGAATATTGTCATAAAAATCGACTTGGAATGTTTACTGTTGTTGAAAGTAGCCTTCTTTGAATTCTATGCGCGTATTCATTCTTGATTCCTACGCGCTAAACACGTGCGCGAGCGCGTCAGGTGACGTTACTCTCAAGGACCCGGTCCTATCGAGGATTAGCTCCTTTGTGCTCTCGTAGGTCGTGCCTCTTAGAGAATCTTTAATGTGTACCCATGTTTCATCGAATGTTACAATACGATCAATAAAGTTTGATCCGTCTTTGTGAGACATAGTGTGTGCAAAACTCATGACTTAACTATGCAGACTCAGCGTCAAGATCACAGTTGAAGGTCAATCGCTTTTGACGTTTCATCTTTTTCAATGTCCACTCCGTCATTTTGCAGCGGAGGATTTAGCTATCCGTCAGACTAGCTTCTTGTTCAGTTTTAAATGCCTCGCCACGAAGTGGGAGGGGATTATAGGAAAGGCCTTCGTCTGTCCGTCCGTCTGTCCGTCCGCCCGTCCATAACACTTTCTTGTCTGCTACATATCTCCTGAACCCTTTGAAAGATTTTTATTAAACTTTGGCCAAATGTTCATCTCAACGAGACGTTTTGCACTGCACAAGATTAATAACTCTGCCTTCAGTATTTTTGAGTTATTGCCCTTAGTTATTTTACACATTGGATTTTTGTCCGAAGCAGAACTTCCAAAGTATATGTGCAGATAAAGTACATTGAGGACAAGTGCAGTGCACAAGATCCATAACTCTGGTCAGTAATTTTGGAGTTATTGCCCTTTGATATTTTACAAAGCTCGGCTTTCGTGTTTGCGGATTTTGTGTTTATGGAGTTCGTATTTATAGATATATTACCAAGAAAATTATACTAGTATTCTGGTTTTTTATGAATTCATCACTGCAACCAAAAATATGGATGGCTTGTTGTTTTATGTCCATCAACAGTATTTCAGTCTATGAAAGGTTGATTATAAAAGGTTCAGTGCAATGAAATGCTGTCTAGGTCCAGCTGCGGCGGGGGGATATAGCTGTCCTTCAGACTGCCATCTTGTAGCAACTTGTTCATTTATGTATTTGATGTTTCATTTACATTTTATTCATTTTTCAGAAACGTCTAAAAGGCCGAATAGTCATTTACAGCCAATAGTACCTTCTGGTCAAGCTGGAGCATCTAATAAGAGGTATTGTCTCTCTCTCTCTCTCTCTCTCCAAATAAAAAAATATAAGCAGTTACATCAAAACATAAATGGGCCATTGGTACTTCGAAATCAATCATGTGAAAACATAATATTACAATTTGATTATATGTGTTTTTAAGGTAATTGCGTTTTTAAATACCCTATTATAGTACCTATTCACAACATACCAAATGTGTACACATGGTATTTCTAAGCAAGAAACTATAGGTTTCTTGCGAAACTCATTGTAGAACATACATACCCTCGATACCGTGGTCACTACCAGGGACGTTTTTGAACTCGTGTACACTATTTGGATGAAAAGAAGACCTTTAGGTGAAACTTTTGTTTAAAATTTCAAATAGCACTGGTGAAACCCAGAACGTGCATGAATACGCAAGCTGTCGCCGAGATATGACTGAAATAAAGTTGAAAGCCGTGTAAAACACCGTTCAGTAGAATTCTCAAAGTTTTATGCTTTGTGGTCCAAAACGAGAAGATTTTGATTCCTTTATTTGTTATAAATCTTTAACGATACAAAGGGAATTTTAAAGAAACGTTCTAAAATATAGAGAAATAAATCGTGTGTGCTACTTCGGGGTCGATCTTTTACTCCAGGGACATAGTTTGACCTACTTACTCAAGTGATTTGAAAAACGAATGATACAGTTTGTTGAAATCGATGATATAGTTTCTTTTTGGCTGGTGGAGAATATTATTCAGTGTGGTTCTGAAAAAAAAGCATCGGAAATTTTCTTTCCTCTGATAGGGATATGATCCTATAAAAAGGAAAACCAAACTTTTAAGAAGTCGTATTCGAAGCATAACTGACACGCCAAAGGCATGCTAATGCTGTATTTCCTCAACTGGGTACAAAGAGCTCAATATGAGCTTTGTCATTGCCTGTCTTTCGTGTATGGTGGGTCGTATTGACAGCATTACATGTATCTTCACTGTAGTATCTAGACCTATCGAAACTAGGATAAGTTGGTTAAAAAAACTAGGTTACGGGGGCAATATTTTTTGCAAACTCTATTTAGGCACTAAAGACTATTATAATACCACCAATAATTATGAAAGTACATGTATCTTGATTGTATAGGTAATTCCTTCAATTTCTTAGACTTTAGGAGACAGGAACCATGTCATTGGCCACATTGGTGTAACATCTTATTAAGTGATATCAATTTTCGAGTTGCACATGTTTCATTTAGAAAAAAATGTCTCCAAATGACAGCTCCATAATCAGAATCCTGGCTCAGAATTTTTTTTTTAATATCTTTACATTGATTTTAAAGCTACTGACAATGACATGTTATCACACCAATTCAGTGACTGATTGTTGATTGATTGACTGAATGGTATTTTACGCCCCTTTCAACATTATTTCACCTTATCACGGCGACAGCTCACACATTCATGTATTTCCTTAGTTTAACCAGTACTAGGCTAGGGCATTGAATGCCTTGCCCAAGGACACTCCCACGAAAAACCCAATTGATCCAGCGAACCTCGAACCCCGTCCGTGGCCTCCAGGTGACCATTCCTACACTTTACCTTTGAGCCACGCAGGACCCCTCATCAATTTGGCTCCACTTATTTCTTATCAAAGAACTCGACTATCTGCAACAATCTTGAGTCTAATAATTCTGTTGTGTACCACGTTTGTAACAGTCATGCTATTTATTACAATTTTAACAGTGGCATCACTCGGCTAATTGCAGTAACTCCAATCTGATATTCTGCTGTTTATTATGTTTGTAAAAGTCATGACATAATTCGTGATATCTCAGAACTTTATTTTATTTCACTTTGATGTTCCAAACAATCGTTTAAATATTCCCTTAAATGGATATGTCACATGTCCCTCTTTCAACAACTAATAGGGTTTCATTGCTGGTCGACACCACTTTGCTAAACACTCCAGTAAAATGTCGAGCTAAACATATTGGCATTATTTGTTGTTTACCACGTTTGTAACAGTCATGCTATTTATTACAATTTTAACAGTGGCATTACTCGGCCAATTGCAGTAACTCCAATCTGATATTCTGCTGTTTATTATGTTTGTAAAAGTCATGATATAATTCATGATATCTCAGCACTTTATTTTATTTCACTTTGATGTTCAAAGCAATCGTTTAAATATTCCCTTAAATGGCTATGTCACATGTCCCTCTATCAACAGCTAATGGCGTTTCTTTGCTGGTCGACACCCCTCTGCTTAACACTCCAGTAAAATATCGGGCTAAAGAAATTGGTAATATTTATATTCTAGCAGTGACACTGACAGTGAAAGTAGTATTTCAAGAAAACACGTCAAACCATTATTAACTACGAGTACGTCTTCACAAATTATCGATGAGGAAAAGCCTTTAGGGTATGTATTATCAATACGTTTAGTGTTGTTGTTTGCTACTAGAGATCTTCACCTGATGGGAGACTGGGGTCGTCTTCAGGTTTTTTTTATTACAGAAAAAAATCTGTTGAGCTCAACTTTCCCTCCATCAATTGAAAGTCCACACAAGGACATTTTCAGGAAAATGAGCGCACTAAATTTCTGCGGTTCACTTACGTATATCCTGTTTCGCTGGTAGGTGTCGGACATGTTCTCGGAAAATTGATTTTTTTTTTTTTTTTTTTTCTTTAAGAAATTCGGAACATTAATCTTAATTTGGAAATAATACAAGCTTCGAATACGAATATGTCTCAAATGGTCCTGTAGGCACAAGCACTGTCGCGTATATTAGCCATTTGAAAGGAAAGACGATGTCAGTGGCGAAAAGCACTGTTATGAAATACTGGAAGATTTTCCCAAAAGTAACAAGATACGTTACTGTCTGTGTAGGCTATACAGATTATGAAAATATATGGATGCATCTTTTCATGACCTGCAAGAAAATCAAAAAGGCTCATGAGCTCCTTTTAATACAAGTAATTATAATAAGAAATGTCATTAAAATAGTGGACGACGTAAGAGGCCAGTATGTTTCTTCTCCAATTTTTAAAAGTGAAATTTTCAGCATAACATATAAATTTGTCAAGATGGGACTGTTACCCAAATCATCGTTTGAACAGTAGCAGTCGCAGAAAATGCATGTAGACATGCAGTAATCGGTAATATGGTAACGCTTAAAATGTTTAATTATGAGGTAGTAAAGGAAAAGGATTACCCTTTGTCATATTCATTTGCAATAGTGTAATTAGCGCCCATGGGTATCGATTAGCAGTAGCAACACTTATATATTGGAGTCATACATGTGTGCGTGAACAGGCCTTAAGGTACCCGCCGAAAAAAAAAACTTTTGTAGACATTTATTTACCAGCCACAAACCCACAAACTGCTGGTTACTCAATCGAGTTTACTGATGTAATTGGTATATTCAGGGTGCCCAATCACGTACTGCAGTACGTAATTCACGTATAAACTCTACTCCGCACGTACAATTTTTTTGCGCTTACGTGCACGTACAAATTAGACACCCATTTCGTATTGCATGCCAAACAAAAGAGAAAACAAAATTGTGTACAACGGAGGTAGTCTCCCTTTTAGGTGGGTACCAGCCTTTCTTCTCAACATAGAATGCGTTACCAAATATTTTCACTTACATTGAGCCGATCGGCCTGCTCCTCTATGATTTTAAAATAGCCAGATCTACGGGCATCATCTTCGACAGAGAGCTTCAATCTGTCTACGCTTCCTTTTTAAAGCAGCCCTCATGTACTTTGCAGCTTTGAAAAAGGAATAAAACTGAAGATCCTTTCGTGAAGGCCGTCGATTATCGAAAATCATGGCAGTGTTCGGTTTTTGAACATCGACCGCCGTTGCGATTATATCTAAGTACGAGAATGCCCCGGAGACATATGATGCGTCAATAGAATCACCAAGTGCACAATTTAATAATTAAATGAAGAGACCATTCATTGTGGTAAAGGAGCTAGGGTTTTATAATTCAATAAAACTGAAACAGCCCAAGGTTACCCTACCGTCAAAAGTGCGATTTTACGCTTGTTCTATCAAAACTATCGAAATCCTTCTGCTACTTGAAACGATCGACAGACAGAAAGAAATTCTAGCATTAACCAAGCCAGCCCTGTGGTAAAGGAAAACTTTCCTTTTTTCCGCAAAATATCTCTATTTTACACAATCCTCATGGTGAGCTATTGTGATCGTGCTGTGTCCGTCGTCCGTCGTCCGTCGTGCGGTGTGCGTCGTGCGTCGTCTGTCGTCAACTTTTTACCTTGTGTACGCTCTAGAGGCCACTTTTTCGGTCCGATCCTCATGAAACTTTGTCAGAATTTTTGTCTTGATGAAATCTCGGACAAGTTAAAAATTGGGTCAAGTTGGGTCAAAAACTAGGTCACTAGGTCAAATCTTAGAAAAAACCTTGTGTACGCTGTAGAGGCCATATTTTCGGTCCGATCCTCATGAAACTTAGTCAGAATGTTTGTCTTGATACGTTCTCGAACAAATCCGAAATTGGGCCATGTGGGGTAAAAAACTAGGTCACTATGTCAAATCTTAGGAAAACCTTGTGTGCACTCTAGAGGATACATTTTCAGTCCGATACTAATGAAACGTGGTCAGAATGTTTGTCTTGATAAAAACTCGCATGAGTTCAAAATTGGGTCATGTGCGGTCAAAAACTAGGTCACTAGGTCAGTTTAAAGAAATACCTTGTGGGCACTCTACAAGCCACATTTTTCGCTCAATTGACTTGAAAATTGGTTAGAATGTTTGTCTTAATTAAATCTCGGATGAGTTTGAAATTGGATCACCTGGGGTCATAAACTAGGTCACTAGGTCGAATCAAAGAAATACCATGTGGACATTCTAGAGGCCACATTGTTCGCTCAATTGACTTGAAAATTGGTCAGAATGTTTGTCTTAATTAAATCTCGGACGAGTTGGGGTCATAAACTAGGTCACTAGGTCAAATTAAAGAAATACCTTGTGGGCACTCTAGAGGCCACATTTATCGCTCAATTGACCCGAAAATTGGTCAGAATGTTTGTCTTGATGAAATCTTGGATAACTTCAAAATTGGGTCACCTGGGGACATAATCTGAGTCACTAGGTCAAATTGAAGAAATACCTTGTGGGCAGTCTAGAGGCCACATTTATTGCTTAATAGTCTTGAAAATTGGTCAGAATCTTTGTCTGAATAAAATCTCGGATGAGTTTGAATTTGGGATACCTTGGGTCATAAACTAGGTCACACGGTCAAATTAAAAAATACCTTATGGGCACTTTAGAGGCCACATTTATTGCTGAATTGACTAAAAAAATTGGTCAGAATGTTTTTCTTGATGAAATTTCAGATGAGTTTGAATTTTGGTCACCTTCGGTCATAAACTAGGTCACGAGGTCAACTGAAAGAATTTTTTATGGGCGCTCTAGAGGCTACAATTCTTCATCAATTGACCTGAAAATTGATCAGCACGTTTGTCTTGATAAAATCTTGGATGAGTTCAAAACTGGGTCACATAGGGTCATAAAGTAGGTCACTAAGTCAGATTTAAAGAAATATCTTGTGGGCGCTCTAATGGCCACAATTCTTGCTCAATTGCCCTGAAAATTGGTCAGCGTGTTTGTCTTGAAAATATCTCGGATGAGTTTGAAATATGGTCACATAGGGTCATAAACTAGGTCACTAGGTCAAATTGAAGAAATACATTTTGGACACTCCGGAGGCCACATTTTCAGCTCAATTGACCTGACAATTGGTCAGAATGTTTGTCTCAATAATATCTCGGATGAGTTCTAAATTGAGTCATTATGGCCCTGGAGTGAAATTTCGCCTATTGACTCAGGTGAGCGATCCAGGGCCATCATGGCCCTCTTGTATAAATTTCGACATTGTCCACGAACTTTATGTAAATACCTCGTAAGTATTACTTTTGGAAATGTCATTGTAACGCTTCGCCGTCATCGTCAAAGGCTAAATTCGCAAAACTCTAATATGGGCATATCTCATTATCAACCATCAACTGAAAGAAACCTCTGCCACGTTTTTCACGATACCGATGATTTTGTTTATATGTTAGGCAATCAGAGAAAGATCCGATGGTACGTATTTTATAAGTGATATTCTGTAAAGATTCTGGACCCGTATTCACCAACACTTCTTCATTTCATTTTAAGTTTAATTATAGATTTTGAAAGTAACGTGATTTCTGATTTGGTTTAGCCAATTAGACGCTGTGTTTCAAATTCACAAGAATTCTCGAGAATCGGACTACAAATGTTTTTGGGAATGGTTGGTGAGTACGGATCCAGATCTTTAGACTCAATCCCAGTTAAGGAGGACATTTGAAGATTTTTTTCGCATTTTTTTTATATTACCATAACATCATTCTAAATGCTTTTTCGGGATTGTTAACATGTTTTGTGCATAACTCTATTGTTTTGTCAGCTGATCTATCTCTCTTCTAGAGTTATCAGCCGTTGAATGGTTAAAGGTGTGCGTTAAAAAACATATGCTTGTAAATTGTACCTCTGTAATAAATGTGGCTGAATTCAACATAATATTGGCTAAAGAATGACAAATCCAATAAGTTTTGATCAAGAATGGTATAAGTATGTTGAATAAATTAACAAAAACGATAAAAATGACGATTATTTGCGAATAAAATAAAAGAATGAAACCATACGTTTTTGTAATTTCCTTTATTTTAAAACTTCAAATACTCTCAGCTATTCTAAAATATTACAAACGAAATCAAATTCGCTTTGAAATAGTGAAAACAAACAAAGGACTGTCCCTTTCATTAATGTCAGAACATTGAGAATCAATGATTAAACACAAAATATCTATTAATGAAAAGGTTTTTGTCCCGAACGTTATCATGAATTGTCCTGTACGTTACATACTTTGCATTTTGACATTGTATCATTTGTAACAAACTTTTACTACCAGAACAGCATTATACCTTGTTGAATTGAGGACAAACACATTGGCAGTGGCAATTATGACAGCAATAGCAAAACATTGGTAGTTATTTACGAGTCAAAATATTTTAACAAACTGTATTTTTTAACATCAACAACTAAATCTGCTCATGTTTTGACATAACTGTACAAAGTGATATTTAAACTCACTAAAACAACTGTGCCAGTGCATAAACGGTTATTGAACAATAATATGGTACATTTTAACTTCTTTGGCATTTAAAACATGCAAATTTCAAATTGTCCCGTACGTAACTAAATTCTACACGTGCTACTTTTAAATTTATTTTTAACTGATAACTCAGTTAGGTGCATTTAAGAACTGAAATACAACAAAAACAATCCTTAGTATTGTTTAAGCAATTAATAACATCAGTGAGCAATACTATTCTAAGTTCCTATACAATGTATAGGCACTTAGAATAGTATTGCACTCACCTATCGAAATGGCCATTGCTTCTCATATTGACTACCCAATAGTAGCATGGCACTTGAATGCATTTCAACCGTCAAGCAAATCAAGAACGTCTTCTGGAAACGCGAACATTCGGCCGCCTCTACTTGTTGCAACTGGAGCATTCACTTTCTGCACAATTTCATCAAACTCGACCCAATCAATATCTTCATTTGCTGGCCATTTGAACTTTCGTTTTACTTTCTCACATTTTTTCATGAAAGTCACACGCACAGTTTTGTCGTTATTGTTAATGTCAATTACTTTTCCACAGTAACGTATGTCATCATATTGAACAACAACGAAGTCACCAACTGAAACATCAACATCATTCTTCTCTTCACACACATTTCTAGTAGCTTCATTTTCTGGCTGATTACCATTGTTTAATCTTGTATCTTCTGTAGCTTTCAAATTGGGTTTGGTACCAATGCACTGCACATCCCACCCACATTCAGGTTTTACAAAGATCCCTGTTTCGTTAAAACAGTCATCGCATGCACAAGTCGTATTTCTGACTAAGATTTTCCCATGCCCATCTTTTACACCAACCACTGCATGTATCATCATTGACCCCTTCACTGGTTTGATTTCGGAATTACGCTCATCAACAGTGTCTTTGTTGTGGCAATATTCTTCTTCAGTTATCATGTCATAGTGTATACCCTTTTCATTTTGAGTAGCCCATGCGTAGAAATCCGTTGCATCCTGTATCAGAACCTTTCCCTGCTTGACTGCATTATCGGCGTTCCGTTTGGTCGTTCCTCCAACACCGTCGCATGGGCCTTTACCATGGCCAGTCTCAAAGTAATGCCACGATGCATGTGGCCCGTATATTTCAGCAAATCTGCTTATGATATCAAAAATGGTCTTGTTCCGATACTGCGAACTTGGTGAGTCCGTCCAAAAATGTACATACTCAAGATCTGGCACAAGTGCTTTCACAGTTTTGATCATTTTGTCTATAATACTTATGACCATTGCAGCATTGTGGTGAAGAACCTCAGACACATACACATAGCTTGAATGTTTGAGCTCATATTTATCATCACGATAGTATATAACAGCTGGGTGTAAAGTTACCATAGAACTATTCCAGTAGGCTGACTGTATCTCTTCGAGCGTACTGCACGTGTAATTTTCACTAAAGTCCATTTGCACTAACACGTGACCGGGCGGAAGCTTCTCTTTCATTGCTTTAACTGCTCCGTATTGCTCCTTTACTCTCTCTATGTGTGCTTTAAATGCATTGAAAGTCTCGGTCATCAGTTGTACAAAATCGGTCTTGTTAAGGTTGACTTCGACAACTCTTTGTCTTTCCTTCCCATTTGTAAGTTTTACTCGTTTCCATTGTTGAAATTTTACCACTTCATTGTCAGGAATCTTCTGAAGCATTTCATCAAGTGACGCTTGGTTGTCTTTGTATATTTCTACAAACTTGTCTGGATTTGTACAACTATTCACTCTATAGGTTTTCAGAGCACGCAGTAAGAAGCTGAAATTCTGGTGTTTGGAACAGAGACATACGCTTCTTGATGCAAAGTTTACTAAAGCAATGTGTTTAGGTCTTGCTTTGTAGAAGAATGTTCTAGATATTTTCATTGCCGATTCGGCCAGAAATTTAAGATGCAGGTTATACATATAGTCATTCAACACTCTTTTTTGTACTCTTACTTTCCCGCTCTTTACGGCATCCTGCTTACCTGGTAGCATTCGTGAATTATCATCGCGTTCTAGAAACTGAGTAATGTTGTCAATCACTTGTCTTCTGTGTTCAGTCAGTCTTGACCTTTTGTACTTACTTACACTCTTTCCAATATACAACTTTTTCCTGTTCAATCCAGTTGACTTTTGAAGTGCAACCCTCATTCTGTACTTTTTGATTATCCTTCCTGATACTATTTTATGAACAATCTCTGTTTCCTTTAGTTTTTGTGCAGCTTTAGCCTCTCTGATTTCTGAACTAAGACACTCACCAAACACTAATTTCTTTCTGATATCGGGGACATCATCTGGTTTGATTCCTGACTCTCTCAGTAACTTATCTGCCTTGCTTTTTGGTGTCAAAACAGGTCGCTCGTGTTTCTTACGTTCATATCTAAGTAAGCGTTTCTGTGCATTCCTCAACTTTCGTTTCAGTTCTTCATTCTTATCTTCCAGTGTTTCTATCCGTCGATAAGATCGTGATAAGGCTCTTGACACACGCTTTCTACCTTTCACAGCAGAATTAGATTTCATAGATTTGAATGGTAGCTTTATTGTTAGTGAATCTGTTGTACTTGTTACAGTATCTTCACTTGTAGATGGTGTTGGCACAGGATCTTTTTGGGTTTCTTCAAATCTGTCACTGCCATTTTCCGCTTCATGGTTGGTCTTCTTCCTGTTTCTGAAACGAGCCTGTCTGATTCTGCTCAACTGTCGGATATGTTCTCTCTTCTCAGGGTCTATTTGCGCAGTCTGTCTATATTTGTTCACTCTTTCTCTTTCAGTCTTAAGCCATCTGTCACCAAGCTGTTGTTTCTTTCTCTCTCTATACTCCTTCATCCGTTGTGATTTTGATTTTGCCATACTGAAATGAAATAATGAGGGCTAACTAGATGACATTGTAAAATAACGTTCGTGACAAAATTTAGTAACGTACGGGACACTCAATTAAATCAATTTTTTTGTCTCTCTTTACCAATGTATACACATCAATGCATGGTATTTTGAGATAACATCTTTTTCAATATACACAAATAACTATATTGTTGATACAATTCATGATGTATGTGTTAAAATAAATAAAACATTCTATACATAGGGTACGTGTTAAGCTAAAATACGAAAAAACAGCTGGATTCACGCCTTGTTTTATCATGCATTACTGGATCAAATGTTCATTATTGAATATAAATATGTCAGGCACTGTGTAATAGCTTTTTTGTAAACATAACATTTTATAGTAAAGGTATTTTCGTAAACAATAACGATAAAGGCTATTTCCTAACGTACAGGACAATATATATGTTACGTACGGGACGAATATTAGAGCAAAACCAGCGCTCACGTGGTGCATGACTCGTGTTTCAAAAAGATCAATTTATAAGAATATGAATGTCATTAAATGTATAATACAAAATACTCGACCATTACTACAACTATATGTCTTGCTTCACTTACCTTTTGCTACCCACTGTTCATGAATATTTTCGATCGGCAATCTTTTCAACAAAATGGCGCTTCGACACTTTGTAAACATCCGTGAAGAGTAGCTGCACATTAAGGAACCCAAAGAAATTAATTAGAGAAAAGGAACGGGCTTTTGTTAGCAGTTTCAGCAAGGTTAGTCTCGAACGTTATGGACCCGTACGTTATTTTCTAATCTGTATTCGACTTCATTGTGCTAGCAGTTTCATTATCATTAAAATACTCGAACAGAGTTTTATCAACATTTTCTCAGATACTTTAAACGACCATTTCAGTAAAGAAATTAACTGCCTGTAGTTATGCGTTTATAATGTAAACGCATTAAATTGTTTGTCTCGAACGTTAGGTAGTTAAAATTACGGTTAATTCATGAAGATAGTACCTCAAAATTTTACGATGTCGATTAATTCATGTGCAAATATGAACTTTCATCATAACAATATATCTATAGCGATGTTAATTACGCCCAAATAACGCTTTAAACGTAGATTGGTGCTTCAGTTTCGTAGCGTTGTAGAAAGTGTCCCGTACGTTTTCGGGTTTTTGAGACACGAAGTTCCGTATGTAGTGTCAATTTTGGTTTTCACATTTACCTTTAAATGTTTGATTTTCTTGAAGATTTTGTCTCTGTTTAAATGATTTAGGTAGTTTTTATAAGATCCATTACTTGACTTACATTACAACTTCAGTCTTAACATTAGAATTATACATTGGAGACATGGGATTTTCGTACCCCCTAGATTGGTTGCTAGTCAATTTTCATACGAAATCAAAGCTTTCTACACAAAATTTACTACTATTGTTTCAAGTATAATGTCAATGCTTGTAAATAAACATGTTATGCAATTATATTCTGTGAAATAGGTGCAGTTCAGACTCTGCAAACGCTGGAGACATCAAATGTCCCCCTTAACTGGGATTGTATCTTTAACGGAATGAATTTTGTTAAATTTTGTCACGTTCAAAAGGCTGCTAAAATGCATATATATCATTTTCCAGTAAAATTGTGATAGAAAATGTATGGACAAAACAAGTAGCGAATTAGGCTTACTATTGATTTTTCTGGTAAAAGGAACCGAGTCAGTGTATTTCTATGATGTTGCAAGACCAGTCTTTCTTTAGGATCTGTAGAAAATTTATGGACAGCAAATCTAGGCAGATCTAAATGTTTAACTAAAAATCCTGTTTGTTTATACACAGTATTCCACGTGACAATCAACGTCGACAGTACAATTTGCATTTTTTATATCAACCATAGTTTAAAAGAGATCTCTCATCAATATTTATGTCGGCACATAAACAATCTTAATCAACCTAAAGATAATTTCAGATAGTAACTATTAAATATCAAGGAACTAGGTCAGAGACGACCAAACTTAAAATCTATTCATTGTAATTGTCTGCAATGATCTCTCAGGAACTCGCAAAATACCGATTCATACAGCAAGTGACTGACAAACAAAGGGTTTTGACACGACAATATGCAATTTCGTTACTTGGTACTGGTTTTTGTGGTAAAGGCATACACTTCTCTTTGGATTTGAATCAATGTACTTTTATGGTAGTTCGAGACCAGTTGAAGTCTTCCTATAGAAGCAACAACATGTACTAGCTGGTGGATAGATCTACATTAAAGGAAATTAATAGCATACCTGTCAGCTTAGCATCGGGATATATATTGTGGCTTCATCATAGATCTACATTGACCGAGTTTTTAAAGCATTCTGACCAAAACGCCTTGAAATAGTGTTGTACTTCTTTTTCACCAACGGAAACGTATTAGTTTCATTTGTTTGGCACCTGAAGTGCTGTTTGAAATAAGGTATCTATCTAGATCTTTTGTCCTATGGTTTTGGTACACAATTATTTTATCTGATATGTGAGCCATGCTCTGGCAAAAGGGGGTTTAGTGCATTTCCCAATTGCGTTATCCCAAGCAAGGTATCAACATCCAACTTATCATTAGGTAAATTAGTCCCTTGACATGCAGAAAGTTGACAAATAGCAATAAGTTTCGACTCAGGTCAGCCTGCGCAGGCTGACCTGAACCGATACTTTTTGCAGATGCACTAAACTCGTTTTCATAGAGCATTGCTAATACATATATATATTATGGCCCTTATACTCTTCCCCCTGTATATGCATGTCTTGGTAGTAAACTAAATTTCAACTGTTAAAGAATTTAAGAGTATTTGGATGTTGTTAACTGGGGTTTAAGTATTTCTTTTCAAATTTTGGTTGCCACAGTCTGTTGCCTGTATTTGGTTTTCTGGCCAGGCGATGCGATTCTATTTGGTCGTTTGTTGCTTAGCTAAATATTTGTTACAACCGTTGGTCTTAAAATACAGCCGTCGCTGCCAACCCCAGAAACTAAATGGAAAAGGAAACGCAATCTATATATTTTTATTAGAATTTGATCCCTTTTACTCACGGATCACAATTTTAATAATTTTCTCAATACAAATATGTACATAATTCTCCTGCACGTGGATATAATGATCTTTGATTCCACTGGGAGGTATGTGAAGGTAAAACAAATCCTTCAGCAACATCGTGTTCGGCCACAATGTGCAGCAATGTCTGCCTGTATCCTCCTCGTCAAACATAAAGTAAAACGATGATTTTTCTGGCTCAAAGGATGGCTTTCCACTCCTCTTCCAGTGTAGGACGTATGGGTAATTCTGGAAGCATAGATGGCGTTGTTTCCAAATTGGTGACGGAGCGCCATGAAGCCATTCAGAACATCAAAACTATTCTGGCGTAGAGAGGCAAGATAAATTCTCACAACATTAGTTTGTACATGGTTCCGCTGAAACTCGCATTTTGTTGGTGTTTAAGAGGAATGACAAGAGGCTGTAGGACTCCGGCTCACAAAGTCTCGCAATCTAGTGTCACAATATCGTTCTTGATTGACTGATTAATTGATTGATTGAATGATCGATCGATCGATTGATTGATCGGAGTTTTACGCCGCTGTAAATATTATTCCAGTCAAATCACGGCGACAGCTCACACATTCATTGTTATGTCCTTGGTTTCACCAGTACTAGGCAAAGGCTCAAACCCCGGACACTCCAAAGAAACACCAAGTGAAGCTTAAACCCGGGGTCTCCAGTCCTGCACGTTACCACTGAGCCAAACAGGACCTTGATATTGTAAGAAAAACATCAGCAACGAAAGGATGGAAGTTACTCTTACGATCTAATTTTTCTAAAGCAACCAAATATGATTACGTACCTCTGTCTGTCTGTCGCACTGTGGGCCAGAGGCCATCCCTTCCTATAAAATGTTTTGTATAATATTGTATTGTTGATTGTTATATTAACGTTAGTGAACCCACTGATGTTCTCTAAGTAAAGCATTATACTGGCCCATACAATAGGCCTACCTACTCCATGACGATCGCTTAGAGAAGCATAAATATATCTGTTTCAAATAGAACCTATCCAAAAACATAACGCGTGAAGTCCGGTTGCGATTGAGTCATTTAAGTTCGATTGAGTCATTGACGTAAAGCGACCTCCCTCAGACTGTTTTAATGGTTTTGGATGGATAAGCGTTTGTATCAGTCCTGCCTGTGGGACGTAACGCGTTGGTGTCTTCTTGGTCGATCTTTGATCGTCCCTATTCTTCGATCACGTGAATAGAACCGTGCAACTGTTGATCGACGATCTCGGGAATTCCCGGTAACAGCGGCTTTCGAAATTCATGTCAAAATCATCTAAATAGCCACGCTACATGTTCGTGCAATTTAAGTCATACGTACCGATTTAATTGGAAATTATAAACCTGAATCACTGCAATTCACAAAACTGGCTTAATTTCAAATTTTGGCCTGTGTACAAAACAGTGCACGTGATTCTGCGAAAAAACACATGTTTTTATGCTAAACAGCAGTTTGTATAGGCTTTTGTTCCACTCTGTTTCATTTAAGTTTATAATATTTTTTTTTTTTTGACCATACAGCTCGATTATGAAAAAAAAAAGTACAAGGCAAGCTGCCATGCATCCCGGTCGACCCTGCTCCAATTTCTGCCAGGTTCTGTTAACAAAACTATTAAGTCAACGATTGTTATCCATGTTTGGATTACGGATTTGCCGCCATGCAGGCCGGATTTAAATCCGATTAAACATGTTTGGGATGAAATAAATCGACGTGTTCGGAATCTCCTTAAAATGTTGAATCTGCTAGACTAAGAGAGAGATTTTGTGTATGAAACCAGCTTCTACAAAGGTGGATATTAATTGTATAGGTTGTTTGAGGTTCATAGGGACCCCCTGAATTTTGAAATATCATGAAAAAAAATCCCTTATTAATGTTTATGAAACTTTTCAAAGTCTTTTAAAATGACCCTACCAACTCTCACTGCGAAAATTAGAAATTTTCTTTCACAAGAAAGAGCATTTTGCCCATTCCAGTAGTGTTAATTTTTTGTTAGAGCTGAAGCTTAACTTTCTCTGACGGTTTTGCACAGTGACCAGAGTAGCAAACATAACTGGACAAGTGCATGACATCGGTACTTCTTTTTAGTTAAGTACGGGGCCCTGATTTTTTTTTTTTTTTTTTTTTTTTTCTAATTAAGGACGTTTTCATTCTTCCATAGAATTTCTTTGTTTTCACATATAGTATGTGAAATTTTATGCTGAATAAAAAAATAAAATAAAAAGAAAATGATATGTTGTTGAATTCGTTTTCTTGTTAAATGCTTGTTTCCATGGTAACAGTATATCCTCAAATTCTAAAAATTGTGACTTTTGCTTGAAAGCGATTATAACATTGTCAGACAAGTTTAATTTTATAATTTGTATAAAATCAGACCTAAATATTTGTTTATTCTTATCTAACATTCAGAAAATTTGAGTTCCATTCATATTTTTTCAGAAAGGGTCATTTTTTAGAAATTTTGTATTCACAAAAATGCCGAAAAAAAAGAGTTCTGCAGGTAAAACTGGGTTATCAAAAATACCCTTCCGCAGATTTTGTCCATTTTCTCTGTATAGAATCCTTGAAGTATCTTCTTTTCAAATTCAACAAAAATAAATAGGTCGTGGAGTTCAGATTGTCACAAAATTACAGTTTCCATGGCAACCATAAAACTTTATTTTTTTTTTTTTGCTGAAAACCAAGCATTTTTTCTCTTGAAAACATACAAGCATACTCGTGTATTAGTAAAAACAATAAAACATTTGATATGTCAAATTTAACTGACAGATCACCTATTATCAAAGACCACCCAGAAGTGAAGATTTGAAGATTGGTTCGGGTAAACATGGTAAATTTCCAAATTTATTTTGAATCGGGCTCCCAGAATCTTTTAAGTATGTAAGCTGGTTATAATATGCATTACTTAACATCAGATTAGTACGAGTATAACCTTGGATTTAAAAAAAAAAAAAAAAAACTTTACCCTTTCTGCGCCATAGGCGAAAACAGGGGCTTTAGCGGATGGCAAAGATTAAGATCAGACTGCACGGAATGTGCAGTCGGATTTTGGATCTATACCGACCGCTTGTTTGGTCACGTCTGTAGGCTAATAATTCGACGTAGGCTACTAAGTCAACGAACACTTTTCCATGGCTGGTTCGACGATTATGATATCTCATCGCGAGAGTACGTTTCTGTACACTTTGCATAATAAGAAGTGGGTGGGGGACTTACAGTGAGCTTCGTTTCTTCTGCATCGCTAGTTGCATACAGTCGGCATTACTTGTAGTATCATTTATTGGAATTACAGACTGAACCCTTGAAATACGGTAACTTAGATTTCCTCGCAAAATGTACTTTAACTCTTTACCACGCGAAAAAAAACTTAGCCATGTCTAAAATGAAAGCATTTGCAGACGACAATTTCAATGTGGCTCAAAATGGTGCAATTTTTCCTTGATAGGGTAGAAAACATGGTGGGAAAAGGAAAAAATGCTGGGTACCAGTATTTTCTCCCTTTCACACAATGTTTTCAAAAGGCTTCTTTTCCAGGGTCGTTAAAAAGCGGCATTGTGCGGTAAAGAGTTAAAGCGAAACATGTTGAGTCTGTTTATGATTTCGCGACGTACAGTGAAACTATAGATCCGAATACTACTATTTCCTTCGTGAAGAGTCTAATATCGTCCTTTATACTAATATGCCTTTTTAGTGCTCCAAATTTGATTTTAAAAGAAATGAGATCATTCAAAAGGATGAACGAGCCCGGACGAACAAGCTCGGGCGAACAAGCCCGGGGACGAAAAAGCTCGTTTCCATGCGCACTAGGTTGCACAAAAAAAAAATACCTCCCGAAAATATCCATAATAAAGATCTGTACCTTACCTTAGATATCGCTCTCGTGACTTTCATACAGATCTTCAAAGTCTAAACTAATTTGTCCAGTGTTCTCTTATATGGTGTCTGTTCTCCAACATTTGGTCTTAATCTTAATTTCGGCATGGCTTCAAGTTTTATGACACTTCTGTTCTATATGATATGTGTTCGAAACCCCCTAATACTTAGACTCGAAGGTCTTCCAGGGTTCCTTTTGAACTGTTTTTCGCGATGATTTTTCCAGTTCATCCAATATTAGCTCAATTGGATTTTTGTCACAATCATATGGTGGTAATCTTAAAGACACTTTGTCCCTTGGACCGTAAAAATACATCTACAACATTACTCTGGAGCTTGTTTGTGGAGCTTAACCGGTTCATACAATTCATCCTTCATTTTATTGTTGTTTGCTATACCACATGACGTGAACCAAAGTTTGACTGGGTTTCAGGAAAACGCCTATGGTTGGGCGTGGAAAAGAAAACAAGAGTAAACAAGTGCATGTAAGACTCCGATATTAAATCATTAAAATAGAACCCAAATAAAAAACGAGATCAGGGCATCAAAAGTTGAAGTTTTTGCTGTTCAAACAATAGGCGACCACAGTTACTGTACTTGCCTGAGAATTGTTTTAATAAACAGGTAGACCCTTTACTTAGAATAGCCTTCAATCTTCCCACCGTTTTAAGCTGTTTTGTACATACATTTTAACGTTGCACTGACTACAAAAAAAGTGTCATACTAACTTATCAAAAATACTGAAAATTTCACACACAGTTAGTAAAGGTAATATTATTAGTTATGCAAATTTTCAGAACAAAAGCTATAGCATTTTTTAACATACACATATATTTCAAAATTCAGGGGGGTCCTTGTGAACCTCAAACTACCTATATAAACGAGACGTCGCTACCAAGCTGATATCGATGCTAAAGGTGGTCAGACTCGATACTCACAAAAATATACATAAGAACTTTCAAATGTGAAAACTGCTTTTGACAGTAACACTAATGATTTCTTTAAACCCAAGGTAAAATAAAAACTTCGAAATTAGATTCTGACAAATTTGTTGTTACATCCCATCATTGATTCAATCAAAATTTCGAGAAATTATATCATATATAAATTAAGGCGTGAATCGAAAACAAGATTGTTCGGCTGTAGAAGTTTTGTTCGGTACAGTAACTTTTCGAATCGACATACTAGGTTAGAATCCCATGCTGGTGACTATTACATCTTGGACTATGCATGAACCGAGCTCAGTAGCTCAGTCGGTAACTCACATGACTTGAAACCAGCGTGTCGCTGGTTGTTTCGGAGGATTGACGACAGTCATTGCGACAAGAATCACCACCGCCACCCCCCCCCCCTTTCAACGCTGACAATTTGTTCGACAATGTGAATGTGGGAAAGCAGCCAGTGGCTTAGGAAGAATATTGCCCGAAGTGCTGGTTTTGGAAACTAAAGAAAAACATGTAGAGGTGCACTGGTCGCTGCGATATAACTGAAATAATATTGTAAACGGCATGAAACACCAGACAAACAAACACCTATTGTGTGAAACATGCTGAATTAACCTTTTCAACATCAAAGACGACATACTAGTAAGTTGCTGTCATTGACGGTTCAGATCAAGATCAGACTTCACAGCGTGCAGTCTAATCTTTGACCCTCATTCGCAGTTTGCTAGTCGCATACAAACTATGACCAAAAATATCTGCTTTTTTATTATTTTTGTTTTTTTTTTTTTAACTTTTTACAGCACCTAAACTGGCAAATAACTCCGGAAAAAAAAGGCTGTACGAAAGCCTTGCCAAATGGATTCATAAAATTTGAAAAAAAAGAAAGAACAAAAACGTATTTTACATGCGAAGTCGATAAGGATTTAGAACTGGTGTATTTGTGCGAACCTCCCTCTTATAATATCTTTTATGAGATATGCTCTGCAAAAAGTGGAAGGGTCCTTTTTTAAACTTGACATATTTTCTTCTCCACTCATATATTATGTCACGTCACGGATACATGAATTTGAGGCCTTGGCAATGCTATGTAGAAGAACGTAGTCGTTTTACCTAATTTTAACCGTGTGCAGACTTACCACAGGGTGGGACGTTGTTTTTCACTGTGCCACGTGCACGCTATATACTGTACGAGGTCAATGATTTTTATTCAGTCAGTTTTATTCGATTCAAGCGATAGTGGGATATCTGGAAATTGAAAATATGTCTTAATTTTTCGACGGTTTGAACATTCATAATCTGTCTAAAACGGAAGAAACCTGGCCATTAATATGCTAAGGGCTGGAATGACGGTACGGGCCATCGCCCGTCATTCTGTGTGTGTGTGTGTTGCCGAAAGACGATAGAGAGACTTGTAGACCTTTATCGGCAGATTGGGACAGTAAGAGACTGGCCGCGACCTAGTTGAGCTCATAAAACGACAGCATGGTCAGACGGCTATATAACGTGTCAAAGCACTTACGTCAGCTTCGCTTACCAGCCACCGTTACGGCTAACAGGTACAGCATCTCTCCACAGACAATACGTAATCGTTAACATCACAACGCAAAGCAAATATGAGCCCACCGCCCATGCATGGCTCAAATACTGACCAGACGTCACCGCGCTTCCGTGTCTTAATGGTTTAGACATCTTCTTAACTTGACAAGGGCTTAGTAGAGCCAAGGTTTGTTTGCAGATGAATCTCGTTTCTCAGTCTTTGATATAGACGGTTAGTTTCGTGTGTATAGGCATAGAAATGAGATTTGATTATACCTGTATCTTGCGGCGGGACAGGTTTGGCAGAGACAGCATAAAGGTCTGGGTAAAACCATGTGGAACCGTAGGACAAAGCTGATAATTTTACATCAAAACCTCAATGCCCTACGTTACATTGCAGAAGTGTTGACTCGACGTGCATCATTCGTCGTCATGGCCCCGGTATCACACTTTAGCAATGAGCACCCGCCCTCATGTAGACGGATTACCTACACAGTAGTTGGCATAAAACAACATAAACTTTTGGCATGGCCTGCAGCTTCCCCGGATCTCAACCCTTGGATGAGCTCGGTCTTACAGCCAGAGCGAACCATCAAATTAACAATATTCGTGATATGACACGGGTACTGCAACAAGTGTGGCGGCAATGCCGAATGCACTAGTTACACGTTACGTTACTGTTAGATAAATGCATGCATGGTCACAAATAGTGGAAACGTCGTTACTCGGACATTTGATGCAGATGATGATCTTTAGTTAAATTGTCTGCAAAAGAAATCGTGCAAACGAAAGCTTCATGATTTGTAATTTTTCATTTGGACCCCTACCAATTTCCCAGGATCCTCGGTCTCAATATCCTCATGCTAGCTCAATATTGTGAACTGATATGTATCCACAAATGAATATCCTTATTTCTTGACTGGCTTGTATTACAGTAATTCTTTTCAATATCAAATAATCCGCATTTAAACACAGAGGGACGTTTGTATTTTTGTTCAGTAAAATACGTGTACAAATATCCACTGTCGTATTCAACTTCATAGTCAATAGAACTAGTGCATTATTTTTACGGATACAATGGACAAGGCCGTTTCTAATACCGTTATCATTTTTTACCTTATCAGTCACTTTCTTTTTCGTAAGGAAAGTTCAACTGAACCTCGTTGCTTTCATTTACCGTTTGGGTATCGGTAACCTCGAGATAACAATCAGATAATTTCTCGACCAGTTACTCTAACCATATACAAGAGGTGCATTTTTGAAATGATGCATGTCAACTTCAACTTGAAAGACTTTTAAACATTTGAGTTACCCTTTGTATACTCCTTTGTTCGAAATGCATTTGATACTATGAATGTGTCCGTCCTATTTTCATACTAATTTCGCTATTTTCAAAGTTTTTTAAACCGAGATTCGTCTACGAGATGTCATATAGATACCATTCCCTCAAGAATACTAGCAGCCTCTTACTTTATCTTTGCATGCTCATTGTGGTTTGTGATTGAGTAACAGTGAATGAGCACCAACATGCACGAGATATTATCATTTTACGATACATGCATGCCCGGCAAAAGTGGATACGTTGACATTGAATACAAATGGGGGACAGCATAGCAGCATCAATTCCACTTTAGATTTTGGACAAAGATAAATAGGTGGAAGGTACACCAGCTCCTAACAATTTATTCTATTAATTGTTGCACTGAGTCTTTCAGTCTTGTTTTGAAACTGCTAAAGTTATCAAGAGGTGATTTCGATCACCTTTTTCTTTCGTAATGAGATGTTCCAATTTTATCTTATATGTATACAGCAAGATTCAGACCCTAGCTCCCATACGAAAATTCCCTCTCCCTGCTAGTCATGCTTATAACACTTTTGTTTATTTACTTTGAAATACTAGGAAGAAACTTTCTGTGCTGATATTTGTGGGTTTTAGTAGTAGATCTGGGATCGTGTCCATCAAGCAATAAATTGTTTACTAATTCTCGTGAATTTCCTTAAGTTCAAAATACTCTTGTAACTGACTGCCTGAACTAAACAGTTTTGCCAACTTACATTGTAACTTCAGAAAAAAATTAAGAACGCTTTTCAGAAAGTTGGTTATTATGGACCCTAAACTACAGGAGTTTTTCTTTTTTTATACGTAGTAGAGGGGTGGTATACTAGTTTCACTATGTCTGTCTGTCCATCCATCCGTTCGTCCGTCCATCCGTCCGTCAATCCTCCATCTTTTCGTGTCCATGCTCTAACTCCGAAGCCGTTTGACCCAGGACCCTGAAACTTTATGCAAGTGTTTCCCATGACCCAAGGAGGTGCCCTATTGTTTTTGAGTCACGGGGGTCAAAGGTCAAGGTCACAGGTGAACTTTGCTTTCTCTGATTGTGCTGCTTCAGTGACGAGGTGACGTTGGCGGGTATTTGTCCGCTTTGCGACATTTCTAGTTTGCTGTGCTTTTAAGATGATATGAAACGCTATCACCAAGCCTTCGGATATCCTTCATGCTCAAAGGAAACTCACTTCTTTTTGCCCTCAACACAACCATTCCAAAATAATTATTTCTCTATGAACGAATTCCCGCTTACAATACGGTCTTTTTCGTAAAAAAGTTATTAAAAAATTATATATATATTTGTTCTTCTATGAATGGTACTGGTCTCCTCCACAAGTTGATATTTTATTTCCAAGTTAAGAAAATGGAGTTTTTTTTTTTATTTCTACCTTAACAATTTCGAATGATACCTCTCATTTATTATGCTTTGTTTATGCAGCACTCATATTTTAGATGTATAAAAATTGACTTTATCTATGACATTCTTCTCCTAAAGATAGGACGCAAACACAATCGGAATATGAAGACAGTTTTCATAATTGTTCATTTCACTTACCTCGAATCAAACATTTTTTTTTTTTTTTTTTTTTTTTTTTCGGGCCTTTTTTTTTTTTTTTTTTCTTTACTGCTGTTAGTATAACATCTTTTTACTAGTCTTTGTTGTGAAGAGGTTCGTGTTTTCATGTTGAAGGAAGTTCTACGACGTCGTTAAGGTCCATAATTTCAGGCGGTGCTTCTGTCTGGAGCAGTTTTTATAAAAATGGAGACATTTCTTCTTTTCCAGATATAATGCAGATGACTTGATTCATTAATTCATTTAATGCTTTTAAGTTGGGATTTGATGTAGTTAAAATTGTTGCAAAATTTCAGCATAATTGTGTTTTTCGACCAAAAGTTACAATTGAAAAAAAAATCTAAAAGGTCGAAAGCGTAATCCCATTTGCATAACCTTTTTTTCTTTCACTGTTTTACAAGCTTGAAAATTTTAGGATTTTTTTTTGTGTGCGTTAGAGGTTGATTTTTGTTCTGTTTTTCCAAAAGCAAAGTGTTGATTTTAAAATGCATTGTATTTTATCCGCATATCTCAGTTGCAAGCCACAAATTTGCACCACTTTTCAAAAGCACCTCTAAAAATATTGCTCAAAGAAAAATGTAAAATTTAAATTAATGCTAGAACTGTAAGTAAATAGATGATTGAATAGTAAATACAACCTTACAATAATATAGATACAGGTCTGCACTTCTTATTAAGATATTGAATTTAGTATTGATGTAAACTGTTTAAAATAGTAACCAGCTTAAATACAGCCGATTGGAAATGTCCCGAGTGTAAAATTATTCTTTGTAGTTAACATAATTCTTCTAAACATTTTATTTCAAAAAAAAAAAAAAAAAAGAGAAAGAAAAGAAAACACAACATGAGTACAGAAGAAGCAAAAGTTGCCATGTAGTTCAAGTAATATTTTGTCTACGTGTTCCTAAAGTGTTGTTCCGAGTGTAACACAAGTTTTGCCTACAGATCTAAATGTCTAATGTATCTTACAGAAAATTAGACTATATTTATTTCTTTTACAGTTTTTATCACACACTTTCACTGTATAAATACTTGAAAGTCTGAAACTGCGGAATGGAGCATTGCATTTGCTGACAAAATTCAGACTTTCTCTGAAAAATAGGAGTATTCAGATATCACAGGTGAAGTTTTTCAATATGTAAAAAGAAACGAGTCAACCACAACATAAATTAATGAAGACACTTTCTCACAGGAAAATGGGACAGAAGATGCCATTGTAAGAATTTTTCTGGAAAAGAAGCACATAGTATATTTCACGGGTCAATTTTACACTCCGGCACAAAACCATATTTACGCAATACATGTGAAGATTTTGTGTATTTTATGGAACCAACTAAACAAGCGCATGGAAATGATTAATACCAATTTAAATGACTAGATTAGTTACTTTGCCCCCAACTTTGATGTGTAAGCTTTAACTTTTTTCTATTTTTAATGTTGAATTTTAAAAGGTGATTTTTCTATAGATACTTTTAATGCACCTTCATGTACTTGCATTTAGGTTTAATTTTTTTGCCAACGAGGGACATTTGCCATCTTTCAGTGCTCTTCACTGAAAGAACCATGATTCAGACTGCGGCTGTCATAAAAGTTTCACTTCTGTTGTCAGTAGACTTTGGTCAAATATCGGCAAATAATGGAACTACGTACTGACAAGCCAAGAAGTGGACCTACAAGATATACCCTGAGCACAACATCCAAATCATGATCGATCAAGGGTTATATGACAAATTGTTAATCTCAAATTACCTTCTCGACAATCTTCCTCATTTAGTGGTTAAGTCACTGCATCGAATTTGTCATTTCGACTTAGAAGAGGAAGCCTTAAATGTTTGACGCTTTCAAGTCATTCTGTAGTTTATTGAAAGTATGCCATTATCTAACGTTATCGAGAATTTTTACTTTTCATGAAATAGTTTACAACTAGAGGTTTGATTTTCATTGATCATGGTTTCTTGTTTCCGAATATGGACGACTAATGGTTTTATGTTGTATTTCACTTTTCCAGGAACATCTCTAAAAAGCAGAGTGGATTACGACAAATACGCGGTATTTCCGCAACCTTTCATGATAATGATGAAACAAAAGAATTTCCTAATCATAGTGCGCTTGGTGGACCTTTACCAGGTCTTCCACCATCGGAAACAAGAATGAAGAAAAAGAAGAAAAAGAGGAAAAAGATGAAAGAAAAACAAGAAGAAAAAGAAACAACCCTGCCCTACTCTGAAACAGAAGAGACACCCTCAAACACCTATACGATCTAGAAGCCATAAAGTACTGTAAATAAATTATATGACATTCCAGTCTTATATTCAAAAGAAAATTGTTTTACTGTTAGTCTCATGCATCCCTGGCTTCTTATTTAGAGACTTACGGCTTCAGAGAATTTCATCAAAAGCACTTTTTTTTTTTTTTTTTTCCCCCAAAGGTTTGCCCTCTGTAACCTGTATCAGACAAAGTGTCCAATTCTGTTACCTGCTAAACACCGACCGGTCATTTCTCAGTATTGTTCACATATTTCTAAACTAGTTTGGGAAAAGTTGTCACTAATGTAGTTTTATGTAGCAAGTAATCGCTGATCTAAAACATAGAACGAAACAAATGGATAAATACTGAGAGACTTTTAAAGGTCAAAACTTTTGAGATAGACAGTTTTCTCTCATCCCTCCTTCAACTTGAAATTTTACTACCACGGTGAATACATTGAACGAATCGGATTTGTCAGTAGAGTACTTGCAAAGCCGATCAATAAATTTTACTAACAAATCAGACTCTTTCAAAATATGTGACAGTTAAATTTTTCATTGCACGGTTGGATGAGAAACATTTGTGGCCGTCCCAAAATTTTCATTCATTAGAACTCTCAAAATATTTATCCATTTGTTCACTTCGACGTACGAGATTGAAGAAAAAATACCACAAAACATAGTAGGAGTAACGACAGTTTCGATTGAGATTTGTGAAAAATGCGAACAATTGACGGGAGAAGTGTCAGCAGGTAAAAACAATTGGAGAAGTTGGCCTTAAGTATGTATAGAATATAGATGGCTCATTTGTCAAAAACAAGATCATGTGGATTTTATGGGCACCATACAATAATTATTACCTAAATGAATCAAAGTACTGAAAGTACTGACAGACTAGCGAATTTGATTGATTGATTGATTGTTTGTATGTTGTTTAACCGTGTTTTCAACATTATTTCAGTTATGTAGCGGTGGCCAGTGCACATATCCATGCTTTCCAGGAGTTTCTCTCACCAGTACTCCGCACAATATTCTTTCCAAGCCCCTGGCTGTATTCCCACATAACTATCGTCGAAACTTGAGAGAAATGAATCCTGTCCCAATGACTAGATCATCAATCGTCGGAAAGAAATTTGCCGAGTCTGGGATCGAACCAACGACCTCCATTATATGCTACCGACTGAGCTGCCGGGGCTATGCGTGCTAATGGTTAACTATAATCCAGTTTAAGATTAACCCTTAAAATGCTAACAATGTTAAATGAAACTTTCAAGCCGATGGTAAGCACCCGAATATTGCTATTTCAAAGTTACATTTTGAAAAAAAAAAAATCTTCTTATTGGACAAGTGTAGATCCAAGATCAGACTGCACGCTCTGTGCAGTCTGAACTTAATCCACACTTTCCTCAAGAGGTCATTCAGTCGCGGTAGTGCTGCTAAAAGAAACTCCAGGAAAGCCTGGATAGGTGCTCTAGCGACCGCAATATCACTGAAATAATGTTGAAAACGGCGTTATATTTTAAACACCATGCAATCAATTAGTAAATATCCAATAGCACAAGATGTAGTTAACTATTTAACTCTCTGTACAAAACAAAAAATTTTACACTCGTCCAAATTCAAAGCTTTTGAAGACCACAAATTAAATGTGGCTGAACTGATGAAACCTGATTCCAAAAGGGCAGAAAACAATGTGGGACAAGGAGAAAATGATGGTTACCAGCGTTTTTTCCTTTTCCCGCAATGTTTTCAAAGGGATTCTTCTACGGTGTCATTAAAACTTGGGATTGTTTGGTAAAGGGTTAATATTCAAGACTAAAATAACAGTTTAAGATAACAGTTTAACTGTAAACAATGATCTAAATAATGAATGACTGAAGGAATGACAAGGGTTCCCTGTCCACTGAGGGTTCATACAGCTGGGATTTGCTACAAGTTACCTAGGTAACATCTATTTATAGATTCATGCATAATGTTACAATGGTGTAGGAATAAGTGATTCTCTGCTTTCCATAGGTCACTTAATTTACATATAAGCAAATATCTTGTACCTTGTAAATGGCATCTTGTTCAGTTTATTACTTTGTAAGATGACATGTTCAAATTGGAGTGGTAGAGATTTATTTGGTTTTTTTTTTTTTTTGTAAAAATTGTCATATGTAACAGAATTAAGATTTTTAACAGAAAGAAGTATTTTCTGTGAGGCAGTATTTGGCAACTGTATGGTTTTTTGTTTACTTTGACTCTAGGTCAGTCATGATGCCTATAGACTAGCTTCGCTAGACTAAAAAGCACTCTGCATATCACAATATTCGCTAATTATTAATGGACTTTCGTCATTTTTTTTTTTTTTTTTTCAATCATATTTGGAACAAGTTTGAAAATTGGCAACGTAGAGCCTCATTTTTAGCTCACCTTAGCACAACGTGCTAAAGGTGAGCTATTGTGATCGCCCTATGTCCGTCGTCCGTCGTCCGTCAACAATTTCTTTAAACATCTTCTTCTCCTAAACCACTGGGCCAATCTTGATATCACTCTGCATATCACAATATTCGCTAATTATTAATGGACTTTCGTCATTTTTTTTTTTTTTTTCAACCATATTTGGAACAAGTTTGAAAATTGGCAACGTAGAGCCTCATTTTTAGCTCACCTTAGCATAACGTGCTAAAGGTGAGCTATTGTGATCGCCCTATGTCCGTCGTCCGTCGTCCGTCAACAATTTCTTTAAACATCTTCTTCTCCTAAACCACTGGGCCAATCTTGATGAAACTTGGCAGGGATGTTCCTTGGGTGAAGCTCTACCAAAACTGTTCAAAGAATTGAATTCCACCCACAACTCTGGTTGCCATGGCAACAAAAAGGGAAAAAAAGCAAAATCTTTGAAAATCTTCTTCTCTGAAAGTAGAAGGCGCAGAGCTTTGATATTTGGTATGTAGCATCTCCTAGTGGACCTCTACCAAGTTTCTCCATTTGATGCCCCTGGGGTCAAAACTAGCCCCACACCGGGGGTCACAAGTTTGAGCAAAGTCATAAAGAAGGAAAACTTTAAAAACCTTCTTCTCTAAAACTTGAAGGCGTAGAGCTTTGATATTTGGCATGTAGCATCTCCTAGTGGACCTCTACCAAGTTTGTTCATATGATGCCCCTGGGGTCACAATTTCCAACATAGGAACAAAGAAGGAAAACTTTAAAAATCTTCTTCTCTAAAACTAGAAGGCATAGAGCTTTGATATTTGGCATGGAGCATCTCCTAGTGGACCTCTACCAAGTCTGTTCATATGATGCCCTTGGGGTCAAAACTGGCCCTGCCCCGGAGGTCACAAGTTCGAACATAGCAACAAAGAGGGGAAACTTTAAAAATCATCTTCTCTGAAACTGGAAGGCGTAGAGCTTTGATATTTGGTATGTAGCATTGCCTAGTGGACCTCTACCAAGTTTGTTCATATGATGCCCCTGGGGTCAAAACTGGCCCCGCCCCGGGGGTCACAAGTTTGAGCATAGTAACAAAGAAGGAAAACTTTAAAAATCTTCTTCTCTGAAAATTAAGGGCGTAGAGCCTTGATATTTGGCATGTAGCATCTCCTAGTGGACTTCTATCAAGTTTGTTCATATGATGCCCCTATGGTCAAAACTGGCCCCACACCGGGGGTCACAATATCCAACATACGAACAAAGAAGGAAAACTTTAAGAATCATCTTCTCTAAAACTAGAAGGTATATAGCTGTGATATTTGGCATGAAGCATCTCCTAGAGGACCTCTACCAAATTTGTTCATACGATGCCCTTGGGGTCAAAACTGGCCCTGCCCCGGGGGTCACAAGTTCGAACATAGGAACAAAGAGGGGAAACTTTAAAAATCATCTTCTCTGAAACTGGAAGGCGTGGAGCTTTGATATTTGGTTTGTGGCATCTTCTAGTGGACCTCTACCAAGTTTGTGCATATGATGCCCTTGGGGCAAAAATTGGCCCTGCCCCGGGGGTCACAAGTTTGAACATAGGAACAGAGAAGGAAAACTTTAAGAATCATCTTCTCTGAAACTGGAAGGCGTAGAGCTTTGATATTTGGTATGTAGCATCGCCTAATAGACCTCTACTAAGTCGTTCATATGATGCCCTTGGGGTCAAAATTGGCCCTGCCCCGGGGGTCACAATTTCCAACATAGGAACAAAGAAGGAAAACTTATATATATATATATATTTTTTTTTTTTTTTTTCTTAAATGGGAAGGCATAGAGCTTTGATATTTGGCCAGTAGCATCTCCTAGTGGACTTCTACCAAGTTTGTTCCAAGGATGCTGCTTGGGTCAAAATTGGCCCAGCCCCTGGGGTCACAAGTTCGAACATAGGAACAAAGAAGGAAAACTTTAAAATTCTTCTTTTCTGAAACCGAAAGGTGTGGAGCTTTGATAATTGGTATGTTGCATCTCGGAGTGGACCTCTACCAAGTTTGTTCATATGATGCCCCTGGGTCAAAACTGGCCCCGCCCCGGGGGTCACAAGTTCGAAGATAGGAACAAAGAAGGAAAACTTTAAATTTCTTTTTCTCTTAAACGGGAAGGTGTAGAGCTTTGATATTTGGTATGTAGCATTTCCTAGTGGACCTCTACCAAGTTTGTTCATATGATGCCCCTGGCTCAAAACTGGCCCAGCCCCGGGGGTCACAAGTTCGAAGATAGGAACAAAGAAGGAAAACTTTAAAATTCTTTTCTTTAAAACTGAAAGGCGTAGAGCTTTGATATTTGGTATGTAGTGATTCTCTTCTAAGTTTGTTTGCCCATCTAAGCGCAACAAGTTCATTGAGTTCAAAATTGGGTGATCTTGGGTCATAAACTAGGTCACTAGGTTAAATTAAAGAAATACCTTGTTGGCACTCTCGAGGCCACATTATTTGCTCAATTGCCTTGAAAATTAGTTAGAAAGTTTGTCTTTATAAAGTCTCACATAAGATTAATTTGGGTCAACTTGGGTCATAAACTAGTTCACTGGGTCAAATTAAAGAAATACCTTGTTTGCACTCTGGAGGCCACATTTATTGCTCAAATGACCTGAAATTTGGCCAGAATGTTTGTCTTGATAAAATACCAGATGAGTTTGGATTTGGGTCACCTGGAACCATAAACTAGGTCACTAGGTCAAAATCAAGAAATACCTTGTGGGCACTCTAGAGGCCACATTATTTGCTTAATTGCCTTGAAAATTGGTCAGAATGTTTGTCTTTGTAAAATCTCACATGAGTCTGAATTTGGGTCAACTAGGGTCATAAACTAGTTCACTTGAACAAATTAAAGAAATAGCTAGTGGGCACTCTAGAGGCCACATTTATTATTCATTTGATTTGAAAATTGGTCAAAATGTTTCATTTGATATAGTCAAAGACCAGTTCAAATTTGGGTCACCTGGGGTCATAATCTAGGTCACTAGGTCATATTAAACAAAAAACTTTAGGGCACTCGAGGCCACTTTTTTTGCTCAATTGACTTGAAAATTGGTCAGAATATTTGTCTTCATGAAATATGAAATTGAAATTGGGTCACCTGTGGTCAAAAACTAGGTCACATGGTCAAATTAAAGAAAAACCTTTAAGGCACTCTACTAAGGTGAGCGACCCAGGGCCATCATGGCCCTCTTGTTAGTTACTGTGTCAGATCTTGGTTTGTGCTTTAGAAGCTAATTTTCTGTCCGGTATTAATGAAATTTGCTCAGAATGATTGTCTTGCTACTATCTTGTTTTGACGTGAATGTATCATTATTCTTTAAAAAGCAGAAAAGGCTCTCGTTGACAATCCAGATTCAAATACTTTATCTTATCTGAAAACACACAAATGCACACACTGTAGTCCTGATTTTACTTAGTTTGAAGTGTGAATTCTGTATGTTTTTGTTTCGAGTATAACTGTTTCACCATAAATGCTTTCGAGGAGCCCAAGAACAGCTTATACAGCGACTATTAGTACTAACGAAACAAGTGGCAGTACCGTGTAGATCGAATACAAGACTTCAGGGTCTGTAAATGCTTTGTTCATGACTATGATTGTAGACTATGTATCGACATTTTACAGTTATTGTAAGGTGATAGTAACATCAAAGTACTGACTGACTAGCGAATGTGGAATGAGTGACCTTGGTTGATCCAAACAAGATCGATAAAAAAAAAATGCTCCAGACCGATTCTTAAGTCAGATCCGGTCCAATCAGGTTAAAAAGTCCGATCCGGTTTAGTCTCGTCCAATCCGGTTATTTAATCTGATCGAGTGGCTTTCCCCATCGCTGATAGGTAATTATTTGTCAGAATAGGAAATACCATGACAAGAGTTCTATTTGTTGATCTTTCATTGAAAAAAAAAAGCAGATAAAGAACATAATGTGATGATATGGCGTGTGAATACTTTCTAGGGTTCACTTTTAGATTAACCTTCAGTTAGTTGGTTGCACGAACTCGTAGTTAACCCGCAAAATACACGAGGACGAAAAAGATAACTTTGGGATAAGTAAAGATGTGCCTGATTTGTATAGGTCACTGACTTGATTTGAATGTACATGTAAGCAAACAACTTGTGCCTTATCGATTTAAAAAGCTGAATCTAAAACCTTTTGTATTTGGATTAGTATGCCTCATTACACATTACACTGACACTAATTTTCATTTATCAGCCTCTTTGGTGAAAATCTTCTTGTGCTACACACTGGATTTCTTCTGCTTTCAACTGTATTGCCAGAATCAACACCACTGGTATAACATAAATTTTGTGACGCGGTCTGAACTTTATCTATGTTTTCTGGAACTGAATCACGATGTTGATCGTGTGATAAATGTGAACTGTCTTTCTCACATGATTGCAGTAGAATTTTCAAATTATCTCCCATGACAGAGATAGGAGTTACTGACTTTTTTGACATGTGTTCCGGCTTTTCATTATTTCGCAGTCAAATGTTTTTCTTCGAATTTGGTCGATATGTCGTTTCCAAATTATCTCGTGATCGACTTGCACAATGTATGATAAGATCCTAGCCTCTTGACAACAATTACTCTACAAAACCAACTTGGTGAATCCAATTAATATTCTTCCAATCAAGCTTGAATTCCATTAACCAATTTCTACCAAATAAAGAAGGACCATCTGCACTCAAAACAAATAATGATAGACTTTTCTTTTTATGACCTTTGTCGCCTGTGTCGCCTGTGTAAGTGTTTAGCAACACAAGATGGCTCAAGTTTCACATGGCACAAAGTACTTTCATGGATTTTTTCCGAAACAATAGTCATAGGGGCCCCTGTATCTAATTCCATTTCACAGTCTTTACCCTCAATCTGCACCGAAACATAGATTTCTGAGCTAGACAGTGATCTTAGTGAGAAAAGTGGCCATTCTCCCTCAGTTTCATTATCAGACCAAGAATTAGATGTTCATTCAGTAAATGAATTTTCGAGTTTTTCTTATTTTTCTTGTCCCGCTTGGCCTTAGGCTGTGACATTGTTTCCCTTTTTTTCATAGTCTTTTTTGGACATATCTTGCTAATATGACCTTGACCTTTACAACTATGACACTTACTATTCTTACAGAAATACTTCTCATTGCCATGAGTAGTTTTACTACACCTTAAACACAGTGTGAACACTTTATGGGCTTTTATTTCCTTTAGGTCAGAGCCCTTCATTTTTTGACGCTTTAATAATGTCCGCCAGTTCCATACTTACAGCCACATCAACTGCCTTTTTTTCCAAACTGCTTCTGACAATAACTTTCTCTAAATAACACTGTTCCATAACTCACAGACTTAAGGATCTGTCAGCGCCTCTAAAACTCACGGGATTTACTTAGCCTCGATTCTGTCAAATACAGGTTTACAGTTTCATTTTCATTTTGCATCTTACAATGAAACTCAGTTCGTTCTGCAGTGGTGAAGGGTTTGGGTTGCAAGTGATTTTGAATAATGGTTTTCAAGTGGGTCAAAATCATATCACTAGGCTTTTGAGGTGCAACCAAATTAGGGAGCAGGTTATCGGTCTTAGATCCCTTAGGAGACAAGAAAATAGCTCTTTTCTTATCATTATCGATGCTATATGCTATGAAAAACCGTTCTTGATGGCTGCTGCTCGTACTCCACCCATAACTACAGTCGAAATTGCCCCATTTTACCGAACAATTGCCATATTTCAGGTTATGTTCACTGTTCACTCGAAGAAGATGAAACATCCTCGTCGCCACTGTAATGTTATTAGGGTCCGGAGAACAGCCATAACCAGCATCAATGTCGATTTTTAACTTTATTGATTACAGACGTTCTTCACGTCCGGTTTCTATCTCAGAACGCATGCACAACTACAGTTAATCATTAAATACTTCGACCAAATGCGGATCAAAGTACTAAGATACTACAATTGACAGCATTAATTCATCGCTAATTTCCACAAAATCGTGTATCTAAGCGTTTTGCATGCAGTTTTAGACGTTGGGAAAATGTTTTTGGGTGTAATGGCAATGGTTTGGGGTGTTTTTCGAGTGGGTGTGTTGGGGTGTTTCTTTTACTTATTTATATGCGATGTAGACTTTATAGACTAGGTCATGCCAAAGCTGCGAAACGAGGCTTATTTCAAATTTAGAGTTAATTCAATGACATTTAACTCTGAATTTCATTTTGTAGTTGGCTTACACTGATTTTTAACCCGCATATTATTTTTACGTATCAAATTACACAGACGCGTCTGTTGAATGTTCCAAGGGGCATCTATTTTGCTTCAAATAGAGAAGTGATTCGTCTTCATGTGACTGCAGTCTCGGTTGCCATAAGAAGGTGAGACATCACCTGAAATCATTTTAAGTTCCGCTGCCGATGGTCACCAAAGAGTATTCTATGGTCCTCGACCTGTATCAATCAGTCGTGCAAGAGTCAGCTGTTTTGACCAGTCAAAAACATGTTCGCCATTCGAGCGGCAGTCTGTCTCTACATTAGCACAAGAACAATCTCTAGAAATATACTTCACAGAATATATACATCAGTCAGTAATTTTTGGCATGGGCGGGTATTTGGAAAATATATCTGTTTTGACGATAGTATATTGATGCGTTAACAACAATTGGCTACAATAGCTGTGTGTTTTTTTTTTTTTTTTTTTAGCTCACCTGAGCACGAAGTGCTAAGGTGAGGTATTGTGATCAGTCGTTGTCCTGCGTCCATTTGTCCGTCCGTCCGTCTGTCCGTCTGTCCACAATTCCTTTAAACATCTTCTCCTCCTAAACCGGTGGGCCTGTCATGTTGAAACTTGGCAGGCATGTTCCTCTACCAAAGTTGTTAAAAGAATTGTATTAAACCATTAACTCTGGTTGCCACGGCAACAAAAAAGGGGAAATTTACAGCATCTTTAAAAATCTTCGTGTCTGAAACCAGGAAGCCCAGAGCTTTGATATTTGGTATGTAGTATCTTCTAGTAGTCCTCTACCAAGCCTGTTCAAATGATGCCCCTGGGGTCAAAATTGGTCGGGCCCCAGGGGTCACAAATTTGGGCAAAATCATATATAGAGCAAACTTTGAAAATCTTCTTGTCTGAAACTAGAAGGCCTAGAGTTTTGATAATTTATATGGATCATCGCCTGGTGAACCTCTACAAAGTTTGTTTAAATGATGCCCCTGGGGTCAAAATCAGTCCTGCCCCAGGGGTCACAAAGTAGGACATAAAAGTATATAGAGTGAACTTTTGAAAAGTATACAGAGTTTTTACATCGAACTTGTAACATCTATCAGCCACCATTAGGAAATGCAGGACAACAAGTTTCACCCAGATTGACAATGCAACACCTCAGTTATATACCCCTTTTTAGCTCACCTTAGCACAACGTGCTAAAGGTGAGCTATTGTGATCGCCCTATGTCCGGCGTCCGTCGTCCGTCGTCTGTCGTCCGTCGTCCGTCAACAATTTCTTTAAACATCTTCTTCTCCTAAACCACTGGGCCAATCTTGATGAAACTTCACAGGGATGTTCCTTGGGTAAAGCTCTACCAAAATTGTTCAAAGAATTGAATTCCACCCACAACTCTGGTTGCCATGGCAACAAAAAGGAAAAAAAAGCAAAATCTTTGAAAATCTTCTTCTCTGAAACTAGAAGGCGCAGAGCTTTGATATTTGGTATGTAGCATCTCCTAGTGGACCTCTACCAAGTTTGTTCATATGATGTCCCTGGGGTCAAAACTGGCCCCACCCCGGGGGTCACAAGTTTGAGCATAGTAACAAAGAAGGAAAACTTTAAAAATCTTCTTCTCTGAAACTTGAAGGTGTAGAGCTTTGATATTTGGCATGTAGCATCTCCTAGTGGACCTCTACCAAGTTTGTTCATATGATGTCCCTGGGGTCAAAACTGGCCCCGCCCCAGGGGTCACAATTTCCAACATAGGAACAAAGAAGGAAAACTTTAAAAATCTTCTTCTCTAAAACTAGTAGGCATAGAGCTTTGATATTTGGTATGTAGCATCGCCTAGTAGACCTCTACCAATTTTGTTCATATGATCCCCTTGGGGTCAAAATTGGCCCTGCCGCGGGGGTCACAAGTTCAAACATAGGAAAAAAGAAGGAAAACTTAATTTTTTTTTTTTTTTTTTCTCTTAAATGGGAAGGCATAGAGCTTTGATATTTGGTATGTAGCATCTCCTAGTGGACTTCTACCAAGTTTGTTCCAAGGATGCTGCTTGGGTCAAAACTGGCCCAGCCCCTGGGGTCACAAGTTCGAAGATAGGAACAAAGAAGGAAAACTTTAAATTTCTTTATCTCTTAAACGGGAAGGTGTAGAGCTTTGATCTTTGGTATGTAGCATCTCCTAGTGGACCTCTACCAAGTTTGTTCATATGATGCCCCTGGGTCAAAACTGGCCCCGCCCTGGGGGTCACAAGTTCGAAGGTAGGAACAAAGAAGGAAAACTTTAAATGTCTTTTTCTCTTAAACGGGAAGGTGTAGAGCTTTGATAATTGGTATGTAGCATTTCCTAGTGGACCTCTACCAAGTTTGTTCATATGATGCCCCTGGGTCAAAACTGGCCCAGCCCTGGGGGTCACAAGTTTGAACATAGGAACAAAGAAGTAAAACTTTAAAATTCTTCTTTAAAACTGGAAGGCGTAGAGCTTTGATATTTGGTATGTAGTGATTCTCTTCTAAGTTTGCTTGCCCATCTAAGCGCAACAAGTTCATTGAGTTCAAAATTGGGTCATCTTGGGTCATAAACTAGGTCACTAGGTCAAATTAAAGAAATACCTTGTTGGCACTCTCAAGGCCGCATTATTTGCTCAATTGCCTTGAAAATTAGTTAGAAAGTTTGTCTTTATAAAGTCTCACATAAGATTAATTTGGGTCAACTTGGGTCCTAAACTAGTTCACTGGGTCAAATTAAAGAAATACCTTGTTTGCACTCTGGAGGCCACATTTATTGCTCAAATGACCTGAAATTTGGCCAGAATGTTTGTCTTGATAAAATACCAGATGAGTTTGGATTTGGGTCACCTGGAACCATAAACTAGGTCACTAGGTCAAAAAAAGGAAATACCTTGTGGGCTCTTTAGAGGCCACATTCTTTGCTTAATTGCCTTGAAAATTGGTCAGAATGTTTGTCTTTGTAAAATCTCACATGAGTCTGAATTTGGGTCAACTGGGGTCATAAACTAGGTCACTTGGTCAAATTAAAGAAATAGCTAGTGGGCACTCTAGAGGCCACATTTATTATTCATTTGATTTGAAAATTGGTTAAAATGTTTCTTTTGATATAGTCAAAGACCAGTTCAAATTTAGGTCATCAGGGGTCATAATCTAGATCACTAGGTCAAATTAAAGAAATATCTTTAGGGCACTCGAGGCCACATTATTTGCTCAATTGACTTGAAAATTGGTCAGAATGTTTGTATTCATGAAATATGAGTTTGAAATTGGGTCACCTGCGGTCAAAAACTAGGTCACATGGTCAAATTAAAGAAAAACCTTAAAGGCACTCTACTAAGGTGAGCGACCCAGGGCCATCATGGCCCTCTTGTTTTTATTGCTGTGTCATGGAAAAAGGGGGCTTGACGTATATTTTCATTGTGGACCAATATCTCTTTAACTACAGGACAAAATGCCATGAAACTTCATCTTTATATTGTTTATTACAAGCCACAGACAATAGTTATTTGTTTTTATTTCATGAAATGCCATGTTATGAAAAAAGGGGGATCAATGTTTAATTTCATCATGGACCAATGACCATCTGTTTGTCCGTCTTTCAGGTCACCTGGGGTCATAAACTAGGTCACTAGGTCAAATTAAAGAAATACCTTGTGGACACTCTAAAGGCCACATTTCTTACTCAATTGACCTGAAAATTGGTCAGAATGTTTGTCTGAAAAAAATCTCGGATGAGTTCGAATTTGGTTTACCTGGGGTCATAAACTAGGTCTCACTAGATCAACTTACAAAAATTCCTTGTGGGCGCTCTAGAGGCTACAATAATTACTCAGTTGACCTGAAAATTGGTCAGAATATTTGTCTTCATCAAATCTCGGATGAGTTTGAATTTGGGTCACCTAGGGTCATAAACTAGGTCTCACTAGATCAACTTACAAAAATTCCTGGTGGACGCCCTAGAGGCTACAATAATTACTCAATTGACCTGAAGATTGGTCAGAATGTTTGTCTTGATGAAATCTCGGATGAGTTTGAATTTGGGTCACCTAGGGTCATAAACTAGGTCTCACTAGATCAGCTTACAAAAATTCCTTATGGGCGCTCTAGAGGCTACAATAATTACTCAATTGACCTGAAGATTGGTCAGAATGTTTGTCTTGATGAATTCTCGGAAGAGTTCGAATTTGGGTTACCTGGGTTCATAAACTAGGTCACTAGGTCAGATCAAAGAAATACCTTGTGGACACTCTAGAGGCCACATTTCTTACTCAATTGACCTGAAAATTGGTCAGAATATATGTCTTGATGAAATCTCGGATGATTTTGAATTTGGGTCACCTACGTCATAATTAGGTCACTAGGTCAAATTAAAGAAATAAATTGTAGAAAGGCCACTCTAGAGAGGCCACATACTTTGCTCAATTGACTTGAAAATTGGTCAGAATCTTTGTCTTAATAAAATCTCGAGTCCGAATTTGGGATACCTCGGGTCATAAACTAGGTCACTAGGTCAAATTAAAGAAATACCTTGTGGACACTCTAGAGGCCACATTTTTACTCAACTGACCTGAAAATTGGTCAGAATGTTTGTCTTGATGAAATTTCAGATGAGTTTGAATTTGGATCACCTAGGGTCATAACCTAGGTCTCACTAGATCAACTTACATAAATTCCTTGTGGGCGCTCTAAAGGCTACAATAATTATTCAATTGACCTGAAAATTAATCAGCATGTTTGTCTTGATAAAATCTTGGATTAGTTCAAAATTGAGTCACATAGGGTCATAAACTAGGTCACTAGGTCAAATTTAAAGAAATATCTTGTGGGCGCTCTAGCGGCCACAATTCTTGCTCAATTGACCTGAAAATTGGTCATCGTGTTTGTCTGGTAACATAGGGTCAAAAACAAGGTCACTGGGTCACATTGAAGAAATACCTTGTGGGCAATCTAGAGGCCACATTTCTAGCTGAATTGACCTGAAAATTGGTTTATATGTTTTACTGGATGACATCTCGGATCATTCAGAAATAGGGTCATAAACTAGGTCACTAGGTCAAATTCAAGAAATGTATTGTGGGCTTTCTAAAGGCCACAATTTTTGTTCAACTGACCTGAAAATTTGTCAGCATGTTTGACTTGATAATATCTTGTATGGGTTTTAAATTGGGTCACATAGGGTCATAATCTAGGCCACTAAGTCAAATTACAGAAATACCTTGTGGGCACTCTAGAGGCGGGAATTCTTGCCCAATTCACCTGAACCTTGGTTAACAAGTTTGTCTTGATATCTTGGATGAGTTTGAAATATGGTCACATAAACTAGGTCACTAGGTCAAATTGAAGAAATACATTTTGGACACTCCAGAGGCCACATTTTCAGCTCAACTGACCTGACAATTTGTCAGAATGTTTGGCTTTATAATATCTCAGATGAGTTTTAAATTGGGTCATTAAGACCCTGGGGTGAAATTTCGACTATTGACTCAGGTGAGCGATCCAGGGCAATCATGGCCCTCTTGTTTACTTCAGCTGTACATTGTACATGTATAGCAATCTTTAACAATTTTCTACTCGAAGATTTGAGAGAAATATTTTATTTTTGGCATGATTGAATCTTTAGTATCTCGCTTTCAGTAATTTAAAATCAGAAGAAGTCCTGGGCCCGGTTTCACGAAAAAACTTCAGTCTCTAAATTTGCTCATATCCGGTAACAGACTCACTTTCCGACTTAAGCAGAATTCGTCCTTTGAAAGGCACTTCATTAAGAACAACAGACTTTAGTAACGTTCTCAAATCCTCAGCTGACACAGCGTTTCAAACTCAACTTAGCAAACCGACGGACTTAACTGAGTTAAGGGACTTAAGTTCATTATTTTGCTGAATTGAGTTGTGTCATTTTAGGATTCGAGAAGGTTTCTTAAGTCTTTAAATGCTATTGAAATGAGTTTCAAAGAACGAACTCGATGTAAGTCAGAAAATTCATTCGTTTGCGGATTTGAGCAAAATAAGAGACTTAAGGTTTTTGTTGTTAAACCGGATCCTGGCCTTTAATCCAACCTGACAAATGTTGTTAACTAGTGGAGATATACAAGGAGAGAATGGTCCTCTTTTCCTTGACAAATGTGAACCAGCCCTCTAAAAATATTGGACAATATAGTTCAAAGGTCAAACAGTACGATGCATGATAGAGATAAAAGAAGAAAAAATTTAAAATCCTGGCAGAATCGTAAATGCCCTTGGGTTTTCCTGTCAGTCATTTCTATACTGTTTTATTGTGAACTTAGGTTTTCTTTCGAAGAAATTCACGTACATAGATCTTTTCATTGTATTTTGATTGGTGACTATGCACTTCTGATGCCCTTTAAGTGCACACATGTATATAGTATATTTCTGTTTGTAGCTCTACTTCCAATAGGCTTGAAGATCTTATTTCACTGTGTGGTTTCCGTCGTCCGTCCGTCAATTTTTTCCTTTCTTTTTGGGTGTACGCGATAAAGTTCTTTGAACTCATCAAGCAGTTGAAACATATTGAAAATAAGGAAAACGGTGATTTTCAGAGAAACTACACCTACTTTCATTTCCTATTTTGTTTAATTTGACATGTATATTTGTCATTCTGTAACTCTAGAGGCCCTGGGCTCAAGCCCAGGTGAAACCCAATATATACTACGATACGTTCATGAAAGATGTTGGAAAATAACTAAAATCTTCAGAAACCTTATCAACGAATTTACGGTTTTTTTTTTTTTTTTTTTTTTTTCATTAACTCCAAGTTTGTATAAAGATGGGGACAGGTTTCTAGGATTATACAAATAAAAGTGTAAATAGCGACATGAACATCGGCTGTTCAAACGATACTAGAAGATGATTTTTATTCATTGATTAGACCAATCATCTTATTTTAAACCTTTTCATGAATAATGTTAGCCAAAAATACACAGGTCCGTAATTGCCAGTAAAGCGATCGGTCCTCATTGAGCTCTTGTTGAGTGATGTGCATATGATTTTTCTGATGCAGGTTTTGATTTACTAATGTGTACATCTACTTTACTTTATCTCTTATTATTATTGCGTTTTATTGTCTTGTGAATATGTATTATTTGCTTTTTCGTCCACAAAATTAACTAGTTTACTTTTGGGGGGTCTACTACTATATTTTCATCCAAAATTTTTGAAAAAAATCTGTAATGTCATACCATAGAATCAAGAAGCAGACTGCGTAGACCCAAGAATATGTATGCACGTTCTGTGCAATCTGACCTTGATCTACGCCGCTTGCAAAGGCTCCCCTTTTCTCCACTAACGGTAAAAAAGTGTTACACATAACTGAATGTGTTATTTCTTTTAATAAATGAGACATCAATATCATGGAAGAAAATAATTGCCTGTTCCCTTTAAAAAAAAATCAGTTTTATTATAGAGGAGTTATTTGGTCGGGTCACGTCCATTTATAAATGTCGTATATTTATTAAATTTAGTCAGTCTTCGAACGCCTTGTGATTGATTTGAACCCTTTAGACTCTCTCTCTCTCTCTCTCTCTCTGCCATACTTTTGAAAATACGTAATTAGATATATCTTATTAGATATATAAATGTAATCGTAAAAAGCTTGTTGGAAATGGCCCAGATAGCTACATATTAACTATTTCCGATTATGAAACGCTCACATGTACAGGGATAAAGAATGATAATCAATGTCGCATTTCTCCTCGATACTCAGTACTTCTATAATATGATATGACGTGAAATGCGCAGTTGAAAAGGCCATTGTTTGCACTATATAGTGGTAAAGACCTGTCTGGTGTGCAGCCGAACTTGACTGGGCGCCCAGACAGCTGTTTAGTATTTAACTTACAAGGCTTATTCAAGTGGCGTTGAAACTCCACAGTAGATGTATAAATGCTCGATCTAGGCCAAATTCTAATATGCTATGCATTCGCTTAACAAAATAATCCATGCTTAAATTAACCATATAAATTTTGCCCCAAACGCAATTATGCATTTATTATTGTTTATCAAAATCAACCATGCTTAAGCACACTGACCGAATTTATGCAATCCCTCCTCGCTTAACACACATGATCGTCATTAACAATTTTATGTAACATTAACATGCTCATAAAATTATGTAATATAACACTTATCACACTTACCACATTAAGTTTATAAAACAAAATGACATAACCTTATTATTAAACATTTTTATCTAAATTCAATTTTAAAAAAAATTTTAATTTTTTCCAAAATTACCAGGATAACCCTAACCACAAAAACATATAAAAAACCACTAGCCTGTATTACCCCCTGAGCAAAACAATTAACTCACGCATCAATTAGCAAGCTAACCGACTTACGCGTGTTTGTTAGTAATTGGGGGTTAAGACCGTGTTTTTATACCCTCATGGTCGTGATACGCAAAACAAGCCAAAAAATTTGTGGCAAGTCTTGTGGTTCAATTCCAATTTCCCCAATTCATTGCGACCCGTTTATTGTTGTATCATCATATTATTTAATCACACATCAACCATATATCGATTTCATATAACACTGACAACTGAGTGCTTATAAAATCCTTTAACTCACACAATTGCTTAAGGCAAGTGACACTATAGCACAACACAAGCATAACACCAGCGACACTAAAGCATAAGGCTAACCCAATGACTAGAGACCCAAGGCTAACCCATTAACAAGGCTGATGAGAATTACATGCCTTAAGTTTTTTACCACTCAATTAACTATAGCACAATAGTGTTATGTAATAGTGGCTAACCTATCCTTTAGTTTATTTTATGGTAATTTCAATTTCTAAAAAAATTTTGAATTAAAACATTAGTCATAAAATTAAGCATTAACATCTCATAAATAATTTTAGTAAAATGGCGCGAAAAATTTAGACAAAAACCCCGCGCAAGGAAAAGATTTTCAATCGGAAAAAAAATTTAAAAAATTTTATTTCTTTTTACGCTTGATGCATTGATTTTGATTTTAAAATATCATATCATAATATCAATGATTTAATATTATGATTTTCTTGGTTTAAAATTTGAATTAAACTTTTTTAATTGCTTAAACTATATTGTGAGATAGCAAAATGAACTATACACAACAAAGCCAAAAGGAAAAACTATTATTAAATCAGTTGGGACTTACATATAAAAATCTTAAAGATAAAAAGTTTATCTGTGACGGAGAGTTTTATGAAAAACTAAGAAAAGGATTAGAAAAAGAAATAAAAAATATTTACGAAAGAGAAAGAAAAAACGGAAGAAAAATTTTAGAATTTAAAGATGAAGAGGTTATATCTGAGTGTTTATTTTATAACACACCTATTTTTGAAAAAGAATTTAAAAATAAAAAATTTATTTCAATGAAAACTATAATAGAAGTATTTGAAGAATTTAAAAACTTTTTTATTTCACGATTTGAAGCTTATCAAAAATATATGATACCATTACTAGAAAACGGGATTAAAGAAGAATATTTAAATGAAAAAAAAATTTTTACACAGTAAAGAATTTAGAAAAATTTTAGAAAAAATAACTGAAAAAGAAATTAGAAAAGAATTAAGTGGAGTAAATCATAAGGAAAATTTAAATGAACTTTTTTTAAAAAACACAGCAGCGAAATTTTTTTTAAATTTTAGAATTGAATGCATACAAAGAAAATTTAAAGAAGGAATTAAAATAACTTTTTGGGATTTAGTAAAAGCAATAAATAATCCTGTTCATCTTTATATTCAAAGTATTATTGATTTTAATCAAATTGATTAAGGATAATTTTTTAAAAATAAAAAAAATTGAATTTAACTTTTTAAATTGCTTAAGGTTGATGAGAAAAAAAATGGGTAATACAAATTATGATTTTCATGAACAAAGGAAAAACTCTAGTTTTTAAAAACTCCTTAAATGAAACTATAGAAATACAGACACCGAGAAAAGAAGGATTATTTCCGTTTACTGGAGAAAATAATCTTACTGAAAAAGATTTTGAAAAAGCAGACGAACTGATGAAAGATGATCAAAAGATAATAAATTTAAAAATGTTAAGGAAGGGAATAAATTATAAACCAAACAGAAAGATCAAAGTCGGAACCAGAACTCATTACAAAACAGCAAAAGAATTTAAAATAAAAGGAAAATTTTTTGATGAAGGAGCTAAAATTTCTGATAGAAAAGAATATTTTAAAGAGAAAAAAAGACAGCTTGATGAATTAGATGAGTGTAACAAACCAACAAAAGAATATAATGAAGAAGTCGATGAAGCAATTGAAAAATTTAAAAAAAATTGAAGTAAGAAAAGATTGCATATTTTTTAATGGAAAAAAGTATAAACATGATTTTGATTTTTTCAATAAAATCCATTTTAAAAATGAATGCTATGGAAATTTTATTCCGATTGATGTAAAAGTTGATGAATATGTGTATTATGAAACAAAAGAAGTTATTAATGATTTTATTATTAAATTGTCTGCTCCGATTAAAGCTAAAAGCACATATTTAATCGTAAAATGTGATAAATGTGGTTTTACAAAAACAATTAAAGAAGCAATAAAAACAGAAACAGAAAAAACAACCTAAAAGGCATAAATAATAAATCATTAGTTACCTCCACCAAGGTAACAAATGAAAAAAGTCTAAAAATCATGTCGGTAGATGTTATAATAACCCTTAAGGTGTTAATGGGTTTTTTAAAATAAATTTATTACTTATATAGTAATAGTAATAGTAATAAATTTTTATTATCTAGAATGGCCCAATTGCTCTTGAAAAATTTAATAGATTACATATGGTTCCATCGAAATTATTTTTAAATACAGGTTTCGTATTTCCGACAGTTAAATCAAACACTACCCCTGTACTCCTGGTTCTCTTAGCTTTAAACATCCTTTTATGATCTCCGTTAAATACATGTTTTAACACATAATTAATGGCCTCTTTTGAAACACCTTTTAGTGTTACCTTATAATGAATAAAATATTTTTCTCTGTCTTCTTTAGAATATTTTTCATCATAATATTGATCGCAAACAACAATGGCTAAATATGCTTTTTTTCCTAAAAAGTCTCCATAAATTGCTCTTAAATTTGTTGCTTCTACTATATACTCATCTTCAATTGTTGGATGAGGTATACCTTTAGGAAAATCAAAATCATTATCAAACTGCCCAAGACCTTTTCCTATTAAATCAGGTCTTCCTTTTTTAATAATTTCAAAACCTTCTTCTGTTATATATAAGCTATCGGTATCTGTATAATAACCATTTTCTTCGCCGATTATTTCTAACAACTCTTGAATAAATAGCTTGCTTTCTGATAAAATCATACCTCCACAATGAGGTAAATTTTTATGATCTAAGATGCCTTTTTTATGCTTTACCTTATAATGTGTTTTGGTATCCTCTATTTTAATTATAGAACCAGAAAATTCAGATTGGATATCTTTTAATTTTTTTTTAGATTTTTCATAAAAGTTAATTTTATCTTCATGCGGGTTTTCAATTAACTTACCAAAATTAGCATTTAAAAAAAAATTAATAATTGTTGCATAGGGCTTTTAGCTTTTTTTAACTCTTGTCTTCTTTTGTAAAGGTTTTTAGCATAGTCATTTACTTTTGTATTAAATCCTTGATAAAAGCATTGCCCAAATTTAGCTTCAAATTCTATATCATGGTATTTAATCCAACTTTCTAAAGTAATTTTATCAACGTTAACCTCTTTACCTATCATATCATTAGTCCAATTTCTGCCTTCTGTTGTTTTTGCACTCATTAAAGGAAATGAAGAAGTCTTTTTCACGTCTAAAATTTTAATCCTTACCGCATAATAATCATAATTCATAAAACTTTTACTTTTTATTTCTTCTTTAGTGATTTCTTTTGGGAATCCTATTGGGTAGCCAGGCATTCTTGATGAATAAGGATGAAAGGGAATATATTTTCCTGAAAGAGGGTTAAATGTTTCTTTTCTTTTCACTGTTTCATCATCGTTTTCTAATACTGATATAATTATGGTTTCTTGAATAATATTTCCATCCACTACTTTCCATATTTTTCTTTCTCCTTCATAAATTATATCGCTTTCAAATTCGTAATCATAATTATCATTTTCTTCCCATTCTCTATCATGGTTAAATATTCTAGGTCCATTAAATTTTTTTTCCCAAAGAGAAACCATTGTTCTGCCTCCTACAACACACTCTGACCAAAATAAAGATGTTCTACCACTCATTTTACAAACTCCATCAAAAAGACCTATCCTTAATATTTGCATTTCTTTCATTTATGGATCTATAGTAATATGGAGGAGTTATAGGTTTTCTAAATCTTTCTAATTTTCTTTTCTTTTCTTGTAATTCATCTTGATGATGTTGATTTATTAACTTATCAGCTATATTTGCTGCTCCTGTTCCAATAGATAACAATGCTCCCATGTTTTAAAAATAAAAAATTTACTTTTTACTTTACAATCCCTTGTATAGTAGTATTACTTTACAATCCCTTGTATAAGAGTATTACTTTACAATTCTTGTTTGTGCTACCTGAGAACTTAACAACCATTGATATCTAAGCTTATAAAAGTAAAAGCAACTAGAATTTTCACCCGCTTCAGCAAGTAGTTGTGCTTCAAATGAAAGGCTAAATGGTTTTGGAGGAAGAACATACATATCATCAATAGGCCTAATAACCATAGGAAAGAAAGATGTATTTCCTTCTAGATATACCTCTAAATCCATTGGACAAACATTTTTTTCGTTTATAGTCTTAAGCTCTTGAGAAAGCAAAAGTTTTCTTCCACTATCAGCATTTACCCCAAGATTTTTATAATATCTTACAGGAAATCCACCCGATTTAATTATCATACTATTAATATTCAACCAATTAGAACGTAATGGATGAACTCCACCCTGTACTGTTGTGGGATTGAAAGATGAATTAGGGAAAAACACGATACCAACTAAATCAGGAGTAGCAGATAAAACAGTTTCATTTTGTGAAGATATTACAGTATCACTTGCATTAACGGTTACCCCAGAATTACGTGAACCCCACATATCACTAACAGCCATTAACTCTCCTGTTCTAAGCTTTTCATTTAGAGATGAAGCAAGAGCATCTTCCATTGCAACAGAGAAAACATAAAATTCAACCGTTTCTATAATTAATTTAGGTTCAGCATCAACATTACTTCCATTAAACATACGGCCGGGTCTACTGTTTAATCTTAAATCAACCGTAATAGGTAAGCTAGAAGGTATTGCACTATCGTTACAACCAAAGAAAGCTACATCCGTAAGTGATCTCATAATTGAAAACCTTTTGTTATCTGTAATAGCTGACTTTCTAATTCCGTTGTTTGTTAACGTATTAGCAGCAAATCCAAAAGCTTGTCTTTCTTGAGTAATACATCTATCTTCATGTTCAGAAGCTAACCTTTCGCTATTATCATTTATCAAATGTTCGTAAAAATGCCTTGTTACAGTAGCAGAACTATCTGTATGAACATTAGACCCTGCAAGAGAAATATTCATACTTTCTATCAATAGATTACCTGCTCCATCTCTTAGTTCAAAAGGCGAAGTTGTAACAATTGGATTATCATTGTTTAATGTTGCTCTACAGGTAAAATTAAGATAACATCTATGACCAAGGATAAGACGATTTAACGCGGCGTTAGTTAAAGTAAAGTTAATATTTCTTCCCGCCCAAGTTGATGAATTTACTGTTTGGGTATATACCTCATAACTTCCTGTTTCAGGTTTTAACCCTATTTCTACCATATCCTTATATCTATCTAGATATTTATTAATAGGTAATTCCACGCTTTGTGACATTTTATTTAACCCAGAAAATTATTTTAATGAGAAAACAAGAGATGTTTGTAAAACATGTATGACCCCTAATGGCATCCAATTCTAAATATAACGTGAGTATAAACTGTTAAGTTCAAAGTGTAAAAACGAACAAAGGGTAATTACTCAAAAATTATTAATGATAAATTAACAATTCTTGGGCACTGCACTTCCCATTTATGTGAACTATCAACTTATAAGGTTTCATGATTTTACCTCACATACTTTTTGAGTTATGCTCCGGACAAAAATTAAGTACGAAAATCAACAAAGGGCAGTAACTGCAAAAATATAATGGGCAGAGTTATGGTTCTTGTGCAATGCACTTCTCCTGAATAAGATCTATCCACATGTAAAGTTTCAAGATGATATCTGAAAAACCTTTTGAGTTATGCTCTGGACAAAAATTAAGTACGAAAATCAACAAAGGGCAATAACTCCAAAAATATGATGGGCAGAGTTATGGTTCTTGTGCACTGCACTTTTCCTTAATAAGATTAATCCACCTATGAGGTTTCAAGGCGATATCTGAAATACTTTTTGAGTTATGCTCCAGACAAAAATTAAGTATGAAAATCAACAAAGGGCAATAACTCCAAAAATATGATGGGCAGAGTTATGGTACTTGTGCAGTGCCTTTCTCCTTAATGAGATCTATCCACCTATGAGGTTTCAAGATGATACCTGAAATACTTTTAGAGTTATGCTCCAGACAAAAATTAAGTATGAAAATCAACAAAGGGCAATAACTCCATAAATATGATGGGCAGAGTTATGATTCTTGTGCACTGCACTTCTCCTTAATGAGATCTATCCACCTATGTAGATTCAAGATGATACCTGAAATACTTGTTGAGTTATGCTCCGGACAAAAATGTGGTCTACGGACCGACGGACCGACCGACCGGCCGACGGACCGACCGACCGACCGACCGACCGTCAAGTGCAAAGCAATATACCCCCGCTTCTTCGAAGGGGGGCATAAAAATAAAAAATTTTATTTGTTAGACAACAACAAATAAAATTAAATTTTTTTATTTTTTGTTAAAATTTTATTTTGAAAAAGATTTATTTCTAAATAACTTGTTAGCAACAGCAGCAACAGGATGATAAGGATTTTTCATATCATATTCTTCCAATATTTCTTCATCTATAGGAACCGAAGCTAAATTACTTTGTTTAGATTTTTTAGGTTCTTCCTTTTTATACGCCCGTCGAAGACGGGACGTATTATGGGATCACCCGTGGCGGGCGGGCGTCCGGGCGGGCGGGCGGCGGCCAGTTCTTTGTCCGGAGCATATCTCCAAAACTATACTACCTACGGTTATGAAATTTCATGCGTGGATAGATCTCATCAAGGGGGAGTGCAGTGCACAGGAATCATAACTCTTGCTTCCTTAATTTTTGAGTTATTTCCCTTTCTTATTTTTCATACTTGAATTTTGTCCGGTGAATATCTACAATATAATACCTAGGGTTATGAAATTTCATGAGTGGATAGATCTCATCAAGGGGGAGTGCAGTGCACAGGAATCATAACTCTTGCTTCCTTAATTTTTGAGTTATTGCCCTTTCTTGTTTTTCATACTTGAATTTTGTCCGGTGAATATCTCCAATACTATACTACCTACGGTTATGAAATTTCATGTCTGCATACATCTCATTAAGGGGGAGTGCAGTGCACAGGAATCATAACTCTTGCTTCCTCAATTTTTCAGTTATTGCCCTTTCTTCTTTTTCATACTTGCATTTTCTCCGGTGAATATCTCCAAAACTATACTACCTAGGGTTATGAAATTTCATGCCTGCATACATCTCATTAAGGGGGGGGTGCAGTGCACAGGAATCATAACTCTTCCTTCCTTAATTTTTGACTTATTTTCATACTTGAATTTTGTCTCGAGCATATCTCCAAAACTATACTACCTATGGCTATGAAATTTCATGCGTAGATAGATCTCATCAACTGGGAGTGCAGTGAGCATGAACCATAACTCTTGCTTAATTTTTGACTTAGTGCTCTTTCTTTATTTTGAAACTTTAATTTTGACCAGTGCATATCTTCAGAACTATACTAGCTAAGGATATGAAATTTCATGCGTGGATACATTCCATCAACGGGAAGTGCTGTGCATATAAATTTCAACTCTTGCTTGCTTAATTTTTCAGTTATTGCCCTTTCTTGTTTTTTTTTCGAACTTGAATTTTGTATGATGCATATCTCTCAAACTATACTACCTCGGGTTATGAAATTTTAGGGCTGGATACATCTCATCAAGGGGTAGTGCAGTGCACATGAAATGTAAATTGCTTATTTTTTATGCACCAGCATTTTCTCCTTTTCCCACAATGTTTTCTACCCTTTCCAAACCAAATTTCAATTTTTGAGTTACATTTAGTTTGTCAACTGCAAATGATTTCAATTTGGACTAGTCCAAACGTTTGCTGTGTGGTAAAGAGTTAATAGTAATACAATAATAAACAAGAGTTCCGTCAACACAAATACACTGCCATTATCTTCAATCAACAGTAAAAAAAATATTCTGCACTACTATTTTTCTATACCTCCCCTTTATCATTATTATGCCCCAACTTTACAACTTGGGGTAAGACGGGCGTATCTTGCGACAATTTGCCGCTCTTGTTATAGTTATGTAAATCATAAATATTTTTCATTGTTTCTCCTACACTATCAAGCTTAGGAACAAGAGTATTAAACATATAATTCATTACATCTTCGTTTGATATTTTACTTTCAGCGGCCTCTATGGCTTTAACTTGTGCAGCGGTTGCCTTTTTAATTTCATTAGCCTCGTAGTTGTTATATGTTGTTTTACTTCCTTTCTTTCTCCCTGCACCTCTTGCGTTTTTAACGGGCGGAGGTGTTTGTGTTTCAATACCACTTACTTCTTCTTTTGTTTCTAACTTTTCATTACTTCCCTCGTTAGTTTCCGTCATTATGATATTTTTATAACAATAAATATTTTATTTTAATTAATTACCATGGTAAACAATTTAACCATAAAATTAATTGCTGGTGTTTAAAGCACTCATTTTTGAAAAATAGTAATTAGGTCACGTCTTAATGTTTTTGTGTTGTTACATATTGGACATCTTGAAGAAATCAATTTACTATCACAATCACTACATATAGGTATATTTCCACAATGACAAAATAATATAGTTGGAGGGTAAGTAAAACAAACACAACAAACGTTTTCAACAACTATATTTTTATCATTTAACGTTTCAGGAGGAGGTAAATCAGGATGTGGTTGAGGGTGATTAAAACTTTCTTCTGTAGCAGTATCCATTAAATATTCATCTATTGGTTCATACTCTATATCATTATCAGCAACTTCTTCAGCAAGTAATAGGTCTATTTCATTCATTAATATTTCATCATCTGTAAGTATATTAATAAAATATCTTTCACTATTACCCGTTTCTCTAAAATTTATACTATAGTCTATTGTGGGAAAATAAATATCTAACAACGGATCAATAAAAAATCTTCTAGCTAATTCTTGGTTAAACTGTTCTATCCAATTATCATTTGTTGAAGATATAATTAACCTTAAGCCGTTGCTATGAGGAAAATAACAAACAAAATCATCTAATCCATAATATTTTTTTTAAAACACTAAAATGATAATACAACAAAGCTTGAACAACATGAATATTTGGAAATAACATACCATCCATGGTTATTCTTTGTTGTAAAACAATTTTTTTTCTACCATATTTTATCCTTGATTTAGCGGGGTCATGATTAAAAATTCTTTTATTGAATAATATATTTTCTAAATTTATAATTTCTCTCTCACATAAATATTTTTCTAAAACTTTTTTCATGATAAATTTTTTAAAATAAATAATATTTAATTTAATTTTTTAAAAATTACTATGTCTGAAGATAAAGATATACTTAAAAAATATTATCCAGATAGTGGTGATGAAAATTTACTATCTCCATCGCGTATTTTTATCTTAGGTGCAAGTCATACAGGTAAAACCGAATTAGTAAATCGTATGCTATTTCGTGGTGATTTTGGCCCTATGAAGAAAATAAGCTTATTGATATATGCCCCTTCTGAATTAACTTTAAAACAAAAATGTTATAAAGATTTAGATAAAAAACTTAAAGACGTTCAAAAGATAGAAATTAACAAAAAAACTCCAAGACCGATAGATGAAAAGAGAAAAGGAATTAAGCGGGTTATACTATTTGATGATACGGATGATGTAAGTAAATTACCTGAATGGTATAAAGAGAAATTTACAGTAGATAGCCATCATTTAAATGAAGATATTATTAATATTTCTCATAGGATAAGAACAGGTTCACGGATGGTAAGAAGTAGTTGTGATTGGGTAATACTTTGTGGGATGCCTAGGTTTGACTTAATAGATGTTTGTAAAAGTATTAACGCTGATCATCATATTGTTGAGAAATATTTGTTTGATCCAAAAGGAATTATTAAAACAGTAGAAGGTGGAGAAAGATGTTTTAATAATGTAGCAGTTAAGATGAATATATGCTTAAATGAAGCAGGTGAAGAAACGGAAAGATATTTTACTGTTAACGATATTGGAAAAAATAAAACGATGAAGGCGTTAGAAAAAGATAATTAAAAGGTTAGTTAAAAAGTTAGTTAAATAGTTGTAAGGATATATTACCTAAAAAGGTAAGATATCAAAAAAACATAACCATGACGAATTCTTATTCACTGCCTAGATGTTAAAAGGCTATTCCCATTAGTTGATGTTCATGGGAAATATAACTATTTCTTATTAGCTCACCTTAGCACAACGTGCTAAAGGTGAGCTATTGTGATCGCCCTATGTCCGGCGTCCGTCGTCCTGTCGTCCGTCGTCCGTCAACAATTTCTTTAAACATCTTCTTCTCCTAAACCACTGGGCCAATCTTGATGAAACTTGGCAGGGATGTTCCTTGGGTGAAGCTCTACCAAAATTGTTCAAAGAATTGAATTCCACCCACAACTCTGGTTGCCATGGCAACAAAAAGGAAAAAAAAGCAAAATCTTTGAAAATCTTCTTCTCTGAAACTAGAAGGCACAGAGCTTTGATATTTGGTATGTAGCATTTCCTAGTGGACCTTTACCAAGTTTGTTCATTTGATGCCCCTGGGGTCAAAACTGGCCCCACCCCGGGGGTCACAAGTTTGAGCATAGTAACAAAGAAGGAAAACTTTAAAAATCTTCTTCTCTGAAACTTGAAGGTGTAGAGCTTTGATATTTGGCATGTAGCATCTCCTAGTGGACTTCTACCAAGTGTGTTCATATGATGCCCCTGGGGTCAAAACTGGCCCCGCCCCAGGGGTCACAATTTCCAACATGGGAACAAAGAAAGAAAACTTTAAAAATCTTCTTCTCTAAAACTAGAAGGCATAGAGCTTTGATATTTGGCATGAAGCATCTCCTAGTGGACCTCTACCAAGTTTGTTCATATGATGCCTTTGGGGTCGAAACTGGCCCTGCCCCGGGGGTCACAAGTTCAAACATAGGAACAAAGAGGGGAAACTTTAAAAATCATCTTCTCTGAAACTGGAAGGCGTAGAGCTTTGATATTTGGTATGTAGCATTGCCCAGTGGACCTCTACCAAGTTTGTTCATATGATGCCCCTGGGGTCAAAACCGGCCCCACCCCGGGGGTCACAAATTTGAGCATAGTAACAAAGAAGGAAAACTTTAAAAATCTTCTTCTCTGAAACTGGAAGGCGTAGAGCTTTGATATTTGGCATGTAGCATCTCCTAGTGGACCTCTACCAAGTTTGTTCATATGATGCCCCTGGGGTCAAAACTGGCCCTGCCCCGGGGGTCACAATTTCCAACATAGGAACAAAGAAGGAAAACTTCAAAAATCTTCTTCTGTAAAACTAGAAGGCATAGAGCTTTGATATTTGGCATGAAGCATCTCCTAGTGGACCTCTACCAAGTTTGTTCATATGATGCCCTTGGGGTCAAAACTGGCCCTGCCCCGGGGGTCACAAGTTCGAACATGGGAACAAAGAGGGGAAACTTTAAAAATCATCTTCTCTGAAACTGGAAGGCGTAGAGCTTTGATATTTGGTATGTAGCATTGCCCAGTGGACCTCTACCAAGTTTTTTCATATGATGCCCCTGGGGTCAAAACTGGCCCCACCCGGAGGTCACAAGTTTGAGCATAGTAACAAAGAAGGAAAACTTTAAAAATCTTCTTCTCTGAATCTTGAAGGCGTAGAGCTTTGATATTTGGCATGTAGCATCTCCTAGTGGACCTCTACCAAGTTTGTTCATATGATGCCCCTGGGGTCAAAACTGGCCCCGCCCCAGGGGTCACAAGTTCGAACATAGGAACAAAGAAGGAAAACTTTAAAAATCTTCTTCTCTAAAACTAGAAGGCATAGAGCTTTGACATTTGGTATGTAGCATCGCCTAGTAGACCTCTACTAAGTTTGTTCATATGATGCCTTTGGGGTCAAAATTGGGCCTGCCCCGGGAGTCACAAGTTCAAACATAGGAACAAAGAAGGAAAACTTAATTTTTTTTTTCTCTCTTAAATGGGAAGGCATGAAGCTTTGATATTTGGTATGTAGCATCTCCTAGTGGACTTCCACCAAGTTTGTTCCAAGGATGCTGCTTGGGTCAAAACTGGCCCAGCCCCTGGGGTCACAAGTTCGAACATAGGAACAAAGAAGGAAAACTTTAAAATTCTTCTTTTCTGAAACCGAAAGGTGTGGAGCTTTGATATTTGGTATGTTGCATCTCAGAGTGGACCTCTACCAAGTTTGTTCATATGATGCCCCTGGGTCAAAACTGGCCCCGCCCCGGGGGTCACAAGTTCGAAGGTAGGAACAAAGAAGGAAAACTTTAAATTTCTTTTTCTCTTAAACGGGAAGGTGTAGAGCTTTGATATTTGGTATGTAGCATTTCCTAGTGGACCTCTACCAAGTTTGTTCATATGATGCCCCTGGGTCAAAACTGGCCCAGCCCCGGGGGTCACAAGTTCGAACATAGGAACAAAGAAGGAAAACTTTAAAATTCTTCTTTAAAACTGGAAGGCGTAGAGCTTTGATATTTGGTATGTAGTGATTCTCTTCTAAGTTTGCTTGCTCATCTAAGCGCAACAAGTTCATTGAGTTCAAAATTGGGTCATCTTGGGTCATAAACTAGGTCACTAGGTCAAATTAAAGAAATACCTTGTTGGCACTCTCGAGGCCACATTATTTGCTCAATTGCCTTGAAAATTAGCTGGAAAGTTTGTCTTTATAAAGTCTCACATAAGATTAATTTGGGTCAACTTGGGTCATAAACTAGTTCACTGGGTCAAATTAAAGAAATACCCTATTTGCACCCTGGAGGCCACATTTATTGCTCAAATGACCTGAAATTTGGCCAGAATGTTTGTCTTGATGAAATACCAGATGAGTTTGGATTTGGGTCACCTGGAACCATAAACTAGGTCACTAGGTCAAAATAAAGAAATACCTTGTGGGCTCTCTAGAGGCCACATTCTTTGCTTAATTGCCTTGAAAATTGGTCAGAATGTTTGTTTTTGTACAATCTCACATGAGTCTGAATTTGGGTCAACTGGGGTCATAAACTAGGTCACTTTGTCAAATTAAAGAAATAGCTAGTGGGCACTCTAGAGGCCACATTTATTATTCATATGATTTGAAAATTGGTTAAAATGTTTCTTTTGATATAGTCAAAGACCAGTTCAAATTTGGGTCATCTGGGGTCATAATCTAGATCACTAGGTCAAATTAAAGAAATATCTTTAGGGCACTCGAGGCCACATTTTTTGCTCAATTGACTTGAAAATTAGTCAGAATGTTTGTCTTCATGAAATATGAGTTTGAAATTGGGTCACCTGCGGTCAAAAACTAGGTCACATGGTCAAATTAAAGAAAAACCTTAAAGGCACTCTACTAAGGTGAGCGACCCAGGGCCATCATGGCCCTCTTGTATTTTTTAGTTATATTTCTCTAATTACATCATTAACTGTTTTACAAATAGGGCAATCTTTTCTAGAATAATTTTTGTAACAATTACTACAACTACATAGATGGCCACAATTACCAAATAAAATGTTTACTTTTACGTTTTCATCTAAACATAGTACACATGATTCAGATTTAAATGTTTTTATGTTGTTTATTGTTGTTTCTTCATTTTCTACTTCATTAACTCTTTCAATTTTCTCAATACCATATCTGCTATAAACAGTTTTATAAACTCCATTTCTAAATTTATCCTTGTTGTTTAACCAAAACATATCCCAATTATTTTCTTCAAATCTTTCATTTTCATTATCATCTACATATCCCACTATTTCATGTTGAAAATCATCTTCTTCTTGTTCTTCTTCAGGTGGTTCTTGTGTTAAATCACATAACTCTAAAAATGGAGGATAATTTACTTCATCTTCTTTTTCAAAATAAATAAAAAATATTGCATCTCCGGTACCCATTTCCCTATTAATTTTTTCAATTTGCTCGGCTATTGCTTTAAAAACATCTTCTAACATTCTAAAAAAACAAATAACATTTTCTCTAAAATTTAAAAATATTTTTGTTAATCCTAATTTTCTATTACCTTCACAAAATGTTACGCATAAATTTATCCAAAAAATTTTATCAGGATTTTCATATTTCATTCTACTATACTCGTAATAGATATTTGAGTTACTATAGTTTGCTTCATAAGGTAAAATTTCTCTATACTTGTAAAAATATATTAGTCTGTTTTCCTGACCGTAAATAACAGAATATTTATTTCTCAAGGTATTCATTAGTAATATTGTTTCATCAAAGTTGTTTTTTAACTGACTTATCTGACATAAGTTATTATTTAATCGTCTTATCTTAGGTAAACTCATCTTAACAATATCCCCAGCAATAAATTAATTTAAATTCAATTTTTAAACATTACTAAATATTTTTAAAAATAATTTTTTTTTAATTTTATTTATTTGTTTGTTCTAACAAATAATTTTTTTTTATTTCATTTTATTCATCTAAATGAAAATATTCTTTTAAATATTTTTCACCATTTTCTATTATTTCTTGCATATCTTCTTCTTTAGCTTCATGTAATTTCTCGTAAATTTCATCTTTTACCCTTTGTACAATTTTTTCTACTTTACCTCTAGCTTGTAACTCAATTAAATTAGCTATTGGTTCAAACTCTTCAAAATATACTTCATAAGGAAATGGTTCATAATCATCTTTATCACTTTCTTCATCATAACCCTTTTCTATTTCTTTATAAAAAACATCATTATCATTAACAACAAATCTTGTCATATTAAACCATTTTGCATCTTTATAATATTTTCCTTCGGTAATTATAGCATAAATTCTTCCATCTTCATAAAAAATTATTTTTTATCACTACCTGGGCAAAGACTTTCATATTTTTCTTCAATACTTTTTTTTACCCTTGTTTGTTTTTCATCAAGGATATCAATAATATTACCAAGAGATTTATAATCTTCATCTGAGTTATCTATTTTTCCACTCATTTTACTATGTTATATTTACAAAACAAAATTAAGAAAAATTCAATTTTTTTTAAATTTTTTTTTTTTTTTTTTTTTTTTTTTAATTTTTAAAAATTTTTTTATCAATATCTTCAGGCACACAAACACGCGGAAGTCGGTTAGCTTGCTAATTGATGCGTGAGTTAATTGTTTTGCTCAGGGGGTAATACAGGCTAGTGGTTTTTTATATGTTTTTGTGGTTGGGGTTATCCTGGTAATTTTGGAAAAAATTAAAATTTTTTTTAAAATTGAATTTAGATAAAAATGTTTAATAATAAGGTTATGTCATTTTTTTTATAAACTTAATGTGGTAAGTGTGATAAGTGTTATATTACATAATTTTATGAGCATGTTAATGTTACATAAAATTGTTAATGACGATCATGTGTGTTAAGCGAGGAGGGATTGCATAAATTCGGTCAGTGTGCTTAAGCATGGTTGATTTTGATAAACAATAATAAATGCATAATTGCGTTTGGGGCAAAATTTATATGGTTCATTTAAGCATGGATTATTTTGTTAAGCGAATGCATAGCATATTGGATTTTGGCCTAGATCGAGCATTTATACATCTACTCTCCACGTATCACATGCCTTAATACCTATTGCATGTACAAAGCATCTCTTCCTGTTACGCCTTTGGCACTGAGCCAATCACATTAACAGTTATTTGCATATATGTACAGTCGAGTCGAAATATTCTGTCTGATGAATATTTCGAAAGCTGAGCGAGTCTCCTACTGCATCTCCTACTGCATACAAGATGGATACTTTTCTGGACAAGCTTTCTGGCATCAAAACCTACATGGGGAATGCAAAGATGGACTCCATAGTTGAGACCTCGGGTTGTCCCATAATCAGTCTAGGGATTTATTACATATGTCTCTTCATTTTGCTTTTCATAGCAACCGTAGGAATACGTTCAATTCATTTATGCATATACACAATCAACGCGCTGATAATACATAGAACAAGACCTATCCTTCACCAGGATGCAAATGGGCAAAACTGAGAGCTATGACAGAATTAACAAATAGAGCGCCGAATAAACCTTACAGACACAGTCTAGAACCGCAACTTTTAAGGTCGCTCTTGCCAAGACAAAGCCGACATTGTAGACCAAGGATCAGGCTGCTCTTTTTGTGTGGTCTGATTTTGTTTGATCTACACGAGCAACAACGGCAACTATATAGTTGTGAAAGGCACTTTAAGAGTAAGCGTTTCTCTACCGTTTCTAACCAGAACAACCTGAACTGAATTCCTAAATTGGTATCAGAGACCTATTTTTCATCGCGGAAAATATTTTGTTGACGGTTATATGCTTTGCACTTCCGGTTCAACTCTTGGTCAATAGCGGGCTACCGTTTTTTACCAATAACGTTTATCCCTAAAACCCAGATTATTTACATGGAAATTTTATTTAATTTTACTTAATCAGAATAACTCGCAAGATATCCGACAGTACAGAGTTAACATCAGACTGCACAATATGTGCAGTATGATCTGAATCGATTCACTGTCCGCCAAACTGAGTTATCTGTCGTTACCATCCAAAGGCTTAATATCGAAATAAGTCAACGTCTCCGGCTTCTGTTTAAGCCATTACCACACAATCCCGACTTTTAACGACCCTGAGAAGGAAGCATTTTGAAAACATTGTGGGAAAAGGAGAAAATGGTGGTAACCAGCATTTTCTCCTTTTCCCACGATGTTTTCTACCCTATCCAAAACATAAATCACTATTTAAGGCACACGTAATTTGTCGTCTGCAAATGCTTTGAATTTGGTCCAGTCTAAAATTTAGTCGTTGGGTAAAGGGTTAAAGAGTTTATTTCATAAAGGGCAGTATTGGCCTTACAACCCACTTTCTTTTACATGCATTGAAAGATGAATCACCGATCACCGATGACTAATTCTATGAAATTATTCTTTCTTCCGTTTTATAGTGTGAAAATTAGTTACAGTGCGTTTTTATTTTTGAAAAAGGTCAGAGCCTGTGCTTACAAAATTTCATTTTTGACTACTTAAACTGGGTTCATACCTGTGACAAGAAATTAGATTACTTTCATAAACCTTCTTTGAACAATTTTTCAGCTTCGCTTTCTTGAGCACTGGGAAAAAAAGCAATGGCACATGTGGAAAAATAATATCAATTTGTACTGAATTGAAGTGTCAAACAAACGCTCACCATTTTCGATTTAAATTGGTATAAGCATTTAGATCAAACAATAACATTCATCGCCAACTAATAACCCTTTTAGTAAACATGGATAATTAATGCAAATGATGGTTTCATACATGAATATATGTGAGGCGGTTGTGGCAAAAGGTTAAATTGCTCATCACAGGCAATTTTTCTTTTCATCACAGCAGCAGGAATGCATGTCAAATTTATTAATTTCAATGTCAAGTCTTTTCTTTTCAAGGTCTATGTCTGTTTTATGTAGTCTTCTGCTTCTCGCAGTAATCGATAAGAATAATAAAGACATTATATTGTCGGTTTATTATGCTTGCAATATAGACAATACTGTCTTATTTTGCAATAAACCTGAAACTATTCTGACGAGAGTAGACGAAAATCAGACTACAAAGATGTGCAGGCTGACCTTGTTCTTCTCGCCTCGAAAAGGGCGCCAAGGATTGGAGTTAACAGGATACTGGTCAAAGATGGCATCTTATTCGGACGCGGAAAGTCCGTGTTCTTGCTCGTGCAACTAAATGATATCGAAATTATACCCAGACTTTCCTTATTGATAATCCAGAAAAACCACAACTACTCAAACACGTAATAGCTCGATTATGGATCTGTTACCTTTTTACTAAAGTACAAAAAAGTTTTATTCTAGTCCGTAAACAATGAAAACATTTGCAGACGACAATTTGATTGTGGTTCTATTGATAGAAGTTGTTCTTTTATTCCCATCTCTGGGATCGGTTAAACATTAAATCGTTTATAAACACCCTTTACCCCACAATCTCGAGTTTTAACGACCTTGAGGTTGCAGGCTTTTGAAAACATTGTGAGAAAAGGAGAAAATGCTGCTAACCAGCATTTTCTCCTTTTCCCACGATGTTTCTTTCTTTTTTACCCTTTCAAAAACAAACCCCAGTTCTTAGCCACATGTAAAATGTTGTCTTGAAATGCTTTGGATATGAACAAGCCAAAATGGTGTCGTTTTGTACACAGTCAAAGGGTAATAAAAAAAAAAAGCAGTATATCAGCAGATATTTTTTCATGTTCTTTGATAGGTCTACGTTGACTGTACCGTTGTCATTTCAAAAAAAGAAACATATGACAAACTTTTTGCTGTCTTACCATAAAATGTCTCTCATAGAAAAAAGAGGTAAACTTTCTTTAATTCTGTTTGAAGTCAAGTATTTTCCAATAATTTTATCTCAAGTTGAACCACAAAGTTCATAGACCCTTAGGCTGCTAAGCGCGGCTCACTGCGCTTCGTAGACAGTGGAAATCAAGATCACAACGTGTGTTTAATCTTGGATCCACTGTCCCATACAGTCGAGATTTTGCCGCTAAATATTTTGGGTTCTTTTGCAGTTGGCTTGAAATTTTCATTTAAGTTAAAGGTTCAGGGATATCCTTCATAGCTCTTAACATATTTAAGGAAAATTAAAGTTGTGGGCGGTGTACAGTTGTTGCGGACGGTGAAGATCAAGATCGACTGCACAAAATGTGCCGAATAATCACAGTGTAGATAAAAAGACTCATAAGCAAAAAGTGGACGGTGTAGATTCAAGATCAGACTGCAAAGAATTTGGAGTCTAATCTTGAATCTACACTGTCTATAAAGGATTTGAGCGCCGTGCCGCAAAAGGGGATTTAATGCATCTCCGTGATGCATTATATAAAGCAAGTCATGATAATTATGGATCCATAGAATAGATTTTGTCTGGTAACCGACTGAATTATGAGGTAGAATGGTCCTTGCACATGTAGAAAATTGACCAATAGCAAAAAGTTTTGACTAAGGTCAGTCTGCGCGGACTGCGCAGGCTGACCTGGTCGATACATTTTGCAGTTGCATAAAACCCCTTTGACAGAGCATGACTTGTTTTTATGACACCCCCCCCCCCTCCCCCCCGTTCAGTTAAAGGGGTTTCCCCTTACTTGGCTATCTTTTCTCTGAGGGTGTGTTCTTTAACTTACATGTTTATGAGAATCAAGTAACGGATGGTGTTGACTGATTCAAGATCGTGCTGAAAGTGCGGTCTGATCTTGAATCTTCACCATCCGCCAAGCTATGTATGCTACACATGGTAGCTATATAAAGGTTTAACCTTCTGTTATTATTCTATTTTTGTTTTCCAATTTCTTATCAGAAACTTGAGTTTCTGAACAAGCTGTATCACGTACAAAGTGCAAAGTCTCCTTTCAAGTGTGTATCTAATCTCTTAAACCTATTCTTTTACCGCTCCTTGAAATGCATTAGGATTTACAAAGCGCATATCTTTAAAATACAAATAAACATGACTATATTGTGCTTGAAGTATCATTGATAAATCCTTCTCACAAATGTTAGGTAAACCTTATTCCTTTACTCTCCACTAAATGACAAATTCTCGACTTATCCAGTTTGCACGCATTTACAAAAGACAATTTAAATGTGGCTCAAATTCTGGGGTTTGTCTGTACAGTGGGAAGAAAACATTGAGGGAAAATGATAATAGGCTGGTTATCAGCTTACTTTCATTTTCCCATAATTACTTCTTCCGAAATCTGGTTGAAACACGGGATTGTTGGTAAAGAGTCAACTCGGTCAAACCTTTATGCTCGCAAGCATAATTATATAATTATGTTGTTGGTATCCGGAAAAAAATCAATCGATTGTTTTCCTTGTTGACTGAATCTATACTCATAACCGTCCGAAAGGGAAAATAAAGTTACGAAGCTTGGCTTTTAGATGGAAAAGGTCTCAACAACATTGATCATTTTTTTAAATGTGGTCAACCCCCAGCCACCACTACGACTACCACCATGTGTCATTAATCACTACTACCCTCAGCTTCTAGTTCATGTCTGGCTAATTAAACACAACTCAGACTTGCTTTTCATTAGAAGGAAGAGGGACTGGGCGTCAATCTTAACCCTTAGGCTGCTAAGTGCGACTCAGGACCTTTTTGCAGACAGCATAGATCAAGATCAGACTGCATAAAACGTGCAGTCTGATCTTGGATCTACACAGTCCGTTATGGAGATATTTTTCCTCCTAAAATACCTTTGAAATAGGAAAATTTGGGTTTATAATATCGGTTTGAAAATTTCATTTCTTTTATTTAGCAGGTTAAGGGTTAAAACAGAAATGTTGGATTTTGTTCATGCTGGAGAATTGTTGACTTGTTCTTAACCTTTCAGCTCTATATGCGAAAACAGAAACTTTTGTGGACGGTCTAGATCAAGGTCAGACTGCACAGAACCTGCATTCTGATCTTGAATCTATCCCGTCCGCTTGTTTCATCAAGCCTTTGTGACAAAAAATATTTCTAAGTGTCAGTGGATTGTTTTCTAGCCGTCGAAAAAAGATCAAGTCTCCAAACATATCCGATGGATAAATATTGATAGTGCAATTAGGTCAGCCAACTTACGGCTTTTAGGGTAGAAAGTTCGAATCCAAATGACCGCATTTTCCGTATGTTTTCTAACTTTAAGTAAAACTGTCACGTCCATGTGAGAACACCTTACCAAGTAACAGCTTTCTTTAGAAGAAATTTGGACAAGTGTTGATAGTGCAGTTAGTTCACCCGATTAATGGTTTTTAGGATCGCAAGTTTGAGCCAAAAAGACGGCATTTTTCCGTATGTTTTCCTAACTTAAAATAAAACTGTTACGTTCAAGTGAGAACACCTTACCAAGTATCACCTTTCTTCAGAAGAAAGTTTGTTGGTTAAATCTAGTTTAATGCAGTTTTACGGGTATCACTTCACATGACTGATAAAAACTGTATCTTAAATTTAAATAACTTGGGATAGGTCTGCATCTTGACATGGTGAAAAAAGATAAGATAAAAGTTTGCAATCCACTTACAGCGGATCCTGTAAACACTTTACACGCCAACTGCGTGTTTATACCCAGAACGCGCACTGTAATCCCATACTGTCATTTTGAAGATTCGAGAAAACTTGGGGTAGCTAAGTTTATGCGAGCGAAAGTATGGACCAATGGTCCCTCGTGCAGATTCAAGGTCAGCATTTACCAATCATTCTTAAGAACAACCTTAGTCTTATCCAGAATTTCTGAATTTTAAAGTAACACAACTTCTCATAGGCTAAATCATTTGGTTTAGCCAATCAGAAGTTTTGTTACTTTCAAATCTGGAAAATCTCAGACAATAAGATTAAGAATGTTCTTAAGAATGGTTGGTGAATACGGATCCCGATTTCCGTCAAGTATAGTTATTTGGTAAGGTGTTCTCACTTGGACGTATAATTTTTCTCAGCTTTTATTTGAGGACCAAGAAACAAGACTGGTTTGTTTTTTAAAAAAAATTCTTGAATGTAAAGAAGTACATATGATATAAAAACACAGCTGGACATAATGCTTATACAACCACATTTCCTTTGGTAATGAAGCTAATACAACCACATTTCCTTTGGTTTAAACAAAAACATTCATTCTACTGCAAAAAGTCAACGCAGACACATTTTACAACTCAAGTAAGATATTGTTTTCCTGCATGCATGACGTGTACGTGTATTGTGTTTCGACCAATACATGTAATGTATACATATATACTCTTTGCACTCATTGACATGTTCTCTTAGCCTAGGATAGTCAAATTGTGTTTACGCCGCTTTCACAATTATTTCAGACATATCACGGCGACGGCTCACATATTCATGTATTTCCTGGGTTTCCTGTAATACTAGGCTAGGGCTCTGAAGTGTCTAGCCAAAGGACATTCCAACGAATATCCTAGTGCTTCCCTTGAGGCTTGAATACGGGGCCTCTAAGTAACAATTCCTACCACTGAGCCACGCAGGACCCAAATGTGCCTAGGATAATTATGGAAACAACCACTGTGAGAGTGTTTATGGTCAATAATTTGTGTCAGTGTATATGCCTACATGTTACTAAGGCTTAAGTCTTCACCAAACGACAGTTCTAGACTCTTCCAAATTGAAATTTGCTGCAGACGACAAATTTGAAAGTGATACAAGTGAATCGAAGTTCTTTGACGTGGTTGAAAACATTGTGGGACAAGGAGAAAATACTAGTTACCTGCATTTCCTCTTTTCCAACAATGTTTTTAAGTTTTCTCCTTAAGGGTCGTTAAATCTCTGTGCTATAGGATTAATGAATGAAAACATGGCAAAAAGAGAAATTGCTCAAAACAAGCAATTTGGGTTTTTGTCATAATGTTTTACTAGTAGTCTGCTACACAAAAGAAGTCATCTGCAACTCGCAATGCGGTTATCAGCTGTCCTATTTAGTGTCAATCTTTTCTGTTCTCACGGATTCGCCTGTTATATGCCGACGTCCATTATAAGCTCTTAACTCTTTCGGCGCCAAATAAATAAACTCGACTTCTTTTGACAGCTGAAAATACAATCCACTTAAACCCAGAAAGATTTTTATCGTATAGACTTGACTAAACAAGCGGATGGTATAGATCAAAGATCAGACTGCACGTTCTGTGCAGTCTGATCCTGATCTATGCCATCCGCAAAAGTTCCTGTTTTCGCCTTTGGCGCCGAAAGGGTTAACCTACCTCTGTATCGCCATATTCAATGAACAAAAAGTGGAATGCACCACATTTTGATCTGGAACTATGGGGATAGTTTTTATTTACTCTATTACTCTCTCTATCGATTACGTTAGTCTCATTCACTATTTTACGGCAAAAAGAGAAATTTTAAAATGCTCACCCCAACAACTTTGTACCGGATATAGCTACTCTGACCTGCAACCAGTGCTTGTAGTCGTCGTCCCATAGGTCCAAACAGATTTCGTAAAAGATAGCATGGGATACAAGCCCCCTCCTAGTGAAGAGCATCTGTCAGTTCTTGGGCGCTTTATTGCTGTGACGTGCGTTGACGCATGCTTTGCCGGGGTACAGTCGAGATTGTTGACAGGCCATGGCATAACGTCGAAACTGTTGGCTTTGAGAAAAGGTCTGGTATCTCCGGCCATGTGGGGACGAGCATTATCATGTTGAAACGTGAGACCACGACGTTGCTGTAAGAGTGGGACGACAATAGGACAAACTACATGATTCACATGGCCCATGGCGTTTAAATAGTCGTTTATCACAACCAGATCTGTCCTAAAGGTATGATTTATGGCCTCTACCTCCGCCAACACGATTGTACTCTAGAATACAATTACGGGCCTAACGTAATGACGTCGACGGTAGACACGCACACGCCCGTCGGCGTCAGAAAAATGAATCGAAATTCGTCGCAGAAAACAACATCGCGACAATGTCTTCTCATGTTGCCTGGAGCCCATTGCAGACGTTCACAATGGTGACGCTCCATCAACACCGCTCCACGGTGCGACCTTCTGCAAGAAATTCCCCTCTCTTTGGAGACGACTTATCGTACTGCGGATAACAGACTTCCCATGAGTGCTTACCATTGTCTTCCGCTAGAGGGCATTTTTCAAATACATAACCTATCTGATATGGGCATTCTGGGTACGGAATCGGACTATTTCTCAAGGCGGGGACCGATGCAACGATTTTCGAAATAAAATATCCGTTTACTGTCTAAAACCTACCTTGTACGATTCATCCAGCCATTGTTAGCTAGCACCAGCTATTTATAAACATAAGCTCCTATAAGCTTGGGGAAAAGACCCGGTATAAGCCCAGCAAGACGTTATTTTTGTCGTCAGTCTGTTGCATAAATCCCGGTTTTCCCCATGTCTATATTTAGAAACTGTTAACAGAGATTTGCAGTAAACAGTTGGTATTCTAAAAAATTATTTTCCCTGTTTGAAATCATTTCGTCTTTTAAGAAATTTGTGGCGAAAAACTGGCTTGATTTTTCCGCAGAAATATTATTCTTTGCCATTTTCGCCTGCTCTTTTTAAGCGGCAATTTACACACCACGTATTGATATATGTCCATTTTTATCAAGTGATGCATCATAGCAGACAGGTCAATCTTCGAAGAAAATGACATGCGCAGACAACGGAGTGCTTACGACTTCCGACGTCATGGATTGCGCTGTTACAAAACGGTTATGCAAATGACGTTGACGGATGAAGTTGTATTGATGTGAGGACGTCACACGGGGCAGACCGGGCCGAGACCTATCAGCGAGGCTTCCTGTAACACGTTGGACAAGACGAACAATAGTTGACATAGTTACATTTAACCGTCTAGCAACCTGACTTTGCGAAAGTCCGCTTTCAAGCATGCCCATTATCCTCGCTTTTTTTTTCCTTAAGTCCTATCATCTTGAAAATTAAACTTTAAAGTCTCAAATATTGAAATTAATTCCTGCTTGCATATTGACCAATATAACCACGTAGGGAAAGCGTAAGAGGCAACTGGCAAAATAGGTAGTAACCATTGCCTCGAGTGCCTCGACAAAATAAAGAGAAATGAGATGGTTCATTAGATTAGGAAAGTTAAGACACAAATAACATGACGATGGTATATTTACGAAGTTATCAAAGATTTTCGATGAGGCGTTTTTCTTTTATGGACGTAAGTATAGATCATGCAATGTTTTCCTGCGTTAACTGTCATTTTTTGGGCATCTCGTTCGTTCGTTCGTTCGTTCGTTTACAATTTAACGTTTGCATCAATACCTTATTTCACAGCAGGCAGTGCATCTGTGCGTGTTAACCTGGTGTTTCTTGACCAGTACTATTCATAACATTTTAGATTCACAGCCATGCACTGTCATCACACTTACGAAAAGACAATTAAATGTTAAGATTTTTGGAGCTTTTACAGACGACAATCGTTACGATATTGAATTGAAAAAATCTTTTTGAAAACGCTGTAGAAAAAAAAAAGAAAATGCTGGGTGTCAGAATGTTTTCGTTAACTCACAATAGTTTATATTCTTTAAAACATAATTTCCATCATTTGAGCTATATCTGTTTTGTTACTTGCAAATACTTTCAAAATGTACAAATCTAAAATTGTGTCCACTTGTAAGGAGTAAAGCTACTGATCTAACGACCTTGGACAACCTAACAACCTTATCAGTTATCACACGGATCATCTCATTAAGCTATTCAAAAATGAAAAAATAACGTTGAAACAATGGCTGAAATTATGGCAGCATAGACGGGCCCTGGGTGAAAAGAAAAGAATTCTCACGGCTACGAGATATTATTTAACCCTTTACCACACAATCCCGCGTTTTTGTGATTGTAAGAAGAAGACTTTTAAAAACATTGTGGAAAAGGGAGAAAATGCAACATCTCCTTTTCCTACCATGTTTTCTGCCCTTCCCCAAACAAATTTCAAGTCTTGAGTCACATTTAATTCGTCGTCGCAAATGCGTCCAGCATGGACAAGACTAAAATTTTGCCGTTTGGTATTTAATAGCCAAAAGATAATTAACCAGTGAAATTTGTTTTTATTAGATGTTTGTCTCCTGGCAACGAGATTGTAAAGTCTTGGCAACGAGTTTTTTTTTTCTCCCAAGTCCCATATGTGCTTCCATATGAGAGAACTTGATTGTTCGTTTTGGTATTAATTTCATTCAAATCACGGCATGCATGTGACTGGAGTTTCTTTCAACCCCCATTACCAATCACAGTCTAGTCACTTACAAAGCTACTGGCTGCCTTCCGGCTGAAAGCTGAACCAAAGTCGAAAATATTTGCGGCCGGCTCTGAAACCATTAAAATAAATAATAACTTGGTATCGAAGGATACTTTGACGGGGTTTGATCATGGGATATTGTGTAATCAATACATGTGACATCTTGAAAGACAATAAAAAAAATGCGTCATTTTGTAACTTCGCATAAACTCTTTACCAAACGACATAATTTTTTGGACTAGTCTAAATTGGAAGCATTTGCAGACGACGGAACAAATGTGGCTGAAATTATGAAATTTGTCTGTGAAAGGATAGAAAATATTGAGGGAAAAGGAGAAAATGCTGGCTACCGGCATTTTCTCCTTTTCCCACAATGTTTTCAAAATTTTTTTCCTGCATGGTCGTTAAACCTCGGGATTGTTTGGTAAAGGATTAAAACGCTGCGAACCCTGTACGGTCGCTTTTCCTACCACAAAGTTTTAGCCGTGCCTGAGCTCTTTCACCTAAAAGACAAATTAACCCTTTCGATGCCATAGGCGAAAACAAGGGCTTTTTGCGGACGGCATAGAGTAAGATCAGACTGCACAGAACGTGCTGTCTGATCTTGGATCTATTCGATCCGCTTTTTAAGCCGATCCAAGGAGATCCTATGGTCAGAGCCTTCGGTCTTTGATACTAAACTCATTACCAGAGGAAAAAAAATAGACACATCCATATTGAAAGCATTTGCAGACGACAAATTTAAATGTGGACCAAGGGATTGAATATGCTTTGACAGGTAGAAAACATGATGGGAAAAGGGGGGGATTCTTATTACAGCAGGCATTTTTTTGCAGGCACTGATTTTACATAAGTCAGATACGCTAACCACAAGAAAAGCTTTAGAAAGTATTGTTGGAAAAGGAAAAAAATGCTGGTAACCACCTTTTTTTTTCCCTTTCCCCACAATGTTTTCAACCCTATCACGGTCAAATTCCATCATTTGAGACACATTTAATTTGTCGTCTGCAAATGCTTTCAATACTGGACAAGTCTACACTTTTGTCGTTTGGTGACGAGTTCATATCAATGGGTGGAGCCGAAACTATTCAAGTGGACCTTTATCATGCGGCCAGAACAAACGTTACATTTTGAAATAGGAAGACTTCCTTGTGAGCTTGCGTTGAAATCTTTTGCAATCACGTTTCCTCCCTTCTTGTTTCCTTGAAAACTTTTTTTGCGTTGCGAAAAGCCACGACATACTGCCTGCCCCTTAACCCATAACCTGCTAAATAAGTGAAATGAAACTTTCAAGCCGATTGTAAAACCCACAGTTTTGCTATTTCAAAGTTACTTTTGGGGAAAAATTATCTCCCTATCGGACAGTGTAGATTCAAGATCAGACTGCACGTTCTGTGCAGTCTGATCTTGATCTACGCTGTCGGTAAAAGGTCCTTAAGTCGCGCTTCGCAGTCTAAGGGTGAATGCACAAAGCATCAATCTATTAATATACGTGGTTCTGGTATCCACTAAAGTAGCCTCAATGGAGCCTTTACCAAAACGTCTCGTGTTTTAACGATCATGAAATCGTAGGCTTTAGAAAACAACGAGGGAAATAGCGAAAATGCTGGTAACCACGATATTTTCTACTATTTCAAGGACAGAAATCACCCTTGAAGCTACACAGAGGTAGTCGTCTGAATCTACTTTTAATTGGTCGAGTCTAAAAAATTGTCGTTTGGTATGAGTTTGCCAACACTGTAGAGACAATAGTGCACGACTCGTATTCACCAACCTTTCTTACTTTCATTCTTAATCTAATTCTCAAGATTCTCTTCTCTTGAAAGTTACACAATTTCTGATTAGCTACACCAATTGCGTTACTTTCTAAATTAAGAATTAGAATAGGAATGCAATTTGGTAGGGTGAATACGGGGCCAGTAGATCAGACAGGTCTTTGCAGAGAAAAAAAGGAAAACATTTCGACTGAAAACGACAAATCAGTTAATTGTATTACTAAGGCAGTTTCCATCAGTATGTCAATCACTTGCACTAATCAATGCTCCCTGGGTCTAACTGAAATGGGTCTATGTTGGAAATGTCTTTTTCTAACCGGATCAAGCGGGGGATCGAGCTAAGAACATTCGGCTTACCCTTAACGATTAGATCACGGTATGGGGAACCCCCAAACAAAATAATTGGCAAACGTCATAATGACCAGCACTCTGAAAAAAGGGGGATCAATGCACCCTTGCCTCTATACCAAGCAAGATTTCGTATGATATGGGTACGCTCTTTCCAAATACTGGCTAAATCATGTGTTAAAACGGTTTTTTGACATGCAGAAAATTCTTCAATGGCAAAAAGTTTCGACCATGAGGCGGACTGCGCAGGCTGAACTGGTCGTTACTTTTTGCAGATGCAATACACCATGTTTTCACAGAGCATGGCTCAGTTGTAATTATATTTGGTTCTCAAAGTGCTGAATATTAGCTACATGTATTATTCTAAAATGGCATAATTGGCGAACTTCCTGATCTGAAGACAAATGAGCCATGACAAAAGGGGGCTTAATGCATCTCCGTGATGCATTGTACCACGCGAGAATCACATAATTATGGAACCTCTAAAATCCCTTTTGTTCAACAACCGACTGGATCATGAGGTAGACTGGTCCTTTGACATGTAGAAAGCAGAAAATTTAAAGATAGCAAAAAGTTTCGGTCCATGTCAACTGCGCTAACTGCGATACTTTTTGCAGATGCATTAAGCCCCCTTTTCACCGAGTATGGCTCAAATATTTTATAAATTAACCCTTTACTCTGTATGAGCCAATATTTAAACCCTCACTTCTTTTGACGGCTGAAAATACAACCTACTGAAACTCCGAAGAATATATATCTTACAGGTTTCACCAAACAAGCAGACGGATTAGATCCAAGATCTAGGCGCAGTCTGATCTTTCGCAGTCTGATCTTGATCTATGCCGTCCGCAGATTAAAAGAAGAACTGTGGTTACTTACGACTCTGAAAGGGTTTAACTGTTGAATAAATTGAATGAAAATGTTCAGCCTCTATCTAAATGTAAAATATTGGGGTTTTTTTTTCGTCGAAAAGAATCTTCTTCCGTTTCGGACAGTGTAGATCAAAGATCGGACTGCATGTTTTGTGCAGCCAGATCTTGACATGGATTGTACACAAAAGCGCACTGAGTCATGTTCAACAACTTCAGGGTAAAGAGTTTTCCTTTTATCAATTGGCCATACTTTAGTAGATAGCACAGAAGGCTTGTAAAACATGGTTTTTCAGCTGGGAATGAATGTTGTGTAAGTGTGTATACATATCACATGCAGCCTGGGTTCCTGAATCCATACTACACACTACATAACTTTTAGATGAAGGCCAACAATTCTCTTGAAAGCACTGTAAGCTCCTGTTAGTCGTCGAAAATAAGGCAACAATCAATCAGGCATAAGTGTTAACCCTCTCAGCATACTTTTAAAATAATGTTTTCTACTCTGTCAATACACATCCCGTCATGGGTTTTCAGCCACATTTTAACCTTTAACTTGCTAAATAAAGTAAATGAAAGTTTCAAAGCGACAGTAAAAACCAAAATGTTGCTATTTCACAAGATCAGACTACACCATCTTTGCAGTCTGATCTTGATCTGCACTGTCTGCAAAAGGTCCCTGAGTCGCACTTAGCAGCCTAAGGGTTAATGTCGGCTTCAAATGTTTGTATTATGGACAGGTCTAAAATTTTGCTATCTGGTACAGAGTTAAACTCTTTTTCAACTGAAAAAAAAAAGAGAAAAAAAGTTTTAATTCTCAGCTGCCTAGTTTAGAAAATGAATAATTTCTCCCATTCCGCACTGTTTTCATATTTTACTCTAAAGCACTGTTTTGCATAAAGGTATTTTTGTGCTTCAATACGAATATTTTAACTAAGAATGGTAAAAACCACCAGATAAGAAGTAAAGGAAAAGCCCCAACAGCTGCAAGCCACTTCAAATCTGTTTATCAACGTACAAACAGACATTATGCGATAAAATACATGTTTACCGAGCTTTTCTTCATTGCGTAAAAGGACAAAGAATTGGTTACCCTCGGGGATTGAAATATAGAGATTCTGTATTCGAATCTCGGTGCGAAGAGGTTCTGGGATAAAGGGGGGGGGGGGGGGTTAAATAATGTGAGCCGCGCTATGTGAAAAGGGGGTTTAATGCAACTGCGAAGGGTATCGACCTAGATCAGCCTGCACAGTCCGAGCAGGCTGATCTGGACCGAAACTTTTCGCTATTGGTCAATTATTTTGCATGTCAAAGGACCAGTGTACCTAATGAATCAGTCAGTTGTTATACAAAATGAATTTCGTTGATCCATAATTATCTGATGACTTATATGATGATGGTATCATGGATCACGGAGATGCATTAAGCTCCCTTTTGCCAGAGCACGGCTCATGTATCCTCGTAATGCATTGCGGCAAACACGTCGTATCAATAATTATATCGATTTTGTCTGAAGACTGGTTAAATCATGAAGCAGAATGGTCCTTCTATAAATATGCAGAAAATTTACCAATAGCAAAACTATGGTGGCATATTTCTGCCAAGAGATACGAGATAACTATTGCGACAATTTAAGAAAACTATCGCGATAAAACAAACTTTCCTGGAAATATTATCTCGATAATAAAGTTCACGGTAAAAATATCGCGATAAAAAATGTCGCGATAACAGAGATATGCCACCACACAAAATGTTTCGATGCTGGTCAGCCAGCGCGGACTGCACAAGCTCACATGAGTCGATATGTTTTTACAGCTGTTTTAAACCACCTATTCACAGAACCTACCTCACTCATTTTCTACCATTGTGAAATGAGTTCCAACCACCATGAGCATTCAATCCCATAGATGCTTCCTAAACCAGTGCCCCGCCACGTGACCTCAACATTCCCGAAGGTTGATCCCGTTCATTGCGGGAATCGAACCCGAACCCGCTGGTGTGAGATGCCGGCGTTCTTAACCCCTACTCTATTGCTTCCATAATTTTCTCGCCGAGCATTGACAATAATAATGAAGAGAGGAACCCTTCCTGCCATTCATCGCTGAACATCGTTCAGATTTCATTTTGATGAGAAAGCAGCTTGGTAGTTGAAAATCGCTGCCCGTAGCAGCTAGGGATCAAAGAGACAATATCTCGAGATACATGGTTAGGTACAGTGACCAACGTAAAATACTCGAAAAAAATGTGGGCAGCAGTGTTAATGAAATCTTTTCAAATCAAAAGGAACAAAGTGCCCTCCGACAGACTTCAATGCACAATTCATTGAGTACAACAAATTACCATGTTATATACGTAGCCGAAAAAATAAGGGAACCCTGTTACTTCTTTCTTCTGACATGATGTGACAGGGTGACTTTACCTCTCGATATTTCAGCATGATTCCATGAGCAACGATACGCCGTATCATCTCCAATATACTCGCCAGGTGTCATGCAGGTGTTGCTGCACATGGCGGTCACACCTGATATTGACATGGATTCCATATCTGTTATATGTTTAACCCTTTACCAGACGACACAATTTTAGCCTTGTCCATATTGAAAGCATTTGCAGACGACAATTTCAGTGTGGCTCAAATGGTGCAATTTTTCTTTGACAGGATAGAAAACACTGTGGGAAAAGGAGAAAATGCTGGTTACCAGCATTTTCTCCTTTTCCCACAATGTTTTCAAAAGGCCTCTTTCCCAGGGGCGTTAAAAGGCGTCATTGTGCGGTAAAGAGTTAAGGTAAAGCAAAGAATTACCTCAAGATGAAACACAATGATTCCTTTGTTTTTTATTCTACGTTTACGTTTCTGTTATAGAACGCATCAGAAAATAATTCGGGAAAAGCAGTGATTGCTTGTAACAAGCATCTGCTCCGTTTCCCCATATATTTTCCATACGGTAAAAAAAAAAATCGTGTAATTTTCCTTCGTCAGGTTTGAGCCATGCTCTTTGAAAAGGGGTTTTAAATAAATAATGCATCTGCAAAAAGTATCGACCCTGGTCACCCTGCGCAATTCCTGCAGGCTAACCTGGGTAAAGCTTTTTGGTATTGGTGAATTTTCTGTATGTCAAAGGATTGTTCTACCCCATGTTTCAGTCGGCTGTTAGACAAAATCGATACACTATTATGTGATGACTTGCTTGGTATAATGCATCAGTGAGATGCATTCAACCCCCTATCGCCAGAGCGAGGCTTATTCATCTGTTGCTTGTTGATCCAAACTCATTAGAATATTTTGTATGTCTAAGGTAGCCTGGGGTTCGTATTTACCAACCATTCTTAAAAACGTTCTCAGTCTCATTCTCCAAAATTTTCTAAATTTGAAAGTAAAACAACTTCTGCTTGGCTAAACCATTTGGTTTTGCCAATCAGAAGTTGTGTTACATTCAAATTTAGAAAATCTTGAAGAATTACAAAAAGGATATACCTACATGTAGCCTTATACCTACAGGCGGGCAAATACAAACAAACTGAAAGCAAGGACTTTAAACTAGGCAACAGTTTGAATGTGGATATCGGAGTACAAGTTGCATTTCCCGTCATCACCCTTTCTCCACAAAATCGATGAACTATAGATTTTCTGCCAAAATGGCTAGCAAATAATATGGCAAAGCTAAATTAGTGCTGGCAAATAAATCTCAAAACGTACCAGACATTTAACATATGAGAAAAGACTGCCCCTCCTGTGCATTCTGCACTTGATTTATACTTTATGCTGTATCGCTTTCATTTGTCCTCAGAACTCAAAGGGTAAATGTTAAGTGACTCACCACTAAACAACTTGTTAGCTCTTTACCAGACAACAAACTTTTGCACTCGCTTAAATTGAAAACAAATTACATGTAGATCTACATGTAGATCAATATATGTTTTGTCCTTGAAATGGTAGAAAACATTGTGGGAAAAGAGAGAAATGCTGGTTACCAGCTTTTTCTTCTTTTCCCGCAATGTTTTCAAAAGCCGTCTTCCTCTGGATGATTAAAGCACAGGATCGTGTAGTGAAGGGTTAAAGATAGGTTACCATATGCACATGTTGACATGCTTAATTTAATAACACGCGCAGATAAAGTGTATGCACTGAGGCCAAGTAGGGCCATGAAAATCAAGAATTCTGACTATTTAAAAAGGTATCAGGAGGTAGGCTGCCTTTGTAACAACCGTTATAGGCTTTATCTTCAATACTTAAAACATAGCGTAACGTTGCCCGAGAATCGAACCCGTGATCTCCTTCCCTGATTTGCCTAATTTGCTTGCTTGATGTTACACCTGTTAAAACGGTAGTTCAGTCATATCACCTCTGTAAGTGCACCTGTTCATGCATTTCCTGTGTTTTCTTTGACCAGTAGTAAGAAGAACACTCTTTACAACCACTGGCAGCTTCCCCACACAACCAAAGTTGGAAAATTGATCGGCGATGAGATATAATGAATTATTTCGCAGTGAATATCATCAACCCCGAAAAAGTAATTGACCAGTTTAGAGTTTCGAACAAGCATCCACTGAGCTTTGCACCTTTAGGTAATCGACCGACCTAAGCCAGCACAGATTGTTTGGTAACCACAGATCTCTTGTGGCCTTCCTTCACAATCAATAGTCAAACACCCATTCTTACCATGAATACAATTTACGTACAAGAGAGATTGACCTAAAGATAGGAAGAATATCTGCATTGAATCAATAGGATCATTCTGCGTTTTAACAATTCAAAATATTTGAGCCATGCTCTGGCAAAAGGGGGCATAATGCATCTCCGTAATGCATTATACCAACCAAGTCATCGCATAATTATGGATCCATAAATGCCACTTTTTGTAACAATCGATTTAATCATGAGGTAAACTGGTCCTTGGACATACAGAAAATTGACTGTTAGAGAAAAATTTCGGCCCAGGTCAGCCTGCGCGGACTGCACAGGCTGACCTGAGTGGGTACTGTTCGCAGATGCATTAAGGTCGTATTTGACACAGCATGGCTTTCATTGCAAACTCTTTCAGCTCCAAATTTATACGAACTTAACTATTTTCGACGACTCAAAATGCAATCCACTGAAGAACAGAATTTTCTTTTTCATACAGGCTTGAATAGGAGAGCGGAATTTTCAGAATGTTCAAAGATCAGTCTGAACCGTCTGTGCAATCTGATCTTGATCTATGTCGTCTGCAAAAGTCTCTGCTTTACCCCATATAGCTAAAAGGTTTAATTACATGATTAAAAGTAATACTGTGTTGCATTAACTCTTTACCGAACGAGAAAATTTTAGGCTGGTCCAAATTGAAAGCGGTTTCAGACAACAATTTAATTGTAGTGCAAACGATGATTTCTTTCTTTGATAGGGTAGAAAACATTGTGGGAAAAGGAGAAAATGCTGGTTACCAGCATTTTCTCCTTTTCCAACAATGTTTTCAAAAGGCTTCTTTCTTTGGGTCGTTAAAACTCAGGATTGTCTGGTGAAGGGTTAAAAAAGCTTTGATCATTGAAAAGTGATTTCCTACCAAAAAGTCCGCTTGACATGATATGAGAAATTATTTACAAAACTTAAGTCTCGATTCAATTAAGACCCAAAATTCGCAATTATAACCAATTTAAATAGTCGTTCAACTAGAGGTATTTGGTGGCATGGAATTCTTTCACTACCAACGTTGCGTTGGACAGCCTTTGTGGATGGCGTAGATCAAGATCAGACTGCACAAAACGTGCAGTCTGATCTTTGATCTACGCCATCTGCTACCTGATGCTGATCTTTGATTAATATCAGTCTCAGATGTCACGAAAAATATACTTGTAAACCTCGAGAAATGCCGAATGTGTTTTTTTCGGCAGCGAAAGAGTTAAACAACGGTGTAGCACACGTTCTGATCACTCCTACCAGTATTTAGAGTTACTGATGCTCTATTTTAACTTCATCATTCAACAATATTTCAATTTTGACCAGGTGGGGTTATTGCCAGAGTACAACACATTATTCCTTGCTCAAGGGCAGTCGGACTTCATTATGCTCCCGGATAAAAATCAAGTACCTTAAACCTTAATCTGCTAAATAAGTGAAATGAAGTTTTCAAGTCGATAGTAAACCCCATAATTTTGCTATTTCAAAGGTATTTTTGGGAAAAACATCTCATCGGACAGTGTAGATCTAAGATCAGACTGCACGCTTTGTGCAGTCTGATCTTGATCTACAGTGTCCGCAAAAGGTTCGCGAGTCGCGTTAGCAGCCTAAGGGTTAAATGAGCATCTCAAATTTTTCGGCTCCTGCAGATGTTGGCTTTTGAAAGGATGTTAAAAAAAAAAGAGAAGCATCTACATGTAAAAGTACAAAACGCCATTCTTCTCCTCCTTAAAAATAATTTAGCTTTCTTGCAGTTTGTAATTGAATGCATGAGAATAGCCTAGGCTAGATGGTAATTGGTTACGACAAAACAGTATAATTTTCAAGGCTATTTTGTGGGAATATGTCTAAAGATAGCAAACAATGTGGATCCAAAATGACAAAGTTCTGCAGAATGATCTTGATCTATACTGTCTGCAAAATCTTAACCCATTCTACTCCCGACGAAGATAAAACCTTGAACACGGTATGATTAATCTACAAAATTTCTCTTATAAGTAATAACAAAGCGATGTTATGTGCATGCACATGTATAAGAATCTAAATATAGAAGCAATATCGATTTCATGTGAACATGATTGTGCATTGTCTAAAAGCTATTTTCTGTCTATGGGAAAGGCAGGGGAATTCCCCTTATTTTCCCGTGATTCTGACGTAACAATTTTCAACACAGGTTACATTTTATCATGGCTTTTTAAGGTTAGACTAAAACAAATGTTTTTCTCATGAAAACCCTTAAATCACTGCAAAAAAGCTCTCCTTATATTCGACTGGGTAAATCATTACTTGCAAAGTAAAATAACTCTTCAGAAAAGCCTTTTTTCCCTTGATAATACCTAACTTTGGGTAGCTACATAGAAAATAAAATTCTGTGGTGCAGGTAAATAGAAAGGCTATTTTAGGAATAGACTTCCGGGTTTCGATGCGGCGTGGCATGTCGAAGTGATAACATATGCCCACACAATATACCAGGTTTTGTCCTTCCGAAAGACGTGAACTTTACGGTCATACAATTTTGTTTTCGTGCAAACTGGTATTAAACTGAAAATAATGCATTACTTTTCTACTGGGAAAAGGAGTTTAAAGCAGTTACTTAGTAACTTCGACCCATTGCACTCGGGAAAGCAGTGCTTTATGTAAACAAATGTTTGTCTTGGCAACCTTAAGTAAGCGGTTCTCTCGAATTAAACGTCTCTAGGTATCTGACTGGATATTTGTACATTATAAAGGCAATCTTAAATTGCTGTAATACAAAACATATATCCTATGTAACTTTCTTGCGAAATTGAAACTCGAGTTAATCTACAGACCTTTCTTGATTTCAGGAAAATAACTGAGTTATTTTAAGGACAGGATTTATTAGGTCATCATCATGGTTTTTCTGTAACTCTTTTGCTGCCAAATAGATTTATTCGTTTATTGTCCACGCTAAAACAACCTTTCTATTACAGTGAAGAGGCGTAAAAATATGTCTGTAGCATAGAAGTTACGAATGGTCTAAGACCAAACTCAGACTGCGCTTTTTGCGCAAAATGATCTTGAAGTGCGTCGATCGCAATAGACATATTAATATCCAATGGGCATGAAAGGATTGGTAAGATAAAGGAGCACTTATTTACCCGAATAAAGGTCGATTTGTCTTTTGATTTCAGACCAGGAAGTGATCATGTACATATCAAACTGCCTAACTATAGTATATCGTTTGTGGAGTCAAATATTTAGGGGTTGTCACAATATGAACTTCGTTCATTATTTCAACCTTTACTGCTACAAGAGCAACTCTACTGGAGAAATCCACTGATATCCTTATGATAATTCCTCCTTGAAAGCAAACTGGATCACAAATGAGAATAATCTTCCATCCTAGTTACTTTAGAGAATGTTGTATATGCGGCGTTTTGAGATGGGCCATCGATTCGGGAATCTAAAGACCTTCTTCCACTTAAATCAACAAGCAAGTATCTTGTCATTTGATGCAAATTCTAGAATAATATTATACCCAAACTATTACAAACCTAGTAGCGTTAAGGAGACTTTTTTTCCCGAAAATTTAGAGCGCTACCTTGAATTATAGGGTATTTTTGCATGGTTCGATTAATTTCAGAACAAATTCTATGTTCCAGTTTTCTTGCTTGTGGGGCCTTAGGAAAAAAATATTGCCTAACGTTGAGAAATCCAAACTGCCGAACTGAAAGCAATTACACTTGCAGAGGATAGTAGCGAAAAACGAAGCCAATGGGCTTCCTCTGAAATATCTAACCAAGAAATGAACAAATTCGTGTCTTTGGCACGAAATTGTGCCAGTAAGCCTACTTAATTCTTTCAGTTTCAAATATATACACTCGATATTTTTCCAAGGCTAAAACTACAATACCAGAGACACCAGGTCAAACTTTATTTTGAAGGCTTGACTAAACAAGCGGACGGTAGACCTATGGATCCAAGATCAAGCTGCACGTTCTGTGCCGCAGACTCTTGTATGGGGCTCAAGCTTCATAGACAAACATTTTTAAAGACAGTTTAACAGAAAAAAAAAAAAAAAAACTAGAAACTGGAACGAAAAACTTACTCTTTACAAAACAATCTCGCGATTTTTAACGATCCTGAATAGACCTAAAGAGGCTTATGAAAACTTTTTTCGATAAGGTGAACATGTTGGTAACTAGCACTGTCTCCTTTTCCAACAATGTTTTATACCCTACCTTAACTAAACGCTACAACTTAAGCCACATTTAAAATTCTGTCTGCAAACGGTTTGAGTTTGGGCAAGTTTTTTTTTTTTTGTAAAGGGTCAGGGAAGCTCGGAATTGCCGGTATGGAGGAATTTAGAAAAAGGATAAATAGCACTTTATAAGGAAGTGCGGAAGTTAATTCGGGTAACCAACAGACTGAAATTTTCCTCATTTCAATCAAGATAAAACAATGGGAAAGCGGTTTATACAAGTGGTTCCTTCTTTGAAAACAAAGATAATGCATTTTCCTGCATGACTCCATGTGATAAAACTAAAATAAAACTTGTCTCAGTGGCCATCTCTGTTAACCATTTACTACACAATCCCAAGTGTTAACGACCCTAGGAGAAAATGCTGGTAACCAGCATTTTCTCATTTTCCCGTAATGTTTTTTCTATCCTACAAAGACAAACTCCATTAATTGAGCCACACTTAAATTTTCGTCTGCAAATGCTTTCAATTTGGGCAAGTCTAAATTTTTAGTACTACGGTAAAGAGTTAAGCAAGCACCCTGTATTAAGCAAGCATGCGCTGGATTACCAGAGCAGACAAATGTGCTAGAATGTACCTGTATAGAGCTGGCACCTGTCTCAAGCAAATGTCCTTGGGGTCCTTGCTTATACAGATTGGATGCTTAACTAAGAATTTCGTCCAAAAAGCTTGGGTACAAATTCCGTTCCTTAATTTGAGGAATAATCAATTCTGTTTACCCTTTTGCCAAACAGTGGAGAGTTTAAATGACCCTGAACAAGAATGCTTTTGAAAACATTGTGGTAAAAAGAGAAAATGCTGGTTACCAGCATTTTCCCCTTTTCCCTACAATGTTTTCTTCCCTTTCAAAGACTGATTTCATGATATGAGCCACATATTATTTGTCGTCTGCAAGTGCTTTCAATTTGGACAGGTATTTTGTCGCAGAATGAAACAAGCTTACAATGAGTTCTCAAGGCAGGCAAATTATGTTGAAATGTACCTATATCAAGAAACCGCATAGTTGGTGTCCCAGAAGTGCTTGTTTACTACAGGTTTGACTGTATATTTAAGTAAAACTAATGTCGAACAAAACTTTGGTATAATTTCTGCTCCTTATTCCGAGGTATCTTGGTTAAGCTGGTATGAAACAGATATAGACTGAAATCTTCATGTTTTTTTGGTTTACCCTTAATCTCCTTTCACAACTATAAATGCCTTTGCAGGCAGTATAGATCAAGTTCAAGCTGCACAAAACGTGCAGTCTGATCTTTGATCTACACTGTCTGCTTTGCTGAAATACTACAGACAAAAAGCAACCACAAAATTGCATTTGTCTGGGTCTTATTATTGACTGAAAATAACCTTTGTTTTTTTCCGTGCTTTAAGGGTTAGTTAATTCTTTACCAGATGAGCAACGAAAAAATTGTAGACTACTCCAAACGGAAAGCATTACCAGGCGACAACATTTATCAATTGTGACTCAAATGACGAGATTTGTCAGCGAACGGGCAGAAAACATTGCGGGAAAAGGAGAAAATGCGGTTGCTTACCAGCATTTTCTAATTTTCACACAATGTGTTCAAACGCCTTTTTTCCTCAAGTTCGTTAAAACGCGTGAGTAAGTAGTGTTTTACGTAAAATTGACAAAGACATTAAGTGCTGCAACAGTGATAGCTGTTTGTTTCTTGGTTTTCATCAGGAATGAAGTGCCTTGCCGTAAGGCAGTCACTTTTACGCAAAAAAAAAAAAACCCGCACTGCCGCGGGCCAGGACCGAACCTCAGAGTATACAAAAATCTGATTGTTCGAATATGTCTGTTAATTCGAGAAATTGGCAGAAATCGACATTCCTGGGAATAAGTGATCTGACAGCAGTTCTGCTTTCTCATTCCAGCAAGCAGAATTCCTTCTGCGCTTTCTACACAGAGAACACTACTTGTTAACTCTTTACCAGACGACAAAATTTTAGGCTGGTCCAAAAGCAAAGCATTTGCAGACGACAAATAAAATGTGGCTCAAATGATTGAATTCGTTTCTGCTGGTTACCAGCATTTTCTCCTTTTCCCACGATGTTTTCAAAAGTCTAATTCCCAGAGGTATTGAAGCTCGTCATGGTGTGGTAAAGAGTTTTAATACTGTGTGACAGCTAAAGAACCAGTGAAGAATATTTCGAGCTTAAGTCTGTACTTTTATATCAAATGTCGAATTTTCAAAGTAATTTTGCGATGTTCGAAAAAGAGGAGTGAGTTGAAGTAAGTTTTTTTTTTTGGCTCTGAACGTACTTCCCCCCCCCCCCCCCCCCCCCCCCCCGTGATTAAAGGGAGGTAACCTGCTCTTCAGGAACCGGTAAAGCTACTCAAGAACGCTATAATTGTCTCCCATCTCAATACCGTTTCCTGGTATGGAAGCCCCTTTTAGACCTCTGTTACAGCATTTTAAATTGTATTTTTTTTTTTTTTTTTTCCATTTGCTGGTAGTAAAAGTAAACGTAAAACTGGTAATAAAGTTTTTAACTCCTATTCTAGTTGTACATTTCATTTTTTTTTTTTTTCTGTCAGAGACTAGAACTTTGACAGACTGACTGCACTGTAACACATTGTCAGACTTACAATTAATATCCATACTTTAAAATGGTATAAATCAAATTTCCCTGCATTTTGAGCCCCAAATGGTTTATCTTTGGCAGCTATTGGGCTTTAAATAGGCAAAACATTTCCCCCTTTTTTATAATGATATTTTTCTTTTTTTCTCGGGGTCATTTAACTCCTTAACAAACGACAAAATTTTATTGACTGATCCAAATTGAAAAGCAGAAGACAGATCAAATGTGGCTAAATAATGGAAACTGTCTCAGAAGGGTAAGAAAACATTGTGGGAAAAGGAGAAAATGCTGGTTAACAGCATTTTTTTTTCATTTTCCCACAGTGATTTCTACTCTATCGAGGTACTTTATAATTTTCCCAAAATGTTTTCAAAAGTCTTCTCCATCAGGGACGTTAAAACCCGGGGTTGTGTGCTAAAGGGTCAAATTATACTGATGCACCATTTTAGTTAAAGCTTATTTTAGCCTTAGCTAAACAAGTAGATGGTGCAAATCCAAGATCAGACCGCACGTTTTTTCTTACATTGTGATCTTGACCTTTACCGTCCGCAGAAGCCTCTCTTTTTGCCCATGACGCCGAGAGGGTTAAACAATCGTTGGTTCCGTGTATAGTTTACTCTTTACCAGACGACAAAAACTTGTCAATATTGAAAGCCCTAGCAGACGACAAATTGAATGTTTCAAATTCTGCAATTTGCCTTTGACTGGAGCGGGAAAAAAAATGTTAAGGAGAAAACGTTTGTCGACAACATGCCCACCTTTTACCACAAGGTTTTAATTAAAAGGATTTTTTTTTTTCCTGCGGGTTGTTACGTGTAATAAAACGTTTACTCTTTCAGCACGAGGCGTAACAACCTTGGTCTGTATTCACCAACCATTCTTAAGAATGTTCTTTGTCTTATTCTCCAAGATTTTCATAATTTGAAAGTACCATAACTTCTGATTGGCTTTAACCAAGTGGGTTAGCCAGTCAGAAGTTGTGTTACTTTCGAATTTTGAAAATTTTGAAGAATTAGATAAGGAAGGTTCTTAAGAATGGATGGTGAATACGGACCCTGATCTATTTCGATGGCTGAACAAACAAACCACTGGGAGTCAGGCAGATTTTAATCTAATAGGCTTGACTAAACAAGAGAACAGTATAGAGCCAAAATCAGACTGCACGTTCTGTGCAGTCTGATTTTGACCTATGCCGTCCGCAAAAACTCCTATTTCTGCCCATGGCGGCGCTGAAAGAGGTAAATTATACAGGAAAAGGTTATATTCTAACAATGTGTGCCCTGACAGGACATCCGTCTATACTGTACACTGTTAGAGCTGTTTAGGATTTGGGCTATTGTTCAATACAGTACTGTTAACATTTCTGTCAAAATGAATAATTACTTATGCGGACTGTGTAGACAAAGATAAGACTACACAGAATATGCAGTCTGTTCTTTGTTTCTACTCTGTCCGCTTCTTTCCCATGCCGGATATTCGAACAAAAACAGCTTTAAAGTTACAATTTCTACATCTTTAGTACTGAATGAATGCCCATTTCCTTTCTCTAATGCATGTACAAAAAGCATCGACCCAGAGAAGCCTGGCTCTAAATATTTGAGCCGCGCTCTGGCAAAAGGGGGCTGAATGCATCTCCGTGATGCATTATACCAAGCAAGCCCGGCTGCCCTGGGTCGATACTGTTCGAAGATGCATTAAGCCCCTTTTTCACAGAGCATGACTCATATGTATTGAAACTCCTTTACCCAGAGCGCTGCTCAGCTTATGGAGTATGATCCCGAATCCAAACGGATATATAACATACATAGACCTACTACTGGTTGCTAGCATGTGATTAAACCATATATCCTCAAGCATACAATGGATGATACATTCCCTTTGGTCAATGAAGCTGCATCAGAAACCGTGGGAATTTCGTTGAAAGATCTGTCGCAGCAAGGACGGACAGGAAATGGAAATGCCTTGCAGTCCCGAACTGATGAAGCCTCAAATAGCAACCCAATAAACAGGTGATTCTTTTTCACATACTATGATAAATATAATATTCTGCCATTAAATGTGATCTTAGTCCTGCATTAGACCATCTGTTTGTGGGATGTATAAGTTTAATATGAAACAATCGAAACATAATTCGAATGAAATGTTCTCTCTCTCTCTCTGTCTCTCTCTCGCGTGCGCGGTGCAAGTGTCCCTCTCGTGAAATTCGCTGAAATAGATAAATTGGTGAATAATAAAATATAAACGAGAAACCTCGAAGTTCGGACAAGAGAGGCCACTATTCAAATCATTCTGAAGTATTCTCATTATTGAAGATATTCGAAACTTCGACACGCGTGATAAGTTAATATATTTAATCGATGTTAATTTTTTCAATGAAACTGAAGTTACATCTATTCTTCAAGATCTGTATTTATAGCAGTCATGAGTTCAAATTTACAACTATCTTCGAATTATCCGACGTTCGAAAAGTCGCGACTTTGCTGTAGAAATACAGAACATTAGGTTGTCGCAACCTTACCGGGGCGTGAATTTGCTTCGAGGTGCTTTGTAAACTTTGATAGATCGCTAGACCGGAAGACGAGTGACATATCAATATTTTCGAGTGCAACGAGAAGCAAAAAACAAATACAAGCCTGAGAAGAATTGCTACATAACAATCTTCCTTTAATCTAATACATGCGAATTAAAACGAATACTGGTTTGGTAGTTATTACTTCTTTTTTTTTTTTATAAATGGCGGATGAATATCATAATGCAACATTTTGACCAATCAAATCGGAGACCAAGCTGTAAGTAGTCCGCAGGCGGGTTACGTCATGGTACTATATTTAAGACCGTATTTGACACCGTCAGGAATGGTCTGTCGTGTCTGCTTTTATAAACAGGCTTACAGCACATGTATTTAAGTCTCTATATTTAGATAGAAATAATAGGCTGTTTCAGTGTCACGAAATCTTTTTTGTCCATAGATTAAACCTAGACGAGAGGACCAGACGACAATTATTGGAGGATGTCCTTGGGTTACTGGCACAGAACACTGGGTCCACTGCACATGACAGTATGCCCCCATCCTCAGAGTCTTTTTTTTTTATTATTTTTTTCTCCATAGTCCCGTTTTTTATTTGATAGTCTTTTTTTTAAAAGATGCATCCTTACAACCAGAGAGAAAAAAAAAACATTGTAAAAACGTTATAGTGTGTAAAGGGCTCAGAAGTTAGTCAGCTGTGTAAACATAGATAAAATACCAATAAATATGGTGTAAGGGATAGAGAAACTCCAGGGACTGGTCCTTAATTATATCCAGAAACAAAAAAGATTTCTTTGAGGGCCTCCAGAAAATGAAATGCATTTCTATCCGTCGTAATCTGTGCAACCTTGCAACCGTCAGGGGCAATATTTTGCATGAAGATACAAGAATGTTTACAGTTTCATAAAATAAAGATTATATGGGTTAAAAACTGGCTGAAAACGAGTATAGATGTATCTTTAAAATAATTTGAAATTATCGCCAAATGTAATGTTTCAAGTTCTGAAATTTTCAAGGGAGAGGTCAAACCTCCTAGCAACTCTATTAGCTAATTCTAAATATTCGCTTCGAAGAGGGATTGGTATGTGATTTAAATGCCTTCCAAGTATGCTATTCACAGGTGGGACTTAATGTGTACAAATAAGATGCAATGTTTTATTTCTAGAGGAACGCCCAGTTTCCGCCGACTTACACATACAGATGCAGCAGCCAGATATTAACCCCGACTTATCCAGCCGACCAAAAATGTCTACCTCATACGGGCAATCAGGCTTCCAAGGCAGCACTTTGGAGAATCCAACTCAAGTAACATATTCTTTTTGATCATATTGTAACAAAATAGAACTGCCTTAATGAATAACTCACTCATACTAACAAATGCCTGAACAGAAATTTTAAAAAAAAAAAGTTTATTCGAGCAAAACGATGAGCATTTTGTACAAAACGTCAATTAAATCAATCAAACAAACGACTGCTTCTTGTCCACGTGAAACCTACTGACACGAAAATGAAATACGTATTCGTTGCAAATATTGGAAGTGTTGTAAAAACTTCGTAGTCTATAGGTGAAAAGTTTCATTGAACAACAAGTGGTTATGGAGAGTGTTCAAAATTGTTCGTTGGTTTCAAAACTCGATATTCCGGACAAATCTTTCATAAACTACTTAAAGAACAAGTTTACAGACGCCACCCACAGTACAGGTGCGTTACATACAGTCCCTGTAATTTTGATAAGGATTTGTCAAGGCCGCAGAACCACTGCTTCTTTTTTTATGAACTGGCGAGTCTGTAACTCGTTCCCTTGAAGGATGGTTCCAGCTTAAACCCAATTGACATGTCTTCTCTAATCTTGCTTAAGAGCATATTTCACGTCACGAACACTTTCATCTTATGCAATTCAATTCATGCGTGTCAAAAAGCTGAGACTCTTTTTCAAAGTCATGGTCTGCTTTCCCACAAGACAAAAATAATGTTACTTTCTTACCGAACGACAAAAAAAAATCTAGGCTCATCCAAATTGGAAGGCTTTGCAGACGACAAATAAAATATAAAATACATGTATAGCTTTAATGTTTTTTTTTTTTTTTTTTGTGATAGGTTATAAAACAGTGTGGGAAAAGGAGAAAATGCTAGTTACCAACATTTTCTCCTTTTCCAACACTGTTTTCAAAAGCATTTATCTTCACGGTCGTTAAAACACGGAGGAAGGGTTAAAAGCGTTTCTATAGAGAATGATGCATGTCGCAATGACTTCCATCGATCCTCGAAAAGAGTTTTACTAAGCCGGGATCCGAACTCACAACACCCGAGTTACTATCACTCTTCATTACCAATTGAGCTTCCGATCTCAGCCCTTCTGATGGACTGGAATTAAGAAATATCGTTATTTTTATATAACAGATATCGAACCTCCTAGTTCCACTCAAGGACGGTTATAAGTTGGACCTGAGGGACATGTCCTCGCAAATCTTGCCCAAAAATCTGAAGATCCAGTTTGATGCCAATGCACAAAACTTACGAGTGAAGAACGTCATGAGGGTTTGTTCGATCATTTCAGCCATACTCTGTGAAAAGGGGGCTTAATGTATCTGCAAAAAATATCGACCCATGTCAGCCTGCCGCAGTCCGCGCAGGCTGACATGGATCGAAACTTTTTGCTCTTTGTAAATTTCTTGCACGTCAAAGTACCACTCTACCGTTTTTCCAGAGCATGGCTCATAAATTTAGTTTTGGTATCTTGCATAGTTTTTTTTTTTTTGTTCAACTACATAACCTACCCTGTTTTCAGAATGATATAACCATTACTTATTTCTACCTTACACACGTATACAAACATATTAACTCTTATCCTGGCAAAAAGTTAAATGAAACTTTCAACTCAATAGTAATAAACAGAATAATGCTATTTTAAACTTATTTTTTGGAGGAAAAAATCTTCTTATCGGACAGTGTAGATCCAAGATCAGACTGCACATTCTGTGCAGTCTGGTCTTGACCTACACTGCCCGCTAAAGGTCAATGAGTCGCACTTAGCAGCCTAAGGGTTTAACATTAGAACTCCGTTTAGAAGGAGCCTCGGCAAATATCGGAAAAAAACGAACAAAGTCACGGAAACAAAGTAGTGACAATTCAAGCTGGTTTCACAAATACACGCCTGCTTCGTCTTTCACTTATTAAACTTACGGTAGTTCCTTTTCAGGATGTCGCAAAATACGGGGACAAGTATGCCAAAAGCAGGACAGCGACTAAAGGTGTTCTAACTGTTAGTATCCTCCTACAGAATATCGCACAACTTAAGTCCGTGATTAAAAAGGGACAGACTGGCTCGGAAAACTTTTGGTTTTTGGTGGTATTGATCCCTTTATCATTGTTAATACAGGTCGTCGGTGGAGCCTTAATTATCTACGTCGGCAACATGAAGACGGAAACCAACGAACAGATCAAGTCATCCTATGCTATAAACCGTTGGATATTGTACGTTAGTTCTGCGGCATCTTTATTGAATACTGTCATAGCGTCGCTGTTGTTATCCGAGTAATTTTTTACAGTATATTTTTTTAGTGGTAATTAGCCAAACAGGCAGCTGCAGGTGCATTGATTATCACGTGGGTAACATGACGACAGAAACCAAAGAGTAAGTCAAGCCGCCACAAATACTATCGACCGTTGCTTATTGCTGCAATTTGACTGAATATCGTCTTTGCATCGTCTCTTGTATCTGAACAATTGAATAATTTTTGTTTGTATTTCTGAATACACAGACATTTTGGTAGTTTGGCGGCAATGACGTCATTGGAAATATTGATAGTTTGTGGAGCCTGATTATTTACGTCGGAAATACGAAAACTGACAATTTCCTAGTATAAGAGTAAATCGCCGGATATTGTGCATGTTTGTTCTTCTGCATCTTGATTGAATACTGTGAATCTGCGGCATTTTTTTTTTGCTTTGTTCATTTTTTTCGTTTATCTTTTATGAAAATTTAAAATCTATTACTCGAATATCCCAGTTATTTGAATATATCCGTTGAACCTGAAGCATTGCTTTATTTATCTTGGATGGGCGAAGAGGGTGTGGACAAGCCATACTGTGACAAAACGGGGCTTAATGCATCTCCGTGATTCATTATACCAAGCAAATCATCACATCATTGTGGATCCGTAAAACCCATTTTGTCTAACAACCAACGGAATCCTCAGGTAGACTGGTCCTTTGACAAGCATAAAATTGACCAATAGCAAAATGTTTCGTCCCAGGTCAGCCTGGCAGATGAATTAAGCCCCCTTTTCACAGAGCATGGCTCATTTAATCCATATGTATAAAAAGACAATAGAGCAAAGTGATGAGTCTCCGTCTGTCACAATGGAGTCATATTTATTCATGTATTCAACTTTCACAAGTCTCAATAATCCATATGTTAGAAGGATGTTTTCAAAGTTGTCTGCCAAGTCTGAAAACTCAATTTGTCTGTGATCAAGCCTTGTAATCCAGGGGTCCTGAGATCGAATCACAGCTCCGAAATATGCTATTCCGGGACTGGTGATCATTGCGACAACATTCATTCCCCTCTCGCCGCTAAACATTGTCTCAACAATGTTTATATGGGAAAGCAGCCAGTGACCTTGAAAATATGCAGCGCATAGTAATGGTAAGTGAATCTCCTAAGAAAGCATAGGTGCACCTGGCCGCGGTTATGACAGATATGAAAGCAGCGTTTAACAGCTAACAAACACAGCAATCTCGTGTGATTCAAAATTTAAGTCATGCACTGTGAAAAGGGAGTTTATCACATAAAACCTCCTCCGGCAGTGTATTAAACCCATGACTTATTTTTGATAATGCACTAGTGTATTATCGGTTTTTTCGGTCTCGGTTTTGATCAGATTTTAGTCATAAGTGCATGAAGCCGGAGAAACCAGCCACAGCACGTGCCGGAATTTGCGCCACTGCGTCCTTTCGCGGAAAATGACGTCATTGTTGCTAAGACGTATGTACAGCGAAAAATTTTTAAATCAGCAAAATTGCGGAAATAGGTGGACTTACCCCATCTAGAAACTTTTTTATCCTAATTTCGGTGTAAATATCAAAGAGCTATCTAGTTGGTATGTGCACATTTCAAACCAAACTACAACTGTAAATATGGACCCGTGAATGGTGTACTGTATAGGCTACAGGTGATGATGCAGGATATTTTTCACTTGTCTTTCGTTTTATGTGATAAATAGAATCTCACATTCGTTTATATGTATTATCATTTTTATCAAACTCGTATTTTACGCTCGCCAAGTCTCGCGTCATACATTTTTAGTCAACGAGTTTGATAAAAATGATAATACATAAACACTCATGTAAGATCCTCTATTTAATACATCTGCATGAAGTTTCGACTCAGGTCAGTCTGCACAGTCCGTGCCGGCTGACCCAAGTCAAACCTTTTTACTACTGGTCAATTTTTTTGCAGCTTAAGGACCACTTTACCTCACAATTAAGTTAGTCGTAACACCAAACGATTTTATCGATCAGGAATCATGCGATGACCTGCTCGATATAATGCATCACGGAGATACATTCTCCCTTTACCACATAATCCTGACTTTTAACGACCTGAAGGCAAACCCTTTTGAAAACATTGCGGGAAAAGGAGAAAATGCTGGTAACCAGCATTTTCTCCTTTTCCCACAATGTTTTCTACATTTCACAAGACAAATTTCAATTTTTGAATCACATTTGTCATCGGCATGTGCTTTCAATTTGGACCAGTCTAAAATTTTGTCATCTGGTAAAGCGTTATACCCTTTTTTGCCAGAGAGAGCATGGCTCACCTGTTTCAGGAGTAAATAAGTTAAACAAGAGTACTCGTAGTCCTGTATGAAGCTTCTGAAACAATTGTAATCAATGAGAGGCCAATTTCATTCTAGGTACAGGCCTAAACATTAGAATGCACAGAACATGTGTTCTGATCTTTGATTTTCAATGTGTAATAGTTCCAGAAATGTTCTTGCCCCAAAAGACCATGGAATAACTAACAAGAACTGAGCTGTTTTTCTCTTTGTTCAAGATAATAATACCCATTTTCATTTATAAGTAAACTAACATTTGCGTGAGTGAAGAGGATGACAACCAGACAGATAGACAGGTAAATAGAAAGTAGTAATATTTTATGAGAACATACAGAGTACAAACACCACAATTAAATTATACAATAACAAATACAAAATTACGTAGAGTGAGAAACTAAACCTTTTCCCTCATATAGGGACTTTTTCTTGGTTAACTCTTTACCAGACAAAATTTTGGACTTTACCAAACTGAGAGCATTTGGAGACAACATCTCATATGTGGTCCAAAAGAAGATTTCAATCTTTGAAATGGTTGAAAACATTGTGGAAATGGGAGAAAATACTAGTTTCCAGCATTTTCTCCTTTTCCCACAATGTTTTCAAGAGGCCTTTTTCTTGGGATTGCATGGTAAATGGTTAAAGAAAAACTCCCGCTATGAGGAACGGGGTATGTTTACATATCAAATTGGATGATGATAGGAGCTCTTTCTTCTTTTCAACAAAATGTTTTCTGAGCAAAAAATTGATAGCAGCTACAAAAACTGATTATTTTCATCTTTATGGCTTATTTCTGTTCATACCTTTCTATAGGAAATGCATCATATTCAATCCTAAGTGGAAACATTAACTAGAGGCCCTTTTGGGCCTGAATCACTCTACTGGCAGTGATTTTGCCTTTTTAGCATACATTATGAATTCATGAGGCAAAAAGACAAAAACACCCCCCAAAAAGTGGAGGGTGTTGTCACAACTGGACATGAACCTACGATGACAGCACAAGTAGGCAGGGTGAATTGAACAAATAGTGAAGAAAAAACTAGAGGCCCTTGAGGGCCTGAATCGCTCCACTGGCATGATTGTGCTGTTTTTTATAGCATACGCTATGAATTCATGAAATAAGAAAAAAGAAATTTTGACCTTTAAATAACTACTTTTCCAATACTGATTGTCAGATTCTTTTCAAAATCAATAGGGTTCAAGCTATCAATGAGAGAAACAAACTGTGTGAGTTTCACAAAAATCAGACCACAAATGCAGACTTCATTGCGTAAACAAGAAATTGAAATTTTCAACTTTAAATGGCTACTTTTCCAACACTGAATTTCACATTTTTGTCAAAATCAATAGGGTTTAAAGTACTGATGCAATAAACAAACTGTGCAAGTTTCACGAAAATCTGACAACAAATGAAGACTTTATCGTGTAAACAAGAAACTGAAATTTTGAACTTTAAATGGCTACTTCTCCCACACTGATTGTCAGGTTTTTTTCAAAATCAATAGGATTCAAGCTATTGATGAGATTAATAAACTGTGCAAGTTTCACGAAAATCCGACCACACATGCAGATTTTATTGCGTAAACAAGAAATTGAAATTTTAAACTTCAAATGGCTACTTTTCCAACACTGATTGTCAGATTTTTTTCAAAATCAATAGGGTTCAAGCTATTGATGAGATAAACAAACTGTGCAAGCTTCATGAAAATCTGACGACAAATGCAGACTTTATCGCGTAAACAAGAAACTGAAATGTTGAACGTTAAATGGCTACTTTTTCCACACTGATTGTCAGATTTTTTTTCAAAATCAAAAGGGTTCAAGCTATTGATGAGATAAACAAACTGTGCAAGTTTCATGAAAATCTGATGACAAATGCAGACTTTATCGCATAAAGAAGAAACTGAAATTTTGAAATTTAAATGGCTACTTTTCCCACATTGATTATCAGATTTTTTTCAGAATCAATAGGGTTCAAGCTATTGATGAGATAAACAAACTGTGCAAGTTTCACGAAAATCCGACCACAAATGCAGACTTTATTGCGTAAACAAGAAATTGAAATTTTGAACTTTAAATGGCTACTTTTCCCACACTGATTGTCAGATCTTTTTCAAAATCAATAGGATTCAAGCTATTGATGAGATAAACAAACTGTACAAGTTTCACGAAAATCTGACCATAAATGAAGACTTTATCGTGTAAACAAGAAAAACAGACGGACAGACGGACGGACTAAGGAAACAACGCCATGACATAAGCTCTGCTGGCTTACAGCCAATAGAGCTAAAAATTGAATCCAATCAAATTTGACAGGGTTTCAGTACTCAATGTATTAAACAATCCCTACAAGTTTCAAGGAAATGTGACTAATAATGTTGACTGTGTTGAGTAAACAATACTAAGTCATCAAATAGCTGCTTTTCCTAAGCTGATTGCTAGATTTTCTTCCTTTTAAACAGAGTTCAATCCCTTGATGATACAAATAATCTTTGCAAGTTTCAGAATAATTGGATCAAAAATGCAGACTTAATTGCGTAAACAAGAAATGTAAATCTTCAACTTTTAAATGGCTCCTTTTCCCATACTGATCGTCAAACGTTTTTTTCAAAATCATTAAGGTTCTTAATCTTTTCAAAATCAGCAGGATTCAGGCTATTGATGATACGAAGCAACTGTGCAAGTTTCATGAAAATCCGATTACAAATGCTGACTTTATCTCAATAACAAGAAATGTAAATTTTAAACTGTGAATGGCTTCTTTTCCCAAACTAATTGTCAGGTTTTTTTTCAAAATCAACAGGGTTCAAACTATTGATGAGGTAAACAAACTGTACAAGTTTCACAAAAAATATGACCAAAAATGCAGACTAAATCGCATAAACAAGAAAAGATAATGCTGAACTTTAAATGGCTACTTTTTCAGAATCAATAGGGTTCAAGCTATTGATGAGATATACATACTGTGCAAGTTTCACGAAAATTCGACCACAAATGCAGACTTTAGCATGTAAACAAGAAAAAGACTAATGGAAGGACAGATGGTAGAAACCACGCCATGACATCAGCTCTGCTGGCTTAAAGCCAGTAGATCTAAAAACAAAAATTACATCGATGTCAATCCAATCAATACAACTGCTACAAACAGTTTTAAAAGCATTGTGTTGGAAAATGAGAAAATATTTCTAACCAGGATTTTCTTATTTTCCTACAATGCCTTTTACCATTTCAAAAACAAATTCTCTTCTTTTGAGCCACATAATTATGTCAAATGCAAATGCAGTCAATATGGTAGTGTAAAAACTTTGTTGTCTGGTACAGAGGCTGCAAATGCAGTCAATATGGTAGTGTATAAACTTTGTTGTCTGGTACAGAGGCAATCTACAGAATGCAAACAGCAGCTTCAGACATTGCCTCCAACATTGTAAGTCAACCATACACGGCACAAGTTATGAAATCTGATTAAGGGATATTCTGGCAAAACTCAGTTATAAAATTTTACAATATCTGGAGTGTTTTTCTTGACAGAAAAATCTATTCAGAAATTCATGGGTCAAGAAATTATGCAATAAAAAGATTATCATGTTGGTTTCATTATTTTCTCATACAATGTTTTAGTCTCATTATTTTTTCACACAATGATCCCATGACAAAAAAAAAGGGGGAGGGGAAGAATTATTATTTATGAAGTATTCTATGACACAAGTAAATATACAATCACAATTGCATTATGTAAATTTCATAATTTTTTTGTATAATCCCCTGACAAAAACATTCTTTTCTCCGGAACAACATTCTCCTTTCCACTGTCAAGCAGTGGCTCATGTCTTACTCTGGGCAGCATTCCTTGTCTTACCATGTCTTCATGCAGGTGTCTAAATTTTGTCTGCCAAACTATCACATCCTGATGCAAAAAAAAACCAAGTTGACAGAGTGAAGTTAACCCTTTACAACACAATTACAATATTTAATGACCCTGAGAAAGAAAGCCTTTTGAAAACAGTGTGGGAAAAGGAGAAAATGCCAGTGACCAGCATTTTGTCTTTTTCAAATTTCAGTTTTTCAGTCAAATTTATTTTGTCTGCAAATGCTTTCAATTTAGGCATGTCTAACATCATGTCCTTTGGTAAAGATCTAAATGTATAATAATTCATTTCCTAAACCAGTAATGGAACCTAAATCTAACAATTTCTATTTCTAAAATTTTGTTGACTGATTGTATGGTGTTTAACGCTATTTTCAACATTATTATCATCAAAGTGGCCAATGCACCTATCCATGCTTTCCTGGAGTTTCTTTTTTACCAGTACTTTGCAAAATAGTCTTCCCAAGCCACTGGCTGCTTTCCCACATAACCATTATTGAAACAATGTTCAGTGGTGAGAGAGGAATAAATCTTGTCACAATGACTATCATCAATCCTCGGAAAGAAAATGGGCGAGCTGGGGATTCACATTCATAAGGAGTAGTTGATATTACTCTTTACCAGGTAACAAAATTTTAAAACTTTTTCCTGTTGAAAACATTTACAGACAACAAATCAAGTGTGGCTCAAATGATGCATTTTGTCTTTGAAACGGCATACAACATGGTGGAAAGAAGTAGAAAATGCTAACTACAAGCGTTTTGAGCCATGCTCTGTGAAAAGGGAGATTGCAAAAACAAAGCATAAGGTGGTAAAGCGTCACTATGAAGTGATGCAGTTATTACTAGTCACAATTAATGCTGCTGTCCTAGACCCCACTTACAAAAGAACAGCAAGAGAGCGAAAGAGAGAGAGAAAAGAGAAGAAGAGAGAAGTGTTTCTGGTACGGGAAAAGCCTACTTTTTTGTAATTTAAACGTTTTAATGATTTTTCCATTTCTAACCCTTACAGAACAAAATAAATGAGCCACACTCTGGAAAAAGGTGGCTTAATGCATCTCTGTGATCCATGATACCAATCATGTCATCACATAATTATGCATCCATAACAGCCACTTTTTATACAAACAACTTAATTACAAGATAGAATGATCCTTGGACAAGCAGAAAACTGACCAATAGAGAAAAGTATTGACCCAGGTCAGCCTGCACAGTCTGATCTGGGTCGATATTTTTCGCAGATGCATTAAGTCCCCTTTTCACAGAGCATGGCTCAAATGAAATGGTCATCCTGGGTCAGTGTAACAGATCCAGGTATCCCTATTGCAAGGCATTTTTTGTCAGAACGTCTGGAAAATTAGATAGTGTACATCAAATATCAGACTAAGGGTTGTGACTGATAAAATATGAGGGGGAGGAAAATGCCCTGGGCCCCTTCACATATTTCACTCAATATTTAATTTCTGAACAGATCCTTCTGAGGTGGAAATCCTCTGAAAAGAGGAAAAATCACACCCCTGCTGAGACTGCGGTTCTGTCCAGTCTGATCTTGATCTACCGTGTCCACTAGAAGCAACAAAAATTGTCTGTAGCTGACAGTAACTAGAACTTACCTTTTTAAGCTGAAAGTTTTCATTTTTAACCTGTGTATGATACTTTATTTTCTGCTTGTGATTAGAATGGCCGATCAAAACATTGTTTTCTTCCAGAAGTTTGTCATACTCTTTCTTTAGGGACTTGATTCTCTGTGAGAGAAAAAAAAAACTGAAGTTGTCACTGAAGGTGACTTCAGGTTTTACAAGACGACAAAAATTGAAAAGAAGTAGACGAAGAGTTTTCACAGACTGACAAATGGACAGACTGATTCAATCATACCCCCAAAAGGCATAAGATTTCAATGAAGCATAACACTTATATTGCACTTAGTCTTCCTTTCTGTTAACTCTTTACCAAACGACAATATTTTAGACTGATCCAACTTGAAAGCATTTGCAGACATTAAATTTTGCACAAATTAAGAAATTTCTCTTTGAAAGGATATACATGTAAAATGTTGTGGGAAAAGAGGAAAATGCTGGTTACAAGTTTTTACTCATTTTACTACGTTTTTAAAAGGTCTCTTTTTCAAGGTTGTAAATACTCCAGACCATGTGGTAAAGGGTTAAGAGGAGAGCAGAAATCTTTTCCAATCCTAATATTTTGGTTATATTCTTTATTCGTATCTACTGCTAGATTTGCATCCATTTTCTGAGAGTTAACTGTTACTTCTTAAGAAAATGTTTTGTCACTTTCAAAAATCTTCATCCATTTTCTTTGTTTGCAACAACATTTTTACAGGGGGGTGAATACAGCATAATAATCAAGTCAAGATGTGGTATAGAATTACCTTGGCTTTTAAGTTTCATTTGATTTGTTTGTTTAGTATTTGAGGCAGTTTTCAAGATTATTTCACTCATATCACAGTGGTCAGTGCACCTATCCAAAGCTTTTTCCAAGCCATTGGCTGCTTTTCCACAAATACAACGGCGAGACAATGTCAGGGTTCCGACAATTTTCTGCAATTAAAAGTTGCAGACTTCTTGAAAGATTTTCCTATGGGATTCACCAACTATGAAATCAAGACTTACCGGTAATTGACACTTTTTTAGACTTTTTGCAATAAAACAGGTTTTTCTTCAATGAAATATCAACTTTTCCACAACAGCACAGTTATCTTATTTCTTGTCCTTGGGCTATGTACAAATTATCTTTCTTTGATGTTTAACATCATTTACAACAATATTTCAGTATCTGCTCCTCTCCCAGCATAGTTTTGAATCCCAATATAGGATCTGGAAAATCCTGGTATGATATTCAGGGTCTGTATTAACCAGCCATTCTTAAGAACATTCTTAGTCTTATTCTCAAGAACTTCTAAATTTGAAAATAACACAGCTTCTGACATTTGGTTTAGCCAACCGGAAGTTGCATTCCTTTCTAAATCTAGAATTTGACTAAGAATTAATTAAGGATGGCTGCTGAATACAGACCCCAATGTACTTGCATCTCCCAAATCTTATTGTCCACTCAGGAGTTGTTTTAGAACAAGTTTTAGAACCAGCATTGACTAACAGAAGTTCATCCCACCCTTTTTCAAGTCTGAAGCATTTTATTTTGAATCAAGCATCAAACAGAAGTTAGGACTTCAGTCAATAACAGCATTTATCAAAGGAATGCTGTGTTCTACTATGGAATTTTCAGAGGATAGGGAGTGGAGGAATTATCCCAAAGACCTAGTAACGGTTCCAATAAATTAGGCAAAGTTTCTTTAAAAATCAGATGAACACTGCCATTAAACCTTTGAAAAATTAGCAATATTTTTTGTCTAATTTCTAGTTACTGTTTTTTCTTACAAAACAAGAAGTAATACACTTAACAGTACACCATGATAACTAGATTCATCATTTTCTCAAACCTTTTACTTCTTAGAGCCATTGTCTACTTTCAAAAAGTGGTATGGCCTAGGAACAATATTAGCACTGCCTGAAAATGGATGGCACAAGTGGTGGGAGGGGGGTGTTATCTGGGGTTGATTCCTTTGCAATTTGAGACCATTTTTGCAAATGGTATGGCCGATATCATATTTTGCTCAAGAAATGGTCAGGCTATAACCAAAATGACAAGACTCTCAACAACAGCCTTGCTTGTGAATAGAATCTGTAGAACATACAAACACTGAGAAATTTGTTCACAGATACATTGAGATTCTAGAATGAGCTGACAATACTGACAATTGGCTTTTGTTGATTTGTGGTAGAGCACAAGTATTTGATATATTTGTCTGTTACAAGTTCTTTTGTAACAGAAATTCATTCTTCAAAGAGACCTTACCTAAGAGTGGTATAAATGATTTCATCATATGCTGATACTTCTGTTAATCTTTTACCACACAATCTCAAGTTTTAATGACTTTCAGGATGAAGGTTTTTGGAAACATTGCTTGAAAAGAAGAAAATGCTGGTGACCAGCAATTTCTCCTTTTCCTACAATGCTTCCTTCCTTTTCCAAAACAACCTACAGAATTTGATTCATATTTGTTGTCTGCAAATGCTTTGAATTAACCCTTTACCACACAATCCCGAATTTTAACGACCCTTGGAAAGAAGCCTTTTGAAAACATTGTCGGAAAAGGAGAAAATGCTTGGAACTTGCATTTTCTCCTTTTAATTGCTTTTTACCCTTACCAAAAGAAATTTTAATTTTTCAGTCACATTTATTTTGACGTCTGCAAATTTTTCAAATTTGGACAAGACCAAAATTTTGTCATTTGGTAAAAAGTTAAGTGATCACCAAATCAGGAGATTTGGAACAATGATTTCAAAAGGAAACAAATATTCCATCAATCCATGTCGTTATGCAATATATACTTGAGCCATGCTCTGTGAAAAGGGGGCTTAATGCAACTGCAAACAGTATCACCCATATCAGCCTACGCAGTCCGCATTGGCTGACATAGGCTGAAACTTTTTGCTTTCGCTCAATTTTCTGCAAGTCAAAGGACCATGATACCTCATGATCCAGTCAGCTGTTAGAGAAAATGGATTTTATGGATTCATAATTATGTGATGACTTGTTTGGTATAATGCATCAGAGAGATGAATTAAGCCCCTTTTTGCAAGAGCACAGCTCACATGTATCTAAATTTTTCATGCAGTGATATTGCAAATATGCAGCCTGGGTCAGACACTGTAAATGTCAATATACTAATGCCAATTTCTGATTAACATTTCTGTTTCATTACCACCACCCTACTAGTATCCAAATAAAGAAACAGGCTTTTCAAATTCCCAACTTCCCATGTTGGAACCCTGCCATGCTCAGCTGTCATTTAACTCTTTATAAAACAATAAAATTTTAGACTGGTCCAACTTGAAAGCATTTGCAAATGACAATTTAAATGTGGCTTAAATGATGGAATTTGTTTTAGGTGGGATAGAAAACATAGTGGGAAAAGGAGAAAATGCTGGTTACCAGCATTTTCTCCTTTTCCCGCTATTTTTTCAAAAGCCTTCTATGTCAGGGTCGTTAAAACGCGGGATTGTGTGTTAAAGAGTTAATAGAAATAAGAAGATAATTATATATTTACATTTATTTGTATAAATGTGTGAAAATATCTTACATGATGAATGTAATCTGTGTCTGAAAGATCTGTCTCCTGTCCATCAGTCAATAAGCTCTGAATCTGTTTGATTTCCTGTAAAATGTAAAAAAGTAGGTAGAAAGTTTATTATCTTTCACCTAACTGGATATCCATGCAATAACACCCATGAGATATATTTTTTGATATACCACGGATATTTATAGATTTTTGATATACCAAGGATATTTATAGAACAGTAATTTCCAGTGACTCTGCCCTTTATTACTATTTATGAATGAAATGTATTCCAAAAATAGTAACGATTACTACAGAAAACCCACAATAAAAGAACGATATCATAGCAAGCACTCTACTTTCCGATGATTTGCCTATGTAATTCCTGCCTGTGATGTCATTTGAATGCTTGTTTACCATGTCTTCTCAAATAGAATAATCCAAAGCCCTCTCAAGTGCAATTTTCGGACGTTTAATTACTACGTAAAGTACTATATACATGTATGTGGGTACAGTGGGTAATGCAATTTTAAAATGGGAGTTCCAATATAAATGAACTTTCATCATTTGTCAGGCACAGTTTTCACATCTTTTACACGATGAGTACAAATCAGATGTTAAAAGGTAAACAGAATACATACATAGTGTTGTCATATATCAAAAAAAAATCTAACTCGGTTGTGAGAATTGATAATTGTCTCACCAAGGCTCAACAATTATCAATTCTCCCAACCTCGTTAGATATTTTTGATATACGACAACACTATGTACGTATTCTCTATATCCAGTCCACCACTATCATCTACATCCTATATGCATAAAGAGGATATTTGGTTTGTTTGGGGTTTTTTTTGGTGAAAGATTGAAAGTTTTTCATCATGTGAGCATCATTGGTACTATTTTCACAAGTGGCCCAGTCATGGGTGAAAATATTACCATAATTATGTACATGAGATGAATAAATTTTTTATCTTTCAACAAAAAAAAAAAAAAAAACAATATACTATTTATTTAATGCTTCTAACCCCTTTTTTGTTGAGACTTGCGAAGTACAGGGGAGCTCTCGGTATTTCTGTACCCTGTGAGTTTATCAAACAGTAACTTCATAGGTCGAAACTGTGAAATTATCAAACCATAATCCATCATTATATCCCAATAAACTACTGAAAAGCATGAAATAAAATATTATATCTACTTTATATTCTTACATTACATAAATGGCACACCCCAGAAAACATGGAATATAATACTGTGTATGCACCATTTAGAGTATTTCTTGTCCTTTATAATTGAGCCATGCTCTGTGAAAAGAGGGCTTAATGCATCTGCGAATAGTATCAACCCAAGTCAGCCTGTGTGGACTACCTGGGCCAAAACTTTTTGCTATTGGTCAATTTTCTATATGTCAAAGGATCATTCTACCTCATGATTTAGTCGATTGTTAGACAAAATGGACTTTATGGATCCATGATCATGTGATGGCTTCCTTGGTATCATGCATCTCGGAGATGCATTAAGCCCCTTTTTGCCAGAGCATGGCTCAATTATACTTGACAAGGGAAACTCCTGCGAAACAATATTTTTTTGTCCATAACTGTGAATGTTACCAATTTACTGATGTCTCAATTTTCGGAATATGCATAAATTCCAAAATATCTTGTTATTCAACCCTCTACCATACAGTCCCACGTTTAATGACCCTGAGAAAGAAGACTTTTGATAACATTGTGGGAAAAGGAGAAAATGCCGGTAACCAGCATTTCCTCCTTTTCCAACAATTTTTGTCTATCCTATTTAAGACAGAAATTATCTTTTGAGCTACATTTAATTTGTCGTCTGTAAACACTTTGAATTTGGTGATGTCCAAAATTTTATTGTTTGGTTAAGGGTTAAGGTATTAGCTTTAATGGATATTTCACACTGGCCAAAACAGTGTCATAAACTGCTGATGTACTAATAACTTTTTCATTCTCATAATTAACACAGCCAATGATCCACATGAAAATGCTAGTAAATTGGCTTCTGGTATGTTAACTCAGTATGTGTAAATTTACTACTTGAAAATATCTGAGACAAGTCTCTGTGAAAAGGGGGTTTAATGCATTTGCAAAAAGTATTGACCCAGGTCAGCCTGTGTGGACTGCACAGGTTGACCTGGGTTGAAACTTTTTGCTACTGGTCATTTTTCTCCATGTCAAAGGACCAAACTACCTCATGATTCAGTCAGTTGTCAGACAAAATGGATTTTATCTACTTATAATTGACGATTTGTTTTAATATGATGCATCATGGAGATGCATTAACTCTTTACCACACAATCACTGGTTTTAATGACCCTAAAGAAAAAGCCTTTTGAAAACATTGTGGGAAAAGGAGAAAATGCTGGTAACCAGCATTTTCTCCTTTTCCCACAATGTTTCCTAACCTTTCCAAGACAAATTTCCATTTTGTAATCACATTTATGTTGTCGTCTGCACATGCTTTCAATTTGGAAAAGTGTAAAATTTTGTAATTTGGTAAAGAGTTTAACCCCTTTTGCAAGTGGGTAGCTCATCTGTTTTATTTTTTTGTCAGTCTGAAGAATCCACTTACCATTTCATGCTCTTCAATCTTTGCTCGAAGTTCTAACTTCTCATCATTATCTTTCTTTGCAAGTTCTGTAAGCCTAAAAGAAAAAAAAAGAATAGACGAGACATTTAGCAGTAATGTTTTGATCTTCAAAACATTCAAAAACAAAAATATATGCACTTAACTCCTTACAAAATGACAATATTTTAGACTTGTTGAAATCAAAAGCATATGCAGACAACAAGTTAAAAGTGGCTATGATGATGAAACTTGTCTTTGAAAGAGTAGAAAGCATTGTGGGAAAAGGAGAAAATGCTGGTTACCATTATTTATTTCATTTCCCATAATGTTTTCAATAGCCTTTTTCCTCAGGGTTGTTACAAAATGTAATTATTTATTAAAGGGTGAAAACAAGATTGGACCGTGAGGGTTAATGTCACAGAGCAAAATGTTGTATTCATTCTTGTGCTATGACTTTCACCATTGAGCATAACAACCCAACATTTATCGATTTTAAGTACAAAGTACATGTGAAGTACATGAACTTAAATGGACATATAGAATTCAGTTCATTCAACAGAAGCCACTAACTTAACTCTTTACCACACGACAAAAATGTAGACTAGTCCAAATCCAAACCATTTGCAGATGACCAAATAAATGTGACTGAAAAATTGAAATTTATTTTGGAAAGGGCAGAAAACATCGTGGGAAAAGTAGAAAATGCTGGTTACCAGCATTTTCTCCTTTTCCAACAATGTTTTCAAAAGGCATCTTTCACAGGGTCGTTAAAAGTCGGGATTGTGTGGTAAAGGGTTAACTGGATAGGTTGTATGCTTACAGAGTTGTACAGAAATGTACAAAGAACCTTTAAGTGATAAGCAGGATTTTAATGATTTCCTGTGAAAATCAATACATACACTGTATCTATATTCTGACTTCAATTACAATTTTTACTGTGGTCTGCACAGATCAAAGGCTAAAAAACACCTTGAGTTTTAACGACTCTGAGGAAGAAACCTTTTGAAAACATTGTGGGAAAAAGAGAAAATGCTGGTAACCAGCATTTTCTCCCTTTCCCACAATGTTTTCTAAGCTTCCAAAAAACAAATTTCAATTTGGGATTCACATTTATTTTGTTGTCTGCAAAAGCTTTCAATTTGGACTGGTCTAAAATTTTATTGTGTGGTAAGGTGTTAAACTAACTGTAACAGAAAACAAAGAGAGAAAGGGAGAAATTGCTTGTCACAATGTATTAACTCTTTACCGCACACCTTTATTTTAGACTGGTCCAAATTGAAAGCATGTGCAGACGACAAATTAGATGTCACTTAATTTATGATTTCTGCCTTTGATAGAGTAGAAAACGTTGTGGGAAAAGAAGAAAATGCTGGTTACCAGCATTTTCTCCTTTTCTCACAATGTTTTCAAAAGAACTCTTCCATAGGGTCGTTGAAAGTCAGGATTGTGTGGTAATGGGTTAAACTGATGTCCACCAAAGGGCAAAGAAAGTCGTAGTTACACTGCTATGGATTTAATCATATCAAACAGTTCCTACCTTACAACACTTTCCTCCAGATCCTCCTTCTCTTGCATTACACACTGCATTCCCTGTAGTCTAAGAATGAATAATCGGGTATTTAAATGTAGTCCATACTGATGTAACAATCTATTTAAAATATCTTATATTAATTCAACCATCCAACCAATAAATCCTCAGATTACTTAATATTTGATATAAATTGTAGAAGAAAACAAACAAGAGAGAAAAAAAAACTAAGTTCAACCTTGATTAGGTTAGAAATTCTAAAAAAGAAGTCAAACTCTGTAAATCCATGACGAGACAGAGTCTTCTAAACAGTCTGATCTTGATCTACATTTTCAAAAAAAAAAAAAAAAAAAAAAAAATGGCTATGATATGGGTCAATCCACAGGAAAGGAGCCTCTTCACTTTGGAGCAAAGTTCCCCTTGTGTAAGTAAAGTATTCCAAATAATCAACCAAAAAGATTTTTTTTTGCACTGTTTCCAACAGTATTTCAGTCATACATCAGCGAGTGCTCCTGTCCACAGGTTCTTTAAGTTTCTTTATCAACAACGCACATAATATTAATTCTTGGCCACTGGCTGCTTTCCCATACGAAGTGTAAACAGAACTTAAAGGCAAGAGAGGACTGAATCCTATTACAATAACTTTCCTCAATCCAGAGAGAATGTTGGCAGAGCTGAGGATTCAATCTCACACCCCTTGGGTGACTAGACTGGTCCTTTACCAATTCAAGGGTTCAGCAAAGACTTCTAATAAACTTACATAAATCACATGACATGTCAGTATGAGACATTTCTATATTCAACAATTGGTAATTGTCGTACAGACCATTACTCCAATGTCATAATCCACTACACAAGATATTTTTGACATTCTATCCACCATCTATGTATTCATATTATAAAAGTCAAAATCTTAACCCTTTACCACACAGTCCCAAGTTTTTACAACCCTGAAGAAGAAGGCTTTTTTAATGATAGTGGAAAAAGGAGAAAATGCTGGTAACTAGCATTTTCTTCTTTTCCCGCAATGTTTTCTACACTTTCTCACACAACTTTCCCCATTTAAAACTGTTCACACATTTAATTTGAGGTCTGCAAATACTTTTAAGTTGGACAAGTCTAAAATTTCGTAGAGTGGTAAAGAGTTAAACAAAACTTACTGTTCTAATGCTTGGCTCAATTCTTTATCTTTCTGATCAAAGTCTAGTCTCAAAGACTGGATCTGACCACTGGTCTCCGAGATTTGATTTTTCAGCTCGGCTATCATTTCATTCTGATTTTCATTCCTGTGAAAAAGTAACATAATACCTCCCTTACCATACAAATATGAAAGGGAGATAACACAGCTTTTGAAAACATTGTGTGAAAAAAAGCAATTTAGCTTTTCGCTTTTACAAAGGGTTGCTCCTTTTCCACATTATTGTCAACCTAAACTCAAAAAAGAATAGAACTGCTGCAGGCTGGCTATTAACCCTTTACCAGACGACAAAATTTTAGCCTTGTCCAAATTGAAGGCATTTGCAGATGACAATTTCAGTGTTGCTAAAATTTTCTTTGATAGGGTAGAAAACATTGTGGGAAAAGAAGAAAATGCTGATTACCAGTATTTTCTCCTTTTCTCACAATGTTTTCAAAAGGCTTCTTTCCCAGGGTCATTAAAAAGGCTGCAAAGGGTTAAATCAACCCCCCCTCACCCGCCATTTGATACCTTGTCACTGATCAGGGAAAACATTCAAATAGCCATTACTCCTGTAGTTGACCATGACCAATCATAATGAAAATTGCAGGCGTACAAGTTCCCATGGTAGGAGAGTTTCATTTTAGAATTTTAATTAAATTGATTGAGAACTATAGGAGGAGAAGAGGACACAAAATTGCATATATGGACTGAGGGACTGCCTGATAACAACCTTCTCCTTTTCCAGTATGTTTTCATTTTAGACAACTGAGCTTCATAATTCAAGTAACAGTTGTCTTTATGCATTTAGGGTCCTGCTTGGATCAGTGGTAAAGTGTAGGACTTGTGACCTGGAGGCCCCTGATTCAAGCCTCAATGGATCCACTGGGTTTTTTGTGGGAGTATCCTTGGGCAAGACACTTCAGAGCCCTAGCCTAGTACTGGTAAAACCCTGGAAATACATAAATATGTGAGCTGTTGCCGTGATATGACTGAAATAATGTTGAAAGCGGCATAAAACACCATTCAATCAATCAATCTTTTTGCTTTCAATTTGTCAAGTCTAAATTTACATCTTTTGGAAAAAGCAATGTTGTGTTTTAAGCCAAAAATCTATAAACATTGAAAAATCACCTTCCATGCAGCTCCCTGTTTTGATACTTGAGATCTTCCACTGTCTTCAAACAGTCTGCTTTCTCTCTGTTAGCGTCTTCCAAAGAAGTCTGCAATAGATAATTGTGAATCACCATCATTATTTGAGGCAAAAACTATTATAACAAAGCTTTTACAGTTGACCTAATTTTGGTTATATCTCTTAATATGTCATGGTGGGTTAGGACATGTAATAGCATAAATGTCATGGAGTACGAAAACTTTCTTTTGATTTTTGTCACTAAGAAAACCATCACAGATAGGCACCAAGTGATTGTGCAATCTCATTATAGTACAACTTTATAAGTGGGTTTTTGTGTGTGTGCTTTTAGTGTCACAACAACTTAGAAATATACATTTTAAGATACATGCTTGCCATAAATGGTGATAAAAGCTGTTAAATTCTTGCATGTTCTACAAAATTGTGATGACACTGTAAAATGGGACAGAATTGTACTTGTTCAGTGAAGCTTACCTTTAAGCTCTGATTTTCAGCCTTACAATTCAGCACAAGAGCTGAGAGGTTATTTATTTTCAGGGACGCATCCTGATATTGAATCTCCTTACTGCTCAATTCTAACTGAGACTGTTCTCTTCTCTGGACCTAGAATTGAAATAACAAGAGGGCCATTGCCCCTAAATCACCCACCTGAGTAAAGTCATCTATGGCAGATAAAGCTGAAGAGATCCTGGGCTGATAAAGCTGAAGAGATCCTGGTTTTAGTGATGTAAAACAAGTGAGTGTAAGTGACCTACTTTTTGACCTACCATGACCCAATTTTGAATTTATTTCATATATCATCAAGACAAACATTCTGGCCAAGTTTCATAAGCATCAAGCTGAAAAAGTGGCCTCTAAAGTATGCACAAGGTTTTTCTGAGATTTGGCCCAATGGCCTACTTTTTGACCTGATTTTACCCAATTTCGAACTTGTACGAGGTGTCATCAATACAAAGATTCTGACCAAGTTTCAAGAGTATCAGGCTGAAAATGTGGCCTCTAGATTGCACACAAAGTTTTTCTAAGATTTAGCCCAGTGACCTACTTTTTGACCCAACATGACCCATTTTAAAACTTGTCCAAAATTTTATCAAGACAAATATTCTCAGAGCTCCAGATTGAGGGAGTGATTTTGATTTCAAAATTGAAAATATTGATTACTCTCCACTACACCCTATGTTATGGGTATTCATTTGAATTGTCTCATTGAGACGATTCTATTGAGTACCTACAACATTAGGTTTGGAAGAGAAATAAGGGATTTAGAATACTATCACTCCCTCTTATCTGAAGCTCTGTATTCTGACCAAGTTTCATGAGTATCTGACTGAAAATGTGGCCTCTAGAGTGCACACAAGGTAATGTTGACGAACGCACAACGGACACTGGACACAGCACTATCACAAAAGCTCACCTTGAGCACTTTGTGCTCAGGTGATTTGAGCTTCAAACAAGATTTTAGCCCATTACCTAAAAATCCTGTATTCTAAGGGTGTTCTATGCAGATTTCAGCATTTAAGTCATATTGAGGTGACAACTTACTTATTCATATGTGTCCTAGAAATCACCAGTACTAGACTAGGGCTCTGAAGTGTCTTGCCTAAGGACACTCCTTTGAAAAAACCAGCATCTCAAATAAGGATCAAACTCAAGGTCCACCACAGAGCCACACAAGACCCCTATAAACTTTAGCAAGAAAGCTTTAAGAACAATTATTGGTAAAGTAGAAAACGCTGGTTATTAGCACTTTCTCCACCCTTTCATATCCTGTCAGAATGACTATAATCAATCCTCAAAAAGAATAATTTGACCCTGACAGGATTTGAACTCACAAAATACTGACAACTGACTCACAAATTAACCTTTTTACCAACGGGCAAAACTTCAGCCATGTCTAAATCAAAAGCTGTTGCAAACAAACAATGAAAATTAATGTGTATATTGCCCAAGTCATACTTACAAGGCTTTCATTTAACTCTGTATTTTCTCTTTTCAGCAGAGTGACATCTTTCTGTAGAAAGCATCAATGATAAAAAATATTAGAAGTACCAACAGCTATCATCATTTCAAATGGATTCAGCAAACCTTAAGCAAATAAGCAGATAACAAATAATGCCAAGGATCAGATTGCACAGATCAGCAGGCTGATCTTATTTCACTCTACCTAGGACATCAGAGGTTGCAATGAACAGGATCTGTTATTGTAAGAATTCTAGCAGTCAATACAAACAGCCTCAAGGTTTTATCCTTGAGTGCTTTTTCAGCAAGAAATGAAAAAAACTATTTCTGGCTTTTCTGATTTTAATCGCAGTAATAATATCATGTTGTTGACAAACACAAAAGGACAAAATTTAAATACAAGAAATCTTTTGTCAGTCTAATTTTATGTCTAATCATGTGCTGCCTTAACAGTGTGAACTTAAGAACAGACTGTAAATAATGTTTGGTCTGATCTTGTTCTACAGTGCCTGCATAAGTGGTTAACCCTTTACCACACAATGCTGACTGTTGATGACCTTGAGAAAGAGGACTTGAAAACATTGAGGGAAAAGGAGACAATGCTGGTAACCAGCATTTTCTCCTTTTCCCTTAATGTTTTCTACACTATCAGAGACAATTTCCACAATTTTAGCCAAATTTAATGTGGCCTCTGCATATGCTTAAGGTTTGGACAAGTCTAATATTCTGACGTGTAGTAAAGGGATTAAGCCTCTCATTGCACACTAAGTACTGTCTTTACCTACCTCTAGCATCTCTATCTTTTCCTGTAACTCAGTGACCTCTATTCTATAGGAGTCATTCAATGTTTGTAATGAGGATAAATCTTCCTGTAGTAACTCCATCTGCAAGAGAAAGGAGGTTAATTTTTGTATAGAAATGATTGCAGAGAAAACTAGATCATTCACATTGGGGGGAAAAAAAACAACATGCTTTTTAGTTTGCATCCAATCCAAACCTCATTTGTACACTTAGACTCTAGCTAAAAGTGGTATATCCACGTTTAATAACCTGTACCTATATCTTCTAGAAGACCAGTATCACTTTTGTTATACACAGAAGAAGGAGCCCTTGCTTATCACCATAAAAGATTTTTACATGCTGGATAACAAGCCCTTGACCCTTTATAACACAATCCTTAGTTTTTACGACCTTGAAAACATTGTGGGAAACCAGCATTTTCTCCTTTTCCTGCAATGCTTTCTATTCTTCCCAGAACAAATTCCAATTTTTGAGTCAGATTCATATTGTTGTCTGCAAATGCTTATAATCTTAACAAGTCTAAAATTTTTCTCATCTGGTACCAAGTCAACTCTTTACCATCAAGAAAATTTTGAAGTCTTCCAAATTGAAAGTATTAAATTTGCAGGCAAAATTTTTAATCTGGCTCAAATAATTGGATTTGTATCAGAAAGTGTAGAAACATCATGGGAAAAGGAGAAAATGCTGGTTTACCCACATTTTTTCCAATTTTCCACAATATTTTTTGCCTTTTCAAAGACAAATCTTACCAATTAAACTGCATTCAATAGTTTGAAATTAGACTGGTCTAAAATTTTGTTGTTTAGTAAAGGGTTAAGAACCTACTTTCTCGGTATCATAAAACCACACAATAGTGTAATAAAAGGTTAACACTTTACCACACGACAAAAATGTAGACTTGTCCAAATTGCAGACATTTGCAAACGACAATTTAAACGTGGCTCTAGTGGTGGAATCTATTTTTGATAGGTTAGAAAAGATTGTGGGAAAAGGAGAAAATGCTGGTTACCAGTATTTTCTCCTTTTCCCACAATGTTTTCAATGTTTCCAAGGGTCGTTAAAACTCGGGATTGTGTGGTAAAGTGTTGAAGGTGAATAGATACTGGTATATATTTCTTGAAGGTACCTTTGTGTCCTGCTTTCTTTTGTCTAACTCATACTGCTCTGCCATTGATTCTGCCATTTTTTTGAGGTGAGTGATCTGATTCTGGTTTTGTTCGTCACATATTGCAGACATTTCCAACTGTTCTGTAAGATTACTGACAGTCTGTTGTAGCTCTATCTGCTTATCTGATTCCTCCTGAATCCTCATATACAGACTGTTGATCTTTTCCTGAATTAACCAAAAGAGTAAAACATGAGCAATGGCAGTAGTCTCAATCAGAAAGTCACATCCTAGATCACTGAAAAGATTAAATGGTAATGATTAATGATTAATGTCCCTGTAAAAAAGGGCTTAATGCATCTCCGTGATGCATTACACAAAGCAAATCAGCACATTGTGATGGGTCCATAAAATCCCTTTGGTATAACAAGTTCCTGAATCGTGAGGTAAAATTGTCCTTTGACATGCAGAAAGAAAATTTACAAAAAGCTAAAGGTTTTGAAACAGATTGTGCAGGATGACTTGGGTCAATACTTTTTGCAGATGCATTAAGCAGCCCTTTCACAGAGCATGGCTCAAATATAAGAAAGGAAATAACACTCAAACATTGTAATTTCAAGGGCGTTCTGCAAAAATATTTCACAAAGTTTTGGAAATTGTATGTTAAAGATCAGATTACTCATTCTGTTCCATCTGATCCTGGGTCTACTCTTCTGTTCCATATGATCCTGGGTATACTCCATTCACAAATGGCAGTTTTGTTTAAATCTAAATTATCCATAAAATCAATTTAAGTTGTGCTGAGCACTATATGAGTTAACCAGAACTGTCACTGATGGTGACCTATCCGACAGCTCTCATAAAGAAATCAGATGTTAACCCTTAACTCTTTACCAAACGACAAAATTTTAGACTGGTCCAAATTAAAAGCAATTGACGACGACAAATTAAATGTGACTCAAAAATTGAAATTTTGTTTTGGGAAAAGTAGAAAACATTGTGGGAAAAGGAGAAAATGCTGGTTACCAGCATTTTCTCTTTTTCCCACAATGTTTTCAAAAGGCTTCTTTCTCAAGGTCGTTAAAAGTCGGGATCGTGTGGTAAAGGATTAACTCTTTATCACACAATCCCAACTTTTAATGACCATGAGAAAGAAGGCTTTTGAAATCATTGTGGAAAAAGGAGAAAATGCTGGTAACCGGCATTTTCTTCTTTTCCCACAAAGTTTTCTATCCTAGCAAAGACAAAAACCATGAGTTTAGCAATATTTAAAATGTCATCTGCAAATGCTTTCAATTTGGTCGAGTCCAAAATTTTGTCGTTTGGTAAAGAGTTAAAATACCTTTCACATTTAAAGTTGCTTTTTTTATGCCAGAGTAAATAAAGATCAGACTGCACAAAACATGCAGTCTCATCTTTGAGCTACAATGTCTGCTTTGCTGAGACATTCTAGACAAAATCAGCCTTGACATTACATTTATTTGGGTCTTATTTCTAGATTGAAAAGGTCTGTTGGGTTTATTTGGCACTCTACGGGTTAAAACCTTAAAAATGCCTTTCGCTATAAAAGTTTAATTACAAGGGTAGATCATTTTTCATTGCTTTGGCAGACATCTGAAAGTTAAATCTTGCACATCTATAGTTTTCTCAAAATAACTGTAACAACTCTTTGCCAAACAACAAAATTTTAGACTATTCCAAATTGAAAGATTTGCAGATAACAGAACAAAGGTGACTTAAAAATGGAAATTTGTTTTAGGAAGAGTAGAAAACATTACAGGAAAAGAAGAAAATGCTGGCTACCAGCATTTTTCCCTTCTTCCACAATGTTTTCAAAAGCTTTCTTCTTTAAGGTTGTTAAAAGTCTGGACTGTGTGGTAAAGGGCTAAGTTACAAGCATTTTCTCCTGTACCTACAATGTGTTCCAGGCCTTCTTTTTCAAGGTTATTCAAATATGGGACTGTTTGGTGAGTTTTAAATGATAAACTTTGTTTACCTCAGCTTGTTTTGATAACTTCTTCTGTTGCTCTTCTGATTCTTTGGACTTTTTTATCTGTACCCTGAGTTCTTCTAATTCTTGTTGTAATTTTATATTTTCAGCACACTGATCTAAGTACAGTTGTTCCTGGAAGACAAATTAAAATACCTCATACAAAACCCCAAGCTGGTAACTATTTCCCCTTTCAGCAGTCAACTTGAAAAAATTGCTATTTCTTTTTGTCACCATGTTTTTTCATGACATGTGTTTCTTTTAAAACTGTAACTGACGGTGACTATACAATTATTGGGGGGGTGGGGAATTATTAGAAAGTCTCTGCTGAAAGACTGGAGGTTATCATTTAAATCAACATCATTGAATTCTTAAAATGTCTTCTAAGTTGCTTTCTTTCTTGGTCTTATTCTAGATATAGAAAGTAATACAGTTTCCGATGGTTTAGCCTATCAGAAATTGTGTTACTTTGAAATTTAGCAAAAATCTTGACAATTACACAAAAAATGTTGTTAAGAATGGTTTGTGAATACCGGCACTTATCCTATTTTGGCCAGAGTATCTCAGAAAAAGATATACCGGTAGTGTAGATACAGTGTACAGTCTAAATATGATCTATACTGTCCCCAAAAATGCCTGATGCTGTGTGTGTGTTATTTTTGTGTGGACTTCCTACAGCAGTTTGGAAGTAACCTAGTATTTCCTGTAAACTTCTAAAAAGTCAGAGAAAAACATCTTTTTGGAACAGACAAAATATGCCTTACCTTTTGCATGCCTTGTGAACTGAGTTGATTTGATTCATTCTCATGTAATAATCTTTCTTCCATTAATTTCTCTTCGCTTGTCTAAAATATACAGAATACAGTAATAAATGCAAAATATCTGCCCAAAAGTAGACATCATCACAAGTACTGACGGGACACAAATAATAAAGATGGCAAACATGTATCATAAATATTTCGTCATAATTATATCTGGGAAGCAGAGCAACCATCTTTCTTGGCCCTATGTGCAGTCTAACCTTGATCTGATCTGTTTGCAAATAAAAACTCAACAAGTAACAGACATCTTAAGTTAAATTTTAATAAAGTCTATCCCAGACCACCAATCTTAACCATTTACTGAACAAATCTGAGGTTCAATGATCCTGATGGAGTCTGAACACATTGTGAGAAAAGGAGAAAATGCTTTTTACCAGCATTTTCTCATTTTCCCCCCACAATGTATCTACCCTTTCAAAGACAAATTCCACCAATTGACACATAATTTGACGTTTGAAAAAACTACCAATTGTGAAAAGCCGAAGATTACATTGTTTGGTGATGAGTAAGAGCTTTTCTAACTCAGATTTGTCTTTCTCTGGTATAAAAAACTGCTGCCGGCATTTTCTCATTCTCCAAGTAGTTTTTGAAAACCTTTCTGAGAATTGGAAAAAAAATGCTTGTTTAGTTAAGGTATCATATGACCATTTTTGAGCCAAAGCTATATATTTGTGTATTTAATGTAAATGTCTGAAATTTCTTTACTAGATTGTAATAGTCAAGACTTAATGATACACACCTGCAATTTGGAAGTTATTTCCACTATTTCAGCATCTTTTTCTTTGAGACTGTCTTCAAGTTTGGAGCAGAGGTTGACATGAAAGGCTGATGTGTCTTTCTCAATTTCCAGTTCATTCTGAAATAAATCAAAATTTGACTTCACAAGTTCTATTGTAGCTGATGAAATGATTGAGAAATTTAAGTGCCTACATTCTAGCAAGAAACTCAACTCTTTATCAGGCCAAAAAATTAAATTTTGAAAAAAAAAAACTGAAAGCAGATGCAAACAACAAATTAAATTTTGCTCAAATGTATTGATGTCTTTGAAACAGTAGAGATCATACTGGTTACCAGCATTTTCTCCTTTTCCCACAATGTTTTTGAAAGTTTTTGCCCTAAGAGCTGTTCAAACATGGGATTCTTTGGTAGAGGGCTAGGGTGCTTTTGTGGTCAATTTAGATGAAGATCACACAGCAGAAAATATGTAATCTGGTATTGAATCTGTACTATTTCCTACTTCACAAAAAAATGCCCTTTCTTTTCAATATTTTGGTTTTTCCTAATAACCATAACTTTCATAGCATGTTGCAAGTTAAAAAGTAAAGTATTGGTAGCAAAAAGAATCAGACAAACAGACAGGTTCTGTCTTCTTGCAGCATAAAATTCAAATGCGGAGAAAATACAAAACAACAAAATAACAAAATAAATGAGAAAAATGAATTTTTTCCCTCTTATAAATTTGCAGAAAAAGTAATAATAAAACTCAACAAGAGCACTGCATGTGGGTGCCAACGCTCTGCTGCAGGTTCTTGATTTTCAGTGAAATTTTTAAGTCAAAAAAGGGGTTTATCTGTGTCAAAAGTTATTTGATGGTTACCTGCCCTTGTTGTATGGGTTCCCCTTTTGATAGGTAACAACTTATCCAAGTTTTGAAGTAAATATCTTCAGTGATAAGAGAGATATTACAAAGTGTCAAAGTTTTTGCATGACGACAATACAGATGCAGATGATAACAGGGCTACGGCAATAACTCAACGTTTTCTTTTAAAACAGTGCAGCTCATAAAAAAATACCCCAAGCAAATTATTATCTAAATATATTACAATAGGCAAAATAACTATAGATCTATACCACAGATAAAATGCATGGATGTAGATTTCTTTCACATTAATTTGATATAATCAACAATGCTATCCTTTCACAAAGAATTCCCATGATCTGGGCTTCACTTGATATACTAAGGCATTTTCTTCTCTTCCCACAATGCTTTCTACCCTTTCTATGACAAATCCAATCATTTGAATAATATTAAATATGTTTTCAGCAAATGCTTTCAATTTGTCTAATTATTTTGTCATCTGGTACAGACCAGATATTCCTTACTTTCTAACCTTAACCAGACAAGGAAAAAGTATAAATTTCTAAACTGAAAGCCATTTCCGATGACGAATTAGATCTGGCTCGAATGACTAGATTCTTCCTTGAAAGGTTAGAAAACATTGTGGGAAACAGAAAATGCTGGATACCAGCATTTTCTTTGTTTCCCCCAATGTTTTCAAAAGCCTTATTTTCTTAGGGTTGTTAAAACTTGGGGTTGTGTGGTAAAGGATTAATTTCATTCTTACAACCAACAATACTTTTACCTGTAATTCTTCTTTCACTTCAAATAATTTTTCTATCTCTTTCTCTGTTTGTTCAAGTTTTCTCTCTAGTTTCTCAAGCTGAAAAGCAAGTTCAAAGTACAGAGATAAATAATTATCATAATAAAGAATGCACCAGAAAAATATTAGCATTTGCCCACTCTCAAATGGCAACTAGAAATTCAACTGGGCAAGCCGAAAATGCCTGTCAGGGGACCAGGTGGCGATCCCAAAAGATAGGACGAGTTTTCATATTTATTAAATTTTCAGACAGAATAAAGACCAAAGTCAGGTTTCTGTCTCGTGTAATTTTCAAATCCGATCAGATCTGCGTATTTCTGTGCGTATTGTCATGGTATCCGACCATTCCAACTGTCCTTATCTCTACCAGATGTTTACTCACATTTGGCTGGTTCTCGATTACTGCATGTGCCGTTAAAAATTTCGAGACTTTTGATTGGTCAGTGCAATTCATCAACATGGTGGCACCCATGATATAAGAAATTTTGTTTGATTCGCTTTTAGACATACCATGGTGACTCATCGATGGAGTAAGTAAAGCTTTTGTCTCCACCTATCCCTAATCCATTCTCGCCCCGATAAGCTGGGCCCCTAGATTTTGGGCTGGGTCCCTGGATTTTTTAAGTTGGGGGCCCAGTTGGCCCCTACAGGAAAAAAGTTAGTCTTTTTCCCTGATGCAGGGTTTTATAGCAAAAACACATAAAATATCAACCAGATCCAGGTGCAAGGTGCTTTGCAAAATAAAGAAACTTTCAAACTTATAAGCACTGAATCAACCGTATGCCACACATTTCCAACTTTCAACAACCCCGAAAGAGAGTGCTTTACTGTTGGCACATTGCTGGATATAAGCATTCTCCTTTTTCCACAATGTATTAAAAAGCCTTCTAGATCAAGGTCCTAAAAATTCAGGATTGTGTGGTAAAAGGTTAATCCAATTTGTACAATAATTTGATTCTAAGAACAAAATATTGATGTGAGACAACTAGGAATCAGGTAAGAAGACAAATCATCCCTGCCCGGAGCAATTTTGCAGCTACAGTCTGTATTAATACTAATAGTTAGAGCCAAATTATGTATGAAAGAAATCAGATTGTTACATTATTTCTTCATTTGTTTATTTTCTAAACATAATTTCCATTCATTTGCTGAATCTTTAACATACAAATAAAAAAAAAAAAAAAATGTTTACAAAGACAGAAATATAAATTTCTTTTAGCATTTTTCAAAAGGTCTCTTCATAAATTTGGTGAGGTGGGGGGAAAGTGGAAAGGGGGTGAACTTTTTATATATTTCAAACTAGTTTTCAAACAGCGGAAAAATGTGTTTTAATGTTCCAAACTGTGCAAAATCATAGCCTAACAGATTACAATAACCATCAGATATGATACTACAATAATTTAAAACAGACTTAATTTTGGCTTAAAAACAATAGGGCACCTCCTTGGTTTATGAAGAACACTTGTATGAAGGTTCAGGGTCCTAGGTCAAATTGCTTTTGAGTTAGCATACAGAAACGAAACCAAGACGGACAGATTGACGGACATGTGAAACCAGTATACCCCGCTTTACATCGTAGGTGAGGGGTATAATAACAGTTCTCAAATTTTTCAAGGGATTGAGTGACAATACAAAATATAAACAACCTCACCTGTGTATTGAATGTCTCTTTATCAGCTAACCTTGATGCCTCAACAGCCTTGTATTTTTGTTTCATATCTTTCAATTCATTGTCAGCAGAGTTCAAAACCATCCTTAGGTCATTGATTTCTTCTGCATCACCTAGTAGAATTTAAACATAGAATGCTCCTCATCTCTTTATGCAAAACACAGTAAACTCTCAATAATGCAAATACATGTATATTTCCACACAGTGTTTTTACTCTGTACAAAATGACAAAACTTACATGTCCAAATTGAAAGCAATTTTCAGACAACAGACCAACTGTTATCAAAAATTATTTCTGTCTTTCAAATGGTAGAAAACATTGTGGGAAAAGGAGAAAATGCTGGTTACCAGCATTTTCTCCTTTCCCCACAATGTTGTCAAAAGCCTTCTTCCTATGGGTCGTTAAGCGTCGGGACTGTGTGGTATAGACTTCATCAGGACTACAAAACCACAGGATCTTTTCAGTTAAAACTTCTACAAACCATTTATCAAAATCTGAATAAGTATGCTGCTTGAAAAACAGTCTAGCAGCAATTCTACTTGCCTGCAGACTCTGAACCAGTCCTTAGATGTTTCTAGAGCCATATACATAGAATAAACTGATACTGATTATCAAAATATTGCAAACTTTAATTATAGGAATGAAAAATTTTGACAATTGCAGCTGGCAGCTAAAGGAAAAGTGCACAATACAGAAATTACTCAAAATGAGAAAACTAAGTAGGATAAAAGTACATAATACAATTCCTTTGGTTTAAAATTAGCCAATGAAACCATGACAGATTGTTTTGTAAGTGTTTTCCTCTATTTTCAACATTACATCAGTCATATTATAGCAGTCAGTGTACATGTGTTCCTGGAATTTCTTTCACCAATACTGGCTGCTTTACCACAGAAAGATCATTGAAAGAACATTTAGCAGTAAATGAATATATGTTATTTTATGGCAAATCAAAGGCTTGGGTTATTAAGAGCACATGGTGGTACTGAAAGGTAATAAAGTCAGGTTCTGCAGTGAGCTATAATCATTAAATCTTTATTTGGTGACAGTCTTAGTTCAAATTGAAGACATTTGTAGACAAAAAGTTAAATGTGGCTGAATGATTGGATATGTTTTTGAAAGGGTAGAAAACATTCTGTTTATTTGGTGTTTAGTGCCATTTTTAATATCATTTCAGTTAACTCCTGGCAGCCTGTCCACTTATCTATGGTTTTCCTGGAGATCCTTTGACCAGTACTTGGACAATATTCTTTCCAAGCAAGTGATGAAATTTGTGTAAGGATAGAAAACATCGTAGGACAGGGAGAAAATGGTAGTTACTAGCATTTTCTCCTTTTCCCTCAATTTTTTCAAAGGCTTTCTTCCACAGGGTTCTTTAAACATAGAAGTGGTTGGTAAAGGGATAAACAAATCCTAGCCTTACGTGAGATCCTGTCACTATCCTCCTTTCTTTGACCTTCAAGGTCTATGAGTTTTTTGCGGGATGTTAGTTCCTTTTTCTTCTCTTTCTCTAGAAGCTACAACAAATGAAATTTAATAAAACAACCTAGCCTGTAACTCTTTATCACATGACAAAACTTTAGAGTCTTTTATTTTGAAAGCATTTGACAAAAAAGATGGGACTCAATTGATGGAATTACCATTCATTTTAAAAACATCGTTGGAAAAGGAGAAAACGCTGGTGCAGTACAACTGATGCAATTCCCCCATAAACTGAAGGAAAAAATGTGGGAAAAGGAGAAAATGCTTGTTACCAGCATTTTCACCTTTTCCCACTATATTTTCAAAAGGCCTCTCCTTAGGGTCAAACAACTTGAGCTTGTGTGGTAAGTGGCTAAAATAGTGAACCCTGCTTTAGTTACTTTTAGGGACAGTGTAGATTCAAGATCCGACTGTAGAGAATGTGAAGTTTGATCTTGGGTCTAAGTTGTCCACTACTTTACCTGATATTTTGACAAAAACAGGCTCAAAATTGCATAACCTGCATCTCTTGTACAAAGACTGAGAATTTCTAGATCAGTTATAAGCCTTACAGGTTGTAACCTTTTCACAATCAATCCCATGATTTCACCACCCTGTCAAAAAGACTAACGAAAACACTGCAAAAAGCTGTCCATTGCAGGAAAATTCTTAGTTTCCGATGATAAGCTGGTCAAACCTTTGTCATCAAGCAATGAATTAGTTTCCAGAAAGCAATCATCAAAAGTCATTGATCCAAGATGTAAGAACTTGTTTTACATATCAGTGTAAAATAACTATGTTAAAACTAGGAAATTATCAATATTCATAAGTTATGGTAATAAGATTTACAAAATCTAAACCCTTAAAATGTATACCTCCTCTGTTTGACTCAGCCTGGATTCCAGCAAGGATATAGTTTGCACATTCTCTATTCTATCTCTGTCGTATTCACTGATCCTCATCTCCAAATTTGAAATTGTTTCCTGCAAAAAAATGACCAGTTTAAACATCTATCACTCAGAAGTTGCACATCTTTATCAAAATAACTGAAACATATGGTATATCCAAATTACTCCCTTGGTGTAACCTTTACTGAACAATGCCATGGTTTTATTTCTACCTTTGAAGGCTTTTTAAAACATGGTGGGAAAAGGAGAAAATGCTGGCAAATAGCATTTTCTCACTTTCCCACCATATTTTCTTTTCTTTAAATGACAGATCATAAAAGCACTTGTGCAACAACGAAAATGTCTGCAAGAGCTCTAACTGCAGAATGACTCTAAAACTTTGTTGTAAGGTAAAGAATTAAGCACTTTATGAAATAAACAGTACTAACAATAGTGCTACTAACAATCTCATACACATTATCAGCTGTGATTACACATCATCCAAGGCTGATCTAAGCATATTCTACATTTGAATTCAATCTAAACATTGAAAGGAAAGAAAAATATCTTTTTGTAAGTATATGACAAGCCTTGTATGAAAAGCTTTAATTGCTTGTTCTAAACCATTGCTCCTCTTGCCAAAAATTTTCCCTACAAAAAGACAGTCTGATCTTGATCTTATTTGTATGCAATGACAAATTAACTTTGTTCAGCTCTCTGCAGGTTGATCTGCATTGTTCATAATAGTAATTAAAGTTATCCCAAACACTCTATTGTTTAACTATTCCAACGCCGCATATATTTACTCGACCTCTTTCAACGAGTGAAAACGCTATCCACTGAAACCTAGAAAGATTTTTTTCCCTGTAGGCTTATCTCTTTACCAAACAACAAAATTGAAACCAGTCCAAACTGAAAGCTTCAGCAGACGAAAAAATAAATGTTACTCAAAAATTGAAATTTGTTCTGGCAAGAGTAGAAAACATTGTGGGAAAAGGAGAAAATGCTGATTACCAGCATTTTCTCCTTTTCCCATAATGTTTTCAAAAGGCTCTTCCCTCAGGGTCGATAAAGTCAGGATTGTGCGGTAAAGGGTTAAATAACAAGATGATGTTATATATGCAAGATCAGGCTGCATGATCTGTGCTGTCAGATCTTGATGTACACCACCTGTAAAAGCCCATGCTTTCATCTATGGCAATGAAAAGGTTAAGTTCACCTGTTGTTGTTTTATTTGTTCTGAGAACGCTTCATTAGCCTGCTCCACGAGTTCTTCTGGAGCATTTTCTCCAATAATTCCCTCATCTGTCATTGATGGATCTTCATATGGTATGGATGTATTCAATGAAGAATCCTTGTTTCTCCCTTTTTTTGGTGTTGTAATAGACTATCATTCAATGAAAATAAAAAAAAATATTGTATATAATCACAGGCCTTTGAAGCTCCATTGGTCTAAGACGGAACATTAAAATTTTCCTTGGTCTATCATTGAACACTTTTGCACATTGGTGCATCAACTGTATCCTGTATATCATGGAATACTCAAATTTTCATTTTCACTGTTACTATAAATAGCACATTGGCGACTGCCTCTATGTTGTATGTAATAAGACAAGGTGTGCAACGAAATGGAAAAAAATTTGACACCTGTCCCCTTTCAGAGATAATATTTAACCAAAAAACGGAAAAATAAACCAACTTATCATTGCAGATGGGTTCAATTTTTCTTGTGTACCCAGACCTTCGAAAGTTCTGAACGGCTCTTGCAATCAAGCAATAGCTCTGATCTAAAAGAAATTTAAAAAGCTTCCGGATTTTCCGGATCACCATGCACTGACATCACACAATTCATTATGACGCAGCAAATTGTAATTCAAGTAAAAGTCTTTGACCATTAAACCATAAATATTGAATATATGTGAAACCGATGATGAAAATTATGGTACTGGATTAGATGAAGAGATAGATTATAATAGACGAAATATTAATTTAATAATTTCATCAATATATCAACAAAAAAAATTTTAGATCTTTGTTTGAAAAAAATGTTCTTGTTATGATTCGCTACGGGATAATAAATTGTGTGACGTCAGCACATGGCGATCCAGAAAATGTGGTAGCTTTTTAAATTTTTTTAGATCACAGCTATTGGTTGATTGCAAGATCCATTTGGACCTTTCGAAGATCAGGGTACACAAGAAAAATCATTTCTGAACCCATCTGCAAAGGTAACTAGGTTATAAATAAAGTTACAACACATTTTAAGACAAATTCTGCGATGTAGGACACCATAGACAATTCCTTAGTAAAATGGAAGCATGGGGCTGGAGTTGGTGGGGATCTATAAAGAAAGGTTTTAAGCAATTATGGTAAGGCATAATAGAGAGTGCTGTCTCTGTTATCAAAGGCAAACCTCAAGAATATGATATTTTCAACATTTTAAACAATTACATAAACTTAACCAAGCTACGTCTTTTAGTTTGGCTTTCTTTTAAACATTGTTTAAGCTGTGCACCTATCCATGCTTTTCTGGAGTCTCTTTCCCATGTAGTCTGCACAGCAAGCCAATGCCAACTTTCCCAAATAAAAAATCCATGCTCTGTGAAAGGGGGGCTTAATGCATCTGCAAACAGTATCGACCCAGGTCAGCCTGAGCAGTCCGCACAGGCTGACCTGGGCTGATACTTTTTGCTATGGGTCAATTTTCTGCATGTCAAAGGACAAGTGTAACTAATGATCCCATCAGTTGTTATAAAAAATGGATTTTATGGATCAATAATTATGTGATGACTTGTTCGGTATAATGGATCACAGAGATGCCTTAAGCCTCCTTTTCACAGAGCATGGCTCAAAAATTAATGTAACAATGTTCAGCAGAAAGAGAGAAAGGAACACTGAAGCAATCCATATCATTAATTCTTGAAAACAGCTTTACCTGGCTGGCATTGAAAGACATGACCCAAGGATTACTGGCCCTGCACTTAGCAACTGAGAAGTAAGAAAATTGGGAAAAATGTGGTTTGGTTTGTATTGGATTTTAATGTTATTTTAACAGCTCAGGTCATATCATGGCGGCCAGTGACACACCCATGTGTTTCCTGGCTTTCCCGACACAACTATGTTTCCAAAGCCACTGACCACTTTTCTCACATGCATCAGAGGTGAGAGGCAAAAAATCGCAAAAAGAAAGTTTTGCCTCGACCGGGTATCATATCAACCACCAGATCACAGGCCAGATACGCTAACCACTGAGCTACCCATGCGGGCAAATGGGGGAGAGTTGAACACAACCAAAATTGTGAACGATTTAATGACTGGTTACACAATACAATAAAGTAGGTGAAAAGCTTCAGATGGAAGAACAGCATAAAGAGAAAGACAGCCAGACAGACAAGACCAAAACAAAATCCTTTCACCGATCGGGTGGTGATAACGTTGATGAAACAAAGACTTGAACCATGCTCTGGCAAAAGGGGGCTTAATGCATCTCCGAGATACATTATACCATGCAAATCATCACAGTATTGTAGATCGACAAAATCCATTTTGTCTAACAACCGACTGAATCCTGAGGTAGAATCGTCCTTTAACACTCACAAAATTGACCAAAAGCAAAAAGTATTGACCCAGGTCAGCCTGCGCGATTGCGCAGGCTGACCTGGGTCGATACTTTTTGCAGATGCATTAAGCCCCCTTTTCACAGAGCAAGGCTCACTTACAATGACTGTCTGAAGATGTTTTTCGGTCATCTGTGCCATCTCAATCTTGTTCCTGGTATCATTGGCTGATATCACAGTCTGTAGGTCCTTCACTGTCCTTTCATACCACTGTAGTTCATCTGACAACTTTTTCACTTTCTGTTCAAACTCTTCCTTGGTATCATTTAGAGACTGTTTCAGCTATTTACAAGAAAATCAAAGTTCAACAAAGTACTGTACAAATATGACTTTTCACACTCCTGCACACAACCTTTGAAAACCTTGTTGGAAAATAAGCATTTGCATGGAATTGTTGGTAAAGGTGCAACTCTTTACCATCTGACAAAATTTTAGGCTTGTTCTTCTTGAAAGTGTTTGCAGATGACAAATGTGGCCCAAATTAAAGAAACCATTATAGGAAAAGGAAAAAATGCTAGCTACCAGCATTTTCTCCTTTTTCCACAATGACTTCAAAATGCTTTTTCCTAAGGGTTGTTAAAGCACGAGAATGTGTGGTAAAGAGCCATGCGGTCACATATGACTATTCTGAGTCAATATAAAATAATATCCAGCATTTTGATAGAAATACAGCTTTTTCTTTGCAATGAAATTATGGAGTAAAATGTACATGTTAGTTTAATCAGTAAGTATTTTTAAATCATTGAAAACTCAACTAAAATTCAGTATGTGTGGAAATCAACTTTAACTGTGGGTGGCTTAATATATTTGCCCGGTGCATAGAGAAACACTCCCACAAAAGTAAGCGCCTAAGGTGATACATTTGAGTGACTCTCTCTGGCAAAAAAGGTTTAATGTATCTCATGCATTATACCAAGTAAATCAACACATAATTATAACTCCATAAAGTCCGTTTTGTCTAACAAAGGACTGAATCATGAGGTAGAATGGTACTTGGACATGTACATGTAGACAAGATACCCATAACAAAAGATTTGCCCCAGGTCAGCCTCCACAGACTGCACAGGCTGATATGGGTTGATACTTTTTGCAGATGCATCTAATCCCCCCTTTTTCTGCTGCAAGGCTCATATACGTTAACTCTTCACATGATGGCAAAATTTAGACTCTTCCAAACAGAAAGCATTTGCAAAAAAACAAATCAATTGTGATTCAAATAATGTGACTTGTCTTTTAACCCTTTCACACACAATCCCTACTTTTAATGACCCTGGAGAAGAAGCCTTTTGAAAACATTTTAGGAAAAGGAGAAAATACTGGTAGCCAGCATTTTCTCTTTTTCCCACAATGTTTTCTACTCTTCCAAAACTAAATTTCAATTTTTCATTTACACGCTTATTTTGTCATCTGCAAAAGCTTTCAATTTGGACTGGTCTAAAATTTTGTTGTTAGGTAAAGAGTTAAAGAGTAGAAAACACTATGGGGAAAGAGGTAACCAGCATGTTCTCCTTATCCCACAATTTTTCAAAAGTCTTCGTCTCAGGGTAGTTAAATCTTTACCAAACAACAAAATGCTAGACTGGTCCAATTTGAAAGCATTTGCAGACAACAAAGTAAAGGTGACTCAAAAATTAAAATTTGATTTGGGAAGGGTAAAAAACATTGTGGGAAAAGGAGAAAATACTGGTCACCAGCATTTTCTCATTTTCCCACAATGTTTTCAAAAGATTTGTTTCTCAGGGTCGTTAAAAGTTGGAATTATGTGGTAAAGATTTCGATTGATTGATTGATTGTATAGTGTTTAACGCCATTCTCAACATCATTTCACCAATATCGCAGCACCAAGTGCACCTATCTATGCTTTCCCAGAGTTTCTTTTGCCAGTACTACCCACAATATTCTCCTGAAGCCAACGACTGCTTTCCCACATAAAAAAAGATCAGCAGTGAGAGAGGAATGAATCCTGTTGCAATGACTACTATCAATCCAAAAAGAAATTGGTCCAACTAGGGACAGGGTGGTTGACTTCAAAATTATCCAGTGAAAATTGTAGTAACTCACCATGGTGTTTTCTGATTCTAAATCTTTATTTTGCGATCTAACCTTCTCTAATGTTGCAGTGGAAAGCATTTCATTTCTTTGTGGTGTTGTCAGAGGTTCTAAAAAGAGAATGCATGAAACTGTAACAAATTAAAATCGCCGGTGGCAGCTGTTTATTGTATTTACATTAAAATAATCACAGTTTCAATAGCGAATACTCTTTACCACACTACAAAATTTTTGACTGGACCAAACTGAAAGCATTTGCAGATGAAAAATTAAATGTTCCTTAAATGATAGTTTCTGTCTTTGACAGGGTAGAAAACATTGTAGGGAAAGGAGAAAATGCTCGTTACCACTATTTTTTCCTTTTCCCACACTGTTTTCAGAAGCCTTCTTTTTCATGGTTGTTAACAGTCGGGATTGTGTGGTAAAGGGTTGAAAAAAGAAATTAACTAAATACAAGTCTGTAGTTCTAAATATGTGCTGCTTAAAGCCTGATACTGTTTTGAATTAATTCAGTGGACAAAGAAAATAGCTGAAGATCTTCACATTGGTATACAGTAGTTTCTAACAAGATACCACCTTGATATTGTGTTCATTAAAACTTTTAATACTAAGACAATTACAGAAAACTCCTACAATACATATTTCAAGGTAGGATTTGAAAAATTATACTTGGGTCTGGAATACTCTTCAAACAGATGCTATCTCACTAATGTGAGATATTTCTGCTGCCGTTTTCAAAACAAATGAGACCCCCTTCATCATGTGCTTGATTAATGGCTAGTAGCCAGATCTCAAAATCTTGCTTAACTCTGTACCACAGAATCCTGAGTTTTAATGACCCTGAGGAAAAAGCTTTTGAAAACATTGTTGGAAAAGGCGAAAATGCTGGTAACCAGCATTTTCTCCTTTTCCCACAATGCTTTCTATCCTCCACAAAACAAATTTCAATTTGTGAGTCACATTATTGTGTCGTGTGCAGTTGCTTTCAATGTGGATCAGTCTTAAATTATGTTGTTTGGCAAAGGATTAACAAAAACTTATGATCATGCTTCCATGTTTTATGCCCGCACCGAAGGTAAATTAACCCTTAACTTACTAAATAAGTGAAATGAAATTTTTCAATCTGATAGTAAACCCCCCAAATATTTCTATTTCAAATTCATTTTTTTTTTGGGGGGGGGGATATCTCCTAGTCGGACTTTGTAGATCAAGATTAGACTGCAAAAAATGTGCAGTCTGATCTTGATCTACACTGTCCACAAGAGGTCCTTCAGTTATGCTTAGCAGCCTAAGGAATAAGAATTTTGTCACATGACTCATAATATCTTCTACAGCTAGTTGCAGATAGAATGTAAAGATAGTAAGAAGCCCTGTCAATGAGCCTCTGCCTAAATAATACTTGTGCTTTTTTCATAATGGAATTTTCTTAAAAGATAAATGAGAAATGTATGTGATGAAGAATGGATTCCTTTGATTCATTTCACAAAATCTCTTTAATACTTCAACTTCTTTAAGGCAAAGTTGAAAAACTGAAAATGGAATGAGGCTTTCGTGCAAATATGCCCCTAAATCATACTAACCAAATTCTTTGAAAAATAACAACTTTTATGAGATGGACTTGCTAGACTTCAGACAATAACACAGACTGATGAAATTAGATAATGTAAGTGTAACTGTTTCAAAAGTGTAATGACAGTTCTTTTACATATACCATTTGTTCTGCACTTCAGTTGACTGCTTGCTTGTTTGTTTGTCTGAATAGGGCATTTGAAACTTTTTTAATCAGTATTTCAATTATGTAAAAAGCAAGTTTGCTAAATCAGTTTTACATAGCTTTTACTAGTACGAGGTTAGAGCATTTTGATGGCTTGCCCAAGAACACACTCATGAGCTTAAAAAGCAAGTTTGCTAAATCACTTCTTACAGAGGTTTTTACTAGTACGAGGCTAGGGTACTTTGATGGCTTGCTCAAGAACACGCTCTTGAGTCTAACACTGCATGCTAGGGTTAGACAAGGATTTCCCAGTCAACAATCCTTAACCACTGTGCCAGAGAAGTTTGTGGACCAGCTATCTAATGGGAACACTGTGTTGGAACCCTTTACCAAACAATAAATATTCAGACTTGTTCATTCAAAAAGCATCTGCAGATGAAAAGGCAAATGTGGTTCAAATGATTGGATTTTTCTTCTGAAGGGCAAAAAACATTGTAGGGAAAGTGCCAGTCACCATCATTTTCTCCTTCTACCACACTGTTTTTAAAAGTATTCTTCCTCAGGGTAGCCAAAACATGTGATTGTGTAGTAAAGGATCATTTGACTAAATCCCAAAGGGAAAAAGTGTGCCCAGTGTAGGATTCGAACCCAAAACCCTCACTTACCGGGCTCTATTGACTGAGCTACCTGGACCACTTGACGTCCACACAACCAATTCTCACAACACTCCTTCCCCGTCTGACTTTTGGGATCTATCCCACTCCCCTGTCCGAAAGACCCTTTTGACCTACGCAATCACTTTGACACCATTAAACTAAATTCTTAGGGGAAAAATAGCGGCTGACCTGAGATTCAAACCTGGGACCCTTGCTTACAAGGGCAAGTGCTCTATTCACTGAGCTACCTGGACCCCTTGATATCCAGGCTGCTCATTATCACAGATGAAGTAAATAGATTCTGTACTCTGATAAATTTTTACCATCTTCTGATGCCTTCTGTTCTGCAACTAGTTCTTTATATTTCTGCTCCAAGCTTTTAGCAATTGCATGATCTGATTCTAACTTTGTCAGCCAATCATCAGAAGTCCTCATTTGCTGCATTTCTTTCCTCAGCTTCTGTAGTTCACTGCTGTACTTTGACACAAGGGGGTGATGAGCCATTTCATCTTGTAACACCTTTATCTCTTCTTGAAGACGCTCCTAAAACATTCAGTCATCATTTCATCTGAGTCACAAATTATCTAGAGGTACAAACTTAAAAGGCCCACTAGCTGCCGAATGTAGACAATTTTGGGGTCATTTGCAGACAAATATAATTCATACCACTTAACCCCTTACCATACAATCCTGACCTTTAAAGACCCTGAAAGAGAGGCTTCCGAAAACATAGTGGGAAAAGAAGAAAATGCTGGTTACCAGCATTTTCTCCTTTTCCCACAAGGTTTTCTACCCTTTCACAGACAGAAATTGTCATTTAAGTAATATTTAATTTGTTGTCTGTAAATGCTTTCAATTTGGTCCACTCCAAAATGTTGCTGTTTGGTAAAGAGTTAAGAAGTGTGGATATTATCATGAGTTCAATAATATGTGATAGCAAAATCTGTCAATATTCCAGTCACTGTCAGAAGAAGTATCGTAAAACTAGAACAAAAGTTGGCAACATTTGTTTTACCATACATTTTTCTGCCAGCAACTGGAACGTTCACAGGTTGGACTGTAACACATTATGAGATTTGTCCCTCATAATGGTGATTTTGTCATTTCATTGTTTAACTCTTTACCACACAATCACAAGTTTTAACAACAACCCTGATATAGAAGACTTTTGAAAACATGGTGGGAAAAGGAGAAAATGCTGATAATCATCAGCATTTTATCATATTCAACAATGTTTTCTACACTATCAAAGACAAATTTCACTATTTGAACAACATTTTATTTGTCATCAACAAATGTTTCCAATTTGGGTAAGTCTACATCTTTGTCATGTGGCAAAGAGTTAATTATTTTACTCAACAAAAAAATATTATGTTGTTACACCAGCATCTAGAAGTGTAGCTATTGCTGTACAGATACTGGGTAAAAGCCTAAAAATCTGACAGAACATGACAAAATACATGTATATAACTAGAACTGTCACAAAGCAGACAAATAACCCCCACCAACACCTTGTCACTAAAGCAGCACAATCAGAGAACAGAAATGATTTTCAAAACGAAGATTAACAGTGACCTTGACCTTTGACCCATGTGACCCAAAAATATTAGGGCACCTCCTTGGGTCATGAGCAACACTTGTATAAAGTTTCAGGGTCCTAGATCAAACAACAGCTAATGAGATAGAGCACTGAAACAATTTTTAAACAATGTTCATCCGTTACCTTGACCTTTGACCCATGTGACCAATAAACAATAGGGCACCTCCTTGGGTCATGAGCAACACTTGTACAAAGTTTCAGGGTCCAAGGTCAGACATGGTGAAACCAGTATACCCTGCTCTACTTTGTAAGTGGCGGTATAAATATTATGTTGAAGTAACTTTCCTTGAGCTTCTATTTTCTTCAAGCTGCATGAGAAAATTTGATCTAGCAAAATCAAAGATTGAGCCAGGTGTCAAAATGTTCATGTCCAGCAAGAAGTAAACCCAATCTCCAAGAAGGCTATTTCAACATAATATTCCTTTTATTCAAAGTTTGATAATGAAATATTGCAATTATGGAAAACTGTATTTGAAAATGGTAAGAAATTAAAAAAATATTATTGGCTTAACCCTTACACTGCCAAGAGTAACTCACTGACCTTTTGCGGACAGTGTTGATCAAGATCAGACTGCACAGAATGTGCAGTCTGATCTTGGATCTACACTGTCCGATAAGGAAATGCTTCCCCAATCCCCATAACTTTGAAATACCAATATTTTGGTTTCACCATCAGCTTGAAAGTTTCATTCAAGATATTTAGCAGGATAAGGGTTAATGGGTAAAAAGCTCTTTTTTATGAATGAGGAATGAATACTGTAATGTAACATTATGACCAATCAAATCAGAACCCAAGCTGAAGGTAGTCAACACATGGGTTACGTCATCATACCATACTTAGGTCTGTATTTGACACTGTGTAGATATGGATTACTTTGCCTTGTGTCTGATTTTATTCACATGTTATGCACATATTTGAGCAAGGAAATTTAAAGGTATATAACAAAACAAGTTAACTCTTTCACTGCCAACTCAATGGATTCAAATATTCCCAAGTCTAAGAGTATATTTTTTGTTGCAGTTTGAAGTTGATTTTGGTTGAAAATATGGCGTCAGGAAGCAGACTGTAAATCAAAGATCAGACTGCTCATTTTGTGCAGTCTGATCCTGATCTATGTCATCTGCAAAAGCTAGCCAAGGCAACATTGGCAGTGAAAGATTAAACAGGATGTTAATACACAATATAAATACCACTGTTTTATCTGGAACCTCAATTCCTTTCTTTTTCTCCTCAAATCTTTTTAATGCATCCTCACGAAATTTGATGATCATCACTTTCTGTCTAACAATCCTGTCAGCAATCTTTTTCTGTTCAGACAATTCATTTTCAAGTTGCTGTAACAAGATTAAAAAAAATCTCTTTCAATTTCCCCTTCTAAAGTTTCCAGTAAAGTTTATCAGGGAGGTTTAGCTTCAAACAAAAATGATCTAGGACCATATTCAACAGCAATTCATCAAACTTTGGTATTGCCAGCTTAACCTTTTACCACATAATATTAAGTTTTCATGGTCCTGAGGAAGAAACCTTTTGAAAACATTGTGGAAAAAAAGGAAGATACTGGTAACCAGCACTTCCTCCTTTATCCACAATTTTTCCTACCTTAGATTACATCACCTATGCCACATTTAAATTGTGCCATGCAATTCTTTAAATCTGAGCAGCGGTAAAGAGTTAAAAAGCTTAGTACCCCTCTAAAAATCCAGTCATCTCTGTAAATATTATTCAGGGTACAATGTAGCTATTTTCAATCTATAATTTGTTCATTTGGTTTTTGGCATTTAAACATTTTGGAAAAAGGGGTAAATCCCTGTAAAGTTAGGAGTATTTTCTCTTGATTCTACAATGATTTCTACCCTTTCAAGGATAAACCCTATCATATGAGCAACCTTTTATTTGCTGTCCATGAATGCTTTAAATTTGAAAAAGTCAAATATCTTAGATCTGATAGAGAGTTAAAAGTAACTGATAAACTCAAGCCAAAAGACAGTAAGAGTATTAGAAAATACCATCTTATCCATTTCTGCTTTTTGATAGAAGGTCATGGCCTGCAGGAACATTTTCTTGAGCACTGGAGTGGGCTCAACAGGGACTTGGGGCGCTGAAATCCAGATAATAAAACTAACTATTGTTACCTGTTTCATTAATTCCTTTACACAAAAAATCCCATGTTCTCTAGAATATAGGTAATAGGCTTTGAAACCATGGTGGAAAAGGGGAAAATGCTGGTATCAGCATTTTCTCTATTTCCCAACATGCTTTCTACATTTTCAAAAACAAATCCTATCATTTGAGCCCTATTCAATTTGTCTTCTGCAATTGATTTCAATATGGACAAGTCTCAAATTTTGTCTTCTGGTACTGTATAAATACAACAAACATAATCGGAACAGGAACAATTACTTGCAACAAGAGATTTGCCCTACAATATTTGTAGCTTATTTATATTGTTTTCGCTACACAATTCAGGATAAACCTATATTAAAATCCAAGTGTGCACAACCACACACATTTACAACAGAAGCCAGTATGAATGAAAATAGCAGCACATTTCCTTGTCACAATTCAATGAATTGTCCAGTGTAAGCATGTCTTCCATTCAGTAAGTCCATTCATTACTTTCATTATGAAGGCAATGTACTGTGCCTTAACATTCTTAGTATTATTCTTGAGAACTTTCTAGATTTGAAAACAACACAATTTCTGACAGGCTAAACTGGGTTAGGCCGATCAGACATTGTGTTACTTTCAAGTTTAGAAAATTCTTGAGAATAAGACTAAGAATGTTCTTTACTCTTTACCACACAATCCCGAGTTTAAATGACCCTGGAAAAGAAGGCTTATGAAAACAGTGGGAAAAGGAGAAAATGCTGGTAACCAGCATTATCTCTTTTTCCCACAATGTTTTCTAGCTTATTAAAGGCACAAATCATCATTTGCACTTCATTTAATTTGTCACCTTCAAATGCTTTCAATATGGTCCAGTCCAAAATTTTGTCATTTGGTAAAGAGTTAAGAATGGCTGATACAGACCCTGGACAGCTTTGGACTGATTCTTCACTGCATAGGATAATGTAGGACCCTTTGCTTACTATGCCCATGACAGGTTGGCAAAATATTGAAGGAATATGCTTATTATTTTGCCTTACTTCTACATACAATCTGTGAGTATTAGGCCAAGTGTATGATCAATGTTTATTTGTATGAATGATAGGTATAAAGAGCCAGAGACCTATATGTACATCAATAAAAGGTTCCGAGTTCTAAGTAAACACTAAACAGAAATATATATTATAGTGTAACATTGATAGTAACAAAGCCACTGTGAAGACTGATTAAATTGAAGTATGCAATAACTCAAATCGAAACTGCAAAACAACGTGAAAGACAAACAAATATGTGCCAGTATACATGAATAATGTTTCCATTTCTGAATCTGACAAAAATAAACGAGCCATGCTCTGTGCATGACCTAATGCATCTGCGGAAAGCATCGACCCAGGTCAGTCTGGGTCCATGCAGGCTGACCTGGGCCAATCCTTTTCACTATTGGTCAATTTTCTTTATGTCCAAGGACCATTCCACCTCATGATCAAGTTGGTTGTTAAAAACCGGCTATTTTTGATCCATAATAATGTGATGGCTTGCTTGGTATTATGCATTAGGGAGATGCATTTAGCTCCCTTTTGCCACAGCATGGCTCAAAAATAATGTCACTTATTCAAGATAAACTCAACCATTGCCAAATATTTAAACTTAAGTTCTTTTGGCAGCTGAAGACACAGTCCACTGATACTCAGAATAATTACTATCTTATAAAATAAACAAGCGAAAGGTATACATCCAAGATCAGACTGCACATTCTGATTTATGTTCTCTACAAAAGCCCCTGGTTTTGCCTACGGAGCTGAAAAAGCTAAAGGATTTCAAGTATTCTCAACCCATAATAAACTTTTTTTGTCAGCTATTTGAGCCATGCTCTGGCAAGGGTGGGGGCGGAGGCTTAATGCATCTCCGTAATGCATGATACCAAGCAAGTCATCACATGATCATGGACCCATAAAGTCCATTTTGTCTTTTGTCTAACAACCGACTGATTTGGGAGGTAGACTACTCATTTGACATGCAGAAAATAGAGCAATAGTGAAAAGTTTCGGCCCAGGTCAGCCTGCACGGACTGCGCAGGCTGACCTGGGTCGATTCTTTTCGCAAATGCATTAAACCCTCTTTTCACAGAGCAATGCTCATTTATCATACCCACCTAATGCAGGTTCCTGTGGTAGAAGTGTCCCAGATTTATATTGTGTTAATTCTTCTTTTAGCTTTTTTATTTCTAGCTGCAGTTGCTGAATATTTACCTCTGCATTTTCATTCAAAACAGCCTGCAAATAGACAGGAAATAAAAAGACTTGGCAGGGAATAAAACACAGCAAAAGTTGAGCTTACTGACATAAACATACAAAGGGATTTCTCACGATACATGTACTTTGGTTTATTCACTAACAAACTTCGTAATTGCATTTATAAGACAAAAACATTCATTATCAAATAACTATTTCAGCTAGTGAGAGCAAACTCAGCCAATGTAAGAAAAGTTTGGCAAATATGAGACAAAACTCTGCCAATATGACTTGGCCAATATCAAATCCAAAATGGATGACACTGTTATTTAATAAAATTTTCATTTATCAATCCTTCATCTCAGGTCCTTGATCTGTGATATTTATCCTTGGTCTTTGGCCTTGGGCAAGCTGAAGCCAAAGACCTCAGACCTGTAATTTAGGCAATACCAAAATACTTGATTAACAAATTCCTTTGATATGAGAAGATAAATCTTCTAATACATAAATATAACAACTGATACATGATCAAACTCATATTAAACTAGAACTATCCCTCCCAACAAATCCTTCCTACTTGTTGCCCTAAAACTAGATCAGTAAAAAATTAAAAGGGCCATAACTTGTTCTGGTGGACCAATCTTCAAGAAAATTACAGGCACACGATTTCTAACAGTAGGAATAATTCCTTTGAAATTGCAGACCACTGGGTTGAAAAATGTAGAAGGAGAAGAGAGCACAAAATTGTGTGTATGGGCAAACTGAGAGACTGAAGAGCAGACAGACATCTCGATTTCAGTATACGCTACAACTTCTAAGTGGAGCAATAAATTGGATTGTATTGGAGTTTAACGCCATTTTAACAGATCAGGTCATATCATGGCAGTCAGTGATGCACCTATGTGATACACTGGCTTTCTCACACCAGTACTGACACAACTTTCTTTCCAAAGCCACTGACTACTGGTACTTTTCTTACATGCATCAGAGGTGAGAGCCCAAAAATTGCCAGAAAGAAAGTTTGCCTCCACCAGTCATCAAACTCACAACCACCAGGTCACAAGTCAGATATGCTAACCACTGAGCTATCCAGGCAGGCTAGTGGAGCAATATAAAGAAAAAGTGGCAACTAGTACTCTGTAAGTAATCGGTAACTATCAATCTGTAAAACTTATATACATGTATTTACCATAAGCTTACCTTATTCTTAATCATTTTAGCCCTCTTGGCAAACTGGAGAGTAGACAAAGTCTCTGCATAAAATCTGTAAGAGTATTTCACATCAATGAACAAATTAACTCACTTGCTATCATTTCTCTTTCTCTAACCCTTTCCCAAATGACAAAATCTTGGTCCAAACTCAAAGTAATTGCAGACAACAAATTTGAAAATTGAAAGCACTTGCAGATGACAGTTTAAATGTGGCTCAAATGATCGAAATTGTCTTTGATAGGGTAAAAAACATTGTGGGAAAAGGAGAAAATGCTGGCTACCAGCATTTTCTCCTTTTCAAACAATGTTTTCAAATCCTGTCTTCTTCAGGGACATTAAAACTCAGGATTGTGTGGTAAAGGGTTAACAGAATGTATTCAACACAGTATCTATGTGAATATTAAATGACTTGTTCAATTTGCTTTTTCCTTTTAGAGTAGTTTATATGCTTGAATTGATGTTCATTAAGCCTTTCAGCACCATTAGAAAAAATATTGGATTTTGTGGATAGCATAGATCAAGATCAGGGAGCAAAAAATGTGCAGTCTGATCTTGGATGTACATTATCGGCTTCTTTAGACATGGCTGTTGGATAAATTTCTTTCTTTCTGTACCCTATCAAGAGAGGTTAAGTTTACATATTGGGCACTGAAAGAGTTAATTCTTTATCACACAATCCAAAATTTAAATGTCTCTGAGGAAAGAGGCTTTAAAACCTTCATGGAAAAAGGAGAAATGCTGCTGGTTTAAAGCATTTTCTCCTTTTACCACAATGTTTTCTACCTTTACAAAACAAACTACAACATTTGATCCACCTTGCATTTGACATCTTCAAATGTGTTCAACATGGACAATTCTAAAAGTTTGGCGTGTGGTAGAGGGTTAAGAACACTTATAACTACGATGTTCTTTTAATTCAGATCTATGAGCTATGATCTGGCAAAAGGGGGCTTAATGCATCTCCATGATCCATGATACCAAGCAAGTCATCATATAATTGTCAAACCGTAAAAATCCATTTTCTCTGACAACCTACCGAATCTTGAGGAAGAATGGTCCTTTGACATGCACAAAATTGACCAAAAGCAAAAAGTTTTAGCCCAGGTCAGCCTGCGCGGACTGCATAGGCTGACCTAGGTCAATACTTTTAGCAGATTCATTAATTTTTCACAGAGCATGGCTCATATTCATTTAAGGTTTTTAAAGGTAAGGGAATATAGAAAAAAATGTGAGCAATGGAGAATGTAGTGACAGTGAAAAGACAGCCATTATTTCCCTGCTAATGTTCTATGAAATGTCTGTACTTACTTGTGCCCTGAATGCACACAGGCTATCAGACTGGTTTTGGAGTTCCCACCTAAAGATGCCTGCAGAACAGAATGACACAAATATCAACAGATTCCTTCAATGTCATTATAGTCCCCAAATTAGTTTCTTTTTAAGCTCTTTCCCTGGAAGCCATCAATTCTGTATAGCAACTGTTATTTGTACATTTCACACACTATCACAATGAAAAATAGCTGAACATGTTTAACCCTTCAAAAGTGACAAATTTATGACTATTGAAAATTTAAAAGCAGTTGAATAAGACAATTTTAAATTGATTAAAATCAGCTTGTTCTTTGATAGGGTGGAAACATTTAGGGGAAAAAAAATAAACATTTCTGGAAACAGGGATGCCCTTTTGATAGTTGACAGCTAGACCAAGTGTGAAGTAAATATCTTCAGCAGTCATAGAGATGTAAGAAAATGCTGAAATTTACACATGATGATGATAACCTTACAGACAACAGGGCTATGAAAATAACACAATGGTGTACTGTTTATTTTTTTCAAAACTCCAGAGCTGAAAATGTACACAAATTTACCCTGAGGAGAAAAGTCAGTTTTGAATCTCTGTATGGAATGTGACGTTCTTTTCCATGTGCAGCACTCACAAGACACATTATTACATTGCCCAAATTGGACAAAGACTTATTGATAGATCCTGCCTCCTGAAAAAAGAAACAATCACATACAGAAGCTCAGTGCTCAAGAAATATGAAATAGACCTATGGCTTAACCCTTTTCCAGTCGTGAAAAGATTAGACAAAATTGGAAGCATTTGCAAATGATAATCTAAATGTAGACCAAAGGAAAGGCAGAAAAACATTGTGGGAAAAGAGAAAAAAATGCTGCTGGAAAGCATTGTCTCCTTCTCCGCATTGTTTTCAAAAGGCCTTTTCCTCAAGGTCGTTAAACCATGGGATTTTGTGTGGTAAAAGCTCAACTCTCAATAAAAAATATAAAAACTTGACCTCTTTCAGGAGCTCAAGGTACATTGCCCTGAACCTTTATTGGCTTGACTAATTGGCTCGGGTAGCTCGGTGATTAGCATATCTGACCTGTGACCTGGTGGTTGCGAGTTTGATACCCGGCTGAGGCAAACTTTCTTTCCGGCGATATTTTGCCTCTTACCTCTGATGCATGTGAGAAAAGTAGTTAGTGGCTTTGGAAAGAAAGATGTGTCAGTACTGGTGTGAGAAAGCCAGGAAACACATGGGTGCGTCACTGACCGCCATATGACCTGAGCTGTTAAAATGACGTTAAACTCCAATACAAACCAAACCAAACAAAGACTAATTAAGCAGACCATATAGGTCTAAAAACAAACTGTATGTTCTGTACAGTCTAAGCCGATTCTGTATCATCCATATAAGCCTGTATAGCACTGAAAGGGTTTACTATAACTCAACTCTTTATCAGATGACAAACTTTCAGAATTGTCACGAGTGAAAGCATTTGGAGTCAGCAAATTAAATGTGGCTCAAATGATGAGTTTTATCAGTGAAAGGGAATAAAGCCTTGTGAGAAAAGAAGAAATACTTTCTGGAAAAAAATGAAAATGCTGGTTACCAGCATTTTCTCCTTTTCCCATAACATTTTCAAAAGCCTGTTTTGTCAGTTAACACAGAGAATTGTCTGGTGAAGGGTTAACGATGAAAAGGTAGGAATAAGACAATTCAGATATCATTACATAATAGTAAATGACCTCCAGAAGCTATCATGGATTAAATGTTCATAATCTTACTAGTCTCTTATTGGCAAGTCCTTGAAAAAGTGCAGCAGCAGTTCTGATTATTCACAAAAACAGTCTCAAATGCAGCTGTATATATGATTGGTAAGTAAATGAAATGGATATCTAAACTTCAGAAAGGTAATGTTCTTGTTTTTCCGCAATTTAAAGGCTTGGTTGACAAAAATATCTCAAAACGTATAGATCAAAGATTTGGATGTAGATCACTCTATCTTAGTAAATTGACAAAGGCCATGAAAGCACCTTATGTTGTGCACAACACTTCAAAGATTAACTGATGCCAACAGTTATTCTCATCTGGTACAGAAATTGTGCATACCTTGAGTCTCAGTCCAGTTGCATTTGTGTTTTTCTGGCTCTCACTGCCAGCTAAATCTACAAGATTTAACTGTGATGTTCTAATATGTTCTGAACCACCCTTCTTCTCCTACAATTATACAAAAATAAACCACATATCCGACTTCTAAAACAGACCTACACAATCAACTCCTAGATGTGCTAATTAACCTTTTACCACACATTCACACTTTTAATGACTCTGAGAAAAAGACTCTTTGAAAACATTGTAGGAAAAGGAGAAAATATCTTCTACCCTTCCCTATACAAATTTCAATTTTTGAGTCACATTTATTTTGTCGTCTGCAAATGCTTTCAATTTGGGTCAGTCTAGAATTCTGCTGTCTACTAAACAGTTAAAAAAGTAATTCAATTGGACCATATGGGTGACATAACCTCCAAAATAAGCCTTGTAAACCTCCTTAACTCTTTACCAAACAACATTTTAGACCAGTCCAAATTGAAAGCTTTTGCAGATGACAAAATAAATGTGAATAAAAAATTGACATTTGTTTTTGGAAGAGTAGAAAACATTGTGGAAAAAGAAGAAAGTGCTCATTACAAGCATTTTCTACCTTTTCCCACAATGTTTTCAAAAGACTTCTTCCTCAGGGTCGTTAAAAGTTGGGATTGTGTGGTAAAGGGTTAACAAACCGATAGCCACATACTTAGATGGCCACACTTGATTCCTCAATTAAAGTCTGAGATTGTATAACAAATTTCTTAAATAAACACCTTACAAAAAAAGTATTGCCCGAGATAAGATTTCTGATGTACCAAAGACAAAAAGCTCACTCTGGAATGAACCCTGTATTACATATGTGTAATAATTATCATGATTTGAAGATTTAACGTCCTACTTGATGACAGAGTTTTGGACATGCACTGAATCAACGGCACTTACATAAAACAAATTCAATGTGGCCCCCATAATAATGATGGAACTTTTCATTGAAAGGAAGGGAAAAAAGAAATTTGTAAAACTTGAAAATGTTGCATTTTCTGCTTTTTCCCACAATGTTTCAAAAGCTTTCATACTCATGGTTGTTAAACACTAATGCATTTGGTAAATGGATACACAAACCTTTGACTCCACCATCAAAGTGAAGACAGCATGTGATCTGGAACTCTCTCTGTTCATGGATGTTGATGCAACTCTTCTGTTCATCCAACTTGAGTTGAGGAGCTACATGTATGTAAAGAAATTTGAGCCATGCTCTGGTAAAAGGGGGGCTTAATGCATGTCCATAATGCATGATACCAAGCAAGTTATCACATAATTATGGATCCATAAAATCCTTTTATGTAAAAAAAAAAAAAAACAACAAAAAAAAAAAAAAAAAAAAAAAAAAAAAAAAAAAAATCATGAGGTACACTGGTCCTTTGACATGCAGAAAATTGACCAATGGCAAAAAAGTTTCGACCCAGGTGGCAGGCTGCCCTGGGCCAATACCTTTTGCAGATGCATTCAGACTTTTTTTGGCGAAGCATTAAGCCCCCTTTTTACAGAGCATGATGTACTCCTAAAATGGTTCTTACAACATTTAAACAGAGAATTTCAAGGGTTTGTGAAGGCTTTAGCAATCAAATTTAGGCTAGAAAAAAAGGGCTAAACAGAGCTGATTTTATAATTGAAGTTTTTATTCAAAATCAACTACAAAGAAAATTTTCCAAAAATCAGAAGGCCACTCATTGAAGGCATGACTACAACGATATCGAAACCTTTGAATGATTGTATGGTGTTTAACGCTGTTTTCAACATTATTTCAGTTATATCGCGGCGGCCAGTGCACCTATCCATGCTTTCCTGGAGTTTCTTTAACCAGTACTCCGTCGAAACCTTTAACAAATAATCCTGTGTTTTATTGACCCAAGGAAGATAGCTTTTGAAAACATTGTTGAAAAAGGAGAAAATGCTGGAAACCAGCATTTTCTCCTTTCTCAATAATGTTTTCAACCCTCACAGACATGTTCAATCATTTGAGACACATTTGCAATCTGCATGTGTCTTGAATCATGCTGTTTGGCAAAGGTGCATGATACAAATGTGGATGACCATTATTTGATTGTGAGGCAGATACAGGTGCAAGGCAGATCTGCTCTATTTTAATAAAAGAATCAGCACAACTCAAAGATCAAAAGTGCTTTTTCGCCCTCCACCATTCTATTTCTGGGTTCTTAAACTTAAATTAGTGTAACAATAGTTCTGTGTTATTAACAAACAAGAGTAAGATCATCAAACAAGAAATTATGTCAGTCTAACGGTATGTTGCTTTGTAGGTTAAAAACCAATTAAAAAAGCCAAAAATACTAGCTTTGGAGCATTATACCTGATATGCCTCACTGGCATCCACCACTATTTGTTCTGATAATCCAGATACATAGACTCCAGCCTTCAAATTTTCTCTCAGATGTAAGACCTGCGGGCTGGGCTCCAGCAAGTCAAAAATCTGTTCATTGTATATCTCAAGAAAGGAGCACTTACACAAAAACTGTTTATTTTCTCCATGCTGAAAGAAAAAGTTAAAGTATAGGTTTTTAACATAAACTGCAGCTATTTAATGAAAATAAAGCTGAACCTAAATAATTCATTTTCAAATTTGACCCAGAAATTTGTCCAAATCATTAATCGACACAATTTAAGTCAAAACTTTGACATGGATTAAAAAGAGAAGCACATGTCATTTCAAGGTCACTAGTCTTCCAACAAATTTGAAGTATATTCCTTTCTAGAAATACAGTAAAATAAGAGATTGCTTGTATAATCATCAGAACTGTTGCCATTTTTTGTAGAACAGAACAAAACAGACATTTTATTCAGACGTATACATAGTACATTGTCTTGTCAGAATGTAAGTTTTTCAATGAATGATGCCACATATGTATATACATATCAAAAGTGAAGTAACCAAACTGTAGAAAAAAAAAAGAGTTAACCTATAGTTACTGATCAGAAGCAGAAATAATAAGAATTACATAAAAAACCTAGTCAACAAGAAACAATATGTATGAAGAGAAACAATATAATATAAAGAGGGAGAGATGACCAAATAGTCAAACCATGAAGAAAAAGAGACAAGGTAATTCTTCAAGTCCCCTTGTTGCGAAACGCGCCTGAATGCACTCTTGTAGTATGGTGGTCAGTGTAAGACAAGATCAGGCCGCACTCAAAGTTTGGTCCGATCACAGGTCCACACTTTCCTATACTTTGGGTGCTGAGAGTGTAGGCCAAGGTCAGGCCGAACTCAAAGTTCAGTCTGATCACAGGTCTGCACCTTCGAATATATTGGGGTTTTAAAAGTGAAAGTATTCTTAAAGTATTCTTAAGTATTCTTCTTTTGTCCAAGATCTATATGTATCAAATCTATGAAATTGCTTTGAGTGTTAATCTTCAATCTTTGGTCTTACTAGATGTTGTCAAGCTGTTCTTGGCAAATCTGCTTTAACTGTCGCTACATAAATAATGAGTGAAGTCAATTTTGCAGGAATCATTCCAAAATGTTTAGCATACAAATTCAAGGAAAGTATATTTTTTCCATTCACACATTCCACCTTTATGTCACTTGCACAGTTTTTGGTGTCACAGAATCTAAAATATCTGTCTGTAGTAATGAGAGTAATGGGTCAAATCAAAATGCCTAACAATCTCATGTGAAATATGAAACAGGCTAGCAGTAAACATAACATCCTACATACCAGCTCCTTCTCTCTCCTAATCAAAGAAAACAGGTATTCAAAACTTCGAGGAATAACGCCTCTCAACTCATCCTGAAAGTTATCTGTATCTTCTGAAGGCCCTACAACACAACAAGATGGCAGTCTGAAGGACGGATATATCCCCCCATTGCAGAATGGCCTTGAGAAAGGATATAGAGCAAAGATGAAATCAAATGTTCCAACTATTGACTTTCAACTGTAACCTTCACCTTCAGTCTACTTGGTTAAAACATAAGATTTGCATACAGCATGTCTAACTCGGGTAAAACATTTGAATAAAGATCAATGAAAATCCTTCTATGGAAAAATGCGACATTGAGTGGTCAGGTATTCAAGGGTGTAAACTCAAGACCTTCAACGTGATCTTGACCTTGAGCCGGAATGTTAAAATTATGGGTTCTGCACATCATCTTGCCAAGGCCAAAATTAGATCAAACATGTTGTGGAATCATTTGATGGGTAAAGGAGATATGGAGCCACATGAAATTCAAGGCACAATTCAATCCAAAATGAAGTGGACAACAAAGTTTTAGGAACAGACAGACACAGGCCAGTTACTTAACCCTTTCCCAAACGACAAATTTTGGACTGGTCCAAATTGAAAGAGTTTGCAGACAACAATTTTAAATTTGATGAAAATGGCTGAAAGGTCTCAAAAAGGGTAGAAAACACTGTGGGAAAAGGAGAAATTGCTCATTACGAGCAATTTCTCCTTTTCCCACAGTGTTTTCAAAAGACTTGAACTGCAGACACGTGAAAACCAGGGCTTGTTTGGGAAAGGGTTAAGTCTTTACCGCACAAGAAAAATCTAGACTTGTGCAAATTGAAAGCATCTGCAGTTGACATTTTAAATGTGGCTTAAATAAGGAAATTTGCTTTTGATGGGGTATAAACATTGTGGGAAAGGGAAAAACTGCTGGTTACCATCATTTTCTTTTTCTTCCACAATGTTTTCAAGAGGTTTTTTCTTCAGGGTTGTTAAAACTTGTGATTGTGTGGTAAAGGGTTAATGCCCATCTTCTAGAAACCAATTAGGGAGCTAGCTTACAGCTTTAGGCTAAACATTTAATTCCAATATTTTATGAATTAAATTACTTTGGAAGAGAGGTACAGATTGAAATCAAATGTGAAAGATTCGTCCTTAATCGTAACATTTGCTCTGTAATTTCTCGATCTTTCAAAATTGAAAACATGTTCAAAATGGTAAAATAATGAGGAAGTATATGAAAAAACTGTTCTCCATTGGTACATGCGTACCATCTCAGATTGTCAATACAACTTGCTTCTTTAATCCTTTACCATACAGTCCCGTGTTGTAACGACCCTGATATAGAAGGCTTTTAAAAACATTGTGGGAAAAGGAGATAATGCAGGTAACCAGCATTTTCTTCTTTTTGCACAATGTTTACTACCCTATCAAAGACAAAAATCATCATTTGAATGAGTTTTATTTTTTTTATCTGCAAATTTATGCTTTGAATTTGGTCGAGTCCAAAGTTTTGTCGTTTGGTAAAGATTTGTTTGTATTTGGAGTTTTAATGCCATTTTAACAGCTTAGGTCATATCATGGTGTTCAGTGACACACCCATATGTTTCCTGGCTTTCTCACACCAGTATTGACATAACTTTCTTTCCAAAGCCACTGACTACTTTTCTCACATGCATAAGAGGTGAGAGGCAAAACAATTGCCAGAAAGAAGTTTGCCTCAACCAGGTATCAAACTCGCAACCACCAGGTCACAGGTCAGATATGCTAACCACTGAGCTACCTGGGTGGGCGTTTGGTAAAGAGTTAACTAGTCGGTCTGGAAGGATTTAGCATATCATTTCTTAAAAATACAAAAATGAAAATATCTTACCCAACATTGTAAAGGTTTTACCAGATCCTGTCTGGCCACTGTAACAATTATAAAGAAAAAGGTTATTTTATACAATAAAACAATATCATATTAATGTAACTGGTATCAAAGTATTACAGTGCAAGTGGTATGTAGTATATTCTAAGAAAAAAGAAAAAATAATAAAAGAAGCTAAATGAGCACCTAAGATGACCAAAATTTTTTTTCTATGGCTAACTGGATCAAACCTGAAACAACCAATTAAGCAAGAAATTGTTACAAAAGCTGTTAGCCTAAGCCTTCAATATAAATGCTTTAGCAAGAAAATATCACAGAAAGTCAGCCTAGACTGTAGAATAGACATTCTCATTTTTTATAAATTGATTTTGTTAATTATGGGACTCCCAGATCATATGCTAGAATCCAAAAAACATGACAGTTGAATCCCATGGACCAGTGAAAGTAAATGACTGGTAAATCCTACATTTAGCCTATGTTTTAAAAAGTATGGGGGGGATGAAAAACATCCTGAGGGTTAAGCAATGTAGAGGCTAAATGCTACTCCAATTTTTTTTCAGAGAGCATGATAGTGTTCCGAAAAATCTAAAGTAAACTTGAAATACTCACTATGCAAAGATAGTACCATTGTAGCCAGCAATACAGTTTTCAATCACTTTCTTTCCAAGTGTATTAAATATAGTCTCCTACAAAAGAAACAAGAGCACCACATGCAGGTACCAATGCCTGGCTGCAGTTTCCTTTTTCAGTGAAAATTCTAAGTCGAAGAATGCGCACAAAATATTCTGATGGTTACTGGCCCCTGTTGTATGGGTTTTCCTTTTGATCGTTAATAACAGAGTGAACAACTAATCGGATTTTGGCATAAATATCTTTAGTAATAGAGATATCATGAAATGATAAAAGTTTTTGCATGACAAAGCAGACGCAGCCGATGCCATCACAATAACTCAATGTTTTCTTCCAAAACAGCAAAGCTAACAAGCAACAAAAACAAGGAAAAAATTCTCAGACGAAGCAGACATGTTCTATTCTAGACTGAATCCTTTACCAGACAGCAAAATATCATAACGTTTGTTATCTGCACATGCCTTAAATTTGGATCAGTCTTAAATTTTATCAGGTAAAAAGGTTAAATCCATTTATACATCAAGTAAAACTGTTTATTTCATTTTTAAGAAAAGTCAAATTAGTTGATGTTAATTATTTACATCCAAACCATTACATTTATCAGTGCATGCAAAAGCATCAACTAGGCATTTGAAGTCTTGGACCAAATTTCAGAAAAAAAAAAAAAAAAAAACCTGTCTGGCATCAACATCAGCTACATAGTCAAAGCTGAACACTCGTGGTGTTTGCCCTTGTTTTAACACAATCTGTGTCTCTGATTGGTTCACTTCGACCACTCTACTGTAGGAAGGCTCTTCATCACTTGGTGGGCGGATTCTCACAAATACCTGAATGTTACTTTCACTGAAATTCACATTGAAATTAGATCTAAGTCAAAGAATTTTCTCTTCCCCAGATCTTTTTAACCATGCATTTGCAGACAAGTTCAATGTCGCTCAAACAATGGGAGCTGTATTTGAAAAAGTAGAAAACAAGTATGCCAGAAAGGGAGAAACATGCAAGTTATTTGTGCCATCATTTTCTCCTTTCCCACAATGTTTTCTAGCCTTTCAAAGCCACATTCCATTATTTTAGCCACATTGAATTTGTCACCTTAAAATGCTCTGAATATGGATATGTCTGAATTTTTGTTGTTTGGATATGAGTGCATGCAGGGATTCTGGAATGCATGTGAAAATATTGAGTCAATAGGACGAAATGGTCATTTCAAGGCTTGAAGCAATTTCTCCAAGTGCCACAATGTTTTCAAATGTGATCTGCTGCATGACAAAAATATATTTGCTGGTAAATATGTGTTTACCAGGTAAATTAGTAGTATTTAACTTTTTACCACACAATCCCCAATTTTGATGACCTTGAGAAAGAGGCCGATGAAAACATTGTGGGAAAAGAAAATGCTGGTAACCAGCATTTTCTCCTAATCCCACAATGTTTTCTACCCTTCCACTGACAAACCTGATCATTTGAGCCACATCTGATATGTCTTCTTCAAGTGCTTTCAATTTTGACCAGTCTAAAATTATGTCGTTTGGTAGAGAGCCAAAGGGCCAATTATCTCCAATTCAAATTCTGGACTTCTGAAAATTGCCTCACAACACCAATATACTAGATGCATATACATGTAAAAGAACAAAAAAATACTAACAGTTAATGTATAAACTAAAACGTTGCCTGGGGCAACATATACTGAGCTCCCCATATTGGAGTTAGTAAAGAACCTCATAAGCTGCACTTAGAAAAAAAGTAACCAATTATTCAATGCACATCTGTCTTACTTCAGATCCTTTTTTTTTTTCAAATTTGTATGAGAATAGGAGCATTCCCTATTTATGAACAAGTAGAAGCTTAATTTATAAACTTCCAGTATGACCTTGACCTTGAAACTACTAAAGTGAATAATTCAGAGATACACCTACTACTCATTAAGTGTAAAAGTTGTCATAAATACTATCATTTGACCATCAAGTGTGAACTTGACCTTGGACCTATGTAACAAATTTTTGAAAAGGCACATCTACTCATGAAGGTGATTAATTGTGCCAAATTATTTTGAAATCTATCGAAAATGTAGAATTTATGGCTCTGACATGTCCTATCAAAGACAATTTTATCATTTGACCTTTCAGTGTGACCTTGACTCTGAACCTACCTGAACAAATCATACAAACATCACTTCTTCTGATTAAAGAGAACACTTGCCTTGTGTAAAATTATTGTGAAATCCATCCATAAATGTAGAAGTTGTAGCTTGAACAAACTCTATGTATGATAATTTTATCAGTAAGACCTTGACTTGGACCTACCCGAACAAATGTTTCAAATGGCACTTCTATTCATGATTGAAGGAGAACAATTGTGCCAAATTATTTTGAAATCCGTCCATAAATGTAGAAGTTCTGGTCTGGACAAGCTCTATGTATGACAATTTTGTCATTTGACCTTCAAGAGTGACCTTGACCTTGGACCTACCTGAACAAATGATTCAAATGGCACTTCTACTCATGAAAGAAAACAATTGTGCCAAATTTTTTTAAATCCATTCATAAATGTAGAAGTTCTAGCCTGGACAAATCTGAACAAACAGATGGATGCAAACACCCACAGACACACACACACCGAAGCGACATTGTGACAACTTTGAACTATGTCTCGCTTAAAACAAGCACTCCTCGACAATAAAACCATCTTGAAAGCTACACAGGTTAACTGTGTACATGTATTTAAAGTTCATACAGTAAATAATGTACTACAATCTATGAATAAAGTGCATATAACACATTTCGGGTGCAGGACAAGCAGAGCTCTGTCTTGCTGCAGCATGGCAGTTGCCTTATGACTGATGCTTGAAGCAATGAGTTTAACATGCTGGCAAGGTGACACAAATGTCAATAGTTACAAATGTTTCATCAATATGTTGCATGGAAAATGGATAGACACATACATGGAAATGAATTTAAAACTTTTGCTACATGTTAACCGTTCACTAAATGATAGACTTTTGAACTTTGCGATACTCAAAGCATTTGCAGATGACAAATTAAATTGTTTTTTACAATTTAAATGAGAAAACATGGTGGGAAAAAGAGAAAATGCTGGTGATCAGTATTTTGTCCTTTTCTCACAATGTTTTCAAAATGCCTCTTTTTCAGGGTCTTTAAATTTCAGAATTATGTGGTAAAGGGTGAGGTCAAGTTTGACCTTATTTTTCTCCCAAACAATCCCTTGTTTTCAGAGTCCTAAAGATGACAGTTTTTTCAAACATTGTGGGAAAAGAAGCAATTTTTTTCAAGAAACCAGCATTTTCTCCTATTCTGCCATTCTCTCACATCCTTTGTAGGGAAAGGAGCACTTTCTCCTATTCTCATAATTCTGCCAAATATTCACTTCATTTCAAAAGAAAATCCTTTCATTCAAGCCCCCCTCCCAATTTGTTTTCTGTCATTCCTTTCAATTTGGACTAGTTTAAAACTTTGTCTGCTGTTCAGTTCATGAGTTCATGACATACAGGCATAAACATTATAATAAGCAATGCTCTGTGACAAGAGATTTTCAGTGCATTTGCAAAATGTATCTACCCAAGTCAGCCTGCTGAGTCTATGTCATGGTTCATTTGATTGCAAGGCAAAATAGATTTGATGGATCTACAATTATGTGATGATCATGACTTGCTTGTTATCATGCATCACAAGAGATACATTAAGCCCCCTTTTGCTCGAACATGGCTCAAAAGTATTATTCTGTTCTTACCTCACTTCTCCCATCCCTGCTTCTGCAAATACACACAAAAAACACATGCTTACTACAAAATTCAAACCTCATATTAAGATCACTGCAACTCTGTAAAATACATGTAAGCCTATTTCATTAACTGAGTGCTCTATGGGTAAAGAATTATATTTTCTTTTTTCAAATTATTTTTTGTGCAGGGTTGCTATGCAACTTTATCTGGTATGTCTATAAAATGCATTTATGTAGACCTTGTATTCACCATGAGATGTGTTCATGAGAAATAAGCCAATGCAATGGACAAGTTTTGAATAGCATCTCCAAAAGATAACGAGTCAGATTTTAGTTGGCTAGCCATGCCAGCTGAACCTTCACCCTCAAGCAGAGCTCCAAACAGAGGGAGTGATTTAAATTTCATACTTGAAAATATTAATTATTCTCCACTAAACTCTATGTTATGGGCACTGGTAAGAATCATCTCGTCAAGACGGTTGTAATGAATACCCACAACATAAGGTTTGGAAGAGAATATTAATAATGGATTTAGAATACCATCACTCCCTCTTATCTGGAGCTCTGCCCTCATGTGGGCAGAGATATGCGGCTTATAGACAAGTCTCATTCCCTACTACTTGAGCTATTCTGGCTGACCAGGTGATACATCAATAATAACATTGACTTAAACTAATCATAGTTCTCTCACAGAACTAAAGTATCTTTCCATGTTTTGGCAGACTTCAGCAATTTTTAGGTGTATTACTGTTGTTGGTTGCTTTTCAATGACCATGTTTATCAGCTCCTTGTGAACTATCTTTGCTAATTCAATAAGGGTCTGAGACCTACTGCTACTTTTTTCCAATTTTAGTACAGAAAAGAAATTTTTTCTCCTCTACGTTCATTGGTAAACCAAACTTAGAGAGGAGAAATAAATGGGGTCAACTTGTGCCCTAAATATGCAGAAAGTTGTCCTTCACATGGAGTTGTCTTTAACCCCTTAAAAAAATCTTAGCAACCCACAGAGACAAAGCCTTTAACAATGATGTGAGAAAAGGAGATAATGTTGATAACCAGCATGCTCTCCTATCCCCACAACGTCTTCTGTGCTTCCATCAGACAAATCCCATCATTTGGGCCACATTTCATTTGTAGTCTGCATCTGCTTTCAAATCGGAAAAGTCTATTTATGTGTCATCTGACCATTGTAATTGGCGTTGGGTAGACTCACGACCTGTTGCCCAGCTAGCTCAGTTGGTAGAGCTGTGGTACCAGTGTTACGGGGGTCATAGGTTCGAGTCCCACTTCAGGCACACTTTTCTCCTCTGATTGACTTCATTGGCGACAAAGTCAATTGGTGAGCGCAGGTATGCGGTACTGGCGGTCCGTGGGGACCAAAGGGGGAGTTGTTGACTCCCAAGAAATCAGGAGGGGAACGAGAGTTATAATCGGCGTTGGGTAGACTCAAGACCAGTTGCCCGGCTGGCTCAGTTGGTAGAGCTGCGGTACTAGAGTTCCGGGGTTCGTGGGTTTGAGTCCCACGTCTGGCACTCTTCTCCCCTGATTTACTTACAACTGAGCTAGCTGTGCAACTGGTTGTGAGTCTACCCAACGCCGATTACAACATTCCTCCCCCTCCTGATTTCTTGGGAGTCAACAACTCCCCCTCTGGTCCCCATGGACCCCCGGTGCTGCATACTCACGCTCACCAATTGACCTCGTCGCCAGTGAAGTAAATCAGAGGAGAAAAGTGTGCCCAATGTGGGACTCGAACCCAAGACCCCCGGAACACTAATACTACAGCTCTACCAACTGAGCTAGCCGTGCAACTGGTCGTGAGTCTACCCAATGCTGATTACAACACTCCTCCCCCTCCCGATTTCTCGGGAGTCAACAACACCCTCCGGTCCCCACGGACCACCTGTGCCACATACCCGCGCTCACCAATTGACCTCGTCGCCAATGAAGTAAATCAGGGGAGAAAAGTGTGCCATACGCAGGTCTCGAACCCACGACCCCCGGAACACTAGTACCGCAGCATTACCAACTGAGCTAGCCGGGCAACTGGCCGTGATTCTACCCAATGCCGACTACAACATGATTAAGATTTTAAGTAAGGAATTTAGGGAAGCGGTAGGGAGGGGCAATCATCTTAGGACGAGTTCTATTTAGGGCGAGATATCTTATACTAGAGGCGAGCTGTTATTGACACCTCGAACAATCTGACCCAGATTTTTTGCATGTTTCTTCGACTTGTTCTGCTTTAAGTTTTACTATTAGCCCTAACGATAGTTTATGATATACTAACCAATCATTTACATGCACTAGCTTTTAGATCTACGACATCGTTGGTCGCGAATTTCAAAATTCCCCCGCTTGTGTAGGTTTGCTTGTTTATATAAATTGTTGGGCAGTAATTTTGAAATCGGAAATATTGTGCAAACATTTGAAAACTAATTGAAAACCAATATATCCACACGCCTGAGATACGCTGAGCCAATGAATACCTACTTGGAATCTACTTTCTCGGGCCCGTAAATAAACCGCAGACAGCATTGCTACAAAAGCTAGCGCTCCATACTTACTTACTTATTTACTTACTAACTTACTTACTTACTTACTTACTGCACATCTCGGATCATCCTACCTGATCGATCTCTAGATAGGCTTATCTGGCAAATTACTGTACCTGTACACCATCGCATTTTCATTGGATGTAGTTGGTTCTAGCTGCACCAGTTTATAACTTATAGTTAATTATAATAGTAGATTTCCTGACCAGGCTCTATAGAGACCTCTTTGCTTGATCGTCCTCCTCCTCGTTATACTGTAGTTTCTTGTCACGATCCTTCCAGATATGCTTGTTTTGAAGTCGTACATCTATAATGTCCCGATCTGACCGATGCTTATTTAGCCTATTTTAAAAATGAATTTAACGATTGTGCTGACACTACACTCTCTGGCAATCCATTCCAGACATGAGCTGTTCTTATTGCGAAAGTGTTTTTCATGGTTTGTGACCTTGCTCTTTGAATATAAAGTTTCATGCTGTGACCCCTTTCACTTGCTGTAAATGCCATATTCTTCCATGAGCACACCAGAGATTTATGCAGTGGCTAGCATCCCTATCGTATTTACCAGCTAAAATTTTGTAAACTTCTATCATGTCGCCCGTTATCCTTCAATTTGCTAGTGTTGGAAGTCCTCTTTTCCTTAGTCTGTCTGAGTATGTTTTGGTAGTTGTCTAGTTGCCCTGAGTTGGACCAGGGGCCGTAAATTACACGTCTCTGTTCTCTGTTTCTGTTTATACGGGGCCCATACAGAGCTAAATTGGTCCCAGTTGTACATTATACATGTATCCCTATACACTTGCTGCATCAGGGGAGGTAATTAATCTAATACAGATCTTACAAAGTCTAGGTGTGTTCTAACTAAGGTTTTATACGGTGACACTAAGGTCTTACAATTCAAGTTTCTGAATGTGTGCCAAAGGGGGACAAATATGGAATTTGCTTTGTTGACCTTTTCACTATTATGTTTGTTAAAGGATATGTTTGTGTCTTTAGTAACTCCTGTGTTTTTCTCCTATGCATGTTTTTGATTTGTATTTTTGAAATATTATGCAAAATACTAATACAATAAGTAGTGCAATCTTTCAATAATCTGGTACCCCTTGTATCTCCCTGTCGCCGACAATTGATAAATCAATATTTGACGGACTGACAGTTTAATTGGACACAATACCAAGAAAACGGCCGCGTGATCACCCGTGCCGTGTGAGAGCAAAATCTACTTCAGTTTTCAGTGCATCTATATAGGTCTTAGTTGATATAATGATGCGACTTTTTAAAATGGTCATGTTACCCGAGATATCAATGATTATCGTAACCCGGCAAATTCCTCCAACTGCTGCGTCAAGCTAGCGCTCAGTGACAAGTTGGTAAACGCCAGAACTGTAAATGTTTTGGACAAGGCACATGCTACATATAAATCTTCTCTATCCGGAACACTGAGACTCATTTGAGATACCCAGTATTCCTGTTAACTATTTAACTTCTTTGAAATGTTGATCGAGCGCCTTAATTAAAGTGGAGAGCGCCTGTAACAGGCCGTAACAACCGAACGATATATATGATCCCTGAGTGCAGGTTAAAACAAAGTAAATGATAATTATTGTACCAGAGAGAGAGAGAGAGAGAAAAGACAGTGTGTAGATATTAATAAAAGAAAAGCGTAGATATCAATTAAAGAAAAAAACGTGTTCACAATTTCCCTCTGATCACATCTTACACAAACCAGGGATCGTAATATACGATCCCTGCACAAACAAAGGACAGCATAATAAACATGAAATGCAACAAGCATGTATGCACACAGGACAAATATTAGGACCACCACAAAATAAACCCATGGTTACATAATAAAATTAGATCTATGAGGAAAAAATCGACTTCTCCTTCTATCGATGTAATTTTTACAGCAAAGATGTAAATTCGCTTGCAATTGATGTTGAGAAATCCTATCGCATCTCTAGTTCGATTAAAACAGAAATATGAAACAAACCCAGGCGGCTTATTAAATTCGGAGTTATCGTTCATTGGCGATTGGCATTTATTATCCGAAATAATGCGTATTGCTTATTATTTTTTTTTCTAACAAACACGCGATAAAGGGTGTCCGCGATAAAAGGTTGTATTTAGCAGATGGTATTGACCGCTTTGGTTCTGCGACAGTTAAGTAGGTCAACACAGTCGATTCGTTCACTGTCCAGAATGGTAAGTCACTGACTTAATCAGAAAAAAACCTGGAGTGCTATCTGAAACATTTGTACGAGTGTGAGCGTTGCTAAATCTAAAACTCATCCTAAAACAGTTAAAACTTGAATTCTGTGACCAGTTTTTTTTTTAAAGAAATCAGATTTTCTTTTCAAAGAAAGATTCTGCAGTAAAAATCAATACCTCTGAGTCAGTTATTTATCCAAAGACACAATTTCAGCCTTGTCCAAATTGCAGGCAATGACAGACGACAAATTTGTCTTAGCTAAAGACCTTCAGGGTTGTAGAATTCATATGTGGGAAAGTAGCAACTGACTTGGGAAGAATATTGTGCAAAGTACCAGTAAAGAAAAACTCCAAGAAAGCATTGATAGGTGCACTGGCTGCTGCAATGTAGTCATATCATCGACCATCCTTCAAAAGCCCTTGGATCATGCCTGTCCTTGGATCCTGTCCTCAAGCATTTCAGGGATACCAACGAATCAGGTGAGAAGGTGATGTCTGTAAATAGTTTGCCGGCTTTAGATGTCATTAAATAGGTTGCCGGCTTTAGACTTCCTCTCAGAAGCTACATTACTGAAAATTGCATCAAAATATGTTTTAAAAGAGCAAATATAGGCTTAATTCGAGACATGCCCCAAAAATAGCACAATTTACTTATTCCCATTTTTCTAAAGAAATTTTACTGTCATGAAACACCTGAAATATTTTTCCAGCATGTCAGTATTTCCACATGGCAGTTGGTGATGTGTCTTTGCGCAAGATATTTCCACCCATTTTTTCGACAGTAAGGCCAATGTAATTGTATCAGGTGTTTTACCAAGGGGGGGGGGGGTCCTTATATAAGTTCAGACCAAGAATAATGTAATTATCAACTATGGCTTAAAAACATGATAGTTCTACTGAGAAACAAATTCTAGACTACCAGTATGTCTTTGTAAATCTGCAACTATCCTGTACAGTTTCAAGCCTAAGTTCACATAACGATGATAAACAAGGATTGAAATAAGCTTGGCCTCTCATGGAAGTGTGTATGGCGTCATTTATCCAGGGCATGGTTCAAGGACGGTACCTCCACAAATACGTAGAAATGTGATCAAGATTAGTTTTAAACGTAAACAGTTAAAATAATTAGAATCGATGAGAAACAAAACAACAACACGTATACAAAGCACATGCAATAAGGTTTATGTCCCAGATGTAGTTTTTATTGAAAAATTGGTGATATCTCCATTGATTAATGGCCAGCTAATGCTTCTGGACATGAATCATGGATAGTCAAGGATATTACTGTTGAACATGGCATTAACCCCCCCCCCCCCCACCAAAAAAAAAAAAAAAGTCAGGGTTGTAGAAACTCATGATTGTTTAGCACTGGGTCATCTTTAGAGATAACCAAGACTTTGAACTTCTGCAAGTGACAATTAACATTAACAACTAACCAATATTATCTTGGTAAAGTATTGCTCGTCAGTTGAAATAGAGATTTAGGACTTAACAATAGGTATTCGTATGGAAGATCTACATATGTGGGAATGTCCATGGACAGGACACCTCAGAGCCCTGGCCTCGTGCTGGTAGAACTTAGGACACATATGAATGGGTGAGCTGTTGCCATGATATGACTGATACAATGTTGCATGAATGATTATTATGTTGTCATGTTGTGATTGGAGTGGTCAGGGTCTTTTTAAAATGGCGGGGTGGGGGAGGGGTGAGGATTGCGTGGTTAACCCTTTACCACACAGTCATGACTTAATGACCCTGAGGAAGAATCCTTTCAAAAACATTGTGGGTAAAGGAGAAAATGCCAGCATTTAATTTGTCATCTGTCAGCGCTTTGAGTTTGGCCTTGCCCAAATTTTTATCGTGTGGTAAAGAGTTAAGGGTTAAATGAATAAGCATGTGAATAACTTTTCAATTGACCTAGGCCTCAGAGACTAAACGTATGAAGTTGACAGAAGAAGAGAGAGAATCTAAACTGTCTTCACTGAAATCAAGTGGCTGGACTATGGTAGAAGGCAGAGATGCAATCTACAAGGAGTTTCTGTTTAAGAATTTTAATCAGGTAAACAGCATACCTATGCTAATAGTTTGAGCTGTGCTGTCTTGCTCCCTGAAAAAGGAGCTTTATGCATCTACAAAAGGTATCGACTCAATTTAGCCAGCACAGACCGCACAGGCTGACCTCGGCCAAAACTTTTTGATATAATTGACCAATTTTCTGCATGTGAAAAGACCAATGTATCCCATGATTCAGTCAGTTGTTATGCAAAGTGAATTTTATGGATCCATAGCTATGTGATGACTTGCTTGGTAAAATGTATCACAGAGATGCTTTAAGCCCCCTTTTGCCAGAGCATAACTCATATATATATATATATCTCTGCAGATAACATTTTTTGAAAACTTGGTAGACAAAGGAAAATTTTGTTGGTGTTATTTGCTCCTCATCCCACAATTGTCTTTTAAAATCAAGAACAATGTGACTGTTTTTTTCTCTGTTCAGATGTTTTCTCTTTGAAGGTTATACTTGTCTTTAGTTGGTCTAAAAATAGCTTGCCTTCTGTAGCTAACCCTTCACTAAACAGTCTTATGTTTTATTACCCTTTTTGAAAATGTCATGGGAGTTGTAGAAAAAAGTTGGAAGCATAGACTACTGACATTAAATGAATTTTATCTTATCTATTATCTTATCCATTAAGAACTTTTGATTCCAAAGCTAGTATTCTGCACTGGAAAGAGTGACAACTAGTGTTTAAAACTTATTTGCTCAGGTATGATTCATAGTTCTGTTTATAAGTTGATGTTAAGTTGACATTTCACCTTTATTGTCTTTTGTCCACAGAAATGGAAATTGACCCCTTGTCTTGACTGATAATAGGCCAAGATAATCTATCAAGTCAAGATTCTGACTTAAACACAGTTTTTGACAGGAGTTGGTCTTTTGTTACAGTTTTAGTTAATTCATTTACAAGTACTTTTCCTTTATTAAATCTTTCTTGTCTTCCAGGCTTTTGGGTTCATGACAAGAGTTGGTCTGCAAGCAGAGAAAATGGACCATCATCCAGAATGGTTCAATGTGTACAATAAGGTATGCTAGAAAACTTCTCAGCCAAAAATTCTTGTCTGTATTACAGGTAAGTCTTTACCACAAAACAAAATTTTAGACTAGTCCAAATTGAAAGCATTTGCAGACAACAAATTAAGTGTAGCTTGAATGGTGATTTATGTATTGGATAGGGTAGAAAACATTGTGGGAAAAGGAGAAAATGCTGGTTACCAGCATTTTCTCCTTTTCTCACGATGTTTTCAAAAACTTTCTTTCTCAGGGTCGTTAAAAGTCGGGATCATGTGGTAAAGGGTTAAGCCTCAGAATGTAGCACCTGGGTTTAGATACCTTTGCAGACAACTATAGATCAAGATCAGACTCCATGGAGCTTTGAGTCTAATTCAAGATGTATAATTTGGCTAGCATAGTTACTTCCCTTCAATGCCAGTAAATAAGATTAGGCTTGGAATGGTAAGGTTTTGGAATATTTTGTCCAGGTATATCAGCTGAAGCAAATAAACAGTTGGATGCCTCAGTGTGTATATCTCCACTGAGTTCCCTAGCTAGACCCAGTTGCCATATTTGTGTGGTTTGTTGCATTTTCTTTGTTGGTGCCAGAGGTTGCAACACTGCACTCTGCTTTTTTTGCCCAATATTTTGACAAAAACAGCCTTGAAGATGAACTTTTGTACCCACCGACAATTTCTTTATGATATTTCTAAGCATAATCATTCTGTTCTTTTGTCTAATGTGCATACGTGGATGTGGGTTGAATGTAAGAATTGCATCAAGCCGTAAACTTACGAAACAACTAGGAGACAAAAGGTACTATTGAATGCAAAGAACATTTTTACTGCTTTTATTGACAGTGTAGGTCAAGATCAGACGGCACAGATTGTGCAATCTGAATTGTACCTACACTGTTTGATGGATAAATGCATCCTTTTTCTCAAATTTTGGTCATTGATGGAAAATGTTTTAAAGAATTTCAACATCAAAGATATATGCCTTTACAAAGACTGCGCCTGATGGGTGAACCGGGCCAGATTAATCTATTTGTAAATTGCCCCTTTAGAATCATTTCTAGCAGACAGGTGTGGCTTAACCCTTTACCAGACTAGCCTTGTCCAAATTGAAAGCATTTACAGACGACAATTTCATTGTGGCTCAAATGGTGCAATCTGTCTTTGATAGGGTAGAAAACATTGTGGGAAAAGGAGAAAATGCTGGTTACCATCATTTTCTTCTTTTCCCACAATGTTTTCAAAAGGCTTCTTTCCCAGGGGCGTCAAAAGGCGGCATTGTGCGGTAAAGGGTTAAGTGATAAGATTCTAGCCAACAAGGGTGGCTTAAGTCTTCACTGCACAACCCTGACTTTTAACAACCCTGAGGAAGAAGGCTTTTGAAAACATGGTTGGAAAAGGAGAAAATGCTGGTAACCAGCATTTTCTCCTTTTCCCACAATGTTTTCTACCCAATCAAAGACAATTTCCATCATTTGATCCGCAATTTAATTGTCATCTGCAAAGGCTTTGAATTTGGACTAGTCCACATTTTTGTTGTTTGGTACGGGAGTAAAGTGGTAAGATTCATCTTTGAAAAGTTTGATAACAGTATTGATAAAAGAGAAAATGCTGTTAATTGGCATATCCTTCTTTTCTACAATGTTCAAAAGCCTTCTTCTTCCAGGTTTAATTAACTTGGGATTGTTTGATAAGGTTTATGCTTTTGGTTTCTTTGCCAAATAATCACAACTTTTAACGACCCTGACAGAAATGGCTTTTGAAAACAGTATGGGAAAAGGAGAAAGTGCTGGTAACTATTTCATAGACAATTTACATCATTTTAAATACATACATGTAATCCATTTTCTGTTCTATAAAAGTTGAATTTAATTATTCGAGCCATATTGAATTTATCGCCTGCAAATGCTTTCTGTAGGGATGAGTCTCAGATTTGGTTATTTGATAAAGATTCAATCTTTAACTTTCTTATATACCCAGGTGCAGATAACACTGAGCACTCATGATTGTGGAGGTTTGTCTGAGAAGGATGTGAAGCTAGCTAACTTCATTGAAAGTGCTGCCAAATATCCGTAATCATTCCAGAGCAATGGACTATGATCATTCCACATGGACAGACTGGATCTGCTATATGAATCAACTTTTTATTCTATAGGCTTTTTTATTTTTCAAATCTACCCATAAGTATTATAAATACCTAGAGAAAAACATTTGAAGGAAAGGTAAATACTTTTTTTCTAACAGTAAAACATTGTGGGAAAATACAAAATTGCCTATTTAACTCTTTACCACGTAACAAAATTTTAGACCAGTCCAACTTGAAAGCGTTTACAGACAACAAATAAAATGGGGCACAAACGACAGTATCTATCTTTGAGATCGTTGAAAACATTACAGGAAAAGAAGAAAATGCTGGTTACCAGCATTTTCTTCTTTTCCCACAATGTTTTCAAAAGCCTTCTTCTTCAGGGTTGTTAAAACTCGGGATGGTGTGATAAAGAGTTAACAAGCGTATCATTCAAGTATTACGTTTTTCAAATGTTTTACCTCTGTATATTTTGTGCTAGATTTGGGCCTGTCTAATTTAGAACAGATGATTTTTGAAGGACTTTTAGAAGTAGGACCTCCTATGTATTGTATAAATATTACTGAGATTTTTTTATCTTCATACAAGATTTTTTTCTTTTCCAAAAATGATTTCTTAGACATTAAAGATCAGCTATGCAACAAGTTAAGTGATGTATTTCATAGTCATTATTTGGGGAAAAATATCACCTTATCGAACAGCGTAGATCAAAGATCAGACTGCACATTCTGTGGAGTCTGATCTTGTTTTACAACATCCGCAAAAGATTCTTGAGTAGGGCTTAGCAGCCTAAAGTTAAATGAGGCCGAAGTGATGATTTTTTTTTTTGTCTTTGAAACACTGTAGGGGAAGGAAAAAAGGCTGGTTTCCAGCATTTTCTCCTTTTCCCGCAATGTTTTCAAAGCCCTCTCTCTCAGGGTCGTTAAAAGTCGGGATTGTTTGATAAAGGATTAAGCCCAAAACAGATGAAATGAACTTTCTATAGTGCTAATGATTGGATTTGTTGAAAGTTGCAAAAACATTGTGGTAATCAGAGAAAAAGCTGTTTTCCACCACTTTCTCCTTGAAAAATTACTTGTTTGGGTGATGAAAACATGGGATTATTTGGTAAAGGGTTAACCCTTTACCACACATTTCCGAGTTTTAACGACCCCGAGCAAAGAGGCTTTTGAAAACAGTTTGGGAAAAGGAGAAAATGCTGGTAACCAGCATTTTGTCCTTTTCCCATAATGCTTTTTACCCGTTCAATGACAAATTCTATCATACCAACCTCGTTTAATTTATTGTCTACTAATGCTTTTAATGTGGAAGACTGTAAAGTATTGTTATGTGCTATAAGGTTAACTTGTACCTCCTGATACAAAATTTCCAGCAAACTACTGTGACATCATCCTAGTAAAATATGGGGTGTCAACATTAATTTAGGTTCAGTCCTTGAGTACTGTCGTAAACACTGTGGCAAAAGAGGAAACTGCCTGTTACAAGCCATTGTTTCTTTTCCATCAATGTTTGCAAAAAGTTGATACTGCAGGGGTGTTGAAAACTGAATTCGTGTATTGATGGGTCTATACAGGAATTTTACATTCACCTTACAAAATAGATGTCCAAGCATCTGAGTTTTGATTAAAAATTAAAAATTACCTTTCTTTCAAAGTGCAATTTGAGCAAATATGTGCTAGTCTCTTAGCTTAGAGAATTTTATGCAACAAGTAAAAGATACTCAAAGAAATAATGTTTAATTGTTTATTTTAACCATGTTTATGAGTTTCAATGCATATGTTAGCTCAGTGCACCCCGAAACAAGTTTACAGTATACAGTGTTAAAAACCTCCTCGTTAGATATGGATGATCAACTGGAATTAAGATTTGATATATATGCCCAAAAATCATCATGGCACAAGGAGAAATTACTTGTATGAACAATTTCTCCTCATGTCATGATGTTTTCAAAAAATGATCTGTTTTAGGACGCAACACATAGTCTGTAGGAGGTATGTTATGTTGAAAATGTCTATTTCCACATGCGGGTAAATTCTGTAACCATTCCAGAGGCTGTTGAAGGCATGTCCATGAAGCTGAAAGGTATGCTAGACTGGTAACGTAGTTCTGTGCCGTGCATGTTGACTGTTAGATATACGCTACCGATAGATAGGGTGTTCGGGTCTATTGAACTTCTGTCTATCTCAACCTGGATATAGAAAATACTCCTATAAACGGCACTGCTTTGGCGAAAGCCTTTGAGCAGCGTTAGCTATGACCACTTTTCTAATCTGTAGAACAAAAGGAAAATATGACTAAAATATTGATCTAGAAATAATCAAAACCCGACTGACACATGAAATGAATTTGGTAGTTTTGAATATCTAGAAAATATATGTTGTACTGATTCACCATCAATTCTTTATTGTTCTAATTATAAATTACGGTACCTGTCATCTGATTGGTGGTCTCAGCCAATCACGTGTCATTATTGACTAGTCTTGAAATTCTGGGATGTTTTTTTTTTTATTTTTGGTTGACATGGGCCCTGATTCAGTCTCGCAGTCTAATATCAATCATGACATTTGCAAGAAATGTCAGACCTGTAGATATGTGGTGATAGAAGATCCTGTATTAAGATCTATAAAAATTGTCTATTTCATGGTGGAATTTAAAAGGATTTCATGCCAAAAAATGCATGTCTTCTCTGTTAAAAGGGGTTTAATGCATCTGCAGGCTGACATGGGCTGAAACCTTTTGCTCTCTTTAAATTTTCTGCATGTCAAGGGACAATTCTACCTCATGATTCAGTCGGCTTTGTTAAACAAAATGGATTTTAGGGATCCGTAATTTTATCTATGTAATGACTAGCTTGGTAACCAATGCATAAAGCGGAGATGTATTAAACCCCCATTCCCAGAGCATGGCTCGTATGTTTTTAAAGTACTGTTTCTTAAACCTGTACCTTTGTTTCTTGATGTAAAACAGTTAATACCTTTTTTACGATGGGTTGACTGGTATCTAATGTTGCGTTGTACATTGACATTACTCTATCAATGTTTCTGTGTACAGTCTTGTTTAAACTGACAATCAGCGCACCACAAACTAAAAATTTACAAGTACCGGTAAGTGTGTATTCCAGTGAAATTAACATTGGGGATGCTGAGCACAACATGGAGTGATTTTACTTAGATCAGAACGTGCAGCCTGCTCTTAGTTCTACACGTCCGATATTTCGTTATATTGTAGTCTAAGAAGCCTTGAATTTGCAATACCGAAGTCTTTCTTCTGGAAATGCCCATACAACTGCGAGCTCGGAACTACAGCTCTACAGATGACATACCCAGAAAAAAACAACACGACAAAACGAACAGATTTTTGGAAAGTTACAAGATATGAATTTTTATTCCTTTCCCTGCAATGATTTCTATATTAACCTTGTTTCAAAGCAAAATAATATTTTTAAATTCCCTGAATTAGATCCATATACATGTATGTGGAGTTTTAAATGGTCTCATCTGATTGAAAGAGCATGAAAATAAAAGGTTCCAACCGATACCACTCTAGAGCATCGACAGTCTAACTAGAGAGTACCTTGCAACTTTAAAAGAAGTCTTTGCCAGGGTCGACAAGACGGGTAGGACATGAAATTTTCTTTCTAACTGATGATCCTGCTGATTGCATTTACACTTAAGACTTGCTGGACAAGTGTTCACAAGTGCGGGTATTCACCAACCATCGTAAGAACGTTCTTAGTCTTATTCTGCAGAATTTTCTAAATTTGAAAGTATCAAAAGTTCTGATTGGCTATAACATTTGGTTTATCCAATCAGAAGTTATCTTACTTTCAATCTGTTTAGCCAATCAGAGGAAAAGGATACACGCTGTTTAATGCACGAGTAAGGTCGATTTGTAAGAGAAAACCCAGATAAACGTTTTGTGCACATGGATTTGTTTGATTGGTTCAAGAAAATGGGGTTACTTACTATTCGATATGACGTCATCATTATTGTCTGTCAGAAACTCCCAACATACGTCATCGCAAATGTTCATACAAGTCCTAGTGGCTGCGTCGATCTTTCGTCGCCGGCGACCAAACAGATCTATGTACACAAAATATACTGACTGAGTATAGAAACGCATGACTTTATTCTTCAAATATTTTCCCTCTAATTGTGATTGTTGAGCAGATCACAACATTAGGTAAGTGGCTCTAAAAAGTCAGTTAAAAATCAATCTTGATGTGGATGCCAATAAAATGTTAAAAGACAATTGAACTTTGTTTTTATGTATTATTATTAAGATCGAATCTCATACAAAAGTGTACATACATGTATTAAGGTTTTTGTGTAACTGATGCGTTTCTTAAGTCAGTATGTATAGGCATAATGTCATTTTGAATTTTGGGTGCGAATTGTTAATCGGCGGGAGAGGAACGACTCTTGTTGATAAATGTAATTACTTGAGACGCACCCACCTATAAGACGCACTCCAGTTCAATTTCAAAATTGTAAGGAAAAATGCTTTCGATAGTCTATCTGTTTTGATTGCTACAGAAAGGAGCTTAACTGCCGCATAGAAACAAACCTGTCAGCACAATGCAAGCGAAATCGGGTGTCTTAATACCTTTATAGCTTTGTCTCTTCAGCTATGGTCCTCATGCATTTTAAGTTATAGTTTCCTTTGGGTTGAGGGGGGAAATTGTAACGGCAGTATGAGCAATCAGAACTTCCGTTCCACCCATTTTTTTCTCTGAAGACATTGTGGGGAAAGGTAACCACTATTCTCTCACACACTCACACTCGCACTCTCTCTCTCTCTCTCTCTCTCTCTCTCATGTTTTACACCCTTTCAACGACAAATGCCATTATACGACAACTGCCATCATCTAGACATTCCACATACACATATTCGATCAAGCAAGGTTTCATTGCATTACACTTTCTAAACCACTTAAATGAAAGTTAACAGCGCTTTATTCTACAAGCTTCAGCTATCTACCTGTAAGGCCATGGGCTATGGAGTGTCCAAAGTCCGTCAGTCCATCGCCAATCGCATTGCCAAGGTTGTTGAAACCATTAACGGTCAATTTTCCAAGGTCGCTAAACTTGTCCAGAGCAAGCTGACCCCCAGCCAGCGCTATGTCCGGTAGTTTATTAAAGTCGTCCCTCATCTTGTCATAGGCGTTCTGTCAAAATATGATTGAGCCATACTTTGTGAAATGCATCTGCAAAAAGTATCGAAACAGGTCAGTCTGCGCAGTCCGCGCAGGTTGACCTGTGTCAAAACCTTTTGCTTTGGTCGATTTTCTGCATGTCCAAGGACCATTCTACCTCAAGATTCAATCGTTTGTTAGACGAAATGGATTTTATGAATCCACACCTATGTGATGACTTGCTTGTATAATGCAATACAGGGACGCATTAAACACCCTTTTGCCGGAGCATGGCTCAGTGAAATTTCTTTACAGAGTCGAGCCTGGTAGCTCAATCGGTAATAAATAGCCCTTAAGATTAAGGGGTCGCTGGTTCGATTTCCCAACTTTGCCAAATTCTTTCAGAGGATTGACGATGGTTATTGCGACAGGATTTATTCCCCTCACCGTTGAATGTTGTTTAGCTGATATTTATCCCGGAAAGCTGCCAGTGGCTTGAAAGATATGACGTGCGAAGTACTGGTGAAAGAAACTCCACGTTGGTATGAATATGTGCACTGGCCGCCTGTATATAACTGAAATAATGTTGAAAACGGAGTTGAAAACCAAAACAAACACTCAAATTCTAAAATTCGATGATTCAGACCTTAACTTTGCTTTGTCTTTTATTTTGAAGCTTTTGCGGGCCAGTATGAGCAGCAATCTTGATTACCATAGTCTGTTACGTATAGAAAGTGGAAATTCTACTTCTTTAACCCCTATGTGTTGCTTTGGATTAGATTCATCAAAAAATATTTATGGCACACAAAACGCTGGAACAATTTCACAGATCATGAAAACATTTTGACGTATTGGGAATTCGCTGGGTCTCTCACTCTCTCTCTCTCTCTCTCTCTGTACAATTAAACAAAAAAGAAGCTGACAGATTATTTACGATTTACGATTTACTTAACGATTTACTACACAATCTTGAGTTTTAACGACTTTGAGGAAGAAGGCTTTTAAAAACGTTATGGTAAAATGAGAAAATGCATTTCCTCATTTTCCCATAATGTTTTCTACCATTTCAAAGACAATTTTCACCGTTTGAGTTAAAGTTGGCGTCTGCAAATGTGTTGGAATTGGACAAGCCCAAAATTTTGTTGTTTGGTAACGATTTGAAAGATAATCTCTATAGTTACATGTACCTCAAACTCATGACCTAGTGCGGCCCCAGTTTCCTCTGTGATCCCCTTCATGGCATCCAGGAACCCGAAACTTTGTGTCCCCAGTAACTGGACAACTTCATTGAGCCCATCCCCCATCTGTTCCAGTGGCTTCGTTATTGCCTTTGTGGGGTCAGGCAGATCTAGATAATGTGTGAAGGACGGTTGCTCCCTGACCGTGATATACAAACAAAGCATGGCTTTATACTTTACATTCGGGAGTGACCACAATTATATAGTTCGAGTTATTAGTATAAACGGTCATTCGATATTTTAATCCTTTGCTATACAATCCCGAGTTTTAATGACCCCGCAAAAGAAAGCTTTTGAAAACTAGCATTATCTCATTTATCCACAATATACCTTCCCTTTCAAAGACACTGTCCCTTATTTGAGCCATTCTCAATATGTGGTCTGCGAATGCTTTCAATTTGGACGAGTCTGAATTCTTGTTGCATTTTGTTTGTTGTTTTGTTGCGCTTTAATGGTTGTGAATATTATGGACATTCAAAGACAAGTGCACTTACGTTTCAAATGGTTGATCCAGGTCTTACTCTGTTGGCAAATTCGAAGCATTTATTGGAGATGATATTGATTCTGTAAGTAGTATGGGTGTCGCTTTGGACCCAGAAATGACGTTATCATTATCATCCTCATTATTATTGTTATTACACCACATTTATATAGCACTTTTATCGTGGTATAAAGTTCGCTCAAAAGTGCTTCACATCCAACTGATAGATATACGTACCTGATTTAGCAAGTTTTTGCATCATAAATAAGTAACATCGTGCAAATCAAGAAAAAAAAAAAAAGGGCGTACAGCGGCCTTTGCACTACTTAAGAAAAGTTCAATTGGCAAACTTTGGAAATGACAGTCATTAAACAACAAACAGCCAGTTCTTTTTTTTCATGAAGCTTAAACAGAAACTTCTCTTACTAGCAATTGTTGAGGTTAAATTTCATTGTTACTGGATAGATGAATATTCACGTAGTAAACATGGCATGTGCAATTGTTGATTCACATTTTATAGCGGTTGAACAATTTTTACAGTAATTCGCCTCTACGGTTCCGGTTTAAAACAGTCTTACGGTTTGGTCAGCGCATGTCTAAAAATAGATAAAGTAATGAAGGAGTGAAAAGGATCCATCAAATGAATACAAAGACTAAAAAAATCCAAAGTTTTGTGGACTACGAAGGACTTGCTCTTACTTGCACAGTTTTGTTGTGCAGTTTTTGCACTCGTCCACCCTGGCTTGAATCTTGCCATGGCATCCACCCATTTGTTGATGTAGTACGAGGGCCTGGGCGATTGTTATGTTCCATTGCTTACCAATATTGTCGAGCAAGTCTTTTCGAAACAATTTTAAGAAGGCTGGAAATGAACATATGGCTTGTTAAAAACACATTTTGGGAATATAGGATTGGCTAATCATTCAGCATTCAGTATTCACTCACGATTCAATGTTGCACATAACTCTAAGTATCAAGAATTTTCCAAATTTCATAAGAACGCAATTTCCGATCAGAGCTAGACTGGGAATGCAATTTATACTGACTGAGTGCCCATAAACAAGAGGGACGAAAATGGGGAGGGGTGTTAAGAAAAAAAAAAACCCTCTCCTAGCAATTGCTTACAACAAGAACTTGTTCTTTTTTCGACTTTTTCTTTCAAAAGCCGTCTGCTACAGAGACGTAAAGTCTTGTTTTTTGTGTGTTTGGTAATGGCTTGTAGTCAATAGAAAAGTCACAGGTAGGTATTTATCCAAAATAATCTAGCTCAGATACTATCGGCATATTTACTTAATCGGATAAAAGGTAAAAGGTGCGAGGTTCCATGGTTCTGTAAATGTTAGAAACATCGTCTTTTTCCCCTCGATTTAACATTTCCTGCTTGCAATTGTTTTATTTACCAAGGTAGTTGATTTAGTTAGTTTTCAAAACTAAAGATTTGGAGAAAGGTTTGTGTGTAACTCTTCAGCTGCGAAATTTTGTGTAACTTGATCTCGATCTATGCCGTTCTCAAAAGCCATCGACGTCGACATTGGCGATGAAAATATCTTAAGTAAGAGCAAGCCCATTTACAAAGCGAAAGGTTTGCCTAAAGGAGCAAAGAGATAAAATTGTTTCCACATCCCCTATAGCGCAATGCACAACTTTCTTTGCTTTTGGTGACAATCAAAACTAAGATCAAACAGCACAGAACGTGCGGCTTGATCTTGATCTACACAATCCGATACTTCTTGAGGTTTTCTGACCAAATCAGCCTTGCGAATGCAATATTTAGGCATAAGAATTCATTTACTAAACTCAATAAGGGTTAGTTTCACTTATGGACATAACAAAAAACAAAACAAAACATACTTTGAAAGGAAAAGTCATCCAGCGTCTCGAGGGAACGTTTGGCGCCATTGGACAGCGCCAAAAGCAAGAATAGGTTCACAACTATGTATACTGCCCTCATGGTCTCGCGGTTAATAGGTAGGATTTTAGTTTATTTTTATTTAGCACGAGTTTAAACTTGTTATATCATGTTATATGATAGAATAGAGATAAGATTTGAACCTGATTTCTATTTACTTAGATATTATTTTAGGTTAAACATTCACCCATGTGCTGAAAATAAGAATTCGTTGATGTCAAGATCATTGATAATTTCACCATTTGAATTCCGAATTTCAATCTTGATATCAGTAAGGGATAAGAGTTAGAGAGCGAGAGCGAGAGAGAGATTCATAGTCAAACTTACTCTATAGCAAGGATTCGGAGGCCGTAAGAACCTGCAATTCACAGGTATGTGCTTCGGGCATAGTAAACTTGCAGTGGCCGAGGGTGTGTGTGTGTGGGGGGGGGGGGGGCATTAGGGCATATCCGCGATTTCTGTTCAGACCGTTGGGGGTCGCCATAGAATTATACCGCGCTGAGGTAAAAACTTGTTTTCCTTTCACGGTCACCGAAAATGGGACTTGCAGAATGTAGAGACGCTGTAGAAAGCTTGCGCGGGGATCAAACGTCTTCCATACCGTGGCCTTCCGTTTGGCGTAAGTAGAGCAAACAACTACAGTTATTTTCTTGTGTATTCGTATTTTTATTCTTAAACTTTGAACTCTGTGTACAACGAAGGGTTTGTTGCTAACCAAAGCGCAGGTGCAGGTGCAACAGGCTGTCTGGGCAGTACGATCGCCGTATGCCTATCCCCCCCCCCCCCCCCCCCCCCCCCCCCCCCCCCGCGCCTTGCAGCTACCTTACAGATTTCTTGTTTTCTTTTTTTTTAATAATGCAAACGGCCACAAAGGCACTTTAATTATCATATAAAAGGTGTGTGGCGGCCTCCGGTTTGCTGTCTGTATATATATAAAAAAAAAACACGATTTAGGGCAACTGTGAACGCTGTGTACAGTACATGTATGTATGGACGTAGAAATGCTGAAGCGGCCTTCTAACTACTGTAATAGAAAATTTAGACTGTTTGGCGGCCAAGGGAAATTCGATTGTGCATTCAATATGTGTGCAACGCCATCATTTTGATACCTTAAACCATGTGAGTGGATTAGAAAGCAATGCTACAAAAACTACGTTTCTTTATTTTATTTCATTTTATTGCTCTTTTAAATTCCAGACAAAAAGGCCCGAATGGCGGATTCAAATCAAACGAATCAATCGGTCCATTTTGTCCAGTACCTCCAAAGCTAGTTCCTGTGCCGTTGTACCAATATTGACCATATTATAATGAACACTAGACTGATATGTTACATAACGACCTCCCACATTGGCCGTCACAAATATACGGTTGATAAGGATACCGTTCGCTGATGTCGGGTCGTACTGGACCTGAAAATATTTCATAACAATTAAAATTAACGCTAAATTTGTAGCTTCCACCCACGGGCACTTGGATTTTGACAAACCTCGCCTACTATAACCTAATACATACACCAAGCAGTTATATACTGGTATTATGTTATAGAGGGTGAAGCTTGTCAGAAACCAAGCATCTGTTTCCGCCACCTGCAATATAGTAGAATAAATGACATGGGCTTTTGACATGAACCTATACGATTTTTCGATTGATACTCATCTGAGCCATGCTATGTCAACAGTGGGTTTAATGCATCTCCGTAATGCATTATACGAGCAAGTCATTGTGTATTGCCCATGTGAACATTGTTCACGCTAAAACATTCCACCTTGCAAAAGACATTGTGATAGAGTTCCTTTCTGGTCGTCTGTGAGAAACATAAATTTCGACAGCTCACTGCGCAATGTATTATTTCTCATGGCAAGATCGAATGGGAGCTTGATCAACATTCTTTCCGATTTTAAAACAATACCCACTGCAATATTCTTTAGGTTATATCTTTTGCTCATGAAGAAAAATAACCATTGGAAGAAATAATCACTGTAATACTAGTAGAGTAATGCAAGAAAAGAATGGAATGGACAGATGCATTGAATGACTGAATGGTGTTTCCAACAATAACGCTGCTTCCAACAATATTTCAGTCACATCACGTCGACAGCTCATTCACTCGCGTATCGCGTATTATCTTGCTTCCAACAGCAATAGGCTCTGACTTTGTCGTGCCAGACCGAGGGGAAAATCTAACAAAAATCAAGCAAACCGAGTAAGGGTCGAGTTCAAAAACTCTGGATTACAAGTCCAACATCTTAACACCTGAGTTGGCCGGACTACTCACAGGTGGCATTGACCTTCATGGCATCACTAATTCGAGCTGAAAACAACATCAATTATGACACAGACGCACGCCACAAAATAGTCTGGATCCCTGTCTGATAATTTCATTCTTTCAATTTTCTTACGTTTCTTAGCAGATTTTTCCCCCACAGATCTATAGAGTGATTTACAATACATTGACGCCCGAACCCACATCAGATTACCAAGCAGTACAGGGCCCTATCCACCAACCATTCTAAATTGCATTCTAGGCTTATTCAAGATTTAGAACTAGACGCGATTTTTTATTGGTCTAACCGTCTAGCAAATAAAAAATTGCGTAGCCGTGAAATTCAGAAAAAGTCTTTACTAAGAAACGTTGGTGAATACGGGCCTTGGAATTAAGTTATCGAATGACCTACGCTCATTATAATCGGATGAGTTTTGTCCGCCACAGCTGTATATATACCCTTGATTGTTGCCACTGTTGACCTGACCGTGTCGTTAAAACGGACCACATCAGCACCGCATACTGTTGACATGAAAAACAGTTCTGTCGTTAACTCTTTATCCGATAACAAATCTTAGACTGGTCCAAATGGAAAGTTTTTGTAGACGATTGATTAAATGCAGCTTAACCCGTATCCTGCTAAATCAGTGAAATGAAACTTTTGGGTCGACACTAAAAACCAAGATTCTGCTATTTTAAAGTTATTTTTGCGGAAAGATATCTCTTTATCGGACGGTGTAGATCCAAGATCAGACTGCACCTTCTGTGCAGTCTGATCTTGATCTACACTCTCAGCAAAAGGTCCTTGAGTCGCGCTTAGCAGCCTAAGGGTAACATGACAAGGTTTGTCTTAAGTAGACCAGAAAATTTTGTGGTAATAAGGAGAAAATGATGGTAACCAGCATTTTTTGTCATTCCATGCAATGATATTAAAAGACTTCTTTTTCAGGGTCGTTGAAACTTGCGATTGATCGGCAAAGGGTTAAACTGGTTGATTCACTTAGAAACAACTATGATATATCTCATGAAATAGGTCTCAAAGTCGGATTGAACGTTCTCTGTAGTCTGATCTTTATCTACACTGTCCACAAAAGCTCTTTAAGTCAAGTTTAGCAGCCTAGGCGTAAAGTCATATACCTTTAGTCACCATGTCTCTTCTTTGCGGAAGTAGGAGGGCGTCACATGACGAGCACTGTTCCATACAATGTCGAATTTTGGGATCCAGAGTTGTAGCCCGTCTTCCAAAGATATCTGGCAGTAAAAAGTAACAGCTATACATATATATAGGATTACAGGATGGTAGAATGATTTAAATATCGAGAACTGAACACATGCTAAAAAAGAGCAATGCCACACATTTCGACTAGAAACTTGGAAAGCCAACTCTGAAAATGTATTATTACAAATATTTCCTGTAGAGTGTTCACTTTTTGTTTTCTTTCACGAGTATAAACCCGATAAATACGAAATGACCGATGATAGTTGCTTTCGAAAGGAAACACAATTATATGACGGACCGTATCATAAATAATCAAACCAGGGACGCTTATTATTCATCAGAAGAAGAAGACAACAATGAAGAAAGTGATGCTGTTTCTAATGTTGTTTTTGTTCATGATGATGATGATGATGATGATTAATTCGATGAGACTTTGTTCGAAAGGACCAGTGTCACTTGGTTTAAACTGCACCATGGTTAAAAAAAGGGTTTACCAATACAAATAACCACAACTTAGAAGCGACTATTTGTGAAGTGTCCAGAAAAAAAAATCACCACTAAATGCTTAATTCAGTTTGCGCTTGTCTAACAATACATATTACTGTAGAAAATGAATAAGCAAATAATGATTACTTCCTATTCCGTGTAACACGGTGTTCCCCCAGTCTTTAATAGCGTTTCCAGCGCTAGATAAACCATCGCCAATACTTCCAGCCACGTCTTTGATGCCACCGGTCGCTGTATTACCGATATCTGTTACACTTCCACCAAATGAATTGAACGCTGATTCTATGGTACTAAATGCACTCTGAAATCAACGTATTTGACATTTTCACACATAACTACATCAGGAGATAAGCAGCTTTTGCGGACGGCGTTGATCAAGAACAGACTGCACAGGGTCCGTATTCACCAACCACAATGTATTCTTAAGAATATTGTTTGTTTAATTCTCAAGAATTTTCTAGATTTGAAAGTAACATTACTTCTGATTGGCTAAACCGAAAATTCTCCATCATAAGAATAAGAATATTCAAGAATGGTTGGTGAATACAGGCCCAGGACGTTCAGTATGAACTTGACCTTCACCTTTTCCCATGTAATCCTGAATCTTAATCAAATGAATAGGCACTACCCTAATTGTGCAAACCTTCAGGTATACTCAACGACAACTTTGAAAGTCTACATCACATGACACTGTAACTTCTTCACGATTTTTGTCCAGACTAAGAGTGTGAATCAATTAATCTAAAAGGTCAATCAACCAATCATTGTATTCATTAATCAGATCGTTATTTTTTATACACATTAGAAAAGTTTCCCCTTTAAAACAGTGCAGCAGCAATTTTAATTGCTAGCGTGGGCTTAGTTTGTTTAAAAAGATACGTTGAAGCCATAAAATTGATGTAATTCCATAAAATAGACCGAATCATATTCCAAATACTGCATGTCTTAATAATCAGAAATTTACTACATAGTGTGCTCTTGATGTCTCACAAAACTGTTCCAGTAGATGTCGGCGAGCAGATGTAGCTCTGTGAAATATCTGTGAGTTTGTATCCTGGCTTTATGAAAATCATATATGTAATAGATATACATGTATATTTCTTTTTTGCATCTAAGAAAAAATGCATTTGTCTCACACCGCTGGACTTTATTTTAGCTTCAGTCATATATCCATGGCCAGCACATGAAATATCTTAAAGTATTAAAGTTACTACAAACAAGCTATGAATTTAAGTATTTAGCATATAACTATCTAGATACGCTGTCTCGAACTGCTACAAGAAGAATAACTTTGACATTTTTACCGAAAATTCACCACCAACAGTTTTTCCTAAGGCTGCCATTGAGTCAATAAAGGCATCACTTCCATCTCCTAACAAGTCCTTCAGGTCGCCAAATTTATCTCCGATCTCTTGTAGAGGTTCTTTAAGGTACGTATAGGGATTAATGATCGCTGCAGCAAATTTCAGATAATCTGTAAAGCCTGGTGAATGACTGACTTGTGCCACTGTTTCCGTCTCTCTGTGTAAAAGAGGGTCCAACGAAATATTTTCGCCATTGCGAGCTCTACTTTATGGAGTGAGATTTCATCTTTACAAATATGCAACGATTGGTAGATACGGATATAATGTTTTTCACGGACACGTACGAACGATACGCACGGAAAGTGTGTTACACTGGTTCCCATTATTCGTACAATTAACCCTCAGGTTACGTCTTTTCGATGATTCACTCTGTTATGGGTCATGCTCTGGCAAAGGGGGTTTAATCCATCTCTATGATGCATTATATTAAGCAAGTCATAATTATGGATCCATAAAATCCATTTTGTCTAACGACCAACGGAATCATTATGCCCCTATTCCACACCGACCACGAATCCAACATATCGCCACGAACTGATAAATTTTAGCTTTCGTAGCTGAATCGTAATCAGTTCGTGAAGCTCTTAACTGAATCGTGTAACATTCGTAATCAGTTCTTGCAATTCTTGAGCAATCGGGAATTCGTGACAAAAGTTTTGAGCAATTCAAAATTTTGGCCACGAACTCCCGAATCCAAAAAAATCGTAGTTAATTCGAAACAAATTCGTAAAGAATTCTTAGGTATCGTAACTGACTCGTAATCGATTCGGAGGCATTCGTACGTCTTCTTAACTCATTCGGGGATTCGTAAATTTGTGGCTCGACCACGAATCGGCTACGAATCCGTCACGAATCTGACGAATACATGACGAAGCAGGTACGAAGAAAGAAAGAACTATCTACGAATTCATTACAGTATATGAATCAGCTATTTACCAATCAAAATTCAGCTACGATTGCCGGCGAGTAGGTATCAATCAACATTGATTTCATGTCATTAGCTGCTGACCATTGTGCCATAACAATACGAAATCCACGAATGGGCAAAATGCCAAGAAAACCTGCAGGCAAGGGCAAGGGGAGAGGGAAGACAAGCTTTCTCATCTTCCACCCTCAGCTCCTGCATCAGTCTTTTGTAGTGACCATATTCTAGTCGCCTACGGTCGAACCCACCACCTGGGGGCTCTTCTCCTCCTTCGAAGCAGTCACCTTCTAGCTATCAGCAGCTGGTGTTGATATTCTAGCTCCAGAGCCAATACTACAGCTACTTTACGTTGAACATTCATTTTGAAGTGAACACGGCTGAGGGCCTTTTTATATCTATCTTGAGAGAAAATCTCACGGATCGTCAAGAAAGAGTCACGAATTCATTTTCATCGTACCGGATTCGTATATGCGTTCGGCGTATTCCTAACTGATTCGTAACTTATTCGTGCAGTATTTCCCAATAGATTTGTGAATCGTAGTGAATTCTTGACAATATTCGTGCGATTCCAGCTGAATCCAGTCGAATCCCACGAATATCCGTAACAGTATCTTACCTGTACCGTAAATGAATCGTAGAACGTCACGAACTGGACCAGAAAATTTACAGAATTTCACGAATCCTAAAATTTATCAATTTGTGGCGATTCGTGGGATTCGTGGTCAGTGTGGAATAGGGGCATTAGGTAGAACGGTCCTTGGACATCCAGGAAATTGACCAGAACCAAAAAGTTTCGACATAGGTTAGTCTGCACAGACAGCGCAGCTGATCTGGGTCGATACTCTGTGCAGATGCATTAAGCCCTCTTTTCACAGAGCACGAGTCGTATTTTTTTGTCTCTTTCAGATTCATGTGGATGAAAAAAAGGTTCTAGAGTTCTCTCTCCAAAGTTACAAAGAAGTAGAGAAACGCACAACAAACTCCTGTTTTATAGGTTGCAAACTCCTGTTTGCATCAAAGCCTGTTTTAAGTTTGGTCCGTTGTACAACTTTACCATAAAAGTATCATACCGATAATCCTCGAGACGGACATCTACAGGTTTGTGTCCTAAAGTAAAGCAAACAAACAGGCAAAGGAGCGCAGTTTTTGATACGGAGATGCTGAATAAAGCCAACAAAGAATGCGTTGTTTACTTACTTGCAAGCTGCTTCAGTACAGTATTCGCAAGTTCGGACGGAAGCCTTTATTTTGTCACTGCATACTTGCATGTCAGCCTGTAGTCTCTGACTGTCCGTTAAAGTGTGGTTCCAATCTACAGCCACTCGGTGTAACAGCGCCTCGCGAAACGGAATTAGCAGTGCTAGAGGTTAAAAGTATTTCGAATGATCATCTCTGATCTTTTGAATTACAATTAAGATCCTGATACTGGATATGTACTAGGTGCTCTTCCAATGCCATAAATGGTGACTCCTTGTACTTTTGCAGACAGTGTAGGTCAAGATCAAACTATGTTTCCCTATATTTGGCACATGAAGGTCATGGACGGAATACGCCGAGAGCAATTCATCATGGCGATCATTACCCGGAATACACTGACAGAAGTTGACGAAAAAGTGGCGGATCTTGCCGGTATAGTTACAACTTTAAAACCTTAACTATTTACCAAACGACATGAATTTAGACCTGTCCATTTTGAATACATTTGCGAACGATAATTTATATGTGGCTCAAATGATAAGATTTTAATTGAATTGGTGGAAGCATAATATAAATAATGATTAGTTCAAACCGATCTTACTTACAGTGTTATTTTACACGTTACTTTCATAAGCAACCAGAACTGCTTTTACACAGTGTGGATTTTTTTTTCAGGTATGCTCGTTCCAACTGTCTATGTATTTAAAGCACTGCATGATTGAGTTTTCGAAATATCACAGTCTGTATCTTGTAATCGCCTTAATGATAATAGAATGAATACCTGTGAGCGCTGTCTGATCCAAACTTATCAATGTTTGGTTTCCTGTAGGTGAGCAGTAAATACATGATATAAAACCCAATGTTACAACCAGAAAATTGAAAGCTGCCATCTTGCTGGATGGTTCCCGAAATTCTTATAATATGTAAGCAATTGATAGAAAAAAGTCATTGTACATATGTTGAAATGTCTATAAAATCTTCTAGGAGATAGGCCTTGCTTTACTTCAAAATGAATTTCTGTAACTTTTTCGGGTTGAAAGGGCAAAGTTTGACCGTGGGAGGTTATTGGGTTGGATCTAAATAAGCCATGCCCTGTGAAGAGGGGTTTAATATATCGCCAAAAAGTATCGACCCATGATATGGGTCAAAACTTTTTGCTATGGGTAAATTTTCTGTGCGTCAAAGGACCAGTCTACCTCATAATTCATTCAGTTGGTAGACAAACTGGATAATTATGTGATGTCTTGCTTCCTTCATTGCATTACGGAAATGCATAAAACCCCATTTTGTCAGAGCACGACTTAAATACTTGTAACAGTCTCTACTAAGAGGATTTACAGATGTTAGATTTCCCAAAAGACAAATAACACCTTACTCTTGAAGAGAGATAAGATTGGGCTTTAGCAATTGGTCTCTAGCAGCTCTTTGAACACAGTTGTGCCAGTTAACCTTATTCGATCAACATGATTTTGGTGGTATTGTTATCCTTGCTTGCCGTCAACAATGGGGCTACACTGGAAAAACGTGGACTTCAGACACTCGATTCGCTTACCTTACAGAGTAGGTATCATGACTGTGTCATTGTATGTAATTCCTTTTGCCTTTCTGCGATTGCTTTGCCCCTGTGATCTCTCAAACAAGCTATTTGTTCATAATTTCATGGAGTGCTAAATCTTTCGCTATCGTCCACACACTAGAAGTCTTCTGATTCCCTCAGACGAAACATCGTCTTCATTCGAGACTCTTTGCATTGGGGCTGAAAAATGGAAGTTACTTCAGGATGGTCAAGATCAAAACATTATATTTTGCACGCCTCTAAATAATTGATGATGTCAAGATAACATTGTAATGCTCAGCGATTATCATTTCTAAGAAAAAAATAAACGAGCCATGCTCTGCGAAAAGGGAGCTTAATGCATCTCCGTGAGGCATGTTACCAAGTAAGTCATCACAGTATTATACATCCCTAAAATCCATTTTGTGTAACAAACTAATGAATAATGACGAAGACTGGTCCCTGGAGATACAGAAAATTGATCGATGGCGAAAAGTTACGGCCCAGAAGGCCCCGCAGGCTGACCTGGGTGGAAACTTTTCGCAAATGCATTAAGCCCCCTTTTTAACTAAGCATGGCTCAAATAGAAAGTTAAACATGACATAGCGTCAGTAGTCTATACATTTTTATGTTAATCGTTCGACTTCAATATGAAAAAAAAAAATCCATTGCTTAATGGGTGCTTCCTATCGAATGTCAATTTTTGGCCATATTTTTCCAGCGTATCGGACGGTGTGGATCAAGATCAGACAGCATTTCTCGTGCACTCTGATGTTGGACTGCATTGTCAGAATTAGCAAAAAAGTTGTCTCAGAGTTCAGTCATGTTGACAGGTATTTCTCGTTCCAGCCTTCACTCAGATATTTCTCTTTCCAGCCTTCACTTAGATATTTCTCTTTTCCAGTCTTCACTCAGATATTTCTCTTTCCAGCCTTCACTCGGACATTTCTCGTTCCAGCCTTCACACAGGCATTTCTCGTTTCAACCTCTCCAAACTTATTTCTCGCTTCAGCCTTTTCCCAGATATTTCTCGTTCCAGCTTTCATTCAGACATTTCTAGTTCCAATCTCAACTGTGATATTTCTCGTCCCATCCTCTACTCAGACATTTCTTGCTTCAGCCTTCACCCAGGTATTCAGAAAGACGCTTTTGGACAAGGTTGCTGTAGAATGGAACGTTACTGTAGACATGAGCAACAAACTTTCCGCCGACATGAATGTATGTAAGGGCAAGGTGGAAACTCAAGTCAATAAATGTAAATCGCAAGCTCAGAGCACCTGCAGGTTTGTTCCTTTAAGTGTTTTATATTATCAAACAACTTATTTAACCCTTTACGTCAAAATTGTAGACTCGTCCATATTCAAAGCATTTTCAGACAGCAAATTAAAAGGTGTCTCAGATGATGGTACATGTATTTGTCTTTGAGATGGTAGAAAACTTTGTTTAACATGAAGAAAATGCTGGTTACCAGCATTTTCTCTTTTTCCCAAAATGTTTTCAGAAGCTTTGGGGTTAATTAAACAAGAGATAGTTAGGTCAGCACTATTTCTGCCGAGACCTGTAGCTCAGTCGGTGACGTACATAAATGGAAACCAGGGGGGGGGAGGGGGGGCGCTGATTCGATTCCCTAGCTCGGCCTGTTTCTTTCCGAGGACTAGTAATGGTCATTACTATTTCACCGCTGATCATTGTTTCGGCTATGGTAATATTGGAAATCAGCCAGTGGCTTCGGAAGAACATTTTGCAAAGTAGGCTACTTGGAGAACAAGCCTCACAAAAAGCATGGATAGATAAACTTGCGGCCGTGATGTTCCTGAAATAGTGTCGAAAACGGCGTTAAAAACAAAGTACTTCTTCAGTGTTGTAACGAAGACATTTACGCGAATAATTTCTTCTGGAGCTGTATTCGCCAACCTTTCCAGATTCATTCCTACTTTTGATTTCTAAGACTGGTTGATGCATTTTGTCTCATATACTAAGATGACTAGACTTGGAACTAAGATTAAGAGCAGCAACCAGACTTGTTGATGAGTATGAAGCTTGGGTCCGTATTCACTAATCATTCTTAATAATATTCTTAGTTTTTATCAGAAGAATTTCTGAATTGAAAGTAAAGCATCTTTTGATTAGCTAAAACAAATGGCTTACCCAGTCAAAGTTGCGTTACTTTCAAATTTAGAAAGCTATTGAGAATAAGACTAAGGATAATCTTCAGAATGGACCCTCGAATTTTTAGAATAAGCACTGCTCTGGTATAATTATTCGTATATTGGTGGACTATACGTAAGCTGCTTGCCGTGTTTTCCTACGCAGTAAAGAGGGATGCCACATAAAGTAGTATTTCATGTGTTTTTTTCCCCAAATTCTTAATATTCCGAAGTATAGATTTGATAGGGCGCAGACACAAAGCCGGTCCTCTTTCAAGCAATGATAATTACTGTTGTGCCTTTTAATCAATAGAAAAATCGTTTGCTTTTGCAGAAGACCAATTTTCTAACAACTACTGTATGTGCATTTTATTTTGTGTTTCGAGTAAGTTTTCGATAATCTGTTTTCATTGATATTTCGACGCAACTTCTCGGTCATTCACGCATTCGAATTACTAACATTTTTACTGAACTACATGTAGCAAAATTGCATCTGTATTTGTCTCATTCCAGTGCCAGCCCAACTTTTGTTGCCTACCTGAATTTTGTGAACCCATATACTTATCTAGAAGGACCTCTCAATGACCTTGCCAGTAAATTCAATGACATCAAAGATCTGTTGGGTGATCAGGCAGGAGCTTTCTTCAACTCGATTAATGACCTCGCCAATTCTGTCTCTGGTGGTTTCTCGGTAAGTGAACGGGACTGGACAATGATGTGTCGTTGCAATGGTTTAAGCTCTAGACTGCTTAACCCTTTAACACACAACGAAATATTAGACCTGTCCAAATTAGTTGAAGACGACAAATTCAATGTAGTTAAAAAGATGATCTCTGTCTTTGAAATGGCAGAAAACGTCGTTGGAAAAGGAGAAAATGCTGGTAACCAGCATTTTCTCCTTTTCCCACAATGCTTTCAAAAGCCTTTTTCTAGGTTATTAAAACTCGGGATTGTGTAGTAAAGGGTTAACCCTTATCCTGCTAAATAAAAGAAATGAAACTTTCAAACCGGTAGTATAAACCCAAAGTTTGCTCTGCCAAAGGTAATTTTGGAGGAGGGATATCTCATTATCGGACATTGTAGATCCAAGATCAGACTGCATGTTCTGTGCAGTCTGATCTTTATCTAGGCTGTCTGCAAAAGGTCAGTGAGTCGCACATAGCAGTTTAAGGGTTAAAAGAATGCGATGAGCCATAGGCGAAAAGGGGGGCTTTTACAGATGTCATGTAGATCAAGATCTGGGTCCGTATTCACCATCCATAGTTAAGAACGTTCTTCGTCTTATTTTTCCAGAATTTTCTAAATTTGAAAGTAACACAGCTTCTGATTGGCTAAACCATTTGGTTTAGCCAATCAGAAGTTGTGTTACTTTCAAATTTAGAAAATTCTGGAGAATAAGGCTGAGAGCGTTCTTAAGAATGATTGTTGAATATGGATCCAGATTGCACTTTATGTAAAGTCTTTATCTTGGATCTATAGCGCCGTTTTTTTTTGTTTTTTTTGTTTAAATCAAAACTGTTAGAAAAATCTTAGTTTCAGTGGATTGTATTTTTTAGCCGTCGAAAGAGTTCGAGTTTCTTTATCAAGCGCTGAAAAGATCATTATTAAAAAAAAACCAAAAAAAAAAAAAAACAGAATATACTAAGATCCCAAAACCTTTTTTTTTTGCCAAACAGTCTCCCAAATATCGGACAGTGTAGATCCATGATCAGACTGCACTGAACGAGCAGTCTGCGCTTGATATATCCTGTCAGTAAATGTATTCAAAGCAGTCGCGTATAACGGCTTGAGATATATGCAGCTGCTTGTACTAAACAAGCAGTCAATTACAATTTGTAGAATAACGGGTATTAATGCCCTGTGAGATTTTATTGCTGAGATATTTAAGAGGGTATACCATATTTGAAAGTACGGAAAGTAATGCATGCCTGAATTGTTTGGAATCGCTGTGCCGACATTTTGTTGAAAGTAATACGTACTTCTTGACGAATATCGTAAAAATGAAAGACTAAATTCTGAAAAAAAAAAAAAAAAAAAAGTGGGGTGTCATTTAGCGTTGTTTAACCAATTTGACAGGTTGGTGTCTATCAAAGACGACGCAAAGGAGCAAAATCGTTTACTATGGACAAATGTTCCATTTGCCAAAATGTATGCCTGGGTCCGTATTCACCAACCATTCTTGAGAATATTCTTAGTCTTATTCTCCAGAATCTTCAAGTTTTGAAAGTAACACAACTTCTGATTGACTAAACCTAAACCAAATGGTTTAGCCAATCAAAAGTTGTGTTACTTTCAAGTTTGGAAAAATTTGGAGAATAAGACTAAGAATGGTTGGTGAATACGGACTCTGATCGTTTTTAGCGTTTTGCTACAGTGATTATAGCGGCGGAAACCAAAGCATATTTATTTAGAATATGGATTGTAATCAACAGTTATTTCGTTGATTTTAGTCTTCTTTACAGACAGCCTTCAGCTCCGTTAAAAATGGAATAAATAACCTTGGGAACTACTTTACGGGTTTAGGCAATACTGCTATAGACCTTGGCAACCAGGTCGGACAAGGTGTCGGTGACCTTGGTAACCAAATTAAAGACGGATTGACAGACGCTGGTCACGCACTAGAGCACGCTGGAAGCAGCATTGGACACGCTATTGGAAGTATGCTCGCGCTCTTTACGCTTTTGTTAGATTCCATTTTGTAAACTAAGGGCAATGTTTTGAGAGATATCTCCGCGGGTATCAGGAACCCCCCCCCGGAAAACTGCCCCTCCCCGAAATCTGCCTCCAAGAAAAGCGTTTTGAGTGTTCATCTGAAATTTGCTTATATTTCTTGGTGTATGTATGTTCCCCTTTGTTCAATGGTCCCATTATAGTAAAAGAACTGAAAAAATAGTAAAATACTTAAAAAAAAATTATATCGGAGATATCTATGGCAATCTCTATTTTTTTGATAAAACCTTCCATCACCTGATAAGGCTGGTAGAGGAGCCAAAATAGGTGTGTTTTTGTGTGTAAAACGTGAAATACACGTAAAAGTATAGGCGGAGGCAATTTTCCTGGGTTAGGGGGGATTTCCTAGGGGAGAGTTTGGGAGTGGGGGGGGGGGCAGTTTTACGGGGAGGGCCATCACTGCAATACTCGTTAAGTATCCGTGTTCTACTACCGGTGATACTTTGGATTTGTGATAAGAAAACCCTGATTCGATCTCCGATGGTAGTCTTTGGGAAAGGCAGTTAGAATGTCATACGGTTACTCAGAGTTGGTGCTCCTCGTTACCCGAGGTCAAAATTTAAGTCTCGTCAATATTGAAAGAAATTGCAGAAGACAGATTAAATGTGGATAAAATGACGTGATTTATCTTTAAAGAGCAGGAAAACATTGCAGGAAAAAGGGAAAATTCTGGTCACCAGAATTTTTCTCTTGCCCCTCTAATGCTTTCAAAAGCGTGCCTACTTTGGGGTTGGTCGTTGTGTTTGAGGCGTTTAATAAGATCGACAATTCTTCCTCTTACTCATAATGGAACACACGTGTTTGTATCCATGACAGGTGTGTTTGGTAAGAGAGAGATTGATGAACAGACCAGGAAATGCATGGAGAGATGTGACCAGTGTACGGCCTTATTGTTGCCCACGCAGTCACAAATGATTGGAGCAGGTAACTGTTTTATTTTCTGCTACGTCTGCTATTTTCTTTATATAGGAATCAGCCAGTGGTTTGGAAAAATCTTTGCTTTGTGCCTTACCCTGGAAGCCGAGCCAAGTAGCTCAGTCGGTAACTTACAGGGCTTGCCTCGAGGGGGACGTCGATTCGCATTCCAAGCTCGCCCAATGTCTTTTCGAGGACTGATAACAGACCTTGCAACAGGACCCATTCCCTCTGGTGGGAAAGTAGCTAGTGGCTTGGGAAGAATATTGTGCGAATGAAATGGTAAAAAGAAACTCCAGGCAAGCATAAATTTGCGCACTGGTTGCCGCCATGTAACTGAAAAAATGTTGCAAAAGGCGCTGAACACCATACAAACTTTCACCCATAAAAAGCCTTACTCTAGCAAAAATGTACGATAAACGCATTGAAAATATCCTGGCCGCTTAAACACCTGCTATAACTGAAATACTGTTGCAAAGGAATTAAAGAAAAAATCAAGAAAAAGAAAAACATCGTTGATATAAATTTATTTAATTTTTCTTACACAGTGTGTGGACAAGACATCATCAACCGTAACAACACAATCAATTCTAGAGCACAAAAACTGAAGAAAATTGTTGATGCATCCACTGACAGGAATCATGCCATCGTAACAAAGGTAAAACGTCTTCTTTAACTATTTACCAAACAACAAAAATCAAGACTGGTCCAAACTGAAAACATTTGCAGACGACAAATTAAATGTGGTTCAGACATTGGAATTTGTCGCTGAAAGGATAGAAAACATTTTTGAAAAAGGAGAAAATGCTGCTTATCAGCATTTTTCCTTTTCCACTGATGTTTTCGACATCGTTTTTTCTCTCAGGTTAGTTTAAAGCAGGAATTGTGTGGTAAAGGTTTAAAAAAAAACACTTCTCTTTTCTCCACAAGGTTTTCAGTCGTATTTATGTACTAGCATTAATCTTTAATTCGCTTTGATATTAAATTTTGTATTTCACAATGATGTTTTCAGAATCTGTTTAGGGTACAATAAATTAATCCTACTTTACCCATTTTGACACTTTACAAAACGATCCTGACTTTAAACGACCCTAAAGAAGGCTTTTGAAAACATCGTGGGAACAGGAAAAAATTCTGATAACTAGTATGTTCTCCATTTCCCACAATGTTTACAACAATATCACATACAGATGAAATCATTTAGGTCACACTGGATTTGTCGTCCGCAAATGATTTCTGTATGATACATATCTTCAAGCAAAGATTGAAAGAACAGTTGAAACTGAGAAACTAACAAAGAATTTTGAAGAGGGTGATAAAAACACAAAAGAAGCCCTAAGTGAATATCAATAAAGGTTGAAAATGGAAACGTGGACAGACTGTGACTTACCTACAGTGTTACATGCCAAGAATCCGTACAGTTAACCCTTATCCTGCTAAATAAGTAAAATGAAACTTTCAGGTCGATAGTAAAAACCAAGATTTTGCTATTTCAAAGGTATTATTTGGGGAAAGATATTTCCATATCGGACAGCGTAGATCAAAGATCAGACTGCACGTTCTGTGCAGTCTGATCTTGATCTACACTGTCCTTAAAAGGTATTTGAGTCGCGCTTATCAGTCCAAGGGTTAATAATCAGTTAGTTTATTTTTGTATATGTTCAGCTGTGGAAGGTTGTCACTGTGTGTTTTCATTCAGGTTGAGTTCGATCCAGCATCAATGAACGGCCAGATGCAGATAATGACAGTGTACATTACCGCCAACCTGAATGGCCACGATACACGCTACAAGACATCTGTCCCATACGCCATGATGAACATGCCTTCAACAGCTCAGCAGATGGCGCTAGAATACTGGAATAAAGTCAATTGAATAAGCAATGTTAAGAGTGTTGCCTAATTTCATTGCATTTCATAGAATTGTCAATAAGAATTATGTAGAGGTTTTACGCACTTTCATTTTATTTACTATTGCTTTTTTTTTTTATCTTTAAAACCACTCTCATCGCTAAACTCTAATTTGACTGTGAGAAAATAGCCGATTGCCTGAAAAGAGTGATTTCCTCAGCACTTGTTAGCTCTTTCATTGCCATTGCGGACGGTGTAGACCAAGTTCGCACTGTAGTTTGTTCTTAAAAATGTACCGTCCGCAATTCTAAACAGCGCAGCGAAAGATTTTCATAGGAACAAAACACATGATACATGTATACACTGACTGCCATGAAAATAACGAATACCGAAAGTAAACAAACATATGAACAATATTCTTTCAGTTGAATGAAAGGCAGTGCCGGTACAGTTGTTTGGTAATGGTCAGAAATATGCTCATTAGAATTTGCTCAGTAGGTATGGGAGACGTGAAAATATAATGATCTTCTGTTAAACTGTTTTTCACATAGCACCGCAGTTTCTAAGACTTCAGCTAGAAAGGAACCACAGTAATAATTTAACCGCTGCAAAAGAAATGACTAACGTTTAAACAAGGAGTAAAAGTTGAAGCAGAAATTATCATAACAACTCTCTCTCTCTCTTGCGCGCCCTCTTTTTTACTTTTTTTTTTTTAATTTTATGCTTTTTTGGAGACATTTTTATTTTTTGTAACTTTTTTTGTGGGAGAATATGTACCTGATTGACACGACCACACATACTACCTTTTTTATGCTAAAACAAAAAGCTGATAAAATAAGCCCTGCAACTAACTTTACCTGAGCAACTCTGTTTTAACCCTTAACCCCTAAGCTGCTAAGCGCGACTCACTGACCTTTTGCGGACAGTGTAGATCAATATCAGACTGCACAGAACGTGCAGTCTGATCTTTGATCCACACTGTCCGATAAGGAGATATCTTTCCTCAAAAAATACCTTTAAAATAGGAAGAAAATTTGGGTTTTTACTATCAACTTGAAAGTTTCATTTCACTTGTTTAGCAGGATAAGGGTTAAACTACTAATTAAATGAAACAAAAATTTCCACTCAGTAGTAAAAACCCAAATATTGTTGTTTCAAAGCTGATTTCACGGGAAAGAAAATATTGTATTGGACAGTGTAGATCAAAGATCAGACTGCACATTTTGTGCAATCTGATCTTGATCTACACTGTCCGCAAAAGGCCAGTAAGTCGCGCTTAGCAGCCTAAGGGTTAACCAGCTTGATCTCTCCTCTACTAAGTGAACACAATTCTTATCTGATTTTTATTTTCTAACTTTACTTGACCTGACTAAATACAACCTTACATGCAACAAAGTAACTAAACCTACAGGTCTCTAGATCAAACACAGAATAATTGTTACAAAAATACATTGCATCTGAAAATGACCTACCAATACAAAATATAGAAAATGCAAACTATTCACGAAAAAGTCTCTAATCAAAACTTACCAACTACATCTTCCTACAAGTCAAAACCAACTAAATACCTCTTTAACCATGGTTCCCGACTATTACTCTTCAACAAAGTAACCCTCAGTGAGTTGTTGTTCCTGTTATTGTACTCTCTCTGTTTTCTACATCTCAACAAATGACGTCCGGAGGCTGTTTTACTCATCTCTATCTCTCGTATAGTCCAGTCAATCTTCATCTGTATCAATCTTTGTCTCTCCTTCTCCTCCGCCATTACTCTTCGTTCCTCTTCTACCCTCCTTAATACTTCCTGAAGTAACCTTTCCTTCTCCAACTTCCGGTTCTGTTCTCTCCGCTTTAACAATTTCTTCACGTTCTGTCTGGCAATCTTTTTCCTCACATCCGGTACACACCTATAATCTATAACCACGTCCTCTAAAGGCCACTCTACATCCTCTATAGTAAGCTGACTAAACTTATCGACTAACGATTCTACAGCTTTATCTACACTACGTCTAAGACTACCATGTTTAGAATACCTTGTTCTAGCACTGCTATCTAAAAGACTTAATCTACTAAACTTTTCAGACAAAAAGTATACTTCCTGCTCAAACTGGAAATCTTGCATACATCGACCGTCGTCTTTTCCTTTAACTTGGTCAGAGACACATTTAGCACTGCGGTATTTGCGGAAAGCGTTCCCAGAAAAATCATATGCTCCTGCAAAACAAAAATTAATATCAAATATCTTCAAACTTAAATCTTAAAACATGGCAATCAATGTCTTATATCTCATTTAAGTTTTCGGTATATCTACATAAGGAAACTTTAATCGTTCACCAAAACATCTCGAGTTTTGACAAGATTTTTTTTTTCGGATAGCTTTTTAAAGCATCGTAGGTAAAGATAAAAATGCTGGTAACAAGTAATAATTACTCGATTTTCAACAACATTTTCAACTCTTTCATAGACAACCCCGTTTAGATGAGTTACATCTACTTTGCCGTCTGTAAACGGTGTCAATTTGGATAAGTCTAAAATTTGACGACTGATAAAGAGTCCTAAATGAAATATTGCTTCACGGTGTTTTTTTATGGCAGAAAAGGTACCTGGGTTCGTATTCACCAGCCATTTCTTAAGAACTTTCTCAGTCTTATTCTGTAGAATTTTCAAAATTTGAAAGTAACACAACTTCTGATTGGCTAAACCATTTGGTTTAGCCAATCAGAAGTTTTGTTACTTTCAAAGTTTGAAGATCTTGAAGAGTGAGACTAAGAATACTGGTATTCTTAAGAATGGTTGGTGAATACGGACCCTGATCTCTGCTATTGGACACTACATGGCCTAGTCTTTTAATGTGTTGGTTTTGAAATCAAGACGTTCTATTTTGATCCTCCATACGTTGCTGGCTGCCGGGGAGTGTCTTTGTGCAAAGGACTGTCGAGACCCAGCCTAGTAAATGTGTCACTTAGACAGCACATAACGATTAAGTGAGTTGTCGCCGTGATATGACTAATATACTGTTGAAAGGGGCGTCTAAAGTCAAGTGAAAGAAAATGAAATTAATTCTGATATAAGAGTCGTCAGAGTAAAATGTACTCGGGCTATGGTCCAAATGATGCTTCTTCATTTTTTTTTTTCCATTTTTAAACAATATCACCAAAACTGTGCTGTAACCTATACCACTATAATAATAATAATAACAATCGTGATTCAGTCGGTTGTTGGACAAACTGGGCCCATACTCACCAACCATTCTTAAGAACGTTCATAGTCTTATCCTCCAGAATTTATCTTGAAGAATGAGACTAAGAATGTTCTTAAGAATGGTTGGTGAATACGGACCTGGATTTTATGGATCCATAATCATGTGATGTCTTGCTTGGTCTCATGGATCACGGAGATGTACTGAGCCCCCTTTTGCCAGAGCTTGGCTCATATAAGCAAAGTAAATGGAGGAATCAAAAGTCTAGAAAAGATACAACAGAAAAAAAAAACAGTGATCACCTCTAGTCCCGCTGGAAACAGAAGATGATGAAGTTCCCAGCGGACGATAGAAGAAGAATTGGAAGATCTCATGAGACACACTGTACAAGAAAGATAGAAAGAAGAATTAAAAGATAAAAGAAGTAATAAGTGATGATTGTACAGTGTCTAGGAAAGATAGAGAGAAGAATTAAAAAATGAATTCAATAACAATAGGTGATCGGGATTATAAATGAAAGCGAATTATAGACGAAAATTGATTGTTTAAATGGACCATGGAATGATTAGGTCCACTCAGACCGTGTACTAACTTAGCCCTTCACTAGAACAATCCGCAGTTTTAACCTTTACCCTGATAAATAAGTGACATGAAACTTTTCAAGTCGACAGTAAAAACCCAAATCCTACTATTTCAAAGGGATTTTTTGGGAAAGATATCTCCTTAGCGGACAGTGTAGATCCAAGATCAGAGTATAGACCAATCTTATATTTTGTTGTTTGGTGAAAGGTATAAAAAGTGGTAGTTCAGACTTTGGTAACAGCTGCCTGCAAAATATCCATATTTATAAGGACCAAGATCAGACCGCACACAAGGCACAATCTCATCTTAGAACGACATCGTTCGGTATATAACACTAGACTTTGACAATTTAAAATGTCGTTCGGTGTTAATCGATCGAATTTATCTATTTGGTCGCGAGTTTAAAAGTCATTCGAACATTCTCTGCTTATCCTGGGAGTCGTTTCCGAATAAACTGAAAGTTATATCCAAATTATAGAGTACCACTGACGGATAAAGAAAAATAATGATAAAAATCAGAAAAGAATCCGAGAAACAGTATTGAATTATCCCTATGTAAAAATCATCAGAACATGGAGGAAATTTGTACATAACATGTGAGCCATGCTCTGGCAAAAGGGGGTATAATGCATTTCCGTGATGCATGATACCAAGCAAGTCATCATATAATTATGGATCCATAAAATCCCTTTTGTCAAACAATAGACATGATCTGTATCCACTGACAATCAGAAAAATTACAAAAAGTAAACATGCCTGCGCAGGCTGGCTGCATGGATCGATACTTTTTGCGAATGCATTAAACCACCTTTTCACAGAGCATGGTTCATATATAGGGTGTTTACCCGAGACAATCTCATACTTGCTGTTTATTGCAGAAAAAAAAAAGTAATATAAATCATGTACTTACATCCAACACAGTATGGCCATAAGCAAAGTCTCTACCACATTCCTGTGAAAAAAATAATATAATGAGACTGATATTCGGCTGCTATCTTTCTCTTTGTCTTTCCGCCCGTCGTTTTTTGTGTCTTTTTTTTTTTTCTCTTGCTTAATGCTTACATACTGGCATATCACTTGAAAAATTTGCAAACACTAAAAACTATTAAGCTTTTATTTTTCCTTACATAAGCAAGAAACAATCCACGAGTTCAATGCTGCAAATAACATGTTTTTGAAAACGATTTCCTGAAAACAAATGAGATCAATTAAAGGCGTATACAAGATTCTTGCAAGTTTCATAGAGTGTAACAAACGGCATCGTGAAACACCGGAAATAACGTTTCGTTTGGCCACATGATGAAAGTTATTGGAAAAGTTATCATAGTTTATCCATTTCGAAAACAGTATACCTACCTGTTGATGCAAATCTAGAGTTTATCATGGTAAAATAGAATTCACAAACTAACAATTTAAGATCTGGTACATGTCTTTACGCATATTTAAAACAATGCGATTTTTTCTCACAAATAATATCTGAGATCAGTGTCAATAAATTTTCTATCTAGGCCTACCCCCTTTAACTTTACAAGACGACAACATTTTAGCCCTTTTCAAAGTTGCACATAAAATTTGTCTTTTGAAGGGTAAAAAACAATGTGTTGAAAGGAGAAAACGATGGTAATCAGCATTTTCTCATATTCCCACAATGCTTTCGAAAGCATTTTTCCTTAGAATCGTAAAAGTCTCCCTTATTTGTAAAAGAGTTACACAGTAAAGTGGTTTAGAGCCCGTATAAACAAACCATTCTATGTTACATTTTCAGTCTTTTTCTAAGTTAGAAAGTAATCCAATTTCTGCTTGGCTAAGACCGTTTGAGCCACGCTCTCGTAAAAGAGGACTATATGTATCTTCGTGATGCATGATACTAAGCAAGACATCAGATAATTAGGGATCCATAAAATCCACTTTGTCTTACAACCGAATCAATCCATCAATCCTCCCCCCCCCCCCCCCCCCCCAACCACATACACACACTTTCCACAGAGCAAGGCTCATTTGGTTCAGCCAACTGTAAATTACGTTCATTTGAGATGTCGAAGATCTAGCTGCAGTTCTTTTTTCATAAAGACAGTAATATTCGGTTTACATAGATTATTACAATAGGCGATCTATACATGAGCGGAGCGGAACGGAACGGAACGGAATAGCCAACCAAGGATTCTCTCGGGCACATTAAAGAAGTCGGAAGAAGTCAGAGAAGTCGGTAAAAGTGTGGACTGAGAATGGCGCGACGTAAGGCCTAACTAGAAACATCCTGCCATGTTTTTGGTACCTTTACAGTTCGCTTGCTATATGAATTCATCTGTCCTATCAAAGTTTAAACTATTGCAGATTTTTAAAAGGGAGCGAGAAAAAATATTATGGAAAGAACCACCACCTTTTAAAATCTAATTTTACATTAAAGATGTTTATCAATTGATTAAGTACAAAAAGGAAATGAACTTAATATTCTTACATTAAGGAACAAGTATCAACGCGTCTTATCAAAGTTGATTAACTCATGTAAAGTAATAAATGAGAACATTTATAACGTGTTTAGATTCTGAAAAGTTGAAATTCTGTAACTAAGAGCAACATGGAAACGGATACCGAAAGTGACGTTTAATCTATTCTAAAGCTTTTGAATCGTGAATCTATTGTCTCAAAGTCATGTGGTAACCGAAACTGAATTTTATCTGTGAGACGCTCATTTCAGCACTAAAATTAAAACGACTGTAAATTTTACTTTGTAACAAGTTCTTTAACGAGAATGTTTTTTTTTTCAACAAGTAGTTGAATCCTCAAAATATATGAGACGGGGTTTTGTGCATCTGCAGAAAGTATCGTCCATTTAACCCTATGCAGTCCACGCAGGCTGACCTGAATCGAAACATTTTGTCTTTGGAAATTTTTCTGCATGTACAAAGACATTGTGCATAAGGATTCAGTTCGCAGTGTAGCTGTTTGAATAAGAATATGCCTACCATTATCAAAAAATCCCTAGTTTTAATGACCCCGGGCAGGAAAGCTTTTGAAAACATCGTGGGCAGAAAAGGCTGGTAAACTGCATTTGGTCCTTTTCTCACAATGTAAACGCTATCTTTTGAGCCTTATTTAAACTTGTCGTTTTATAGATTCTTTCAATTTGGACAAGTTTACAGATTTGTCGCTTGATGCAGAATAATGGAGTGGTAAAAGCCTTTTTTCAATGTCAATACTCGTAGCTTGACTTTTTCCCAATCCTCGACCTTATAATATCGATCCTGCCATTAGGTCTTTTCGGGAGAGTAGGAAGCAGCTTTTGAAAATCGTATCTTACGTATTTAAACAGTTCAGCAATAAAAATAAACACTGAAAATAACTTAAAATAAGAAGGAAATGTTCTTACTTCGAGAAAAGACAATCTACGGGTCCTATCAACGCTGAAAATAACATTATTTTCCGAAAACAGTGAGAGCGATTGAAAGCGTGCAAGTTTTGAAAGTTTCACAAAGTGTAACTAACGGCAACGTCGGATACCGGAAATGACGTTTTGAATACTCTCTTAAAGTCACGTGACGTAAAGAACTAACGAGGAAATCTACTACAACTTGGGCAAAAATGGTGGTGCTTTTTCAGCATTAACACGCAAATACTGTGGGATTTCAGACACGTTTAATCAGGAGTACAATATTTTAATGAAAAGCATCTATCATGAACAGGACTGCAAGCTTTCTGTAGAATTACCTGTATTAATTAATAGGTCTATTTACGGAAATCTTTCTCGTTTGATAACACCATCTCTTCAATTAATTTTTTTTTAAACTTTTTTTTGTGGCTTAAACATCGGTTAAAACCTTTTCGAATCGTTATAGTTTGTGATAAAAATCTGCAACTGCTGGATAGCGAATGGAAATGACAAAGAAGATTCTACCGTAGGACCCTTATGGCACTGCATTAGCTCTTTCAGTGACAAATATATCAACTCGACCCATATCGACAGCTGATAATTACAATTCATTGAAACTCAGACAGCTTTTTATCGTTAAGGCTTGACAAAACAAGCAGACGGCATAGAACAAACATCAGACTGCACTTTCTGTGCAGTCTGATCTTGATCTTTTCTGCATGTCCAAAAGACATTGTGCAAAAGGATGCAGTTCGCAATGTAGCTGTTTGAATAAGAATAGGCCTACTTTTATCAAATAATCTCTAGTTTTGATGACCCCGGGCAGAGAAAGCTTTTAAAAACATCGTGGGAAAAAAGGCTGGTAAACAGCATTTGGTCCTTTTCTCACAATGTAAATCCTATCTTTTAACCCTTTCCCAAAAAAGCCATGGTTTTCACGTGTCTGCAGTACAAGTCTTTTGAAAACACTGTGGGAAAAGGAGAAATTGCTCGTTACGAGCAATTACTCCTTTTTCCACAGTGTTTTCTACCCTTTTTGATAACTTTCTGCCATTTTCATCAAATTTAAAATTGTCGTCTGCAAACTCTTTCAATTTGGACCAGTCCAAAATTTGTCGTTTGGGAAAGGGTTAAGCCTTATTTAAACATGTCGTTTTATAAATTCTTTCATTTTGGATAAGTTTACAGATTTGTCGCTTGATGCAGAATAATTGAATGGTAAAAGCCTTTTTCCAATGCCCATATAAAGATCACGTAAAACTACGGAAGTAATTTTACGATACTCCTTGTATATTTTACCGCGAAAAGGTGCTATCCAAATTGATATTTTACTCGTATCTTATTCGTTAGGATATGTACATCTATCCATTTACTTTCAATCATTAATAATAAAGATTTATAAAGCTATACTGATAATAATGTGGGGTTTGAAAAACGTAGAGTCCGTTAACGAACCACAACAACTGCTCTTTCAAATGCTAAATATAAAGGAAATCAATGTTAGCTCCACTCATTCCAAATCCTCGACATTATAATGTCGATCCTACCATTATGTCTTTTCGGGAGAAAAGGAAGCAGCTTTTTAAAATCGTATTTTACGTATTTTAACAGTTCAGCAAAAAAAAAAATAAACACTGAAAGTAACTTAAAATAAGAAGGAAACGTTCTTACTTCGAGAAAAGACCATCTACCGGTCCTATCAACGCTGAAAATAACATTATTTTCCGAAAACAGTGAGAGCGATTGAAAGCGTGCAAGTTTTGAAAGTTTCACAAAGTGTAACTAACGGCAACGTCGAAAACGGATACCGGAAATGACGTTTTGAATACTGTCTCAAAATCACGTGACGTAAAGAACTAACGAGGAAATCTACTACTACTGCTTGGGCAAAAATGGTGCTGCTTTTTCAGAATTAACACGCAAATACTGTGGGATTTCAGACACGTTTAATCAGGAGTACAATATTTTAATGAAAAGCATCTATCATGAACAGGACTGTAACCTTTCTGTAGAATCACCTGTATTAATTAATAAGCCTATTTACGAAAATCTTTCTCGTTTGATAATACCATCTCTCTGTAGGTGTAATTCAATTAAATTCTTTAAAACTTTTTTTTTTGTGGCTTAAACATCGGTTAAAACCTTTTCGAATCGTTATAGTTTGTGATAAAAATCTGCAACTGCTGGATAGCGAAGGGAAATGACAAAGAAGATTCTACCGTAGGACCCTTATGGCACTGCATTAGCTCTTTCAGTGACAAATATATCAACTCGACCCATATCGACACCTGATAATTACAATTCATTGAAACTCAGACAACTTTTTATCGTAAAGGCTTGACAAAACAAGCAGACGGCATAGAACAAACCTCAGACTACACTTTCTGTGCAGTCTGATCTTGATCTTTTCTGCATGTCCAAAAGACATTGTGCAAAAGGATCCAGTTCGCAATGTACTGGTTCGCTACCAGTGGCGGCCAAGTACCAGTGGCGGCCATTCTTATGATATCGCGTTTGTGCGTTCATTTGCATATCAAAGCTCTCGATCATGTTGAAAAAGAAGAAATTATGTTTCAGATACCAAATAAAAATCGGAACTTGATGCAATGTAAGTAAAAATATAAACAAGTATCCCTGTTAACCCCCTAAGTGTCAAAAATTCACTTCCGGGGGACTGACCTTCATCATTTCTCCAACCGATTTAAGTCTGAAATAACCCAAAAGAACAATGTTTCTATATCAAAAATGTCAAATACACGATGATTTCTCACTTACTACATCAAATAGTCCATTTCTTTATTTGCTTAAGCAGTAATTCCCAGATATTCACGAGAGACACAATTCATGTTTGACTTGCAGAAGGCACGCGTTAAATGACGTCATGCAGAGGCATAGCTATCCAGGGCATCAAGTTCAGTCAGTCACTATACTCTTTTTCATAAACCACATTATTGCTTTTCAGGTTCCCCTTCGACGGTTGGACAAAAATGCTATAAACGGGTACAATACTACAGTATCATAATTATAAGTTTAATTTGTTCTTATTTCATATTTTAATGTATCAATAAAAAATCCATTTAAGTAAATCCATGATATAAATTGTATTCCTGTAGGACTGGAGAAAAAAAGGTATAAATTCAAGTTTTTCGATTTTTCGACAGACATCTGCCATATTCCTATTCAACGGAAATACTTAAAATGGCTATATCTGGCGGATAACTGTCCGACAGGCAACAAAAAAATACTCTATTTCAAGGAAAATTGTCAACAGTCATGGGGGTGGTATTTATGAAACACAATTTTGACCCTGCATGTCAGGGAGGGCGGTTATAAATGAAACATCGCCCAGGATACTGAAGAAGTTGCAAATTGCAGTAGTCAGGTAGATCTATCTAGAATACATGACTAGACAAGGTTTTTGAAGGAGCAATAAATAGTAGGTATCGAGGCAAAAAAGCAGTAAGTTTGTTTATAATGTGATGTTGGCGATCAAACAAATGGTTTAGATCTTTCTTTGGAAGATACTGACAGATCAAGATCAAGAATGGTAAACAATGAACAATGACTTTGATCTTCTTGAGGACACACTAAATTGAGTTGTACACACAACTACAGAATTGAAATTTTTAGACAGCCAAGTTCATCTTAAATCAATCGATGTATCTTACTCTGTACTAGATCTACAATAAATTTTTAGCCTTGTCCATATTAAAAGCATGTGCAGATGACATTACGATGTGGTTCCAATAAAAGAAGCCTTTGAAGTGAAGAAGACATTGTAAGAAAACATGAAAATGCTGGTAGCATACATTTTCTTCCATCCAATTATGTTTCTAAAATCCTTCTTTTTTTCAACTTTTCACATTTTTCAAAATTAATGAGCTGAACTTACAAAAATAGTTGAACTAATAAAACTTGTTTTCTTATAAAGCAAAATTCAGCTTTATTTAAGCTGAAGTTTTCATTGTTGGCTGCAAGGCTGGGTTTTATCCATGAGAATGCCATCATCAGCAAAGCCAAGTTTCCTGCAGTTTGAAGCCACACAGTGGACCATCTGTGTTCTATTGCTGTCAGCAAAGGTGTACATCTGTATAAACAATCAGTCCCTGAAGTCTGAGACTGTAACTTTTTTTCAACATTTTCAGTGGAAAAAGTGTGAGCTTCAACACCAAAAGTGCTAAAACCTCTATGAATCTGATTATCATGATGATAATAGATTTATTTTCCAAAACTTTATTTCAAGTATCACAAACATATTACCAAATAATTACAAAGAGTTTTGAACATATTGACTTTTGCTTCCAATGGTGATTGTATGAAGCAAAGTTTTATAAATATATGTGTATTAAGGACAAAGACTGTCATCTAGGGTTCTTTATGAAGTGTGAAATCCTCCAAGTCAACTCAGATGCCATTGACATAACACCTGTAACTCCATCTTGGTTGATATAGAGACAGATCTGGGGAAGAGAGGGCACTAACTGCAGCGGAAATATTAAGGCATATGTACCCGAAGCGAATAAAGGATCAATTTGCTTAGCATGTTGCTCTTTATTTAGCCAATCCTCTTGTCAATCCCTCCAGAATTAACTTGAGGAATTGATTCCAGAATTCTTGTCACATGTATTTCCACCAGCTCCAGCCAAATCTGAAATTACCAGATAAGATTTTCTGTTACAGTTTTTTAAAGCTCTTTTTATACAAATTTGTACTACTATTATCTAAATATGAAATATTAAACAGGTATTATGCAATATTCATAGATGTGTCTTGAAAGTGTCAAAATATCTATTTCAATTTGAATTACCAAATCATAACAAATTATACTGAAAAAAAAAAAAAAAAATTACATACATATATATACACATACATGCCAAATTAACGTCATATCTATTTGGGATTTCTGAATTATTTGTAGGCAACAGTGATAACATACTTAAGAGTTCACAAGAGGCTGGAAGAAAAGTGGAATGCAGAACATTAAAGAAAATGCAGATAGAAAGTAGAATAGCAGGAAGGAAAAAGAAGAAGCAATATGTGTGTAACTTCTGGATGCACTAACAAGCTTAAAAAGGCTTATAAATCAAAAACAGAAAATCATCATTTTTATTCTGTTTAACATGAAAGCATGATATGTGTTTAAGTGTTTGTTTCCAGGCAGTGAACTACATGTACTTGCCTTGAGTAAGAACAGACGTAGTTTCCCAAAGAGTGTGTAGGTTTATCCATGTTATTAATAATAATAGTTATTTTGTGTGTAGGAATTGTCAGCGAAACAGTTTTACTGTAAAGAAATACATATATTTCACAATAAAGATCTTTATGAAATGTGACAATTCATCATTTTGCATCGTCTAATTTTCCTGTATGTGCACATCATCAACATTTTAATATGTGGTGCCATTAGCTAACGGAAGTCGCCTGACATCATTCTTCTTATAAAGGCATTTGTGACTGTGTAATACTCAAATTTGCGATTGTGGAATTACAAAATATAATTTTAATCTCTTCAATGACTCAGTTTCAACATTATCATTTTGTAATTGTATGTTTATGAAATGATATTGGCATTTTTGGTATCCTTATTGAAATAATGGGCAGTATTTTACCATCGTAACTAAGTACAACAACAAATGAAATGCTGTTTAAAAAACAAACTGAGCTTATACTCACCTGAATTCTGTTTTTCCCTCCGCATTTCCCCACTTTTCCGATAGAATACCATTAAATGTTGATTAACTGACATAACTACCCTGCCCCCTGTGCAACCTCAGCTGCCAAAGTCCATATCTATTTTTGGCTCGCGCATGCGTGTTTGAATTGTGAAAGTAGAAAATGTACACAGTAACTGTTGTAGGTTGTTCCTCATTAACTCTTTGTAGGGGTCATATAAAACATTAGACTCGCTAGAATATTGCAGAATTTCAAGAAAAATGGTTTTTCATTCGATATCTTCTGGCAATAGTAATATTACGGTAATTCTGTGTACAAAATTCGGTTGGCCGCCACTGGTACTCTTCGTGACTTGAGTCCGTCTGTTGACCGACGGGTTATTCATATCGTGCCGAGTTTCATTTACAGTTTATTTCAGATTTCCACTCGTGACTCTTACAATATTGAACCCTAGTTTGCCCACGTAAAGTATGAGCTGTGAACTTGAAGAACATTACCTTACAGATTAGAAAAGGTTTTAAAAAATGGCCGCCACTGGTCGTGAACCAGTAGCTGTTTGAATAAGAATAGGCCTACTTTTATCAAATAATCTCTAGTTTTGATGACCCCGGGCAGAGAAAGCTTTTAAAAACATCGTGGGAAAAAAGACTGGTAAACAGCATTTGGTCCTTTTCTCACAATGTAAATCCTATCTTTTAACCCTTTCCTAAACAAGCCCTGGTTTTCACGTGTCTGCAGTACAAGTCTTTTATAAACACTGTGGGAAAAGGAGAAATTGCTCGTAACGAGCAATTTCTCCTTTTTCCACAGTGTTTTCTACCCTTTTTATAACTTTCTGCCATTTTCATCAAATTTAAAATTGTCGTCTGCAAACTCTTTCAATTTGGACCAGTCCAAAATTTGTCGTTTGGGAAAGGGTTAAGCCTTATTTAAACATGTCGTTTTATAAATTCTTTCACTTTGGACAAGTTTACAGATTTGTCGCTTGATGCAGAATAATGGAATAGTAAAAGCCTTTTTCCAATGCCCATATAAAGATCACGTAAAACTACGGAAGTAATTTTACGATACTCCTTGTACATTTTACCGCGAAAAGGTGCTATCCAAATTGATATTTTACTCGTATCTCATTCGTTAGGATATGTACATCTATCCATTTACTTTCAATCATTTAAAATAATGATTTATAAAGCTATACTGATAATAATGTGGGGTTTGAAAAACGTAGAGTCCGTTAACGAACCACAACAACTGCTCTTTCAAATGCTAAATATAAAGGAAATCAATGTTAGCTCCACTCATTCCAAATCCTCGACCTTATAATGTAGATCCTACCATTATGTCTTTTCGGGAGAAAAGGAAGCAGCTTTTTAAAATCGTATTTTACGTATTTTAACAGTTCAGCAAAAAAAATAAACACTGAAAGTAACTTAAAATAAGAAGGAAACGTTCTTACTTCGAGAAAAGGCCATCTACCGGTCCTATCAACGCTGAAAATAACATTATTTTCCGAAAACAGTGAGAGCGATTGAAAGCGTGCAAGTTTTGAAAGTTTCACAAAGTGTAACTAACGGCAACGTCGAAAACGGATACCGGAAATGACGTTTTGAATACTGTCTCAAAATCACGTGACGTAAAGAACTAACGAGGAAATCTACTACTACTGCTTGGGCAAAAATGGTGCTGCTTTTTCAGAATTAACACGCAAATACTGTGGGATTTCAGACACGTTTAATCAGGAGTACAATATTTTAATGAAAAGCATCTATCATGAACAGGACTGTAACCTTTCTGTAGAATCACCTGTATTAATTAATAAGCCTATTTACGAAAATCTTTCTCGTTTGATAATACCATCTCTCTGTAGGTGTAATTCAATTAAATTCTTTAAAACTTTTTTTTTTTGTGGCTTAAACATCGGTTAAAACCTTTTCGAATCGTTATAGTTTGTGATAAAAATCTGCAACTGCTGGATAGCGAAGGGAAATGACAAAGAAGATTCTACCGTAGGACCCTTATGGCACTGCATTAGCTCTTTCAGTGACAAATATATCAACTCGACCCATATCGACACCTGATAATTACAATTCATTGAAACTCAGACAACTTTTTATCGTAAAGGCTTGACAAAACAAGCAGACGGCATAGAACAAACCTCAGACTGCACTTTCTGTGCAGTCTGATCTTGATCTTTTCTGCATGTCCAAAAGACATTGTGCAAAAGGATCCAGTTCGCAATGTAGCTGTTTGAATAAGAATAGGCCCACTTTTATCAAATAATCTCTAGTTTTGATGACCCCGGGCAGAGAAAGCTTTTAAAAACATCGTGGGAAAAAAGACTGGTAAACAGCATTTGGTCCTTTTCTCACAATGTAAATCCTATCTTTTAACCCTTTCCTAAACAAGCCCTGGTTTTCACGTGTCTGCAGTACAAGTCTTTTATAAACACTGTGGGAAAAGGAGAAATTGCTCGTAACGAGCAATTTCTTCTTTTTCCACAGTGTTTTCTACCCTTTTTATAACTTTCTGCCATTTTCATCAAATTTAAAATTGTCGTCTGCAAACTCTTTCAATTTGGACCAGTCCAAAATTTGTCGTTTGGGAAAGGGTTAAGCCTTATTTAAACATGTCGTTTTATAAATTCTTTCACTTTGGACAAGTTTACAGATTTGTCGCTTGATGCAGAATAATGGAATAGTAAAAGCCTTTTTCCAATGCCCATATAAAGATCACGTAAAACTACGGAAGTTGTTTTACGATACTCCTTGTACATTTTACCGCGAAAAGGTGCTATCCAAATTGATATTTTACTCGTATCTCATTCGTTAGGATATGTACATCTATCCATTTACTTTCAATCATTTAAAATAATGATTTATAAAGCTATACTGATAATAATGTGGGGTTTGAAAAACGTAGAGTCCGTTAACGAACCACAACAACTGCTCTTTCAAATGCTAAATATAAAGGAAATCAATGTTAGCTCCACTCATTCCAAATCCTCGACCTTATAATGTAGATCCTACCATTATGTCTTTTCGGGAGAAAAGGAAGCAGCTTTTTAAAATCGTATTTTACGTATTTTAACAGTTCAGCAAAAAAAATAAACACTGAAAGTAACTTAAAATAAGAAGGAAACGTTCTTACTTCGAGAAAAGACCATCTACCGGTCCTATCAACGCTGAAAATAACATTATTTTCCGAAAACAGTGAGAGCGATTGAAAGCGTGCAAGTTTTGAAAGTTTCACAAAGTGTAACTAACGGCAACGTCGAAAACGGATACCGGAAATGACGTTTTGAATACTGTCTCAAAATCACGTGACGTAAAGAACTAACGAGGAAATCTACTACTACTGCTTGGGCAAAAATGGTGCTGCTTTTTCAGAATTAACACGCAAATACTGTGGGATTTCAGACACGTTTAATCAGGAGTACAATATTTTAATGAAAAGCATCTATCATGAACAGGACTGTAACCTTTCTGTAGAATCACCTGTATTAATTAATAAGCCTATTTACGAAAATCTTTCTCGTTTGATAATACCATCTCTCTGTAGGTGTAATTCAATTAAATTCTTTAAAACTTTTTTTTTTTTTTGTGGCTTAAACATCGGTTAAAACCTTTTCGAATCGTTATAGTTTGTGATAAAAATCTGCAACTGCTGGATAGCGAAGGGAAATGACAAAGAAGATTCTACCATAGGACCCTTATGGCACTGCATTAGCTCTTTCAGTGACAAATATATCAACTCGACCCATATCGACACCTGATAATTACAATTCATTGAAACTCAGACAACTTTTTATCGTAAAGGCTTGACAAAACAAGCAGACGGTATAGAACAAGCATCAGATTGCACTTTCTGTGCAGTCTGATCTTGATCTTTTCTGCATGTCCAAAGACATTGTGCAAAAGGATGCACTTCGCAGTGTAGCTATTTGAATAAGAATAGGCCTACCTTTTTCAAATAATCTCTAGCTTTGATGACCCCGGACAGGGAAAGCTTTTGAAAACATCGTGGGAAAAAAAGGCTGGTAAGCAGCATTTGGTCATTTTCTCACAGTGTAAATCCTATCTTTTGAGCCTTATTTAAACATGTCGTTTTATAAATTCTTTCATTTTGGACAAGTTTACAGATTTGTCCCTTGATGCAGAATAATGGAATGGTAAAAGCCTTTTTCCAGTGCCCATATAACGATCACGTAAAACTACGAAAGTTGTTTTACGATACTCCTTGTACATTTTACCGCGAAAAGGTGCTATCCAAATTGATATTTTACTCGTATCTCATTTGTTAGGATATGTACATCTATCCATTTACTTTCAATCATTAATAATAGAGATTTATAAAGCTATACTGATAATAATGTGGGGTTTGAAAAACGTAGAGTCCGTTAAAGAACCACAACAACTGCTCTTTCGAATGCTAAATATAAAGGAAATCAATGTTAGCTGCACTCATTCCAAATCCTCGACATTATAATGTCGATCCTACCATTATGTCTTTTACGGGAGAAAAGAAAGCAGCTTTTGAAAATCGTACTTTACGTATTTAAACAGTTCAGCAATAAATATAAAAACTGAAAGTAACTTAAAATAAGAAGGAAACGTTCTTACTTCGAGAAAAGACCATCAACGGATCCGATCAACGCTGAAAATAACATTATTTTACGAAAATAGTGAGAGCGATTGAAAGCGTGCAAGTTTTGAAAGTTTCACAAAATGTAACTAACGGCAACGTCGAAAACGGATACCGGAAATGACGTTTTGAATACTGTCTCAAAGTCACGTGACGTAAAGACTTAACGAGGAAATGTACGCGTTGCATAAACTAAAAACTCTGCGCTAAAAAAGTAGAAATCGCGAAAATGGCTATAAACGATACTTCTTCGGGGAAATCTAGCCTGATTTTCGCTCCAAATTTCTTATAGATACATTTTGTTCAAACGGGAAACGGGAAAAATACTTTTAAAAATCCTATTGTGTGTTGCAAATCTTTCTATACAGCTTCTAAATTATATGGGTTTAAGGAAAACAGAGATTTCTGCAGGGGGGTTCCCACAGACTTTACCAGCAAAGCTTGTCTCCATCAATGTTTGGCTTATACCAAGCCTATTTTCCAAGCCTATAGGGACTGTGTTTATAAATGACCGATGCATAGGTTATGTGCTAACCATGGCTGGATGAATTGAACCAGGTAGCGTTGTTTTGAATAAACGTATACTTTATTTTGAAAGTCGCTGCATCGATTGCCATTTTGAAAATTAGTCCATTTCTGTGCCAGTATCAGACAGGTATGTACTTGAAAATGCCCGTATCAGACAGGTATGTACTTAAAAAATGCATCCTAGCGGAAGATTAAGGGGTGTCAGTGTGGTAGAGTTAGAGCGTCGGCCTCTCATGTCAGGGGTCTCTGTCGAATCCTGTGATAGGCGGGATAAAGGCGCCGATACTGGTCGGGATGCAAAATATATACTAGTAATTGATAGGAGAAAAAATAATAATAAGATAAAGTTAACGACATATTTTGATGATATTGGCTGTAAACAAGTGAAGAACACACAACAGATGTCCCATTTTGGACAGTTTTACTCTATGTCAGTACAAAGTAAGCTGATAGGTTACAAGACGATTACACCATTTAGCCAGTAACTTTCAGTTTTGTGACATGTTCCCTCATTATACACCTTTAAATGACTATATACTAGAACGCTGTTGAATAGTTTGGGATAGTGCGGAAAGCTGAGGTGTTTTGGGGGTATGAGGCAATACTTGACAATAACAGCAACTACCAAGCCATTCCGACATTAGTCTGGATTACCTGCCCCTACCACCAGGGTCAGGCAAAGCGCAATAATGGCAGCCTCCTAGGTGTCCTCAAGCGTACCTCTACATGCTTCCCCGTTTTCCCCAACTTCATGCGATCCAGTTTGATCAGTTAATAAAATGAGATCAATTTTGTAAAAAAAAAAAATACATTAACGAAGCTAAAACGTGCTGTTGGGGTATCGACGTGTACTCTTACAGTACGGCGGGGTACCAGACTATTCCGATATGTGTATAGTGTGGGTACCTTTCCTTAAAGTTTTCTTTCAGCGCCAAATATATAAACTCGATCTTTTTCGACGGCTGTAAATACAATCCGCTGAAAACTATAAATATTTTTATAGTATAGGTTTGACCAAACAAGCGGGTGGTATGGATCAAAGTTTAGACAGCACGTTCTGTGCAATCTGATCTTAACCTACACCGCTCGCAACAGTCTCTGATTTTGCCGATAGCTCCAAAATGGTTAAAATATTTTATACTGTGACGCGGATAAAAAAAAAACAATACGCAAGCCGGATCAAATATATTCTATCGCATAATATTTGATTAGGCCCAAGTACAACTGATTTAACCCTTAGGCTGCTGAGCGCGACTCAAGGACCTTTTGCGGACAGTTTAGATCAAGATCAGACTGCACAGAACGTGCAGTCTGATCTTGGATCTACACTGTCCGACAAAAATATATCCCCCCCCCCCAAAAAAAAATATCTTGGAAATAACAAAATTTGGGATTTCACCATCGGCTTGAAAATTTTATTTCACTGATTTAGCAGGATAAGGTTTAATCTGTCTTGTGTCTATTATGTATGGTCTCCTATCACGCTCATTTGGGGTCATTTTGCATTTGTTCCCAAACATGTAGGCAGTTTTTCTCTAACTGGATTGTTTCTTTGAATGTTTCAATGATCTTGTTAACACGCGACTTCGAACTCTTGAAGATGGCAGGTGAAAACAAAGAAATATTGCGATATAAGTGCTAAGAAACATTGACCTACAAATCCCTGTGGTTTGATATACGTATCTTGTTCTTGTGGAACCTATTTCTGTCTCTCATCGGTTAAATTTTCTCGGCGTGTAACGAAAAAAGGAGTTAGAAATTTATACAAAATTAATGCACATGTGCATGTTACTTGTAAAAATTCACATAAACATGTGGGTATCTGAAAACTACCCCCTCCCTTTCCGTAAATGCCCGACGACGATCTACAATAGGCCTATATGCAGTCATATTAGTATTAAAAAAAAAAAAGACATGTATCGTTTCTTCATGCTATGAAACGTATTGTGAGGATAAAAGAGCAAATTTATTATGATCATGTGTCCAACTTCTGTTTGTATTGCAGATTCACACCGTTTTAGCAGATTAGGTCATATCACGAATGCTATTGCACAGGTCTACGCATGCGTTTTTTAGGTTTTCTCTGGCAATTATTTCCAAGTCACTGACTACTTTTCTCACATGCATCACGAGGTAAGGGGTTAAAAATCGCCGAAAACAAATTTGGACTCGACCGGGTATCGAACCAGCAACCACCAGGTCACGAGTAAGATACACTTGCCACTGACCTACCAGGGCGGGCTAAGTGTCGAACCCCACTCCCCATGTTCTGAAAAGCTAGCTTGTAATGGTAAGGTAGAATCAACGTCAAAGTGAAATGGATAATTCATACCCCACCCACTGTGCCCAGAATGGATTCCCAGTAGTAAATCAAGTGTTTAAGAAAATAATCTTTGATATCAGGAAAAATTAATGAAATTAAAATTTGAGATTTGTAGAGAAAACGTTCTTACATTAGGAAAAGCAATTCAGCATGCTCTTTGGAGGCTAGAGGTATCATTTTAAAAAGATTGACTCGGAGCATAAAAATCGTGTGCACTTTCTGTAAGTTTCACAATGTGTAACTAACGGCAACGTCCGGAAACGAAAACCGGAAGTGACGTTAATAATGATCTTCACATCAGTCGTCACAACTCGGCCGATACCGTAACTGAAATCTAACCCACGGATCACCCGAGGTTTGCGGAATGGCGATTATGGAACGTTGGCATCAAAAGAATTAAATTCCGGTCACTCCCTCTCTCTCTCTCAAGTGCAGGACAGTTAACTACATCTACGCCTACATGGTTGTTATGACTGATCCATATTTTTTTCCTGGAGTTAATTTTAACGTTAAGATTGGAATATTTTGAACTTGTTTAGGTCTATCAAGAGGTCAGTGTTACAAAACTTAGACTTAGGAAAATATTTCCATGGCATTTGTAAACCAGCAGGTGTCCTAAACTCAAATCCGAAGAAGATCTACATAGCTGGTCATGCTGGAAGTGGTTGGGCATTTTTCCTAGTCCTTGAAGATGACCCAGCCTGAAGAAGGCCTTCGTAGATCTAGCTGAATTCTGGGACTAGTCATAAGGTTGGCTCAGACAGAGAACCTCAGCCAAACAGATGGCTAGATCTAGTTTTCGATATTAGAATAGAATTTCGAATAGATGTATATCTTCATGGTGCATACCGCGCCTGATTCTCAGCCTATTAGGGCAAATATGACAAAATCAAATCACTGAAATCAATGAAAGAATCAGTAAACAGGTTGATGGTGCTGTTTCTAAAGAGTTCATGTCACGTTTTTCATTATTATTATTATTATATGGCAATGTTTTAGATAATTATCTAGATCTACTGCCTAAATACTAAAGTACTCATCGAATAGTTCCATGTCAGTAATTTACTGTGATGTATACGATATCCACGATTTTCGAAAGATCGCGGAACTCCACGATTTGTTGCATTCCTTTTGCTTTCTCACGCTTTCTTACGCTCTCAGTACGTTTTGTTACCTTTGTACAGAAATTTATTTCTAAATTAACATGATTCTGGTCAAGAAATGCCACGATTTTTTTCATTACTTTCTCTCAAGTTCTCTGATCTCCCGTCACGTTTTGTCACGTGCCCTTCAGAACCTCATGTTATCAAGTTCTGCTACGAATTATGTCAACGATTTGATCGAGATTGTCACCTTTAGCCCACGATTTCGGTATAATTAGATGGCATGGGCCATCAATCCATCGGTGGCGACGATAAAAAAAGAAACTCAGTCCATCCTCTTTATATATCATCTCCAGAGATTAAACAGAAGGCGATCTGTGCATCCAGGAGATGAAGAAGACGCTGAGTTGGCCGGGTTTTTGCTTTTGTATACATTTATTAGAAATAGAATAAAAGAGAGGAGAAGGGGCAAAACAGAGGGCATCAGACAAATTAGGTGAGACCATGGAGAAGCGTTAATCGATGGAAGCTATTGGGACAATATTTCCAACTTCTCAATTCTTTACCAAACGACAAATTTTACACTGGACCTAATTGGAAGCATTCGCAGACGACAAATTAAGTATTGCTAAACTGATGATTTCTCTTTTTGATAGGGTGGAAAACCTTGTGGGAAAAGGAGAAAATGCTGGTTACCAGCATTTTCTCCTTTCCAAGAATGTTTTCAAAAGCCTTTTCTTTCAGGGTCGCTAAAAGTCGGGATTGTGTGGTAAAGAAAATTTCAGACAGAACCAAATTGAAAGCATTTGCAGACGACAAATTAGGTGTTGCTAAACTGAAGATTTCTCTTTTTGATGTGGTAGAAAACATTGTGGGAAAAGGAAAAAATGCTGGTTACCAGCACTTTCTCCTCTTCCCACAATGTTTTCAAAAGCCTTTTCTTTCAGGGTCGTTAAAAGTCGGGGTTGTGTGGTAAAGAGTTAATTAATAGAGCAGCCTACTAATGAGGCATGAAGTAGTGAAATTAACTGGATTGTGTTTCCAAGTTCACCATGATCACCTACGATGGACCACCATGGTATAATGCGCCGCGATATGGCCTGTCCTATCTTCTACTTCGATTTTCCCGCTCTTCCACATTCTCTTAAGATTAACATTAAATCGACGTAATCGTGGCAAATTTTTCGACCGTCAAAAATTCTGCCACAATCCTTTCGATCTTCCCGATAGCACCAAGTTCCGTCAAGATCAGCACGATTCGATCCCACAAACCCACACGCTCACTACGCTTCCCTCAAATCGTTGGCATAGTGGCTTATGTAAATGAAGGGTAAAGCGTTTTATCTAATTAATCATTTTCTTTATTTTTTTCCCAAACAAAACAGATCTACAACGTTCTGAGTACTCGTTATAAATACATGTATCTATAAACAATGTATCACCATGGCACAAACAATATCAATACGGCAAAAGACAAAAACATGTAATGATACAATAAAACCTTGACTATTCAAGAACGCAGTAAATATTATGTATCAATTCATGGGGGTGGGGAGTAGGGTGTTAACTGCCAAAACTCTAAAAAAAAAACGGCGAAGCAGTTTCTAATTTCCAATTTTGGCGATCAAAACTGCTGCTGTACTGGTGCCTGAGAATGTAACCCTGTCACATTCATATGGATGCTACATAAGCTAAAGAACAATAACGGACTTTAAGGTTTTGAAGAGCCAGTATTGGAAATATATAAATACGAAAGAATGCCATTTCTAAGTCATCTCTAAGAATAATCAAGATTTTACAGTTTTGATATGTATACAAATGAGCCATGCACTGTGAAATGGGCGCTTAATGCATCTGCGAAAGTCGGCGCAGGCTGACCTGAGCCGAAATTTTTCGCTGTTCGTCTATTTTCAGTATGTAAAAGGAACAGTCTACTTTTGTTAGACAAAATGGACTTGATGGATCCATCATCCATTGATGACTTGCTAGGTATCATGCATCACGGAGATGCATTAAGACCCCTTTTGCCAGAGCATTGTAAAATATTTAGATCTAATATTAATTATCCTTCACCAGACGTCAAAATTTTAGATTCGTCCATACTGAAAGCACTTACAGGTCTACGACAAATTACATGTGGCTAAAATGATTTACCTTTCAAATGGTAGAAAACATTGTGACAAAAGGAGAAAATGCTGGTAATCAGCATTTTTCCCCTTCTCCAACAATGTTTTCTTAAGTCCTCTCCGTCAGGGTACTGTTATCACCGGACTGTATGGTAAAGGGTTAACTCTTTACCAGACAACAAAATTTTATAATAGTCAATATTGAAATCATTTTCATAGGACAAATCAAAACTGTTCAGATGATGGATTCTGAAAGAGTAGACAAGAGGGCCATGATGGCCCTGGGTCGCTCACTTTAGTAGAGTGCCTTAAAGGTTTTTCTTTGACCATGTGACCTAGTTTTTGACCGCAGATGACCCAATTTCAAACTCATATTTCCTGAAGACAAACATTCTGACTAATTTTCAAGTCAATTGAGCAAAAAATGTGGCCTCGAGTGCCCTACTGATATTTCTTTAATTTGACCTAGTGACCTAGATTATGACCCCAGGTGACCCAAATTTGAACTGGTCTTTTACTATATCAAAAGAAACATTTTGACCAATTTTCAAATCAAATGAATAATAAATGTGGCCTCTAGAGTGCCCACTAGCTATTTCTTTAATTTGACCAAGTGACCTAGTTTATGACCCCAGTTGGCCCAAATTCAGACTCATGTGAGATTTTACAAAGACAAACATTCTGACCAATTTTCAAGGCAATTAAGCAAATAATGTGGCCTCTTGAGTGTCCACAAGGTATTTCTTTATTTTGACCTAGTGACCTAGTTTATGGTTCCAGGTGACCCAAATCCAAACTCATCTGGTATTTCATCAAGACAAACATTCTGGCCAAATTTCAGGTCATTTGAGCCAGGGGCATCATATGAACAAACTTGGTAGAGGTCCACTCTGAGATGCAACATACCAAATATCAAAGCTCCACACCTTTCGGTTTCAGAAAAGAAGAATTTTAAAGTTTTCCTTCTTTGTTCCTAGGTTCGAACTTGTGACCCCAGGGGCTGGGCCAGTTTTGACCCAAGCAGCATCCTTGGAACAAACTTGGCAGAAGTCCACTAGGCGATGCTACATACCAAATATCAAAGCTCTATACCTTCCCATTTAAGAGAAAAAAAAAATTAAAGTTTTCCTTCTTTGTTCCTATGTTTGAACTTGTGACCCCCGGGGCAGGGCCAATTTTGACCCCAAGGGCATCATATGAACAAACTTAGTAGAGGTCTACTAGGCGATGCTACATACCAAATATCAAAGCTCTACGCCTTCCAGTTTCAGAGAAGATGATTTTTAAAGTTTTCCCTCTCTGTTCCTATGTTCGAACTTGTGACCCCCGGGGCAGGGCCAACTTTTGCCCCAAGGGCATCATATGCACAAACTTGGTTGAGATCCACTAGAAGATGCTACATACCAAATATCAAAGCTCCATGCCTTCCTGTTTCAGGGAAGAAGATTTTTAAAATTTTCCTTCTTTTTTCCTATGTTGGAAATTGTGACTCCCAGGGCGGGGCCAGTTTTGACCCCAGGGGCATCATATGAACAAACTTGGTAGAGGTCCACTAGGCAATGCTACATACCAAATATCAAAGCTCTACGCCTTCCACTTTCAGAGAAGATGATTTTTAAAGTTTTCCCTCTTTGTTCCTATGTTCGAACTTTTACCCCCCGGGGCAGGGCCAGTTTTGACCCCAAGGGCATCATATGAACAATTTGGTAGAGGTCCACTAGAAGATGCTTCATGCCAAATATCAAAGCTCTATGCCTTCTAGTTTTAGAGAAGATGATTCTTAAAGTTTTTCCTTCTTTGTTCCTATGTTGGAAATTGTGACCCCCGGGGCAGGGCCAGTTTTGACCCCAGGGGCATCATATGAACAAACTTGGTAGAGGTCCACTAGTAGATGCTACATGCCAAATATCAAAGCTCTAAACCTTCAAGTTTCCGAGAAGAAGATTTTTAAAGTTTTCCTTCTTTGTTATTATGCTCAAACTTGTGACCCCCGGGGCGGGACCAGTTTTGACCCCAGGGGCATCATATGAACAAACTTGGTAGAGGTCCACTAGGCAATGCTACATACCAAATATCAAAGCTCTACGCCTTCCAGTTTTAGAGAAGATGATTTTCAAAGTTTCCCCTCTTTATTCCTATGTTCGAACTTGTAACCCCCCGGGGCAGGGCCAGTTTTGACCCCAAGGGCATGATATGAACAAACTTGGTAGAGGTCCACTAGGAGATGCTTCATGCCAAATATCAAAGCTCTATGCCTTCTAGTTTTAGAGAAGAAGAATTTTAAAGTTTTCCTTCTTTGTTCCTATGTTGGAAATTGTGACCCCCGGGGCAGGGCCAGTTTTGACCCAAGGGGCATCATATGAACAAACTTGGTAAAGGTCCACTAGGAGGTGCTACACGCCAGATATCAAAGCTCTACGCCTTCAAGTTTCAGAGAAGAAGATTTTTAAAGTTTTCCTTCTTTGTTACTATGCTCAAACGTGTGACCCCCGGGCGGGGCCAGTTTTGACCCCAGGGGCATCATATGAACAAACTTGGTAGAGGTCCACTAGGCAATGCTACATACCAAATATCAAAGCTCTACGCCTTCCAGTTTCAGAGAAGATGATTTTTAAAGTTTCCCCTCTTTGTTCCTATGTTCAAACTTGTGACCCCCTGGGCAGGGCCAGTTTTGACCCCAAGGGCATCATATGAACAAACTTGGTAGAGGTCCACTAGAAGATGCTTCATGCCAAATATCAAAGCTCTATGCCTTCTAGTTTTAGAGAAGAAGATTTTTAAAGTTTTCCTTCTTTGTTCCTATGTTGGAAATTGTGACCCCTGGGGCGGGGCCAGTTTTGACCCCAGGGGCATCAAATGAACAAACTTGGTAGAGGTCCACTAGGAGATGCTACATACCAAATATCAAAGCTCTGCGCCTTCTAGTTTCAGAGAAGAAGATTTTCAAAGATTTTGCTTTTTTTTTCTTTTTTGTTGCCATGGCAACCAGAGTTGTGGGTGGAATTCAATTCTTTGAACAATTTTGGTAGAGCTTCACCCAAGGAACATCCCTGCCAAGTTTCATCAAGATTGGCCCAGTGGTTTAGGAGAAGAAGATATTTAAAGAAATTGTTGACGGACGACAGACGACGGACGCCAGACGCCGGACGCCGGACATAGGGCGATCACAATAGCTCACCTTTAGCACATTGTGCTAAGGTGAGCTAAAAACATTAGGGAAAAAGTGAAACTGCTTGTCACAAGCATTTTCTCTTTTTTCCACAAGTTTTCAAAATCCATTTCCTTAGGCTTGTTAAAATAGGGAATTGTTTGGTACAGGGTTAATACGTGTATATGAGCCATGCTCTGTGAAAAGCGAATATGCATCTGCAAAAAGTATCGACCCAGCTCATGCTCAGTTTGTGCAGGCCAATCTGGGTTGGAACTTTTGCTTTGGGTAAATTTTCTGCATGTCCAAGGACCATTCTACCCTATGACTCAGTTGGTTGGTATAAAAAAAATGGATTTTATGGATCCATAAATATGTGATGACTTGCTCAGTATAATACATCAAGAAGACGCATCATAACCCCTTTTGCCAGAGCATGGCTCAGTCATAAGAGTACATGTAAAAGGCAATATTTAGCTGAAAGACATATTGGATATTATTTTTCACAACATACTTGTATTTTAGATAATATGGAATGAATGATATGCAATAAATGTATTTCGTTAATCAATACAGCGTTAAGTATTGCTATAGTAATTGATTGCTTTTTGAAGACAGTATCAACCAAAATTAGACTGCAAAGACCATGTAATCAGATCTTGGATCTGCACAGACTGAGACATTCTGAGTTCTGGCAAAATCAGCCTCTTATTCTGGGATATTTATTAACCCTTATCCTGTCATTTGCGACCAAATATGTATGTGTGGAGGGTGTAGAGCAAGATAAGCCTGCACATAAATGAAGTGTGATCTTGCTCTACACTTTCCGCTTCTTTATCAGTAGTTTTAGTCATGTGCACTGAGCTCTATGCCAATAAATTTAGCGGAGTCTATTTATGTAATCGTCAATAAATCAATTTTGGCAGGATAAGGGTTAACACTTTAACAGTCAGCTAAATTGTTTACTTGTCCAAATTGCATTAGCAGAAAACCAATTGCCTGAAATGTATTTTTTTTTATGTGGGGATTTGTTTTTGAAAGAGCAGAAAACATTGTGGTAATAGGAGAAATGCTTGGTAGCAGCATTTTTGCTTTTCCCACAATTTTTTCATAAGTTCCCTTTGTCAGTCTTTAAGACATGGATTGCTTGGTAAATTCACTGATGAGTTATAAGGACATAATTCAATGTTAGATTTCTATAAACTACTGCAAAGCATAAAAGAGATTGTAGTTATTTTTGAGATCAAATGAAAAATTCACCCTTACAAATGAACATCATCCCAATTTGTCCCAGAGTATTTAGAAAAGGAAATATACTTTATTCTAAGTTTTATACTGCATTCAAAAGAAAACATTGCATAGAACTATAAAGTACTATGTTTAAATAGATGCATACTGAAATAAACTTTTCAAATGTATAAATATTAAATAAATATCACAGAATCTCATGATTTCACTGAGATAGCTACCTGAGACTCCACTTTCACATAGCATTGAAACCACCATAAACAGGTGCTTCTACTGCCTGAAATTTTTCATTTCATGTATTAGAAGTAGTATATCTTTATCTCTATACCAAACGACAAAACTTTTTACCTTTCCATTGTGGTAAGCACTTGTAAAAAATATTACTTAACCTGTAACCTGCTAAATAAGTGAGATGAAACCTTCGAGCTGATAGTAAAAACCCAAATTTTGCTATTTCAAAGGTATTTTATCGGGAAAAAATATCTTCTCACCGGACAGTGTAGACCCAAGATCAGGCTGCAAGTTCTGTGCAGTCTGATCTTGATCTACACTACCCGCAAAAGGTTGTTGAGTCACTCTTAGCAGCCTAAGGATTAATCTGGGTCCGTATTCACCAACCATTCTTGAGAACATTCTTAGTCTCATTCTCCAAGATTTTCCAAATTTGAGAGTAACACAACTTCTGATTGGCTAAACAATATGGTTTAGCCAATCAGATGTTGTGTTTCTTTCAAATAATGTATATTCTGTAGAATAAGACTAAGAACGTTCTTAAGAATGGTTGGTGAAATACGGACCCAGGTTCCATTGACAGGATTTGTATTCAACAGTATAGAAATCATTTTTATGAAAAGGAGAAATTGCTGGTTACTATCATTTCCTCTTTTTCCAAAAGTACTGTCAAACACCTTCTTTCTCAGGGGGCAAAAATGTGATTGTTTGGTGAAAGACTTAACCTATTCATATGCCACATAAGAGTTCCAGGCATGAGCCCCCTCAAAACCATTCCTCTCATATTGATAGTCTTTCTCTGCTTCCATAATTTCCTCCATTGTTGTCATCACATAGGTCCCTACAAATACAGTCAGTCACCTACAAGGTCATTTCAAATCTTAAACTTAACAACCCTGAGATTTATGTAGGTGTGGCTCTCCCTGTTCATAATAATGGAGCCATGCTCTCTTAAAAGGGAGTTTAATGCATCTGCAAAAAGTATCAATGTAGGTAAGCCTGCACAGTCTGTGCAGGCTAACCTGGGTCGAAACATTTTGTTTTTGGTGTGTAGGGAAAAATTATAGAGTGACTGTACAGTAATGGGATAATCTCAAAAACATGCTGTGAAAATTTGTCCCACCATTGTTAAAAAGGTCCACAGTCAATATCTATTTTTGACAGCAGTTGATTTCCACTTTGTGACATTTTCAAATCCATTTTGTGCCAATTGGTAATCTTCAATAGCTTGATTAATTTCAAGCCTTTCATTCATAACAAATGGTCCTGAAATAAAAATGTAATGTACCCATTACCACACTGGTCATTTTTCAAACACACAAAAAGCTACCAGGTTTTGCAATCAATACAAATGAGGAATATTTAAAGGAAAGGAGAAAGCTTTATTCCTTTACCAGACAACAAAATTTAGACTTGTCCAAATTGAAAGAATTGGCACACAACTAAAAATGTGGCTTTACCACACAATCCCAATTTTTAATGACCCCGCGAAAGGGAGCCTTTTGAAAACATTGAGGGAAAAAGAAGAAAATGCTGGTAATCAGCATTTTCTTCTTTTCCCACAATGTTTTCTACCCTGTAAAGGACATATTTTATCCTTTGAGCCATATTTAATTTGTCATCTGCAAATGTTTCAATTTGTACCAGTCTAAAATTTTTCCTTTGGTAAAGAGTTAAATAATGGGATCTGTCTTTGAAAGTGTAGAAAACTTTTCAGAAAACGAGAAAATGCAGGATACCAGCATTTTCTACTTTTCTAACAATGTTTTTTAAAAGGCAGTATATAAATGAGCCATGCTCTGTGGAAAGGGGGCTTAATGCATCTGCGAAAAGTATCGACCCAGGTCAGCCTGTGCAGGCTGACCTGGGCTGAAACTTTTCGCCATTGGTCAGTTTTCTGTATGCCAAAGGACCAGTCTATTTCATGATTAAGTCGGTTGTTAGACAAAATTGATTTTATGGATCCATAATTATGCAAAGGCCTGCTTGGTATTGTGTATTGGCGGAGATGCATTAAGCCCCCTTTTGCCAGAGCATTGCTCAAATGTTATTTCCTAACCATGTATCACAAGTATTTCCCTGTCAACTAACTTTTTAACATTTATAATCTTTGCAAAGCTAAAATTTAAATTACTGCCTGATTTAAAATCAGTAGGGTTTTTATGTACTAAAATACAAGCTTATTTTAGGTCTATCCAAGAAAGTAGTTGTGACTCAAGAAAACACATTTTATTTATTTGTTCAACAAAAATTACGGGAAATGACCAAAAGTTGTCTGTCATAAATGCTTGCAAGTTTTAAATGCTCCTTTTTCCTTCAATGTTTTTAAAATCAATGTTTTCATATTTTGGTAAGTTTACATTCCTTTACAATTCTAATATTACCTTTTTTGCCCACAGTAATACACTAGACATTTTCAGCAAAAAAAAAAAAAGGTATTTCCTTTTTGGTGATAATCTTACAAAATATTGGGTTGTGTAGAAGAAGAGTCAGACTGAACTTCGTGTCAACTGGCTGCTTTCACATTCAAATGAATCATGCTCTGTGAAAAAGGGGGTTTAATTCATCTGTGAAAAGTACAGGGCAGTCCATGCAAGCTGACCTTGGCTGAAACTTTTCGCTACTGGCTAATTGTCTGCCTGTCAAAGGACCAGTCTCCCTCATGATTCAGACAGTAACTGTTGTTAAACAGACTGGACTTTTATGGATCCTTACATACGTGATGACTCACTTCACAGCTCCAGATAGAGGGAGTGATTTTATTTCAAAACTGAAAATATCAATTATTCTCCAATAAACCCTATGTTGTGGGTACTTGTTAGGATTGTCTCCTTGAGACGTTTCTAATGAATACCCACAGCATAGGATTTGGAAGAGCAATAATGGATTTAGAATACCATCACTCTCTCTTATCTGGGGCTCTGCTAATTTGGTATAATGCATCACAGAGATGCAACAAACCCACTTTTGCCAGAGTGCCACTCAAATAAATGGCAACTGAGATCTGCCCCTGAAAAAAGGTGTGAAAAAAATATTAGATTTTCAACTTACCATGCTGTACTATAGGCTCCCCCAAAGGTTGTCCAGCAATCAGTACAAAGTGACAATCTTCATCTCCCTGGAAATAGAACATTATATGATCTTTAACCCTTAGGCTGCATAGTGCAACTCAAGGACCTTTTCAGACAGTGAAGATCCAGATCAGATTGCACAGAATGTCCCATTTGACCTTGGGTCTAGACTGTCCAATAAGGAGAATCCCCCAAAAAACACATTTGAAATAGCAAAATTTGGATTTTTACTATTGGATTGAAAATTTTATTTCACTTATTTAGCAGGTTAAGGGTTAACTCTTTGCTGGACAAAAAATTTTTAGACTGGTCCAAAATGAAAGTATTTGCAGGCGACAAATTAGATGAGTCATGTATGAAGAAATTTGTCTTTGAAAGGGTAGAAAACATCGAGGGGGAAAAGAAGAAAGCATGCTGGTAACCAGCATTTTCTCTTTTTTCAACAATGTTTTCAAAAGCTTTCTTCCTCAAAGTTGTTAACAGATCCTTGTTTTCATGCCTTAGACACAATGTATTTGAAAACATTGCGGGAAAAGAAGAAAATGCTGGTGACCAGCATTTTCTTATTCTAAAGTGTCTTCCACCTCTCAACCATAAATCCATCAGTTGAGCTACATTTCATTTGTCATCTTTAACTCTTGACCACACATTCCCAAGTTTTAGCGACCCTAAGAAAGAAGCCTTTGGAAAACATTGTGAAAAAAAGGAGGAAATGCTGCTTGCCAGCATTTTCTCCTTTTCCCACAATGTTTTCTATCCCTTTAAGACAAGTCCCATCATTTGAGCCAGACAAAATGACACAATAAATTGGTTATCTGCAGATGCTTTCAATTTAAACAAGTCTTATATTTTGTCACTTGCTAAAGATTTAACTCTTTACCAACCAACAAAATTTTAGACTGGTCCAAATTGAAAGCTTATGCATACAACATCAAATTTACCTGAAATGATACTAATTGTCTTTAGAAGTGTCCAAAACCTTGTGGGAAAAGGAGAAAATGCTGGTTACCTGCATTTTCTCCTTTTCCCTCAAGGTTTTCAAAAAGCTTTTTCGTCAGCATCGCTAAAAGTCGGGATTGTGCGGTAAAGAGTTAAATTCTTCCAACTTTGATAAGTCTATACTTTTATCCTCTGATAGAGTTCAGTCTATTACATGTACCTCACCTGCTATCTTTGAACATGTATACAACTAACTAATATAACTAGAATGATCACAGAAAAATGAATACCCTCCCAAGGTTTTGTTGTCACTTATTCTGTAAAAATGATTCAAAGGGTTCTGAAGGCGGAGAAGACAACATAAATTGTGTTTAACTATTTACCATCCGCGCAAAATAAAGACTTGTCCAAATTCAAAGTATTTGCAGACCACTATTTAAATGCACTTGAAATGATGGAATTTGCCTTGATATGGTAGAAATCATTGTGAGAGAAGGAGAAAAAATATCGTTAAACCTCCACAAATAGACTTTGAATCATTAAATAGTGACAAATCCACATGAAAAACAGTACTTATACCCTTTACCACATGATCTTGAGTTTCAATGTCGCTAAGAAAGAAAGCATTTCCTTCTTTTCCCACAGTGTTTTCTACCCTTTTAAAGACAAATTTCATGATTTGTACCACATTAAATTTGTAGTCAGCACATGCTTTCAATTAGGACAAGTCTAGAATTTTGTCATTTGGTAAAGAATCAAATGGATTTAATCAAGTTAAATGGATTTAACCATAATGTTTGCTACCAATATTTTGTCCTTTTCCCAAAAGGTTTTTGCAAGTCCTCTTTTTCAGGGTCATTCAAACTCGTAATTGTGTGGAAAAGGTTTAAAAACCAAAAGATAGACTTACATTGTTCTTCACTTGCAGTAAACTTCCCGGACCCAAAACTGATGTATGATGTGGGGGACCCTGTGTGGCGTCATCATCTGGACCTACAACCAGAAAATTGTATAGAATAAACTCTTATACCAGGTCACAAACATTTTAGAACAGAGCAGCAGATGTTTCTGTATAAAAAAGACATGTACAACTTATATTGTCTTAAAGAATACAAACATAGAGATGAGCCATGCTCTGGCAAAAGGAGGCTTAATGCATCTCCGTGATACATCATACCGGGCAAGTTATCACATGATCATGGACTAATGATGTCCATTTTGTTAAACTACCAACTCAATCATTAGGCAGACTGGTCCTTTGACATACAGAAAATTGACCAATACTGAAAAGTTTTGGCCCAGGTCAGCCTGCGCGGACCATGCAGGCTGACTGGGTCGATACTTTTCACAGATGCATTAAGCTCCTTTTCACAGAGCATGGCTCATATTAAATAATATCACATAATTCTAATATTCTAATGTTGGAAAATTATAATCCATTAATGATAGATATAACAATAATAATGGTTATTGGTCTATCATTGAAAGATATAATATTCATAAAAATCATCATCATCATCATCATCATCAATAATAATAATAGGATGAGCCATACATAATGTTCATACATCTTAACTCCTGCAGTGCCAAGCACAACTTGGTTAGACTTGTCTATATTGAAAATGTCTGCAGACAACAAATTAAGAAAAGAAAGATATTCTTACTGAACAATTTCATGTTTACGATCCTGAGGACTTTAGTAAAAGAGAATATGAAAAAGGAAAACAAGAGGGTCACCGGCCCTAAATGCTTACCTGAGTATATTGATCTGGGTTCAGAAGTTATAAACTGAAAATGTTACATCTACAGCACATGCAAAGTTTTCCAAGATTTGTCACAGTGACTTTCTTTTTGACCCCAGATGACCTACTTTCAAACTCAAGCAAGATATCATCAGAAGAAATATTCTGACCAACTTTCACAATATGCAGTAAGGACATGGCTTCCAGAGTCTGAGTGCATACAAGTTTTTTCTAAGATTTGTCTCAGTGACCTACTTTTTGACTAGACATGACCTATTTTCACAGTCATTCAATGTATCATCAAGACAAAAATTCTGACCAACTTCAATGAGTTTTGGACTAAAATGGCCCATAGATTTCACACAAGATTTTTCTGACAGTATTTTGACCCAACATGACCCATTTTCAAACTCGTTCTATATCATAAAGACAAACAATCTGACCAGTTTTCCTGAGTATTGGGCTGAAAATGTTGCTTTTAAAGTGCATACACCATTTTTCTGGTTGCCTACTATTTGACCTCATGTGACCAAGCTTCATAATCTTCCAAAAAAACGTCAAGCCAAAGATACTGCAGGACCAATTTTCCAGAATGCTGGACTGAAAAGAGGCCTCTAGAGTGCACACAAGGGTTTTTTTTAAGTCTTGTCCCTACAGCGACCTACTTTTTGACCTGATGTGACCTGTTTTCACACTCATCCAAAATACTATCCAGACAAATATTCTGACCATATACCATGAGTACTGGACTGAAAATGTGGTCTCTAGAGTGCACACAAGGTTTTTCTAAGATTTGTCCCATTTAGCTACCGTTTGACCCAACCTGACCCAATTTCAAATTTGTCCAAGTTATCATAAAGACAAATATGCTGACCAATTTTCATGAGTTTTGGACCAACAATGTGGCCTCAAGACTGCACACAAGGTAACAGTTAATGCTTGCATGATGTAAGATGCATAATGCATGCAAGATTTTGGACACAACATGATCACAAAAGCTCACCTTGAGCACTTTGTGCTTAGGTGAGCTAAAATCCTGGCAAACAGCACTAGTAGTTAGAGTCGCAGACTATGGTTTTGAAGGTCGTGGTTTTGAATCCCACCAGAGGCATTTTTTTTTTTTCAAGGAAAGGTAAACAGTCACATCCTTAACATTTTTCCTAACAAAATATCAACCTTCTCTCTGCAAAAATATATGGGTCAAAATCCAGTTTAACCCTTTACCCCACAATGCCGCCTTTTGACGCCCCTGAGAAAGAAGCCTTTTGAAAACATTGTGGGAAAAGGAGAAAATGCTGGAAACCAGCATTTTCTCCTTTTCCCACAATGTTTTCTACCCTATCTGAGAAAAGTTGCACCATTTGAGCCACATTGAAATTGTGCGTCTGCAAATGCTTTAAATTTGGACAAGGCTAAAATTTTGTCGTCTGGTAAAGGGTTAATGTCTCTTTAAATTCAAGTAGCACTCTTACCAAAACGTGCTGTTCCTGATAAAACATAGGCAAATCCATTCCAACCTTCAGGAACTTTCTGGTTCAGAGTTGTTCCTTTCTTCATTTTGAAGTCCAGATACATGGTAGGTGTCCTTGTATACACAGGGGACTGAAATATTAATTGAACAAGACCACATGGCTTTACAAGTGCAAAGATTATCATGCTTATTGATGAATTGAATAAGATCATTACCATTCTGCTTTATTTCATGATAAAAATTGATGTGATGATCATTGCAATGTGCATCCACCTGGTCACACAAGCACTGAACACATAGCACATCACAGAGAGGCTGCCATAAAAGCCAGCTCAGCAGCAAGGCTGGTTTCAAGTGGCTTGTACTTGAATACTCTATATGACATTATAAACATTGTGGGAAAAATAAAAACTGTTGGTAACAAGCAAAATTGTTTCTGCACATTAGAAGAAAAATTACGTCATTAATGCCACATTTAAGCTGCAAATACCCTCATTATGGACGAGATAGAAATTATGTCTTCTGGTAAAGATTTAACTCTTTACCAAACAACAAAATTTTAGACCAGTCCAAATTAAAAGCTTTTGCAGATGACAAAATAAATGTGAATAAAAAATTGAAATTTGTTTTTGGATGGGTAGAAAACATTATGGGAAAAGGAGAAAATGCTGGTTACCAGCAGTTTCTCCTTTTTCCACAATGTTTTCAAAAGGCTTCTTCCTCGAGGTCTTTAAAAGTCGGGAGTGTGTGGTAAAGGATTAACTCTTAAAGCACTATTTTACTCTTTTAGCAGCCTTCGCAGCCAGTTAAGGTCAAGATCAGAATGCACAAAACATGCAGTTTGATGCCTGATCTACACAGTCCCCTTTGCTGACACATTCTGGACAATAGCATCCTTGAAACAGCCATTATAAGGGTCGTAATTCTTGCACTCTAAGGTTGAACCCTTTTCCCAACAATTCTGTGTATCAATGACCCCAAGGAGGAAGGCTTTTGAAAACTCTTGGGGAAATGGAGAAAATGCTGGTAACCAGCATTTTCCTCTTTTACCAACTATGTTGTTTACCCTTTCAAAGTTGTCAAAGTTCAAAAATCTTACATTCTCTCTTTTGGTAGGGAGTAAAGTATACTGACTTTAACATAACTTATATGTCAGTAATTTCAAGAAACATACCTTGGTATCAAAAGATTCTCCTGCAATAACTTTAACAGTAACTCCATCTTTTGAAACTTCAGGAATGTCTTTACTTAACAGTTCCTGATAGGCTGGCTTGGTCATCTTGTCTTTCCTGGCTAGATTGACCCAGAGCTGTAGGCCATGTGCCTCTTCATCTCCTTCTGGCATTTCACAATGTAAAATACCTCTCCCAGCTGTCATCCACTGAATACAAAATCATACAGTGCCACTGAATAGGAGATTGTTATCAAAACCTGTTTCACCCTTTACCAAAAAATCACGTGTTTTAAAGATTCTGCAAAAGAAGTCTTTTGAGGTGAGTCTCAAATATAAGCCATGCTTTCACAAAAGGGGGTTAATGCATCTCCGTGATGCATTATACAAAGCAAGTAATCTCATAATTATGCTTCCATAAAAACCATCTTGTTGAACAGCTGACTGTATCATAAGGTAGACTGGTCCTTTGACATACAGAAAATTGACCAATAGCCAAAAATATCGGCTCAGGTCAGGCTGCGCAGACTGACCTGAGTCAGTACTTTTCACAGATGCATTCAGCCCCCTTTTCACACAGCATGGCTCATATCTTTTAAGCCTTGTCCAAGTAGACAGTAACAGCTCACTTATTGGAAAGGTCACCAGACCTCTCCAACAGTGGTAGTTTAAAAGGCAGACTGCCTCAGAAATTGCTCTCTCAATCCAGTCTTTTTGCCAAATTAATCTGAAACACGGTCTGTTTCTGAAAACATTGATGCTGACCTCTCCTGGCTTCTTTTTCAAAGAAGCCAACAGGTTCTTGTATTGTCTAAGTTTAACTCTTTCCCACACAAGCCTTTGGTTTAACAACACTAAGTATGACAGCTTTTGAGAACACTGTGGGAAAAAGACAAAGTGCTGGTAACCAGATAATCTTACCTGCAGATCTCCAGGTGCTATCACTCCCTTATGACCACAGAAATCTTCATGTCGAAACTTTCCTTTCAACATATAAGTTACCTAAAAATAGAATGAAATTGCAATGTTCAAATCTTTTCTTGATTGAAATGTCCATATAAATTTTCACTCCATCAGATAAACTGCTCATTACTCCTGTATTTTCTATAGCCAGAGGCTCATGTCTATGAAGTTAACCCATTGCCAAACAAACAAACAACCCTTAATGAGAAGGCTCTGGAAAACATTGTGAGAAAAAGGGCAAATGCCGGTGACCAGCATTTCCCCCCATCCTCACAATTTTTTCTACCTTTTGAAAGACAAATCCCATTGTTTGAGTCACACTGGATTTGTCATCTGCAATTGCTTTGATTTTGACAAGTCTAAGATTTTGTCATCTAAAGTAAAAAATTAAAAGTAGACTCATTATCAAGAAAAACAATGTGGCAAATGGTAAATGTATAATGCTATGTCAAAACAGTTTCACAACTTTAAGTTTTACAATCCAAGAATCAGATAAAACTCAAGACCATCTATAACAAATAATTGAGTGGCTCTCTGAGTTAAGGGGGTTTAATGCATCTTAGTAATGGATTATCAAGCATGTTGTTGCTTAATATAGATCAGTTTTGTCCAAAAACAGGCTGCATCATTGGTTAGAATGGTCCTTTGATTTGCAGAAAATTTGCTGGTAACAAAAACTTTCCATGGGTCTGTACTTTTTGAAGATCTATGCATTAAACCACTTTTTCATAGAGCAGAACTCAATTTGGTTTAAATCTGTGGAAATACTTTGATTCATTTAAAATCGAAGAAAAAATTTTAACTTACTGTCTCAAAGCCTCTATGTGGGTGGTCAGGGAAGCCAGCAGGTTTTTTCACCTGGAACTCATCCAGCAAGAGAAATGGATCTAAATTCCTAATCTGAAAACTGCCAATACTTCTTCGTACACGAGCACCAACACCTTCACTTTGCCATCTACTTTCAACCATTTTCACAATTTTTCTCGACATCTTTGAGGTTGAAAAGGTTGCACAGTCTTTATTGATTGATGCCTCACAAAACTCTATCTCTGTTACTTCAACTGCGGAAGCAAATTCCAACAATGTCACACTGAGTACTAGAAGAACGGTAGTCTGTGACTTTGTATGCCTGAAAGTAAACCCAATTTATAAGCATAGTCTGCTAACATACTGAGCTACAATTTTCAGAAACAGTTAACCTCTACAAAACAATACAAAAAATTAACAGTTATTCCTTTACCAAACAATCCCAAGTTTTAACAAACTTGGGTTCAAAAGCTTTCAAAAACATTGTTGGAAAAGAAAAAAATGCTGGAAGCTAGTTGCATGCAACACAGTAAACCTTTTTCAGACAAACCCTATCATTTGAGCTATATACATGTACTTTCAGTATGTTGTCTGTGATTACTTTCATTGTGGACAATTCATAAATTTGGCTGTGTGGAACTTTAAAGGATAGAGAGCTGATTTAATGAATTGGACCATTTGAATATGGGAAAAAATAGCCAAACTTTTGCTGTTTCAATGTTGTGTCCAGAAAACATAACAATGTAGCAGACAGTATAGAGACTAGAAAACATAACAATGTAGCAGACAGTATAAATAAAAGATCAGACTGCTCATTCTGGTCCTTTATATATCTACATCATCAAATAAGTCTAGACAACATTGTGACCAGTTGCAATTTTGCACACGAATAAAAAATGTTTTTGAATTAGATCTCACTAACTGCAATTTGCAACTGCAGAGACAATTAGAGATCTTCGTAATGTCATTAAAAAAATTCGAGTAATAAATAAATACTGTAAATGAATAAATAAATAAATAAACCTCTGAAAAATGAGACAACCTTCATAGATCTACAAAGAAAATGCACACAAAAATTTAATATAGCTACATTGTTGCACAGATCAATGCGAATTAAACTCAATGTAAATTTTCTTACGCATCTGTTATTCACCTCGTTTGTTTTATTAGATTGACAAGCATGTCAGGGTATTTATATTGCTCCAAGTGTCCTACAAATTTGTGGTCTCCAATAGAGAACACATTTACATAATGTCAATAATTTACCGTCCCAGATTTTTAAGCTATATTGAAAGAATGTGTAGAGATCTATATTGAAAATCTGTAACGGGCCGTTGTACTCTATTGTGACCTAAACAGCGTGTATTTATAGCAATCGGATTGAAACTAGAACGCCGTGTCGGAAATCCCCATGCAATATTTTGAGCGCATGGTTTTTAGGTCTTTTGGAATTGACTTTCACCTATCTCTGTGTAACGATAGTAAAACAGCTAAAAACGCATGGCTGTGAGGTGAATTTCCTTTATCATTAATATTTTACAGTGCATTGCTAAATGCACTTTTTCCCGCCATGTGTCAATGTAGCAATCAAGGGAGGTAACCTAAATTGATTGGAAGCCGGCTCTTGAAGCCGGCTTCCAGTAGGAATGCTTTTTTTTTATGCACATGGGGAATTTTGGGATACATCCGTAACCGGCTAGGTTCTTTTTGGATACAACGAACAAGAGGCAGTTTGTAATTTAAATGAGTTTTAATGTTTCAGAATGAAAATGATTGTCATAATTACATGAAATAGGGTTGACAAAATGTAGAGAAGATAGAGAGACGGTAGAGAAAAGGGAAGAGTGCCAGTGTAGTGCAAGTGAAGGTAAACGCTACCTCTAGAGCTTATCTACAACTAGAAAGAACAGAGCTGACTACAGGCCTTTTATAGCATTGGTCAGCCTGAGTGGACACTGTGCACGTGCGGCACATGAAATGTACATGTAAAGAGAGTAAAGTATAGTAACCTGCTTATAACTTGACATATTATACACAGAGTTTAGAAGACAAGTATAGGAAACTACAACATAGTACAATGATTATTAACTTTAGTATAGATGACAATAGAGTTACAGAATACAAAATACAGAAGATTAAATGGAAATTAATGAAGAATGATGCCAGTAAGGAAATGCATGTATGTCGTCTGCAATGAAACCTGTCAAGATAACATTTGGTTATTATACAAGAAGAATGTGATATCAAAGCACTGACAAGGCTGAAACGGCTCCCGTTACATTCCCCCTTCCTCAAGATCCATTGTTCAAAGAAACATTGGTCCAAAGAAAGACGGCCGGAACCACTTAATAGACTAATTAATGAGGAAAAGTGAATGAAATTATAATGATAATTAAACAAACTTGATTTAGTATTCTATATGATAAGAGAAAGAACACACACAAGCACTGAAAACAAACTGGAAATACACATGATTTAATGAACTGTCAATGAATTAATGAGTGTTTGTCTGGAGAGTTCTTTTATTTTTGAAAATGACACTTCCATCCAGTGTGGCTTCCTGGTCTCTACAGACTTCTCCTCCGCGTACTAGTACCTCTGCTGGGGTATCCTGGCTTCTCCGTTTGTTGGCCATCCTTTCACGATGGTTAAACCTGAATGGCATTACATCTTTAGGGTCAATCCGAGTTGTATTTGGTCTATCCCTTGAAACTAGCGCCTGGGAAGTTTTCAATTTATGCCTAAGGCGAAGGTGTCTTCGCACGTTGTATTCCATTGCGGACACAAAAGAACAAGAGGGACATTCAAAAAGTTTCACTACAGGCAAATGTTTGTTGTCCCAATGCCGTTGGAAGGATGAAAAGCTGTGGTACAGCAAAGCTTGGTCACAGTTTGTAACTGGACAGCAGGTTGGAGAGTCAGGCCAAAAAGGCCTTTCTGCTTGAGAAAAGGAATTAATTTCCTCGTCAATTCCGTCTAACAGATCGATGGACATCTGAATAAGGAAATAAATAAGGAAATAAAGGAAAAGAAACATAAGGATTGAGATAAAATCTGAAAGATCTCTCAGCCTGGTCATTACAATTCCTGAGATGAACCCTATCACTGGAAATAATTCCTAAGCTGCTATAGAAGGTCAGGACGTACGTAAGAGGAAGGACTGATCATTGCCTTTTAACTCTTGTGTTCTGCCTTCGATGCGGTAATGACCTTATCTTTACATCTATCCAAACTCCTAATAATCTAAACTATTACTTCCTTTCATTTTAACATTGAAGGATTGCATATTGTTTAAATAAGTACCAGGAAAAAAGGAAGAAAACGGAGATAAGAGGAGACAAAGAAAAATGAGGTTTCAATGAATATGTGAATGTATATGAAAAATGGTGAAAAATGAATTGTTTTGATGAGATTTACATAATTCAATACTATACATGAAAATGTACTTAATGTACAATGTAATTGTGAATCACTGATCAGTAATATGCTATATACACACTTTACTTTGTCAGGAAGAATTTCCTCTAAGTCTGAAACTTAGGATGGAGAGAATATTTGTTTAGGTTTTACCCTTCTACCTGCCCTAGTCGTATAAGGGGTAGTATGGTCTGATACATCTAAGTGTTCAGAATGAGCATCTCCTAACTGATTATCCTGAAAACTGACAAAGCTTTGATCGGTTATTTCAGAATCCATATCTAGGTAATCAGATTCTGGTTCAAAAACTTGATTTTCAACCTCAAAATGTCTATTCCCAAGATACTTCTTAAGATGATCAACATGAGCTACCAATTCTTTCTTATTTTCAACATGTTGTATTCTGTAGGTAACATCAGTGACCTTTTGAGTAATTCTATATGGACCAATCCAACCAAGAGCAAGTTTTTGATGAGCTAGTGGAGGATACCAACGCCAAACAAATTCACCTTCAAAGAATATTCTAGGTTTCAGGCCAATTTCATATGCCTTTTTCTGTCTAGATGCAGACTTTTGCAAATGATGAAAAGCAGCATTATATGACAAATCTATGGATTGTTTTAACCATTCCACATACTGAGAAGGACAGGGGTCTGGTCTATCGTTTGGGCAATTTCCAAACATGACATCTATTGGAAATGTTATTTCTCGACCAAACATTAATTTATTTGGGCTGAAACCAGTACTGTCATGGCAAGAAGATCTATATGCCATCATGACGAATGGAACATGATCATCCCAATCATTTTGATTATCATTGACAAACATAGCAAGCATCTGTAGCAGAGTTCTGTTTAACCGTTCAATCATGCCATCAGATTTTGGGTTGTAAGGTGTGGTTCTTGTTTTCTTTATATCAAGAAGTTTACACATTTGCTGAAATAATAAAGATTCGAACTCACGACCTTGATCAGAATGAATAACTGAAGGGACTCCGTATCTACAGACGAATTCACATACAAGTTTATCAGCTACTGTCAAAGCAGTGTGGTTAGGAATTGGATAAGCCTCAGAATATTTAGTAAAATAATCACCAACAACTAGAATGTACTCATTCCCATTTGAAGTCAATGGAAGGGGACCAAGTATATCCAAAGCTGTTCTATCCATAACGTGACTTGATAAATCTTGTTTCAGAAATGACTTTCCAACACCAGGACCAGGTTTTCTACGTGCACACAATTCACAAGCATTGCACCAAATCCGTACATCCTTAGTCATACCAGGCCAATAAAACCTTTTCTTAATTGCCTTCATGGTGCGATCTCGACCAAGATGACCAGCAATTCTATTGGAATGTAACTGATGAAAGATTTCTAATTGCAAAGAAGAAGGAGCAATAAGTTGTAACCTTTCATTTTCAGAGAAATCTACAGATAAATGTTTACGATATAACAAGCCATCACATACCAACAAAGATTCCCAAATATTCCACAGAACACGGACTTTGAAAGGACATTGTTTAACAACATGTTTTGGGGGTTTATTTATAAATTGTGACTTAAGGTCTAATAACTTGCTTGTTACTAAATCATTTCTCTGTAATTCTTTCAAATCATCAACTGTCCATTTATCTATCCAATTTGACTGAGTTACTTGTGTATCACCAGAATCATTAATTGCGAAAACTGAAATCTCTTCAACTGGAGGTTCTGAGACACTTGAGCAGTTGCAACATATTCCACAATCAGGACAGTCTGTCCTTTTGCATTTCCTTCTAGGTATCCTGGACATTGCATCTGCATTACCGTGATTAGAACCTTTTCTGTGTTGTATGGTGAAATTGTAAGTTTCAAGTACTGTCAACCATCTCGCAATCATTCCTTCAGGATCTTTGAAATTTCTAAGCCATGTCAGAGATGCATGGTCAGTTCTAACAATGAAATGTTGACCCCACAAATAATGTCTAAAATGCCTGATGAAAGTGACAACAGCTAGCAATTCAATGAATGTAGTGCAATATCTTTGTTGTGCTTTGTTTAAGCTTTTACTTGCATATGCTATGACACGCTCTGTTCCATTTTGGACTTGGGATAAGACAGCTCCAATACCGAACTGACTACCATCGGTATCAAGAATGAACTGTCCATCCTGCTGAGGATAACCAAGAATAGGTGCAGAAACTAACAGTTCCTTCATTTTGTCAAAACTGATCTGACACTCTTCGGACCAAATGAATGGTTTGTTCTTTTGCGTGAGTTGCGTCAGAGGATATGTTATTGTAGCTAAGTCTTTAATGTACTTTCTGTAATAGTTAATCAGTCCTAGGAAACTTCTTAGTTCTGTTTTACTGTTTGGTACAGGCCAATTTAAAACAGCATCAACTTTATTTTTAGAACAGGAAATACCTTCTTCTGAAATATTATGGCCTAAATACTCTATTGATTTCTGAAATAAATGACATTTTTTAGGTTTTACTGTTAGATTTGCTTCTCTAAATCTGTTTAAAACAAGCTTTAAGTTTTCTAGGGTTTTGTCAAAAGTTTCTCCAAAAACAATTATATCATCTAGATAGCATAAGCATTTTTCCCACTGTAGACCAAACAAAACTTTCTCAATTAACCTTTCGAAAGTTGCAGGAGCATTGGTCAAACCGAAAGGCATTACACGGAACTGGAAGAATCCTAAGTGAGAATTGAAAGCAGTGTAATGTTTATGTTCCTTAGCCATGGGAATTTGCCAGTAACCAGAAGCTAAATCTAGGGTACAAAAGTATTTTCCTGAAGACAATGTGTCTAATGCTTCAGCTATTCGAGGAAGAGGATAAGCATCCTTTTTCGTTACAGCGTTTAATTTTCTGTGATCAATACAGAAGCGAATAGTGTTGTCAGGTTTTGTAACTAATACGATGGGTGAAGACCATGGACTATTACTAGGTTCTATAATGTTTTGATCCAGCATCTTTTTAATTTCATTTTTAACTATTTCTTTCTGAGCTATAGGTACTCTACGAGGAGCTAATTTTATGGGTTTAGTATCACCCACATCAATTGTATGTTCATAATTAGTTTGACTGATTGTACCAGATTTATCAGCAAAGACATCTTGAAAATCTGTCAATAAATTTTTAAGCTTTTCAGTTTCTTTTGGATTAAGATTTGTGGAAGCTTCATCAAGTAAAGGTTGTAAATGCTCGGGGAAATTATCAGGGCTGCTGGATTGTTTAGGCAACACTTCTGTGATAATATCTGCCTTTCGAATATTTCCAACAAAAGTGCCCTTTTTAACTTTAAGTTTACTGTCAGTAACATTTAAAAGGGATAGTGGAATTTCATTTCTGTCTGTATTAACTAATGCTCTGCATATTAAGATGCCTTTTTGAGACAAATGTTTTAAAGGTTCTATAACAAAGTCTGATTTTGTAGTTTGACCATCAAAATGACCACCAGTAATTACTTCAGAATTTTGCGGTAAGGTTATTGTTTCAGAGAGTTTTATCCTACAAACTCTGCTTTTACTTTGTCTTTGAAGTTTTATTTTGTGCTTTCCTATCTGCATAATACCTTTGCCAAATTTAATTGCAACATCAAACTCTTCTAAGAAATCACTTCCTAGAATGCAGTCTATATCATCAAGTTCAGCTATCAAAAATTGATATGAAAAATTTTCATTGTCAAGTTCAAAATCCAATGACACTCTTCCTAATACAGATACTTCAGACCCATTGGCTGCAGTCAGTTTTGTACTTTCATTGGTGGTTATATTTGTATCTAAGTTTAACCTTTTAAAAGTATCCTTAGAAATAATTGTACTTGCAGACCCAGAGTCAACAAGAGCATGTATGATTGACTGATTTATGACAATTTTTGTGAATTGACAAGCCTTATTTTGACTATCAGTAGTATTTTCTTGCCCATTTAACAAACTTGTAGAGGAGGCTGAAACTTCGGGCTTAAGATCAGCCGATCCTAGTTTTCCTGATGTGAAGGACAATTTGTAGCAATATGACCTTTCTTATGACACTTGTAACACTCATGTTTGTCATATTTCAAACGTCTGTCTGCACTGTTTGATCTTGATCTTGAACTATTTGATCTTTTTACAGTGATCATAAGTTCTTTCAGCATTTTTGCAATATCATGCAATGTAAGGCTTTCAGATCTGCTTGCATGATTTTGTATTTTTACATTTTCAGAGGATTTCACAGAATTAATTTGCTCTTCATTTTCGAAGTGAGGTTATTTCAGAATACCCTGCGTGCCTTCAAATGCTTCGAATTCAACAGCTAATGCGATGGCTGTATCAATTGTCTGGGGATGGCGATATTGTACATGACTCCTAAGTTCTTGACGAGCAAGGCCATGAATGAATTGGTCAATCAAATATATTTCCCTTGCTTCAGAGTTAATATGGGGAAAGGCCTGTAAGCAAATCCTTTGTAATGAATACCCAAAATCAGAGGCAGATTCTTGCCTTTGCTGCTTGCGATTTCTGAATTGGCACCTATAGGCAGTTTCTTTTTCAACTGGGCTAAATCGCCTACTTAAAAAGAATTTTATTTGTTGATAATCTGTCAACTGTTCAACATTTAATTCACCAAGAAGTTTTTGAGCGGACCCTCTTAAACTCATTATCAATTGTTGAGCCTTTTCAAAATCTGTCCAGCCATTCCAAGATGCAACACATTCAAAATGAATAATGTAATCTTGCCAATCAGTAGATTTTCCATCAAAAGTATTTGGTTCCTTAGCTTTTCTCATTGTTTTGTGAGACAATTCAGGTTGGTAACTTTGAGGCAGACACTTGTGTACATCATAGCATTGTTGAGTTATAGTGGGCTTAGGTAACATACCTTTTGTCTCAGTATGTAAGGGCAAAGAGTTAAAGTTTGATATACCATGTACAAAAGAGTCTGGAGAATTTTTGAACATCCCATGTTCTATTTTCGGTTGTTTATAAGAAGGGACTTGGTAATTATTGAACACCCCTTGTACATCTTTAATTTGTTCATGTGAGGGGCCTCTGTTATTATTGAACACCCCTTGTGTATCATAAGAAGGGTCTGTGCCATTATTGAACACCCCTCTAACATTTCTACCTACTCTCTGTACAACTGATGGAGGAGGATTTAAACATGATGAATCAAACCCTTCGGCCATTTCAAGATAAATCAAGTAATTTGAAATTTTAAATTAAAGTATTGACCTAATGAAACTACTTCAGAGATGTGAAAAAGCCTAATTTTGCGTTGTATCCGGCTCGCGGGACCAAAATGTAACCGGCTAGGTTCTTTTTGGATACAACGAACAAGAGGCAGTTTGTAATTTAAATGAGTTTTAATGTTTCAGAATGAAAATGATTGTCATAATTAAATGAAATAGGGTTGACAAAATGTAGAGAAGATAGAGAGACGGTAGAGAAAAGGGAAGAGTGCCAGTGTAGTGCAAGTGAAGGTAAACGCTACCTCTAGAGCTTATCTACAACTAGAAAGAACAGAGCTGACTACAGGCCTTTTATAGCATTGGTCAGCCTGAGTGGACACTGTGCACGTGCGGCACATGAAATGTACATGTAAAGAGAGTAAAGTATAGTAACCTGCTTATAACTTGACATATTATACACAGAGTTTAGAAGACAAGTATAGGAAACTACAACATAGTACAATGATTATTAACTTTAGTATAGATGACAATAGAGTTACAGAATACAAAATACAGAAGATTAAATGGAAATTAATGAAGAATGATGCCAGTAAGGAAATGCATGTATGTCGTCTGCAATGAAACCTGTCAAGATAACATTTGGTTATTATACAAGAAGAATGTGATATCAAAGCACTGACAAGGCTGAAACGGCTCCCGTTACACATCATTGCACAACTTTTCCGACATATTCTCTCAAATACTTTTAATAGTATGTTGCTATTAAGCTCAAAATTATGCATTTTTTTTTATGTACTGTTGAGATGGATTTCGAGCATGAAAAGTAAAGATTTCGTATTTATAGCTATTTATTTAGTAACTGATTAATGATTGACCCCACAGGCAGCGTAACTCTTCTTAAACTAGTATAGACTGGTTACCTCCCCTGATACTACTATACGTGTAATACACGATACAACGCGATTTTTAGGCCGCTCAATAAGATTTTAATCGGGATATCTCGCGCAATTTAGTAGAAATTCTTCAGTGTTGCACGAGATATCCCGATTAAAATCTTATTGAGCGTTTTTAGAAATAAGAGTTCAAATACAAAATCTGTAGTTTTCATGCTCGCAATTTATGTGAACAGCACAAGGAAAAAAACTGCGTAATATTGCGCTAATCTACTAGTTTGCTTGATGCATTTGCAGAAAGTATTGGCCCAGGTTAGCCTGCGCAGTCCGCGCAGGCTAACTTGGACCAACACTTTTTGCTTTGGTAATTTTTCTGCATGTCAAAAACCAGTGTACCTCAGGTTTCAGTTGGTTGCTAGACAAAATGGATTTTATGGATCCATAAATATGTGATGACTTGTTTGAATTATGGATGGCAGAGATACTTTAAGTCACCTTTTGTCAGAGCATGTCTCATATGTTTTAATAACCCTGAGGAAGAAGACTATTGAAACGTAGTTGCAGGAGGATAAAATGCTGGTTACCATCATTTTCTCCTTTTCATACAATGTTTTCTACCCTTTCAAAGGTCTAAAGTAAGGCTGGAAAGGAAATGTAATGGAACTTTTGATGTAAGGGTATTGCACCTAGTTATAATTGACCCTCGACAGCTTTTGACTGATGTTGTACATCATTGCACTTGAGCCATGCTCTGTGAAAAAGGGTCTTAATGAATCTGGGAAAAGTATCAACCCAAGTCAGCCCGCTTGGACTGTGCAGGCTGACCTGGGCTGAAACTTTTTGCTATTGATAAATTTTCTGTATATTTAAGGACCAGTTTACCTGATGATTAAGTTGATTGTATTAAAAAAAAAGGCTACATGTATTATTGATCCTTAATTATGTGATGGCTTGCTTGGTATCATGGTTCACGGAGATGCATTAAACCCCCTTTTGCCAGAGCATGGCTCATTTACATGTTCAACTATTACATTGTAAGGGGGCTATTCAGATTTTCACAGTCAAACCAAACTTGAAAATATTTTATTGCTCAATTTAGTAAGGCAATAGCTGACTAAGAATCAGGAAATAAAGCAAGAAGTAAAGGAAAAGCAAATTGATGGTACTTCTTCAATGGACTAGTTAGCCTCTTAACTCTGTACCCTACAACAGAATTTAGAACTTGTCCAAATTCACAGCAGTTGCAGACGACAAATCCAATTGGTTATAATGATGAGATTTGTCTCTAAAATGGTAGAAAGCATTGTAGGAAAAGGAAGAAATGCTTGTGATAAGCATTTTATACTTTTATTGCAATGGTTGCAGAAGCTTTTTTCTTCAGGGTCACTAGAACATATAATTGTTTAGTGAAGGATTAAATCTGTACTACATAATCCCGACTTTTAACGACCCTGAGAAAGAAGCCTTTTGAAAACATTGTTGGAAAAGGAGAAGATGCTGGTAACCAGCATTTTCTCATTTTCCCACAATGTTTTCTAACCTTTCAGAACAATTGCAATCATTTTAGCCACATTGAAATTGTCGTCTGCAAATGCTTTCAGCTTGGACAGGGCTAAAATTTTGGGCAGTATTGTCCAAATACAAAGCAGTTGCAGACGACAAATTAGATTTGGTTATAATGATGAGATTTGGCTCTGAAATGATAGAAAGCATTGTGGAAAAGGAGAAAATGCTTGTGACAAGCATTTTATACTTTTCTCGCAATGGTTTCAGAAGCCTTTTTCTTCAGGGTCATTAATTAGAACATGTAATTGTTTGGTAAAGGTTTTTTAGCTTTTGGCTAAAATTTTGTGAAGGCTTGTTGGAATGTCAAGTGATCATGCAATAATATGCATCAGCTACGGCAGAGCTCCAGATAGAGGGAGTGATTTTGATTTCAAAATTGAAAATATTAATCAATCTCCACTAAACCCCATGTTATGGGTACTCATTAGAATCGTCTCATCGAGACAATTCTATTGAGTACCCACAACATAGGGTTTGGAAGGGAAATAATGGATTTAGAATACTATCACTCCCTCTTACCTGGAGGTCTGACTACGATATGTAGGATCATATTCATGTAAGAATGATAACAGTATTTTGATCTTGTCAAAATAGAGAAAATACCTAATCCAAAATGACCATGCTTTTATCTGAAGAGCAAAATTGCACCATTCCTGTTTACTGAATGTAACTGTCCTCTTCCCAATGCATGCAGGGAAAAAAGTGAAGTTTATATTAGTGTTTAACTCTTTACCACACAATCCCGTGTTTTAACGACCCTGAGAAAGAGATATTATGAAAACATTCTGGGAAAAGGAGAAAATGCTGGTAACCAGCATTTTCTCCTTTTCCCACAATGTTTTCTATCCTTTCCAAAACAAATTTCAATTTTTGAGTCACATCTATTTTGTTGTCTGCAAATGCTTTTAATTTGTACTAGTCTAAAAGTTTGTCGTTTGGTAAAAGAGTTAAACAAAAAATAGGATTCACAGCAAAAAAAAAATCTTAATTAGCCACCAAATTGTTGCAGTCGGTAAAATTTTCTACTGGGTCTGTATTCACCAACCATTCTTAAGAACATTCTTAGTCTTATTCTCCAGAATTTTTAATTTAAAAGTAACACAACTGATAAGCGAGTTATTCCTAAAGCACCTTCCTCATTGACGGTAACAAAAAAATTGCCGGCTTCTTTGATGCTATGCATCAAAAATTTGTCTTGTACGTAATTGTAATACAGCAGATTTAGTGTGAGTACCTTGTATCGTTATCTACGTTCCACAGTCGTTTCTAGACGATTGAAATGGGCCCTTCCCTTGATTGCTACATTTTTTTCACATTTTACCTCTTTTGATCGTTACCCCATTTTTTCGCAATTTTATACTGCTTACCAAACGACAAAAGTCTGGATTTGTCTTTATTGAAATAATTTGCTGACAAATTCACTGTGGCTAAAATTGTGGGATTTTGAGTGGGAAATTTCTCATTTTCCCACAATATTTTCATAAGCCTTCTTCTTTAGGATCGTTTAACCCTTTACCATACAATCCCGACTCTCTGGAATCTGGCTTTTGAAAACATCGTGGGTTAAGGAGAAAACTGGTTACCAGCATTTTCTCCCTCTTCCAAAATATTTTCTACCTCTATAATGACAAATTTCAACGTTTTATCCACTTTAAATATGTCATCTGCATGTGTTTTGAATCTGGACGAGTATAAAATGTTGTCGTCTGGAATAGACTTGAACTCGACGCGGGATTTTTGGTTAAGGATTAACCGCGTCTGCAGTGAAATTACTGTTTACAAAGCTTCCAGGTGCACGTGTATAAAAAAATATATATTAAGGTTTCTGTATCCGGGCGTATCGCGACAGGTTTTTTGTTAGCCTGGGTCAAGGCCGTAATTTTCTAATCACCCTTTATCGTGGTCACCTTTCACGGCCTGCACAGATCTGTGGTTCCGTAGGTATTTGCGTCATTTTTGACAAATTAACGATCGAATATATAAAAGGAAAAATGATAAACTGGAACCCAGGCTAGCTTTTTCTATCTACTTTCGCTTTCCCGGTCGACTCTCGAACAGCTAAAACAGAGGAAATGGACTTCTTATTCGGTGGGGGGGGGGGGGGGAACTTAGTAAGATTGCAATTCAAATAATATTGAAAATGAAATATGGAGTAAATCTAGTTCTTTTCCCACAATGTTTAACAAAAAGCCCTTTTCTTAAGGTTAATAAAACATCGATCTGGTGAAAGGTTAAGCTTCTATCTTCCGTGTTAGCATAGACTTGTCTACCTAAGCAATCTTAAATTCTATCAAACGACAAAATTTAAGATTTTCCAAAATTGAAAGCATTTGCAGACAACAAATTAAATGACCCAAATGTTGAAATTTGTCATGGAAAAAGTAGAAAACATTGTGGAAAAAGGACCAGCATGTTCTCCTTTTCCCATAATGTTTTCAAAAGCCTTCTTAGTTAGGGTCATAAAAACTCGGGATTGTTTGGTAAAGTGTTAAATGAGATCCACCAACTCCAAGTGTTGCAGCATTTAGGATGAAAATAACCTCTCGGGCTCAAACGTTCTCGTTATTGGGCATAACGGTGTAGCAATACAACAGGATCTACTATCCATAGGTTTCAGGGTCGATTCCCAGCCTGGGAAAGAAGTTCTCAGAGAAAACTCAATATGAACTGGAAGGAATCCGATAGGTAGCCTCCCCATATTTTTTCACACCAGGGTCTGTATTCACCAAGCTAAACCATTTGGTTTAGCCAATCAGAAGTTGTATTATTTTCAAATTTAGAAAATTTTGGAGAATAAGACTAAGAATGTTTTTAAGAATGGTTGGTGAATACAGATTGGCTGAGCACTCAAAGAAACAAAAGATCTTTTCGAAGAGGATCTAGGTTTTTGCACTTGGGTTGCTTCAATGTATCCAATCATTTCTCTCTCATGGTCTAATCCTCACAAACAAAACCCATGGAACCTAAATCTGTTTAACTATGCACTTGTGATATCCACTGAATACATATTCATATACATAAACAAGCTTTTTATCTTTAAAAAAAATCCTTTATTTCATAAGATTACTGTACAATCACAAAAAAACATAAATATCACAAGGCTAACATCAAACATACAGGTAAAATGTTCATACCTGTAAATCTCACAACAGTTTTCTAACAATTGACAAATTACTGAATAACTACAATACAAGTGAGTAGTTCAAATATTGATGCATGTTTCATATATATATTAAAGTTTTGTGTCGATTTTATATCCTATATTCCATCATTTTCCTATATCCATAAAGAATCTTTCTAGCTAACCCATAGACTGCTAAGTGCAACTCACTGACATTTTGCGGACAGCCTAGATCACGATCAGACTGCACAGAACGTGCAGCCTGATCTTGAATCTACACTGTCCGATAAGGAGATATCTTTTCTCCAAAAATACCTTTGAAAAAGGAAAAGTTTGGTTTGTAATGTCCCTTTGAAAGTTTCATTTCCTTTTTTTTTCGGCAGGACAAAGGTTACAAGAAAGTCTAAAAATTCCCAGTTTGAGGTTTCAAACATTTTTACAAAATGAATCTGTGGTAATAACCTTTTTATGTGATTCATGATCAAACTATTTCCACAATTTGATCCTTTACCACACAATCCTGACTTTTAAGGACATTGCGGGAAACGGAGAAAATGGTGGTAGCCAGCATTTTTCCCTTTCCCCACAATATTTTCTATTAGATCTATATAAAAGACAAAGAGAAAATGGTGGCAATCAGCAATGTTTTCTATTAGATCTACATTAAAGACAAATTTCATGTTTTGAGGTACATCTGTCATTTGCAGTTGCTTTCAATTTGAACATGGCTAAAATTTTGTCATATGGTAAAGAGTTAAATCATAGCTAAAGTACACACTTTAGATTAGCCCCATTTGAAAGCATTTGAAGATAACAAAACAAATGTGACCAAAATGATTGGTAGAAAAACATTGTGGGGAAAGAAGAAAATGCGAGCTACCAGCATTTTTTCTTGAACCCACAAAGTGTTCAAAGGCATTCCTCATTCCTTATTAAAAAACTGGATTGTATGGTAAAGGGTGAACCCATTTAAGGAGGTAGAGACTTTTTATATGTGGCTATATACCATTATTGGGGCATCAGCTTTCCTTCCCTGAAAATATATCCAGTACTTCATGATTAGACAAATATATCCTCTGCTGGGGAAATTATTTACATTCCCTGCTAGGCTGCACTTTGCCCAATCTGATCTGAATCTGAAGTGGTTGGCAGTAACCCATATCATCTACCAAACATTCCCATGGTTTTTATGTCCTTGATGGATAGGACTTTTAAATAAAACATTATAGGAAAAGGAGAAAATTCTAATAATAAGCAGTTTCTCTTTTTTCCACTATGTTTTCTACCCTTTCATAAACAAATCCTATCATTTGAGTTATGTTTAATTCATCATCTGCAAGTGCTTGAATTAGGACATGTCTAACAAACTAATTGTCTGGTAAAGAGTACAAAAGACAAAAGATCCACTTTTTTAACAAGTGACTGTATAATGAGGTAGAATGGTCCTTTGGCATACAGAAAATTGACCAATAGCAAAAGTTTTGGCTCGGGTCATCTTGCCTGGACTACTGGATCAATACTTTTCGCAGATGCAATAAGCCCCATTTTCACAGTGCATGGATCATATTAATGAGATAAATATTGAAATAATATCAATAAAACTTAAAAAAAAAACTTTGAATAACACTTTTATCTCTTTACAAAACAAAAAAAATGTTTGACTTGTCCATAGTAAATGCAGCTGATTATTCTAGGGGCAACACAAAAGATGGTATTTTCCTTTAAAGGGCAACAACATTGTGGGAAAATGAGAAAATGATGGCAAACAGCATTTTCTCTCTTTCCCACAATGTTTTAAATCACCTTTTCTGTCAGGGTCGTCAAAACAATGTTTTTCTTGGCATAGGGTAATGTTGAGATTGAGTCTGAACAATTTGAGATCAGTTGTTGCTAACGCTGAAAAACACAAAGTAACTAGAAAAATGGTTTAGTTCATAGTATCTGATGAAGAATCAATGAAGTAAAAATCCTCCATTTTTTAATCTGTGTGCATGTGTTTGTAATTATTCACAGTTCGCTATCCACCTTGGATGTGTGCAATGAACCATCTAAAAGTCCTGGTTTCTATCATGTTTGTCTGAAATGAGATGAGATTACCATAATTTACTGAAACATAACAAACATGTAAACAAAAATAACTAAAAACCTAACTGTAAATAGCAAGATTGTATCTTTACATCCTATTAAAAAACAACACTAAGTTTTTTTTTTAAGACTGATTATATGACAAACAGTTCATCATTTCAGTGGTATCAAGGTAACAGCAAACTTATACATGTATGTTTCACCGATACTGGGCTAGAACTCTGAAGTGATTTACCTAGGGACAAAGCAAAACCAGCATTTCCAATCAGGATTCAACTTTTGGCCTCAAGGCTTTGAATCCTAGATCTTCACCACTGAGCCATGCAGGGCCCAGGTTTTGAAGACATTGTACGTAAATAATATTTATCTGATTGTATAGAAATGCAGTCTGATATAAAACTTGTACTGTCTCATATTTTATGGGTTATTTGGAAACAGTCATTATTTGGATAATTCCTACTAACTGAAGATGCCATTCATTTTTATCATCAAAGCCACCTAACAGTCACAATAATTTTGCAGGTTTATATGTCATTTATATCAGTGTCAATGCTTCACATATTCCCCTTTCCTAGACAATTTTGAACTGTCATAACAAAAAAATACTGTCAGAGAGCAGAAGAAAAGGAAAAGATGCTGGTATTCACCATTTACTCCTTTTCCACAAAATTCTTTATCCTGTAAATGACAATTGCTATCATTACAGTAACACTTTGTTGCTGTCTTTAAATGCTTTCAAATTGCACCAGTGTAAATTTTATTGTCTTGTAAAGAGTTACTGTTTTGTGATCTTTGGTATGACTCTGCCTAAAGGAATAAACTCTGACACTTCACATAAAGTTCTCATATCATGGTTGCTATGAGCAACCTAATGGAAATTATCAGTCAAAGTTTAACAAAATATGAACTCAATGTATGATATTTTTTAGTTCTTCAAATGGTAAAGATATTCGCAAAAATTAATGTTCTTAAACAGTTTTATGGTCATATTGAAACCAAAGGTCATATTTACAAGTCATTCTTCTAAATTTGCTTCTCCTTCAAAGCTCAAGCAACAGCCAACTAAAAGGCTTGAGACAGAATATATCAGCCAATGAAATGGCCCTTCATAACAAAAACATATTGAATAGCTAGTGAATCGGGGCTTAATATTCACCTGATAAAGATTTATTACTTCTTTCTTTATGTGTTAATCACTACAAACTTACCTTCGTCTTCGTCTGAAGAAGTAAGTGAGCAGTAAATGTACTAAAACTGGCCAAACAAGGATAAAGAATGCTGTTCTACCAGTACTGTTTCTAAATGGCCACCAGGACTACAAAGAAAAAATAATAGAAAAGTTTGTATCATTCTTGCACAAATGCCATTCTACCATATTTAACCCTTTAATAGACGACAAAATTATAGCCTTGTCCAAATTGAAAGCATTTGCAGACGACAATTTCAATGTGGCTCAGATGGTGCAATTTTTCTTTGATCAGGTAGAAAACATTGTGGGAAAAGGAGAAAATGCTGGTTACCAGCATTTTCTCCTTTTCCCACAATGTTTTCAAAAGGCGTCTTTCCCAGGGACGTCAAAAGGCGTCATTGTGCAGTAAAAGGTTAAAAAGGACTGAAGTTACTTTCAGAAGTGAAGGAGGCATCTAACTTTTAGAGTTTAACTGCCTTCAAGTTTTGCTGCTGATTTGTCTCAGCTGGTTTTCACAAATTTTGTTAACACAAGTATGCAGTACAAGTGCTTTTGAAACAAATTACTGCTGGTGTCATGATTAAGGGAGAGATTATCAATGCTCATAATCCCAATATGATAACGTGACACACTTTTGGTGTTTAAATGCTACTGTATTATGATTATTACTTGGAAATGATTTTACTCCTAACTACAATGAAAATAATTATCTGCACACATATAATTAGAAACCATCACAAACATGTACAAAAACTACAAAATCATTATCGAAACAAAAAATGTATAATTGTGAAACAACTCAACTTTTGTACAATGACATTCATGGACAGTACAGGCATGTTCAGGTCTCCAGATAACAGGAGTGATTTTGATTTCAAAACTGAAAATATTTATTATTCTCCATTAAACCCTATGTTATGGGTACTCATTAGAATTGTCTCATTGAGACAATTCTAATAAGTACCGGTACTCATTAGAATTGTCTCATCAAGACAATTCTAATGAGTACCCACAACATATGGTTTGGAAGAGAAATAATGGATTTAGAATACCATCACTCTGTCTTATCTGGAGCTCTGCATGTTTTTAAGTATTTGTGTAAATAATACTTTTTTTGTAATTATTATGATACAGTATGATACATGGTGTCAACATGGAAGCCAAAGGTCGTCATCTGTGTTCTCCCCTCCCAAGAAATTCAGATGGGGATAATTTTATCATATAATGCTAAACTATAAAGCACAGACAGACCCTGTTGCTTTAACAAAACTGTCCAGTATAGTTCCCATCTTTTCTTAAATGACTAAAATAGCCTTGCAATGTTTCTTTTCACCAGTATATGTCTAGTTCCTTTATTTTGCACCCTAGCCATTCAGGTAGTAAAACAACTAAGTCCTGAAGATACAGAAGACACAATCAGAGAAAAGAAGGAATGTAAGATTTGAAAATAAAAATGCTTTATGCCAAATCATACTTACAAAGACACTATCAGATATTCTTCTCGTTTCTGTCTGTCTCTGAAGAATGAATAACAACAGAAAAAAAATCAGATTTAAAAAAAAATTACATCTGTATAAGGTTTTTATTTTCTAAAGTTGTGAAGCTACGATAACTTGTTTTGATTTTTTTTTTTATACACTTCCAACATTACCAAAGCAGTTACATCATAGGCTTTTGAGTATAGGCTCAAGCTCTAAAAGGTCTTGCATAACCCTTTACTACACTTCAAAATTTTTAACTCATCTCTAATGAAAGCATTTGTATAGGAAAAACTAAACATGGTTCAAATGATGAGATTTGTTACTGAAAGGGAAGAAAACATTTTGGGAAAAGGAGAAAATGCTGGTTACCAGCATTTTCTCCTTTTCCTAAAATGTTTTCAGAAGCTTTTTTTCTAGGGGTCGTTTAAAGTCGGCATTGTGTGGTAAAGGGTTAGAGACATTCCCACTAGTATAGTAATCATGATTTTATCCAAAAGTCATAATACTTTCTAGCATCATCTAAATTTCACAATACAACATAACTTCTCCCTTTTGTTTGATTTCTTCACCTTGTAAATGTCATCCATCTGAAGCAATTGTTTATTGAAACAATCTATTTCAAAAAACAGCCAGGGGCAATTTTATCATCATGTTCACTAAAATCTCAATGTCTCAGAGTTGTATGACAACTAAGGATCTACTGGGTACCAACAACATTGGTTTTATTGCTGAAATGATGTTTCTAGAATTTGATGACCCTTGACTTATCTAGAGTTCTCAATTTCTAGAATTTGATTACCCTTGACTTATCTAGAGTTCTCATGCATTGCAACACTTTCTGACAACCAAAGGCATAAATAATTATCATTTACAGAGTAGGCCAAACAATGTTACCCATTCTGATTGTACACAATTTTTTTAAATGTACATCTATTATTTTTCAAAGGAAAATGCCGTGAGAGCATGAAGCTTTTATCAGTAACTTATAGTCTCCCAGTTTTTAATATTTCTGAACACAATTCAATAACTACGACTTGCTCAATCCATGCAACCCTTCCCAATATAACAGATGTTATGCAAACACCTGTAATTTGTGATAACATAGCTACATACATTGAATAGGATCTTCTAAATTTCCTGATGAATGTTTGCCTTCAGAGCCTCTCTTGTTTACTAGTTATGGCATTATTGCAACTTCAAATCTGTTTATAAGAAACAAGTTACATTTTTTGCACCTCCATCCTGTATATTTGACTCTCAATTACCTGAGCATCTGTAACTCTTGCCTCCAAACGGTTTAACCTATCCAACACACTGTTCATATCTTGTTGTAGGCGGACTAGTATCAACGTCACCTGTTCATTCATGGCATCTTGGGGTATAGGATGGCTTTGTGGCGGGTTTTCTTCACCCCCACCCCCAGCCCCTCCCGAGAGTAAAGCCGTTCTGGATGAATATGTTCCAGAAAATCCTCTCCCAGAAGCACCTGGAGTATAATAAATATCACAACAAATGCTAAAGTCAGTACACAAACTACAAAAATCTAGTTCCATTTTTCAGTGTATTCATGGGCAATTTTCGCCAACCAATCTAAATCACATTCTCAGCCTTACTCCAAATTTAGAGAGTAACAAAATTTCCGATTGGTTTAACAACAATGATATAGCCTATCAGAATTGTACTCCTTGAGATTTAGAAAATTCCTAAGAATAAGAATGCAACTAAGAACAGTTTGTAAATACAGACCAAGATCATCACTGAAAAAAATAATTACTTGAAATTTTGCTGCACGTCAAAAGGCAAGTAAACATATTCAACAAGTTAATAATTGCTCACACTAATGTAAGATTTCTTTATTTGTTTTAATCAAAAATCAGTTCTGCAGGAGTTCTGATTAATCCAGTGTGCAAACAGAACTGTGATTCCAGTAAATGTGTTTTTCCCAAGCATATCTATTTAGGTTAATACTTCTACATGTGATTAACTTATGTGCACAAACAAGTGCATGATATTGGTCACATGTTGGGATAATTGAATATGAAAGCTATTACATCACATGTACCTAAAAAGTCATGTGTGTTTAACATTTTAGTGTACAAGCCCATGTTTCTACCACAATGAGGAAGAAGGCTTTTGACAACTACATGGTAAAAGGAGAAAATGCTGGCTACCAGCATTTTCTCAACCAGTATTTTCTCCTTCTACAAAGTCTTTTACCCAACAAAGACAAATCTTATTATATGTTCCCTGTTTAATATGTCTTCTGTTATTGGATTCCTTTTTGACATATCAAAAAAAGCATTTCCTTGTAAAGAATCAACTTTTTACCACACAATCCTAACTTTTAAAGACCCTGAGAAAGAAAGCCTTTGAAAACATTGGGGGAAAAGGAGAAAATGCTGGTAACATGCATTTTCTCCTTTTCCCACAATGTTTTCTACCCTTCTCAAAACAAGTTTTAATTTCTGAGTCACATTTAATTTGTCATCTGGTACAGAGTTAACAGGAAGAATTTCTATCTGCAGACATTCCAGTAACACACACCTCATTCCTCAATTTAAACAGGTCCATGTTTGCAGAGACTCTTATCAAGGCATTTGAAACTCTTTTCAATCTTAGGGAAGACTTAAACTTCTTATGCCATATTAACCCTTTACCAGACGACAAAATTTTAGCCTTATCCAAATTGGAAGCATTTGCAGACAACAATTTCAATGTGGCTCAAATGGTACAATTTTTCTTTGATAGGGAAGAAAACATTGTGGGAAAAGGAGAAAATGCTGGCTACCAGCATTTTCTCCTTTTCCTACAATGTTTTCAAAAGGCTTCTTTCCCAGTGTCGTTAACAGGCGGCATTGTGCAGTAAAGGGTTAATTAAATCTTTGAAACATAAAATCAATTAATTTAAGTTCAAATGCAACAGCCAAGTTTGTTTTAAGCCAATAAGTGTGTTTAGCTCTTCACCAAACGGCAATATTTTAGACCTGTCCAAACTGAAAGCAACAATATAACTGTTACTCAAACATCGAAACTTCTTAGTGGAAAGGTAGAAATTATTGTGGAAAAAGGAGTAAATGCAAGTTACCAGAACTTTCCTTTTTCTGCAATGTTTTCAAAAATCCTCTTCTTTAGGGACTTTGTAACTTGAGATAGTGTTGTTCAGGGTTTAACTACTGTGACATTTTATCCCTAAACTCCATTTTGGATACTGTTCAACTTGCCTGTAGTCCTTGATGTTCTTGAGCTTTCTCCAGATTTGTTTCCCTGCCCCCTGTCTTGTTCCCGATCCCCACCACTTCCAGGAGGCTCATTCTCTTCTCCTCCGTCAGTTGCCATACCAACAGGAAGATTTACATAAGAATTATTGGAAGAAAAGTCCATCATGCTACAATCGTTCTGTGTGGAGATATCACTTAGTGTACTTGGGCTGCCATCTGACGTGTCTGGAGCATTAACCAACATACTATCACTTATTTGTTCATTGACCTGTGATGACATTTGTGGGAAACTGTTTGACAAATGACTATACTTATCAAACACAATATCCTTTGTGATTGGAGAAACTCTCCCATTTGGTGCATTGTCTTTTGTAGGTTCAGAGAAATGTACATGGTTGGGTTTAAGGTTGCCTTTTAAAGGTGTTGACATCTGGACTTCTTGTCTGTCAACCTTCAATACTTGTTCATTTACCTGTACATAAAGATATTTAATAGGAATTAAAAATTGGACTGATAGTAAGTACTAGTAATTGTAAAGCATTTATACTTGCTTTGTCTGTTTAACAAGTGAAAAATAAGGCAAATTTAATCTACATGATCTTGCTGATCATCCAATTCCATATACACCAGAAATTAATTTTGGAAAGAGAATCCATCCTTAGGTTTTGTGAATACTGATTTAAATCTTCAAAATCTACATGCAATTGGAAAGACGAATCATGTCAGAATAATTGAGTTAATGATCACTTGAAAGCACATGTCATTCTGTGTAAACATCTACAACATATGCAATTAATATTCTTCAGAACAAAAGAGGTCCTGTATGGCTCACAGAAGTTTCCTATCCAAAGGTCCTTGGTTCTATCCTCATCAAATGCCCTGTCTCTTTCATGGGAGCAAGACACTTCAACATCTCAATCTGGAACTGGTGAAACCCAGCGGCTTTATTCACGAAGCATTCTTAAGAACATTCTTGACCTTTACATCTGAGATTTTCTATAAGTTAAAAGTACCACAACATATGATTGGCTATTCAAATGGTCTAGCCAATCAGAAGTTTTGTTACTTTCAAATTTAGAAAATTCTACAGAATAAGACTAGGAATTTTTTCAAGGATCTTTGCTGAATACAGACACATGACACACAGCATTAATGCTATTGCTGTAATACAACTAAACTTGTGTTGGAAAATAAGCAACATAAAGCACCATGCAATCATTTAACATGTTACCACACATCCTGAGGTTTAATAACCCTGGAAAAGAAATCTTTTAAATACATTGTGGGAATAGGAATAACTGCTGGTACCTTAACAAATTACATCACTTGAACTATATTTTACTTGTCGTCTGCAAAATTTAACGCTTTCAATTTGGACAACTTTACATTTTCATTTTCTCCTTTTCCCACTATGTTTTCAAAGCTTCTTCCTCATAGTCATTAAAACACAGGTTTTTGTGGTAAAGGGTTAAAGAATTAGAATATAAAAACCTGGACAGGATTATCTGATGTATCACAAAATTCCTCTTCACTGTCACTACTCTGTACACCAGAGCCTGTGAAGGAGTAGGTCCTTCCTTCCTTCCCATTTTCTGTATCATCTACAACAAAATTTATCATGATTTTTAACTCTCTACCAGACAACAAAATTTTTGACTGGTCCAAATTGGAAGCATCTGCAGACGACAAATTACATGCAGTTCAAATGAGGTCTTCTATTTTCAATAGGGTAGAAAAAATTTATTGGAAAAGGAGAAAATGTTGGCTACCAGCATTTTCCCCTTTTCCTACAATGTTTTCAAAAGCTCTCATTTTTCTGGGTTGTTAAAACTTGGGATTGCATAGTAAAAGGGTAAAGGAATGTAGAAATTTTTCTTTCAAATCCAGGTATGGAAAAAAAAAAAGAACCCTAATCACATAGTATGAAAAGCATGAAGCAGTTTTGGATAAAAATGTGATAGTGTTATTTTCTTCATACCTCTATGAAAGCAAAAAAGTATTTTCTTCATTCCTCATGGCATAATATCATGAACTTACATCATATCATTTCATGTTTATTGAGAAATAATGGTGGATTATGGTTTGAATTACCAAAAACAACTGTGCTGGATTTTGATAAAAATCCCAACAAAAGAAGGGTGAGAAGCATAAAATAAATAGAATATTCGGGTTTGTTTTGTTGAAAGATGAAAAAAAAAACAAATATCCTCTATATTCATACTCCATTCATAAAAATATATATCATGAACATCATCGGAAATATTTTCACTTGTGGCTGTGCCACTCATGAAAATATTACTTATGATGTTCACTTGATGAAATAAATTTCGATCTTTCACAAAAAAAGAAAAAAATCCTCTAAACATTCATCTGCCATTCATAAAAATATGTTTTCACCTTCTTAACTCATGATTTTTTTTTTTTTTTATATAAACTGATACAATTTTTTAATAAGACTATCCATAATTGCAATATTTTGTTATTAGAGTTTGAAGCTATATAATTAAAGGAATATTATGTTACAGTAATTTTCCTGTGGCTTGTATTTGCTTCTTGCTGCAAAAGCAAATTTTGACACCTCACTCAATCTTCAGTCTCCCAAGGTATGCAATTTTCCCATGCAGCTCAAAGCAAATACAAGCCCTAGGAAAGTTACTACAACATGATATTCTGAATGTACTCAACAATTCTGTTGGAATTTTTCTACTCTACAAATGCATTACAATTTCCAGTGTTGATAATTTCCACATAATATTTAATGTTACCAATAAAATGCTGCAGGTTTAATCCTTTACTAAACAATCCTGTAATTCACTGCCCTGGGGAAAAGGAAGTTTAAAAACATTGTGGGAAAAGGACAAAATGCTGGTAACAAGCATTTTCTTCATCCCCCCAAAATGTTTTCTTATCTTTAAAAGTCAAAATCCCATCATTTCAGTCAAGATTAATTTGTCTAAAACTTTTTCATCTTGTAAAGTCTTCTCAATCAGGGTTGTTAAAACTCAAGATTGTGTCATAGAAGTTTAAACAGAACATAATTGTATAGACCCTTTTACAACGCCGTTCATTGCCAAGGAAATACGATCCCAGAATTCCAGTTTTCGCGCATGCGCACTGTTTGTAGGGCAAAAAGTTCAATATCGCCACTGTTGAAAGCTATTTTCACACGCAATGTTTTGGCTTTGTCGAAAGATTTTGTTGATTAAAATCTGTGAAGATCAATTGTGTTACAGAACGTCGTTATCATGCTGAGCACCGGGATGCACAAACAGATTAGTAAATTAGAATCTAGCCTAAACGTCCCAGCGTTGAAACGCCCTACTTTTGGTTAAAACGTCCGCAATTTCCATGACGAATTGATGAAAACGTCCCCTAAACGCGTCCAAACACATTTTATTCAAATTATTTGTTTGATCTGTTTTTAAAGAGATTTTTCACCGTTGATGTTTTGTATTTTATTGAGCATCGTCATTTAATGTTATTAATTTTTGACCCATATCCTGCAGTACTTATATTTTTGACCAGCACGAGAGGAATTCACGTTAAGTTTATGTCATAAATCTACCATAATTAGGATTTGTAACAGTGTATTTCAAGACCACACTACCCCCATGTGCAAACAGATCTCTCATTATGCTTTTCGCAAAGTAAATTCAAGATCACCTTCACGTAACGGAGACTAAGGGTTAAGGTTAAGGTCCATATTGTTTCTCCACATTATCATGTATATGACACGCCAAAATGCCGTATACATTGTGCTCAACTAATTACTGTTACAATTTCCATTTAACCCTTTACCCGAAAATCACAAGTCTAAACGACCAAGAGGAAAGAAAGCTTTTCAAACATTGTGAGAAAAGGAGAATATGCTGGTAAACATTATTTCAACCTTTTCCAACATTGTTTTCAGAAAAGGAATGTTTCTAAATTACGTATTACAACCGATCCCTACTGGAAAGCAATTATGGAAAGAGCAGCCACAGACGACAACAGGGAAATAAATATACAGTTGTTCGTTCTTCGTTCGCGCGTTAGTTCATCCATCCATCCATCAATCCCCATCCATCCATCCATCCATCCGCCCGCTCGCTCATTCATTGATTCATTTATTCAAAAATTCATTCATTCAAAAATTCATTCACTCAAAAATTCATTCATTTATGTTTTCAAATACGTCTGCGCCAAAATTTGTTTTGTGATGAAATAGATCATAATACACACTCTCTAAACTATTAGAGGTAACAGCATGAAAAATGCCGATCTCGACCCACACCCTCCGCCATTGAAATTAAACTAAGATATCTATCCACTGTATATTGTTGATTAAACTAATAAGTATGTGATATATCAGATGGCTACCCTTTATAAACCCTTTACCTAACCCTCGCTCATCTTAATTAACGACCCTACATCAATGGGCTTGTTGAAACACTACGGCAAAAGGTTAAGAATGCTGGTAACATGCATTTTTCTCATTCCCGCAGTGTTCCAACCCATGCATCACGGGGTTTGTCTGTTACTGCCTGGGGTCAGTTAACATTCCCTTTGACGATAACGTCATCCCAGAATAGCGACACTTTTTTTTTTTGACGTCTTCGTCTAATGTCACTCGTTTCCTTCCACGTTACTGAACCCTTAGCAAATAAGCTAGTCTGATTATCGTTTCTTTGCATCTGGGAGTAATCTTTTCATATAATCGCTCATAATTTAACAATTTTGTGTTCACTTTCAATAATCTGCCACTATTTTATTTGGTCTTTTTGCCCTACACGAGTGCGCATGTGCAGTTTTCCGGTCTCATTACCAGGAAGTGGTCAGAGACTAAAAGGGTCTATTGAGAAATTCATTCAGATATAAAAACTACTATCATACGAGGTATTTGGTCCCCATTGGTCAATGGCTGTTTTGAGACTTGCACAATATCATCCTGGTCCATTAAGTCATCCAGTTTTTCACTTTCATCTTCAAAATGGGAGAATGTCTTCAGGGCAGATTCTACTTTTTGTGACATATTTAGAACTGCAGCTTCCACTGAAAGTCAACATTTTACATTTACATTTTTGTCAGCCTTGACTTAACACTGATCCTGTGGTTTTTTTACTAACTTCATGGAAAGCCAGGCTTTTGAAAACAATGAAAAAAAGCATTTTCTCCTTTTCCCCCCAATGTTTTCAACCCTATCAGAAACAAATCCCATCATTTCAGCTGCATTTAACCCTTCATCTAACAATCCCGTGTTTTCACGTCCCTGAGGAAGAGGACTTTTGAAACCATTGTGGGAAAAGGTGAAAATGCTGGTAACCAGCATTTTCTCCTTTTCCCATAATGTTTTCTACCCTGTCAAAAACCCTTCATTTGTACTACTTTCAAAAGCAAGAAATTTTAACATTACAGAAACTTAGCCCTGTACCACACAACCCCAAGTTTTAATGACCCTATGAAGAAGGCCGTTGAAACTGTTATGGGAAAAGGAGTAAATGCTGGTATACAGCATTTTCTCCTTTTTCCCACTATGTTTTCTACTCTACAAAAGACAAAAATCATCACATGAGCCACAATCAGTTTGTTGGCTGCAAATGCTTTCAGTTTGGTAAAGTACAAAATTTGTCGCTTGGTAGAGATTTAATTATCTCAACCACTCTATACAATTATCCACAATTCCTTTTTCAGTAATTTGTCTTCATTTTTCAACAAATCACTTAGTAGAAAACATAATAGCAAAAGGATAAATTGCTCCCATCAAGCATGTTCTGTGTGTTCTGATCTTGATCTACACTGTCTACTATGCAAACAAGGCTGTCACTGTAATTGTACTGGAATTTTGTTGACTTGCTCATGATCCCAACATCCAACCGAACCCTCTACAATATAACTTTAACTCTTTACCAAACCACAAAATTTTAGACCGGTTCAAATTGAAAGCATTTGCAGACGACATAATAAAGGTGGATGAAATATTGAAATTTGTTTTGGGAAGGGTTGAAAACATTGTGGAAAAAGGAGAAAATGCTGGTTACCAGCATTTTCTCCTTTTCCCACAAGGTTTTCAAAAGGTTTCTTTCTCAGGGTCGTTAAAAGTCGGGATTGTGTGGTAAAGGGTTAAACCTTTACCAAACTATCCCAAGTTTTAATGACCCTGAGAACATAGCATTTTCTCTTATTGCCATGTCGAAGAAAAATTCCATCATTTGAGCAACACTTAAAATGTTGTTTGCAAATGCTTTCAATTTTGACGAGTCTAAATTTTTGTTTTGTGGAAAAGAGTTGAAGTACAAAAGACCAAAAATAAAACAAATACCATCTTCGAGATCTTGTTCTGGATTATCATTTTCACCATTTCTTTTATCTTTATTGAGGTTCAATTCCATGGGAGGCTCCTCATCCACCATTTCATAGAATGTTCCCAAAGTGTCCACAAAGTCACCAACAACCTGGGTCTGGGGCATGGCTTCCACAATCTATACAATACAAATGTCAACTCTTAATACTTTGATACATGACAAAAATTTAAGAGACAGACAAATTCAAAGGATTTGCAGTCAAATCAAAGGTGGCTCAAATGAGACAACTTACCTTTAATAGAGTAGAAAACATAATGGGAAAAGGAGAAAATGCTGGTTACCAGAATTTTCTCCTTTTCCCACAATGTTTTCTAAAGCTTTCTTGCTCAGGGTTGTTAAAATTCGGGATTGTGTGGAACAGGGTTAACCAGTGTGTATCACAGAATAACTGAATTTGATTGAAGATTTACGCCGCTCTCAACATTAGTTCAGTAATAACGCAAAGACAGCTCACATGCTTATGTATATCCTGGGTTTCACCAGTACTAGGCTAGAGCTTACACCCCAAACTCCAGGTTACAAGTCTTTATTTTTACCACTGTGCTTCACAGGACCCTGCACTTACATCAAAATAATCTTACACATGGATTATGTGCGAAAAGCCACCTTCATCTTACATGTTGAAAAAGCAAGTAAACCCTCTGCCACACAATCCCAACTCTATCGACCCTGAAAGAGAAGGCTTTTGAAATTAAGGGAAAAGGAGAAAATGGTGGTAATCAGTATTTTCTCCTTTTCCCACAATGTTTCCTATCCTATCAGAGAACTAAAGCTCATCTGTATTAATTATGAATTTGTCATCTGCAGATGTTTTTAATTTGGAAGAGTCCAAAATTTGCCGTGTGGGATAGGTTTACTAGATTCTGTAAATTTTTATAATACATGAGAAAACTATGAAATATTTCATCACATAGCTGCAATATTTGCCTTACACTTTAACAAACAACCCTGTCTACAAAGAAAACCTTTTGAAAATTGTGGGAAAATAAAAAATGCTTATTCAAAGCAATCGCCCCTTTTCCCATAACATTTTCCTGCATAACAGAGATATTCAGCTCACTCACAAGTTCACGGTGTAAATTTCAAAATTATCACCTGCAGAACTGATGTCTTCAGTTTTGAAGAGTCTAATAAACTGTGCTCTTTGGGAAAGGGTTAAGAACAGCCATGATGGGAAGTGGGATGTAAACTTATATGAGCCATGCTCTGTGAAAATGGGGCTTAATGTGCAGGCTGACCTGGGCCAAAACTTTTTGATAATGGTCACTTTTCTGTATGTCCAAGGGCCAGTCTACCTCATAATTAAGTCAGTTGTTAAAAAAAAGTTGCTACAGATCAGTGGATCACAGAGATACATTAAGCCCCACTTTTGCAAGAGCATGGCTCATATAAGTACCACCTTATGTGTGTGGGGGTGAGGGGGGACTTTGTTGTCACCCTCTGCATGATAGGATAGTGAAGAAATCATACACAACTTGTACAGATTTCTCTTGCAACCATTTGTTTCCATCAAAACAAAAAAATTATAATATGATGTCAAGGTCATCACATCCTTAACATGAATAAGACTAACAAGCATTATTCCACACTTTTGACACTTTATTCACACTACTTGATACAAATCACTTTACCAACATTGGCTGAGTTCACATAGGAAGGCCATAAAAGGCTTTTTAAGTAAACAAGTTATTATGGTTCTAATGAGAGAGTCATGATGACTTTGTATTGCTCCACTGACTTAAAGGTAAGCAGGCTGCTATTGGCATGGACAGTGACAGTATGTTTGTTTGATATCGTTTGTTTGGTTTTAAATACCATATTCAACATCATTTTTTTGTCATGTCACTGCAGCCAATGCACCTCTCCACGCTCTTGGAGTTTCTTTTCCTAGTAGTTTGCACAACACTCATTCCAAGCCACTGGCCCCTGTCCCACATGATCACTGCAAAAACAGTGCTCATCAGTGAAAATAAATGTTGCAGTGAAATACTTATAAACATGATATAAATTGTTAAAACATGTCATAAAGAAACCATGAGTTATTTCCTACTGACCAGTAAATAGCCTAAATAAAAATTCTTTGGACAGTTTTGTTTATTTATCACTCTACATTTACCTGTTTAGTTTATTCAGCTAGTCTTATATACCTGTTAGATAATTAACACTTAACAAATCAACAAAATTTAGACCAGTCAAATTTGAAAGGCATTTGCAAACAATTCTAATGTGGCTAAAATGACAGGCTTTGCCTGTAAGGATGTGGAAAAGAAAATGTGTGAAAAGGGGAGAATGCTGGTTGCCAGCACTTTCTCTTTTTCACATAATGCTTTCAAAAGCATTCTTTCTGACAGTCATTAAAACTCATAAATGCTTGGCAAAAGGTTAAGGAAGATATGCTGCAAGCCCATTCAGCACATATTTACAATTAGTGGGAAACAAAAGTATAAAAAAAGGAAAAAAGCAAGGAGAGACCCTTAAAGCGCCTTTCACACCGAAAGTTGTTTCTGCGGCCAGAGTAGATCAAGATCAGACTGCACAAAACTTTGATCTACACTGTCCACTTAGCTTAACCACTACAGACAAAGGCAACCATCAAATTACAAATAATCGGGTCTTATTCCTGGTCTGAACATGCCTGTTAAGTTTATTTGGCGCTCTACCAGTTGAGTACAGAGACTAAAAATTAATGTATACAGTTAGCTTATCAAAAAAGCCTTGACTAAGAAAGGGTTAAGATTTGTTACTGAAGTGGTTTGTGATGCCTGTATGTAATTGTTAGCGGAGACACAAAAGTGGAGGGAATAAAAATAAGTAGTGCCTACCCTAGGGTCATCATTTTTGGCCATTTCCTTCCATTTTGTTGTACACATTTTTAAAGTCTGAAAGTAGTAATATTTGACTTTTTACTAGATAACAACACTTTAGACTTGTCCAAATGGGAAGGAGGTGAAAACAATGCATTCAATGTGGCTTAGCCACTTACCAAACAATCCTGTATTTAAACAAGCCAGAGGAAGAGGGCTTTGAAAAAGAATGAGGGAAAAGGAGAAAATGCTGCATTTCCTCTTGTTACCCACAATATTTTCTGCCCTTTTAAAGATAAATCCTATTATTAGAACCTAAATCAATTTGTGGTCTGCAAATACAAATTGGACAAGTAAAAAACTTGTTGTTTGGTAAAGATGAGACATGTCTTTGAAAGGCAAGAGTACAGTGTTGGAACAGGAGAAAATAATGGTAACCAGCATTATCTCCTTTGGTATACCCTGGCATACCAATATGCAGACACATACTATTTGAAAATGCTGATTTCTCAAAAAAGAGAATAAAAGAAAGTGACTTCTAAGAAAAGAAAGCAATAAACAAAAAAGTAAACAGTCTTATAAAAAGAGGCATTTTTAACATGATTTTCTGCCAAGATAACTTCATCCCACACTAGTTTAATTCAAAATGTTTTCAAATGTGTTTTCGCTAAAGGTAATAAAAACAAAGGATTGTTTGGTATATAGTTCAGGGTTCATCAAAACAAAATTTAATACTCTCACAGTCACTGTTTTTAGAAAAAAAAAACATGATTTTGATGGCAATCATGAAGCTTATCTTGTACTAAGTCTTTACAAAGTGAATTTGTGTATCAATAAAAAAAAAATACATACGTTAAAGCTTTGATAGAAAACTAATATACTTTCATATTTTCATATAGATTGGGCATTTTTTCCCTTAATTCTTTGCCAGACATTGGTCAATATTAAGAGCATCTGCAGTAACTGTTGCAAATTAAGTGTGGCTCATATTATGATCTAGTCTTAGAAAAGGTAAAAAATATTATGGGAAAAGGAGAAAATGCTAGTCACCAGCATTTTCTCTGTTTCTAAAAAAGCCTTATAACAAAGAAATGTTAAAACACAGGATTATTTGGTAAGGGGTTCAATACCTAGACAACTGTGAGTATGGTGACTTGGTCAAAACCCAACATTACACATATCCCAGCTTGTCTCGGCAAAATTTGTGAACGATTATGTATTTCTTCATTCAGTATTATATCCATTGAAGAACCTTATCATGTACTATATTCATTTTATATCTAATCTGTCTCTTTTGTTATTGTTACAAGTTTACCAAATAACTCTGCTTTTTATCAAATAACAAAATTTTAGAATCATCCAAACTGGTAGAAAAAGGAGAAATTACCAGCATTTTCTTCTTTTTCCAAAATGTTTTTAATGCCTTTTTCCTAAGGGTCATTGAAATCACAATTGTGTCATAAATGCCTAATTCTAAAGCTAAGTAATCAAGGGACTAGATACATGACAGTGTTCATTTTCTCCGCACCAAAACCTAGCTTATTGGTACTGACAAAACTTGTTTCAATGAGAAATTCCTTCTCGGTACCCACAACTCAGTCTTGGATTGTTGAGTTGAAAATGATAATGAATCTTATTCTTTTCATTTAAGTCAATCACACTTCCTTCATTAGGAATAAAGCCTTTGAACAGTTGGTTGTGCTGTGTATCCCTTTCACAAACAGCACAATTTAGAATCTTCCACATTCAAAACATCTGCAGACGACAAATTTGATGTCAGTGCAAATGACCTTAAGATCTTTGACAAAGTAGAAAACAATGTGGGAAAAGGAGAAAATGCTGGTAACAAGCATTTTCTCCTTTTCCCACAATGTTTTCAAAAGGCCTCTTTCTCAGCGTCGTTAAAACTCAGGATTGTTTGGTAAAGGGGTATACATGAGTACATAATATTACCTCTTTGCATGCTGATAGAAATATAGGTGCTTTGAACCCCTGAACACACAATCCTGGACTTTAACGACCACTGTAAAGAGGACATTTGAAAACATTTGTGAAAAAGGAGAAAATGCTGGCAACCAGCATTTTCTCCTTTTCCCCTGATGTTTTCTACCTTTTCAAAATCAAATTTCAATATCTGAGTCATCTTTATTTTGTTGTCTGCAAAATGCTTTCAGTATGGACAAGTCTAAAATTTTGTCATTTGGTTAAAATTTAAATAAATTAAAATATTTGTCTAACCCAGAGTAAAAGTTTTACGATTTTCTTTTTCTTTTCACCATATAAAGTGTATATCCAAGATCAGACTGCATGAACTTGCAGTCTGATCTTGTTTTACTGTGTCCGCAAAAGCACTTTAAGTCACACGTATCACTTCACCAAACAACAAAATTTTGGACTAGATGAAGTTGAAGGCATTTGCAGTCAACAAATTAAATATTGCTAAAATGATAATTTCTGTCTTTGATAGGGTAGAAAACATTCTGCGAAAAGGAGAAAATGCTGGATACCAACATTTTCTCCTTTTCCTACAATGTTTTCAAAAGGCTTTTCTCTCATAGTCATTAAAAGTGGGGATGAGTGGTAAATGGTTAAGGACAGTATAACACGATCAGACTAAAAAGAATGTGCAGTCTAATTACTGATCAAAACTGCACAATATTATCAGATATTCTTCAAATAGCCTTAAAATATCAATAACAACTTTTGTTTACAGGCTGAAAATCATTGGTTCATTTACTTAGCTGTGGAAAATTTATTTGCTTACAAATTTTGTAATGGAGCTCGGGGCCATTTTAATAGCTTACATCATATCATGGCTGTCAGTGCATCTATGTGTTTCCTGGCCTTCTCATACTAGTACTGACACAACTTTCTTTCCGAGTCACTGACTACTTTCCCCGCATGAATCATAGGAGAAAGGCGAAAAATTGCCAGAGAGAAAGTCTGCCTAAACCAGGTATCAAATTCCTAACCACCAGATCATGAGTTAGATATACTACCGGTAATTACTGAGCTATCTAGGCGGGCAGCTGTGGAAGAGATAAGCATGGCAAGCAATCAAAGTATGCTGAGTTCCTATTTCATGTAACAGATTATCAGTAAGTCTGAAGTCATTTAACATATTCATGACCCTTAACTCTTTACCAGCAGACATTTTTTTTTTTTATTCATCCATATTGAAACCATTTGAAACCATTTGCAGATGACAAAATAAACATAACTCAAATTAATATTTATGCTTAATCCTCTACCAAATAATAAAAACTTAAGACTTTTTAAACCCATAGCATTTGAAGACAATATCACAAATGTGGCTCAAATTATAGAAGTTGTCTATGATAGATAGAAAACATCGTTGGGAAAAAGAGAAAAGGCTTGTTTCCAGCACTTTCTCCCTTACCCATAATGTTTCCAAAAGTCTTCTTTATCAAGGTTGTTAAAAGTCAGTATTTTTGGGTATAAAGTTAAAAGGGTAGAAAACATGGTGGAAAAGAGGAAAATGCTGCCTGTAAACAAGCGTTTTCCTCTATTTCCCACAGGTGTTCCTTTTGTGACAAACTTCGCCATCTATATAATGTAATATATTACATTATACAGATGGCCAAGTTTTTGTCACAAATCGAACTCCTGTGCTATTTCCACACGGTTGTCAAAAACTATCTTCCTCAGGGTGGCAAAGTACTTGAACCTTTACCAGACAACAAAATTTTAGCCTTGTCAAAATTCAGAGCATATGCAGATGACAATTTCAAAGTGGCTCAAATGGTGCAATTTCCTCTTGACAGGGTACAAAACATTGTGTAAAAAGGAGAAAATGCTGGTTACCAGCATTTTTTCCTTTTCCTACAATGTTTTCAAAAGGCTTCTTTCCCAAGGATGTCGAAAGGTGGCACTGTGTGGTAAAGGGTTAAAATGACAGGGAAGACATATGTTCACACCAGCATACAATACATGGAGAAATATGAAAGATCAAGAGGAGAGTATTCTTTAAGGCTTTTATTGAATTGAATGGTGTCTTACACCGCTTTCAACATTATTTCAGTCGGTGACAGGTAACATATTTATGTATTTCCTGGGTTTCACCAGTACAAGGCTAGGTCTCTGAAGTGTCCTGCCCAAGGGCACTCTCACGAAAAAAATCCAGTGGATCTGGTGAAACTTGAACCTGGGGGCTCTAAGTCACAAGTCCTACAATTCAACTCTGTGCCACGCAGGACCCCTTCAAGGCTTAAAGCCAGACATCTGAAAATTGTATCTTGCGAATCTACAATTTGCGGTTAATAGCTGTACAATGTTTAACTCTTTGCCACACAATCCCAAGTTTTAATGACCTTGAGAAAAAAGCCTATTGAAAACACTGTGGGAAAGTGAGAAAATGCTGGTAACCAGCATTTTCTCCTTTTCCCACAATGTTTTCTTCCCTTCAAAGGGCCTATTTCAGTTTTTGAGTCACATTGAATTTGTCGTCTGCAACTGCTTTGAATTTGGACCAGTCTAAAAAAATATCTTTTGGTAAAGAGTTAATGTAAATGACAGCAAAACTGTAGGACTAGTTTGCAACACAAATATTCCAATATGTATGTCTCCTAGCACCAATGTAGGCTGCTAAGCACAAGTAAATACTGTTTTGCGAAAGTATAGATCAAGATCAGACTGTGTAATCTGATCTTGAACCTATTCCGTCTAATAGGGTGGGATTTCAAGCCCATTTCAGCCTTCACATTTTTAAAATGAAAAGATCTTTGAAATTTGCTATATTTCAGTTTCTTATTGTTGGCTGGAGATTTTTATTCAATTTATATAGTATTTAACGCTTTTTACCACATCACAAAAATGTAGACTTGTCCAAAGTGGAAGTATTTGCAGACAAAAATTTATATGTGGCTCAAATGCTGGACTTTGTCTTTGAAAGGGTAGAAAAAATTGTGGGAAAAGGAGAAAATGCTGGGCACCAGCATTTTCTTCTTTTCCCAGAATGTTTTCAAAACTGAAAAGACTTCTTTCTCTGGGTCCTAAAAACTCGGAATTGTGTGGTAAAGGGTTAAAGGCTATTAGACAACCTGACAGACTGATTCAGGTATACATGTATATACATGTACCTCTTAAAATGTTTATTTTGTCGAGGTACAATGAATAAAAAGTACGTTACTTTAATCTGTAAATATATTGTACATGTATCTTTCAGAAGTTGATCTGCTCAAACTTTTCTACATGTGGCAGGGCAAAAAACAAGAGCACTGCATGCGGGTGCCAATGCTCGGATGCAGTTGTTTGACTTTCAGTGAAAATTCTAAGTTGAAAAAGAAGCATAACTAAGTCAAAAATTCTCCTATAGGTTCCACTTTGATAGTTAACAACTTGTCAAAAGTTTGAAGCATATATCCTCAGTAATAAGAGATATTACAAAATGTTAAAGTTTTCACAGACAACGCAGATGATGACGCCAGGGCTATGACAATACCTTACCGTTTTCTTCAAAAACAGCTGAGCTAAGAACCAAAGAATTTGTAGGATATAGCTGAATAAATGAAGTAACATGTAAAATAATTCTAACAAAATTTAAAATCAGAGACTTCAACAGGCATAGGATTAACATAACAGAACAAATATAAAATGCTGAACAACACGAACATGTATAACTCTTTAGCAAACGACAAAATTTTAAGACTACCAGTAGTCCAAACTGAAAGTATTTGCAGATTTACACACTAAACATGATTCAAAAAATAAAATTTGCTCTTTGAAGGGTAGAAAGCATTATGGGAAAAGAGAAAACATCCGTTACCAGCATTTTCTCCTTTTCCATAATGTTTTCAGAAGCTTTCTTTCTGAGGGTCATTAAATCTCGGGCTTGTGTGGACTGGTAAAGGATTAATTACTATAACCCTTTCCCAAACAACAAATTTTAGCCCCTCCCAAATTGAAAGCATCTGCAGACGACAAATTTCAAACTGATACAAATGAACATAAGGTTTTTTAACTGGGTAGAAAACATTGTGGGAAAAGGAGAAAATACTGGTTACCAGCAGTTCCTCCTTTTCCCACTATTTTTTCAAAAGGCCTCCTCCTCAGGGACGTGAAAACATGGGATTGTTTGATAAAGGGATAATATGTGACTTCTTGGAGATTTCGTCTTGCACCAACTCAGAAGCCTGATTTTTTTTTTCATAAATCATCAATTGCAACTCACCTTTTTCAGTTCTTCCACATAGTTCAACATAGCTTCCTCCTGGTCCATGTCACCAAGTTTATGCCAAGCTTCCCTGTAATACAGGAGGTCTCAAACAATTACATGTACCTTGCAAGGCCATTTGAGGAGTTTCAAGGTTTAACTCTTTACCAAACAACAAAATTTTTTACTGGACCAAATTGAAAGCATTTGCAGACGACAAATTAAATGTAGTGAAGATGATGCTTTCTGTCTTTGATTTGGTAGAAAACACTGTGGGAAAAGGAGAAAATGCTGGTTAACAGCATTTTCTCCTTTTCCCACGATGTTTTCAAAAGTCTTCTTCTTCAAGGTCGTTAAAAGTCGGGATTGTGTGGTAAAGAGTTAAATCCTTACCAAATGACACACACTGGCCAGTATTTTCCCTTTTTCCAACAATGCTTTCAAAGGCCTTCTTCCAAGGGTTGTAAAGCTATGTAAATGTAAATTTTGGTGAAAGGTTTTACCCTTTACCAGACAACAAAATTTTAGCCTTGTCCAAATTCAAAGCATTTGCATACAACAAATTAGGTATGGCTCATATGGTAAGATTTGTATGTAAAAGGACAGAAAACAAGCTGACATGGGTCAACATTTTTTGCAGATGCATTAAACCCCCTTTTAACAGAGCAGGACTCACATATATTTCAACTTTTAGGGGTATTGTTAGATAAAATTACATAATAGTCAGGAAGACCTGGTCTCTATTCAGAACATGTAATATCCAATCACAAAATAGGTATAGAATATTTCAAGATCACATCACTTTCAGTTTCAAGATTGAAAAGGCATCACATAAATTTCCAAATCCAATACATTAGAATATCCATTTTGAAATCTCAAGGGCCACTGTCCTGTTGGAAATGCGAAAAATTGGTAGAAAAATCCCCACAAAGAATTTGCTCCAAAAGGTTGAAAAAATCCCTTCAAAACATTTACATGTATTTCAAACCAACAATATTTATTATACCCAAGCTGAAAGTAGGTGGATGATTAACTACAGACAAAAGCCCACCAGGTGAAAACCCCACTAGGTGAAAAGCTTAACAGTCAAAACCCCACTAGGTGAAAGCCCACTAGGTAAAAAGCCCACTTGGTGAAAAGCCCACTCCTATATGAAATGATGGTTTTATATTAAAACATATCTTCCAACAAATCAAACTACAGGACTTTTATTACAAAATATTGTGGGAAAAGTGGGAATTGCTAGTGAGTGGTTTTTCACCTTTTACCACAATGTTTCCAAACCTTGTTTCACTTTTTATTCACAATGTTTCCTAACCTTATTTCTCAGGGTCTTAAACAACTATGTAAAGCAGAGGAAACTTGTATTAGAAATTACTGTAGCAAAAGGAGGAGTAAATGAAAAGTAGCACTCTCTCCTTGTATCATAATGTTTTCAAAGCTTACTCACTTTAAGTACTCATTTAAGGGTGGTGGGCTTTTCATCGGTGAGCTTTTGTCCAGTGGGCTTTTTACCTAGAGGGCTTTTCAGCTGGTGGGCTTTTTACCTACACTCAATTAACTGAAGGGTTACTTTTTGTAAGATGTTTGAACACTGAAATCTCTGTTGTTGGTACTTGGTACTCATTAACATCATCTTGTTCTTGTTCTGACAATTCTAATGAGCAAACTATCATAGGTTCTAAGATTTTTGGAATTAGACTACAACTGCTTATTTTGCATAAAAACTATGTTAAATGAAATATCTTTACCATTTGGCCTTTTTCACAACCTCCCAAAAATTGGGTTTGGATAATCTGCATGGACCTTCTGTGGCTTGCTTGAAAAATCCATAAAATGTTAACATCATCTCGTGTGAAGGCTGAAACGGTCCTGAAATAAAGGTTTCTTTGTACAGGCATGTCTCTAGAGCTGGGAGACAGTTATGTAAGGGTAGAACATCTGCCCTTTCATATCATGGATTCCTTAACCCTTAATTGCACAATGCCAATTTTTAACGACCCTGGAAAGGGAAGCTTTCGAAACATTGTGGGAAAAGGAGAAAATGCTGGTAACCAGCATTTTCTTCTTTTCCCACATTTTCTACCCGATGAAAGATAAATTTTATGTCTTGAGTAACATTCAATTTGTCTTCTGCAAATGCTTTCAATTTCGACAAGGCTAAAATTTTGTCGTCTGGTAAAGAATTAATTTGAATCCAGTGCTGAGCAGGGTCAAGCTCGCTATATCTAAGCTTGATATTACTGGCTACATTTTGAGGAAACTATCATCCAGGGTGATTAACTCCTTACCAAACAACGAAATTTTAGACTAGTCCAGATTGAAAGCATTTGCAGACAACAAAATAAAAGTAACCCGTGGCATGTAGTAATTATGTCATTGGGTTTTAAAACTAATCTAGCTTTCCTTGATCAATATAAATTCAAGTTGTATCAAAAACCATAACTTCTGAGCATTCTAAATACTAGGGCTGTCACAATATACTGGTATATTGCAATATAATTTGAAGTCAATACGTATGCGATACAAACTTCACATACCAGTTTTTTTTGTGATATTTTCTAGTTTCAATGTATTTTTTATTTATTTTGATCTGGTCTTTTCTAAAACATCACGGTCATGCGAACGCTTATCACTATCATAATTGTAGTGCGTATGAAAGTAAACTGGCAGCCTGTTGTCTATCGGACGGACAGATATGGGAACCGGTTCAGTATGAAAGCAGACTAGGGCATACTTGATTCGTGATTGTCAATATTTTATGGTCACAATCAATTCAATTCAAACCATGCAATGCTGAGTCGCCGACGTAATGTGTAAAACATAAAAAATTACAGATTTTTATAAACAGGAATACGAGAATAAAATTCATTAATACAATAATCAAATTAATGGAAAATGTGTGCAAATTATACTGAAGTATTTTCTTGTGATCCTACTTGATTGCGTCTACCTTTTCTGAATCGAGAACAATCATATCGACAATGGCTGCCAACGCTAATGCTATAGGTGCGACCATGGACGGTTACGGTAAAATACCAAATAAGAAGGCAAAATATTTGGAATCACTTATGTTGAGATTGGGTGATTTAATTGATTCACTTTCTCTTGTTTTGGAAGAATTAAACCTGAATTATGAATAACAAAGGTGTTTTTAAAAAAAAAAATATTAATTTTAACATGGACACAACATATTGTGGTACATATCGCTATACAGTTTCTGTGTTTTGCAATATATTGTGGTACACTTAAGGCATATCGTGACAGCCCTACTAAATACAATACAAAATATGAAAGGTATTTTGGGGTTTCTGTGATATTTCACTATTTCTGTGATTTGTCAGACCCTTTTCTCATTGATCCTATTGTAATACACATTTTTCTAACCTAAATGCATCTAGTTAATTTGCAAAAACCACACACTAAGAATTCAGTGGACTGCGTAAGAGCATTCAATTTCATTTGAAAAAATAGCTCCATATGATCAACAATTTACGTGATAAGTATGACTCCTTGTAAATGAAAACAATGTGGGAAAAGGAGAAAATTCTGGTAACCACCATTTTCTCCTATTCCCCCAATGTTTTCTACCCTTCCTTAATAAATTTCAATTTTTTGAGTCACACTTATTTTGTGGTCTGCAAATACTTTCAATTTAGACAAGTCTAAATTTTGTTGTTTGGTATAAGAGTTTATTCATATAGATTCAATGTCATAAAAAAACAAAAACATAAAAAAAAAAGGGGGACAAGAAAAGAATATTTGAATTGCCATAGACAGCCTGATTGTTCACCACATGTTTGACATAGCCAAGTCAGTAACATGCAGGGCTTAAAACCCAGGAATCACTGCTTCGATTTACTTAAACTAATAACCCTTTATCATTCACTCCCCAATTTTAATGGTCCTGAAAAATGATGCTTTGGAAAACAGTGGGAAAATGAGAAAATGCTGGTACCTGAATTTTCTCCTTTTCCCACAATGGTTTCTACTCAATAGAAACTCAATAGAATGTAATTTAATCAGTTGAGCCACATTGAAATTGTTGTCTGCAAATGCTTTCAATTTGGACAAGTCTATATATAAATATATTTTTTTTTTCATGTGGTAAAGGGTTAGAGCCATAAATTTTTGTAAAAGGAAAAAAAGCGTTTCACTGTGTGTAAAGAGCCAGGGACAGATCATTTACTGACAACTGGAACGCCATAATGTTTGAATTTCTTGTGAAAATCTTGACCCTAAGAAATATCAGATTTTCTTAATTACATTTTTATCATATTCCTCTTCAAGAACTAACTTAATCGATGACTATCGTAACGAAGAAGGTCTGTTCAAATTTTAAACCTTCTACTTCGCCCAACAGGAGAAAGCCACTGTGTTGTAACTCTTCTTTCTGTAGGCTACCGGAAAATTGATCAAATGCCAGTTGTTCTTTCTTCGAAAGTGATAATTAATGTAATTACTGTCACAGCCAGTTTTTTGCATGTTTATCACTTTTACAATTATTTTCATTTCTAAACAGTGATCAAATAACTATACGGGTGTATTCAAAATGGGGTTTGTTTTCACCTCAGATCTTGTTGTTATCATATGACCACCAAAAATGCCTGGATGTTTGACATTGTCTATTGAAACCCTAAAACACTGGGGGTATTCAAAGTGGGTATCTTTGAACAAATGACTGTATGAGCTACCACAGTAAAATACAATACTTCGGCAGTCTAAAAATGTTTATCTTTTAAAAAAATTGTTATGCAAAGATTTCATAGTTCATCTGAAAACACTAGAGAGCACTCGGTTTATCTGAAAACAATTTTTTATATGGATTTTTTTTTTTTATGAAGCCTTGAAGGTTCACAATTTAGAGCGTCTGGCAAAAAGAACATATTCAATAGGTGAACAAATTCTGTAAACATATTGACTTAAATGGGGTTCAGGAGGTAAATATGCTTTAAAAAAAGAGGGGGGGGGGGTCATACCTTCTTTAGGAAGGCTATGAATAACTTTAATCGCAGCATCAAATTTTTGCCTTGGCGACGCCATTTTGTGGTGTCATGTGATCAATAAAATTTATTCTAAGGCTAAAAAGCGCAAAAAATGAGCATGGTGTTTGACTTAGGTACAATTCGATTATTCCGCAAATTGTTCGATACCTAATTCGTGAAAATAGTTTAAATATTAAGTTTGAAAAAATTAAATTCTGCTTATAAGTCATGATTGAAATGATTACTTTGTGTTTTTAGAAGATAATCTAACTTTAGAACTAAGACAAAACGCGACCCAAATAAGATACCGCATTTTAAACAAAAGCGGTGTCCGTTTGAGTGGAAAGTATTGTAATTTCAGAACACGGCGGTTTGTTCAAAATGTCGAAAAAAGGCCGAAACTTTCAAACCATAAATCTTTCTGACTTTATCATTGTCAGAAAAACAGACGAACAATATACAAAAAATTTAAGTAAGATTGATATGAAATCGAAACTATTTTTCGGTTTACTTGACGCATTGCACCAAGTGCCGTTGGGTGGGTGGAAGAAGATTCGGACCCAAAAAGAATCGGCCCTATGCAAAAAGGGGTGGGTGGAAGAAGATTCGGACCCAAAATGATTCGGCCCAAAGCAAAAAGTGGAGACGATTTCGACCCAAGAAGATTCGGCCCACATAGGAAATGTGGCCCAGTAAAGAAAAATATTTGTCCCCAATTTTAGGCTATGTTCATCCATTTCAAACACAAATATTTCCAGTTCAAATTCTACACAGCGAAAAAACAGTTTAATGAATCTGTCACCTGACATGTTTATGTTCACTTAGATAGAGACAAAATGGCCACCAAGCAAGATAAATTTCCAAAGTTTTTTTTTTTTCAAGATTACATGTTATAAACGACTCTCTTCAAGTGCTTTTGGTAATGAAACATTTTAATATTTTGTCTTTTGTCATGTGCGTTACTAAAAATTAATTGCATTTTGCTGCAATGCAGATTAACGGAAGAAACAAAATGTCCGTACAGTGCTGTTGTTTTGCTTTTGGAAAATTCCGGTGTACTTGAGACGGTGCGGTGCACAGTAAATGTCCAAATGTGAAAAGAAGCTCATAATTGAGCCTAGATCTATTGGAAACTGTAAGATATTTTTCTACAATAGGTGTTGTGCACATCTTATGTGTATGCATTGTATAAAGGCTATGTCAAAGCAGAGGGTCAGCATGCCATAACATCTGATATCATGATGCTAGAGGTGGTAGCCTAGGATATGCTGAAACAAAGTTTAGTTTAACTCTAAACAAAACATCAATAAATTAACCCTTTATCACACAGTCCCTTGTTTTAACGACCCTATGAAAGAAGCATTTTGAAAACATTGTGGGAAAAAGAGAAAATGCTGGTAACCAGCATTTTTTTTCCTTTTTCCACAATGTTTTCAACCCAATCCAAAGCAGAAATCATCATTTGAGCTACATTTAATGTGTCGTCTGCAAATCCTTTCAATTTGGACCAGTCTAAAATTTTGTCATTTGGTAAAGAGTTAAATGCACAAAGAAATATTCAAGTAAATAATTCATCAGGACCAGGAATCTTATATACACGTGTGTATAAGATCCCTGTCAGGACTGCAGCAAAGGTTTATATCAAAAGGTGATGGGAGTTAATGGTGTTACGGGAGATCACTCCTTCCTTACAGCATAGCTTCTTCCCATATAAAATCTATACCTGACAACTGCCCATTATCAGGCATTGGGCCATTTGTTATCTACTTAAAACACTTCCTACCGAATAAGGCTTTCCTTCATCAAAATGATATGACTTCTCCTAAGAGGGGGTGTGTTATGGGAGATCACTCCTTCCTTAAAGCATAGCTTCTTCCCGTATAAAATCAATACCTGACAATTGCATTAGGGAGAATTCTCTTTAGGTCAGGGATTAGTGTATTGGTCTTTTAAACCTCAATAAATGAGGATATTTGCTGCACAGGTTCAAATCCTAGCTGGGCGTTTTGTATTTGAGCTATGCATTTGTTATGAACTTTCATGTTCATAAGAGATGGGCTTGTCCGAGATTGGCCATTGAGCCATTTGTTGTCTATAAAATTGCCTGAGATTGGCCATTGAGCTGTTTGTTGTGTGTAAAATTGCCTGTTATCGGGCATTGGGCCATTTGTTGTCTACTTAAAAGACTTCCTACGGAATAAGGCGTTCCTTCATCAAATTGATGACTTCTCCTAAGAGGGGGTGTGTTACGGGAGATCACTCCTTCCTTACAGCATAGTTTTTTCCCGTATAAAATCAATACCTGACTACTACATTTGGGAGAATTCTCTTTAGGTCAGGGGTTAGTGTATTGGTCTTTTAAACCTAAATAAATGAAGCTATTTGCCTCACGGGTTCGAATCTCAGCCAGGGCGGTTTGTATTTGAGCTATGCATTGATCCATGGTAATAGTATCAATACATATATGTTATTTTTATGGTAATGTAACTTTTTTGTTTTACCCAAACCTCCATTTAATATTCTCTCTGAATCTTCTCAAAAGTAGGATAAAAGCAACACAATTTTAGCTTATATATGATGATAATAGAACAAGCTAATGATAATTATTTTTCTGCAAAACTTCTATAAAAGATAAAGATTACTACTACATTTAAAAACAAATTCTATTTTTAGCTCTACTGGCTGAAAGCCAGCAGAGCTTATGTCATGGCGGGGTTTCCGTTGTCCGTCCGTCCGTCTGTCCGTCCATTAGTCTTTTTCTTGTTTACGCGATAAAGTCTGCATTTGTTGCCGGATTTTCATGAAACTTGCACAGTTTGTTTATCTCATCAATAGCTTCAACCCTATTGAATTTGAAAAAAATCCAACAAACAGTATGGGAAAAGTAGCCATTTCAAGTTGAAAATTTCCAGTTCTTGTTTACGCGATAAAGTCTGCAAATAACTTCAGATTTTCGTGAAACTTGCACAGTTTCTTTATTTCATCAATAGCTTCAACCCTATCGACTTTGAAAAAAATCCAACAAATGGTATGGGAAAAGTAGCCATTTAAAGTTGAAAATTTAAATTTTCTGTTCTTGTTTACGCAATAAAGTCTGTATTTCTGGTCAGATTTTCATGAAAATCACACAGTTTGTTTATCTCATCAGTAGCTTCAACCCTATTGATTTTGAAAAAAAAATCGAAGAAACAATGTGGGAAAAGTAGCCATTTCATGTTGAAAATTTCCAATTCTTGTTTACATGATAAAGTCTGCATTCCCTGCCAGTAGAGCATATTCAGGCCCTTCAGGGCCTTCTAGTTATAGATAATTCTCTAAGAAGACAATAACACAACATGGGCTAAATCTTCTTCACCCTAGGGTAGAATCCTCTCGAAAATCGCCGGTCGGAGTTGGGCCGAATCTTCTCAGATCCGAATCTTTTGACATCCAAGCTGGGCATGGTGTGGAAGAAAAAATTATGTAGCTTAATATTTATCTTAATTGTCCATAAGCAAGCTATAACAAGAGGCTTTGCTTTATTTCTCTATAGATTTATTTCATCTTTCTGCTCTTATCACCTGTGTGTTTAAAAAGGGCTGGTTTACAGTAATGAGATAAAAGGTTAAGTGGATAAGCACTTTCAGCTAGATGGGTAAATTTACCTGTAACAGATATTATATATGTTGAACTCTTTACCACACAACAAAAATGAAGATTTCTCCAAATTAAGAGCATTTGCAGCCAACAATTTAAATGTGGTTCAGTTGATGGAAACTGTCTTTGATAGGGTTGAAAACATTGTGGGAAAAGGGGTGAATGCTGATTACCAGCTTTTTCACCTTTTCCCACAATATTTTCAAAAGGCTTCAATTTGGTGGAGTCTAGAATTATATTATTTTGTGTAGAGTTCATGGTCACTTAAAATGGAAATGACCTGGTATTTTCAGTTCAATACTGGAAGGAAGGAGGAATGACAAATCTCACAGTAAGCCTCAAGTGTCCGGTATGTATGAATATGTATTTTTTGTGTCGTTAAAGTATAAGAAAAGTCCTCTGGACTTTAACTCTTTACCAAACAGCAAATTTTTAGACAGGACCAAATTGAAAGCACTTGAAGACGACAAATTAAGTGTAGCTTGAATGGTGATTTATGTATTGGATACTGGATAGGGTAGAAAACATTGTGGGAAAAGGAGAAAATGCTGGTTACCAGCATTTTCTCCTTTTTCCCACTATGTCTTCAAAAGGCTTTTTTCTCAGGGTCGTTAAAAGTCGAGATTGTGTGGTAAAGGGTTAATCCTTCTTGGTGAACCATCATTCCAAGGAAGTCGTCTCATAATTATTATGGATCCATAACATCAACCTTGTTTGATACTTTATGCAGATGCATTAAACCCCCTTTTTGCAGAGTATGACTCATTTATCAATGAAACAAGAAAATTTTAGCCTGGTCCAAATTGAAAGCATTTGCAGATTACAATAAATGGTACTCTAATCACACAGTTTGTCTTTCAATGGGTAAAAGGCATTGTATGAAAAGAAAAAAATCCTGGACCAGTATTTTCTTCTTTCCCCACAATGTTTTCAAAAGCCTTCTTCCTCATGGTCTTTAAAAGTCTGGATTATGCGACAAAGGGTTAACCATCTACCAAACAATTCTGTGTTTAAATGACTGAGAATAAAGGCTTTTAAAACTTATGAGAAAAGGAAAAAATGCTGGTAACCAGCATCTTTCATTTTCTCACAATGTTTTCTTCTCTTTCTAAGACACATTATATCATTCAAATAATGTTTAGATTGCCAACTTCAAATGGTAGGGCCAAGGTAAAATTTGGTTGACTGGTTAAGGCTAAAAGGTCTGCTAGGGGCCAAAAGTAAATTGCAGGCAAATTAACTCTTTACTACACAATCCCGACTTTTAACGACCCTGACCAAGAAGCCTTTTGAAAACATTGTGGGAAAAGGAGAAAATGCTGGTAACCAGCATTTTCTCCTTTTCCCACAATGTTTTCTACCCTTCCCAAAACAATTTTCAATATTTGAGTCACATTTATTTTGTAGTCTGCAAAAGCTTTCAGTTTGGACTGGTCTAAAATGTTGTCATTTGGTAAAGAGTTAACACATAATCCAAGTTTTCACAATATTCGGCATAATGGCTGTTGAAAACATGGTTGGAAAAGGAGCCACATTTCATTTGTGGTCTGCAAATGCTTCAACTTAGGACTAGTCTAAATTTTGGCTGTGTCATAGATAGTTAAATGTGTCTGCAATTTGACTCCAGATTTTTTACTTATAGCTGCTAGTGTGTCTAGCCTGTATCCATAATTATGACGATTTTTATCCTTGCAGTTGACAATTTTTGAAATTTTGGGAAAATGAGGCAATTGCTCCTGTTCTTCATAAATTTCTTCTGTAACATTTCAAAAGCAATATATTTTATCCCTTAGACTGCAAAGCACAATTTTGTTGATTTTGGGTACAGTGTAGATCTGAAGATTAGACTGCACAAAAAGGGCATTCAGATCTGGATGTATGATATCTACTACCGTGTAACATATTCTGGCCAATACTGCCTTGAAATTAAGATATTTTGGCTTTTTTGTCAAAATTCAAGTGTTTTATCATTTCACTGTTTTTGTGGTCTAAGGGCTAATGTAATTGTCTCTCAGATGTTTGTACTTAGTATGAGTTGTAAAAACCTTTTCAAGAAAGGTCTGAGAATCAGTTATATGGCAAAGAGTTAACTCTTTACCACACAATCCCGAGTTTTAACGACCCTGAGGAAGAAGCATTTTTTGAAAACAATGTGGTAAAGGAGAAAATGCTGGTAACCTGCATTTTTTCCTTTTCCCACAATGTTTTCTACCATATGAAAAACAGAAATCATAACTTGAGCTACATTTATTTTGTCGTCTGCAAATGCTTTCAATTTGGTCAAGTCCAAAATTTTGCTGTTTGGTAAAGGGTTAACTGCAAGGTGAAACATCACTTAGTTTGGTAAAGAGTTCACCTTATATACAATCAGATAGGTTAACTCTCTGGTCTTGAAGCTTCCTTTCGGGAAGGTCATTATACCTTAGTATCTAGGTCCTATTATGCTTGTAAACTCCTTGCCAGATGACATAATTTTTGTCTTGTCCAAATTGGAAGTATTTGCAGATGACAAATAAGATATGGCCCACATTATTTGTCTTTGAAAGGACAGTACATATTGCTGTTTTCTGGCAGTTATTCTGTACCTTTCAAAGACAGATCCAATCATTTGAGTCATATTTATTTTGTTGTCTGCCTATACTTTCAACTTGGATAGGCCTCAGATTTTGTCACCTGGTAAAGGACTAAGTCCTATGGTACCAAGTACAGGTTTTGGTCATTTTTGTTAACATCTAATCCTTTACCACACAAGTCCGGCTTTTAACAACCCTGATAAAGAACCCTTAGAAAACATTGTGGGAAAAGGAGAAAATGCTGGTAACCAACATTTTCTCCTTTTCCCACGATGTTTTCTACCCTATCAAAGACAGAAATCACCGTTTCGGCTGCATTTATTTTTTCATCTGCAAATGCTTTCATTTTCATGTAGTCCAAATTTTTGTTGTTTGGTAAAGGGTTAAGATCAAGATCAGACTGTTCAGAATGTGCAGTGTGAACTTGGATGTACAGTGAGTGTTTGCAATTTTTTGAGGTATTTTGACCAAATCAGTCTTCACTTTGCTATAATTTACTAGTGGGTTTGTTTTTCTCACAGAAAATATCAATTTCATTTGAGCCATGCTCTGGCAAAATGGGGTTTATTGCATCTCCATGATGCATTTTACCAAGCAAGCCATCGTATAATTATGGATCCATTAAATCCACTTTGTCTCTAATAACCAATTGAATCATGAATTAGAGTGGTCCTTAGACATGCAGCAAATTGACCAAATGCAAAAAGGTTAAAAAAGTTTCTACCCACAGATCAGCCTGCATGGACTGTGTAGGCTGATCTGGGTTGATAGTTTTTGCAGATGCATTAAACCCTTTTTTCACAGAGCATTGCTCCTTTATTTGACAAACTTAGGCTTGTATGGTGGCTTTTTTTTTTTCTAGATTTCAAAAAACAGACTTGAGATGCCTTGTCGTGGTGAGGATTGTACACATATTCAATGTTTTGATGGCCTTTACTTTTTGAAAATGAACGAGAAGCAGTTTGGAAATTGGCCGTGTAACATTTGCCAGAAACCATCTCCACTCAACAAATTATTTGTTGATGGGTAAGTAGTATGTCTTGTGTTATACATAACTGTTTAACCCTTTCCCAAACGACAAATTTTAGACCCTCCCAAACTGAAAGAGTTGGCAGACGACAATTTTAAATTTGATAAAAATGGCAGAAAGTTCTCAAAAAGGGTAGAAAACACTGTGGGAAAAGGAGAAATTTCTCATTACGAGCAATTTCTCCTTTTCCCACAGTGTTTTCAAAAGACTTGTACTGCAGACACGTGAAAACCAGGGCTTGTTTGGGAAAGGGTTAACTATATTAACTTAAGAACTTAAGTTCTTTTTGCAGATAAGCTAGACCTAGACAAGACTTCCTTCTTTGCAGACAGTGTAAATCAACAGCTGACTGCTCAGGACATGACTTGTAGTCTGATCTTTGATTCAAACTGTCAGCTTCTTTGGGAAACATTCTGGCAAAAATAGGCTTGCAGTTGTTATGTTTTTGTCTTTTTTTCTTGAGAAAATGATTTTTTTCTTCACTTGGTACCACACAATCCCAAGTTTTAATGACCCTGAGGAAGAAGCCTTTTTAAAACATAGTGGGAAAAGGAGAAAATGCTGGTAACAAGCATTTTCCCCTTTTCCCACATTGTTTTCTACCCAACCTAAGACAACTGTCATCGTTTGAATCACATTTAAATTTTCATCTGCAAATGCTTTCAATTTGGACAAGTCTGATTTTTGTTGTGTGAGTTTAGGGTTAAATCACTGCATAAGACTGTATGATCAACCTTTGCCAGATCATATCTGGAATAAAGGTTTTAAGATATTACCAGTTTGCCCAGTTGTTCTCCTTAGCTACTCATGATAAGTCATGGGTCTTTTACACATAGAAAAGAGTTTTTTAATTAACCCTTTACCCCACAATCCTGACTTAACAACCCTGGGGAAGAAGGCTTTGGAAAACATTGTGGGAAAAGGAGGAAATACTGGTTCTCTAACCTTTCAAATATAAATTTAAATTTTTGAGTCACATTTATTTTGTCATCTGCAAAAGCTTTCAATGTGGACAAGTCTTAAATTTTGTCATTTGGTAAAGGGTTAAGTCAGAAGAAATAGCTTTAACTCTTTATCAAACAACAAAATTTTAGACTGGTCCAAATTGAAGGCATCAATTTTGAAAAAAATTAAAGATGGCCCAAATGACAAAGTTTGTCCTTGATAGATTAGGAAACATTGTGGGAAAAGGAGAAAATGCTGGAAACATTGTGGGAAAAGGAGAAAATGCTGGGTACCAGCATTTTCTCCTTTTCCCACAATGTTTTCAAGAGCCTTCTCCCTTACGGTGGTTAAAAGTCGGGACTGTGTGGTAAAGGGTTAAGTAACCAAAGACCGAAGCTTTGGACTCAATATCTGTTTTTATAAAGGTAATCCCACAGTCAAAAAAATCATTGCAAGCTAGACAATGACACAATGACCTTCTGTAGATTGAACACTGCACTGAACACAGTGTGCTGTATATGAGACAATGTGGATTTGACTTCCTATAGATTCAGTTTTGTACTGGGCACCAGTTTGTTCCAGGTAAGGGGATGGCACAATGACCTTCTGTAGAAAGCCCAGATACGCCCCTTCATCTTAACTCTTAACCAAACAATCGCGAGATTTAACATACCTGAATTAAAAAAAAGAAAAACACTTTTTCAACATTGTGGGAAAGGGAGAAAATGCTGGTAACCAGCATTTTCTTCTTTTCATGCTATATTTTATACTTTCCAAAAACAAGTTTCAATCTTTGAATCATGTTTATTCAGTTGTCTGGGAATGTTTTCAATTTGGACAGGTCTAGAGTTTTGTCATTTAGTCAGGAGTTTAATCCAATAGCGCTGGTTCTATCTATAGTCCAGTATAAATGCTTCATAACGTTTACAGACTGGTAGTTAGTTTATTGTGATGTTCTGTTATTTGACAAGAATTTGTTGTAATTCTGTCTCTCCCTTTTTTCTAGATTATTTCTGGACATCTTAAAGACAGTGTCAGATGATGTGGAGAACATTTACTTTGACATTAATGGAAATTGGACAGATTCTAATCCAGACAGTAAAGCCTCAAAGCTTGGTAATATTGTTGTCTTAACCCTTTCCCAAACGACAAATTTTGGACTGGTCCAAATTGAAAGAGTTTGCAGACGACAATTTTATATTTGATGAAAATGGCAGAAAGTTATGAAAAAGGGTAGAAAACACTGTGGGAAAAGGAAAAATTGCTCGTTACGAGCAATTTCTCCTTTTCCCACAGTGTTTTCAAAAGACTTGTACTGCAGACACGTGAAAACCAGGGCTTGTTTGGGAAAGGCTTAACTCATTACCAAATGACAAAATTTTAGGCTTGTCTAAATTGAAAGCATTTACAGGTGACAAATCAGTTGTTACTTAGATGATTGAATTTGTCTTTCATAGGGTAACCAGCATTTTCCCCTTTTCTCACAATGTTTTCAAAAGCTCTTTCTCCCAAGGGTGGTTAAAAGTCGGTATTGTGTGGTAAAGGGTTATGTCTTCACCAAACAACTTCATCTTCTTATTGTTTATTGCAAGCCACAGACAATAGTTATTTGTTTTTATTTCATGAAATGCCATGTCATGAAAAAAGGGGGCTAAATGTTTAATTTCGTCATGGACCAATGACCATCTGTTTGTCCATCTTTCAGGACAGATATCTTCTAAAATCCTTGACAAAAATTAATAGAAATTCATGCAGGTGTTCCTAATGATGTCTGCTGATATTTCTTGTTTTTTTTTTTTTCCTTTTTGATATCAAATACTGCCTCATAGGAAAAAGGGGCTTCATGTATATTTCTGTTAAGGATCAATATACATGTATCTTCAACTCAAAATCCTGGACAAAAATTTGTGAAACTTCATACATGTGTTCCTTATGATAGTCTGCCAATATCATTAGTTTAGCTTTTTTAGCTCACCTGAGCACATAGTGCTCAGGGTGAGCTATTGTGATCGATCGTTGTCCGCCGTCCGTCCGTCCGTGTGTCCGTCCGTCCGTGAACAATTACTTAAAAAATCTTCTCCTCTGAAACCACCCAACAGATTTCAATGAAACTTCACAGAAATGATCCTTAGGTGATGCACTTTCAGAATACTTCAAAGATTTGAATTCCATGAAGAACTCTGGTTGCCATGGCAACCGAGAGAAAAAACTTTAAAAATCTTCTTGTCCCAAACCGTAAGGGCTAGAGCTTTCATATTTGGCATGTAGCATCATCTAATAGCCCTCTACCAAAATACTTCAAATTATGGCACTGTTGTTGAAATTGGTCCTATGTTGTGGGTTCTCAGATTTCACATAGAGATAAAGAGGGAAATCTTTAAAAATCTTCTTGTTTACACTCTAGCATCTACAAATATTGACCAATCAGTACCAGACTTGGCCACAATGTATATGCCCATAAAGTCTCGGATGAGTTCGATTTTGGATCAAATCCAATCAGAACATCCAGAGTTATTTGCCCTTGAATTTGCAAAAATTACTGAATCTGACTTTGTTTACACTCTAGCATCTACAAATATTACTCAATCAGCACCAAACATTGTCAAAGCATGTGTGATCATAAGATGTCAGATTAGTTCAATTATGGATCTAATCGGACCAGAACTGTCTGAGTTGTCTGCCCTTGAATTAGAAAATTTGCCATATTTGACTTTGTTTACACTCTAGCATCTGCAAATATTGACCAATCAGTACCAAACTTGGTCAAAATATATATTCCCATAAGGTCTCGGAAGAGTTCCGTTATGGGTCAAATTGAACCAGAACATCCAGAGTTATTTGCCCTTGAATTGGACAAAATTTCCATATTTGACTTTGTTTACACTCTAGCATCTACAAATATATACCAATCAGTACCAAACTTGGTAAAAATTTATATGACCATAAGATCTTGGATGGGTTTTGATTATGGGTCTTATTAGACCCAAACAACATGAGTTATTTGCCCTTCAATTAGAGTTGCTGTATTTGACTTGGTTTACTCTGTAGCATCTACATGTATATATAATGCAAACTGAAAAATCTTTATGTTTAAACCCAAAATGCCTAGAGCTATGATACTTTGCATGAAGCATCACCTTGTGGACCTCAAGAAATTTTGCACACAAGATGCCGCTGGGATCATTACAGGTCCAGCCGCGGGGCTTAGATATTTGTACTTAGGTATCTTTCGTGCAATTATAAGAAAATTTTCTGGGTAACCAAAAGGCCTAGACCTCTGTTAAAGTTGTGAGTTGTCTCTCTTTCATAATCATTTGGCCTTGAACTTCAGTATTTGGTATTTATCTTCACTGTTAACCTGTACTGCTTAGTACTCAGGTGAGCGATATAGGACCATCATGGTCCTCTTGTTATGAAAATTTCACAGTTTGGTTTTATCAATGATAGCTTGAAGCCATTCGATTTGAAAAAGAAAAAATCTGACAATTAGTAAGGACAAGGTATAGCCATTCGAAGTTGAAGATTTATACTGCTTGATACATGATGAATTCTGCTTTTGTTGTGAAATTTTCATGAATCTTGCACAGTTTCTTTGAATTGTCAATGGCTTGAATCCTTTTAATTTTGAAAAAAAAAATCTGACAATTAGTAAGGGAAAAATAGCCATTTGAAGTTGAACATTACATTTCTTGCTTACATGATAAAGTCTGCATTTGTAGTGAAAGTTTCATCAAACTTGCACAGTTTCTTAATGTCATCAATGACTTGAACCTTTTTGATTTGAAAAAAAAAATCTGACAGTTAGCAAGGGAAAAGTGGCCATTTGAAGTTTGTAATTTACATTTCTTGTTTACATGATAAATTCTGCATTTGTGGTTGGATTTTTGTGAAACTTGCAGAGATTCTTTATATCATTAATAACTTGAACCCTATTGATTTGGAAAAAAAAAAAAATCTGATAATGAGTGGGTGAAAAGTAGCCATTTAAGTTGAAAATTTCTATTTGTTGTTAGCATTATAAAGCCTGCGTTTTGATCCATTTTATTATACCCTCCACGTACAAAGTAGATTGGGATATTCTGGTTTCACCATGTCCGTCTGTCTGTCTGTCCATCCGTCCATCCATCCGTCTGATATAATGCAGCATGGAGATGCATTAAACTCCCTTTTATCAGAGGGCCTCCCAGTTGCAGCTGAGTGTTGGCACCCAGTTTCAGTGTCCTTGTTTCTAAACTGAAACCAGAGTTCCAGATAGAGGGAGTGATTTTGATTTCAAAATTAAAAATATTAGTTTTTCTCCACTAAACCCTATGTTATGGGTACTCATTAGAATCGTCTCATCGAGACGATTCTAATGAGTACCCACAACATAGGGTTTGGAAGAGAAATAATGGATTTAGAATACTATCACTCCCTCTTATCTGGAGCTCTGTGAAACTGAGGATCGACAGTATATGGAATGTTTAGCCATATATTACAAGGATTGTTTTAACTATTTCCAGAAGACAAAACAAAAGCATTTGCAAGCAGCAAATTGAATATGTCTGAAATTATCGGATTTGCCTGTGAAAGGATAATAAATATTTTGGGAAAAGGAGAAAATGCCAATCATCAGCATTTTCTCATATAGTCTAATAATGTTTTCAAAAGGATCTTTCCATAGGGTTGTTCAAACAAGAGATTGTGTGGTAAAGGGTTACAGAGTTGGCTGTATTTGGGAGGGGGGAGTAATGATAAAGTTTTTGATTAATTCTGTATCAAAAGACAAAATTTTGGACTTGTCCGAATCCAAAGCAGTTGCAGATGACAAATATTCTGTTATTTCTGTTATGTTAGATTTTTCTAATTTTGTTTTTCAGATTATTCAGTAATAGACTTGAGTGAAACTCTAGAAGTGATTGATTTGACAGGCTCTGATGATGAAGATGATAAAAAGAGAACACCTGGAAACACTAACGCTGTTACACCAAAACAGTTGGATAATGGTAATAAAAATGATAACGATAAGACAACACCTGGAAACTCTAGGAATGGCATAGATATTAATACACCTAGGAATGCTGTCCCAAGTAAAAATTTGGACAATGATGCTGATAAAGTCGATAAAAAAAAGGGGACACCTGGAAGCTCTAAGAAAAGTGTGGATGATAACACAGCTGGGAAGGCAGTTCCAAGTAAAAAGTGGGTTTTTTTTCTGTTGCCTTAACAATGTACAGTATTTGGCTGATTTAACTCTACCAAAGGCCAAAAATGTAGACTAGTTCAAATTGAAAGCATTTTCAGATGACAATTTAATTGTGACTCAAATGATGGAACCCAGTCTTTAATAGGGTAGCAAACATTGCGGGAAAAGGAGAAAATGCCGGTTACCGGCATTTTTTCCTTTTCCCACAATGTTTTCGGAAGGTATTTTCCTCAGGGTTGTAAAAACTTGGTATTGTGTGGTAATGGGTTAAGAAAGAAAAATTCATTGGAGATATTGTCCAATACAAGTTTGATAATGAGAAAGCAAGAAAACATTATGACCACATAGAGCAGGTGTGCCTGTTACCAAACACCTAAGCTGCATTTTTGACTGTTCCTTAATACAACCATATAATGCTGAATTGCTTGTTGCCTAGACAACGTCAATACATATGGCACATTTTTATCGTATATCTATGCCATTGCATAATATTTAATGGTAGAGATGCCCTTTGGAAAGCCCGGTGTAAATGGATGCAATTCCAAATGATGGTTTTAAATCTGAACATGAACGGATTTATTTCCGAACAGTAATTGTTTTTTAAAAGAACAATGCTTACGGTCAGAAATTACAACCACTCAGTATTATTCATAGATTTAAATCAAGTTGTGAAACTTTGTTTAGATCAAATTCTTCCATGTACTTTCCAAAAGAGGCTTATGTGAGTTCAGCATTTTGAGTGGTTGTATTAACAAGCAGTCAAAACGTGGCTGAGGTGTTTGGTGATAAGCACACAAGCTCATGTCTGCATTTAGTAGCATAAACAAATGTGAATATTAATGTAGATTGAAGCCACACTTTTAAATCAAATTTACTGTTCTGTAGCTGTACTGTCATAAGATCAAGATGTACCAAATCACTGTCAAGAACATTAAAATTCGGAAATAAAACACGAAAGAAAAAAAGTGGTTCAATTTCCAAACCTCCCTATATTGCACTAAATATGTGTCAGAGCCTTGAGGACACCGTAGATTCTGATAGCGCATCATCAAAACATCCGTTAAAATGGTTGATAATAGAAAAAAACAAGCGCCAGTGCGCAACGAGAACCTTAAGAAATGTCCATGGCAGTATTGCGTCTTGTGTGATTTTACATACCTTGATGGTCTAAATTGATACTTTAGATTAAGTCTGTTAAGAAGAGGGTGAAATCAAACAAAATGGCGAGGTCGAGAGAGATCAATACCTGATGTATGTGACATTATAAGGTTCATAGAGTATCTTCTGGAAATATTGTGAGGTGTTTACAACAGTTTTTAAATTTAGACCCTGTTTGGAATTATGTTCACTCACTCTAAATTTCATCATTTGTCATAATTTTTACAAAAATAGTTGATGTAATACATATAGGACTGGATAAACCTAACAAGCATTTTCTTTCTAGAAATAAGTACAAAATAAGAGCAGTTTCAAAGTTTCTTTTATCCAGAATGTGGACAGAGTTGATCAAAGATCAGACTACACATTTTGTGCAGTCTGATCTTGATCTAAATTGACTACTTTCATGTCATTGTGTAATTGGATGAACCCTTTACCACACAATCTGAAGTTTAATGAACCTGGGAAGAAGGCTGGTAACCAGCATTTTCTTCTTTCCCACAATGTTTTCTAACCCATCAAAGACAGAAATCATGATATAAGTTACATATGTCTTCTACAAATGCTTTCAATTGGGTCAAGTTTAACATTTTTCATATTGTAAAGAGTTAATCAACATGAATTCAGGTACAGTACATGAATACATTATGAGCAGTTTCTCTCTATGTCACAATATTTTCATCTGTTTCCCACTGCAAAGCAAAATTTATATCTTTAATGGTTATCAAGTTACCTGTATAGTCATGTACTTTTTAACCATTTACGACCTTGAGAGAGGGGGGTTTGTGTAAAACTTGTTGGAAAAGGGGAAAATGCCATTAACCTTTTTCTCAGAATGTTTCCTGCCTTTGCAAAAAAAATGTCATTTTAGTCACATTTGGCATCTGTATATGCTTTCAAATAGAACAAGTCTTAAATTTTGCCTTTTGGTAAAGATTTAGTACATTTTGAACATACATGTACATATATTTTCATGATTTCTGTTTGTCATAGGCATGAAGAGTGCAGTAAAACCAAAGAAACCAATGGGAAAAACAATGACAAAGGAAAAGCAGATCCAAATGGAAATAAAGATAAGAAAGGAGATGATAATAAAGAAAATGACATCTTGAGGTGGTATCGAGGTTTAAATACAAACTATCACGCTGTCAGAAACCAACGTCATAACAACAAAACATCAAGTTTGCCATATGCAAGGCCATATTCTCAAAGACAGAACAATTCAAGCTATGCTTTATGTCCTAAACAGAGAAAGGGTTTTCGAAGACCTCTTTATCAACATAATCGATATAACAATGTAGATTATAGCACTCCATTTTGTCAACAGGCACTCTTGCCTTGTTTTTCTGCTAAAGCTAAGAGTCTTACTTTTGGGAAAAGTGACAATTTTTCTATCAGAATTGAACTGTAGCAAGACTATAGTAGTATTTTACTACTAGAGCACTGATTTATTGAAAAAAGTTGTCTCAGTCAGTATCAAAAAACTATGATTTTGTAATCTCTGGGTGGCTTAGGTTAGAATTGTGAAAAACTAACAGAAAACCATGATCCAAGATTAGACTTCACAGGAACTACCATAAAAAATAACATAGTTTCACTGAAGCACATTACTTCAGGGGTCAACTCAGCCAGAACATTAACCCTTTCCCGAACAAGCCCTGGTTTTCACATGTCTGCAGTACAAGTCTTTTGAAAACACTGTGGGAAAAGGAGAAATTGCTCATAACGAGCAATTTCTCCTTTTCCCACAGTGTTTTCTACCCTTTTGGAGAACTTTCTGTCATTTTCATCAAATTTAAAATTGTCGTCTGCAAACTCTTTCAATTTGGACTGGTCTAAATTTTATCATTTGGGAAAGGGTTAAATTTTAGACTAATCCCTATTTAACTCTTTACCACATGACAAAAATGTAGACTAGTCCAAATTGAATGCATTTGCAGACAACATTTTGAATGTAGCTCAAAGCATAACATTTGTCTCTTAAAGGGTAGAAAACATTGTGGGAAAAGAAGAAAATGCTGGTTACCAGCATTTTCTTCTTTTCCCACAATGTTTTCAAAAGGCTTCTTTTTGGGGATAGTTAAAAGTCAGGATTGTGAGGTAAAGGGTTAAAGCATTTGCAGATAACACATTAACTCTTTACCAAACAACAAAATTTTGGTCCAAATTCAAAGCATTTGCAGACGCTCAAATAATGTGATGTGTCTTTAAAAAGGTAGAAAATATTGTGGGAAAAGGAAGAAATGTGGTTAAACAATGTTTTCAAAAGACTTCTTTTCTCAGGGTTGTTAAAACTTGGGATTGTATGATAAAGAGTTAAAAGTCATTCAAGTGATGGGAATTGTCCTTTAAAGGATAGAAAACATTGCTTGGAAAAGGAAGCAATGATGTTCACCATGATTCTCTCTTTTTCTTACAATGTTTTTAAAAGACATCTTTTTCAAGGTTGTAAAAACAAGGATTGTTTGAAAAAGGGGCCCAGCTAGGTTGCTCATTAGTTAGCTTATCTGACTCAAGACCTGGTGGTTGTGAGTTTGATACCCAGTTGAGGCATCTGTCCATTGATTTTTTCGCCTCTCACCTCTGGTGAGAAAAGTAGTCCGTGGCTTGGAAAGAAGTTGTGTCAGTACTGCTGTAAGGAAGCCAGAAAACACATGTGTAGGTGCACTGACTACCATGATATGACGTAGGCTGTTTAAACTTTGTTACCCTCCACTACAAACACATTGAAAAAGGGATGAATGCTGCTAGTAAATTACATTTTGTTTACCTCTGTGTATTGAGCAATGCTCTTGCAAAAGGGGGCTTAATGCATTTCCCTGATGCATCGTACAAAGCAAGACATCACATAGGGATCCTTGAAATTCATTAAGTCTAACAACCGACTGTATCATAAGGTGGAATGGTCCTTCGACTTACAGAAAATTGACCTTTAGCTAAAAGTTTTGGCCCAGGTCAGCGTGTGCGAATTGCGCAGGCTGACCTTGGTCGATACTTTTCACAGATGCATTAGGCCCCTTTTCACAGAGCTTGTCTCATATATAGTTGATTCTTATACATGAAATATGTGTTCCCTCACAAATTTGTTTCTACTCCTTGAAAAAACACTTTAGGTAGGAAATATGAGCCAATGATAAATTTGTTGTTGAGTTACTTTGAGCTTTACTTTTGGATAGAAAAATGTTTTATGTCCACAATCCTAGATAAACTAAATGCATATGGGTTTATTTTGTAAGCAACCAATTTGTACATTGAACACCTGTCCTTACAGTCCTAAATTAATCTATGCCTCTTTTCTATGAAAAAGAATGAATAGCAAAAATAATGCTTATTATACCCCCCACGTACATAGTAGACAGGCAGGTATACTGGTTTCACCATGTCTGTCTGTCAGTCAGTGTGTCCATCTTTTCGTTTCCATGCTCTAACTCAGAAGCAGTTTGACCTAGGACCCTGAAACTTTATGGAAGTGTTCCTCGTGACCCAAGAAGGTATCCTATTGTTTTTGGGGTCAAACAAGTCAAAGGCCAGGGTCACAGGTGAACTTTGTTTTCTCTGATTGTGCTGCTTCAGTGACACGGTGCTGGTGGGGGGTATTTGTCAGCTTTGCGACAGTTCTAGTTCAAAGCTGCTTTGGTCAGACTGTTTCAAAGAAGCAGACAGTAGATCTAAGACCAGACTCCACATTACGTGCAGTCTAATCTTGATCTACACTGCAAAAGCAACATAAGTTGTGCTTAACACTCTACAGGTTTGGGCAAATTGGATACATACATAATCCACTGTAAAATCTTGGTTATCCTGAACTCGCAAGGAACCAGTATGTGAGCCATGATTGTGAAAAAGAGGTCTTAGTTCATCTGTGAAAAATATCGACCCAGGTCAGCCTGCGCAGTCCACGGACTGCTCAAGCTGACCTGGGCCAAAACTTTTGGCTATTGGTCAATTTTCTGTATGTCAAAAGTCCAGTCTACCCTATGATTCAGTTGGTCATCTGATATAATGGTTTTTATGAATCCTTTATTATGTGATGACTTGCTTGGTATCGTGCATTACAGAGATATATTAAGCCCCTTTTGCCAGGGCATGGCTCTTATATTTTTTAAGGCAGGTATCTTTTTTTTACAAGGGGGGGTGGGGGATGAGGTTGGGTTGGGAATAAAAATTTAAACCTTTATCACACAATCCCGAGTGATGACAGTAACCAGCGTATTCTCCTTTTCCCACAATTTTTTGTACCCTCTTAAATAGAAATTCCAAAGTTTCAGTTTCACTTGATTTATTGTCTGCAAATGCTTTTATTGGAGAAGTCTAAAAATTTTTTGTTCGATAAAGGGTTACATGATGGTCTAGTCAGCGTTTGATTTTTATAATTTTTTATCTTTATCTAACATCAGTATGTAGTTACAGCCATTTTTTGTAGTGAATGTTCTAGGAAAATATTATTATAATGTATTCCTTTAAGTCGTTACGAAAGGATGAATTCTAGACATGTGGAAACTGAAAGCAGATGACAAATTAAATGTGGCACAAAAACAGAAATTTGGTTTTAAAAGGGTAGAAAAAAAGTAGAAAATCTGGTATATTTCCATATTTCTGTTTTTCAAAAGTCTTTTTTTTTTTATGGTCCTTAACTTGGGACTGTTTGGTAAAGGGTTAAGATTCCTGAAAGGCTGCATGCAACTCAAAAAAGCATTTAACCCTTTACCATACAATCCCAACTTTTTAGGACCCTGAAAAGAAGAACTTTTGAAAACTTTGTTGGGAAAGGAGAAAATGCTGGTAACCAGCATTTTCTCCTTTTCCAACAATGTTTTCTGCCCTTCCCAAAACAAATTTCACTTTTGGGGTCACATTTATTTTGTCGTCTGCAGTTGCTTTCAGTTTGGACTAGTCTAGAATTTTGTTGTTTGGTAAAGAGTTAACTGCTTAAAGGGAAGATAGAGAATGATGTTTTTTTGTTATGAACACTAGACAAGAAAATTAATAGGAACAAAACAGTATATGCCTTTAACAAGATTACTTGACTTTGCAGCCAGTGTAGATTAAAGCAAGACTGCACAAAACATGCAGTCTGATCTTTGATCTAAACTGTCCACCTTGCTGAATCTACCGGAAAAAATGCAACCTGAAAATTGATCATATTTTGGGGTTTTTTTTTTTTTTGATACTCTGAGGTAGAAGAAACTCAAGGAATGCATGGGCAGGTGCACTGACCACAGCAATGTAACTGAGATAATGTAAATAGCATTAAAAACCAAATGAACAATCAAAGCTGTGACAGGATGTAAAGTCACCTTTTGTGACAGTTCTAGTTCTTGTATGTATGTGTTCTGCTAGATGTAAATATATTGTGTGATGATACTTATTGATCTGATTGTCATGCAATGCTTATAAAATAAGTGCAGAGAAATAAAAGTTATGATTGGGTTTTATCTTCATACATTACTTTGATATCACCCTCTCTGTGTTAAAAGCAACCTGGAACAAAGTAGGAAAGAACACAGCTTGGAATAAATAGCTATGCTTTTGATTTATAGCCAGCTTATGTCAAAGCTTTGTGTTCATTGTGAGGACAGGTGTGTGTTCTTTTTTGTTTTGTCTTTTTCTCCGAACCAGGGTCCGTACTCACCAACCATTCTTAAGAATATTCTTGGTCTTATTCGCCAAGATTTTCTACAGTTGAAAGTAACACAAATCCTGATTGGCTAAACCATATGGTTTAGCCAATCAGGAGTTGTGTTACTTTCATATGTAGAAATTTCTGGAGAACAAGACAAAGAACGTTCTTAAGAATGGTTGGTGAATACGGACCTAGTTTAGACCAAACTTCAAGAAAACGATCCTCCTATGATTCTCTTCAGAACTCCTTCAAATAAATGAGCCATGCTCTGGCAAAAGGGGGCTTAATGCATCTCCTTGATGCATGATACTAAGCACATCATCATGTAGCTCAGGTTCTATAAAATCCATTTTGTCAACTAAATTTTGAAGTAGAATGGTCCTTAGACATGCAGAAATTTGACCAATAGCAAAAAGTTAGGCCCAGGTCAGCCTGCATGGATTGCGCAGGCTGACCTGAGTCAATACTTTTCGTAATGCATTAAGCCCCCTTTTCACAGCATGGCTTAAATTGATTGTGTGACAAACTTTTATACCATGACAAAAGAACTGAAAAATTATGGAAGCCTTTATGAATCTTCTCCAGAACTACTGGTTTGAGTTCTCTGCAAATTGGCATAATCTGTAGGTGGAACTCTTTCAGATTCCCTCATATAATTTTCACGCATTAAACAACATGGCTGATGTGGGGTTGGCATTTTTTTTACTTAGCTATTAGAGGCTTTGGTTTGGTTTGGTTTGTATCAGAGTTTAACGCCATTTTAACATCCCATGTCATATCATGGTGATCAGTGATGCACCCTTGAGTTTCCTGGCTTTCTTACACCAGTACTGACACAACTTTCTTTCCAAAGCCACTGACTACTTTACTCACATGCATCAGAGGTGAGAGGCGAAAAATGGCCAGAAAGAAAGTTTGCCTCAACTGCTTATCAAACTCCCAAACACTGGGTCATGGGTTAGATACTCTAACCACTGAGCTATCCAGGTAGGCAATTATAAGAGGCAAAAGTGAGCTTAAAATGATAAAGGAAAATAACTTTTTGTATGGCAGTTGTTACCACTTATCTTCCTTAATTACATGGTTGGTATCGTACATTTATGTTTCCTGGATGGAAATATTCATTTTTCAATCATAGTCATTTGAGCCATGCTCTGTGAAAAGGGGGCTTAATGCATCTGCGAAAAGCATCAACCAAGGTCAGCCTGCGCAGTCTGCGCAGGCTGACCTGGGCCGAAACTTTTCGCAGTTGGTCAATTTTCTGTATGTCCAAGGACCAGTCTCCCTCATGATTGAGTCGCTTGTTAAAAAAAGTGGCCCTATGGATCCATAAGTATGTGATGGCTTGCTTGGTTCAATACATCAGGAAGATGCATTAAGCCCTCTTTTGCCACAGCATGGCTCATTTTTCTTTTAATGTTTAGGGTTATGCTTAGATTGGTTAAATATTTAACATGAAGCAGGCTTTGTGTCATTCCAATTTATGTTCAAAAGCTTTACCTGTCATGCCTTAGGGAAAAAAGTTTTTTTCTGCTACAAAATTTTTGTGTAGAAGTTAACTGATATTGTATGAATACCGGTATGATTCTTTAGTAGACCTCCTTCCTATACCTTGAAGTGGGGTCCTGCATTGCTCAGTGGTAAAAGAGTAGGACTTATGACCTGTAGGCCCTGGGTTTGAGCTTCACTGGATCCACTGGATTTTCGTTGGAGTGTCCTTGGTCAAGACACTTCAGAACCCAAGCCTGGTACTGGTGAAACCCAGGAAATACATGAATATGTGAGCTGTGGTGTGATATGACTGAAATAATGTTGAAAGTGGGATAAAACACCATTAAATCAATCAATTCATTGAAGTCATCTTGGCATGTAAAAATACACCTTTTTGTTGAGGGGCTTGGCTCATATTCTCTGAAATTGTATTGAAGCACAGCCTTCTTAGCCTTTAGGCTGCAACACACTGACATTTTGCGGACAGTGTAGATCAAAATCAGACATCACAGAACATGCAGCCTGATCTTGGATCTACATTGTCCGGTAAGGAGATATTATTTCCCTTAAAAGATGAGTTTGAAATACCATTATTCGAGGTTTTACTACGAAGTTGAAAATTTCATATCAATTATTTAGCAGGATACAGGTTAAACTTTTTAGTGTTTTATGTCAGTGCCACTTATATGTGACACTCATTTGTCAGTAAGGCAGTGGAGTGATACAGGGCCATCGTGGCCCTCTTGTAGTTGTTGTATATATGTTAGACAGCCTGCTGAATTTATTTGGGGGATAGATAACCCTTATATTGTCGAACACTATGTGGTCTGTTTGTCTGTTGGGAAACTTGCATAGATTATTGTACGTGTTTAAAAAAAAATATGATAGCTGCACAGGCAAGGGTGACATGACTGCCCTGGCAAAAGGGAGCTTAATCCATCTCCATAATGCATTATACCAAGCTGGTCATCACATATTCATGGATCCATAATATTCATTTTGTCTGACAGATGTCTGAATCATGAGGTAGAATAGTCTTTGACCCACAAAAAATTGACCAACAGCAACAAGTTTCGGCCTAGGTCAGACTGCACAGGCTGACCTGGGTCGATACTTTTTGCAGATGCATTAAGCTTCCTTTTTACAGAGCATGACTCATATATTGTTGAAAACGGTATACAACACCCCGCAAACAAAACACAGTCTGACAGAGGATCTAAAAACCATTGATTTAAAGGGAAATAACAGTGAACCACACAATATCATGTGAATCTTTCATCAAATAATCCCGTGCTTTAACGACCCTAAAGAAGAAGGCTTTTGAAAATACTGAGGGAAAAGGAGACACTGGTAGTAACCAGCATTTTCTACCTTTTCCATAATGTTTTCTACCGTTTTAGAGACAATTCCCATAAAATGAGCCTCAACGATAAATTAATTTGTTGTCTGCAAATTTTTTCATTTTGGATATGTCTAAAATTGCATTGTTTGATAGACAATTAACCATAAATTATACACTTTTACAACTTTTTGTTTCTGCATGCACTTGACAGTTTTAACAATTATTTGGAAAAAGGAGCACCAGCTTGTGACAAACATTAGTCTTTTTCTCAGAATATTTCCCATACTATTTAAGAAAATGATTATTTCCTTTCTTTCAAACATTGGTCTTTTGTATAAAATTGTATTTTGTAGGCCCAAATATAATCAACAAAGTAAAGGTTTAAATGGTTTAATTGTCATTTAACTCTACCAAATGACAAAATTTTAGACTTGTCTAAATTGGAAGCATTTGCAGATGACAAAATGATCGTGACTGAAAAAATTAAATTTGTTTAGGAAGGGCAGAAAACATTGTTGGAAAAGGAGAAAATGCTGGTTAAAGCATTTTCTCCTTTTCCCACAATGTTTCAAAAAGGCTTCTTTCTCAGGGTCGTTAAAAGTCAGGATTGTGTGGTAAAGAGTTAAAAACATGGCTCATACAATTACAGGCTTTTGTTCTAGCTCATTCTACCTTCCTAGTAGAAAGTGAATTCGATCAAGCATTTTAATGCTATTTACACTTTTTTGTTGGCATTAGTAGGGGTTTTAAGGACAGTGTATATCATGATGAGAATGAGAGAATGTGCAGTCTGATCTTGGATACATGTTGTCCAATATTTAGATATTTTTTCCTATGATGGCAAAATTTTCATTTTACTTTCTTGACGGTATAAGGGTAAAGATCTGCAATTTCATGCTACATATCTGTTCAAGTACCTTTTTGCTTTCGATTATTTGATCTAAAAAGACAACACATTTTACCATTCTTGGTCACAAAGCTAAGTAAAGGTTTTTACAAACATCTTTTTCTATATTTGCAATTTTTCCCCAGTCTGTTTTAGTAAAGCACACTGGTATGTTTTCCATATTTGCATTTCTTCCCAGTTTGTTCTGACAGAGAACAAGGGTATGTATAGTTAGGCACTGTCCCTCTTTATTTAGGGGAAAAAACCCTTATGTTGGGAGAATTTTCATGAAAAAATTCAAAACACTTCTTTTCTCATTGTTAAATTCTATACCGTTTCATGAACATTAGACAAACTGGAAATATATATTTTTAACTCTTCTGAATCTCCTTTTTAGTACCTAATGAAACGTTCTGATATAAGACACTCAGAAAGGTGTGTTAAAAAAGTAGCACAGTAATTCCTACTCTACTACAGTGAGTATGTCAACGTTAATGATTTCTCTGTTTATAATCTTTATTCTAATGATTGCCTCCGGATATGGAATAATTGTCTGTTCTTTAAAAGGTGTAGGTAAGTTGTAAAAGTTTCATTGTTGTTTTTGTTTACTTTTGTTCGTTTGCATGTATTTATGGTGCAATCACGTTATCCAATTTAAGGGAGAATGCACACATTTCAGTATCGTTATTGCATAGAAGTATGTTCTCTGCATAGTGGATTAAAAAGTTTGTGTGTATAAGTTTGTTTGGTGTTTATGCCTTACAACCACCTTTTGACTAATTTGTAGCTACTTTAACATTCCCATCCCATTTCGGGGAGTTATTAAATGAGCCATGCTCTGTGAAAACGGGGCTAAATGCATCTGCGAACAATATCGACCCATGTCAGCCTGCGCAGTCTGCGCAGGCTGACCTGGGCCGAAAGTTTTCGCTATTGGTCAATTGTCTGTGTGTCAAAGGACCATCCTACCTCATGATTCAGTCGGTTGTTGGACTAGAAGGATTTTATGGATCCCTTCTTAATGTGATGTCTTGCTTAGTATATTGCATCACGGAGATGCATTAAGCCCCTTTTGCCAGAGCAACGGCTCATTTAATAAAATTTTTTACAAAGGCTAAAAACTCTACTCTTCTGCACAACAAGGATCGGGTATAGAGTTATGTGTATATAAGATCCATTTGCACAAAAAGCCGTTATACTAATAGACTGGCGGACAATTCATGTAGATAATAGCAAGCCTGAAAATGTAACACTTTCTCGGGATTTTTTTTCTCACAATTTTCACAAAGAGTTAATACACTGTAAATACCAAACAATCTCGAGGTTTAACCACTGTAAGACGGCTTTTGAAAACATTGTAGGAAAAAGAGAGAATGCTGGTAACCAATATTCTCTCCCTTTCCCAACATGTTTTCTACCCTTTCAAAGACAGGTGATAAGTTAGATCTGGGTTTGAATTCATCAACCATTCTTCGTCCACTTCTCCGCTTCCAAATTTCAGTGGAAGCAATTTTTGATTGGCCAACCAAACGGTATATAGCCAGTCAGAAAATGCGTTACTTTTCAAATCTAAGGTCTGTACGAGTATTTATCAACCAGTCTAAACTAGAACTGTCGCAAAGCGGACAAACCCCCACCCCCGGCACCTTGTCACTGAAGCAGCACAAGCAGAGAAAACAAAGTTCATCTGTGACCTTGACCTTTGACCCATGTGACCCAATAACAATAGGGCACCTCCTAGGGTGATGGGGAACACTTGCATAAAGTGTCAGGGTCCTAGGTCAAGCGAATTGTAGCACGGAAACGAAAAGATGGACGGATTGACGGACGGAAGGATGGACGAACGGACGGACAGACAGAGATGGTGAAATCAGTATACGCCCCTCTACTACGTAGGTGGGGGGTATAATGATGCCTAAAGTCTAAATCCAATACTAGCACTTTGACTGGCCGAGCTAGAACGTTCTTTGTGATCTACTTTGCTTCCAGAATGTAGGCCTACTGATATCTCGAATACACTTACCAAGATACTTATTTGGACTAGCTAGTGTAGTGCTTTCAATGTTCTCGCTCTGCTCTGCCAGACAGCGTCCATGATAAACGGCGAAACAAAAAGAAAAAAAGAAAGGCGACTGAACCACATCAATTTGCATCTATCATAAAATCACAGGAAGCTACCCCCATCCTCCTCATTACTCCCGCGTTTTACATAATCTACCTTTGCTTCCAGAATGTACGGGTACATCAAACACACTTACCAAGATGCTTGGAATAACAGGGGTGGTGTTTTCAATGTTCCTGCTCTGTCAGACAGTGTCCATAATAAACAGTAAATTACGAATGACTAAACCAGAAAAGAGCGACAATTCACATAAAGACATATGCGCTGTAAGTTTAACACGTTTTCTGTTCACTCTTTATTTCTTTTTATAAAACCCCATCCACGTTAACTTATTTTGCAGAGAGTATAAGCCAAGACCAGTTTGACCTTTGTCTTTACTCTACGATTGCTAATAAGTGTCCATGTCTTTCACCCGCCTGTCGAACGGAACGTCGAAGTCTCGATTCCCTGTAACAGAGGGGTTCGTTCTGATATTGCTGGTTGGTGACCCACCAGATTCTTAAACAGCGGTTACCAAGGGATGCGTAGCCTATAAAGGATTTCGAATTAGAATCATCACATAAATGAGTCATGCTCTGTGAGAAGGGAACTTAATGCATCTGCGAAAAGTATCGATCCAGATTAGCCTGCGCAGCCTGCTCAAGCTGACCTGGGCCGAAACTTTCCGCACTTGGTCAATTTTCTGTATGTCCAAGGATCAGTTTACCTCATGATTAATTCGATTATTTAAAAATGTGGCTTTAATGGATCCATAATCATGTGATGACTTGCTTGCGATAATGCATTACGGGGATGCATTACGCCCCCTTTTGCCAGAGTATGGCTCAAATGTATTTGACCATATACTAAAATTTGAAAAAAAAAAAAACATTGGCAAGTTTTTCAGTGATTAACATAGACCAGACGCTTAATGAAACCATTGACAATGCAAATTTATTATGAGAGGCGCGCTAAGAAAAGGGTGTATATCTCCGTCATGTGTTACACCAACCAAGTCATCACATAATTATGGATCCATAAAATTCACTTTGTCTAACAACCGACTGAATTCAGAGGTAGAATGGTCCTTGGACAGGCAGAAAATTTACAAATAGCAAAAAGTCTCGACTCATGTCGGGCTGCGCAGGCTGACATGGGTCGATATGTTTTGCAGAGCATGCTTCCCACATATATTTACATAAAAGCTTATCTCCTTTTTCTACTATGAACTATTGGTAGTTATAGCTACAATCTTATGCGCTAAGATTGTGAAGAGATATTACGTTTGGTTGCCTGGTAACTGGTAAAGCTCCCGTACAAAGTTGGTAGTCCAGGAGACGTGAGACTGGAACTGCTGTCGCTAAGTAACTGAAAAATACTGATTTGCCACAACAAACCAAACAAAATTTTCCAAACCATTTATTGGGAATTAAAGTGTGATGTGTCTGACCTATTTTGAATGGTTTCATTTCAGAACGGTAAAACTGATCGAGATCCGAAGAAACAAGGTAGTGCTAAATGATATTGACCAACAGCTATGCGTGATAACGCAATCGTAGTTCAGTGTTCAACCCTTGAGATGTATTGAGACAATTGCCAAGACATTAACACTAGTGTTTGACATGCGTTAAGTTCCACGTTTGACGGTACATGCTCAATAATGTCAGTTCCACAGAGTGACTTTTATTTATTTGGATACCAACGCCACGTACAACAGTATATCAAATATAACTGCACATTCTTTCACATAAGCCCAATTTCAATCTATAAGGGGACGCAAAAAATGGAGTATCTGAAAATTCAGCAAATAGATCTATATTGATAAAACGGCGATCATGTAATCTCTGTCGAAGATCGCCGGACATAACCAAGTATCCTTCCTACCCACTTGTTTGCGAAAAAAATGTAAAACAGTTATGAAGCATTTTCATTTCCTGCCATAATTATTTAATTTCGCAGCGTTTTTACAGAAACGCAAATTTAATATACAGGGATCTATTTAGATTTAAAAAGAAATGATGAATGATGATTATGAGAAAGCCTTAGATTAAGGGATTACTCCTAGCTTTCCACTTGTTTCTGACATCAAAGTTTGTTTGAAGTTCAAAACCTTTATGGAGCTGTGCCGGTCTGGTGTCTCTTGGAAGAGATTACTTACACTAAGGTTTCTTTGCCATGTTGGAGCACGGAACCAATAGAAATCACACTTATTTTACGTTGTCTTTGATTTGATGAGTCGCATGATTGTGTTGAGTTTCTGGTGACGTTTTCATCTCGTGAAGGAGACGGTGAAAGCGTTTTCTCTCTATGAACCTCAGCAAAACATGTTATCTGATTTTGTTCTGGAACTAAAGGTGTCAGTTCAGTAGTATTGTCTGCTGTTTCTGACATCTTTGCCTCCGCTACAATAATGGCGTTACTGAACTCTGTGTCTACTTTTGTCACCATTTCGATTTCATCATTACATTCCTTATCCTTTTTTGAATCTTTTTTGTTATTTTCTGTTGGCACAGATTCGACTTTAGCCTTCAAACTCCCTTTCTCACAGTTTTCTTTCTGACCGACCGCATTCGGTTTGGTTGGAGAATTCTGGGGGTTAACTCTGTTTGTGTTATGACGAATGTTTGCAATCGGAGATTTTTGAAAGGGCGGTTTGTCTTTCGATTTATCTTTCTTAGTTTCGGACCTTTGTCCTACTTTGTTTTTCGGTTGTACAACTGTACGTTTCTTAGTCTTTGGAGTTTTTGAAGTCTTTTTGCTTTGCTCAACACTCTGTTGCTTACTAGTATCACCAACATTAGTACATTTTACATCCGAGACAACATCGATCGGCAAACTGATTTCGTTTGTGTCTATCGCAGTGGTTTTGGGGCTTCTTTTTTCACAATTGGAATCATGAATTTCATCAATTAACAAGAACATTTTCTCTTGGCCCTGCTCATTGTGTTGACTTGTATCGACATTTGATTCTGCATCCGCATTGTCAACTGCCATCTCCTTTTCTAGAATGAATGGACTCAAATTTTCTGGAGAACTCACAACAATGTCAAAACCAACTGCAAATGATCTGGCATACTCGTCCCCATTCATTAATTGTAAATCTGTCTTAACAAGCGATGTCTTTGAGCTGTGCTGACGGGACGATTCCTTTGACTCCTTGGCTGGACTCGACTTTGCTTCTATGTCGCCAAACATATCAGCTGTGTAGTTGATACCGTCAAATGTTGGTTGTGTATCGTCACTTTCCAAGTCCTCTTTGATGTCACCTGTAATGACAAAAATGTTGTGTTATACCTTTAGCCTTTGCCAAACTACATGTGTCCTTTTCACGACCCCAAACAAGAAGAATTTAGAAACCTTTGTCCTTGAAAAGAAGAAAATGCTAGTTACCTCTTTTGTGTCTAATTAAATGCGTCTGATTTTGTATACCGGTAATTCGTTTCGCCGTCTGAAATATCATGCATCACCTGGCTATTCAGTGTCTGCGATAGACTGACTTCAAGGACAATGCCGTTTTGACGAGGAAATTTTATGAATATCCTTTATTTATTTTCTATATCATTGTGCACACACAGAAATAAAAAACTGTTTATTGAAGTGTCAACAAGAAAAAAGCTATCTAGAAGTTTATTTGCTGTATTAAACCTTTCCCACGCAATTCCTATTTTTAACAACCTTTGTCGTGAAAAACAAGGAGCCCTACGTGACCGAGTGGTTGTGGCGTTGGATTAGAAATCTTAAGATCCCGAGTTCGATCTTCATCCGTGGGGCCGGGTAGTACGTGTGATTGTAATTCGGCAGTGCACTCAGAACCCAATCCCAGCTTTGGTGGAACCAAGTAAAGACATGAATAAGTGATCTGTCCCCTTGATATGACTGTAATAATGTACACAGCGAAGAAAAAACTGCATTTAGTAAATATTGTATGATAAAAACAGTACGGGAAAATCCAGATAAATCTTGATATTCCAGGTAAAGAAAAATCAAAAGTTAATCAGAAAGTCACAAGCGACTGATGTGGCTACCTAAGATATTATTTGGACGAGATAAGTCATGGGTTCCACTGGTAAAGATTTTGTGAAGAATTGAACTTTTGCCTTCTTATTATCACAAAGTTCCTGGATGATGGTAATACATGAATATATTCATGAATATTTTTACCCACGCTCTGGCAAAAGGGGACTTAATGCATCTCCGTGATGCATGGTACCAAGCAAGTCATCACACGATCAGAGATCTATTAAGTCCATTTTGTCTAACAATCAACTGAATCATTAGGTAGCCTTGTCCTTTGACATACAGTAAATTGACCGATAGCGAAAAGTTTCGGCCCAGGTCAGCCTGCGCGGACTGCACAGGCTGACCAGGGTCGATAATTTTCGCAGATGCTTCAAGTCCCCTTTTCACAGAGCATGGCTCAAATATGCATGTATAACAAATGTAATAATTCTCACCAAGTTCAATACAAGATTCTTTGCTATCCTTATTGCTTATGGTGCGAGCGCTGCTACTGTTTGTCGGACTGGTGACCTTTGTATCCTGAACTCCTAGAAAGAATAAAGTCAACGCCTGTATTCACCAACCCTTCCTAGAACATTCTTAGTATTATTATCAAGAATTTTCTAAATTTAAAAGTTACACTATTTCTGACTGGCTACACTAAGTAGTTTAGCCAATTAACAGTTGCGTTATTTTCTAAATCTAGAACAAGACTTACGATAAAAGTAAGAATAGTTGGTGAATAAGGCCCTAGATAATTTTTTTTTAATCTGTAGATATACCACATAAAACAAGTCTTTGTGCTCTGATGGCGATGTAAGCGAAACCCTTTTTCCTGTGAAGCTGCTGTTATTTGGTGGACGTCGACAGAGCTTGTCATACAAAATGCCATTGTGTCCATTTATTTGGTTCCTTGACAAACGGCACATTTAAGACTCGTCCATATTAAAGGCATACGTAGATGACAAAGAAATGTGGCGAAAATAATGGAGCATGTGATTCATAGGATATTGAATAGAAATTAAATTGAGGAAAAAAAAAAACACGAAAATGCTCCTTTTCCCTAATATTCATTTAGTTAAAAGCCATTTTCAACATCAATTCAGTCATATCGCAATGACCAGTGAACCTATCCTTGCTTTTCTGGAGGTTCTTTTACCAGTGCCTGACACAATATTCTTTCAAAGCCACTGACTGCTTTTCAACTTATGAATCGCCAGAACAATGTTCAGCAGTGATAGAGGAATGAAATTCGTCGCAATAATTATTAAATCCATGGAAAGAAACTTGCGTTACCAGGCCTAGCGTCGAACATGTACAAAACTTTACTATAAAAAACTGCATATTGTTACACCACTTCTTTTCATAATGACATATGTACATGTATGTGGACGAAAGTTGACGACATACTCGTATAACCATGATACCGTGTAGATGAATTATCATCATCGCCACAGGATGAACCGTGTGAGTGGTAGGTAACTATATTGACTCTCTGTGCCTTTAACAATAGAAAATAAGCCAATTGCACGTTTAATACAAGCATTTCGAGGCATTTAGATGTAGACTCTTCAACATATACTCTCCAGGTAAAGATTTGCTATAGACCATTCGTTGACGGCTAAATATAAATCTCTGCCCGAATTATACAAGTCAACAACCATGCGCGTGTTCACCAGCAATGTATTCAGCATCGGCTTAAATTCATGTGTATCTCCCTAAGCAAGCCATACGCTATTAGCAAGATGAGATGATGCCCTCTATTTTAAAGTCCATACTTAGATATCAAGTTTCATACCACAGGGTTGGCCTATCCCTAGTGATATTGACTTTAATCATTTCAGTGTGACAGCAAAAAAAAAACCGCAAACGTCAATAGATATAGCCGTTGCTTTACTTGAATATAAACGCTTGGTATGCGCGTAATCAACATTTCACATATCATTTACCCAGGTTAACGTTGTCTTTATAAACATGGTAGGGCGGCATTTAAAATCAACAATTTGTGAAAACATTGAATTATTTAACATACTACTGCGTTTTACAATTACGTTTTATGCCACCATGTTGTCATAAGTGGTCAACATGGGCGAAAAGAGTCGTCTACAGGCGACAATGTGGTCACAAACTAATAATTTACATTGACTACATTATACTGAATCGTACTTATGCGAGGTCATCCTGTGATCACGGTTATCCTTTGTCAACTATACCTGAGTCTGTACTACACATGCTGCTGTCACTTGTCTTCTTTTTCTGACCTGACGTATTTGTTTCTCGGATCTCTTCTCCCTCCGGTTCTCCACGTTCACCTAACATGGTTTGATCAATACCATTCTCTAAGTCATGTAACCTTCCTGCTGTTAACATTTCATCGTAGAAATCCTCCGCCTCTTGAGGTGTCGGTAGACTGTATCGCTAAAACACAATATGAAAATTCGAATTCCATAGTTGCCACCCTTCAAATGTCTTAGATCCGATAGCCTACATGTAATAAGCATTCTAACGTGAAGAATTTAAAAATATCGCTTACAAATTGATTGACTTTAAGATGCCGAAAGTCAACGCTGGTACCTTCAATCGTTGGACAGTGCAGATAAAAATGATTTTGTATAGCCTGTTCTTTATTTAAACTTGTGTAATTTGGGACTGCAGTGCTGAGGTTCAGCCCAAAGAATCGTACAGACAGATGCTTACGCACAAGTTTACCTCACATCTTATTAAAAAATCGGCACTGTACTGTCAATAGTCATCGAAACGTTTTTCTTTTGGTTTTCTTTTTTTTTTTTTTTTTTCGGGGTTTTGTCGAAAAAAGTTTATACTTACCAAATAGTAACAATGTTATATATAGAATTCAACGGTTTGACCCACTTACATAGATGAACCTTTCGACAGGTATTCTTCTATTTCTCGACACTAGAAACTTAACTGCACCTTAGGATCTTAACTCACTTCTAACTTCACATGACAAAAAAAAAGCTACAAAAGCTGGGTCTGCTCTACTGAGAACGTGAAATACTACCAACAAGACTTTACATATAACTCTTGCTCAAACAGGGAGTCGATCAAATGGGTTTCTAAATTTCACTGAATAAGAGCTACATCAATTTCTCTTACTGCGTGATTTTATATTTTCATGGATATCGAACGCTGACACTCAATGTTGTTTTCAACAGCATTTTAGACATACCTCGGGAACATTATACCTTTATGTATGTAAGTTTCCCGGATTTTCTACCGTTGCCGCTAGAGCTGGGGAGAAGACATTGCATAAGGATTCATTATGACCAGTTCCAGAAAACCTTGAACTTTGGAAGTTCGGGTGTAGAGTCTTATACCACAGAGAACCGCTAGACCGCTTACCTGTTTTGCTTTCACAGGAGTAAGGCGTTAGTTAAAGTATATGAAACAAACCAAGAAAAAGTCACATCAGAAACAAACACATAAGTCAAAAGCATTAAATATTCAAAAACGTAGTGTGATTTAGTTGTTCTAACAGGTATTTTGAATGAAGATCACATTGCATCGATCTTGCATTCGCACTGCCTGATATACACGTAGTTGATAACTTGACAATAGCAGCGAAAAGTAAACAAAACAGGTGTTGAAATGCATTTAAATTCAAATCATATCATTTAAAAGTATGGAATTATTGCGCAGATGACAACATGTTATTGTACGGTCGGTCCAAGTATCAGTCGCTGGCAGAGAAATTAATTTCAAAACTAGGTTAAAAGCTGCCAGGTCATTCTATCTTTTGTTTACTTTTTGTCTGATTTTGAATGAAATTCATTTTTCTGCCAGCAACTAACTCTTGGACCAACCACACAATAACAGATTGTCACGTTCACAATACATCGCATTTTCCATTCTTTTAAATAATATGATTTAAACGTACATGCATTTTAACACCTGCATTGTCTTTTTGTTGCCTATGGGCCTTTAAAGTGCAACGAAGTATTCCCATATTACCCTTCAAAATAAGATAAAACTCTTAGAATACAACAACGACTTTATGAACTTTTCCGGACAAGTGACATCAAAAGCACGGAAAATGCGGACAAATGGTCGATCTACTCTTTCGATCACGTCGAAACTTTGTTGTCAAAATAGTTTTGAAATCATCACAAAAATATCACCTGGTGAGTAAAAATTGGTCCCGAAACAAAGAAGTTTGGAAAAGTATGAATACAAAGACAGACATTATGACTGGTAACAGTCACATTTTATAAGCGGAGAAAGGAGTACATGCATGTGAATAGAGACGAAGAAGGCACAAAAAATGTCCAACATGCACCACGATTATCACTATTGTCTGATGCAGTCAGGGGCCATATTCTCTTACCAGTCTACATGTTGTTCTAATCTTAATTGAAAAAAAAAAAAAATCCAATTTACCAGTAATCTTACACTGACAGGTCACAACTAATCAGATGGCTAGTCTTAGAATTAAGAATAAAAACTGAATTGAGAATGGTTAGTGAATAGGGCCCCAAGCAGTTAATTACCTTTTTAGTTGGCTAGAAAGAGAAATGGAAAACATGGATTAAAACGTGTCAACTTAAATTGATCTCAACAGCTTTTAAAACCATTGAATTGTAAGCAATGTGCTCCCTCGCCTGCAATGATAACCATGATGTTCAAAGAAGAGACCTTCCTATCCTTCATCCTTCAAACATTTCATCTTTCTGTCACTTTTTGTAGAATTTGGTAGATATAGAGTGGTGCTAAAGGGAAGTATTGAGGGCCATGGTCATCCAGGATTAGTGACAGAGGTAAACAGTTAAAAAAAGTAGTGAAATTCCGAAACAATTTTGAATAGCCAAATGTCTCGGACAAATGAATTAATGATGCACTAATTGTGTTCCGGAAATTGCTCATACGTCGTGAGGATCCCCACCGTTTGAGCTAGTCTATAAATGGCGAGTTCGGGACTAAAAGTTACCCTGAAAGAATTATGAAGGAGAAGGTTTAATCTAAAGAAACACTCCTGGTCACCAGGTGAACCGAGGGAGGCGATGACCTTTGTTAACCATGGAATTATCGAATCCTCTGTGAGCCTGTATAGCTCTCTTGTTCATTGCTGAAGAAAAAGGGGGATTGATGGCACAAGTTTAGGCTCTGTACCCTAAAAACAAAGACAACAAACATTTGTTTCTATTTTCGAGCCACCGATCACAGAAAAAAAACTCCTTTATAATTCTTCATACTAAAAGATACTAACCTCTGATCCGGGCTCGTACCCTTCGTTCTCTTTACCTTGATCTTCATCGTCGTTATCAGGCCCTATTCCACGGTGAATGTGTTTGATGAACGTGGAATCAGGGGGCATAACCTGGTAACAAACAATATTAAAAACTTCTTTATTGCTAAACGGCGACGTAAAAGCAAGCAGATTTCGCGGCCGTAAAGGATCCAATCACATGAGGTAAATAATCTATCTTGGACCATAATTTAAATTGCAGCCTGTTTTCTATTCTCGGATGTTTTCTAAATCAAGAAAATTACCCCTTTTCTATCTGGCTAAATAATTTGGAATGTTCAGATGTAGTGTTCTTTCCGTTCTTAGGCTAGCATTTGAGTGCAATTTAATATGACTTGCTGATTAAAGACACAGTTCACATCTTGAATCTAAAATTCCTTCTCCTTTACTCTGAACTACGGCTGAAAAATATCTACAACCAACATTGGAAGACTCTCATGAAAACGTGAGTTTGTAAGCCGAAATTACACTGTATTGAAAGGTATCGTGTTTACCAACGGTGAAGTACGCTATGTAGCGTCTTTTCTTACTCTTGTAGACAGGTAGATCATGTACATGAGACATACTCTGTGAAAAGGGAGTTTAATTATACCAAGCAAGTCACCATATAAAATGGACCATAAAGTCCATTTGTCTAACAGCCGACTGAATCATGAGGTAGACTGGTCCTTTAGCATGCAGGAAATTGACCATTAGCGAAAAGTTTCAACCCAGGTTAGCATGTGCGTACTTCGCAGGCTGACCTGAATCGATACGTTTTGAAGACGGCTATCTCTCTTCTAGCTGTTGACTACTCGTGACAACAATGAAGGGAAAAAGGAGAATGAGTTTGTAATGATTAACATTTCCTTTTGTCACAGTGAGATCAAATAGTTAACGCTGAACCAACCACATATGCGCCATGCTCCGGCAAAAGTAGGCTTAATGCATGCTCGTGATGCATGTTACTAAGCAAGTCATCACATGATCATGGATTCATAAGTCCACTTCGTTTACATCTGACTGCATTGTGAGGGAGACTGGTCCTTTGACATAAAGAAAATTCACCAATAGCATAAAGTGTCGGCTTAGTTAACCTGCGCGGACTGCGCAGGCTGACCTGGGTCATAACCTTTTGCAGATGCATAAAGCTACCTTTTCACCTAGCATGGCTCATATAGTTACTGGAATGTTTTCAAAGTCGTCTTCCGAGAATTTTGTTTCAGAAAGTAAAATGTTGCCGAGAATCGTGAAAAATAAACAGTTCATGCTAGCCTATGTAGAGACAAAAGTTAAATCATATGTAAAGAGAAGTGTTCATTTCACACACTCAATAAAACATAACAATTTCATCATCTACCAAGCAATTCTGCGTTTTTTTTGTTTTTTTTTTTTGATCCTGGAAAAAAGTCTGTTGATGATAGCGTGGCAAAAGGAGAAATGTCGGTTACTAGCATTTATTTCCAACAGTGAGTTTTCCTACTCAAAGACAATTTCCATCATTTCACCCGCAATTACACTGCCGTCTGCAAATGTTTTCAAAATGGAAATATCTAGTATTTTGTTGTTTGGTAATAAGCTCGCTTGCTACTGAAAATTATTTTTAAAAAGTGGGATATTATTTTCCAAATTGTATGGTACAGCCATTTTAGTTAGGTACCAAAAGGAAAAACAAATCCATATTATAAAAAGTTACAATCAACTCCGTTTATCAATCAATGTAAATATCTTCAACACAAAAGATGAAAGAGAAAAAAAATACGGATAAGAAATAGGTTAAGCAGGTCATCATATAAATTGATTAAAGACTGAATGAGATCAAGAAAGCGTAAATCATGACTGAATTAATGTTGAATAGAATCCCTAGGCTACTAAAAACAAAAATAAGTCAATTGTAGAACCTCCACCACGTAAAAACATTTATAATGGATGTTGTTAGATGCTCTTTTCAAATATCAAACAAACTAGTAAAACTGCAGAGAAATACGAAATGAGACCAACATTCCAAAAAAAGAGAGAGAATTCCAAACACGCTTTTATCAAACGATTACCGTAAAAAATATGAAATGAGAATCCTGTATTGAAACAAAATGAATCATGGAATTAACTTGTGTTTTAAAGCAGAGCATTTTGTTTGAAATGTGTTTTGATCCATTTTTAACAACACTCCAGCTATCTCAGCAGGGATCGAATTCTGAACTACTTAGAATGTAGTTAAAAGCCCAGCACCTTCACCTCTAAGATGCGCACCAGAGAACCAATGCGTCAAAGGATGAAAGCACAAAAAAGCTGAAAATAACAGAAAAATGTTTTCTTGAATGAGCCTTTAGTAGCTAGTCCTAATGAAGATTTGAATCAAAGAGTTCCAAAGATGTTTCTAAAGGGTGCTTACCTCCACATAGGAACGACCTCTCGAATACTATGGTTTAGAAAACACAAATGTACTGTGCATAATATCGTTTTAATTTCACTTTTTTATGTTAAAGTATCACAAATAGAGGACCGGTGGCAGCTTTTGAAACATGACATGGCCATCAGATTCAATTCTATCTCTAGAAGCGATTATAATGCATATTTAGACCAGTTTTGTAAATTACTCCCTACAGATGACTTTTTGCATCTTGTAGCAGACCACTTTCGAAAACGTTCCTTTTGGCATGTTTTTTCTTTACATGAATTCATGTACCAAACACCTTGTTCCTTTTCAGTAATATCTCACTAAGACGTTCACAAAGTCGACCGATGCCAAATGCATCCAACAAAGTGGAGCAGCTATGACTAAACAAGACGGACCGCCGTAGAACGCCTTGAAAATAACGCGTAAACCATGAAACTTGACAGGTTGTTCGACAATTAATGCAGTTTCAACATTACTACAATAATTGCTTTATGCACGATGAATTGTTATTTGTAATCCTGACTCAATATTTACCGACTATTCTTGACACTGTTCTAATTGTACATTCTCTTCCAGGCACTGGATTGCCTGAAATATCTTTTCCTAGCCCATCTGTGTTTCTTTTTTCTTAAATCATAAAAATTATTGTTAACAATTTGCAAATAAACTTGGCTAATACGACTACCAATGTTCCTGAGCATAGCAGTCTTTCCTAGTTGTCGGCTTGATTCCCTAGCCTTTCAGCGCCATTGGTGAAAACTTATGCGTTAACTCGCGTCATAGATCAAGATCTCATGTCTCCGGTTTTACTGTAGACAATGACCTCAGATATTGGGCTTATTGTTAACTATCAAGATGGGCCCACTCAAGCTGGCCATGTAAAGTTATATTCATTTCGACCAAGAATCTTCACTGAAAAAGCAACCAGACATTGGCATACAAATGCAATTCTTTTGATCGATACTTCATCTGATATTCCCTACGAGGTACTGGGGTTCAGCAAAACTATTCATCAACAAAGAAAGTAATGCTCTCACATTACCTGTATAACAGTCTTCACGAGTTTGGGGGTTTCTGGTGGTGTGCGTATGATAGGTTCTGAGTTTATCTTGTTCTGTTCCATGGACGATTGGCTCTTTCTCTGTATTCGTGCATTCATTCTGAGGAGTTTCCTGAAAAATTTGCACCGCATAGTATAAAGCTTTATCTTAAGGATATGCGTCAAAAAGCCAATGCTTGTATACATTTGTCTAAATTAAACTACAAATACGATACATGATAAACGCTTTCTATTGATACCGTTTTCTCTTATGAGAATTTCTGAATGGATGAGGTGGGTTTTTTTTTTAAGAGAGAAGTTCATTCAAGACAAACACGTCATGTGTAAGTTAAAAAACGACATGTATTTCCTTCCTGCGATTAGTACATGCCCCTTCAGGATATAGAACAAAATAAAGTAATGCTAAAGCTACTTTAGGACAGTGTCTTTTAGCACATAGTAATCATGTTATAGTCCAAAATCCCGAGCCCGGTGTCGAAGTCGGTACCGAAGGAACTTGAAACCAGAGGGTCGCTGTTTCAAATCCCAACCTCGCCTGATTACTCTCCGAGGTTTGACGATAGTTATTGCAACAGGATTCATTCCTCTTTCACTGCTGATCAATGTTTCGACGATGCTGAAATGGGACAGCAGCCAGTGGCTTACAAAGAGTATTGTGCAAAGCACTGGTAAAATAATCTCCCGCAAAGCATTGAATGGGTGTTACTGTTCGCCTCGATTTAGCTGAAACACTGTTGAAAACAACTTTAAATACCATACAAACACACAAGCAAACAAGTAAGTAAGGCACAAGATCAGTTTGTTTGTATTGGTCTTTAACGCCGTTTTAACAGTTTACGTCATAACAAGGGGGTCAGTGCACATGTGCATGCTTCCTGGCTTTCTCACACCAGTACTTACACAACTTTCTTTCCAAGCCACTGGCTACTTTTCTCACAATCACGAGAGGTGAGAGGCGAAAAATCGCCGGAAAGAAAGTTTGTCTAAACTGGATATCGAACCCACAACCACCACGTCTGATAAAGAAACCACTGGGCTACCTGGCCGGGCCACAAGATCAGAAGGTACCTTTTATTTCTTATTATCTTATTCCACATCCTAAACAGAACTCTATTTCAAGTTAGCGCACTAATTATCAACTCTTTACCATGCAACAAAAATTCAAACTTTTCCATTTTCAAGTCGATTGAATACGACTTTTTAGGCGTTGCTCAATGATTGGGCAGGACTCTGAAAGAGAAAATGCTGGTAACCAGTTTTTTTTCTTTACAATGTCTTCAGAAACAATCTATCTCGGAGAAGGTTATACTTGTATGTTATACGTAATATGGAGTTGTTTTGGTAAGGGATTAAATCGGATAAGAAAATCTCCAAACATTTAGCACAGGTTCAACTATCAAGTAAAAGTGTTTTTGATTTAAAAGAAACACAATATAGCACAGAATATATGTTCGTCTCGGTAGCCACGACTTTAAAGCCAATGACTCGAGAGTGGCAGGTCCTTGGTTCAAGCCCAAGATAATCGAATATATCAGCGTCCAGGGTCCAAATAGTGAAACATGGATTAATAGAATTCAAAAGGATGTAACATATACAGAAATTTTGAAATATTGATTATAGGTATCTTTTGTTTCACATTATCTAACAGCAGCGTTAACAACTTTTCTCTCTTATTTAATGTATGACCTGTACATAGAGAATGAACAAAAAAACCAAATGGATACAAAAACATTCCATCCTTGATTTGATTAAATCCCGGCTCACAGAGCAAAAATGTTATATTGTAATCCAAGCAGTACTTAGTAAAAACTTATTAATTTCATATCCATTGTAAATAAGATCTCACACTCTTGACGTTTGCCACCTAGAAACCAGTGCTAGCAGTTCCGACGTTTGACCTCGCTCATCAAGTGATTCAAACTCACAACCTCTGACGTGAGAGACTGACGTCACAACTCTTTCCCCTTTAGTAGTATAGAGAAATTAATACGTTATATATTCAGACAGAAATAAAATTGACCTACTTGGCTCTCTTCTTAAGAAGGGCATGTGCATCTGGATAGTCCTTCATTGCAGACTCAAAGTCATTTTTGGATAAAATAAATAAATTTGTGAAGCCTTTACATCTGACATCGGCTGTTCGTCTGTTCCCCTCAGCGGCCATCGCAAGTAAACTGCAATCATAGCAGGAAAAAAGGCCCTTAACGACAAATTTCAGTGAAATAGAAATTCCATAATATTTCTTAGAAGAGTAAACAAATACACCAACTACGACATTTCAAATGTTCATCTGCTTATTAAACACACAGTTCTGAATTTAAACAAAAGCACCATGAATTAGAGCAAAAAGTCTCCAATGCCATCAAAACAAAAAAAGTGAAAGATACAGTAAGTGGTCATTCATATTTTATTAACTTACGATTTCCCATTGACTTACATGAATTTTTGAGCATGCGATTACAAGAAAGACTATACTGGTTGAAAGCGAGGTTTCTGGAGCTATTTACATTAATATGCTATTAAAGTTTGTCGCCTGACATCAAAGTTCTAGCTCTCTAAAACATAGTGTTGTTATTTTTCCGCTAAACTTTGGCGACGTTGCCGTTGACTTCAAGAGTAAAACACGTTTTTCGGTAATACAAATCACTTTTTAAACAGCTGCATTAAATTGTATTACATTGTATCGAGTCTGAAAATATATCATTCAATATCATATTTATTTACACTTATTTTCGTATAAGTTTCATAACTATCGCTTCATTTTTCAAGCCATAATAAATAAAAAAATAAAAATTTGAAAATACATGTACATGTATATATGTAAGTCAATGGGGATTCCGACTTTGATGATTTATTTATGGCCACCTACTGTAGATTTCGTCTGACATACAGAAGTGGTTGTATCTCGGTAGATATAATTTCATAACATCAAAGTAAATTAATTATAACTTATATGAAAATGATGGAAACTGTAATATGTTTAGAAAAGATTTTCATTGAAATTTAACTTTTCCTATTGATGAATAGATAACTTTGGAGATACTAATTTATCACGTAGCCTCCCTTGTTTTCAGTGTAATATGCCCATTACGAATTTTCTTATCTACTACACGTTTGATATCACAATTTGTGCGAGGTCATTTTGATGTAATTTTGTACGTATTTCAGAGTGGAAAATTTTTTCAGGATATAACGGCGGCATCTAGATGGTTTTGTATCTTCTGATCTATAATTTGTGAAATATTGTTGTGTGATAAAAAGAATCTGACATTCGTTGGCTTTTGAGATAAATTTTGTTAATCTTGCCAAGAAAAAATATTATAAAGCTCGCAATTTTCCTAGACTCGTTTAATAAGATTTTATCTCAAATGCCAACTCATGTCAGATCTTCGCTGACACTTTTAGTAAATATATTTAAAGCACCTTTTCAGAGAGCATGACTCCTATAAATCTTTATTTTTACACAATTAATTACGTGCCTTATTTCTCCAAACACCGACCCCTCTTTAAGAGTGGCTAACACCAGGGAGTTGTCAGGCCCACCTACTACCTCTACAATACCTTGACTCACGATATACATCTCCTTGCCGATCTCGCCCTTTAAAAATAATAAAAAAAAAATATTGTACATGGAAGCAAACACGTTTCTAGGTCATTTGAGTTAGGTGAATTTCGTCCCAAAAATGTTATTCAAATGACGAGCAATCTCTCCCTTAGATAACCCATTTTTGAATGACAATCTTTATAACTTACATTTTAAACTCAGTCCTCATCGGTAAAATGATCGAAGTGTTATCATTTTAACTGCATCGGAAGAGTTTCTATCATTTAACTAATACGTATCGGTAATGGAGATGGTATTGGCAATAACATGTACCATGGACCGGATGACAAAGATTCTAGTTTTGATGCTTTAACGACGGTGATAAGAGATTACAATACTGATATAAGTAATGATGTTGATGATGGTTCCTATCATTATGATTAAAACAATCGTTAAACAACTGTGTAGAAAACATAGTCATATATGCGCAACAAACCCTTACCGTGACTGAATAACAGGAAAATGATGAAAGACCATAAAACTATATACATATAAGCCATGCTCTGGCAAAAGGGAGTTTAATGCATCTCTGTGATGCTTCATACCAAGCAGGTAATGACATCATTATGGTCCTATAAAGTACATTTAGTCGAACAACCAACTGAACCTTGAGGGAGAATATCCTTGGTCAGGCAGAAAATTTACCAAAGACAAAATGTTTCGACCTGGGTTGATACTTTTTGCAGATGCATTAAACACTCTTTCACAGAGCATGGGTCACATGTATTTTGGCTCACCTTTCTACACACATAATCGTTTGGAAGATACAGAACCGGCTTTAGCTTTAATACAAGGTCATAAAGAAGTGTTTTGTCACAGTCTTGAAACAGCTTCACTTTGCTCAGCGTGTTGAAGTGAACATGAATAGCCAAATCTTTCCGCAGCTTCATCGGCAAAGCGTCCATTAGGTTACGTTCATCTGAAGTAATCAATACTAGGTATAGAAATGATGACAATTAATTCCTGTATGGCAAAATTCAATATAACATACAGGTTTTGCATGCTCTTTAAAAAAAAAAAAAAAAAAAACTTTAAAAATAAACATTCAGAATACAGTAGTAGCCTAAGCCTCTTCGCTAAATATCGTGGAAAAATGTTATGCGAGATTCGGTCTGGACGGTTCTTACTACCAGCAAGTTCAGATGATGCAGTTGAAATAGTCGTAGATTGTAAAATTGCCAAGCATTACAGAATCGTCTATCCCATCTTAGGTATCCCTGTTATTGCTATTGTACGAGCAATCTCTTTTATCTCTTAACGACAAATTTTGGACGGGTCCAAATTGAAAGAGTTTGAAGACGACAATTTTAAATTTGATGAAAATGGCAGAAAGGTCTCAAAAAGGATTGAAAACACTGTGGGAAAAGGAGAAATTGCTCGTTACGAGCAATTTCTCCTTTTCCCACAGTGTTTTCAAAAGACTTGTACTGCAGACACGTGAAAACCAGGGCTTGTTTGGGAAAGGGTTAAAGTGGGATCAAAGTTTTCAGGACAAAGTTATGATCAAAGCAACTTGCAGGCGACGGTCGGCAGAAAAAGGCAAATGGTTAGATCGACAGGTTAAAAGCTATGTCCATATTCATCATTCATTCGCATTGATTACTCTTATTTGAAATTATAGGACTAGTCGACTATCTAATTAAGGAACTCTTTTCCATACAGTCAGAAGGCAGGTCTTTGGTATTTTTTTTTTAATTATAAAACTGTTAATCCGTAAAGCGCCTTTCACAAGCATATTTGCTTTTACGGCCAGTGTAGAATTAGATGAGACTGCACAAACATGCAGACTGATTTTTTCTTAACTGTCTGCTTTGCTGAGAAACAATGGACAAAAGCAATATTGAAATTGCGGTTATTTGGGTTTTATTTCTAGACTTAAAATGTCTGTTTGGTTTATTCGGCGCTCTAATGATTATGAATTCTAAATGACAGGTATAAACGGAGAATTTCTCGCATTAGAGGCCCGACAAAAGTGAAACATAAGAAAGGGAAAGAAAGGACGTGCCATCTCATCGCGAAGTTAAAGAAGTACAATCATATTGAATGTGTTACCGATGACTTTTTGTTGTTGCCAGTTGTAGATAAACCACGTTCTCACACGGTTTTGTGTGTCTTTAGGTAAGTTCATATTCTTGACGTAGTTTAGAGCCGCATCCATTTTCTGGGTGTATACCGTTTTTACCATGTTGGCAGCATCCACTATATCTCTGATCTGAATAAATAAAAATCGGTAAAAAAAGATCCATTTCTTCCAACGTGACAGGGATGGGACCGTTTCCGACCGAATAGTCCAAGCATTCTAAAAATACATATCAAACTGTTGTCAACACCTATTGAAGTACACAAAACATTTGAATGGACCTCCATTCATCCTCCCCCATCAAAACTACCATCAACCCATCTTGTTCGTCGTATTTGACACTCTATGCAGTCCGCACAGGCTGACACAGGTCGAAACGTTTAGTTATTTGTAAATTTCCTACATATCCAAAGACCATTCTACTTCATGATTCAGTCGGGTTTTAGGCAAAATGTATCTTATGAATACATTATTATACATGTGATGACTGGCTTTTTATATGCATTACAACCCTCTTTCCCAGGGTGCCACTCACACATATTCGAAAGTACACGAGTCATGCTCCGTGAAAAAGGGGTTAAATAAATTTCTGTAATGCATTATACCAAGCGAGTCGTCAGGTAACATACGTCATATTTTGTATAAACACCGACTGAATCGTGATGTAATTTGACCCGCAGATAATTTACTAAAAGCAGAAGGTTACTAAAAGCGGACTGCCCAGGCTGACATGGATTGATACCTGTTGCACATGCGTTAAACTTCTTTTTTACAGAACATGACGCACATGTAAGCAACAATCATGAACGTGGAGTGTGAAATACACACAGCTTTTCTTCGCATAAAAATGGAACGTTCAAATATATTGTATTTAAATGATAAAGTAAAGTTAAGTGGAAATGTAATACAATCAATACTACATCTAAACGATTCTGAGGGGAGTTAGAAAGGTAAACTCCAGTAGGTCGATAATTTTCAGTTGTACAGTGTCCGTCGCTTGTGTTCTAAGTGATGACTGACATCATTAATAGATCGCAAATGTGATGGTAAATTCACTTTACAAACATCTGTTTAACAAGGGATAGAAACATGGAAAAATAACAGGATATTACTGAGGCTGGAAATTTAAAGGTTTTGTACAGCAATGGCCATACGAAGCCTAAAGTAGAAATACTAGTATATGGGTTTTCTTACTAACCTGACCAATTAACAGGGCAAATACAAATACGCCAGACACCCAGTATGCCGTCATGAATCCATATTCCAGGGTATTAGTGGGGAGCGGATTGTTGCCTATAGAAGTTGCTGTTTTGGTTGCCAAGTAGAAGCATCTAATGTATCTGTAAACAAACAGGTAAACACCTTTGGGATGGACAGCTTAGTTCGTTAGTGCATAAAAGACATTAAACATTCGAATTCTTTGAATTCATAATGTATAGGTATTCAGCAAGTCCTAGATTTGCCTTCAATCCGAACGATTCGCCATTTCGTTTGACTAATTACATGTTAGCATTTCATGGCGAGGGTGGGTTGGGTGAGGGGCTAATATCTGTATGAAGTGCCATTATCCTTTGTTGAAAAGCTTCCGATTTGAATATTGTAAATATTTAGTTTAAACGGACGGCTGGAAGGGGCGAAAGGACCGGCTATCAGAAAGGAAGAAACCAATATACCCACTGTTGACTTAGGTGTGAAAAGATCATAAGAAAATACAATATTTGAAGCGTACTCACGCATTTCCTTCCCCATTGTAGACCCAGCGATTGGAACCAATACCCTGATACACAGAGACTGCATAATAACCACATGTCTCAATATGAATTAAGAATAACATATAGGTCATAGTCTTCAGGATTCTGAAATAAAGGACGACAACAGTAGAAGTTAACTACTAGATTATCTATATAAAGATGCACTATATGTGAATGGAAAGATGGTTGCGTGGAAATGGCGTATTTAATCCTTACTGAAAATTTTATTTTCTTAGGACAGAATTGCTGAGAGGAACCCTTGTATTGCCCAAATTACATGTTCTAAAACATTTCAATAGTATTCGATTCGCTAATATTGTATAACGCTTTAGCAGTCATCAACGCCGACTATATGTAGGTAAGGGAGTGAATTAAAGTTGGATTCGTAGACTTACTAACAAAACTGACCATTTTAAATCTCCCCTGGATGGTCTCTCAATTCAACGTTGAAAGTATATGTCGATGACGTCTGAAGGAGCAGTAGTACAATATACAGGCCAGTTTCCTTTGTTTGTGTTGGTGTTCGACCTTGACCGCCGCCACCTTTGATGTTCTTTATCGAGGTCATGATATCATGACTATAACTAGAATGACTTGGCTTTGACCGCCGCTTTGTTGGACGACCTTTTTCAGGATCCTTGGTGCTAATCAAATTAAGTATACTTTCGACTTTTAGGGTTCCTCCCGAGTTCCTTGCACCTATCTGCGAGGGTAATTGACTGACCGACTAATTGATTGAAAGGTGTTTAACGCCGCTTTCAACATTATTACAGTCATATCACGACAACAGCTCACATTTTCATGTATTTCCTGGGTTTAAGCAGTATTTGGATAGGGTTCGGATGTGCTTTGCCCAAGGACACTCCCACAAAAAATCCATAGGATCTAGTGAGGCTCGAACCCGGGGCTTCCAGATCACGAGTCTTACACTTAACTACTGAGCCACGATGACCCCTGTGACAGTGTCTAATACTCCAAGTTAGCAGGGATCCTCGCTGCCACTAAAGTTAAGCATTGCTTTTACCTCTATGACCCTTTCTGAATACGCCAGCCTGCCACAGTCTCTTATAATCTCGCAGACTTCGGCGCCAGTCAAGTTGAGCATATAACTTTATGCCCTCAAGAGACCCATCGGGTTTTATTGCATTGGTCTGTGACAATCTCTGAAACACTCTCAGAGCTAAAGGTTCCCAAATGCCAATCGAGTTAAGGTCAGAATCGACCTCCAGAACCCAACAAATCAGTTGCAATGGTATGCGACCGTTTAGAATTTTAGAAACCCCAGCGCCAATCGATTTCAAGTCAGTTCTGGCCACACTTCTCATGCACTTTGTCATATGTATGTACTCTTTCATAGCATTTTTTTCCCTTCTACATTCAGTCGTCTATGCTCTATGAGAAATGTTCGACTTAAAACCTTAAATTCTACCAGTGGGAGCCCGATAGAATTGTGACTATTTAACACTGCTTTCAACAACATGTCTGATAGAGCCAGCTACTTTTGCTTGATTGAGCATAAACTATTATATATCAAAACAACGACATGATCGTTTTTCTCCATGAAGACCAACCAAAGAAAGTATGAAAACTGGACTTGTTTTGCGAGGAAAAAAGCCGATTTTGGTTATGTTATGTGAATATCGGGAAAAGACGAGGTAGTATCAAGATCGTATGAGTGGCATAGAGGTACAGTGTCAAAATGCAAGTGATACTATCTTCAGCTTGCTTACCTTAAAGCATGAGCAGATCTCACTAAATGGTCACATCTTGAATAAAATTCCCAAAATGTTTGAATCTGTAATTCAAAGATTTACAGATAAGACACAACTTGAAAATAGATAACAGTACGTGCGTCATACCTGTCAAAGCACTGACAGTGCAAAGAGTATTACTGTTTTCTCACTACGCAAACATTTATTGAAGCATGGAAAAAAAGGATTTTGACGGAAAAACGTTAAAGATCTACTTTTTACACGACGAGTATGCGCCATACTCGCATAAGTACCTCACCATAAACTCTTTACCAAACGACAACAGTTTCGATTCGTCCAAATTCAAAGCAATTGCAAACGATAATAGACTATGGCTCATATGATGTGATATGTCTCAAAAAGGGTAGAAAACATTGTTCTGAAATGAAGAAATACCTCTTTCTTTCCGACAACTGTTTCAAAAGCATACCTCTTCAGGGCCGTTTAAACACATTACTTTTCCGTACGGAATTAAATCAAATTGCTACAGCGTAGCCAGACTGGAACCATTAAATTTGTGCCATGCTCGTGGAAAAGGGGGAGCAATGCATCTCCGTGAGGCATGGTAACAAGCATATCATCCAATAATTTTGGATCCATAAAATCCATCTTGTGTAACAACTCACTGAATCATGAGGTACATTGATCCTTTGACGTGCAGAAAACTGACTGCGCAGGCTGAACTGGGTTGATACTTTTTGCAGATGCAGTAAGCCTCCTTTTTACAGAGCAAGGCTCATTCAAATTTGATTCAGGAATTGCTCAACCTATTGCCTCCTAAAGGCGACTTTTTGCATGTTGAAGTCGACCATGTTTGAACATAATTATTGTAAATAGCAAAGGTAGAAATATATTACTTGTAAGTTCACTTTTTTTTTGCTGAGATGTTTCTTTCTTTTAATTACGCATACATGTACATGTATATAGATCTACTGCCAAGAAGAAATAGAAAAGATTCCTAAAATTAGCCAATAACAATTATTACCAAACATACTTGTATCAACGACATTGCATGTGTACATAATTGATATGCTCCAAAGTTTCATTAGCGTGAGCGTAAATACACATTTACTTCCATGTGAATATTTACTTCATGCAGCAAAGTACACAAGGATGAACTTTTCTGTATCTTAATTGGTTGATTATGATTGAGTATATGGTGTTTAACGGCGTTTCCAACATTTATTTCAGTTATATCGAGGCTGCCAGTGCACCTATCCATGTTTTCCCGGAGATTCTCTTTACCACTGCTAGGCACAATATTTTTTCCAAACCACTGGCTGCTTTCCGACATAACCATTGTTGAAACAAAGGTCAGCGGTGAGAGAGAAATTAATTATGTCGCAACAACTATCATCATCCTTGCGGAAAGAAATTGACTGAGCCGGGAATCGAACCCCCGACCCCTTGTTCTCAAGTCATGTGCGCTACCGACTGAACAACCGGGCCTCAGCGCATTTTAATGGAGCAATTGTTTTGACTTGAGCCCATGCGGTCATATGACTAAATGAATGGAGAAAGACGCCGTCAAACAAAAACAATCGGTATACATAATAAATAAGGTACATGTATATCATTTGAACAACTTAGAGAAAAATCACCAACCTTTAGTAACCTTGGTAGTCTACACCACGGGTTTACCTTCATGTTAATAAGGTACAGAAGATCTAATGGAACTAATGACAAACAGTCGAACTGGAAAAAATGAAATAAGCACTGATAGGAAAAATGAAACATTAAAAAAAAATGCCTGGCTCATCCTCATCCTCTCTTTCTCCTGCCATAAGGTAAGCGAAATATAAGTACAGTCCAAGTTGTATTAAGCAAGCAGTTAAAGGGACAGCCATCACTCAAAGTGTGCTTGATTAGGAAGTAAAGGTTAAAGACTGTCTTTTTCTAAAACCTCAATATATGCTTGCTTAAAACAGGTTGCTGGCTTGATAGACTTTATCGTATATAAAGAATACAATCTAGCAATTCTACACCTTCGTTTAGTTAACCCTTTTAGCGAACATAAAGGCTTCTGCAGTTGGCACATATCAAGATCACACTGTACAGAACATGGAGTCTAGTCTTGGATTTAAACCACCCGCTTGTTTAGCCAAGCCTGTCAGATAAAAGTCTTTCTTTGTATAGTGGATTGTATTTTCAGGCATCGATTGTAGTCGTGTTTATGCTATTCTTTCTAGGGGTTAGCTTTTTAATAAAAACGCAGTTGTGGTTTTGTTAGTTTACTATTTATGAACTCTCCTATTCCGTGGAACTTTTGATTTTGTTGTAACCAGTTGTAGCTCGAAAACGGACTGAAAAGAACGCCATTCATTGGAATATATTCTCTTTGATGTTGTTTGGGAGCGTTGAAATCGCCATGTTTTTACTGACATATTATTTAGCAATCACACAATTGATATAATATTATGAAATGCGTTTTATAATTATTACTCACCTTGAACATGATTTTTTTCATGTAGTTTGCCCGGGTGGCCTTTCGATGCGTCTGTAAAAGAATTTAGCAGGTTTGTTAGGACTGATATCTTGCCACCATATAGCCTTGATAGAGAGGGAGAGAGGGGAATTATTCACGCAAAAGTTAACATCATGATGAAATCCTGTTTTCAATTTTATGATCTATCAACGGCACTTAATGTTTACTGCAATCAGTATCAGTGCTCGTTTTATCTTCAAGGCCCAGAAGCGGCCAAAAGTAAGCCATGGGATGTAAAAATGCATTTGAATTTAAATCATACTTTTTAAAAGTATGAAAATTATTGTGAAGATGAAAATCTGTTATTTTACGGTCAGTCCAAGTGTTAGTTGCTAGCAGAAAAATGAATTTCAAAGTAAAAAAGATAGAGTGACGTGGTAGCTTTTGACCTACTTTTTTCCCCAGCGACATACACTTGGACCGACCGTACAATAACAGAATGTCATCTTCAAATATTTTTTTTTTGAAATTTAAATGGTATGATTTAAATCTAAATGCATTTTAACACACGTTTTGTTTATCCTTTGGCCGCTATTGGGGTTTCAGTATTAGGAAGACAACATCGCCATTTTCATTTATGTAATTTTTTTTTTTTTTGTCAGAAACATCTCTTAAACTGCCAGACAGTACAGATCAAAAATCAGATTGTGCGTTCTTTAAAGTTTGATCTTGGTCTTCTCTGTCCACATGAACCTTAAAAGTTTACCCTAGTAAACCTATAAGCATTACTAAGCATTGTTCTTCATCAAATATAGAAACCCATCACTTAACTTATAAAGATCAATCACTCTTGATGACTGTTCCCAGGCAGTCTCTCTTTTGAGAGAATTATCAAACGGACGAAAGGGAAGCCTGTTTCTTTTCCACTCGGCTTTAAGTCTATCTGCTGAACAATACATGTATAGCGATTGTGGCTATTATCCTGAGTTGTTAAACCAAAGCAAGACCGTCTCGTTTCGATCATCGTATCGAAAAGAGTGTGATCGTTTCAAAATAAACATGTTGCAGCAATGCTGTACTGTTACCGTATTTATATAAGTCTAACAGTATGCAAGGTGGAACATTCAAACACTGAATTAAAAGAAATGACTTTGAAAGTGATTTTTATCTTACTCACGACATCAAATTACGGTAACGTCGATTTAATTGGCTTGTGTAGATAAGGGTCAAAGAAAGGACAATTCAAAATCTTATTATGACTATGTTACGCTCTATCACTCAATCTTCCGTCACGAATTTTTTAACAAGAAAACTTACCTCTTTGAGTCCGCTGCTAAGGAAGGAAATTCTCATTTTGAACATAAGAATATCAACGATGTATATAAAGTCACACATGTAGTCACACATCAGCCAATATTTCAAGTTTTCTGACGTCTGGTAGGGAAAGACAGCCCGTAATGGAATGGCCCAAGCATTATACATAAATGCCAACGTGACGATAAATAACCAAAGTAGGTAAAGTTTGCCTGAAATTGAAAAGAAGTAAAGTAAGTATTTAAATATAGGACATTACATGATTGGTCTTTCTTTATCATTTTTTTTTTTTTTATCATACGGGTCATTCTAAAAATGATAAAAACGAAGCTTTGCCAAGTTTTCATGAATGACGAGCTGGATTAAAAAGAAATAAATTGGTAAATAAATAAACAAGAGGGCCATGATGGCCCTGGGTCGCTCACCTTAGTAGAGTGCCTTAAAGGTTTTTCTTTAATTTGACCATGTGAACTAGTTTTTGACCGCAGGTGACCCAATTTCAAACTCATATTTCATGAAGACAAACATTCTGACCAATTTTCAAGTCAATTGAGCAAAAAATGTGGCCTCGAGTGCCCTAAAGATATTTCTTTAATTTGACCTAGTGACCTAGATTATGATCCCAGGTGACCCAAATTTGAACTGGTCTTTGACTATATCAAAAGAAACATTTTAACCAATTTTCAAATCAAATGAATGATAAATGTGGCCTCTAGAGTGCCCACTAGCTATTTCTTTAATTTGACCAAGTGAACTAGTTTATGACCCAAGTTGACCCAAATTCAGACTCATGTGAGATTTTACAAAGACAAACATTCTGACCAAGTTTCAAGGCAATTAAGCAAATAATGTGGCCTCTAGAGTGCCCACAAGGTATTTCTTTATTTTGACCTAGTGACCTAGATTATGGTTCCAGGTGACCCAAATCCAAACTCATCTGGTATTTCATCAAGACAAACATTCTGGCCAAATTTCAGGTCATTTGAGCAATAAATGTGGCCTCCAGATTGCAAACAAGGTATTTCTTTAATTTGGCCCAGTGAACTAGTTTATGACCCAAGTTGACCCAAATAAATCTTATGCGAGACTTTATAAAGACAAACTTTCTAACTAATTTTCAAGGCAATTGAGCAAATAATGTGGCCTCGAGAGTGCCAACAAGGTATTTCTTTAATTTAACCTAGTGACCTAGTTTATGCCCCAAGATGACCCAATTTTGAACTCAATGAACTTGTTGCGCTTAGATGGGTAAACAAACTTAGAAGAGAATCACTACATACCAAATATCAAAGCTCTACGCCTTCCAGTTTTAAAGAAGAATATTAAAGTTTTTCTTCTTTGTTCCTATGTTCGAACTTGTGACCCCCGGGGCTGGGCCAGTTTTGACCCAGGGGCATCATATGAACAAACTTGGTAGAGGTCCACTAGGAAATGCTACATGCCAAATATCAAAGCTCTACACCTTCCCGTTTAAGAGAAAAAGAAATTTAAAGTTTTCCTTCTTTGTTCCTATCTTCGAACTTGTGACCCGCGGGGCGGGACCAGTTTTGACTCAGGGGCATCATATGAACAAACTTGGTAGAGGTCCACTCTGAGATGCAACATACCAAATATCAAAGCTCCACACCTTTTGGTTTCAGAAAAGAAGAATTTTAAAGTTTTCCTTCTTTGTTCCTATGTTCGAACTTGTGACCCCCTGGGCTGGGCCAGTTTTGACCCAAGCAGCATCCTTGGAACAAACTTGATAGAAATCCACTAGGAGATGCTACATACCAAATATCAAAGCTCTATGCCTTCCCATTTAAGAGAAAAAAAAATTAAAGTTTTCCTTCTTTGTTCCTATGTTTGAACTTGTGACCCCCGGGGCACGGCCAATTTTGACCCCAAGGGCATCATATGAAGAAACTTAGTAGAGGTCTACTAGGCGATGCTACATACCAAATATCAAAGCTCTACGCCTTCCAGTTTTAGAGAAGATGATTCTTAAAATTTTCCTTCTCTGTTCCTATGTTCGAACTTGTGACCCCCGGGGCAGGGCCAACTTTTGCCCCAAGGGCATCATATGCACAAACTTGGTAGAGATCCACTAGAAGATGCTACATGCCAAATATCAAAGCTCCATGCCTTCCTGTTTCAGAGAAGAAGATTTTTAAAGTTTTCCTTCTTTGTTCCTATGTTGGAAATTGTGACCCCAAGGGTGGGGCCAGTTTTGACCCCAGGGACATCATATGAACAAACCTGGTAGAGGTCCACTAGGCGATGCTACATACCAAATATCAAAGCTCTACGTCTTTCAGTTTCAGAGAAGATGATTTTTGAAGTTTCCCCTCTTTGTTCCTATGTTCGAACTTGTGACCCCCGGTGCAGGGCCAGTTTTGACCCCAAGGGTATCATATGAACAAATTTGGTAGAGGTCCACTAGGAGATGCTTCATGCCAAATATCAAAGCTCTACGCCTTCAAGTTTTAGAGAAGAAGATTTTTAAAGTTTCCTTCTTTGTTACAATGCTCAAACTTGTGACCCCCGGAGCGGGGCCAGTTTTGACCCCCGGGGCATCATATGAACAAACTTGGTAGAGGTCCACTAGGCAATGCTACATACCAAATATCAAAGCTCTACGCCTTTCAGTTTCAGAGAAGAAGATTTTTAAAATTCCCCTCTTTGTTCCTATGTTCGAACTTGTGACCCCCAGAGCAGGGCCAGTTTTGACCCCAAGGGCATCATATGAACAAATTTGGTAGAGGTCTACTAGGAGATGCTTCATGCCAAACATCAAAGCTCTATGCCTTCTAGTTTTAGAGAAGAAGATTTTTAAAGTTTTCCTACTTTGTTCCTATGTTGGAAATTGTGACCCCCGGGGCAGGGCCAGTTTTGACCCCAGGGGCATCATATGAACAAACTTGGTAGAGGTCCACTAGGAGATGCTACATGCCAAATATCAAAGCTCTACGCCTTCAAGTTTTAGAGAAGAAGATTTTTAAATTTTTCCTTCTTTGTTCCTATGTTGGAAATTGTGACCCCCGGGGCGGGGCCAGTTTTGACCCCAGGAGCATCATATGAACAAACTTGGTAGAGGTCCACTAGGAGATGCTACATGCCAAATATCAAAGCTCTACGCCTTCAAGTCTTAGAGAAGAAGATTTTTAAAGTTTTCCTTCTTTATGATTATGCTCAAACTTGTGACCCCCGGGGCGGGGCCAGTTTTGACCCCAGGCATATCAAATGAACAAACTTGGTAGAGGTCCACTAGGAGATGCTACATACCAAATATCAAAGCTCTGCACCTTCTAGTTTCAGAGAAGAAGATTTTCAAAGATTTTGCTTTTTTTTTCCTTTTTGTTGCCATGGCAACCAGAGTTGTGGGTGGAATTCAATTCTTTGAACAATTTTGGTAGAGCTTCACCCAAGGAACATCCCTGCCAAGTTTCATCAAGATTGGCCCAGTGGTTTAGGAGAAGAAGATGTTTAAAGAAATTGTTGACGGACGACGGACGACAGACGACGGACGACGGACGCCGGACATAGGGCGATCACAATAGCTCACCTTTAGCACGTTGTGCTAAGGTGAGCTAAAAATGTACACGCAAGTGATATTTTACAGGTACTGATACCACATCTGACTAATATAAAGCCTCTATCCTCCTCCTCATCATCATCATAATTATCAGTTAAGGAGATTGTTTATGAAATGACGCTGATGAATGGTTTCAAAGAGACACAATAAACAAAACCTCATACTTTGTGGCTCGATGACGTGAGGAAACTTCAGTTTCCGGATCCACTTGGGAATTCTAAACTTCTGTTGTTCTTGCAGTTTTTCCTCCTCTCGGTTACGTTCAATCTCCGAGATCGTATCGCCTTCGGATTGTACAGGAACAAATGAATCTAGTCGATGTCTCATTTGGGGCTCCGCTGATATCGCTGTAAAAGTAAGAAAGAAATTAGCTATGGCCTGTGAAAAGGGAGTTTAATACATCTGCGAAAAGTATCGATCCGGATCAGCCAGCGCAGTCCACGCAAGCTGACCTGAGTCCAAACCTTTTGCTATTGGCCAATTTTCTGCCTGTCAAGGGACCATTCTACACCATAATTTAGTCGGTTGTGAGACCAAGTCGAATTTATGCATCCGCAATTATGTGATGACTTGCTTGGTATCATGCATGACAGCGATGCATTAAAACCCCTTTTGCCAGGGCGTGGCCCACATATTTTTAAACTATGCTGTCTTTCCTAATCGTTGATCTATCTTAAATGTCCCCAAATCAAATCGTATTGTACTAAATATCTAAAATAGTATTTCTTCATTAATACCTTTATTCTTTATACACTTAACAATTGGGCATGTTCACAAGCAGAGGATTTACATGTGAGCCATATCATTTTAGTTGTCGATGAGCCATAATATAATAACTCATTTGTGCATTGTCCATTGATTCATTGTTTTATTCATTCATTCGCCTTTTTTATTCATTTGTTCATGGTAGTACAGCATTGAAATCATTTACAAAAAGTTGCTCTCTATGCAAAAATCTCTCACTTTTTCACACCCATCTTTTGTTACTTATGTATTTATCCTTCAACATCTAGATCGTGTTTACGAAACGACACACAGTGAGATAGAAAAATAAGACATATAAGTAGACAGGTAGACGGACAAGTTTACCTGACAAAGCATCTGATCCTCCAAAATCAGACAGGGATGTTGGACTTGGGGGCTGCAGCGTGGTCTCTTTAATCTTCTCCGTTCGGCTGGAAAAGGCTCGAACCAGGTTTCTTAAGTGCTCACTAAGACTGCTGCTCACGTTCGATATGCTGTTAGAATTAGACCTTCAAATTAGGAGAAAATGGAGGCATTAACGCAAGCGCTTGTATAAAAGGTGTCAGTAAGTACCTACGAAGCGGAGAAAAAAGTTTTTTTGCGAAAAGGCGTATACGATGCAACCTTTTACCGCACAATCCAGACTTTTAAAGACCCTGAAGAAAAGGACTTTTTAAGACATTGTGGGGAAAGTAGAAAATGCTAGTAACCACCATTTTCTACTTTTCCCACAATGTTTTCTACATGTTCAAAGACAAGTTTCATTATTTGAGCCATACTAAATTTGTCACCTGCAAATGCCTTCGATTTTGACGTGTCCAAAATTTTGTCGTGTGGTAAAGGGGTAATCAAGTACAATACTTATTATAGTTGACATTTCGAGGACTGGAGTATCAACTTGTTAAATCGACATGGTGTATTGTTTACGTAAACAGTTTAGTAAATCAATGAAAGAGAACCATGTACGAGCTACAGGGCTCGGCACATGCATGCCCACATCATTTAACCTGACCCCGGTCAACATCATTTACATAAATTAAAATTTTATTTTTAACCTCGGCATCGCAGTGGGCTGTCTTCAGCATATGTCCGGAATGGTCACGAAAATAATTCGTACGGTATGCGCAAATTAAGTTGCTTACCTGTGTATGTATAAGTTACCCAACAGATAACTAGCTTAAGTCTTCAGTAAATTCAGCGAATGCGAAGTAAACTTTCTGAATAAAAATCAGAGTCCTATTTATATGCCTACTTAAATATTCAGCATAAAAGTCATGATCAGATTAAATATAGTAGGCAAAAGCAAGAGGTTAATTTCATGACGTGTGTTTGTACACTCAAGTTTAAGCTCTATGTTATGTCAGTCTTGTCGGCGACCTATCTGTGCGCCAACAACGTTCTTTCCAAGTCATTGGCTGGCTGTTTTTCCGCTTACACAAAGACGAATCCATGAAATAAGATCCTAAATTCTAATTCTTTTTTCTTTTTTTTGGAATTTTCTTTCATTTCAGACAGGTCTTAAATTTTGAAATTTGGTAAATTGATTAGTTGTATGGTGTTTAACGCTTTTTTCAACATTGTTGCAGTTATATCGCGGTTGCCATTGCGCGTATCTATGCTCTCCTAGAGTTTCTTTTTACCAGTGCTTTGCACAATATTCTTCCTACGCCACTGGCTACCTCCAAAAATCACTATCGTCGAAACCATGTGGTAAATATATTATAAAAGCCCGTTGCATAATAACTAAGCCAACCTCCACTCGGCTTCCATAAGGGATACAGAGCTCTATCATACATAATAAAAGAAATTCATACCGAGAATACTCGCTTTGTGCCGCATCAGATGATCTCCTTGACGTACCGAGTCTCATCAGCTCGCTCCAGGCTGAGTGCGTACTGAGCATCCCGGGGCTAGGCGGAGGTTCCTGGGCTTCCCCGATATCCGGAAAGCCAGGTTTAAGCCCGTTATTGTCATAGTACTGGTCTGTCGAGGTCCGGAGCTCTGGAAAAGATACAAAGTCATCCGATGTATTCCGTAAACTACATTCATCGCCCCTGGGTGTGTTTTACTAATAGTGTGTTCTAATTCTTACAATAATATGAGCCAGGCTCTGGCAAAAGGAGGCATAGTGCATCTTCGTGATGGATTGTAACAATCAAGCCATCACATTATTATGGATCCATAACCGGCAGTTTTTTTTTTTTTTTTTTTTTTTTTTTTTTTAAACAACCGACTTAGTCATGAGGTAGAGTAGTCCTTGGTCATACAGAAAATTGACCAATAGCGAAAAGTGTCGGCCCAGATTTGCCTGCGCGTACTGCGCAGGCTGACATTGGTCGATACTTTTCGCAGATGCATTAAGCCTCCTTTTCATAGCGCATGGATCATATATAAAGTCCAGCTACATCTGTGCGATTGGCTGAGACAGAACATCTCAACCATTCAAATTTGATGCACCTACCAACTTCATGTATTCTAAACATTGCTCTTATTGTAATTACCAAAGCTAGCCATCTGATTGGCTGAAAGACCTCGTTTGAGCCAACCCGATCGCTAGTCTTGGAACTTAAACGATGGAAACGTAAATATGGTCCCAAATAACACTTCTTTGCCAGGGTTTAGTCTAATGTTGTTACGGCTTTTAAGCGGAAGTGCATGACGCATTATCATCGACGAATTGCGATTCCACGATTAAAAGTAGAGCTCTCACATTTAAAGGAATTCATTTATCCGCCCCCGCCCCCGCCCTCCTGGAGCCAATCATAACTCTTGTTACTCTGAAATTTAGAAAATCCTTGAGAATTAGCACTAGAATGCCATCTAGAAAGGTCGGTGAATACAGACTTTGTTAACAATTAATGCGTATCTCTTTGAATTGTTGACTAGAAGAAAATGTCATCTACGGTTTCCAGTAATTACGGACAAAGCGCGAAATCTTTTTTCCTACCTGGAAAAAAAACTGACTATCAGTGTTGTAATTAATTTGATTTGTAGTTTTTCGAGACTTGATTAACACTGTACCACACAATCTCGAGTTTTAGCGACCCTGAGGAAGAGGCTTTTTGAAAACATTATGGGAAAAGGAGGAAATGCTAGCAACCAGCATTTTCTCCTTTTCCTACAATGTTTTCAACCCAATCAAAGACAACTTCCATTATTTAAGTCACATCTAAATTGTCGTATGCAAATGCCTTTAATTTGGAAAAGCCTACATTTTCGTCGTTTGGTAAAGATATTTTTGTAACTATATCTGACCTCATCCGACTCAAGGAGGTTTCCATTTTGAATCGAAGTACTGACTGTCAAATGATTTTGAACATGGCGCCGCCCATGTAAATCGATTAACAACAAAAGCAACGACCAATTTGAAGTCATTTACATCCATCATTCTGTTGGTGAAAACTGTCACCGGAATTGATAGACCGCATTAAAATTTAAGTGTACAACCTGTTTGTCAACGGAGTTGTATTGAGAAAGATTTCTATATAAAATTCGGACTCGTTATTTCTTTTTTTAAGTGTAGCTTTACAATTTTAAGAACGGTAAAGTGGTGTATTTCCGTCGAAAAAAATGTAAGATGTAGATTATATCATTCATCGTAATACCGCCGTGGGATCTGATCAACGGGTCACTCGAGGTTTGTCGAATGTACAGCTCTTGAAACTACATACATGTAAAACGATTCGTTCCGAAAACGGACGAAGAGTTTACCCCAATCTAAGTTGTTCAAGTTCAATCACGCAACGCTATGCTATCTAGGGATTGCAAAATAGAGTGGTGCAAAGGATAGTGCCAGTTTACGGATAATTGTTACAGAAAATGATTTACTATATTGTTTGTTGTTTAGACTTATATTATTTATAATGAACCAGAGAAAATTTCTATATCAGTATACAAACTATTGGTCTGTTTCAAATGGTTTACACTGTGTCAGTGTACTTTAACGGCGGTAGTGCGTCACCATGCAAAGGTCGAACTATTCGGACTTTAGATAAAGCTTGTATGAAACGACGATTCGATTGATATCCTGAACGATGTTATACATACCAAAATCTTTATATACAAATGAGCCATGCTCTGTGGAAAACGGGGTTTAGTGCATCTCCAAAAAGTATCGACCTATATCAGCCTGCGTAGATTGCGCTTTTGCTGTTTGTAAATTTTCAGTTGGCTGTGAGACAAAATTGATTTATGGTTCCACAATTATATGATGACTTGTTGGAATATACCTGGAATAATGAATCGCGGAGATGAATTAGACCCCCTTTTGCCAGAGCACGGCTCAAATACTCCGAATTATATAACACCCTTTTGTGTGTATTGGACTTTTTTTACATACGAGGGAGACAGTGTCCGCGTTCATTCGGTAAATCTTGGATGATCCGTTAACCCTTTCCCAAACGACAAATTTTGGACTGGTCCAAATTGAAAGAGTTTGCAGACGACAATTTTAAATTTGATGAAAATGGCAGAAAGTTATCAAAAAGGGTAGAAAACACTGTGGGAAAAGGAGAAATTGCTCGTTATGAGCAATTTCTCCTTTTCCCACAGTGTTTTCAAAAGACTTGTACTGCAGACACGTGAAAACCAGGGCTTGTTTGGGAAAGGGTTAATCAAGTTCGTCGGCAGTATCACATAGCTTGAAATGTACATGCACAGAACATTTCTTCGCCAGAAATACACCGCTTATCGCTGTTGAAATTGTAAGGCTCCTCTTAAACCAGACTAGCGAATTTGATAGATTGATTGTTTGTATGGTGTTTAACCCTGTTTTCAACATTATTTCAGTTATGTAGCAGTGGACAGTGCACATATCCATGCTTTCCTGGAGTTTCTATAACCATTACTCCGCACAATATCCTTTCCAAGCCACTGGCTGCTTTCCCATATTTGTATTAGAACCATCCTGTCACAATGACTATCATCAATTTGCCGAGTCGGGGATCGAACCAGCCACCCCTTTGTTCGAAAGTCCTGTACACTACCAACTGAGCTGCTGGGGCTATGCGTGCTATTGGTTAACTGTAATCCAGTTTAAGTTTAACCCTTAACCTGTTAAAAATGTTAAACGAAACTTTCAAGCCGATGGTAAACACCTGAATATTGCTATTTCAAAGTTACATTTTGGAGAAAATAATATATCCTTTTATCGGACAGTGTAGATCCAAGATCAGACTGCATGCTCTGCGCAGTCTGGTCTTAATCCACACTGTCCGCAAAACGTCATTGAGTCGCGGTAGTGCTAGTAAAAGAAACTCCAGGAAAGCATGGATAGGTGCTCTGGCCGCCGCATTATCACTGAAATAATGTTGAAAACGGCGTTAAACACCATGCAGTCAATTAGTTAATATCCAATAGCAAAAGATGTAGTTAACTATTTAACTCTCTTTACTAAACAAAAAATTTTAGGCCAGTTTAAATTCAAAGCTGTTGCAGACTATAAATTAAAAGTTGTTGAACTGATGAAACCCGATTCCAAAAGGGTAGAAAACAATATGGGAAAAGGAGAAAATGCTGGTTACCAGCATTTTCTCCTTTTCCCGCAATGTTTTCAAAGGGATTTTTCTCCAGTATCGTTAAAACTTGGCATTGTTTGGTAAAGGGTTAATATTCAAGACTAGAATATCAGTTTAACATAACAGTTTAACTGTACACAATGATCTAAATAATGAATGACTGAAGGAATGACATGGGTTCCCTGTCCAGTGAGGGTTAATGTAACTGGGATTTGCTACAAGTTACCTAGGTGTATCTATTAATAGATTCATTCACAATGTTACAGTGGTGTAGGAAAAAGTGATTCTCTGTCTTGCATAGGTCACTTAATTAACATATAAGCAAAGATCTGGTACCTTCTAAATGACATCTTGTTCAGTTTATTACTTTGTAAGACGACATACTCAAACTGGAGTGGTAGAGATTTAGTGGTTTTTGTCAAAATTTTCATATATTACAGAATTAAGATTTATAACAGAAAGAAATATTTTTCTGTGAGGCAGTATTTGGCAACTGTGGGGTTTTTTTGTTTACTTTGACTCTAGGTCAGTCTTGATGCCTATAGACTAGCTTCGCTAGTCTAAAAAGCAAACACGAGTCACAATTTTCTTTCTAAATACATTTTCTTTGACAAACACTTTGTACGTTAAATTTTAACCGTGGTTAATCAATTCTGTTGGAAGTTTTCGCCAAAAGATTGATATATGTGAATAACTTCAGCGTGGTTGTTTATTTCGTTTCTAATCGATTTTCACGGGCGCCGCCATGTTTCAGATCATGTGATTGCCAATTCAAAATAGAACGTTGTCTGCGCATGTCATATTCTTCAAAGATTGACCTGTCTGCTATGACGCATCACTTGATAAAAAATGGACATATATCAATAGGCGGTGCGTAAACTGCTGCTTACAAAGTGCAGGCGAAATGGCAATAAATAATACGTCTGTGGAACAATCAAGCCAGTTTTTCGCTACAAATTTCTTAGAAGACGAAATAATTTCAAACGGGGAAAATATATTTTTTTTAGAATACCAACTGTCTACTGCAAATCTCTGTCAACAGTTTCTAAATATAGACATGGGGAAAACCGTGATTTGTGCAACAGACTGACAACAGAAATAACGTCCCCACCTTACTGGGTTTATACCAGGGCTTTTTCCAAAGCTTACAGGGGCTATATTTATAAATGGCTGGTGCATAGGTTATATACTAGCTAACCATGACTGGATGAATCGTACAAGGTAGGTTTTAGAGAGTAAACGGGTATTTTATTTTTAAATTCGTTGCATTGATTCTCGCCTTGAAAAATAGTCCGGTTCCGTGCTCAGAATGCTCATATCAGATTGGTTATGTATTTGAAAAATGCCACCAGCGGAAGATAATGCAAAATAGAAGCCTCCTTAATACGGAGGAAATTAGATGTAGTAACGGAAATCGTCGAGTTGTGACGAGTGTGTCCTCGTTAATGTATAAAACTTTGAGACATTTCCATATCTACCCTTAACCATGCCAACTGCCACATAGCTCAGTTTTTCTTCATATTAATTGAAAAGCTTTTTTTTTTTGCCAACCTTTACCAAGAGTAAGGTCACCAATGAAGTATTTTTCAAGTCTGTATACTTTTCGATGGTAAACCACATATAAACAGAGAAATAAATGAACGTCTGTGTCTTCTGGAAACGGAAAACAAATAGATATGCCATCCACGTCTCAAATTATGATTTGACCGAATGTGGGTGGTGAGAGAGAGAGAGAGAGCAAGTCTTCAATATCAGTACATGTAAAGCATTTAAATGAACATTTTAGTGAGACCGAGCCTGCTAAATAAATGAACATTTGCAGCCAATAGTTACAACCCAAATTACTGCAATTCTAATTTTCTTCGCAACGAAAACAGAATGCACACTCTGTGCAGTCTGATCTTCATCTAAACTGTCCAAATGCGTATTGACTCGCGCTTAGAAGCCCAAAGTTATTAAGGATATCTTTCAGCTGCGAACACCGACACATATATAATCTATCTCTATGGTTTTAGATTCAGCATCATTGATCGATGAAACAATTTGCATAACTATTCGGCGATTCTTTAGACAGTCCCTCTGTCTCGTATGTATCGATCGCTCAGTTTTCCCCCAGACTACAGAAAGGAAGCACAAACAAAGATATATCTACAATTTACAGTGTGTGTTTAGATCAAGGAGAAGGAAACTAGGTTAAGTAGACAGGACATCTAACTCCGCCGAAATAACCAGTAATCTATTGTATGTACGTATGTCGGCGTTTTCTCATCAAAACGTCTCGTTTTTCATCAAAAGTCCTGCGCTACTCCGATCTCCATGTCGGAAAGATAATGACACAGCACGGCTCTATACAGTCTGATCTTGATCTAAACCGTCAACAAGAGCTACTTGTGTCGCAATTGTCTATAAGGGAGTTAAGCAATTGCCGTATAAGCAAAAGTACCAGTACACGACTTTGGTTTTTTTTTTTCCCAAGTTTTGTTTTGCTTCGTTTTGCTATAAATCCTGGAATTTATAGCTCTGAAAAACGTTGTTGAAAAAGAAGCACTTGTTTGTAGCAAGCAATTGTTCCTTTTCCCCATAGTGTTTTTATGCCATTATTTATTTTCCTTACCTTCAAATGCCTCTCCTTTGACAGTGTCAATGAGAAAACGAAAACAGTACATATAGAAGCCTGTTTTGATGAACTAACGTAAATCATAATATACCAACTCTCCTGGTGCATGTGACATGCCATTACTCCTTTTCCAACAATATTTTACATGTTATTTACTATTTTTTCCTTTCTTTCAAGTTCCTCTCCTTTAACACTTTACCAAACGACGAAATCTTAACTGGAGGAAATTGAAAGAACTTTGCAGACGACAAATTAAATGTTGCCAAACTGATGATATGAATCCCTGATAGAATAGAAAACATTGTGGGAAAAGGAGAAAATGCTGGTTACCAGCATTTTCTCCTTTTCCCACAATGTTTTAAAAGCCTTTCCTTTCAGGAGCGTCGAAATCAGGATTATGTGGTAAAAGGTTATTGGATTAACATTGATACTTATGTAAATTATATTAAAAATGTAGAAAGAGGCATGTTCAGATGAAAGCATATTCCAATTCTTGTCACTCACCTGGAAGTTTTGAATTGATTCCAGAAATAGCGAGATAATTGGGTCTCTTGGGCATAACTAGTAGGTTGTCGCAGATCATACTCAGGCCGTTATAAATAGAACATTCATTTTTTATTAAAGATAAAATCTTTTCAAGCCAAGGCAAAGTGTAGTATGTTGCTGCGTAATTCACTTCCACTAAACACTAAATCATATTTTTTTTCCAAGTTCTTTTCAAGAAAGCTAGATTAAAGAACGAGATTCCTAATTCACTAGCATTAAACATTATTTTCAAATATTTTGTATTAGATCTACGTATCAACGTTATCATTTTTTGTATAAAAATTTCTTTTCATATTGTATATCATATCTTATCGTCAGTTCAACTCTTTTATCGAACGACAGAATTTTCGACCTTTCTATATTAAAGCATTTGCAGCCGACAGATTAAATGTTGCTGAATTGATGAAATTTATATGTGAAAGGATAGAAAACACTGTGGAAAACGACAAAACACTGGTTACCAGCATTTTCTCCTTTTTCCATGTTTTCAAAAGCCTTCTTTCTCCGGTTCGCTAAAACTCGGGTTGGCTTGGTAAAAGGTTGAGCCCCCTCCAAATAGTAATAATAATAATAATAATAATACTTTTCCAAGCCGAACTAAATTACAGTTTGAGCTTTGCAATTCCTTTTCACTAAACACTATATCATTATCATTAAAGAAAATAATGAAACAAACAAACAAGAAAAAAACACAGTACAAACAATCAGCCCACAATCACTTCAAAAACCAAGTCCATCCAACAACTTTATTACAGTCTTGAGCAGAATTCAAAAGATTCATGTCATAAAAATCGGTGCAGATATTTCACAGCAAGGCGACTCGGTGAATATGCACTTCGTCTTAATCTCTTTTTAAAATCTGACCCCATAAAATCATAGTGGAATACGGATTTTAATCTACAGCACATTCGTGAACTGACTGCATATAGAGTTTACAATTATGTACTGATGTTATCACAGTTAAAAGGAATTTCTTTTTTTTTTGCGGGGGGGGGGGGGGCGGGTTACATCTATTGCAACAACATCTTCACCAAAGAAACCCCGCATTTTTGAGATCCTGAAGGAGAATATTTCGGAAAATGTTGTGGGAAAAAGGAGAAATGTTAGCTACCTTTTCAAAGACAAAACTAATCATTTAGGCCATATTTAATTTGACGTGTTAATGTTTTGAATATGTACGAGTCTAAAATTTTGTGGTCTGATAAAAAAGTAAAACCCTTGTAGAAGATTCGACTCATGAATGTGCAGCCTAGTCAGCCTGTCTACACGACCCTACAATACAGTCCCAGCTGTCTTGTACAACCTCTTCGAGGACTTTTAACAAGTGCTTGTTTAGTGAGGTATATTTCAATACATTTGCCTTCCTTTGAAACTCAATGAGTCACGCTCTGTGAAAAGGGGGCTTAATGCATCTTCAAAAAAAGGTTTCGGCCCAGGTCAGCCTGCGCAGTCCGCGCAGGCTGACCTGGACCGAAACTTTTTTCTGTTGTTCAGTTTTCTGCATATCCAAAGATCATTCTATCTCATGATTCAGTCAGTTGTTTTACTAACATGGATTTTATGGATTCACGATCAGGTGATGGTTTGCTTGGTATTATGCGTTAAGGAATTGCACTAAGCCCCCTTTAGCCAGAGCATGGCTCATATATTCTTGCTGAATAAGAGTTCCTTGCTAAAGATAGGTGGTCACTAAAACACGTTTTACTGTACATCAATGACCGTGTATAGCAAGATTGCCAGTTAGCCATAATTTCTCTCGAAAAACGAGCAAGTCTTATTTTAAAGTCGGCTTGTCTTCGTTGATACCTTTATCCGCTGTTTATTGTGATTCGCATCATTAAAAAAAAATCAGTCACATCATGGCGGCTATTACACCTACTTTCCGTTTCAGGAGTGTCTTCAACGTAACACCTTTCAAAGCCGTTGGCTGCTTTCCCCTACAAACCGTGAAAATGAAAACTATGTTCAACACCGATATTTTTTTGGGTAACATACTGAACAGTAATTTTCATTTTCACTACACTAACTCCCCAATAAACGGAAACCCCCGAACAATCCCGAGTTTTAACGACAATGAGGAGAAGGGCTTGATTTATGCCCTCCGCAAAAGGCCCCTCTTTCGGCGCTGAAGTATTCGCGTTTTTCACCAGGTCTGTGTTAGTCTAAAATCAGTTTGTACAGTCAAAGATCGTTTTAATATAGTTTTTCGCGTTTTTCACCAGGTCTGTGTTGGTCTAAAATCAGGGTCCGTATTCACCAACCATTCTTAAAAACATTCTGGGTCTCCTAAATTTTCCAAATCTGAAAGTAACACACCTTCTGATTGGCTAAACCAAACTTGGATGTCTTGATGGATAAGTCTAAGAACGTTTTTAAGAATGTTTGGTGAATACAGACCCTCACAGTCTGTACAGTCAAAGATCGTCTTAATATATATATATTTTTTATTATTTTATTTTTATTCCACTTGTTGGTAACTAAAATTTTGAAATGCCATTGTTAAAAAAAAAAAAAAAAATAGTAATAAATAATAATAATAATAATCCATCATGTATCCCTTACAATCCAAATGTTCACCACATTATCTATAAAATCAGAGACACTACTGTGACATATTCCCCCCAAAATTATGAAAAAATGACACCGCTTTCTCCCAAAGGCCTAACCAGAGCAATATTGTCTCCGAAATTCCTCTAGATGCCGAACTAGAGTTACGATGTCTTTGAATTATAATTGTATACTGCGTTAATGAAGCTAGAAATCATGACGAGAATTCTCCCAAAGGCCAGACATTGTCTAAACAAAAAGTTCTCATTTCGCTTCTGGTGTCTTCGTGTAATTATGCGAAATATGGCGGTCATTAGGGAGCCCAACACAGTGGCGGCAGTAGTTACACATTATACTTTCTGCAGACTATCTTTTTCCCATCTTGAAGCAAGACCACTGTTGAAAACATAGTTGCATACGAGAAACTGCTCTCACTAAACATTTTCTCCATTTTCTAACAATGTTTTGATGACATGATTCATTCCTCTAATCGCTGAACATGGATTCCATGGTATTTATGCAAGAAGGGTGCAGACCATTGGTGATATAAAATATTGAAGCAGCACTGGTCACTGTAACATTACTGAAATAATCTTCAGAACGGCAAAAGGCACCGTTAAGTATACCCAAATTACCCATGCATGCCATATTTGAGTCTAACGACAGCATCACTCACATGATGCGCCCCTTTTTCCCAATCACCGTTTCCGGTAAACTGGCATCCTGTTGTCGATCTATCGGATGGTTACGGGAGTTACAAAGGGTACTAATTTACGTTTCCTGAAACATGCTATTACCTGGGATACTCTGTAATTGCGCGCCAACTGTTAGTATTTTGCCGTAACACTGAAGAGAATGTTGACTTTAATTGCGAATTAGATCACACCACGTGATTACTCATGCGCTTGAAAAAATGGCAAGAATCAACGTAAAAAACCCCGAATCTAATAAAGCGGTTTCGGATACAATACAGTATTGCTACAGCTATCCTACGTGGAGAATCGCTATGCCGAAGACGCTAAACATCCATGCATGAGTAAATGATGCACATAGTTTTTGAAATACATGTATAAATATCACCCTGGGTCGAAACCTTTTACTATTGGTCACTTTTCTGCTTGAGTCTACCTATTGATTTAGTCGGTTGTTACACAAAATGGGTTTTATGGATGACTTGATTGGTATGACGAAAAATGGAGATGCATTAAACCCCTTTTTGCCAGAGCGCTGCCCATTTACTCTAATTTTGACGTCAACTTTATGTCACTGGGTTGGCCAAAAAAAAGTTTTCGGCGAACCTGAATGCGCTGCTTTTTGACTTAGTTCTTGGTACTGATAAAGAATGAATAGATGGTAATTTTCGATTGGCAAAAGATGTGCACATGTTTATGCAGAGGGCATATTTCAAGGGTGACAACCTACGTCATAGCAGACGTGTCGGAAACATTTTGAATAGCCGCCATGTTGTGCGCAAAGTGCAGATTAATTACTTTAAAAAGATATATGTATCTAAAATTTACTTAGAATACCTACTTCATCTGGTGATGGTAAATATATTTGTCCTATTCGTGAAATCAAAATGCCATGAAAAGATGTTGTAGCTCTAAACACTTCAACACAATTGAAGTGCATACGACATCTATTGTTAAATCGCACATGTGTCACCGGCTTCGAAAATTGTGCGGAGGTAATTGCAAAATCAACGAAACTAATGAATAAAATATTAATGTATACTAACAAAGAAAGTTGTCAGGTACCATATGCACTGCTTTGTTTGGACAGATTTTCAATAACAATAATGTACAAGCTGAAAAACTTACCTTTTAAAACGAAAATGGCGGATTTAAAATGTCTCCAATGACGTATGCTATGACGTAGGTTGTTACCCCTGTATTTGCTCACACATTTATGAAACCACTATTAAAAGCGTTGATAATGTTGATATTTGTCATCCACTTGCTTTTTTTTTTTCAAACATTGTTTTTATGCAGAACTTGATTTTGTCCGATATCAATGCCCATTACATAAACATGTTTTGTTTCGGAAGGGTATTTCCAAATGCTACTGTACAGTACACTCGTGAACTTCATCATCGCGATTAATAATCACAAGCTTGACTCATCTCCAACATTAAAACGAAAAAAAAAAAAATACTGTTCTTGACAGTGACAGTGAATAACAACCACAGACCTTCTTTTCAGTGTTTAAGAGATAGTTTCTCTCGGGGACAGCAACCCGCCAGTTTTAATGCATACTGATCTATGCAGACTTATTGTTATCTATGTATATTCATCCACCACTCATAAATATTGTCCATATGTACAATAAAATGTAGTTCTCTGATGTTTTGGCTATTCCTGTTGATTTTGTGATGTTTCTTTAGAGTTATAGTGGTGAGGTATATAATAAAAGGAATATTACAACAGCCTGTTTTTTTCTGCGTTGTCGGATAATATCTCGTTGCGTGTGGAAAGAGGTGCGCATCGGGTTCGACCTTCGGTCTCATCCGACACGCATCTCTTTACACACGCAACTCGACATGATTCGACCACGCAGAAATGCAGACTGTTGTAATATTTCATATTAATTAGGTTTGTCATTCGTGATGGTGATTTTGTCATTTCATTGGACAGCTATTTTTACGCAACATTAAAAATATCGTATTATGACTTTAGCCTCTAAAAATATCTGTCCTCCGTCGATTTAAGAGGAAGTAGCAATAGAAATACGCTACATATATGAGACTTTTCTAACTATGTTATTCCGACGGAAAGTCAACAGGGTACTTTATTGTTAAGAACATTATTCCAATAAAATTTATTTTATGAATTTTCAACCCTGAATTTAGCTATATAAGTCTGAAGTAATTGAGGTTAGATTCCGACTTTTCTAGGTAACCAGCCGAAAAGTAAAAGTTTTGGACTTGACAGAAAGTTTTACTTTCGAACGTAGTGGGTGCATGGAACCCGTTTGCACGTTACGTGCAAAAGAAAGATTAAATTGCAATGACAGATGATTTTAAAATCAGGTAAAAAGTAAACAAAAGATTGAGCGACTAGGCAACTTTTGACCTAAGTTTAAAATTTATTTTTCTTCCAGCGACTAACACTTGGGTCGACCCTACAATAAGAGAATGTCATCTTCATAATAATTTCCGAACTGTAAAATGATATGATTTAAATTAAAATGCATTTGTTGTCTGCGCAATTCACCTTCTTCTGTCTGCTATGACGCATCACTATCCTGTAGAGGATAAATACTAATACGCTGTGCGTAAATTGCCGCTAAAAACAGCAAGCGAAAAATGGCTATAAATAATACGCCTGTGGAAAAATCAAGCCAGTTTTTCGCTACAAATTTCTTGAAATTATAATTATTTCAAAGGGGAAAAATCCTTTTATACAACACTATTGTTTACTGTAAATCTCAGTAAACGGATTCTAAATATAGACATGGGGAGAACCAACATTTGTTCAACAAACTGACAATAAAAATAACGCCCGCACCACCCTGGGCTTATACCGGGGCTATTTTCCACGCTTATAGGGGCCGATTTTATAAATGACTGATGCATACATGTAGGTTATATGCTTCTAACCATGGCTGGATGCATCATACCAGGTGACGTTTTAGTGAGTAAACATGTATTTTATTTCGAATTTCGCTTCAACGATTGAAAAGTAGCCCGGTTCTGTACTCAGAATGCCCAAATCAGAAAGGTGTGTATTTGAAAAATGCCTCATCGTAGACGATAATGAATGCATTTTAACACCCGGATTTTTCACTTTTGGCCGCTACTGGGCCTTTAAGGCAATTCGTAGGGTTTTAATATTTCTCGAAAAAAGAATCGAAAATGACCCTTGAAAACACTGTGGGGAAATGAGAAAATGCAGGTAACCAGCATTGTCCCCTTTCACGTTAATATTTTTTAGCCTGTTATAGACAAATCCCATCATTCGATATTTAATTTGTCGTCTGCAAATGCTATCAATGCTGGACAAGTTTAAAATGTTGACGTCTGATATTTGATAAAGTTTTAATGTTTTAATTCATAGAACTGTCGACAAATATAGACTCAATCATTGACCATCCCATGGAATTAAAAAAAAAAAGAGAGCAAAAAGATTTATCGCCCGAGTCTATTGATCGAATTTGCTTGTTATTTTTACTTTTTATATCCCCGCTCGCGTGATTCAGAGAAAATGGCGAGAAACAATTAATAAACGGTAATTATCTTATACAACCGTTGGAATGTATTGTATACCAGCATCCCTAGCTTTTATCTCGATATTGATTCGCTTTTATCTGTAAAACAAACACAACTATAATGGGGGTCGAAATGATCCTGTTTTCCGTTCCAACCTCTAACATTAAACCGTTATCCCCTGTAGACGAATCTTTTTATTTTGTATTAGATTTAGTTTTTGTTTTAGAAAAATATTTAGCAAAAGGAGAAACAAGCAATATTTTCTTCTGTCACTATGTTTTAACCCTTAGGCTGCTAAGCGCGACTCACTGACCTTTTGCGTTCAGTGTAGATCAAGATCACACTGTACAGAAGGTGCAGTCTGATCTTGGATCTACACTTTCCGATTAGGAAATATTCTTCTCCTAAAAAATAGTTTGAAATATATTATTCGGGGTTTTACTGTCGGCATGAAAATTTTATTTCAGTTATTTAGCAGGATAAGGGTTAACATTGTTTAAAGCGATGCTTTCAAGCAAATCCCGTCATCTGAGCCTCACTTGATCTGACAGCTGCAAATACTTTCAATCTTAACGAGTTAAAAGTTTTAGAGTGGCATAATACAAAATTTTGCATCTTCATTTCCTGACTTGACTAATGCAAGAGATAATGGGTAAACGAATGTTAGAAGGACAAGAAAGTGTCTTTTTTTCAGTTACATGTAAAACATTGGGGGAAAAGGACACGTGCGTGTTAGAATCTCTTTTTCCCTTTCACGTACATGTTTGAAACAGTTGTCAACCACAAAGACGGGGTTAGAGTAGGGGAAAGGTTACTGTGGAAAAAAAAAATGAGCCATGCCCTGTCAAAAGGGGACTTCGAACCATGTCAGCCTGCGCACACCGCTCAGACGGACATGGGCCAACATTTTTGCTGTCTATAAATTTTCTGCATGTCAAAGGACCAGTCTACGTCATGTTTCAGTTGGTTGTTAAATAAAATGTGATGTCTTGCTTGGTGTAATGTATTACGGAGATGCATTAAACCCCCTTTTGCCAAAGCATGGCTCAAGTATAATTTGAATGGTGATTGATTAGCCAGTATAAATGAATTAATCTTCACTTACCAGTCTCATTCAAACGGTTTTTGTCGGCCTCACGTGTTTCCGTCAGTGACGTATCTCCGTCCGTCTGACATACTAACGTATATTCACCGTCACTAGACGGGTAAAAATTGTTTAGGGAGACGTCGTCCTCGTCGTCATCATCGGACATGCACGAATCTGCCACCATGCTAACCGAGCGATACTGCTTGATTTTAGCGTCACCTCGCCAGAAGGCTTGCATGAGGGACTGCCAAATCATGAGAGGCTCGAACCACGAACCTCTGGTGTGTTTAGTCGCACTCTGCGGTTACATGTATACTCGAAACCACGAAGCTCTAACGTTTTGGTCACAGCAAGTTATATATGCACACCTAAACAATGAATCTATATTGTATTGATCACAGCAAGTTAATGTCAACTCGAACCACGAACCTCTAGTGTTTTTGAACCAGAGCGCTTTTGTTTACTCGAACCACTTAGCTTGGGCGTTCCGCTTACAGCAAGTCACATGCACACTTAAACCAAGAACACCTATCGTGTTGGTCACAGTGAGTTACATATGCAATCGAGGTAGAAACCTATTTTTTTTTTTTAGTAACATCGACACTCGGGCCAGGATTGTCCGGTGTTTCAGACACGAAAAATAATGAGCACCGGCCTGATAATTTCGTATTCACAAGTCGACGTAAAAGTGCTCTTTCAATCTTTCTATGAAAAACAGTCTCTCTAGAATCAATCACTTACTTGTAAAAAAAACCCGCACTTTCTGTTCTGTCAAGATCACAAGTTATTTGTGAATCTAAATAAATTAAGAATTTGATTTGCTTAAAACCATACATTGATATCGATTTTTAAACATGCCGATGGGATTTTAAGATTTTCTGCGAGTTAAAAATTTAGCTGACGTTTTATTACCTCTGTGACTCTAAAAAGGCTCGGCTGATATTAAATTTAACCCTGTACAAAATTGTCCCGAGCAAGAATGGCTTTTGGAAATATTGAGGGGAAAATGGAGAAAATGTAGGTAGCCAGCATTTTCTTCTTTACCCGCAATACTTTCTACCTACCATTTCAAAGACAAGGCACATCATTTGGGCCTGGTTTAATCTGTAGTCTACAAATACTTTCAGTGCGGGCGAGTCTAATTTTTTTATTTCTGATAAAGAGTTGATACCAACCGACTTAGTGTATTGTATAAGGTCCCACTTAATTATAACTTTAAGGATTGGAAATTTGTTGACAAGTTACCTCCTACAAAAGGTTTTTAGGTGCCTTGCACTTGACTACCTCTGAAAACAACGTGTCACAAGTAGAAATCCCAACTTATACATTTTGGTACAATGCTCTCTTCTTTTTTTATTTTGGTCATGTGTTGAAACTTAATTCATGACGATATTTTATGATTTACAGGGAGGTACAAATCCATTTGCTGCAATTGTGTTTCAGAAGGAATGTGTTTATTCACGTTCACATCATTTTAGGCTGGTCCCATTTATATCTTAAGGAAATTACTACACTGATTTTTCCATAAAGAGTCAGTGATTAAACGTTATCTTTCCAAATGTTTGATTTCTGATTTTTCCCTGTGATGCTCCGGACGAAATTTCGGTTATATCACGGCATCAGCTCACTCCTTTATGTGTTTCATGTATTTTCACCATTGCGGTCTTTCGGCGCCTTCAGTGCTTTGATCATGGAAAAACCTATACATATTCGACAAGTGAGCTCGACAGAGTTCGATCAAGAGTATGTGAATCAGATATCGAAAGCAATAACTAACTTAGCAAATTAGAAACCCCTGTAAACACTTGGGTCTGTATTCACAAACCATTCTTAAGAACGTTCTCAGTCTTACTCTCCAGAATTTTCTAAGTTTGAAAGTAACACAACTTCTGATTGGCTAAAATATTTAGTTTAGCTAATCAGAACTTGTATCACATTCAAAATTAGAAAATCCTGGAGAATTAGACAAATAAAATTCTTAAGAATGGTTGGTGAATACGGACCCCGATTTCATCAAGGCCTTTGTTAGTTTATGTCATGCTGTAATAAAATAATCCAGGAAAACCACTATCCTTTAACTCTGACTTAAAGATATTAATACTATACCGAAAATGTCAAGTTTGAACGACCCTGAAAAAAAGTTGTTTTAAAACATTTTCGGAATTTTCCCCATTTTTTTTTTTTAAAACGAGTCTTCTAAAAATATCACGAAGCGAGCCTTTGGCGGGGCATGTACATATGTATTGAGATTTACATGAAGCCTAATCGCTTGTTTACAAAGTAGGCCTACATTAGCCTGCTGAGCGGACGAAAAATAATTCCAAAGGAACTTGCATGTAATTACTTTGTGTTTTGTTGTTGTTGTTGTTTTGTTTGAATCTAAAGATGATAAAATATGCAGCTTTATCACGATCGCTGTTTTTGACGGGCATTTTTTTTTCCCTAAGAAATCCGGGTCAGCTATGTTTTAGAAATGAAGCGTATTACTACAGCGCCTACCAAGTATGGCACTATTTGCTTGTCTCAAACAAGTGTTAAAGAAAGTGTAAGAAAGTTCGTAATGGCTGTATGTATTTACACCGAATATAAGTATAGTTATGAGATGAAAATCTCATTACTTGAGCCACAATTAGTATGTCGTCTGCAAATGCTTTCGATAGTTTTTTTTTTACGTTTGGTAGAAGAGCAGTCAAATCTTATTCTACACTGCTTGCAATGGACACCAGTGGTCGCATCGTAGGAAACAGGTTAGACCAAAATAGCAACATCTGAAAAACGTATCACTGTAATTGACCTAGAAACCTTATAAGTCAAAAACTGTTCGATCAATCTTTGGCCGTTAAATAGATTGGCCCCTAACCACACAATACCGAGTTATAACGACCCTACCAGATAAGTCTTGAAAATATTTTGTGGGGAAAAGGAGAAAATGCTGGTTACCAGCACTTTCTCTTTTTCCAGCGATGTTTTCTATATCTCAGTCACAGAAATCATCATCTTGAGCTACATTTAATTGCTGTACAATGTTGTCAAACGGTGTAATGATTGCAACATTTGAGACTTTTTATTTTACTTTTCCAACTGTAAATATCCATTTTATTATTTAGCAATTCAAATGTATCCAAAAAAGAACTGTGCCTATCCATAGACACCCTGGTTTGTATTTACCACTTATTCTAAATTTCACTCTAGCTCCAAATAAAGAAACTAAACTAATTTCTTGAGCCATTCGGTTCAGGCAATTAGAAATTACTTTCCCTTAAATTCAGTAAACTTCTTGTGGATTACAATTAGGAGACAAATTAGAATGGTTGGTGTATACGGCCTCCAGTGTTAACCCTGTGACTACTAAACGCGACTCAAGAAGCTTTTGTGGACACTGTAGATCAAGATCAGACTGGACAGAACGTGCAATCTGATCTTTGATCTACACTATCCAATAAGGAGATACCCCCCCCCCCCGCCCAAATAATAATAACTTTGAAATAGCAATATTTGGGTTTATACTATTGGCTAGGAGGTCTTGTTTAACATTTTTAGAGGGTCAAGGCTTGATAAACAACTGTTTTTAAATTAGAAACACTAACGACGCATTCTATGAGTATTTCAGGCAAAAACCCCAAGAAGGCACGTCCGATATATCCTTGTCAATTGTACACACGACTACCACCTCAATTCTTATGTCTTCCAGCGCAAAGTACATAATTCAGCCATGCTCCGGCAAAAGAAGGCATAATACATCTCCGTGATGCATCATACCAAGCAAGTCATCATATCATCACTGATACATAAAAATCCATTTTGTTAACAACCGACTGAATCACGGGGTAGTCTGGTCCTTTTACATGCAGAAAATTGACCTATAGCGAAAAGGTTTGACCCAGGTCAGAAGTTGTGTTACATTCAAATTTAGAAAATCTTAGAGAATTAGAATTATATTTTTAAGAATGCTTGGTGAATACGGACCACGATTACATCGAGGTCTGTGGCTGACCTGAGTCGATACTTTTTGCAGATGTATTAAGCCCGCACTTCACACAGCATGGCTCAGTTATCATAAACTCGACCTCTCCAAAAGGCTGAAGATTCAACCCAGTGACCCTCTAAAAGAATTTCATCGTACACGTTTGTCTAAACAATGTGACGGTATAAATTTCAGTCCAGGTTCCGTATTCCCCAACCATTTCTAAGAATATTCTTAGTCTTATTCTCAAGAATTTTCTAAATTTGAAAGTACACAACTTCTGACTGGCTAAACCGATCGATCAGAAGTTGTGTTACTTTCTAAATCCTTAATTAGGTTGAAGAATGTTCCTAGGAATGGTTGGTGATACGGACCAAGACTGCGGGCTCCGTGCAGTCTGATCTTGATACATGCCGTCTGAAAAAAAAAAAAACTTCAAAAGCTTGTTTTCACCTATGGCGCTCAAACGGTTAAAAACTGCATACCATGCACTAAACATTTTATCCCTCCAAAATTCCAGCGAATGTATATCTCAAAATACTTATAGCCAATGACACTGATCAAGAAATCACGTGGGTTAACTAAGACGCGAGATCTGTTTCAATAGACCGTTTTCTACGAATGTCTGTGCAACAAAAATCAATGAAACCTTCCGCAACTATCTCCCAGCTGACCCGCAACTGTCTTTCTACGCCGATACCAAAAATGTTGTATTGAATTGACAATATCTCGTGCCAGCCAAAACTGGATGTTGTCTCTGTGTTGGTGAATATTGCACACTTCTCTATCGTCAGAGCAACAGAGTGAAAAATCGATATTAAACAAATACTCGGTTGTTCGGCAAAAACGATGGTTGTTATGACAAATTGTACATGATTATATGTTTAACTCTTTATCAGACGATAAAATTTTAGACTCGTCCGACCTCTAAGCTGTTAAATGTGACTTATTAGATGGATCTCAAAGGATGGGATGTTTTTGAAAGGGTAGAAAATATTGTGGGAAAAGAAGAAAATGCTGGTTACCAGCATTTTCTCCTGTTCCAAAATGTTTTCAAAAGGCTTTTTCTTCAGGGTCGTTAAGGGGTTGTCTGGTTAAAGGTTATATATACGTCTGTAAGAAAATCATGCACGCTCGACAGATTATCTCTCTCTCTATCTCAAACCAACCAGCACAGACACGACCAAGACAGGAGCTGCAATAAAATTCGTTAATGATCTGATTATTCGTATGACATTTGACAAAGTTTTTGGCTATTTAATCAAAAACAGCAATCAAGGCAGCGAATTTCAAAATAAAATATACTTTTATTCACTAAAACCTACCTTGTACGATTCATCCAGTCACGGTTAGCTAGCATATCCTATGCACCAGCCGTTTAAAACATAGCCCCTGTAAGCTTGAGAAAAGGCCAGCAAAGGTTGGAATGTTATCTTTGTTGTCAGTCTGTTGTACATATCCCGGTTTTCCTCATGTATCTACTTAGAAACTGTCTAAAGGTATTTGCAGTAAACAATGGTATTTCATAAAATTATTTTCCGCGTTTGAAATCATTATATTTTCAAAAAATTTGTATCGAAAAAAATGGCTCGATTTTTCCACAAACGTATTATTTATAGCCATCTTTCGCTTGCTATTTCGCGTATTTATATTTATCCTGTACAGGACTGTGATGCGTCATAGCAGACGGGTCAAATCTTCGAAGAATATTGACATGCGCAGAAAACGACGTCCCCACCTTGCTGGGCTTATAACGGGGCTTTTTCCCAAGCTTATACGGGCTATGTTTACAAATTGCTGGTGCATAGGGTGTCGCACCACTGCGAGATTGCTTCCGGGTCGTAGCATTCAAAAGTAGTCCGATGTGAATTTTGCAGTAGCACTTTTGTTGCACTGTTTCATGGAGCTGAGAGGGCTTGGTGGTATATAATTTAGATTTGCTTCAAATTTAGGTGGTGGGGGACCATTTAGATGTGATTTTATCATATATTGATTGGACTATTTTATGTCAGTGGAGGACCAAAAAATTGGGGTCATGGCCGTGAACAGGCATTTCTGAGAGGACAATTTCTAGGGTGCCTGTATTGATTGGGATTTAGCAAAAAACGCAATCGGTTGACATGTTTTTTTTTTTTTTTTTTTATGCATTTTTTGAAGGACTATGACTGTACTTTTGAGAGCAAGAGACGGTAAAGCCAAAGTTTTGCCATTAAGCGATTTGTGAAGCTTCAAAGATGGTCAATTTCACTCTATTTTCAATATGGCAAAAAAGCCAGTGGTGTGACACCATAGGTTATATGCTAGCTAACCATGGCTGGATGAATCGTACAAGGTAGGTTTTAGTGAGTAAACATATATCTGATTTCGAAATTTATTGCATTAATTGCCGCCTTGAAAAGTAGTCCGGTTGTGTTCAAAGAATGCCCATATCAGATAGGTTATGTATTTGAAAAATGCCACCTAGCGGAGGATTATTGTTTCAAAAGCACACAGTTTTCACAGGTACAGATTTTGCTACATGGAGTAAATACGAAGACACCCATGTAAGTAAAATTAAAGTCAGATTACGTTCACATGCTTATAAGTTTAACCTTGTAAGTATTTACAGTTGCTAAAATCCAGTCTTTCTTTTTGTGAACAGAATTATACAGAAGTATTCATCCCACAATGAAAGCAAACATAATAAATCTTTGTCAGTCCACGAAAATAGCAGACTTTTCGGCGTAGCAGAATGGGTTGGCTTTTGACATACTTTTTTGGTACTGGTAACAGAATTAATATAATGGTAGTTTGCGATTGATAATACACCCCTGCTGGTATACTTGCTCACACATTTGTAACACCAACATGCTACCGCTAATCGACACCCTGTGGCATTGATTCACACCATAGCAAATTAATGTGATAGAGGATGATCCTTTTCTTGTGCTTCTTGGAAATGTGATATCATTTTAAGCGTTACCCAATAACCCAACACTACTTTTCAACAAAATGAAAAACAATGAGGAAAAAGAGGCAGTTGCTGACGAGATTACTTTTCATTATTTCTCTTCATTTTGAGTCACAAAAGAGTTTCAGTATTCTTATTCCAGTGCTTCTAACGCCGTCTATATTTTTTGGCGTAGCCAAATGCGCTGGCTTTTGACATACTTCTTGGTAATGGTAAAGAATGAATAGATGGTAATTTGCGATTGGTAAAAAATGTGCATATGTTTATTCGGCGGGCCCCTGCTGGCATATTTGCCCTCACATTCATGAAAACGCTTTTAACTAGTATACCTACTTCTAATCTATACCCTGGGACCTTGATTCGTACCATAACAAAATAAGGTAGTGGAGAATGATTCTTTTCTTGTGCTATTTGGAAATTTAATTCTTTTATGAGCGTTACCCGATAACCCAATACTACTTTTCAACAAAATGAAAAACAGTGAGGAAAAAGAGGCAAACGCTCGTGAGGTTACTTTTCATTATTTTACCTCATATTGAGCCCCAAAAGAGTTTCAGTATTCATATTCCAGTGCCTCTTCCGCCGTCTGTCTTTTTTATTAACCCATAAGCTGCTAAGCGTGACTCACAGACCTTTTGCGGACAGTGTAGATCAAGATCAGACTACACAGAGCGTGCAGTCTGATCTTGGATCTACTCTGTCCGATTTGGAGATAATTCTCTACAAAAAATACGTTTGAAATAACATTATTCGGGTTTATACAATCAGCTGCAAGATTTCATGTAACTTTATTTAGCAGGATAATGGTTAGAGATATTTCTTGTTTAGGCTCCTAATCTGTGCTTACAGAGATTCAAAACATTTTCTTTGTAGTTAGTTTTCAGTACACAGTCGTTTGCAAATGACACGTAAGTTTGTCAGAATGATAGAATTTGTTAATTATACCATTGATAGCTTTTTTTTAAGCATCCAAGTGGGACGGAAACATCAATTCGCTTGCGTGTTAAAAGCTGGAGTCTGTTCACGTGACACACTTTGTTTATAAAGTAAAATTATATAAAAGTAAATGAGTCGCGCTTTCGGAAAAGGAGGTTCAAGGCATCTCCGTGATGCATTATATAAAGAAATTCATCACATAATTGTGGTCGCACAAAATCCATCTTTGTCTAACAAGCGATCTGGAGGTGAAACGGTCCTTGGACACGCAGAAAATTTACAAAATAGCAAAATGTTTCGACCCTTGTCAGCCTGCGCGAACTGTGGAGGCTGATAAGGGTCTATACCTTTTGCAGATACAGTAAATCCCATTTTCAAGACCGCACAACTCAAATATTCTATTACATGACACAGATGTGATGCAAATAAACTTTTACTATACCCAACTTACTCTAGGAGCAGTTATACTTGTGTAATGCGTTAGTAGTATAGGGAGCGAGCCTGGGTTGCTGCAACCCAGGCTCGCTACCCTGAGGGAGATTTTAACCCAGGGTCACTACCCTCGGGTAGTGACTCTGGGTTAATTTGGAAAATTTTGGGTCGAATCGAACCTATTTTCGCGTTTTTGCTTCCCCCCCTCCAACCCAGTCTAGCTACCCTGAGGGAGATTTTAACCTAGGGTCACTAGCCTCAGGGTAGGTAAACTAGGTTGCTTCCAATGGATCAGAAGTCATTGACAATTTGAAGAAAAAAGATAGATCTTTCATGGTAGATGGTTAGCCCTGAAAAGGGCTGTTTTGTTTGGAGATTGTGTTTTTTCTCTCTAGTGACAGCTTTTCTTCGTTTTTGGGGGGATTTTTGGGATTTTGAAGTCATCGTGATTATCAATGTTTTTCCCGTATTTACCCTGTCCTGTCAGTATCGGTGAAGCTCTCTTTTGGTCAACTTGCCGCTTGTGGAGATGGCTATCGTTTTCCTCTGATTTTCGTTTTGTTGTTCTTCTCGGTTGACTTTCTTTTGGTTGTTTTTCTTTCTTCACAACAGCTACGATAGAGTCCACTAGCTTGTGAAGATTTGTCTTATCGAAGTCAAACTCCACAGGAATCTTTACTGGAACTGCTGAAATGCTCTGACTTTGATAGCGTAGTGTCTCAATGTTTTTCCACAACCGTTCGGTGTTTGTGTTTAAAGTTTTAATCTCCTCCAAATGTTTGTTGAATGTTTCCAGTTCTTTTAAGATCCGAGACAGCATAGAATCTTGTTTCGAATTTAACTGTTTCACCTCTTCGTAAATGTTATCCAATACAGTCGTCGGATTGATGTTTGCTGAATTCATAGCTGATGAAAGAATGTCTCCATTGTTTTCCACTGGAAGGAAAGCATCTAAGTTGAAATCGTTTAAGTTGTATTCCATATTGATTTTTAACTTCCGAAATGTTCGAGAGCTATGAGTCAAAATGATGAATGTATGGGAAAATCGGTGTTTTTATAGCTTGACAGGAGGATTGACCTATTTTGACTTGGAATTAACGTTAACCAATCGTTAGTTTCGTTACATTTTTTTGGATTTGATACTCTTAGACGTTGTAGATAGATCATATAGTACGTTATGTTCTATCTACATGTTCTCGCCCACGTTCGCACTTTTAATAGGTCAATCCACCTGTCAAGCTATAAAAGAGACAGCGTTTTTTATTCTTTTATTAATTCATTTCACGATGAAGAATTTCTTCCGCAAGTTGATTTGTTGGAAAAAGATGAGAAGGGAAGAAGTGAAAAGACGAGAGGAGGAACAGCGGAGAAGAGAGGTAGAAGAAAGGTTAGAGGAGGAGCGAAAGATGAAGAAGTTTAGGGTGCTTTGCGAGTTCTTCGCCAGGAGAGGCCATGACTGGAGAACCCGCACTCCAATGATTCAGATGGGGAATATTTACCCTAGTCTGAAGGAGTTTGTGCCACCTACAAATAATTGTGCTTGGGTGGCAAAAATGAATAAGCTATATCCTTCACTGAAATGGTAAAGTGTATAACTTATTTAGCTAAAAACAGCCCTTTTCAGGGCTAACCATTTACCAAGAAAAGAACTTTCTTTTCAAATTGTCAAAAACAAAAAAAGTCAAGTCCTATATGTTTTTTATATCTTTTATTTTAGAACATTTTGTACAATATTCATTACAATGAAACTTTGAACTGTAAAAAATGAAAAAACTTTTTTTCTTCGGAATGTCATAGAACTTTGAACTGTAAAAAGACAAAATGAATGAAAAACTTTTTTTCACTTAGGCTGTTTTTCTTTTTTTCTTCGGAATGTCAGATTCACATTTACTCTTACGTTTTTTTCCCCTTTCATTGTTTTTTAATACCATATCTGGACACATTTCATTCCCGTGTTTTGTCGATTTGCAAAAGAAACAGTTGTTTTTGTTGTTTTGTCGTTTTTTCTTCTTTTCGTTATTTTGACGTTTTTCCTCTCGTCTTTTTTCTATCAACACTAAATCTTTTGGTTCTTCCTTCCCGTTCGAACAATCCGACTCTGCAGAAAATTCGTTTTTTGTGGAATCTATGAGATTTTGTTTGTCCAGATTTTTCCGTAAAGTCTCTAATTTATCTGCTATTTTACAGATCTCTGAATCCTTGATACCCGTGTTGTCAGTCTGCATGTCTACGGTCTGAGTTTCAATGGATGATGTACCCTGTGGTGAACTTTTTTTCCATGCATTTTCATTGCAGAATGATTTGCAGAATGAATTTACTGCCCCGACGTATTTCATATGTTGGAGTTTGACAGCTGTTGGTGAAATTTTGATGTCATGGCTGAGCGGGTCCACATAGACAAAAACATTTTCTCCTGTCTGCTTTTCTTTTTCTGGACATTGTCTGGCCCAATGCCCTGTTTTGTTGCACGTAAAACAAATATTTGTTCTCACGCCATCCACCCCATATCGTTTGTCGATCGTTGTTTGATCAAAAACTCTGTAGCTGGTCATGCGGTAAACATCTTTTTCTGCTAAATGTTGTTGGGATAAAAATGATCCCACGTAGACGCCGTTATGTTTAACTTGATACTTTGACGGAATATTGCTGATCTCATAATCGTGGGTGTATGGATTAACATACAATGCCATCCTCTTTCTAAGCGGTGATGTATTTTGCAGCTTGAACTCGCTCATTTTCTTTTATCAACTGTACTGTCTGAGATTGATCAGAGGAATAATGAGATTTTCACAGTCGATGTCTCTATTTATACACTACTTCAAGGAAAGAGTCAATAAATTGTTAGGTTTTTTCTCGCTTCCTTCATTTTGTCTTCTCAGCCAGAGCTGAAACGATGGTTAAAAGAAAAAGAATAGTAGATTATTCAGACAGTGAAAGTGATGATGAGTCATTTCCACCAAAAAAGAAAAAATCTTTACCGTTGAAAGAAGAAAGTGATAGTGATGACGAGTCATTTCCACTAGCAAAAAAGAAAAAAACTGTACCATTGAAAGAAGAAAGTGACAGTGAAGATGATATCTTTTCACCAAATATGTTCGTGGATAAAAAAGAAGAAAACTGCAGCTCTACTTTGGATATGAAAAATCTATATGACTTAATAGAAAGGGGAAAAAAGAAGTCAAGAAAATTTAGAACAGAATCACATGTATTGTCAGTGAGTTTTAAGAAATTTGAAGAATTATCACCCCAGAGGCTGCTTGGATTATTTGACGATGTTACCCATGAAATCATTCGAAAGTTAAATGCTAACCCGACAGATATGATTAGAATTAGCATCGATCATCCTTCATTGGAGATGGGGATTCATATTCCCTTTTTAGCTACAGATCAGCTGCAAGGTGAAACTATATTGAATGAAATTGAACGAGTTTTACAGTCGAATACAGATTTTGTCTTGAACGACGGATTCATGACATTTGACATTACACATACAATACCTCCATGTGGTAACGGAAAAGCGAAATATAAATCGTCGGAATTGGATTCAAAGGTTTTTGCCAAGAAGAAACAATGCATTATTCAAATTAACAACCGTGATCAATTATGTTTTGCAAGAGCCGTTGTTGTGGGAATTTGCTACATTGAACGTGAAAACAACGAAGCATGGAATAGGAGATGGAATAATATTCGTCGTTCAGACTACACTCTTCAAAAGACTGAAGCTGAGAAATTGATGAATGAAGCTGGAGTTTTACCAACACAGTCTGTAGGAATTGATGAATTCAAAAAAATTCAATTGTTTTTGTATGAAAAAGACTATGTCATTAAAGTTCACGACCAGCATTCAAAAACGAGGAAAATATTTGAACATCCAGAAGTGAAAGACAATAGTAAGATCATACATTTATACTTCCATCAAAACCATTATGACTACATCAAATCCATCAAAGGTTTTTTTTTGTTGTACATATTATTGTGAGTTCTGTGATGTGGGCTACTCTCAGCGGGAAAATCATGCTTGCTCAAAAATCTGCAAAGGTTGTTATCGTGAAGGAAAATGTCCATCAGAATCCAAAGAGTATGTCTGCTCCAAGTGTCATAGGCGATTTTTTAGTGTTTTATGCTTTGAAAATCACAGAAATGTTCAAGGTAAAGAAAAGAAATCCATTTGTGAATTAGTGAAACTCTGTTCAAAATGTGGTGCACAGTGTCTTACCAGAAAGAGAAATCATATCTGCAATGGAAAGAAACGGTGTCATATCTGTAAGAAAATTGTTGACTTTTCTCATCGATGTTATATTCAACCTTACCAAAGTAAGACGAATCATAACAGCAATGATGAGACGAGTTTTTCTGTAGTCAAAAAACCACAGTTCATTTTCTTTGATTTTGAATGCAAACAAGACACAGGGGTGCACATCCCGAATTATTGTATAGCACATAGAGTATGTGATGATTGTATCGATAAACCACTTGATTTTCATTGTTCTACATGCAGTGAATTTGAAGAGGGTAGGGAAGTTATTTTTCAAGGAGAAGAAACTTTGAGTCAATTTTGCAAGTGGCTCTTTTCAAAACATCACAAAGGAGTCACAGCTATGGCTCATAATTTAAAAGGTTATGACGGTCAGTTCATTCTTAACTATATTGTCAAAGTTGGGTTAAAACTTCCAAAATTGATCATGAATGGAAACAATATTATGAAGTTAGAATTGAATGGTGTGCGTCTGATCGACTCCTTCAATTTCATGAACTTTGGGCTGGCGAAATTTCCAGCCACATTTGGTCTTCAAGAAATGAAAAAAGGTTACTTTCCTCACTGGGCAAATACAGATGAATTTTGGAGTTATATTGGACCATACTTGGATATGTCTTATTACAAACCCGACTCAATGTCTGAAGAGGGTAGGTCGAAATTCATAGTCTGGTATAATGACAAAGTTCAAAAGGGTGAGGAATTCAATTTTCAAAAAGAGATGGAATCGTACTGTAGGTCAGATGTCGATATCCTAAGACGAGGATGTGCTGAATTCAGAAAGCTGTTTATCGAACAGGGTGGTATTTGTCCATTTTTAGAGGCAATTACCATCGCCGATGCCTGTAACAAAGTCTGGCGAAGCAAATATTTGCCAGGAAATCAAATTGCTATCATTTCAAGTAAAGATTCGTCCAGACGTCGTTTTTCTATGAAAGCGATACGCTGGATTCAAAGCGTAGCTCGGGAAAAAGGTATTCATATTCGTCATGCAAAAAATGGTGGGGAAGTTCAAATCGGAAGATATACTGTAGATGGTTTTCACCGTCAATCAAACACTGTCTATGAATTCCTTGGGGATTTGTATCATGGTTGTCCTGTATGTTATACAGATCGAAAACAGATCAACCCCATCAATGGGAGACCCATGTCTGAATTGTACGAACATACTTTTAAACGTATAGCAGATATCAAAAAAATGGGGTATAATGTAGTGTACATTTGGGAGCATGAATTCGATGCTAAGATGAAGGATAAAGAGTACAAAAAACTCATTGAAAAGTTATATCCACATTTGGACCCCATCGATCCGAGGGAGGGATTGTCTGGGGGAAGATGTAATGCAATAAAAATTAGCTACGATGTTGATGAAAAAAGCAAGAAGGAAATCAAGTACATTGATATCTGTTCTCTGTACCCTTATGTTTGTAAACATAAATCCTATCCTGTGGGTCAGCCAGAAATTTTGTCTAGTGAGAATATTGACATGAACAATATTCGTCAGTATGAGGGGTTAATCAAATGCAAAGTTTTACCTCCAACTGATTTGTTTCACCCCGTTCTTCCAGTCCACTGTAACAATAAAATGATGTTTCCACTCTGTATGAAATGTGCAGAAGAAAGTTCAAACATTTGTATCCACGGTGAAGAAGAGAGGGCTTTGGTTGGAACTTGGGTTACTTTTGAATTATTCAAAGCTCTTGACTGTGGCTATCGGCTAATACAAGTGTATGAAATCTGGCATTTCAATTCTGTGTCAGATCAGTTCTTTAAAGGCTATGTGGATAATTTCTTGAAAATTAAGCAAGAAGCCAGTGGTTACCCAAATTGGTGTCAATCAGACTCGGAAAAAGATCAATTCGTTTGTGAATATGAGAAGGCAGAAGGGGTTCGTCTTGATCCAAGTTGTATTCAAAAAAACCCTGGGAGAAGATCGTTTGCTAAGATTATGTTGAACTGTCTTTGGGGAAAATTAGCCCAGCGTGAAAAAATGACTCAGACGGAATACATCAGTGATCCGTCTAAATATTTCGAATTAGTCACCAATCCCAATTTCATTGTAAAGCATGTAGAAATCTTTGACGAGGACTGTCCATTCATCTTGGTTAACTATGAATCAAAATTGGAACATATTGATACCCACGCTACAGCCAACGTGGTAGTAGGGTCTTACGTAACAGCTTATGCAAGGTTGGAATTGTACGCCGTTCTTGAAAAGTTAAAAGATAGAGTTCTGTATTTCGATACAGATAGTTGTATGTACATTCATGATCCTGAATTATGGAATCCTCCCATTATTAACAGTAGGTTAGGAAAATGGACTGATGAAGAGCCTGACTGTAAAATTACTCAATTCAGAGGACTTGGGCCTAAAAATTATGCTTACAAAATGAAAACAAAAGATGGAGAAGAGATAAGTAAATGTAAAGTGAAGGGAATTACTTTGGATCACAATACCAAGCAGGTGGTGAATTTCGATACCTATTCAAAATGTGCTTTGGATCGTACGATAGAAATCAAAATTCAGTATGATTGTAAAATTAAAAGACATAGAAATAGAACAGTGACCAGTGAACCGCAGACAAAAACGTTTCGCTCTGTATACACCAAAAGAGTTATTGTAAATGCTACTGACACTGTGCCCTATGGTTATAAAAGTCTGAGAAAATAAATTTCTATATCACATTGTTTTGCGGTAAACAGATAAAGTAAGACGGAAAAAATATTAGGTGTTTGGTGAAAAAATGGCAACTGTGTTACCGTTACCAATAGAGCTACGTGAAAAAGTTTATGGAGAATTTGTTCGACAACACACGCTCGATGAACGAACACAGTTTAACATTAAATTCAACTGTGTGAAATTTTGGATAGATAAATTGCACAAAGGAGTTGCAAAAGGAGAGACATCCTGCAAGTTGTATAGCATGCACGACTTTATTGCAATGCTGGTGACTGAGTCAGATTTCGATACCACTATCGAAGGCTATTTAACAGCTTGTTTGTGGAAAAGTGACTATTTCACTAAGCAGTTGCAAGCCACAAGTCGATGGCGATTCATTATCATAGGAAGACCAGAAGAAAGTTATCTGAATCTACTGAAAATGAAATCAGTCCTGTTTAACTTTTACTTACGGTATACAAAATCAAGAGATAATGTAGAAGGAGTGGATATCATGGAAGGGTATCTCCTATTTGATAGAGATGTCACAGAAAAAATCGTACTTTCAACTCTTTCGGCAAAAACAGTATTCAAAAACGTCTTTGAAATTAGAGGAACGTGTGAATATAGTGGCTTGGACAGTGTATATCGTTTGTTTTTGGGTAATGAACAATTGCACAAAACTGTTGTGGAACATGAAGACAAGTGGAAAAATCGAGGTATCTGTGAATTTGCATTGTAAAAAAAATGTTATATGCTATACTGTAAGAAATGTTTCATTGTAAAAAATGTTTTTTCATTGTTCACCTCTGTTCAATAAAAAATGTTCAATAAAAATGCTTTTATTTTCATTGATATTGTCATTTTATCAATAGCCTTTAACGAGAAAAGTAAAAAATATGGATGTACAATCCATATTATTTCAACACCCTTGTAATATTTTCATCACAGGACCGAGTGGATGCGGGAAAACAGAGTTCGTTCATAAATTAATTGACTATCGAGAAGACTTGTTCAACATCGTTCCTGAAAGAGTTGTTTGGTGTTACAAAGAATGGCAGCATGCTTACAATCTTATGCAAGAAAAGTTCAATTCACAGTTCAAATTGATAAAATTCGTGGAGGGAATTCCTGACGATGAAAACGAAATTGTCAGTGATGTATCTATTCCGCATTTAATTGTCTTTGATGATATGTTGGGTGAGAAAGATGAGGAAAAAATTAAACTTTGGTTTACAAGAAAAGGACACCATCGTAATGCAAGTGTGATTTACATCACGCAAAATATGTTTCAGCAATCGAAATCGAGTCGAACCATTAGTCTTAATTCCAGATATATGATTTTATTTCGAAATGAACGAGATAAGAATCAGATTAAAACACTAGCTCACCAAATGCAAGCCCCACATTTGTTGCCTGCTTATGAAGATGCTACATCGACGGATCATGGTTATTTAGTCATAGATTTTCATTCACAAACAAATAAAGAATTAAGACTACGAGCAGATATTTTTCATCGTTGGCGTACACAAGGAGATGAAAGAGGACCCATTATTTATTCTCCTGCTTAAAAAAAACTTTATGCAAAACTCTTGCTTAAAAGGGAACCACATTTTGAACATAAATCATTTTTATGATTCACACCCGTGAGTAAACATGGCTTTACCATCCACACCGAGTTCAGTTTTAGCTGCTTTGCGAAATTTAAGTCAACAAACCGATAGATATGAAAGAGAAGCTGTATTAAAAGCAGGATTAAAAGAAATTTTAAAATTGTTTACGTTGGCTGCGCAAAACATCATTGAAAATAAAATCAAATTACCAAAACAAACCACAATGTACATGACAAAACATAGAACAGATATTGAACAGTTAGCAGATCCATCCATAGACGAGGAAAGTAAACGTAAAATCATTTTAAAACCTGGAGGGGGAGGATTTCTAGGCGGTGTTATTATCAGAAGCTTGCTGAGATGGGATGGAGTAAAAACCATCAGAAAATTTGGAGTTGAAAGACAAACTCGAAAACGTGTTCCACGAAAACGTGCACCGCAAAAGAAAAAATCTCCAAAAAAGAAAAAATCTCCAAGAAAACGTGCTCCGCAAAAGAAGAAGTCTCCGAAGAAAAAATCTCCGAAGAAAAAATCTCCGAAACAGCGTGCTCCACCAAAGAAGCATGCTCCAATTACGATTGATGAAAGATTTGTTACTACCCGAAAACGAACCCCTGTAGCAAGTAGCATTTCAGAACATCAACAATATCCAAAATCTAGAGAGGAAATACTTGGTGAAAGAATGCGGAATTACCAAAGAAAGTATTCAAGATTTATATTACCAGGCAAAAAATTAGCGTTTCAAAGAATTCCATCCGTCGCTTGGTCTCCAAATACATTGGCTAAACATAAAAAAGGATTAAGAAAATATAGACGGATGATAGAAGATATGCTACGATATAACATCGGCACAGGAAGATATAAACTTGACGAAAAAAATCAGGTGCTTGACCTTGGGAAAGGAAGATCCGTTCCCGTGGATTCGTCCATGGCTAGCGCTGATACATTGGTTGATGCTCTCTATTCACAGTTTTCTTAAAAAAGTAATTCTGACTGTAAAAGACAGTATGTTAAAAAGTTTTCTTTTGTAAAAAACAGTATGTTAAAAACATCAGGTATAAATGATAGCGACATGGACGTTGTATTATCATTTAATCCGATATCGAGTTAAAGTCAACATGAAAAGGAAAACACCTCTGATAAAGAAACATGGTTCAATGGTTATGGCCATGATGCAGGCTACACCAAAAATACGTAAAAAACTTGTAAAAGATTCATCACCAGAAGTGATAAGATGTATATCGGAATGTTGTCATAACGTTTTAAAAGGCAATGTACATTTATCATCAGCTCAGAAGAAGAAATTGTATTCAAGCCGACAACATATCAGACGTTTAGCTTCGAAATCGGCTTCTGTAAAAAATAAAAAACAAATATTAAATCAAAAAGGTGGATTTCTTTCATTACTTGCACCTGCATTATTACCATTGTTAGGAAAAGCCGTTATCGGAGGAATAGGAGGGGCACTTAAAGCCTTATAGATAAAAAATCTTGTAGATAAAAAATATTGTAGATAAAAAAATCTTGTAATAAAAATCGCATCATGTCTGTTAAAAAAATGGTTATCGTGCCTTATCAGGTTTTAGAAAATATGAATCGTTGGAAAAACGAGCAATATCATAAACCTCGTTTACCACCCAATCCGCAAGTTGTGGATGCAGCACATCTTCGGCAGGATATGGGTCATATTTTACAAAGCACTGATTTGTCAGAAACAGAAAAGGCTCAAAGGTATGGTGAAACTTTGTTTAAGTTACAAAATTCGCTTCAAAAAGCAAGACCAACTTCGTTCAACTCACTTCCAACGACAAAAAGTGATGATAGTATACAGAAATCAGCATCTGTTACCTTGCATGATCAAATTTTGCAAAGCGTACCAAAAACCATGAAAAGAAAAGCTGAGTTACTTTTGAGTATGATAAAAGATAACAATAATTTAACTTGGGACGAACAAGGAGTCGTGTCATACAAAGGTGTACGCATTCATGGTTCCAATATCATCGATCTTATCAATGATACAATTCGTCAGAGAAAAGGTACTGAACCTAGAGGATGGAAAACTTTTTCAAAAGCGTTACACGAAAGCAATATACCGCGAGAAGTTATTGGTAACTCAAATAGATGGAGATGGATGCAAAAAGCTCAAGATAAATCACTGAGTAAATCAGCGAGCGAAGATGAAGAATCCTACGGTGGATCCGATCACTTATTTCACACGCCAAAAAGCGTACAAAAAAGTGCAAGGAAATCGCTTACAAGAAGTGTTAAAAAATCTGCGAAAAGAATAAAAGAATCATCTCCATACATGAAACCCGAAGAAAGAGAAAGACTGAAGCAATTCTATACTAAAGAGTTGTTAACTCCACCAAAATCTATAAAAAAGACCCCTAGCCGTAAAACGCTTCAGTCATGGGAATCCTGGTAAAGCCTAAACTTGATTACAAACTTGATTACGTGTTAAGAAAATTGTTTTATGATCCCAAAGGTACTGTCGCATTTACTGGAATAAAGCAATTGTATCACGCTGCAAAATCTGTTTTGAAAGGAATAAGATACAAAGATGTTCAAGAGTGGTTACGAGGTGAATCCACCTATACCTTACATAAACCAATTCGTCGTCGTTTCAAAAGACGAAAAACTATTGTAAGTGGTATAGACTATCAATGGCAGGCTGATTTGGCTAACATGCAACATTTAGCAAGACAAAATGATAACAAGAAATATTTACTTTGTATAATTGACGTGTTTTCAAGATTTTCATGAGTTATCCCTATTCCAAATAAGATGGGAAAAACTTTGATTCGAGCATTTCAATCTATTGTTCAGAAATCAAATCGAAAACCTTTGTCACTTCAAACAGATAAAGGTTCGGAATTCAAAAACAGACTGTTTCAGCAATACTTGAAAAAGAATCAGATTCATTTCTTTACCACTGAAAATCCAGAGACGAAAGCAAGTATTGTTGAAAGATTTCAACGAACTTTAAAAACGAGAACGTGGAAATACTTTACGTACAAGAAAACAAGACGTTACATTGACGTATTGAATTCTTTAGTTAAGAATTACAATCATACTTTTCACAGAAGTATCAAAACATCTCCTGTAATGGTAACAAAATCAAATGAGGCAGAAATTTCGAAAAATCTGTATCCTCGTTTATCGACAATTGCAATGACAAAAAAGCCAAAATTCAAAATTGGAGATCGTGTTCGTATCAATAAAACAAAACGTACATTTGATAAGGGTTATTTACCAAATTGGACTCAAGAAATATTTGAAATCACTCATGTTAACAAGACATTTTCACCTATCACCTATAAAATAAAAGATTTAGAGGGTGAACAAATTTTGGGGACTTATTATGAATACGAACTTCAATTGATAAAAGATGATGAAATTTATGAAATTTATTCAGTTCTTGATAGACGTACAAGACGTGAGGGTAAAAAAATAATCAAAGAAATAAAAGTCAATTGGAAAGGTTATCCAAAAAAATTTCAAAGTTGGATACCAGAATCCCATTTGGTATCTTGATCGGAAAAAAGTCTTATCTACAAGATTTTTTATAAATAAAAAGACAATACAATTATGATAAATTCGCAGTCAAACATTGAGACTGGGACAGAAAGTGTCGATAGTGTTGGTACTAAAAATTACAACTGCTGTGGAAATCGTGTTCCAAAGAATCAGTTTACGTATATTTCACAGATATTAGTCATTTACGCAATTATTGCAACCTCGATAGTACATTTAAGTATTCAAAGTCAAGATCGTGAATTGTGGTTGATACTGTTAAGCAGTTCACTCGGGTATATTCTTCCATCTCCGGGGCTAAGATTCACAAAGTCTGGACAAAAAACAACTAGTGGGGTTGATTTCGTTGACAGTAAAAAATACTAAATCAAAAAATATTTAAAAAATGAATTCGTTTTATCTTACTCTACCTAGCGATAGTTCCATAAAACTTTATCCAAACAACACACAGTGCTGTTTTAAAGTTCATTTACCAAAAGCAATTCATATTGACAGGGAAAATTGGGAAGTTGCATTAGTTCATCTTATTACCCCCTCTCAGTTTTTAAACATAACTGAAGAAGAAGCGAAGTTCGAAATTATAACTGCAGATCTTAATTTATACAATGCAGCAGCAGCGGCAGATAAAAGAAGAGATAATATGAAGATAATTCCAATAAAACGAAACGCAAAAGGTGAAGCAATAAAATGGTCAATTGGATTTAATTTTCCACCGGGTAGTTACACTTCACCAAAACATGTTATAGAGGTAATGGAAGAATTGATTCAAAATAACCTAAGTGAAATCTTTCAGAAGCATTCAATCGGGCTGTCTATTAGCTCTTCAACCTCAAGCAAACGTCCGAAATTGGGATTCACAAATATAACAAGAACCGGATTCAAATTTCATCCACAGCTGTTTTTAAAACTGGGAGGATCACCAGAATTCAAAAATGAGATAATTTATTCGAGTAGACATATCTTAGATGTATTTAAATACAGTCCTAACATTGATGCTGGGTACAATCATCTGTTTGTTTATTCAGATGTTGCTGAATACACTATAGTGGGTGGTACATTGGCTCCCATACTTCGTGTTCTTCCGTTCAAACCAAGCATATCAAGTGAAAATAATTATGAAGCCCAGCATATCAACCATGAAATTACATTACCGCATTACGTCCCCGTTTCGAAATCTGATTTCGATACTATTCACATTCAAATAACAGGGGATTCTGGCATACCGTTTCATTTTATTATTGGTAAGACAATCGTCAAGTTACATTTCAGACAGAAAAATAAAAATATTTGACAAATAAATATTTAAATAAATATTTAAATAAATATTTGATCAAAAAAATGCTACCAGTTTATCGCGGCGAAAAACATCAGTATGGCTACGGACTAGGTTCCCTATTTAGATCAGCACTTAAAACAGTGACTCCATTGCTTAAACCCTTGGTCAAATCTGGGTTGAATGCTGTAAAAAAAGAAGGAATCAGACAAGGATTAGGTGCGGCAAGAGATATCCTTTTACGTGGCGAAAACCCCAAAAAAGTTGTAATTTCAAGGGGAAAACAAGCCATTCATGATCTAGCACAACAGTTAATACCGGGGATAAATAAAAGAAAATCACAAAAGACACGTCATTCATCTTCTCGATCTCGCAAGGGCAAGATCATTAATAAAAGACAAAGAAATCATTACAGTAGATCAAGGACTCTCGATATATTTGATTGAAAATTGAAAAATTGAAAATTGAAAAATGATGCAAAACGGGTCTTGTGAATGCAGTAAATCAGAACTCAATGTTCTTTCTGTACCACCTACAATGACAACGATGCAAGAAAGTCAATGGGTTGAACATTTTCCAATAGCATCTTTGACAAGCAATTCACCGATAGAATTCATCATACCACCTCAAACCGAACATTGGACAGATTTGTCACAATCGTATTTGTATATCAAATTCAAAATCGTTAAAGCCGATGGTACTAATTTAGACGTCGGTTCAAATGTGGCACCTGTAAACAACTTCCTGCATAGTATGTTTAGCAGCGTCGATTTGTATCTAAATGATAAACTAATCAGCAGTAATTCAGATACCTATCCGTACAGAGCGTATATCGAAAATCTTTTATCATATAATGCTGACAGCAAGTCTACGTTTTTGAAAGCTGGTGCACTTTGGATTGAAGACACCAGTGGCCAATTTGAAACACTCAACCATGATGCGGGAAATACTGGACTAGTAAACAGAATCGGTGTAATCGGACTAAGCAGAACTGCAGAGCTTTTCGGACGATTACATCTTGATCTATTTCAGCAAGAAAAATATTTACCTAATGGAGTTGAAATCAGACTTAGATTAAACAGATCCTCATCAAACTTTTGCCTCACAGGAGGCACTGCTGCACCAGATGCAAAAATTGTAATGGAAACAGTCAGTCTTCATGTACGAAATATTGAATTGTTGCCTGTTGTTGCAAATGATTTAAATCATCTCATTGCTCAGCAAAACATGAAAATTCCTATCCGTAGGGTAGAAGTAAAGACGTTTACTATCGGTAATGGACTTCAGTCTAAAATTGAAGATCATTTGTTTCAAGGGCAGCTTCCAAAACGTGTTTTCATTGCAATGGTAACAAATGCTGCTTATAATGGGGGTTATGCTAACAATCCATTTTTCTTTCAACACTTTAATCTGTCAAAAATAGATGTATCATGTAATGGACACAGTATTCATAACAGACCCTTTGAGCCTGACTTTGAAAATGGATTGTATTTGAAATCATATTTGTCTATGTATCAGGCTGTCTCAGCCTTAGGACTCAATAAATCATTTGATATTGCTAAAGAAGACTATGTTGGTGGATACTGTTTGTGGGGGGTACGATTTGACACCTGATCAAGGTAGTGAAGAAGGACAACTTCATCCTATAAAAACTGGAAGTCTTCGCATTGAGCTTCAACTCGCGCAAGCCTTGCCAACAGTGATCAACGTTATTGTCTTTGCTGAATTTGACAATCAGATTGAGATCAACAGTTTGAGAGAAATCATCACAGATTATTAATCCTGAAAAATCAACAGAAACTCTCTGATCAAAAAAAAGATAGCTTTCACAAAAAAACAGTCCTTATCAGGACTAAAGAATATAATATCGAAAAACAGTCCTTTTCAGGACTAATTAACTTTTGAAAGATATATCAGAAAAAACAGTCCTTTTCAGGACTAATAAACAATGTCGGGAGTCAGATTTGTTATTTCACTGAGAAAAGAAGCAGAAAAAGTGAAATATTCCACCTCAGAGTGTCTTTCTACTCGGAAAAAATGACATTCACAACAGCTTTGAAAAACATATGATTAAAGAACTACAAAATCTAATAGCCAGTGAAGTTCACAACGAGTGTTACGGATGTCAAGTGGATCATCCTAGTCAAGTACAACACGAACTATGTTTATTCATGGATAGACAAGAACATACAGATATGTTCATAGAACAAGCCATGAAGGAATTAAATCCATACAGAATCATGAAAAAATGGTATCCTGAACTCATAGAAATGAAACTCGATGAAACTGACTATGTGGAAGCCTACAGATTTTGGCGAAATATAAAACAAAACATTCTATCTGATATCACGGAGTCGTTCTTAAAATATTGGTGTGACAAAGTAAAACAAGCCTGGAAAAGTGATTAGAAAATGTATACTTCTGAAATTCAATACATATTGGATCATGGAACATGGATAAAAAATCTACGGGCAAAAGTCTGTGCAAAAGATCAGTTACCTCGACAAAAACCCGATCATGTGAAAGCCTACATTGTGAACACAGAGAAATCAACCGGTCCAGGAGAACACTGGATAGCCGTGATATTTGATAATAATAACAATGTACTATACTTTGATCCCTATGGATTACCACCATTTGAGCCAGAAATTATTAACTTTTTAGACAATCATTCTTCATCGTGGAGATACAATCGACAAACTCTTCAGAGTCTACAGGGTAAAGTTTGCGGAATTTACTGTATCTTCGCATTGGATGCTGTTGCTAGAGGATATAATATACAGAAATATCTTCAACAGAAATTTCTCTCAACGGAACATCATCGAAACGATCGAAATGTATCATTGTGGTTTAATCAGCACTATGGAAATCTATACAAGAAAATTTAAGAGACTTCTCCCCACAATCAGTGAAAAAACATTTTCAAAAATGATTTTTTATTGTTAACAGTTTATTGATATTATGTTCATTTTTTGTCTTTTTTACAGTTTATTGTAAATATGTTCATTGTTTCAGTTCTGTTCAATAAAAAAGTTCAAAAAACAGTCGAGTTTTTTCATTCTGTTTTTCCAAAAAAGACTCCGATCTGCTTACATTTTTTCCCCATGCTACGAGTCATAACTTTTTTACTATATTAGCATGAAAACGTAGTTGGGGAAAAATGTATATGCTTTCCACCAGGTCCGCGCTCTTATTTTTCAAGCCTCCTGCTATCGTATAAAGAAAGCCCGATATTTCCCAATACATTCATCATTCGACTCTCAGCTCTCGACCAGTTCGGGAGTTAAAAATCAATATGGAGCAGAACAATATGGAGGAAATCAACCATCAACTGCGTGAGACTCTCAAAGACTATCTAGATGTCGGGCAGCAGATATTGCTACTAAACACCCAACTCGTACAACTACACCGTATATCACAACCGTACAAAGATCTCGGTGAAAGATTAGTTCAGCTATTCTTAAAGACAACACCTGATATTATTTTGGTTGATGTCAAATTTGGGAGAAAGATAACTTTCAATAACGGAGTAATGACAATCACAAAAAGAGTTGGAGTATGCCCCGTTTGCCAGGCGAATTTCGGTTGTTGTCATTAGAAGTTGAAAAAATCACAACCTCCAAAAAAACAAAACAGCCCTTTTCAGGGCTAACCATTTACCAAGAAAAGAACTTTTTCAAATTGTCAATTCTTTCTCTCAGAAGAATTAAACTCAGAAAAGTCATAGTCAGAAAAACACAAGATAGTCAAACTCTAGTTTTTCTGCCCCGAACAAGAAATTGTAACAAAGCTATGGATTGGTCAACGTTAATTCGGAGTCAAAAACATGAGACAAGTAGGTCAATCCATGTTGTGAACTATATAAGGGCGATGTTTTTCTCACAAAAACATAAATGCTTCAGTATGGTTCAGATTCTTCTCTGTCCTCACTGTGCAAACAGATGTCAGATAGAGTGTGGAAAATGCTTTGCACTCCTGAACTATCTTGATCAGAAGCATAATTGCCCAGACCCAGATGAAGGATTTTTTGATGATGATGGGGGATCTACAGTTTGCTGTGAATTCTGCGGATGTGAAATCGTCCCAATAAAACGTCCAGAAGAATAGTAGGTCTTGACAATTCATCAAATCCTTCTAAAAAAGCCCTTTTCAGGGCTAACCATTTACCATGAAAAGATCTTTCTTTCAAAATTGTCAACTAAACTCAAAACACTAAAGAAAATGTAACAAATTATGCATTGATCAACATTTATCAAATGTAAACACTAAAACTCCCATTTTCTACTCAACTATCGTAGAGGTAAGCCGATATTCGCAATGTTTGGATTGACAATTATCCTCGCAATACTTTACTGGTTAGAAGAAAGAGAACGTATCAGATGTATCAGACATGAAGTGGAGCATCTGATACAGATCCCATATCCAGCGGAAAATATGGATAGAGAAAAGAGGGGTTAAAAAGTGTATTTTACACAAAAAACAGCCCTTTTCAGGGCTAACCATTTACCAAGAAAAGAACTTTTTTTCAAATTGTCAATTCTTTCTCTCAGAAGAATTAAACTCAAAAAGTCATAGTCAGAAAAAACACAAGATAGTCAAACTCTACTTTTTCTGCCCCGAACAAGAAATTGTAACAAAGCTATGGATTGGTCAACGTTAATTCGGAGTCAAAAAACATGAAAACGCTGAAGCGGGAAAATATAGGAGAAAATGACGTCATGAGACAAGTAGGTCAATCCTCCTGAAAAGCTATAAAAGCCGGCTCTATTTCATCATTTTCATTTCACGATGGAAGATCTCAGGAGGAGCGTGAAAAATCTCATGAGAGTGGCAGAGACCCTCCATCTGAAATTAGAGAAGATGGATAGGCAATTGACAGAGATGATTAGAGAGAAGAAGGAGTTTGTCATTCCATCAACAGAATGTTGGGATGACGATGACGAGCCGCCGTTCTCGTTAAAGTTTGACTTAGACGAAAGTCAAATGAGAAGACTCAGAAGGCGAGCGGCGAGCAGATGTCCGGCCTGCGGGAAAGTTGGAGGTTGTGCATAAAAAACACAATCTCCAAACAAAACAGCCCTTTTCAGGGCTAACCATCTACCATGAAAGATCTATCTTTTTTCTTCAAATTGTCAATGACTTCTGATCCATTGGAAGCAACCTAGTTTACCTACCCTGAGGGTAGTGACCCTAGGTTAAAATCTCCCTCAGGGTAGCTAGACTGGGTTGGAGGGGGGGAAGCAAAAACGCGAAAATAGGTTCGATTCGACCCAAAATTTTCCAAATTAACCCAGAGTCACTACCCGAGGGTAGTGACCCTGGGTTAAAATCTCCCTCAGGGTAGCGAGCCTGGGTTGCAGCAACCCAGGCTCGCTCCCTATACTACTTGCGTTCATATAACACCCTAGCTAGATTCACTCATGTAAGTGAGCCACGGCATGCTCTGTGAAAAGGGGGCTTAATGCATCCGCGGAAAATATCGACGCAGGTTTTATGCATTCCGGAGATACATTAAGCCCCCTATTGCCAGAGCATGGCTTAAATATCGTTACCCATGTAAGTAAATGTGTGCATGTACACTGGGCGTACTTAAAACCTCGTGTGAAGACCACTTCCATATACCTAATCCTTTACCAGGACCAAAAAGCACTTGCAGACATTAAAAAAAAACACAGGGTGAGACTTGATAGGGTAGAAAACAATGCGGGAAAAGGATAAAATGTTAAAATGCCGGTAACCAGCATTTTCTCCATTTCTAGGAATGTTTTCAAATATATTGTCCTCGGGGTCGTTAAAAGCTCGGGACATAGAAGTAAAGGGTTATCCCTTTACCTGCCAAGGGCCATTCAGACAGATTTTGCGGGGTAACATGTGACTGGGGCTTGTCTGAATTTAGCCTAAGTTCTACACAAAGGACCCCAGATGATGAGATAGGCAGGAAATTGTTTAACTCTTTACTGTACGGCAAGATATTAGATTCTTCCAAACCCAGAGTATTTGCAGATGAAAAAGTAAGTTAGATTCCAGTCACTGGATCTGTCCTGAAATGGTTGAGAATATTGTGAGAAAAGGAGAAAATGCTGGTTCCATGTAGTTCCTGTTTTTCCCGAAATCTTTTTCAAAACCATCTTTTTTTACGTGTTGTTTAAACAGAACTGTTTCATCAAGGGCTTATACAAGACCACATCTATAATGGGACAAAAATCTATCAAGACCACAGTTTATAATGCAAGGGAGATAACTCTTATAAAACACTATATCATTTCGTTTCCCCCCTCAGTGCGATGCTGGAATCAAATCTACCAGACGGGGTATACTACAAAGACTGAACGTACATTCATGAGTAAAAAGGTAGAACAGGTATTTGATAAATTACCTATACAGGAATAGAACTTTATTCTACAATATGAAATGTTTCAATCAGTAAATCTAGACATCTAAGCGTGTCCGAATAAATAATCCCTTGTCATTTATATTGAAAATCTCGAACTTTAAGACCCATCATATGCTTTACACCCTTTCAATGTGGACGAGTCAATGGCATAAAATACACATATGTCTCAGTTTTTGTGGTACATACATACTTTTTATATAGCGCTGGAGATAAGCCTTATAAAACAACTGTATCATATATACCCAACTCAGTGCCTAGAACGCACTTACATCACGACACACACACACACACAGATACCATATGATGGTCGTAAAGTCAGGTTACAAGACATACCGAAACTATTCATTTATTGAGCCATGCTCTGGCAAAAAGGGGGCTTAATGCATCTCCATGGTGCATGATACTTATCAAGCCATCATATAATTATGAATTCATAATGACCGCTCTTTTTAATGACTCACTTAATCATGAGGTAGACTGGTCCTTGGACATACAAAAAATTGACCAATAGCGAAAGGTTTCGGTCCAGGTCCGCCTGTGCTGACTGCTCAGGCTGACCTGAATCGATACTTTTTGCATATGCATTAAGCATCTTTTTCACAAAGCATTGCTCAATTATTGTTACATAATACGGTTTTTCCTGAATGGAGAATTTTTTTTTTTTTTTTTTCGAAAAAATGAAAATAATCGTACATGTTCAGTTTCATAGTTTCATGCAGACTATTTTGAAAACATGGTAACGATTTTGAAAATTAAAAATGAAGTAAAAACAACCGTCCTCGTCTCTCTGCATCTCTGTTCTTTACGGTGTGGAACAGGGAGGTTAAACCTATTGTTCCTTTTATTTGATAAAACCGTTACGCAGAAATACTGGATTGCAAAATTTCAAATGGGATGACCTTTGCTTAGGCCCGAAAATATTTCACAAAATCAAAACATTTAGCAAGGGAGAGAATTGTTATGGAGTTCGTAATCATTTATAGACTTGAGTTATGTATCTTACCACAATTCGGGAGCAAATAGTCCCGACAATTGGGTCTCAGGATCGACCCCAAAAGTGCCTCTCGCATTGCATTGCAAAATATTTCTCGTTTAACTAGAGTGATTGGCAAGTGTTGCAAGACAAAAATTGATCCATAAAAACTGTAGAACAATTTATTTCAAAAAACTAAAGCTACTTACGTCGAAGAGTGGGTACTCGTAGACTTGCCATGTCACCTGACTGACCGTAACTCCCTCTTCTGTGCGAGTTCAGATCAAGTCTAGGGGTCACTCGGTCCATCGAATAACTTCCACGTCTTGAATACATACTAACAGTTTCTGGATCGAAGACAAAAACATTTTGGGAAGTACCCCGCTGAAAGGGAAGCGGGGTTGGCAGGGGAGTAGGCACGTCGCCATTTTCATATTCAACTTCTTCCACACCGATCTGGGGTACCGGAAAATTAAACGTGATATTGGTATTTGCCTGGTCGTCCGCTTGTTCATCCGATAGCTCATCCTGACTGACTTCGTTAATGTCTATTGAAGGAATGGTCAAACGTGGATATTTTTTTACAGCACATTTATCGGTATCTAAATCAATCAGGCTCTTAGTGTGTTCTAGTTTGTCCAAAATGGCGTCAGGAACATTTCTGTCATGGTTTACAACTTCTACAGCCTTGACTTCAATTGTCTGTATGTTTTGGTTTATGTTATCTGGAACAGCCTTGTTGTGACGTGGATCGACTTTAAAGCCCATACCGTCGTAGCTCTCGAGTGTAAATACAGGATTTACGATTCCTGCGTCACCTGCCATTTTCTGACTTTCAGTAACATGTTTAAAGTTATCATCTGGAATGTCTTGCGCTTCCTGAAGTAGATTTTAACATGAATACTAATTAACCAAACGGTTGCTGAGCGCGACTCAACATGCTTTTAGTGGACCATGCAAATTAAGATCAGACTGCACACAACGTTCGGTCTGATCCTAGGTCTAGTTCTACATTCAGCGATATGGTGATTTTTGTTTCCGGAAAAAGAGATCTTCAAAACCGCAATAATCGGAATAATCTTTTATTGACCGGAAGTTTGCGTTCTATTTATCTAGAGCAGTTTAATGGTTTGGATGGTAAAATATTAAACATCCAACAACACTCTCACCCCCGAGTGCCATGCAAGCGCTTTACAAGTGAAATGAATAATTCCAGTCCGGAGAAAGGCCTTGAGTACCATTACCTTGCGTTCGAATGCAGATTTAGTAAAAAAAAAGAAAAATAAATGAGCCATGCTCTGGCAAAAGGGGGCCTTAAGCATCTCCGTAATGCACTGTTCCAAGCAAGACGTCATATAATTGTAGATACGTAAAAACCATTTTGTCTAACAAATGACCGGATCGTGAGGCAGTATGGTCCTTGGACATGCAGAAAATTGTCCTAAAGCAAAAAGTTTCGGCCCAGGTCAGCCTGCGCGGATAGCGCAGGCTGACCTGGGTCGATACTTTTTGTAGCTGCATTAAGCCCCTTCTTCATAGAGCATAGCTCATATGAGTCATGCTCTGTGAAACGGGAGTTTAATGGATCTTCAAACATATCGACCATGTCAGCCTGCACAGTCCGCGCAGACTGACATGGGTCGAAACGTTTTGCTATTTGTAAATTTTCTGCATTTCCAAGGGCCATTCTAGCCCTTGATTAGGTCAGATAAAATGGCTTTTATTGATCTATAGTTATGTCATGTCTTGGATGGTACAATGCATCACGGAGATGCATTTAACCCCCTTTTTGCCAGAGCACCGCTGAATTATTATAAAAAAAAAAAAAAAAACAACAACATATTATCTTTATTATAGAAAATATTCAACGAAACTATCCAATGTCCAGACTGTAATGTACATACTGTACAGTCTAATCTTGGTCGACAATGATGCTGCATTTTGAGTTGTGACCAGCAGGCAAAGAATTAAAGCATTCAGTTTGATTCTAAAAGTTGGGATAGAAATAAAATTCGCCGATCCGGACTTTAAGATGCACGTTTTTGTTGTAAGAAAGTTAAGGATATTTTTCCTTAATCCACCTAATACCAATTATGACAACCTGAATTCAATACGGCGCTCCGGCTGACCTGTGCCGAAAACTTTTGCTATTGGTCAATTTTCTGTACGTCAAAGGGCCAATATACCTCAATCGGTTGTTAGGCAAGATGTACTTTATGGGTCCATGATCACGTGATGACTTGCTTGGTATCATGCATCGCGGAGATACATTAAGCTCTCTTTTGCCAGAGCATGGTTCATATATTTTAGGAGTATACAGGGAAAAAGCAATGACTTTTCAATCACAATGAGGATATTTTTAGCTTCACGTTTGTCGTAAGGTTTAGAGGCTTATTAGCACCGTTCTCTTTGCACAAAAGTGAGCCTATATATCTGTGACCTATCAGAAGCCAAGGTCGTTTTGAGTTGCTTTTCCAGACAATTTAGATGAACGATCACACTTCAAAAGACATGTTTTTTGATGAACGATTTGTAGATTCGCCCTTTAATTAGTTATATTAAAGAATAGCCCAGAAGACAGCAAAATGTGCAAATATTAGTTTTAAGGCAGTCATCTTAATACAGTTTGAACAGTTCTTATTCTCGTGTCTTTATATTTAGTACTGATCCAATCCATACTTTAAATTGTCCTAATCTCTCTCTCCCCTCTCTCTGTTTCTCTGTCTCTGTCTCTCTCTGTCTCTTTCTCTCATATCATCATCATCATCATCACCATCATCATCATTACCATTAAATGAAATAAGAAAACAACTCTACAATTAAATTACCTGACGATTTCTTGAGTACCAATTTTAGAATTTTAATCTATTGTAGCCTAGCCCGTTAGCGTAGTTAGTAGCGTGCAGGACTTTTAAGAGACCGGGGGGGGGGGGGGGGGGGGGGGGTCGAATCCACAGTTCGACCAATATCTGTCATCGCGATAGGATCTATTTCTCTCTCACCACTGTAACTGTATCAACGATGGATATTTTAGAAGGCAGCCAGTGGCTTGGGATGAATATTTTGCAAAGTACTGGTAAAACAAAATTCCAGAAAAGCACCATGGGAAACGTGCTCTGCTCGCCGCGATTATAACTGAAATAATGTTGAAACGTTTAACACCATACAAATAAACAACTTGGTACATTGTAACCCACATGTTTACCTAATGAAAGCAATAGTTATGCAAATAGTATAAAATTGTTTATGTTTTATCATACTCTTTCCATAAATCTTTTTCCCCTGGATAATAAGGCTTTAGAAAACATCGTGGGAAAGGGAGAAAATGCTGGTAACTAGCATTTTGTCTTTTTCATACAACGTTTTCTACCTTATTGAAAATTAACTTTTTAATTTTAGTCAGATCTAACTTGTCCTCTGCAAATGCTTTCAATATGGATGAATCTAAAAAATTTCGTAATCGAGTTTCAATCCTTCACCACGTGACAAAATTTCAGACTTGTCTGAATTGAAAGCCTTTGCAGACGACAGATTGAATGTGGCTCAAGTGATAAAATATGTTAGTGATAAAATATGTTTAGGAAAGGGTAGAAAAGGTTGTGGGAAAAGGAGAAAATGCTGGTTTCTCTGGGTCATTAAAACATAGCATTGTTTGGTAGAGGGTTTTAACTCTTTACCTCACTTTGCCGACTTTTAACGACCCTGATGAAGAAGCCTTTTGAAAGCATTGAGAGAAAAGGAGAAAATACTGGTAACCAGCATTTTCTCCTTTTCCCACAATGTTTTCTACCTTATTAAAGGAAAATCACATCATTTGAGCCTCGTTGAAATCTGCAAATGCTTTCAATTTGGACAAGTATAACACTTTGTCGTGTAGTAAAAGGTTAAACAACGCCAGTACGCTTGATCGGCGGAAATGTACGAATGAAAAATGCAATTCAAACAATGCAAATTAGATTAGCCATTGATTTCTTCATCACCAGGGGCTGCAAAAGCTTTTTTCCAGACGGTGTTGATTAAAGGGGGTTATTCAGATTTCTGGGTATATAGTTATACCTAACTTCTTTTATCCTTTATCACTTAATGCAGTTGGACAATAATGCGCAAACCATCAATGATATAGAAACTGACTTGAAAGAAAAAAAAAATGTTTCAATGGTCTCTCCTTAATATCATACGTAGCCTCTTGAAATAGTCTAGACTGCGAGCCGGAACGTATCAAGGCCTTGTGGTAATGCAACACGATCTGTAACACTCGTCGATTATGTGAGATCGTATTCAAATTGGTACGATGACATTATACATGTATCTGGTGCCTTAACCCTTATCCTGGTAAATAAGTGAAATAAAACTTTCAAGCCGATAGTAAAAACCGAAATTTTACTATTTCAAAAATATTTTGGTGTTGGGGGATATATGTCCTCATCGGACAGTGTAAATCCAAGATCAGACTGCACGTTCTGTGCTGTCTGATCTTGATCTACACCGTCCGCAAAAAGTCAGTGGGTCGCGCTTAGCAGCCTAAGGTTTAAAAACAAAGGGAGTTCCAGAAAGTAAAACGGCCATTCTGTAATTTTTAAACGCCAAAATGGCACCTTTTAACTGAAAATAGACATACAGTCTTTTTACTCTTGCAAGAAACAATATATTCAGTCGTATTTATCGGTCTTTTACAAGAAATTTTCATTTCCGAAAAACATTAGAAAGCCCCTTTAAAGATCAAAATGCACGAAAGGTTGCAGTCTGTCCAAAGCATCCTCACTGTCATTTCTTTGATTCTGTGCTGTGACTGAAAGGATATGAATAGTATTTTACGTAGCTTTCAAATATTTTTTCAGCCATTTGAAGGGGACTGCTTTTTCCTGGTTTTCACAAGTACTAGACTAGAAGTTTGCAGTGTCATGTAGACATTTCAATACGACCAGGGTCATCTGTCGGTTGCTTAAAGAAAGTGGCCAGGTTTTGATTGCATGTGCGGTACGATCTTGATGTAAGCCGTCTGCAAAAGTTATTTTAGTCGCCATTGGCAACGGAACGCTTAACCTTTTTTTCTAACGATCCCGAATTTTAACCACCCTGAGGAAACTGAAAACACTGTGAGAAATTTTCCCGCAATGTTTTCAAAGGGCTTCTTCATGCGTGTCGTTAAAACTCGGGATTGCTTCTTAAAAGGATGTCGATAAATTATTGATGTGTTTGATCAGAAGGAAAGCGGAAATGGACGCCGTTTGATGGAAATCTAACAGCCATCAAGTGTTTACCTTTGTTCTTCAGATAACTCTCTTCCAGTCGACACAATTTTAGTCTTCTCCAAATTCAAAGCAACTGCAGACGATAAAGTCGGCGTGATTCAAATGAAGGAATTTGTCATTGAAAGGTAGACAACATTGTGAGAAAAGGAGAAAATGCTGGTCACCAGCATTTTCTCCGTTTCCCTCAATGTTGCCAAAAGTTTTTTTTCCCTGGGTGTCTTTTAAAAGTTTAAAAAGGGAAATCTGCAGAAATAATCCTTATGATTTACTGATAAATTTTTAACCCTTGATTTGTTGTGTGGGACTTTGTGTAGATCAAAATCTGACTGCACAAAACTGTCCTATAAATCAAGATGTTCTTATAAGAAAAAACATTGGAATCGCTTTATTTTGATTTTCTGCGCTGTCTGTGAAAACTATCCACTTTATTCATTTGACATTTTAAGCGTCACTTTGTCATAGTTAAGCTTTTAACGATTCAATGGCATCAAAGTTAGCACCATTCGGCGAACCTCCGGTGATCCGGTGATCAAGTCCCTCAGCTTATCACGTAGCTTGATATGCACCAACACTGTACATTTCTTCGCCGGAAATACACCGTTTTACCGTAATTAAAATTGTAAGGCTCCTCTTGAAAAAGAAAAAAAAATGAGTAACAATTTTCTATCGATATCTTTCTGAGAATATTTCCTACGTTAAACAGTTTGTACATTCAATTTTTGTGTGGTTTATCAATTCCGTGGGGAGCTTTCATCGACGGATCTGTAGATGTGAATAACTGCACCGTGGTTGTTTGTGTGGTTGCTAAGCGATTCATATGGGTGCCTCCACGTTTAAGATCATGTGATTGGTAGTTCAAAATGGAAACCTCCTTTATACGGACGAGGTTAGATGTAGGTACGGAATCGGCCGAGTTGTGACGAGTGAGTCAGCACACTAATCAGACTGCGCCAATGAACGAGCTAGTTTTGGTCTGCTCTTTTCTAAATGGACATGAAGGTCGCAAGGTCGGAGCAGATTAGAAAGATAGGCCTACGGGCATAGTGAGGTTGTTGCTACATTTTTGAAATACTTATAAATAAACTGAGTAAAATACGGCCGTTGTCTAAATCACAAATACAAGTGACCAAAAAAAAAATTCTTGTATCAGTGTTGTACCCTGTGTGGAACATAATCGACGGACTACTTTTGTGCATTAATGTTCCAAATGCTACACACGTAAACTGCAGCATCACGATTATAATCACAAGCGTTACTCGAGAAAGTAATTCGTACTATTCTTGACAGTGAATAGCGACCACTGACTGCATTTTCAGAGATTCAGTAACAGTTTCTAGGCCACAGCTCTTGTTTGTTTATTTTTGTAATGACTCGCTGACAAGTAACCGCCATTTTTAACAGTTTTAACACATAGAGTGATCTGTGCAGACTTACCATTATTTACATATTCACCCTCCATTCATAAATAGTACATATATGTGCTATAAACTGTGGTTCTCTGATTTTTTTTTTTCATTATTATTTATAATTGATTTTGTGATGTTTCTTTACAGTTATAATGTCAGTGTATATAATAAAAGGAACATTACAACAGTCTGCATTTCTGCGAAGTCGGATCATGTCTTGTTGTGTGTGTAGAGGGGTGCGCATCGGATTCGACCTTCGGATCTCATCTGATACGCACCTATTTACACACACAACTCGACATGATCCGACCACACATATATTCAGACTGTTATAATATTTCATATATATCATTGTATCTTTTATTCGTCGGTACACGTACACCTTGTACTACTTTGCTTGAATTTTGGTACATGTAAAAACATTGAGCAAAGGCAAGGCAAAGCACTGCAAAATCTCCTGATAATAATAAAACCGAGGAAATACATAATTAGGAGTGCTTTTGGTTTAAGCCATATCGATTTATTTTTTCGCGTTATTAACTGGGATTTAACAACGCAATTATTGCTTATGGGAAATTATTAATTGACGTAGCGATCTGTTAAAGTCCGTTTATTTGGGTTATATTCCCCAACCGCTCTTAGAACATACTTAATCTTATTCTCAAGAATTTTCTTCTTTTGAAAGTAACTCGATTTCCGATTGGCTAAACCATTTGATTTGGCCAATCCGAGACTGTCTTTCTTTAGAATAAGAAAAGAATGCAATTTAGAGAGGTTGGTGAAGACAGTCCCTGATTTAATACCAGAAAACAAAAAATGTTATATACATATACCAGCCTGGATAGCTTGCTGGATCAGCCAGAGAACAACTCTCTCTCTCTCTCTCTAAATCCATTGATATATGGCCCGCAACATGCGAAATGAGACATTCGGACATTTGCATAAAGTGTCGTCCCGGATTAGCCTGCGCAGTCCGCGCAGGCTAATCCGAGACGACACTTTACGACTACATAGGATTTTTTCATATATTAGACTTTCGTGAAACAGAAAATCGCACAAAAACGGGAAGTTTCGTCTCGGATTAGTCACAGACTGCACAAGCTGATCCGGAACGACACACTTTTACGCATATGTCTGAGAGCCGTTTTTCGTGTGTTGCACGCCATATATGATATGGTCTTTAACGAACTGCGTATCGTATGCTATTTTACGAGTACAAAGTTAACACTCAAATCCAGTAAATTACCTGTATTAGAGGTGTCTTCTGCGAAGTGTTGTCCATTGTGGGTGTGTCAGCTTCAAGTCGAGACTCCATCCTGAGATGAAACGCAAAACATTTAATAATGAAAATACAGTAAAACAGAGGTCAATGGTCTATTAAAGAGTTGAGTCTGAAAACAAGATTTAAATGTCAGGCATACATGCATGCATACTTTTCTCTTGGACAAAAAGCGCAGAAGTTACCCATTGTTCATGCTGCTACACTATCTTTCAGAGACATGCAAAAAGCTGAAATATTTTAATGCCTGCTTAAACTTTTACCAAATAATACCGTGTTTTGACGCCCTTAAATAGGGAAGTTTTTTAAAACATAATAGGAAAAAGGAGAAAATACTGGTCACTAGCATTTTTTTCCTTTTCCCAAAATGTTTTCTAACCCTTTGAAGGAAAATAATATTACTTCAGCCACATTTAATTTATTGTCTACAAATACCTCCAATTTTGACAATCTTAACAGTTCTCGTAAAGAGTCAACCCTCTATCAAACAACCTGGTGTTTCAACGACCCTGATAAAGAAGCTTTTTGAAAACTATGTGGGAAAAGGAAAAATGCTTGTAACCTGAATTCTCTCATTTTCCCACTTTCTACCCTTTCAGAGACAATTTTCATCAGTAATACCACATTTATTCGTCATCTGCAACAGCTTTGAATTTTGACGAGTCTAAAATTTTGTTGTTGAGTAAAGAAATAATCGGGATTTGAAGTAAGGTGTATTCAATTAATCAAGATTTTTTTCTTTTTAGTTTGCCATATCCGAATTGAAAGCATTTGAGCCATGCTCTGACAAAGGGGGGCTTAATGCATCTCCCTGATCCATGATGCCAATCAAGCTATCACATAATGATGGATCCATAATACCACTTTTTTAACCCTTTCCCAAACAAGCCCTGGTTTTCACGTGTCTGCAGTACAAGTCTTTTGAAAACACTGTGGGAAAAGGAGAAATTGCTCGTAACGAGCAATTTCTCCTTTTCCAACAGTGCTTTCTACCCTTTTTGAGACCTTTCTGCCATTTTCATCGAATTTAAAATTGTCGTCTGCAAACTCTTTGAATTTGGACCAGTCCAAAATTTGTCGTTTGGGAAAGGGTTAAACGACCGACTTAATCATGAGGTAGACTGGTCCTTGGACATACAGAAAATTGACCAATAGCGAAAAGTTTCAACCCAGGTCAGTCTGCGCGGACAGCGCAGGCTGACATGGGTCGATACTTTTCGCAGATACATTAAGCCCCCTTTTCACAGAGTATGGCTTATTTGTAGGCGACAGTTTAACACTGCTCGAATGGCGTTATTTGCCACAGTTGTTGTATTCGGAATTTTGAATGTTTCAAATGTTGAAATCTGATTTCTTTATACGACAAACAAAAAATGTTCCACAATATTTTTTTACACTAAAACATTTGAGAACTAATTGGAATCAGAGAAGCATAGTCAATCACTGTTACTTGTTTTTCCAACAGGAAAAGAAAATCACTGCCCGGAAATTTCAGGAGGAAGATTTATTTTTAAAATTTACGGAAACAGGTTGCTATTTTACACCGCGTGATCGTAACAAATGAAGGACAAATGAGCGTGTTGTTCTGTGTGTGTTTACCCCTCAACCTGCTAAATAAGTTATAAGTTTCAAGCCGATAGCAAAAACCAAAATACTGCTATTGCAAACTTATATTTTGCAAGAAAAGTATCTCCTTATCGGACCGTGTAGATCGAAGACCAGACTGCACGTTCCATGCAGTCTGATCTTGATCTACACTGTCTGCAAAAGGTCAGTGAGTCGCACTCAGCAGCCTTTCGTTTAATGCCTTTTCCGTATCGCAGTGGCCATTGCACCTATCCATGCTTTCCTATAGTTCCTTTAATCAGGGTCCGTATTCACCAACCATTCTTAAGAATATTCTCTGTCCTTTTCTCCAAAATTATCTGAATCTGAAAGTAACACAACTTCTGATGGCTAAACCAAATGGTTTGGCCAATCAGAAGTTGTGTTACTTTCAAATGTAGAAAATCTTGGAGAATAAGGCATCATACCAATGGTTGTATAGTAAAACAGAAACTGGAAGTAAAATTTTACTGGCTAACAATTTTACTCATACTATACAAAACGTCTCTAGAAGTAAGGCGGGATTTTATACAATAGAAGCCACAAACCTCATCAATCCTACAGGACTTCATGGTTACACTAAAAACGTGTCGCAAACATTCTATTTGGATGTGTTATGTAAGTAGATCTGATAATAAGCAAATATTTTAATACTTTCCTATTAAGTTTTTATTTCTGTGTTATACAGTAAAACCTATCCTAGTGGCTATCTCCATTAAGCAACCAACCTGTATTATGCAACCATTCATTGAGTTCCTATAGGAAGCAACTGACTGAAATTTACAAGTATTAAGCAAACATCTTATGCAAGCACGTTATGAGTGCTCCTTATGTGGATTCATACGTAAAGAAATGCTAATTTAATGCTATCGATGCTTTATATGCACTTATTTCATGTTTTTCGGTAGTTTATCGGGAAATAATGGTGTTTGTCACCATTTCGACCGATGAATTTACCGATTGAGAAACTCACTGGGACTCACTGGTAAACTCACTAGTATGGATACAATGACAGTTCCCCTGTACTTCGCAAGTCCCTCAAAAATGGGTTAGAAGCATGAAATAAACAGAATATTTGTTTTATTTTTTGATGAATGGTCGAAATTTATTTAATCTCGTGAACATCATACGGTAATATTTTCACTCGTGGCTACTAAATACATTCTTAAAAATAGTTGGTGAATACAGGCCCAGGGTCCGTATTCACCAACCATTCTCAAAACCATTCTTAGTCTTATTCTCCAAAATTTTCTAAATTTGAAAGTAACACAACTTCTGATTGGCTAAACCGTTCTTTCCAAACCAGTGGTTTCTTCAAACAAAATTATGTTAGAATCATGGCAGAAAAAATGTTCAGCTGTGAGCGAAATGAATCCTGTCGCAATGCACATCATCAGTCCTCGAAGATTAATTAGCCATGCTCTGTGAAAAGAGGGTTTAATGCATCAGCAAAAAGCATCGATACAGGTCAGTCTGCGCAGTCCGCGCAGGCTGACCTGGGTCGAAACTTTTTGCTATTGGTCAATTTTCTGCGCGTCAAAGGACCAGTCTACCTCATGATTCAGTCGGTTGTCAGACAAAAATGGATTTTATTGATCCACAATAATATGATGACTTGCTTGGTATGATCACAGGCCTTTGAAGCTCCACTGGTTTATCACGGATCACTAATATTTTCCTTGGTCGAACATCGAACACTTATATAGGGACAATTGTGCATCGCCTGTATAATAGAATACTGAAATTGTCACCAACACCGTTACTATAAATAGCACATTGACTACTGCCTCTATGTTGTATTTAGTCTAACTATATGGGATATAGAGGCAGTCGTCAATGTGCTATTTATAGTAACGGTGTTCGATAATGAAAAATTCCGTATCCCGTGATAGACCAATAGAGTTTCAGTGGCCTATGATATGATACAACACAGAGATGCATAAAACTCCCTTTTGCCAGAGCATGGCTCTTTTATTTAGCGTCATTAAGGGTAACTAACAGTAAGTTTACTTGCACGTTTATGATTGGTCTGTAGAAATTAATATGTTCCTGCAGATGAATCCCAAAAGGCTGAACCATTACCACACAGTGCCGACTTTTAGTGTACCTGGGGATGAAGCCTTTTGAAAACATTGTGGGAAAAGGAGAAAATGCTGGTAACCAGCATTTTCTCCTTTTCCCACAATGTTTTCTACCCTATCAAAGAAAAATCGCACCATTTGAGTCACATTGAAATTTTCGTTGTAAATGCTATCAATTTAGACGGGTCTAAAATTTTGTCGTGTGGTAAAGGCCTAATGAAGCCAGATCTTTACATCTGCTAAATGTTACAATTTTAATGCTTCCTTAACGCAATGACTCGCAATATAGCCTCTCCGACAATATGGATCCTAAACTCCGATCTGTGAAGTCTGATCCTGATCCACAGCTAAGCAACTAAAACTGCTGCTGGTGCTGAAAAAAGTACATTTTGCAGTCGAATTAAATTAACCATTTACCAAACGATCTCATATTAACGACCTTGAGGTCTGACAGGGCTTTTACAAACATTGAGAGAATAGAAGAAAATCATAGCATTTTTTCTATCTTTTCAAATGCACATACCATCATTTGAGTTCCATTTGACCCTTAGGCTTCTAGGTGCGACTAAAGGGACCTGTTACGGACAGTGTAGATCAAGATCAGACTGCACAGAATGTGCAGTCTGATCTTGGATCTACGCTGTCCGATAAGGAGATATTTTTTCCAAAAATGTTCCTTTGAAATAGAAAAAAAATCGGGTTTTTATTATCGGCTTGAAAAGTTCATTTGACCTATTTAGCGGTATAAGGATTAATTTGTTGTCTGCGAACACTTTGAATTTGGACAAGTTTCAAATTTTGTCGTCTGGTAAACATTTAAACTATGACATTGACTGATGTACTCCATGTTATACAGCAACCCGATCATGGATAAAACCGATACATTTTCATGCACAGACGATTTTTTTTTTTCCCCGTAATGCTGCAAACCAAGTTAAACAAGAGCACTGCATACGGGTGCCAAAGGCTCGGCTGCCATTGCTTTTACTGTAAATTCTAAGTCGAAAAAGGGGCATAGCTGTATCAAAAAATATTTCGACGGTTACCTGCCCCTGTTTTATTGGTTCCCCTTTTGATAGTTAACAACTAGTCCGAGTTTGAAGTAAATATCTTAAATAATGACAGAGATATACGGTGGCACTGAGGTGTCATGTGCATTTTTTTGTATTTATCTCGTTCCCACCTCGACGTTTCTTCGAAAACGGCCGAGAAAAAAAAAACAACAACAACAACATGGAGAGCATTTTCAGCTCAATGTTTTCACATATATTTGAGCCGTGCTCTGTGAAAAGGTGGCTTAATGCATCTGCGAAAAGCATCGACCCAGGTCAGCCTGCGCAGTCCGCGCAGGCTGACCTGGGCCAAAACTTTTCGCTATTTGTCAATTTTCTGTATGTCAAAGGACCAGTCCATCTTATGATACAGTCGGTTGTTAGACAAAATGAACCTTATGGATCCATAATCATATGATGACTTGCTTGGTATCTTGCATCACGGAGATGCATTAAGCCCCTTTTTGCCAGAGTGTAGCTCATTTACGTACGATGTATATAACTATAACCCTTATCTTATTTAGTTTAAATTGTTGGCGCTACATTAGTTTATATGTTTGGAAAAACGAATGTTTGGAGTATTACGTCAGACAGTGCGGTACAATGCTACACGAACTTACGAGGTGTGTTCAAAAATGAATGCATCTAAGCACCTAAAATTTGATTCTTCATAGGTTTCACTGAAATTTTTATTTTGTTCTCTCAAAGTATTCACCTCCAACAGATATACAAAGTTTCAATCTCCGGATACAATCTTTGAAGGCGTTTTCATAATCTTTTTTTAGGTATACCATGATGACACTGAAATTTATTTTCTGTCAACTCTATTTCAACGTGTGTAAACAATCAGTTTCAGTCATTGTCCTTTGTAAGAGGTACAAGACTTTCTGAAGCAGGAAAAAGTCGTTGTGCTCCCCAACCCTCCGTATTCACCTGACCTTGCCCCTTGTGACTTCTTTTTATGTCCAAAGCTAAAAAATTACCTTTCAGGTCGAAAATTTGTTCAGCGCAAACACCTCGGTTCTGCAATATTCCAGTGTCTTCATAGTATACCTTAAAAAAAAAAAACTATGAAAATGCCTTCAAAGATTGGATCCGGAGACTGAAACTTTGTATATCTGTGGGCGGTGAATACATTGAGAGTACAAAATAAAAATTTCAGTGAAACCTATGAAGAATCAAATTTTAGGTGCTTAGATGCATTCATATTTGAACACTCCTCGTAGATTAATTTTTCAGTGCCTGGAGATTCCAAATAGAGAAAATTCTATATAGATCTACAACAACGAAATACTACTATTTTGTCATAAGGTCATCAGCTAACGTATGATATCCGCTGTAATTACAACTATGATATAAAAAATGTCAAACAAACTTGAATATGAGTCATGCTCTGTGAAAAGGGGCTTAATGCATCTCCGTGATGCAATGTACCAAGCAAGACATCACATAATCAGGGATCCATAAAATCCGCCTTGTCTAACAACCGACTAAATCATGAGGTAAATTGGTCCTTGGACATACAGAAAATTGACCAATGGCGAAAAGTTTCGGCCAGGTCAGCCTGCGCAGAATGCGCAGGCTGACCTGGGTCGAAACTTTTCGCAAATGCATTAAGCGCTATTTTCACAGAGCATGGCTCAAATTATATATCTACCGTATTAACCATTTGTATATTCAATCTCGAGTTTTAACGACCCTGAGGTAGAGGTTTCTCTCTCTTTTTTTTTAATATTGCGGGAAAAGGAGAAAATGCTGCAAACAAGTATTTTCTCTTTTTCTCACAAGGTTTTCTACCTTTTCAAAGAGAAATCTCAGCATTAGTCAAATTCCATTCGCCTGTGCAATGCTTTGAAAGTGGCCTAGTCAAAACTTCGTCGCCTGGTAAAGAGCTAAATTAATGTTCTCTCCGACTAAGCCATTTAGAGCTGTGAAAAAAAAGATAAACAATCCAATATCATTTCATCAAAACCAGAAAGGTTTTGCGTCGATATTTTCAAAATTAAAAGTTAAAATATAAAATAGAGCTTTCATCCATCCCATGACATTTTAATTCACTATTTCAGCGCCGAATATTAACACTTAGACTGCTAAGCGCGACTCACTGACCTTATGCAGACAGTGTAGATCAAGATCAGACTGCACAGAACGTGCAGTCTGATCTTGGATCTACATTGTCCGGTAAGGAGATATTTTTCTCCTAAATAGCATTATTCGGGTTTTTACGACCGGTCTAAAAATTCCGTTTCACGTATTTAGCAGGATAAGGGTTATAAACCTGTCGACTGAAAACACAAGCCACTGAAACTCAGAAATAATTTTACATCCTAGAAGCTTATCCAAAAAAGCGGACGGTGTAGACACAAGATCAGACTGCACGTTCTGTGCAGTCTGATCTTGATGTATGCCGTCCGCAATAACCCTGAAAGAGTTAAAAGAACTTTAAATAACTTAAAAATGTTTTACCTTTTTCTGTTTTGATTTTGTCCTTAGTCCACTATATAGTAATATTCAGCCATATTGGAACCATGAAGATTGAAAAACATTATCAGATTTAATCTATAGTGGATCCCTGTGAAGTCTTTGTCGTAAGTTACCTGCAGGTTACCATGGTTACGGAAAACTCTATTGAAGACCGATTATTGATTGTAGTTTATGGCAAAATGACTCTTTAAACCTTCAGGATACTGCGGACAGCATGAGCTACTTTCGCGAACAATATAGATCCAAGATCAAACTGCACAGAACGTGCATTCTGATCCTTGATTTATAATTTTCGTTATTACAGTAATTCATTCTCATAAAGGAGGAAGCAATGTATTTATTACCTCAAATTTAATTTCTTTTTTGACTGCAGACGTCTATCTGATTCGTTAACCCCGCTTTACCAAACGAAAAAATTCCAGCCAGTTCCAAATTGAAAGCATTTGCAGACGACAAAATAAATGTAACTGAAAAAATGAAATTTGTTTTGGGTAGGGTAGAAAACATTGTGGGAAAAGGAAAAAAATGCTGGTAACCAGGATTTTCTTCTTTTCCCACAATGCTTTCAAAAGGCTTCTTTCTCATGGTCGTTAAAAGTCGTGATTGTGTGGTAAAGGGTACGCCCTTTCAGCGACAGAATACACACACTCGACCTCTGTCCACGTTTACTATTCTACTATCATCTACTTAGATACAGACATATTTTTTTCTAGTATGCTTGACTAGACAAGCGGACGTTATAGATCCAAGATCAGACTGTATGTTCTGTGCCGTCTGATCTTGATCTACACCGTCCGCAGAAGCCCCTGTTCTCGCCCAAAGGGCTGAAAGGGTTAAGCACTATAAGAGGAAATGTTTACCAATACAGGTGTTTTATAGGGTCAACCCGGAATTAACATTTTTTTTTATTTATCAGTTCAACCTTGCCTGCTGTCATGCTTGTGTTTGTTTGCTTTGGTTGGTGTTAAGCATTGTATTATCGCGTTATTCCACGGCGCCCAAAGCGCCAGTTCTTGCATTCCTCGAGCTTGCTTTGTAAGTTATCTGCATAACACTCTTCCCATACTACTGGCTGCTTTCCCGTATGATTGTCGATCAAAACAATGTCCAGCTGTGACAGAGAGGAAAAATCTCTGTCGTAATTACTATCATTAGTCCATGCAAAGATTTTTGCCGAGATTGGATTCGATCCCACGACCCCATGGTTAGTAGCCTAGGACGTACAGGGTGTCCCAGAAAACAATTTCCAAAAGATGCCATTTTATTATACAGTTGTATATTTCATCAGTTTACATGTCAAGCTCACAGAGATGGAAAAAAGTTTTTTTTATTTGAATTTACAGGAGAATGCCTATACTTAACACCATTTAAGCGTCATATGACGTCACTTCTGATTCAAGATGGCGTTGTTAACTAGTTTTGACAGTAAAGTTACTACAGACAATTTCGTGACTTCTTCTTCAAACACGGGGTCCTGCGTGGCTCTGTGGTAAAGTGTGGGACTCCTGGAGGTCCCGGGTTCGAGTCCCACCTGATCCGCTTTTTTTTTTTTTTTTTTTTTTTTGTGGGAGTGTCCCTGGGCAAGACACTTCAGAGCCCTTGCCTATTACTGGTGAAACCCCATTCAATTCTTCAATCACTGTATTATAGGCTGAAAAAAGGGATCATTGAAGCAAATAAAACGAGTTACATGTATCGAAGAATAAATTGAAAAACATCAGTATGAATACTGAAGCTTCCTAAGCTGTGATCAAGAATTCAGACCAGTTTACGACGTTGTAATCAAACAAAAAGAATGTCATATGGAGTATGTGCATGATAGATAAACTGTGTATTTTTCAGAATCTATAAAAATATTTTTGTGGTGATCTGCAATTCTATTAAAAAGATATCAAAACAGCATGTTCGCATGCAGTTGTTATAAAAGGTGTTTACTCCGACCAAGAGTTGCAAACGCTTTTAATAGTAACAGATCTTATGGGACAGCCTGTACTCGACTAAGCTTCCGGATTCGGCGTAAAATGTCTAGCTACTTCCCAAAAGATTCCATGATTTAACGCCCTTGACAAAGAAAGATTATAGAATCATTGTGGCACAAAGGGAAAGTGCTAGCTGCCAGTATTTTCTCCTATTCCAACGATTTTTGTTTACACTTTCAAATATTACCGATATGTATAAAAATAATATTATCCAACACTATATCAATTCACTAAGGTGTGAATTTTAGCCGCCATGTATTCTCTAACAGTAGCAACCCTTGCATATTTGTGTCATAAATTGGCCAGCAAATAGGCCTGCAGAATAAACAATTTTGACCAATCGCAAGTTTCTATTTATTCACTCGGCACACCAAGAAGTAGATCAACACCTGCTTAGGCCTATGCAAAAAAGGAAGATTGGTCGGCAGATCCGGTGAGGGTGCAAAAGAGTTTAAGAAATTTTACTGAAAATAATACCTGGCAAGAGAAATCACTGTGGAGCTCATAACAGTGGTACATTCATAATTACTTCCCTTGTTTATAGTCATTCGGACAGGATTCATTTCTCTCCCACCTGTGATCATTGTTTCGATGATGGTTATGTGGAAAAGCAGCTAGTGGCTTGGGCAGAATATTGTGCTAAGTACTGGTAAAAAATTGATTGAGTGGTATTTTACGTCGCTTTCAACATTATTTCAGTCATATCACAGCGACAGCTCACATATTCATGTATTTCCTGGGTTTTCAATACCGAAACAGTAACAGAAAATCAAGGAAAACACGAATTGTACAGTTGTACAATCTCCCTGTCACTAAGTTGCAACAATCAAGATCTTTGAAAGAATGGACAGCGAAAGAAACGCTAAGCAATGTAAATTAAAATTCTTTGATGGTTAAAAAAATGAAGAGAAATAATGAAAAGTAAAACGCCAAGACAAATCTATACTGGTTTTCAGCCAGTTTTTAACCCATTTCATCTTTATTTTATCAAACTATAATCACTCTTGTATCTCCATGCCAAATGTTACCTCTGACGATTCCAAGGTTTCATAGCTTACGACCGATAGAAAATACATTTCATTTTCTGGAGGCCATCAAAGAAATCAGTGTTGTGACATTTCCGATTTAAAAGAGATTTCCATTCTACAGTCTATCAAATTTTAGCAGGTTTTTCTCTGGCTGTAAGGATGTATGTTATACACAAAGTGGATCGATATTATGCAACGGCTTGCTTGGTATAATGTGTTGTGAAGAGATGTATGCATTAAGCCCCCTTTTGCCATAGCGTCGCTCATTTACATGAGTCATGCTCTGGCTAAAGGGGCTTAATGCACCACCGTGATACATTGTACCCATGAAGCCATCATATAATTATGGGTCCACAATAGCCATTTTTTTAAACAACCGACTTAACCATGAGGCAGAGTGCTCCTTAGACAGAAAATTCGCCGATAGCGAAAAGTTTCGGGCCAGGACAGCCTGCGCGGACTTCGCAGGCGGATCTGAGTCGATACTTTTCGCAGATACTTTCACAGAGCATGACTCATATGGTAGCATGGTTCAAGCCCGCACCTTGCCTACATATCTGAGGTATGTATTAACTCTTTACCAAACCACAAATAAATGAGCCCTGCTTTGTGAAAAGGGGGCTTAATGAATCTGCAAAAAGTATCGGCCCAGGACATGCTGGGCAGGCTAACCTGGGCCGAAACTTTTTGCTATTGGTCAACTTTCTGAATGCCAAAGGACCAGTCTACCTCATGATTCAGCAGTCGGTTGTGAGACAAAATTCAATGTGTCTGATGCATGTGACGACTTGCTTGGGCTAATTTGGGTATTAAAGCGTTAAGCCATTCATCAAACAATCCACTGATTTATGACCCTTATGAGAATTGCTTTTGGAAACATTGTGAGAAATGGGAAAATGCTTACCTCCTTTTCTTGTCTTAGACGCCGTTTTGACAGTTTGGGCTTAACTTCATTTGTCGTGTGAAAATGCTTTGAATATAGACAAGTTTATTTGTCGGTGGTAAAGGGTAAGTTAGCAGGTTACCATTTCAGTTTTCCGATATCGAAGTGAAAAGGCTGTTTTATTCCGGGTATGTATTCGGACAAGTTTTGGGGTCAGTTACAGGTATTTTATGTGTAGACATCCTATTTTTAGCACTCTGACATCGTGTACGATGTTTTACAATAAATACAAATTTAATGCATAGCATACCTACCATTTTGTCGCGTGTAAGTGTATGAAGGCGGGTGGTATATTATCTTAAGTTACACTAAAGCGGAATATAGGCCTACCTGATCTAGGTCTGATTAGTGAGGACTTTTTTTTTTTGTGTCATCTGAGACCAGGAAAACATAAAAATTGAAGGTGTTGTTGTTTTTTCCGACTGGAATGACAAACACGATGGTTAAGGTAGGTTGAAAATTGTACATGAAATAATTACTTTGAATGTATATACATAATGAACCATGGGAAGCAAACATCCAGCATTTTTCGTTCTCTCTCTCTCTCTCTCTCAGGCTTTTTAGATGAATGACAAACCCGATGGGTTAGGTAGCCTAGGTTGAAATTTTAGTAACAAGTAGATCTACCAGTATAAAGTGATAAACGATCTAAAAAAAAAACCACTAATGTTGAAATGCCAAGATCTATTCAGTTGTTCAGAATTTTTCTAAAAATGATCAGACGGTTTCGATCCGTAAGATCAGACTACCTGTCTGAAGTCTGATCTGAAACTACTATAGTTGTTCAGAGAAAGGGTGAAATTGGATATGGCATGACCAAAAACAATTAATTTCGTATCGGAGAAAGTCTTTCAAGATCAGACTACAATGTTGTGTAGGTTGATCATAGTCTGTTCCATTTTTAAAGGACAATGGAAGTCATGATTCGCAAGATAGGCCTACGAACTATCTGTTGACCAGACGCCAACACTTGAGCAGAAAATTGATAACATTTTGAGAAAAGGTAACCGGCATTTTGCCTGTTTTTGCAGGTTTCTGTGTACCCTTTGACATACGAATTTATAGTTTGAGCCATATTGAATTTGTCGCAAAAATGCTTTCAATTTGGACGAGTCTGATTTTTTGTCGTCTGGTAAAGAGTTAATATCCATGTAAATGCTGATTATTTCAACCCCAACAGCCAGGTAGATAGAAAATAATTTTGAATGAAGGACTAACCAGTAACCACACGAGTTTTACTTAGTAAAAATGTATAAATGAACATTTTCCCGCGAGTATCTCTGAGCAAAAATAATAGTACTTGCTAAACCGAGAACCTACAGTACACAAATATGAACTGTCGCCTATACATAACTGAAATAATGTTGAATGAGGCGTAAAATGCCATTTACACCGATAAATCGATAAACATAATATGTTATGTACATGATTTCAGGCTTTTGAACTCAAACCTAAGTAATTTATGCATTGCGTGTACTTTTATCAAGGTATGGGTGTGCCCGAGTTTGTGTGTTTTGGGCAGGAGAGGAGCAAAGCCCAATAATTGCCTTTTAAAAGTTGGTTTCTAAAAATAGACCATTTCTAAAGAAGATGTAGGCTAATCGAAAGCAAGCAGCTATTCACTATAGATTCATAGCGTGACACCTTATTCAATATGAGTAATGTTTTGTGGAAAGGGGGCTGAATGCTTCTGCAAAAAGTATCGACCCACGTCAGTCTGCGCAGTCTGACATGGTCGAAACTTTTTGCTATTTGTGAACTTTTTGCATAGCAAAGGAGCATTCTACGCCAAATTGCCCAATATGCAGCCAGATGCCTGATTAGATTGATTTTACGGATCCATACTTATGTGATGTCTTGCACTATAATGCACTTCGGAGTCATATTTAGCCCCCCTTTTCCCAAAGCGTTGCTCATATATATATCAGTGTATAGGCAAAAGGTTTATTCAAATTTACCCATTCGCTTTCAAACAACAAAACTCTTGACTTGTCTAAAGGAAAAGCATTTGCAAACGGCAGATAAATGTGACCCAAGTGATAATTTCATTCTTTGAAACGGTAGAAAACGTTGTGGGAATAGGACAAAAAGAAAATTACTCCTTTTCCGACAATCTTTCAAATGCTTTCTTTGTCAGGGTCTTTCAAACTCGTGATTATGTGGTGAAGGGTTAAGGTTAGGTACGGGTAAAGGAAAACGGGTGTGTCTGTTATGATGACATGCTCAAGAATTTATTACTCAAGAGAATTAATTTGTCGCGTATTAATATTCCTTTTGAACCTCATTAGTAGTCGGTTTTTCAAATGATAATTTATAAAAATTACGTCTTTTCAATGGTACAGGTACAGATAAATAGTTACTCTGGTAAAGTGACTGGCTTTCGATTTTGGGGTCATAAGTTCGAATCTACATTGCCTTGGGGGTGGGGTGGGGGGGGGGGGGGGTCGCGGTTTGAATCCCCAACTTGGCGAAGTTTTTTCTCTTTTTCGAAAGATTGATGATATTCATTGAGACAGTAGAGATTCCCATCTCAACCCTGATCATTGTTTCGACGATGGCCATTTGGGATAGCAGCCAGTGTCTTGGGAAGAATACTGTGCGAGGTACTGGTAAAAGAAATTCCAGGAAAGCAAGGACAGGTGGACTTGCTGCCGCGATATATCTAGAATGATGTTGAAAACGGCTTTAAACACACACACACACACACACACACACACAAACCGAAACTCAAATTCTATAGACGATGAGACTCATCCAAATCGAAAGCAGCTGCAATCATTTCGCAATCCACAGGTTAAATTCTATTAAAATGATTTGATAAGTGTCGAAGAGGGGAGAGCATTGTAGAAATAGCAGAACATACTTGCAACCAGCACCTTCTCGTTTTCCCGCAAGTTATCCATCCTTTCTGAACCGATTACATTAATGAAGCATGCTCTGTGAAAAGGTGGTTTGATACATCTGCAAATAATATCGAACCAGGTCAGCCTGCGCAGTTCGCTTTTTGCTTATAGTATATTATCTGCTTTTCCGAGGACCACTCTACCTCAGGATTCAGTCAGTAGACGAAATTAATTTAACTCTTTCCCAAACAAGCCCTGGTTTTCACGTGTCTGCAGTACAAGTCTTTTGAAAACACTGTGGGAAAAGGAGAAATTGCTCGTAACGAGCAATTTCTCCTTTTCCCACAGTGTTTTCTACCCTTTTTGATAACTTTCTGCCATTTTCATCAAATTCAAAATTGTTGTCTGCAAACTCTTTCAATTTGGACCAGTCCAAAATTTGTCGTTTGGGAAAGAGTTAATCGATCCATACTTATGTAATGAGTTGCTTGGTACGAGTGCATAACTAAGATGCACTCAATCCCAACTTTTAACGACCCTGAGAAAGAGGCCTCCTGAAAACATTGTGGGAAAAGGAGAAAATGATGGTAACCAGCATTTTCTCCTTTTCCCACAATGTTTTCCACCCTTTCCTAAACATATTTCATAATTTGTGCATCATTTAATTTCTTTCCTACTGATGCTTTCAATTTGGACCAGTCTGAATTTTGTCGTTTGGTAAAGAGTTTAACAAACCCCTTTTGCCAGAGCACGGTTCATTTATTTGAGGCACGTTGTATTTATCGACTGCAAATGCTTTCTGTGTGGACTAGTCTTAAATCCTGCAGTTTGGAAAAGAGTTAACTATTTATACACAATCCCGTCTTTTAACGAGCCCGAAGAGAAGACTTTTGAAAACATCGTGGGAATAGGAGAAAATGTTGGTAACCAGAATTTTCTCGACTTCCCGCAATGTTTTCTACCGTTTCAATTACAAATTCCAGAAATTGAGCCACACTTGATTTGTCGTCTGCAAGTGCTTTGAATTTGGACGAGTCTTAAGACTTAGATCTTGCGATTGGTACAGTTACCATTACTTTAGTTTCTACAGATGATCTTTTGCGCCTGAGAGCAGACTACCAGTGCCTTTGCAAACATTTTCGCAAATGGAGCATTTTTGCGATATGACAATATTGTAATTACTTTTTACAGGTTCTACCAAGGCACAGTAGAAAAATAGGGTACGTATGAAAAAACGTATTCGCACTCTACCCCTGCCCTCTCTCCCTCTCTCTTTCAATCTCCCCCCCCCCCCTCTCTCTCTACTTGAGAACAGGAGGTCGCTGGTTCGATCCCCGGCTTTGCCAATTTCTTTCCGAGGATTGATGGTAGTCATTGCGACAGGATTCATTCCCCTCTCACCGCTGACCATTGTTTCGACGATGGTTATGTGGGAAAGCAGCCAGTGGCTTGGAAAAGAATATTGTGCGGAGTACTGGTAAAAGAAACTCCAGGAAAGTATGGATAAGTGCACTGACCGCCGTGATATAACTGAAATAATGTTGAAAACAGCGTTAAACACCATGCAATCAATCAATCTCTCTCCCTCTAAGTCTGTCTGTCTGTCTGTGTACGTGATTTTGTTAGGTTCTTACGATTCTACCAGGAGTTTCATTTTCATGTTTCTCAGAGAAGAATGAAATATCAAGGCGTGCCAGTCACATTTACAGTGTTGTGCCTAGGCCGCGGGATTGCGGGATTCCCGCACTTTTTTTACCAATGTCCCTTAAAATCTAAGCCATTGCGGGATGTCGGGCGCGCTGACGAAAATCCGCCGGATTTTCCTTATCTGGAGTCCTTTTCGGTATTTACGTACATTGCGTTAATTACAATGGGCACCTGCACAACGTAGACTGTGACCGAGAAATTTACTGAGATAAAGTCGCTTAACAGATATCCGATATTTAAACCAGTCTTACTGTTGTCAATGAAACAATATGGCGAAACGCCAGATGCGGCTGACCGACTTTATGTCAGGAAGTGTTAAAAATAGAAAAATTGCAGACGAAATTGAATCGCAGGGGACGGTTGAAAAACTAGTTATATTTAGTGTGTCCCCTAGATTTTTCTAGTGTCCCCTTGAAATCAAGGTAGGGGGACACCTGTGTCCCCCAAAAATTTTGGCCTAGGCACAACACTGCATTTATAGACTTGAAATCCATTAATAAAGGGTTGTCAGAAAATACACGGACATTTTGCGCTTACTCTAAAACTGTCTAATATTTCTGGGTTTTTTTTTTTGTTGAAAAATATTTCGTACGTCTGTAGGCTTCCACGACATTCAAGGGAGCTTCTTTACTCCCTCTGCAATCCATTCTGAGGCCACAGTTAACCCTTTACCGGACTCCAAGACTTTAGACTTGTCCAAATTGAAAGCATTTGAGGAAAATGAAACGACAAATTCATTGTGTTGCAAATAATGAAATATGTCTTTGAAATGGTAGAAAACACTGTGGAAAAAGGAAAAAAAATGCTGGTTACCTTCATTTTTTCCTTGCCTAAAAGTTTTGTTGCAAGTTTTTTTTTTTTTTCAAGCTCTTGAAACAAAGTCGCACCGTTCCACCAGTTTTGTTATAAACGTCAAATTGTAATAAAATTTCAAAATTATATTACTTTTTTTTAAATCCAAATTGATTCAGAATTTAATTTTAAGCTAAAAACTATTATCATTATTATTTTTCAATACAAATTAATTCAGTATCTTTAAGGGAAAAAACATACGTTTTATTTCAATTTCGAACGATTTCGATTAAATCTGAAGTGTTTCTCAGGGTTAAAAGTTTCGTAACAATCTGGCGGATTTTTATTAAAGAAGCAGTATACGGCTCCAGTTGTTTTGTAATAAATGCTGATTTAAGATAAATTTGATAAAATTATTTATAGAATCTCTTATCCATCTATTTGCGACCTTACATGTGGTTTGTAGAGCGTGTGAAGCAAGATCAGGCTGCACATACGCTTGCTTTCCACTCCTCGTTGCTCTTTCGGTATTTTCGGTCATATAAACCCCATTCAATGCCAATAAACTTGATGGGATCTAATTTATGTAACAATATGTATTTTAAATTCGGCAGGATAAGGGTTAATTAAATCAACTCTTTACCAAACGACAAAATTTTGGACTTATCCATACTGAAACCATTTACAGACGAAAAATTCAGTGTGACTCAAATGATGATATTCGGCTGTGAAATAACAGAAAACACTGAAAGAAAAGGAGAATATGCTGGTTATTAACATTTTCTTCTTTTCCCTCAATGTAATTCACAGTCTTCGCGGTGTCCGTGGTTGTGAGGTAGCCAGTTGGCCTCGTTACCATAAGGTCCCGAGTTGGATACCCGGGAGCGGGTATCAACTCTACTGTTCATTGACTCACATATTCGGCGGCAAGTACTGGTGTAGTTTCCAGGAAGCAAGAAATAGAGAGAGATTTGTATAAGTTGCAAGAACTTTTTTCTCGATCGATTTCGAATAAATATAAGCTATGCACTGTCAAAAGCGGGCTTAATACATCTGCTGACCTGACCGAAACTTTTCGCTATTGGTCAATTTTCTGCATGTCAAAGGACCAGTCTACCTTCTGATTCAGTCGGTTGTTCGACAAAATGGATTCAATGGATCCATGATCATGTGATGACTTGCGCGCGAAGTTGGTATCATGCACCGAGGAGATGCATTAAGCCACGGATCATATACACGCTTTCGATTTGGAACTGTGAAAAATGTTGTCGTTCTGGAAGGAGTTAAAATATTCTTTACATGTCAAATTTCAGCATTGCCGTTCTGGTGGCGATTTGTGCACTCTACGCTACATATCTCCTGGTAACCCACGATGAGAAGTCCAGATCTAGGAGGGATTCGATCGAATCCTGGACGTCGGGCAAAGAAGAGAAGTTACACGGTGTCTCGGATAAGAAAAGTATAAATCGAGGACCGAAAAAGAAGAAGAAGTCTGCCTCCAAGAAAGGTAACTTTGTAGCGGTACGTGACTCCGGGCAAGAAGTCAGACATGTGGCGTTTTTGAAGGTACATAAAACAGCGAGTTCAACAGCTCAGAATGTGTTTTTACGGTTCGGATCTGAGAGGAATTTGACGTTCGTTTTTCCCCACACTCATGGTGAATCTGGGTGGTTGAACGTGATAAGCTACAATAATTCGATGACGAAGGATAACATAGTTCCGCCCCCACCCGGTCAACATTATGATATCCTGTGCTGTCACGTGATCTATAACTATGGCCAATTTCAGAAATTTATGCCTAAAGACACGACTTTCATAGGAATTGTACGAGAACCAATGATGAGGTTCCAGTCTGCCGTGAAATATTTCATCAAAAGCACTATAAATAAAATAAAGGGAGATCATCCACTGACAAAATATGCTGAAAATCCGCTGGCGTACGAAACTACGGATCCGAAAGAGTCGCAGACGAACAATCGCATGGCAGTTGAATTCGGATTTCCTCTGGAGTTATTTCCTGGTAAATCATTGGATAGGTCTCAGAAAGAAATTGACAAATATCTCCAAAAGATAGACAAGGAATTCAAGTTTATCATTATTTCGGAACGTTTCGACGAGTCTATGGTTTATATGAGACGTATATTGCATTGGAAAACCAAGGATATTCTTTACATCGACCAGAACGTATCTAAGAAGACAAATCCTAGAAAACTTCTACAAGACAGTGACAAACCTAAAATAAGTGCGTATTTGTATCTAGACAGAGCAGTATACAATTTTTCTCTGACAAGATTTGAAAAACAAATATCAGCAGAGGGGAGTGATTTCGTGAGAGAAGTGGAACATTTTCGAAAAGTGAAAGATCGAGTCAAGATGTTCTGCAATGGAGGAAAAGAAGCTTTTTTGACAGTTGAGAAAAGCAGATGGTCTCCTCAATTCATTGTGACAAAAGCTTATTGTGGTTTATTTTCTATGCACGAGAAAAAATTTATACAAAACCTTAGGTATAAAATGTACGGGGTTTTGGATAACTGAAGTACTCTGTCTGCTGTGATGTATTTTACCATGTAGTTCAAGCTACTGTACATCAACTAAACTCTATCAGCACCAAATATAATATGACCCCTGCTCTGGCAAAAAGGGACTTGATGCATCACAGTAATCCATGATACCAGGCAAGCCAGTACATAATTATTGATCCATAAAATTCATTTTGTACAACAACTGTCTGAATCGTGAGGTAGACTGGTCTTTTGACATACAAAAAATTTACCAAAAGCAAAAAGTTTCAACCAACGTCAGCTTATGCAGGCTGACGTGGGTCGATACTTTTTGCAGATGCATTAGGTCCCTTGGTTACAGGGCATGGCCCATATATAAACTAGAGCTGATGGCTGAAAATGAAATCCACTAAATCTCAGACAGATTTTCAATTACATATAGACCAGATAAGCGTGTGGTTTAGATCCAAGATAAGACGGCACATTCTGTGCAGTCTGAAAGTTTCTGTTTTTGCTAATGGCACTGAGGGTCAAATCTGCATAGAAATTTGGATGAAGCTATTGCATTTTTTATTTTTCATATCATTTCATTCTACAGATGATCTTTTTGTCTTGCACATAGTCATTTTTGGAAAACATCGTAATACGAAGACTCAAGAGAAAGTGCACATACATGTACCACAAAAATTTTGTTACTGTCTAGGTTTAGAGTCGGAATTCAGTTTTGAATGGTGTGTGATTATAGCCCCTAATCTTTTCTATCAAGTGATTTGCAATATTTCATCTCATTGGTCAACGTTCCATCAGTTGTCATCATGGAAGCAATTCATTAGACAATATTTTGTCTGCCAAATATCCCACTGTGTTTAGATAAGTGTAATGTAGTTAACCCTGTATCAAACAATACCGAATTTGAATGACTAACAAAGAAGAAGGCAAAAAAATCATTGTGGGAAAAGGAGAAAATGCTGGTAACCAGCATTTTCTCCTTTTCCCACAATATTTCTACTGTGTCACAGACCATTCCAATCATTAGAGTTCCATTTAATTTTCTGTCTGCAAATGCTTTATAAATGGATGAGTTGAGTCACCACCAACAGACAAATTTTGGATGAGTCCAAATTGAAAGGATTTCTAGACAACAAATTACATGTTGCCTGTAATGCTTTGAATTGCCTTTTAAAAGATAGAAAACATTTGTTGCCAGCACTTTCTTCTTTTTCCACAATGTTTACAAAAATCTTCTACCATAGGGTTGTTAAAATAGGGATTGTGTGATAAAGATTAACCCCTTACCACACAATTCTGACGTTTAACGACCCAGTAAAAGAAGCCTTTTGAAAACGTTGTGGGAAAAGAAGAAAATGCTGGTAACCAACATTTTCTCCTTGTCTACCCTTTCCACAACAAATTTCAATATTTCAGTCACATTTGTTTTTTCATCTCCAACTGGTTTCAATTTGCCTAAAATTTTGTAATTTGGTAAAGAGATAACAGAGAGCAGATCGAGATCAGCATACTGGTATTACACAGGTGACATGTTGTTATTTACTGCTTTTTTTATTCATTTACATTTTCTTTTCCCTTACTTTGTGCAGCTTTTTAGATACTTGAAATTATAAAAATCATTCATTTAAAAATCTCAGACTATAGTGAAATTATATTCTATCAATATTTTTTACTTAGGCAATAAAGCATTTACAACCTTCTGTCTTGATACTTTTTACACTTTTTTTCCCCTCTTAACTCTTTACCAAATGATTTAGACTTGTCCAAATTGAAAGCATTTGCAGACGACAAAATAAATCTGACCCAAAAATTGAAATTTGTTTTGGGAAGGATATAAAACATTGTGGGAAAAGGAGAAAATGCTGGTTACCAGCATTTTCTCCTTTTTCCACAATGTTTTCAAAAGACTTCTTTCCCAGGGTCATGAAAACCTGGGATTGTGTGGAAAAGGGTTAATATTCTTCTTTCAAAATTAATTTGAACTGTACTCTGTGTAAATGGGGTATAGGGCATCTGCAAAAAGTATCCATGCAGGTCAGCCTGCGCAGTCAATGCAGGCTGACCTGGCTTTTTGCTATCAGTCAATTTTCTGCATGTCAAAAGACCTGACTACCTTATGATTTACCAGTAGTCAGCTGTTAGATAAACTGGATTTTATGAATCCCAAATTATATGATGACTTGCTGGTAAAATGCATTTATATAACAGAGATGCATTGACACTTCACAGCACAATTCCAGTTTTATCAACCCAGAGAAAGATGTCTTTTGACAACATTGTGGGAAAAGGACAAAAAGCTGGTAAACCAGCAATTTCTCTTTTTCCCACAATGTTTTCTATTTCTTCCCATAACAAATTTGCAGTCACATTTGATTTGTCGTCTGCAAATGCTTTCAGTTTGGACTAGTCTGAAATTTTGTCGTCTGCATAAGAGTTAAAGCCCCCTTTAGCCAGAGTGCCACTCATTTAGTTGCCATTGGGCTATTAAATCTCTGGTAAAAGGGCAAAAATATAGATTGGTCCAAATTGAAAGAAGTTGCAGACGACAAGTTAAAGGTAGCTTGAATGACAAAATTTGTCCTTGACAGAGTAGAAAACATTGTGGGAAAAGGAGAAAATGCTGGTTACCAGCATTTTCTCCTTTTCCAACAATGTTTTCAAAGGGCTTCTTCCTCAGGGTCCTTAAAAATCGGGATCCTGTGGTAAAGGGTTAATCATACACCCCTTTATTCATGCATTCATTCTGAACTGTTCACCCTCTAAGCCTCTAATAAATAAATGGACTTTCTCAATCAGGAAAACAGACCAACTCATCTTAATTTCAAGGGTGTTTGGCCATAATAATTTACAAAAATGAGGATGGAGTAAATCCAAAATCAGAATGCATGTTCTGTGCAGTCTGATCTTGATCTACCTTGTTTACAAAAGACAGTTTGATCTTCCCTGTCTACAAAACAAGTAACTTGTGCTCAAGTCCTGTATGCTACTGTAACTTAAGTCATATAGAACTTGTTGCCTCCGAATGTTTTGAATTTGAAAGATTCTAACATTTTGTGATCTGGTCAAAAATTAATACATTTACATGAGGGTCAAGGAAAAAGAAATAACAGGATAAACTATTTTCTTTCAATCTTGGATCTCTCAGATCCTTTAATCTACATAATACGAACGACACAAAACTGTTATACTACAAAAACATACAGTTTGACTGTGAACTATAATATAACAACATAGTGCAAATGTTCCCTTACAAAGCCTAGAACTAAACAAATATCATTTATGGTAATTAGCCCTTTACCAAATAATGCCATGTTATAATGAACCTAAGAGAAAAACTGCTTTTGCAACACATTGTGGGAAAAGGAGAAAATGCTGGTTACCATCATTTTCTCTTTTTCCAACAATGTGTTTACCTTTTTGAACACAGGTCCCCTTATTTGAGGCACTTTCTATTTTTTGTCTGCAAATGCTTCCAATTTAAACAAGTTTGATAACTGATTGTTTGGTACAGAGTTTCCCCCTTACCAAACAATCTTTTGTCTCAACAACCTTGAGACCAAAAGCTTTTAAAACATTGAGGGGAAAAAAAGAAAATGCTGGAAACTACCATTTTCCCTTTTTCCCTCAATTTTTTCTACCCTTTTGTGGGCAATTCCCACCATTTGGGTCATATTACATTTTATTGGCAGCAAATTACTTTTAATCCTTTACCGCACAATGCCGCCTTTTAATGACCCTGTAAAAGAAACCTTTTGAAAACATTGTGGGAAAGGAGAAAATGCGGAAACCAGCATTTTCCCCTTTTCCCACAATGTTTTCTACCCTATCAAAGAAAAATTGGACTATTTGAGCCACGATGAAATTGTCGTCTGCAAATGTTTTCGATTTGAACAAGGCTAAAATTTTGTCGTTTGGTAGAGGGTTAATATGTACTAGTCCGAAATTCTGGTAAAGACTTAAGTATTTGACCTCAACAACTAACACTAACTTTTACATTGTTCTCTCCATTTTCAATGGATCATTCAGAGAGAATATTTTGGATTTCCAAAATCTATTTAAAATCATGCTAATGGGCAATTCCTTCACATATCACAATATTTTCATGATGATCTACAATATTTGGCTCTGTGACAGGAAAAAAAGTTACTAGTATCTTAACTCTTTACAACACAATCTCAACTATCAACAACGTTGAGGCAAAAGGTGTTTGAAAATGTGGGAAAAGGAGAAAATTCCCGTAATCAACATTTTTTCTTTTACCCACAATGTTTTCTCCCCTTTGTAAAACAATTTCACCCATTTGAGACAAATCTAACGTGTCGTCTGAAACTACTTCAGATTTGGACAGGTCCAAAATCTTGTTACCTGGAACAGAGTTAAGAAAACTGATCAAGGTCAGCTATAATACTAGAATAACAAGACAAGAGCACTACATGTGGCTGCAAAAGCTTGGCTGCTGCTGCTTTTTTCAGTGAAAATTCCAAGTTGAAAAAGGGGCATAACTGCGTTAACCCTTTACCAAACAATCCCTGGTTTTCCCGAACCTGGGAAAGAATACTTTTGAAAACATTGTTGAAAAGGAGAAAATTCTGTCCTTTTCCCACAATGTTTTCTACCCTATCAGAGAGCTTAAGCTCATTTGTACCAACATTGAATTTGTTGTCTCTAGATGTCTTGTATTTGAAAGACTAAAATTTGTTGTTTGAGAAAAGGTTATGTTATTTTGAGGGTAACCTACTGTTCTTGAGTTGGTTCCCCTATTGATAATTATTGACCCTTTACCAAACACTCCCGAGTTTTCACGACCCTGACAGAGAAGGCTTTCGATAACATTGTGGGAAAATGCTGGTAACCAGCATTTTCTCCTTTTCCCACAATGTTTTCTACCCTATCAAAGGCAGAAATTATCATATGAGTCACATTAAAATTTTTTTCTGCAAATGCTTTCAACTTGGTCTAGTCCAAAATTTTGTCATTTGGTAAAGGTCTAAATGTCCCAAGTTTGAAGGAAACATCTTCAGTAATGAAAAAGAATCAGAAATGAAAGAGATCTGACTCTGCACTAAATCACAAATATGTAGACTCGTCCAACATTAAAGCATTTGCAGACAATAAGTCATTTATGCTTAAAGATATTGGATTTTGTCATAACATGAGTACAAAACATTGAGGAAAAGGAGAAAATGCTAGTTCTCAGCATTTCCTCCTTTTCCCACAATGCTGTTTAACCCTTTACCGCACAGTGCCGCCTTTCAATGCCCTTGGGAAAGAAAGCTTTTGAAAACATTGTGGGAAAAGGAGAAAATGCTGGTAACCAGCATTTTCTCCTTTTCCCACAATGTTTTCTACCCTATCAAAGAAAAGTTGCACCATTTGAGCCACATCGAAATTGTCGTCTGCAAACGCTTTCAATTTGGACAAGGCTAAAATTTTGTCGTCTGGTAAAGGGTTAAAAGCATTCTCCTGTGTCGTTAAGAGACAGGATTGTTTGGTAAAGGAACAGGAATGTTTGGTATAGGAACAAGATAAAGTCAAAATATTAGCCCAATGGCAATGATGCTACAGACAAAAACAGGGCTATGACAATCGAGGGTGTTTTCTTGGAAAACAGCCAAGCACAAAAACACTAATTTTAAATTGTGGCAAGTGAAGCACCATCTTCATACTACAGTTTCACTTTCAACAACAATGAGCTTTATCTGATTTACTACAACATGTTTTTGATTTTTGACAGATTATTTCTGGCAACATTATCACAAATGGGAAATAAAAAATCCAAAACAATTCGGAACAAAAGTTTCAAGCAATAAATACTTTTGCCACAATACTTTTTAATTTTAACCAACTGTTGTCTGACAAAGTATCAGTAGCTCTTTACCAAACAATCCCAAGATTTAACGACCCTAACAAAGAAGGCTTGTGAAAACATAGTGGGAAAAGGAGAAAATACTTTTTCTCCTTTTCCCACTGAGTTCTCCACCCCATCAAAAACAAATTTAATTATTTCAGCCACATTTAAATTGCTGTCTGCAAATGTTTTGAAGTGTGACAAGTCTAAAATTTTGCCATTTGGTACAGACTAAAGGTGATGCCTGTTTGTACCAATGGTTCTTATTCACCCCTTGTCATAGTATAAATTCAGCTGGTATGGCAAAGGATAAACTCTTATCAAACAACAAATATTCAGACTTGTACATTATGAAAGCATATGTGGCTCAAAAATTAACACTTTACCACATGATCTTGATGTTAAAAGACCCTGGCAAAGAAGGCTTTTGAAAACATTGTGGGAAAAGGAGAAAATGCTGGTAACCAGCATTTTCTCATTTTTCCCACAATATTTTCTACATCAGTTTATTTGTATTACTTTCCTATTGGCAGTCTGCAGATGCTTTCAATTTGGTCATTTGGTAAAGAGTTAAATGTGGCTCAAATTATGGGCTTCGTCTTGGAGGGGGTATCAACCCAGCACTTGCTCCCTTTGTCTCGTATTTTCAAAAAACCCTTCTTTTCAAAGTCATTAAAACAGACTTTTATAGAAGGTTAAGTATTTATATGGTACACATTGCAAAACAAACTACAATCATTATAGTAGACGTCTCATACACATGGACCAGGTCCTCTAACTTCCATGTCATTTAGCTAAAACAACTAATTGAGCACCTGTTAACCCTTAACTCTTTACCACACGAGAAAAATGTAGACCAGTCCAAATTGAAAGCATTTGCAGACGACATTTTAAATGTTACTCAAATGAGGAATTTTGCCTTTGATATGGTAGAAAACATTGTGAGAAAAGGAGAAAATGCTGGTTACCAGCATTTTCTCCTTTTCCCACAATGTTTTCAAAAGGTTTCTTCCTCAGGGTCGTTAAAAGTCGGGATTGTGTGGTAAAGAGTTAAAGCACCAGATAAACCAAACTCATACTTTCAGTCTATAAATAAGACTAAAATTATCGCTATTTCCTGGTTGTTTTTCTCAATATTATTTAAGCATAGCGGACAGTGTAGATGTAAGATCACACTGCACATTTTGTGCAGTCTGATCTTGATCTACACTGGCAGCAATGGCAACTTTACTTGTAAAAGGTGCTTTAAGGGTTAAAACCATTTACAATGCAAAAAAACCTGTATTTGTTGAAACTTTACAAAACAACAAAAGTTAAGATTCATCGAAATTCAAGGCAGTTACAGATAAAAAATTAAATGTACCATAGTTCCAATGAAAGGATTCGTCTTTGAATGGACAAAAAATGTTGAGGGAAAAGGAGAAAATGCTGGTTACCAGCATTTTCTCCTTTCTACACAATGTTTCATTTTCTCCTTTTCCCACTATGTTTTCAAAAGCCTCTTCCCTCCTGGTCATAAAGACTCAGGAATGAGTGGTAAAGGGTTGGACTGACAATCTAATCTTTCACTGACAAAAAAGCCATATAAAATCTTGAGCTGTTATGTGTGGTATAAGGTTACTTTCACATGTGGCTTGCAGCACTACAAGCTGTGTCAGAGTACAGTCTATGTCAAGGTCAGACAGTTCAATATGTTCAGTCTGACCTTGAACCTACTCTACACATCACCTCTAACTCTAACCCTTTACAATACAATTCCGAGTCTGAAAGGCCCTAAGAAAGAAGGCCTTTGAAAACATTGTGGGGAGAAAAAAAGAAAATGCTGGTGACCAGCATTTCCTCTTTTTGAAATAATGTTTTCTATCGTCTCTATTAAAAAAACCCATAATTTGAACCACAGTTAATTTGCTGTCTGCAGTTGCTTTCAACTAGGACAAGTCTAAAATTTTGTCACCTGGTAAAGAGTTAACCAGATGACAAAATTTTACACCAATCCATATTGGTATCAACTTCAGATGACAAATATGGCTCAAATGATGGATTTTGTTTCAAATATGGTAAAAAACATTGTCAGCGCAGGAGGAAAAGCTGGTTACAAGCATTTTCCCCATTTCCAAAAATGTAAAGGTCTTTTCATCAAGGTTGATAAAACATGAGAAGACTGTTTGGTAAAGGGTTGAAAACGAACTCAAGCCATGAACATTATCAAAATGTGATCCCATAACAAGATGTGATATGTTGTGATATTTAAACCTGTTTAATTCAGGAAGCTAACCCTTTACCAAACAATCCCAAGTTTCATTAAAAAAATGGCTTTTGAAAACATTGTGGGAAATGGAGAAAATGCTGGTAACCAGCATTTTCTCCTTTTTCCACAGTTTTCTTCTCTATTAGAGACAAATCCTATCATTTGAGCCACATGTAATTTATGGTCTGCCAATCAGATAGTTCGTCAAGTAATAAATGAAAAAATAATTTGAGAACGGTGGGTAAATATAATTATATTCTATTTTTCTTTTTTTCACCCAAATGAAAATGTAGATTTCTTTTTACTCCATTAGATGTCAAAATTTTAGTGCATACTGAAACCAGTTGTAGAAAATAAATCAAGTGTGGCTTTTATGATGAAATCTGTCTTTGAAACTGGAGTAAACAATGTGAAAAAGGAGAAAATGCTTAATACCAGCCTTTTCTCCTTTTCTGCACAATGCTTTCAAAAGCTGTCTTTCCAAAAGTCATAAAAACAGAAATCGTTTCCTGAAGGGGTTACCTCAATATAATCTTACCATTTTTTACCTTTTCAAAGCCAAATTTATGATTTGATAGGATCTCCAAATAGGTTTATAACTTACTAAGTAAAAACAGACCATGCTGGTTAACACTTTACCAAACGACAAAATTTTACACTCGTCCAATTTCAAAACTGTTGGGGACGACAAATAAAATGTCGCTCTTTTGATGAAACTTGACTCTAAACGGGTAGAAAACATTGTGGGAAAAGGAGAAAATGTTGGTTACCAGCATTTTCTCCTTTTCTCACAATGTTTTCAAAAGGCTTCTTTCTCAGGGTCGTTTAAAGTCGGGATTGTGTGGTAAAGAGTTAAGCTCTGGCAAGTAAAAAGTACGAACACTTATAAAGACATGAAAAAAGGAAGCCTAAACGGCTCAAAGAGATACAAACAGACAACAACAACAACAAGATCACGGCATAAAGGTGCCAAATTTGGCTGCAGTACCTGTTACAAATGAGCCTTGCCCTGTGAAAAGAGGATTTGACACATCTGCAACAAGTATTTACTCATGCCAGCCTGCACACTCTATGCAGGCAGGCACGGGTTGAAACTTTTTGTTAAATTTTCTGCATGTTCAAGGACCATTCTATCTCATGATTTAGACTGTTGTCTGACAAAATGAATTCAACCCTTTACCGCACAATGAGGCCATTTAATGACCCTGGGAAAGAAGCCTTTTGAAAACATTGTGGGAAAAAGGAGAAAATGCTGGTAACCAGCAGTTCCTCCTTTTCCCACAATGTTTTTACCCTATCAAGAGAAAATTGTACCATTTGAGCCACACTGAAATTGTCGTCTGCAAATGCTTTCAATTTGGACAAGGTTAAAATTTTGTCGTCTGGTAAAGGGTTAATAGATCCATAATTATGCAATGATGTGTTTGGTGTAATGCATTACCAGGATGCATTAAACCACCTTTTCACAGAGCCATGCTCAAATACACAGAAGATGTTTGATTCCAAGCAAAAGTATAACTTAGCCCCTCACCACACAATCCTGTGTATTAACCCTTTACCAAACAATCCTGGGTTTTCATGACCCTGGGAAAGAAGCCTTCTGAAAACACTGTGGGAAAAGGAGAAAATGCTGGTAACCAGCATTTTCTCCTTTTCCCACCATGTTTTCTACTCTTTCCAAAACAAATTTCAATTTTTGAGTCACATTTAATTTCTCATCTGCTGAAGCTTTCAATTTGGACCAGTCCAAAATTTTTGCGTTTGGTAAAGGGTTAATAACCTTGGGAGTAAGAGTTTCTTCAAAACATGGTAGGAAAATGAGAAAATGCTGGTAACCAGCATTTTTTTTACTTTTCCTACAGTGTTTCCTATCCTATCAAATACAAATCCCTTGATTCAAGCCACATTTAATTTGTGCATCTGCAAAAATGCTTTCAACATGGACTATTTTTAACCCTTTACCACATACCATACAATCCAAAGTTTTCGCAACCCTGAGAAAGATATTTTTTGAAAACATTGTAGGAAAAGGAGAAAACTGCCAGCATTTTCTCCTTTTCTCCCAATATTTTCAACTCTTTCAAGGGTAAATCCCATTATTTGAACCATAGTTAAATTGTCATCTGCAAATGCTTTGAATTTGGGCACATCTAAAATTTTGTCGTGTGGTAGAGAGTTAATTTCTTTCATCTAGTACGGAGTTACATCAAAAGAGAGACATAACTCTATCAAAGAAATTTTAGGCTTACGTGCCCCTGCTGTATGGTTTCCCCTTTTGATAGTTAACACTAGCAAAAGTTTGAATTAAATAGCTTAACCCTTTACCAAACGACACAATTTAAGATTGGACCAAATTGAAAGCATTTGGTGACGACAAATTAAGTATAGGTTAAATGGTGATTTATGTATTGGATAGGGCAGAAAACATTGTGGGAAAAGGAGAAAATTCTGGTTAACAGCATTTTCTCCTTTTCCCACAATGTTTTCAAAAGGCTTCTTTCCCAGGGTCGTTAAAAGTCGAGATTGTGCGGTAAAGGGTTAAGCAATGGCAGAGATATCAGAAAATGTCAGTTTATGCACGGCAGTGATAATAGAACTAGGTTTTCTTTTGACTCTTTAACACACAACAGAATTTCAGACTGATCCAAACTGAAAACAATTGCAGATGATAAATTAAATGTGACTCAAAAATTAAAATTGGTTTTGGGAAAGGTAGAAAACGTGGAAAAAGGAGAAAATGCTGGTTACCAGCATTTTCTCCTTTTCCCACAATGTTTTCAAAAGGCTTCTTTCTCAGTGTCGTTAAAAGTCGGGATTGTGTGCTAAAGGGTTAACCCTTTACAAAACCATCCCGTGTTTAAACGACCCTGGGGAGGAAGCCTTTTGAAAACATTGTGGGAAAAGGAGAAAATGCTGGTAACCAGCATTTTCTCCTTTTCCAACAATGTTTTCTACCCTATCAAAGATAAATTCCGTCATATAAACCAAATTTAAATATACTGTCTGCAAATGCTTTCAATTTTGGACAAGTCTACATTTTTGTCGTTTGGTAATGAGTTAAAACAGCCAAGCTAGCAAAGTGAATGGATTTTAAGTTCTCAAAATCACAATGTTAACATTAAATCTACGGGTGAAATAGAAAGTTGGAGTCTTTATAAACCCTTCAAATATACAAGTCTATCAAGTATTAATAGAGACTAAATAAAGAACATGTGATTTTTTGGAGATCTATATTTCTTTACAACGGTTTCTGAAAACTATCACCAATGCCATTCTCTGTGCCAGCAACCACTGTCTTTTGCACAAAAAAGAAATAGTAAACCATTACTCTGCAAGCAAATTTTTGCTACCATGATTGAAACTTATGGAGAAATTCATGCAAAAACATTGCAAAATATAGAAAAATTGTTGTAATTAACTAATTCCTCCTATAGACCGATTTCCGTCTTGCATCTGACAACTTTATAAAATACATGGCAAGAAAATAAAAAATTACTTGTATTAACCCTTTACCACACAATCCCGAGTTTTAATGACCCTAACAAAGAAGATTTTTGAAAACATAGTGGGAAAAGGAGAAAATGCTGGTCACCAGCATTTTCTCCTTTTCCCACTATGTTTTCTACCCCATCAAAAACAAATTCCATCATTTAGGCCACATCTAAATTGTTGTCTGCAAATGCTTTCAATTTGGACCAGTCTAAAATTTTGTCATTTGGTAAAGGGTTAAACAATTATCTCTTTCTTCATAATGTTTTTTCAATACACACCTTTTGCATTTGACCTGATTTAGTGTTAACACTTTACCACACAATCCCAACTTTCAACCACCCTAAGAAAGAAAGCTTTTGAAAACAATGTGGGAAAAGGAGAAAATGCTGGTAACCAGCATTTTCTCCTTTTTCCACAACATTTTCTACCCTTCCCAAAACAAATTTATTTTATGAGTCACATTTATTTTGTTGCCTGCAAATGTTTTCACTGTGGACTAGTCCAAAATTTTGTCATTTGGTAAAGAGTTCATATTCCCTAACATACAATGATGTTTTTGAAGTTAGCTGCTGAGTGTTTCAGCAGGGCATTTAAAATGATACAATCATGCTCTCTCAAAAAAAAAACCCACACAATCTTTGGATTTCAAATCCTAATAAAGCAATCAAATATTTACCCATCTGAGCACTAAGTCTATGTTGAACACTTAACCTAACAGTGCATTTTCTGCCACCCTGAGGGGGAAGAACTCTGGAAAAACCTTCTTGGAAAAGGAGAAAGTACTGGTACCCAGCCTTTCCTCCTTTTCCCATGTTTTCCACCCTTTTTAAGACAAATCTCACATGAGTAATGTCAAATTTAACATCTGCAAATGCTTCCAATATGCATGAGTTTAAAATTTTGTTGTCTGGTAAAGAAATACTATTAAGTGCTTTTTCAAAACCTAAATCCAAGATCAGACTCCACCAAAATGTACATTTTAATCTTAGATCTACCCTGTTCAAAATGCTGAGATATCTTTTGGCAAAAACGGCCTTAGAAACAGCCAATACTTGGAGGGTTGGCATTTTCACTAGAAAAAATCTATTTTATTTATTTAGCAGTCTAACGGTTCAACAATATACAACAACTAATAATAAAACAATGATGGAAAGAGAAAAAAGCATTATGCTAAAATTTGTCCATCTTCACTGCTCATTCTTTAACCCTAGGTAAACATATCTAAAAACTCTTTACCACACAAACCAGACTTTAACTCTTTACCAAACAACAAAATTTCAGACTGGTCCAAATTGAAAGCATTTGCAGACGACAAAATAAAAGTGATTGAAAAATTGAAATTTGTTTGGGGAAGGGTAGAAAACATTGTGGGAAAAGGAGAAAATACTGGTTACCAGCATTTTCTCCTTTTCCCACAATGTTTTCAAGAGGCTTCTTTTTTAGGGTTGTTATAAGTCAGGATTGTGTGGTAAAGAGTTAAATGACCCTAAGACAAAATGCTGGTAACCAGCATTTTCACCTTTTCCAACAATGTTTTCTACACTTCCAACAACAAATTTCCATTTTTGAGTCACATTAATTTTGCTGTGTGCAAAGAATTTCAATTGGGACAAGTCTGAAATTTTGTCATGTGGTATAGACTTAACTCTTCCAAACCACAGAATTTGAGACAGGTCCTAGTTCTGGGAATTACATTTTGCATACAACATATCAAATATGTCTCAAAAGGTCAAATTTGTTTTTGGAAGAGTAAAAAATATTGTGGGAAAAGGGAGAATATGCTGGTTACCAATTTTCCTGACCCTTGTATTTGTTTCAAGCTGTTTGAGAAAATTTGCTATCCCAAAGACAGAAGGTCCAGCGAGATGTCAAATTTTATTAAATGAGAGGCAAATACAAGCCCCAGAAAAGTTAGTACTACATACTACTACTTTTGTAGATACCTATAAATTTTAAGAACAAAATCTTCCAAGTTTGTACTATTTTATTAAAATGGTATGCTCTGAAAATAAATCCTGGTTTCGAGTTTTATCACCATTTTTTATTTTAGAGTAATATTTGACCTTAGAGTAATATTTCAACCAATCAAATCAGAACAAAAACAAGAAGTCTGTATGCAGGTTATGTCATCATACCATACTGAGTACAGTATTTGACACTGGGTAGATACAGATTTTTTTTTCGTCTTGTCCAATTATAACCATATGCAACAAATGTATTTCAGCCGAAAAATTTATAGGTATATAATAAGCAATAATACTGAACATCAGTCTTACACACACAACATAAACATCATACAACTAAGTTCTAACATTGACAACTTTCACACATCAGCTTTCACATTTCAGCACCTTACTTCAAAGACTATTTTCTGATTACCCAAAAACTTGAACAAATGAAAGGAAGAAAAAGAAAAAAAAAAAAACTTTTAAAAGAAAGGAAACCTTTTTTCCTTTTCATCTTTTACTAACAATCCCATGTTTTTACCACTCTAGTGAAGAAAACATGGTGGGAAACATTCAATTTGTTACTGATATACCCTTTCCACATTGAAAAGTTTGCACTATCAACATCTGAATTTGTCTTTGAAAGAGAAGAAAACATTGTGAAAAAAGGAGAAAAATGCTGGTTACCAGCATTTTCTCCTTTTCCCACTATGTTTTCAAAAGCCTCCTTCTATGGAGTTATAAGCACATGCAATTGTTATGGGCAAGGTAAAACACATTGCCAGACCAAAACTGCTCACTCTAATTCATGTACACTGCATTTTGGAAACTTAAAAATATGCTAGTGGTAATGAGTTGAAAGATCACCACACAAGCATAACTTTTCATAAAGCCAATACAGAATAACTCTCAGAAATATTGTGGAAAAGGAACAAGACTGCTCTATACAAGCAATCATTTCTGTTCCCACAATACTTCTATCATAATTCAAGACAATTTCCTTTCTTTCAAAAATTCTTCCTTTGCATCACTTTCACTAGTTCAGAATTGATCTAAAAAAAGCCTGTTCAGTAATAGGCTCATACAATAACCCTTTACATTAACCCTTTACCACACAATCCTAAGTTTAAGTAACCCTGGGAAATTGGACACTTGAAAGCATTGTAGGGAAAGGAGAAAATGTTGGCAACCAGCATTTTTTCCCTGTTTTCTCCCTTTCCCACAGTGTATTCTGACCTTTCAGAAACAAATCAAATTAACTGAGTCACATTTAATTTGTTGCCTGCAAATGCTTTCAATTTATGCCAGTCTAAAATACTGTTGTGTGGTATAGAGTTAACTCTTTACCAAACGACAAAATTTTAGACTGGTCCAAATTGAAAGCATTTGCAGACGACAAAATACATGTGACTGAAAAATTGAAATTTTTTTTTCAACAGGCTTGTTTCTATAGGGTCGTTAAAAGTTGGGATTGTGTGGTAGGGAGTTAAACAAATATCTATCTGTGATAAATTACTAGGACAACATCAACAACTATACACAATGTTGAAAAAGATAAAATAAAGTGTTTCAAAAAATTCAAATATCTGTAGTACATATACACATAATTGTCTATTTTTGCCTTCCTGTTTTTTTATCCACAGCTCTTTCCATTGCGACAATTTCCTTTTACTTATTTTTCAATACCACCTTTTAATGATCCTGAGGATGTAGCATTTTGAAAACATTGTTGGAAAAGGAGAAAATGCTGGTTACCAGCATTTTCTCCTTTTCTTTTAGTTTGGAAAAGCCTTTTTCCTCAGGGTTGTTAAAACTTGGGATGGTGTGATCAAAGGTTCACTGAATATTTGCGAATTTGCCAAATAGAGGAAATTGAGAAAATGCTCATTACAAGCATTTCCTTCTTTCCAAGGATTTTTACCAGCTTTTCAAAGACAAATACCATTATCTTGGACACATTTTACCTGCAAATGCTTTCAATTTGACACGCCTAAAATTTTGTAGCTTGGTTGAGAGTTAATCAAACACAGTTTTTAGGTCCTCCTCATACAGGGCTATGACCAGCATTATACCGGCTCCAATCAACATACCTAATAATTGTAGAAACAGGTGGAAAAATGGATTTTCACCTTCTTTGGTATCTACGGAGGACATTTCTGGTAGCTACAATAGACAGAATAAAAAAAGCGTTTTTGTTTTGTTTCATATATGTCATAAAGTAGTGTTCTCAATGGCTCATTCATCAAACATTCTAAATTGCACTTTTTAGTCTAAATTCAGAAACACCATTTCTGATTGGCTTACTTTTACCATGAGATCCAAAGTTTTAATGGTGCTAAGAACGAGGCCGTTTGAAAACATTGCAGGGAAAGGGAAAGATGCTGAAAACCTGCATTTCCTCCTTTTTCCACACAGTGTCATGATATTTACTCTGTAACACACAAATTTCATCACTTTGATCACACTTAATTTGTTGTCTGCAACTGCTTTCAATGTGGACAAGTGTCAAATTTTGTCATTTGGTAAAGAGTTAAACATTTGGTTTAGCCAATCAGAAATTCCAGTGACTTTCATTGATCCTAGAGAAAAGAAATTTGGTCAGATAGTTAGCACTGGGCTTCAAAACTGCAATAAATACTGACCTCTCCAACCTTTATCAAGCAATCATGTACTTTAATGACGTAGAAGACAGATTTTGAAAACAGTGAGGGACCAACATTTTCTCCTTTCCAATGATGTTTAAGAACTGTTTAACCCTTTACCAAACGACAAAATTTTAGACTTGTCCAATTTGAAAGCATTTGCAGACAACAAAATAAATGTTACTCAAAAATTGAAATTTGCTTTAGGAAGGGTAGAAAACATTGTGGGAAAAGGAGAAAATGCTGGTTACCAGCATTTTCTTCTTTTCCCACAATGTTTTCAAAAGCTTTCTTTTTCAGGGTCGTAAAAAGTCGGGATTGTGTGTTAAAGGGTTAAAAGACAAACTTCGCAATTAACGCTTTATCAATGAAAACACTTGTAGACTCGTCCAAAGTAAAAGCATTTGCAGACCAGTGCTCTAGACAGTTTCCAATGACATCAGTACAGTATTGATGAAAATGATGATGAGTCAGTATCAAGGCATTTAGTACCAACATTTGGTTAACGAGATTGAGATCAAAATTTGATTTCTTCCTTTAGCTTTACACAGGCATTACTATCAAACAACATAAACATTTTACAAAGTAACAGTATGATGTTTACTATACAAAAAAAGTATGAAGCAGGCTTGTAGAAACAATTATGCCGCTCATAATCTTAACAATAGTACTGCTTCTAGATCAGTGTGATTTGGTTGTGCAAGTCTAGTGCCTCTCCTGGTGGCTGAAAAATTGGTCTGTTTTGGGAAGGGTAGAAAACATTGCGGGAAAAGGAGAAAATGCTGGTTACCAGCATTTTCCCCTTTCCCCACAATGTTTTCAAAAGGCTTTTTCTTCAGGGTCGTTAAAAGTCGGGATTGTGTGGTAAAGGCTTAAGTTCTTCTCCATGATCTTATAGTAGGGCATGGATCAAAGTTCATAAAATCTCGCCCTTCACTACAAATCCTCATAAGATATGTAAATTTTCTCGTCTATGGGCCGATATTCACCAACCATTCTTAGAACATTCTCAGTCTTATTCTCCAACATTTTCTGGATTTGAAAGTAACACAACTTCTGACTGGCTAAACCATTTGGTTTAGCCAGTGTTACTTTCAAATTTGGACAATCTTGGCGAATAAGACTAAGAATGTTCTTTAGAATGATTGGTGAATACGGACCTTGTACTTTTTTTAAATCTGTTTTGAAAGATCCCTCACAAACCACACTGGTCACATACATGCAGACAGCAGTTTTGGGTAACTTTGATATATTTGGGAACATATCTGAATGCAAAATTTTTTATCACCATCTTCATACTGAAACCTCTATAAGTCACTTTTATCATTGCCTTCAACCTTGGCCATGTTGATTTTAGCTTTCAAGGATTTTCATAGTTTTGTTTGGGTTATTTTGTTCTGGAGAAAACTGAAACAAACTAGTCAAAACTAAAAGTTCTGTGTTTTCTCCAAAATTTTTTAAGTGTGACCTATTCATTCCTAACGTACATGTACATTATACGATTATCTGCTGGTCCCGCACTGTAATCAACTTGACTTAAATTGTGAACCAGGGTCTAATTCCGTTCCGAGCCAATTTCACATTCTTTTTTGAACAGAAGCATTTGGAAAATCGCTCAGCAATCTCGGAAATATCCGAATGACAGTCTGAAAGAGTGAGCTCCCTTTCGTTGTTTACAGATTTGTACCTTACATTTTAGGTGCCCAGAAAAATGTTCCGTATCGAGTACGGAATTTTGTTAAAAAAGATGCATAACATCAGACCATCATCCGTAAACTGTGAATACAGATCTTATCTGGAGCACTGGCAGACACTTAATTATCTCTTTACCGAACAATCTAACAACTTCTAACAACCCTGAGAAAGCATTTAAAACATTGAGGGAAAAGGAGGAATGTTACCAGCATTTTCTCCTTCTCCAGCAAGGTTTTCTACCTTTACATAATCATATTTCAATTTTTGAGTCACATTTATTTTGTTGTCTGCAAATATTTTCAATTTGGACAAGTCTAATATTGTGTCGTTTGGTAAAGGGTTAAATGTAGATCAGATGATGGACTATGCTTTTCCACATTCAATTTCTCTTCTGTAATCTATCTTTTTGATGGAAAAGTCTAAAATTGTATGGACCAGTACATAGTCAACTCACCATATCTACTAGTGCTATGTATAGAAACATCCCGGCAACAACAGCAAAGATCCAAAGACTGGCATTATGTAAGTTGCCAATAGCAACCCCAATCAGCATTCCAACAAAACACAAAATAGATGATATACAGTTGTATATAATGGCCTGTTTAGCTGACATGCCTGCCCGCAGAAGCATGGCAAAGTCACCTGAAAAATAACAAATTTAACCCATAAAGTGCCTTTCACACCAACAATTACCTTTGCTGCCAAATTAGATCAAGACCAGACTGCAAAAAAAAATGCAGTTTGATCTTTGATCTACATTGTGCACTTTGCTGAAACATTCTTGGCAAAAGCAACCATGAAATTGCAATATTTTGGTTTCATTTCTAGAATGAAAATGACTACGGGGTTTATTTGGAACTCTAACGTTTTCTTTTTACAATTTTGATTAACTTGAGAGATCAAGAATTATTCACACTTTATTCTTTCTGCTGCAAGTTTTAATCTTTACCACACAATCCCAACTTTTAAGGACCCAGAGAAAGAAGCCTTTTGAAAACATTGAGGGAAAAGGAGAAAATGCTGGTAACCAGCATTTTTTCCTTTTCCCACAATGTTTTCTTCCCTTTCTAAAACATATTTCAATTTTTCAGTCACATTTATTTTGCTGTCTGCAAACGCTTTCAATTTGGAGCACTCTGAAATTTTGTCGTTTGGTAAAGAGTTAACAAACAGATTGAGTGTCAGACTGACTGACTGCATGTGTGGTTTGAATGGTGTCCTTCACTGCTTTCATGACTTGTCTACTCATGACATTCCTGGGTTTCATCAGAACTAGGCTAGAGCTCTGCAACACATTGCCTTAAGACACTCCCAAATGAATTTTGCGATTCTAGATGTATATATATTTCTTTCAACATTTTAGTTTTTCAAAGCTATTTTTGCACACAAGTAGAAATTAAAAGTATTTAATTTTCTCAGACGCTTGCAAAAAGAAATCTAGTTGGATGCCACTTTAATCCTCTACCACCTGAGAAAGAAGGCTTTTGAAAACATTGTTGGAATAGGAGTAAATGCTGGTAATCAGCATTTTCTCATTTTCTATATTTGTTTTCTACGCGATCAAAGACAAGTTCAATCATTTGAGTCACATTTAAATTGTCGTCTGCAGTCTACATTTTTGTTGTTTGGTAAAGAGGGGTAAAAAATTAAGTCTTTCCCACATGACAAAATTTTAGACTGGTCCAAATTGAAAGCATTTGCAGACAACATATTAAATGTCCTTCAAAACATAAACTTTGTCTTTCAAATGGTAGAAAACATTGGGGGAAACAAAGAAAATGCTGGTTACCAGCATTTTCTACTTTTCCCTCAGTGTTTCAAAAGATCTCTTCCTCAGGGTTGTTAAAAGTTGGGATTGTGTGGTAAACAGTTCAGAGTCAACCTCTGATTTTATGGCTTTACAGGTTACTTAGCATAAAGACTATATTCAACTTTATCCATTATCTATGAAGATAGCAGAAAAACTAATGCATTAAATTGACACGAAATTCATACATCGTCATGCACAAATTATGTATTTGAATAAAAATGGCATAATGAAGCCTGGTCAGTCTTAACTCTTTACCACACAATCCCGACTTTTAACGACCCTGAGGGAGAAGCCTTTCGAAAACATTGTGAGAAAAGGAGAAAATGCTGGTAACCAGCATTTTCTCCTTTTCCCACAATGTTTTCTACCTTTCCCAAATCAACTTTCAATTTTTTTTTATCACATTTATTTTGTCGTCTGCAAATGCTTTCAATTTGGACCAGTCTAAAATTTTGTCGTTCGGTAAAGAGTTAATCAGAGTTATGCACACCATCCATTTGAGCACACGGGCCCTATTTTGATAACTGACCATATTCATAAGCAAGTTTGTGTTCTACAGGTAATGTAACATTGAAGAAGGAACCATTTCACATTTCAGTTTGTAAACATTTCTATTTCTGGCCTTATATAAAAGACTCACCTGAAAGCTGCTCTGCCATATCAGAGAAACGATCAAAATGAAACTACAAGATTGCATAAAATTGAGGAAAGATGAGGGGGGGAAGGGTTATTGTTAAAACAGCAGACTGATAGGTAAAGGATTAAAGAGTGCTCAACCCTTTACCACACAATCCAGAGTTTACACAGCCCTGAATGAAAAGGCTTTTGAAAACATTTTGGGAAAAGAAGAAAATGCTGGTAACCAGCATTTTCTCCTTTACCCACAATGTTTTCTACCCTATCTAATACATAAATCACCATTTAAGCTGCATTTAATTTGTCGTCTGCAAACGCTTTCAAATTTAGTCCAATCCAAAATTTTGTCGTTTGGTAAAGAGTTAAAGAGTAGTCAGTGAATGTGACAATACCTATTTCATGAGGTAACTCATGACAGAACACAGCAATAGATGTACTGAACCCTCCCGTAATACTGTTGGCAAACGCAGCTCCGATGGCTAGCCCATCACTGAAATTATGGATTCCATCTCCAAGAATGACCATCCAAGCAATGGCCGACACTGACTTTGGTACACCTTCCTTGCAGTGTGAATGGCCATGACCATGACCATGACCTTGGCCGTTGGAACTTTGGCTAATTATGGTTTCATCTTCTCCTGCAAACACTCTGTCACTTGTATGATGACGATGCCCGTGTTGATGACTGACAGCTGTCGTGTTGGCAAAACTAATTGCGCAATGTTCTGAGTGTGCCTCTTCAGCGTATCCCTTCAGTGCTGCAAAACAATCAAGGTGCTCAATAATTCTTTATCATACAATGCCGACTTTTAACGACCGTGATAGAGAAGCCTTAGAGTAACTAGCATTTTCTCCTTTTCCCACAAAGTTCTCTACCCTATTAAAGACAGAAATAATCATTTTATCAACATTTGATTTGTCATCTGCAAATGCTTTCAAATTGGATCAGTCTAGAATTTTGTCATTTGGTAAAGGGTTAACTCTTTATCAATTAATCCCTGTGTTTCTACCACTCTTGTGACGAAGGCTTTGAAAACATTGTGGGAGCAGGAGAAAATGCTGGGATTCAGCCTTTTCTCCTTTTCCCACATTTTTTTTCTATTCCATCAAAAAAATCAAAACCTTTCAGCCATATTTAATCTGTCATCTGTACATGCTTTCAAAATGGACAAGTCTAAAATTTTGTCATCTGGTAAAGAGTTGGTTAGAATGCTCAGATGAACATATCTATTAAAATATGTTCTGAAAAAATTATACAGTATATATTATGTGTTACAATATCTATCATAAGCTTACCAAATCTATAAAATAACTGACTTCTACCATAATCATATTGACTTAATAATAATGTGGAAAAACTATTTATGTGCTCTTATTTGAGCTCATGCGAAAACAGTGTTAGTGTAACATAAACTTGCTGCTTATCTGTATATTCATATGAGTGAATCTGCCAAAATATTCATACCGGTATGAGCTTATAGTGAAATGATACTCCTATGAGCATATGATATTATGTAACAATATTGAAATGGCATTATTATAATGACACTATTCACATGAGCTTAAGAATAAAACCATTCACATGAGCTAATCCATAACAATATTCATAATTAAGTGAAAATGTGTACTATTACTACAGTATTTAAATAAGCTTATGTTAAAAAATATGTGACAGTTCTTACATGACTTTTTATACAGCTGATTCCAGAAAATACAGAAAACCCGCATCCATGATGCAAAAATACAACTTTATAAAGGTTTACTTACTCTTTACTAAAGAAGAAAATTTTAGACTGGTCCACATTGAAAGCATCTGCAGACAACACAATAAATACTGATCGGATGGTACGATATTTGTATGTGACAGGATAGAAAACATTGTGGGAAAGGGAGAAAATGCTGGCTCCCCAGCATTTTCTCCTTTTCCCATAATGTTTTCCAAGGCCTTCTTCCGCAGGGTCGTTAAAACTCGGGATAGTGTGGTAAAGTTATTACATCAATACAAGCAAAAACACTGTACCAAATGGATCATCTACTTGTTACAGGCAATATTTTTCTTCTGCCACAATATTTTCGAGAGTAGTATGCTGCAGATATTGATGTGTTCTTGGCTTCCACTAAGCATGTTGCTGACCCCACATAGTAAAAATTATTTACTTCAGCTCCTTACAACAAACAACAAAATTGTCCACATGTCTTAATTGACAGCCTTTACAAACAACATATCAAATGTGGCCCAAAAGATCACATTTGTCCACCAAACGGTTAAAAACACTGTGGAAAATGGAGTAAACACTGGTTACCAGCATTTTCTTCATTTTCCACAATGTTTCCAAAAGCTATCCTCTTAAGGGCTGTGAGAATACTGGATTGTTTGGTAAAGCTTTAAGCCTATTTTTAATGAAGCAATTGTGAAAAAAAAAATCACTCTTGATGACTGCTGTCTGGTAACATAACTAATTATGCCATTATGCCAGGATGTGGGTTTTCTGAAAGGCTGACAACTGCCCACTCCCTCACCCCTATCATATTCTGTCCTGGATACCGTACATCTAATCTGCAGGGCCTTAGTACACTCTACCCATACAAATGAGTCTAAAACAACAAGGTACTTAGGGTGATTCTTTCCCAGACAACAAAATTTTGGACTATTGCAAGCAATATTAACCCTTTACTGCACAATGCCGCCTTTTAACGCCCCAGGGAAAGAAGCCTTTTGAAAACATTGTAGGAAAAGGAGAAAATGCTGGTAACCAGCATTTTCTCCTTTTCCCACAATGTCTTCTATCCTATCAAAGAAGAAGAGGGCCATGATGGCCCTGTATCGCTCCACTGGCTTATAAATATAAACCATGAAGAGAAGTCTTCACTATATAAGCCCTTATAAAACTTTGACCTCAGGGCTACAGTCAGACTAAATGGGGAATATGTGTATTAGAAGAATAACATGCCAAATTTGGGAGTTCTTGGCCTTATGGCTAGTAACAAGACGGTTTCTGAACTTTTCACTCCGTAAACCCATGTAAAACTTGTGACCCCTGGTGCAGGGCCAAACTTGATCCTAGGGCTGTAACTTGGGCCCTCTTTGTAGTTGTCCACTAGATAATGCTATAATTATGCAAAATTTGGTAGCCTAAGCCTTATGGCTATGTACACCAAGATTTAAAAGTTTTCCCTATGTAAGCCTATGTAAATCTTGTGAACCCCCCCCCCCCACCCAGCATGAGGCCAAATTGACCCCAGGACTATAATTTGGGCACTTTTGGCAGACCCCAACTAGATCAAGCTAAATGCAAAATTTGGTAGCTCTAGGCCTTATGGCTAGGTACAGGAAGATTTTTAAAGTTTTCTCTATATAAGCCTATGTAAAACTTGTGACCCCTGGGGCAGAGCCAATTTTGACCCCAGGGCTATAATTTCAACAAAAATGATAGAGGTCTACTACATAAAGCTACATGCCAAATTTGGTAGCCCTATGCCTTATGGTTTCAGACAAGAAGATTTTTAAAGTTTTCTCTATATAAGCCTATGTAAAACTTGTGACCCCTGGGGCAGAGCCAATTTTGACCCCAGGGCTATAATTTCAAGAAACATGATAGAGGTCTACTACATAAAGCTACATGCCAAATTTGGTAGCCCTATGCCTTATGGTTTCAGACAAGAAGATTTTTAAAGTTTTCTCTATATAAGCCTACGTAAAACTTGTGACCCCTGGGGCAGAGCCAATTTTGACCCCAGGGCTATAATTTCAAGAAACATGATAGAGGTCTACTACATAAAGCTACATGCCAAATTTGGTAGCCCTATGCTGTATGGTTTCAGACAAGAAGATTTTTAAAGATTTCCAATATTTTTCAGTTTTGTTGCCATGGTAACCAGAGTTTGTGAAGGAATCAAATTCTTTCAAGAAATTCTGAAGAGGACCATGGCAGGATCAGTTTCATGAAAATTGGATGGGTAGTTTCAGAGAAGAAGATGTTTGAAATAAAAGTTAACGCACGGACGGACGCACACACGGACTGACGGACGGACGCACGACGGACACCGGGCCATGACATAAGCCCGCTGGCCTTTGGCCAGTGGAGCTAAAAATTGCACCACTTGAGTCACACTGAAATTGTCGTCTGCAAATGCTTTCAAATTGGATAAGGCTAAAATTTTGTTGTCTGGTAAAGGGTTAATGATACATCCTCACAGCCAAAGTGAACAAATATTGTTAAAACTTGAAAGTGTGAGAGCAGAATGGCTCAGAATTTAGTCTGCTGTATACTATAAACATAGATAAATTACCAATGTACATGGTGTAAGGGATGGAGAAACTCAAGGGATTTGTTCTCATTTAAAACCAGAAACTACAACTGTGATTTCTTTGAAGGCAGCCAAAAAATGAAATGCATTTTCTATCCATCACAATCTGTGCAACCTTGCAGCAATCAAGGTCAACATTTGGCAGGAAGATACAAGAATGATTATAGGTTCATAAAATAAAGATAAATGAGTATAAACCAGTTGAAAACTGGATGAAAACAAGTACAGATGCATCTTTTAACCCTTTCCCAAACAAGCCCTGGTTTTCACGTGTCTGCAGTACATGTCTTTTGAAAACACTGTGGGAAAAGGAGAAATTACTCGTAACGAGCAATTTCTCCTTTTCCCAGTGTTTTCGACCCTTTTTGAGAACGATCTGCCATCTTCATCAAATTTAAAATTGTCGTCTGCAAACTCTTTCAATTTGGACCAGTCCAAAATTTGTCGTTTGGAAAAGGGTTAAGTAATGTGGCTCAAATGATGGTAGCTGTCTTTCAAAAGATACAAAATAATGCAGGAAAACAAGATAATGCTGGTTTTCCAGTACTTTTCTTATACTACATGTACTTTCTTTTTATTCAAAAACCTGAAACATTGTGGGCATACAAATAAATGCTAGTTTCCAGCCCTTTCTCTTATTTTATGTTTCAGAAGCCTGCTTCCTCAGGGTTCCTTAACCTTATATCACCCAATCCCGAGTTTTAATGATCCCAGAGAAAGATGCTGCAGAAAACATTGTGGACAAGGGAAAAAATGATGGTCACCAGCATTTTCTACTTTTTCCACAGCGCTCTCTACCCTATTAAAGACAAGAAATTATCATACTACTTTTGTCCAGTCCAAATTTTTGTCATTTGGTAAACAGTTGACTCTTTACAAGATGAAAAAATTTCAACCTTGTCCAAATTGATAGCATCTGCAGACGACAATTAATGCAAATCAAAACCTGAAAGTCGTCTTTGGAAGGATATAAAACATTGTGGGAAATGGAGAAAATGCTGGTTACCAGGATTTTCTCCTTTTCCCAGTGTTTTAAAAAAGCATACTTTCTCAAGGTCATTAAAACTCAGATTGTAAGATAAAGCACTACCTTTTTACCAAACATTCCCCATTTTAAACCACACTGAGTAAAAAAGCCTTTGGAAACATTGTGTGAAAAAGGAGAAAAAAGGAGAAAATGCCGGTAATTGTTGTCTGCAAAATGCTTTCACTTTAGAGAAGCCCAATATTGTCATTTGGGAAACGATTAAGCAGCAAATTGTAAAGTAAAGGGAATTAAAATCAACTGCAAGGACCCGCAACATATTGTTGGGTCTTTACCACATGACAAAAATGTAGACTTGCCCAAACTGAAAGAACTTGCAGATGACCATTTTAATGTGGCTCAAATCATGAGACAAATCATGGGAGAAGGAGAAAATGCTGGTTACCAGCATTTTCTCCTTTTCCCACAATGTTTTCAAAAGGTTTCTTCCTCAGGGATCGTGAAAACTTGAAATTGTGTGGTAAAAGGTTAAAAGACTTCATAAGCCTTTATTGTCATGATAATATGACATGATTTTGTTCGCATGATCAAGTTAATATAGATTTGAGCCATGCTCTGGCAAAAGGGGACTTAATGCATCTCTGTGATGCATCTACCAAGCAAGACATCACATAGTCAGGGATCAGTAAAATTCTTTGTCTAACAACAAACTGTATTGTAAGGCAGACAGGTCCTTAGACAAACAGAAAATTGACCAATAGCGAAAAGTTTCGGCCCAGGTCAGCCTGCGCAGACTGCACAGGCTGACCTGGATCAATACTTTCACATTAAGCCCCCTTTTCACAGAGCATGGCTCATTTATGTGTATACTGGTAAATATTGAAATAGAATACAATATATTTAATTAAATCTTCACCAGACGACAAAATTTTACACCTGTCCATTAGAAAACATCTGTAAATGACAAACAAGGTATGATTCTATTATTTGGATTTGTCAGTGTGATCGAAAATACTGTGGGAAAAGGAGAAAATGCTTGCTTCAAGCATCTTCCGCTTTTCCCACAATGTTTTCAAAAGCCTTCTCAGGAGGCCAAAACATGAGATTGGTGAAATGTCGTTTAGGCTTGATTAATAAACTCTTTACCAAACGTCCAACTTTTAGACTAGTCCAAATTGAAAGCATTTGCAGACAACAAAGTCCAAATTGAAAGCATTTGCAGACAACAAAATAAATGTGGGTGAAAAATTGAAATTTGTTTTGGGAAGGATAGGAAACATTGTGGGCAAAGGAGAAAATGCTGGTTACCAGCATTTTCTTCTTTTCTCACGTTGTTTTCAAAAGGCTTCTTTCTCAGGTCGTTTAAAAGTCGGGATTGTGAGGTAAAGGGTTAATATTTCACACACTGTATATAGGATCATCTTCTGTCAGATATAAATAAAGTGCCTATTCCTTTCATCTTATCAAGGTATAAATTAAAAATACATCCTTACAGCCAGAAAGAAAAAACTCTGTTAAAATTTGATACACTGTAGAATGGTCCAGAAAGTCAGTCAGCTGTGTAAACAATAAATTACTGACATATATCATGTGAGGGATAAATACATGTATCAGAAATCTTTGATTTAAAACCAGAAACGTCACAACAGTGCTTTCTTTGATGGCCTCCAGAAAATGAAATGCATATTTTATCATTCATAATCTATGCAACCTTGAAACCCTCATGGGCAACATTTGGCATAAAGATACGAGAATGATTACAATTTGATAAAATAAAGATGAAATGGGTTAAAAACTGGCTGAAAACCGGTACAGATGTATGTTTGACCCATTACTGTATAAATACAACATTAAGTGCCCCAGCTTTGCAAAACACTTCAGGAGAAGGAATAATTGCTTGTATCAAGCAATTAGACCTTTTCCCAGAGTTTCTCCATACTTTTGCAAAAGGATTTTAATCCCTTCAAATCTTTTCCCTTTGGATATTTTGCAAAAGTTATAAGTACTAGTATGTCTAACAATAATCTCTGCAGCAAAACATTAACCTTTCATCAAACAATCCCATTCTAACAACCCGAAAGAAGAAAGCCTTTAGAAATTCTGTGAGAGAATGCTAGTAAGCATATGTCCCTCCTTTACCCACAATGTTTTCTACCCTTTCCAAGACAAAACTGATCACTTGAGTAACATCCAACATGCCATATGTAAATGCAAGCATAACAGAAGAGTCTAAAAAGTTTTTGTCTTGATAACTATTTACCAGACAACAAAACTTTAGCCTTGATGCAAATTGTAAGCATTTGCAGACGACAAATATAGAAGTTACTCAAAACATAACGTCTTTCATAGGGTAGAAAACATTGTGGGAAATGGAGAAAATACTGGTTACAAGCATTTCTCTCTTTTTCCCACGTTTTCAAAGGCCCTTTTTCTCAGGGTCATTACTCATTAAAAGTCGGCATTGTGCGGTAAAGGATTAAGATTTAGGTAAACAAATCCAGTTTACCCCATATTAACCCTCAACCAAACAATTCTGTATTCTAACAACCCTCAGGGAGAAGCCTATTGAAAAGATTCTGGAAAAAGGAGAAAATGCTGGTAACCAGCATTTTCTCCTTTTCCCACAAGGATTTCTGCCTTTTTTGAAGACAAATTTGTCGTCAGCAACAGCTTTGAATTTAGAAATTAAGTCTAAAATTTTGTCGTTTGGTAAAGAGTTAATGTCAGTTTGTTTGACCTTGAAATATGATAATTTATGAGAAGAATGAATAACAACTACGGAAATATTTTGTTTGCATTAAGCCTGACTACCCAACAAAAGAATTGAACAGCATTCTGGGAAAAGGGGGTTTCATGCATATCTGTGATACATTATACTGAGCAATTAATTACATAATTACAGATCTAAAAAAACATTTTTGTCTCCCAATCAGCTGAATCATAAGGTAGACTTGTCCTAGACATGCAGAAAATGGAGTGATAGCAAAAAGTTTTGGCCCAGGTCAGCCTACACGGGCTGACCTTGGTCCATACCTTTTTAACTCTTTACCACACAATCACGGGTTTTAACCACCCTGGAGAAAAAGCCTTTTGAAAACAGTGTTGGAAAAGGAGAAAATGCTGGTAACCAGCATTTTCTCCTTTTCCCACAATGTTTTCTAACCTTCCCAAAACAAAGTTCAATTTTTGAGTCACATTTATTTTGTCGTCTGCAAATTCTTTCAATTTGGACAAGTCTAAAACTTTGTCATTTGGTAAAGGGTTAAAATGCATTTGGTAAAGGGTTAAAATGCATTAAGTCCTCGCTTCACAGAGCATGGCTTATTTAGTCGTGGCTCGGGGGCGGGCAAGTGTTAGATTTCAAGATCTGACTTAAATGTATTATGCAGTCTGGCATTTAGCCCTTTACCCTATCATATCAAATTTAACCCTTTCCCAAACAAGCCCTGGTTTTCACATGTCTACAGTACAAGTCTTTTGACAATACTGTTGGAAAAGGAGAAATTGCTCGTAACAAGCAATTTCTCCTTTTCCCCCAGTGTTTTCTACCCTTTTTGAGACCTTTCTGCTATTTTCATCAAATTTAAAATTGTCGTCTGCAAGCTCTTTAAATTTGGACCAGTCCAAAATTTGTCGTTTGGGAAAGGGTTAAACGAAGCTGAGAGTGACAGCTAATAACTACATTGTGGGAAAAGGAAAAAATAATTACTTGCCTCCCTAACCCTCTACCAGACAACAAAATTTTAGCCTTGTCTGAATTGAAAACATTTGCAGACGACAATTTCAAGGTGGCTAAAATGGTGCAATTTTTGTTTGATAGGATAGAAAACATTGTCGGAAAAGGAGAAAATGCTGGTCACCAGCATTTTCTCCTTTTCTCACAATGTTTTCAAACGGCTTCTTTTCCAGGGTCGTCAAAGCTAGGTGGCATTGTGCAGTAAAGAGTTAAGACTGACAAATTTCTTTAACCCAACACACCTTTTTTCATTCTAGAACAGAAATCATAACAAGTGCAGTTTCAAGGCTGCTATTGTCCATTAATGCTTCCAGAGCTGACAGTGTAGATCAAAGATCAGACTGCATGTTTTGTGGAGTCTGATCTTAACCTAAAAAGTCTGCAGAGGCTGCAGAAGCAGTGAATGGCACTTTAACGCTTCAAAAAACAATCCTGACTTCTAACAACCCTGAGGCTTTTGAAAATATTGTGGGAAAAGGAGAAAATGCAGTTAACCTGCATTTTCTCCTTTTCTCCCAATATTTTCTATCCCAACACGGACAAATCTTGCGATTTGAGCAATATTTGTTTTCTGCAAAATTTATCAATGCTTTCAATTGGGACAAGTCTAAACAAGGTTGTGATATGGTACTGGGTCAAGGTTTAAATTCATTTGAAATCAAAACCAACTCCATCTTGTTATTAAATCTATATTTTACATAAATATTTTCAAAGTCGGCTAGTTGCAACAAGTTGGGTGATATAACTCTTTATCGAACAACAAAAATTAAATGAAATTTGTCCTTGATCGAGTAGAAAACATTATGGAAAAAGAAGAAAATGCTGGTTACCAGAATTTTCTCACATTCCCACAATCCTTTCAAAAGCTTTCTTTTAAAGTCGGGATAGTGTGGTAAAGGGTTAAGAGTCAGGGTTTTCAGGACCCTGGGAAAGAAGGCTTTTGAAAACATTGTGAACCACGTTTTCTTCCCTATCAGAGAACATCAGCTCATTTGTATCTAGTTAGCTACAGTTGTCTGCAGATGCTTTCAAACTCACGATGTCCAAAATTTGTTGTTTGGAAAACAGTTAACAACTTTAGAGAAAACTGAAAAATTTCAAAAATACGGGTACAAGTATTATGTAACTTCAATATAGTTTTGACACTTGATATCACTCGAGCTTGTCTATACTTTTCACTGATGATTATTCCTATGTTGTCTACAAAAACCACCCCTTAACCCTTTACCAAGCAATCCTGTGTTTCGACATGCCTGAGGAAGAGGCCTTTTGAAAACATTGTGGGAAACGGAGAAAATGCTGGTAACCAGCATTTTCTCCTTTTCCTACGTTTTCTACGTTTCCAACGTTTTCTACTCTGTCAAAAAACCTTAAGTTCATTTGTACTACTTTCAAATTTGTCGTCTGCAGATGCTTTGGATTTGGAAGGGGTTAAAATTTGTTGTTTGGGAAAGGGTTAACCATTTACCAGACGACAAAATTTTAGTCTTGTCTAATTTGAAAGCATTTGCAGAAAACAAATTGACTGCAGCTCAAATAGTGGTAAATGTCTTTTAAAGGGTAGAAAACAATGTGGGAAAAGGAGAAAATGCTGTTTACCACTATTTTCTCCTTTTCCCACAATGTTTTCAAAAGGCTTCTTTCCCAGGGTCATTAAAAGGCAGCATTGTGCAGTAAAGGCTCAATGACCCTGATGGAGACATCTTTTGAAGCATTGTGGGAAAAGGAGAAAATGCTGGTTAAGACTTAATAGTGAGTAAAAAAATTTTTACAAAAATCAAATCTAGATCTATATTGGTTAGAATTTCTCACAAAATAGCAATACATGTAGTTGGTTTAATTCCAGGATTAGACTAAACATACTGGACAGTCTGATTCAAAATACTGACTCAAAACAAAATTTTGCACTTGTCTACACATGTAGCTTAAATGGTGGCAACTGTCTTTAAAAAGGTAGAAAACATTGTGGGGGAAAAGGATAAAATGCTGGCTACCAGCATTTTCTCCTTTTCCAACAAAGTTTTCAAAAGACCAGCTTTCTCAGGGTCATTAAAACTCAGGGTTGTTTGGTTGAGTCCAAAATTTTATCATTTGGTATAAAAGGGGTTAAACAACATTTCTGACATGTCAAGGAAACAGCTCTGCTGAGGCCCTGATGTTTGCCTTATTAGGTTTTAAAGATATATCGTTATAGCCACAGGGAAAAATGCTGTTAAAAAGTGTGTAAAATGGCTCAGAATTTAGTAAGCTGTGTGAACATAGATAAATTACCAATATACATTATGTATGGGGCAGACAAACTTGAGGGATTTGTCCTGGTTTAAAAGCGTAAACGACAACAGTGATTTCTTTGAAGGCTGCGAAAAAATGAAATGCATTTTCTGTCATAATCTCTGCAACCTTGCAGCTGTCAGGGGCAACATTTGGTATGAAGATACCAGAATGATTATACTGTCATGAAATAAAGATGAAATGGGTTAAAAACTGGCTGAAAACGAGTACAGATCTATCTTTCATAATTGATAATACATGGGAAGTATCCTGTACACTGACTACTATTACTAGCATACAATGTCTACTGTAGCAAGAAGGAACTTGAAACATATGGCAAAAATAACTTGCTAGCATTGACTGGTTTATGATCTAAGAATGTGTATGACATGAAATGTTTCAGTCAAATGCTGCAAACAACATGCATCAAGAACTGGTTTATACCACATAAACAAATATACCATGGGAATTAAATGTCAGTAAAAAAAATGTCAGTCAAAGGGTTCCTTATTATTATGATGAATAGCATATAGAACAGACTGGCTAATATTCTCTAAGAAAATGTATCATGAAAAAAAAAAGAAAGGGGGATAACATGTGTCTGTCAAATAATTAGGAGGAGGATCTCGGAATATATGTCAAATAAAATCTACACTACACTTGCTTTTATGTATTAGATCTAAGAAAATATATCAGTAAAAATATCCTGACACAGTAAGATCAAAATTTTGTTAACCCTTTACCACAGAGCAAAATTTTAGACTTGTCCACATTGAAAAAATTTACAAGTGACTGTAATTGTCCTTGAAAAGGTAGTGCACTTTGTGGAGGAAGGACAAATATTGCTTTAAGCATTTCCCCTTTTACCACAGTCAGTGTTTTCAAAAGTCCTTTATCTTAGGGTGACAAAATTCAGGATTGTGTGGTATTATAGGGTTAATAACAGGTAATGTACACTGGTGTAAATTATCTGAATAAGTACATTGTATTTAAGACATATTAATTTTGAAAAAACGCACAGCCCTGTCTACTACTGTATAATAATTGTTATCAATCTGCAACCTCTTTCCTTCAACCCTTTACCACACAATCCCAAGTTTTGACGACTCTGAGAAAGAAGCCTTTCGAAAACGTTGTGGGAAAAGGAGAAAACAAGCATTTTCTCCTTTTCCACCATTGTTTTCTACCCTATCAAGAACAGAAATCTTCATTTGAGCAACTTTTAGTTTGTCTTATGCAAAAAGTGTGCAAAATTTTGTTGTTTGGTAAAGAGTTAAAACTAAAGGTTGTTTGTCAAGTAGTGTCTGTTGATTTCTCTGTTTATTTCAGACAACATGGGAACTAATGTATAATCATCTTTTAAATATCGCTCTCACTCAATAAAACTTTCATTATCAGTTTATATTATTGTTTATGTTTGGGATGACAGGTTTAAAATCATGCACCATGACGAGATAATTTACAAACCCAACTCAATAATGTTTATTTCATCTCGTAACAGTGTTCGTCCTATTAAACATGTATTCTCAAAAACAAACAATAAAATAAACTGTTTATGAAAGGTTTATCGAGCTGGAGTTTAACTTCAAAATTAGAAAAATTGTGTTGTTGATGTAACAAAAGAACATTAAACACTTTACAAAACTCTTCTTTGTGGTTAGTGATATCTGAAAAAATTGGTGACCTTACAAATCTGACAAAGCTTTGTCATACGATACCACTTTATAAGCATCTCATTTACTAGTATTTCATTGGGTGAGGAGTAGGGGGGGACTTATTATAAATTCAAAGACTAGCCTTTCATTGGCTAAGACAGCATGTTTGAGCCAGTCAGGTGGCAATGTTTGAATTTAGAATCATTGAAATACATGTATCTAGGATGGTTGCTGAACACAGCAACATTCACAATGTCATGCTATTAAACCTTGAAGTGCCAAATAAACCTATCAGACATTTTCAACCTAGAAATATGACACAAGTAATTGCAATTTTATGGTCTCTTTTGTCTACAGTGTTTCAGCGAAGCAGACAGAGTAGATCAAAGATCAGGCTGCATGTTTTGTGCAGCCTGATCTTGATCTACATTGGCTGCAAAGGCAACTATAGTCTTAAAAGCACTTTAAAGGATAAAACCCAGAAAACATTTTGGAAAAATGACAAAATGTGGGTAACAAGCATTTTCTCCATTTCAAAAACATCTAATAACATTTTTCTAGATTCGTTAACCCTTTACAGGGATGTAAAATTATTTTTTTATCTACTCGCCCAGTAGAAAATGCACTTGCCCAGTCAGGTGAGTTAGGTATTTTTTGTACTCACCTGAAGTCAAAGATTACTTGGCAATGTGAGCGGGCGAGTGGAATTTTACACCTCTGCTTTACCACACAATAATGACTTTTACCCACCCTGAAGAAGAAAGCTTTTGAAAACATTGTGGGAAAACGAGAAAATGCTGGTAACCAGCATTTTCTCTTTTTCACACAATGTTTTCTACCCTATGTTATGCAGATTTTGTATTTTGAGTCACATTTATCGTCAGTAAATGCTTTCCATTTGGACAAATATAAAATTTTGTTGTGTGATAATTGGTTAATAAGACTTTATCCAAACTGCTAAACTTACCTATCAGATCCTATTTATCTTACCTCTTTACATACAACTCAAATAGGTTCATTTTGAATGGTTAACCCTTTACCAGACGACAAAATTTTAGACCTGTCCAAATTGAAAGCATTTGCAGACGACAATTTCAGTGTGGCTCAAATGGTTTCAATTTTTCGTTGATAGGGTAGAAAACATTGTGGGAAAAGGAGAAAATGCTGGTTACCAGCATTTTCTCCTTTTCCCACAATGTTTTCAAAAGCCTTCTTTCTTAGGGGCATTAAAAGGCGGCACTGTACGGGAAAGGGTTAAAATTGTTCAGCAAAATGATTTATAGTAAGGCAAGTAAACTTACGAGCCGAAAAAAATGATTTAACCATGGTAATTGCTCCTTTTCTTGCAAATTTTAACATGATGTTCATTTCCTTTCCAGAGAGTATACTCAAATGTTTTATGCTTTGCCTGCCATTCCAGTGTGTATTAGCTAAGTCGATTTTAAAAAGGGTGAACCCATAATGTGCCAGATAAATGACACTGACTTTCTAAATCACGTAACCATACCAAACATTCAAATTTCAAGGGTGTTTCTGTCAGAATGTTTCAAAAAACAGTGAAGATCAAAGATAGGACTGGATGTTCTTATCTGCATGGCTTAAAAACACAACAAAAGTTGTGCTTGACACTTTGTGTGTTAACTCTTTTACCAAACGATAGAATTTTTGACTGGTCCAAATTGAAAGCGTTTGCAGACGACATGTATATCAAATTCAGCTGACATGTTGGAAGAAGTGTAGAAAACCTTCTTGGAAAAGGAAAAACTACTATCAACAATTTCTCTTTTTCCCCTCACAAGGTTTTCAAAGGCTATTTCCTCAGGGTCATTAAAACTCAGGATTGTGTGGTAAAGAGTTAAATAAAATCATATAATACCATTTTACAACTGTAGTACAGAGTTCCAGATAGAGGGAGTGATTTTGATTTCAAAATTGAAAATATTACTTATTCTTCACTAAACCCTATATTATTGGTACTCATTAGAAACGTCTCATCCAGACGATTCTACTGAGTACCCACAACATAGATTTTGGAAGAGAAATAATGGATTTAGAATTCCATCACTCTCTCTTATCTGGAGCTCTGGGAGTACAAAAACAGTACTGTAACTGCACCCTCGCAGGACCAATAAACTTTTAAAGTAACACCCATTCCACCATTACATAACAGTTAAAGGTTTTCTGATTAAATGTATAAACTTTTGGCATGCTACAGGCAACTTTGTAACTTAGTAAGGTTGCAGATAGTGCACATCAAGATCAGACTGTACACAACATTTTTTCTGATCTTAAATTTACAAAAACTTATCATCTGGTTAGTTTTTGGGCAATACAAGACTTCAAACTGCAATGCTTTGGTCTCTTTCCTGCTAAATAGCCCCTTGAACTCTTTACCAGACCTTTTTGTTAGACTTGCCCATATCAAAAGCTTTTCCTGAAAACATGGGCAGCACTCTGCGAAAAGGGGATTTAAAGCATCTACGTGATGCATTACACCAAGCAAGTCATCATACAATCAGGTTCATTTGTCTAACAACCAAATGAATCATGAGGTAGACTGGTCCTTGGAAATGCAGAAAATTTAACAATATGAGTGTTGTCCCAAAACTCTGTGACAAATTTTGTAAACGGACCATTTTTAGTGTCAGGACATTCCTTCTTACATATATCATCTATGAAGATGTTATTTCACTTTGTATGAAGTCTTTAATAAAATATTAGCTTTACTCTACTTCAAATCGACGTAATTGTTCCGGAGGTGTCATTTACCGGCGCATGTCAGTTTATTCTTTTATGTTTTTTTATTAACTCAAGTCATGCGCAGATATTTTCAATATTTGATGTTATTTCTGCTAAATATCACATGGACTATTTTTCTGATACTATGACGTCATCACAGAAAATTTGAATATGGTCAAGTAAACAACGGACAGTATACAAACAAAGACGATAGGTAGATAATAAAAAAATTGAAATGACAACGTCGGAAGATCGCACGGTGCAGCAGACAGTTATAAAATTTTGAGCCGATCTCGAAATGACAACTTCCCAGACTACAAAACAAATGTGTCCTACTGAAAACATTTTGTTGGCACTGGTCTACAATCACATGGCAGGAAGAGACGCCGTGAAAAGGAGAAAGCACGAAATGGAAGAGTGATTTCTATAATTGAAGAATCATGTGATTTGGTAAAGAGATCTATGCATTTTCGCAGATCGGAGACTAACAGGCAAGAGAGATATCATTGTCAACTGCCATTTCAAGGCCTTATATCCACAGAATGCTTAAGAACAAACTGAACATACAACGCCTCTGCCCAAGATGGGTTCCATGTCTGCTATCAGGCTGGAATTTCATGGAGAATCCTTTGAAAAAAGGCATGTATACTTAACATTGACGTTGTTTTTGATGCTTGACGTGTGCCGCAGTGTAAATGGTTGTTGTGGTATTTATGCTACAATTTTCTTATTTGTAAAGATTTTTGTGTGATTTTTTATCTATATGTCTGGGTTATATGATTAAAAAACATATGTGAAAATTGCATCTGTAGTGTTTCATTTTCTTTTGTAAATGAAATTGTTACGGAGTTTTGGGACAACCCTCGTAGGAAAAAGTTTAACTTAGGTCAACCTCTGCCGACTGTGCAGGCTGACCTGGGTCGATATCGACTTTTTGCAGATACATGAATCCCCCTTTTCGCAGAACATGGCTCATTTATAAACAAACCATATTATTAAGTGAGACTCAAACAATGAGATTTGTCTTCAAACAGATGGAAAACATTGTGGGAAAATGAAAAAAGAAATGCTGGTTCCCAGCATTTTCTCCCTGAGCATGTCTTCGTTCTCAGGATCATGAAAGCAAAGGATGGTTTGGCATAGGATAAATTCATCTAGCAGTTTTAATAAGGGGTTTAACTGATATTTTTAATTGAAAATACCTTCCTGGTTCAACAGCCACACCTCTTTTTCTAAACAAAGTAAATAAGGTGACATAGAGAGGATAATTGTTTATTTATCCAGTGTAAGATCAAAATATGAGCCATGCTCTGACAAAAGAGGTTTAATGCATCTCCCTGATGTATTATACCAAGCAATTCATTACATAATTATGGATCCATAAAAGCCATTTTTATCTAACAACCAACTGAATCGTGGTGTAGAATGGTGCCTGAACATTCAGAAAACTGACTGAAAGCAAAAGTTTCAACACAGGTCAGTCTGCTGACTGCGCAGGCTGACCTTGGTCAATACTTTTTAAAAGATGCATTAAATCCCCTTTTCACAAAGCATAGCTCACACAATTTCACTGAGTGGACATGAGTGGATAAGCCATAAATTTAAACATGTAATTTTTTTATCAGAATGTAATTACATGTATATCTTGATCTTACATCAAATAAATAATTATCCTTGTTTTAACTCTTGACCACACAATCCTGACTTTTAAGGACCCTGAGAAAGAAGCCTTTTGAAAACATTGTGGAAAAAGGAGCAAATGCTGGTAATCAGCATTTTCTCCTTTTCCCGCAATGTTTTCTATCTTTCTTAAAACAAATCTCAATTTTTGAGTCACATTTAATTTGTCATCTGCAATTGTTTTCAATTTGGACCAGTCTAAAATTGTGTCGTGTGGTAAAGAGTTAACAAGCTGATAACTGGGAACAATACACATGTTCTACTTTCTATTATACAGTGGGATAACAGCAAAATATTTCTTCTTGCATCAAAACAGCCAAAACAGACTTGTGCCCTGTACAGAGATAGAAAACTGCTCAAGCAGTGAAGTAACAGCAAAGTCGTGTTTTCAAACGCCTTCTTTGTCAGGGTTGTCGTAAAAGTTAACTTATTATCTGTGTACGGGCATTTTTTTCTCAAATATAAATAAAAAAAAAGAATGTCAGGAAGTTCTATTTTATCAATGAACAAAAAGACAAGCAAAATCAACTATCCTGCTCATAGACTTTCAAGAAATGTCTTGTTTCATTGTACTACATGTATATACATATTATAGCCACATAATTAATTTTTCAGATTCACAATTTCTTTATGACATAAATTTACAATCCAGCCTGCATTAAACAAGCATCTAAGGATACTAAAAAGGTGACAGCATAAGACAGGTGATTGCTAAGTACAGGTACATTTAAACACATCTGCCTTCTCTGGGAACACAATAATATGCTTGCTTAATGCAGGTTACTTGCCTAAGGTAACCCATCCATCAGTAAATTATAATCATGATCCTTCAGGTGGTCATTAAGATTTCATAAAAGATGTAATCATACCTATCATCATCCTGGTTATATGCCCTGGGTCATTGAAAGCTTGCATCCACACTGAAATCTGAATGACCATCATGATACTGAATCAATGATGGAAATAATACTTCACCATTTACCACAGGTTCCCCAGTTTTAATGACCCTGAGAAAGAAAGCTTTTGAAAACATTATGAGAAAAGGAGAAAATGCTGGTAACTAGCATTTTCTCCTTTTCCAACAATTTTTTCTACCCTATTAAAGACAAACTCCATCATTTGAGCCACATTTAAATCATCATCTGCAAATGCTTTCAATTTGGACAAGTCTACATTTTTGTCATGTGATAACGAGTTAACCTTTTACCAAACAACAAATTTGTGGACATGTTGAAATTGAAAACATATGCAGACGACATAGTAAATGTGACTCAAAAACTGAAATTTGCTTTTAAAAGGGAAGAAACAATGTAGGAAAAGGAGAAAATGCTGGCTACCAGCATTTTCTCCTTTTCCCACAATGTTTTCAAAGCATTCTCCTTCAGGGTTGTTAAAACTTGTGATTGTGTGGTAAAAGGTTTACATGGGTGACTTCTACAACAAGTTTATTGTTTAAAATTAGGAAGATCAAATTAATTCCCTATATAAGTCACAGATGCAACAAATAACACATACCTTTATTTGGGTGAATGCTCATCATCATCTCATCACATTCCATATCACTGTTGGCAACTTTTTCCCCAACATTCTCTAGATCTTCGTCTTCATTGGAATTAAAACGTGTACGATTCTTCCTTTTCTGTAATCAAGTAACAAAAAATTGTGTTTAACTCTTCACCACACGAGAAAATTTTAGACTTTCCCAAATTGAAAGCATTTGCAGACAACAATTTCAATGTGGCTCAAATGGCACATTTTTTCTTTGACAGGGTACAAAACATTGTGGGAAAAGGAGGAAATACTGTTTTCCCACAATGTTTTCAAAAGCTTCTTTCCCAGGGTCATTTAAAGGTAGCATTGTGCGGTAAAGGGTTAATGACCAAATGAATCACGGTCGGAGGTAAAATCGATTTTCTGCATTAACTACAGTGGGTTTCTCAAAGAGCGATCGCTTTGCAGCTGGCACTAACTAGAACCCAGCCAGTATTAATGTTATCATTGTCCTTGAAAAATTCTATGTCATTTTACCTCTATTAATTGCCCCTCGGGCATGTTTGGAAAAAATATATTTTAAAAAAATAAAATAATCATAAGTATGTAATTGGAACCACACATATATATATTGTTTTGGCCTAACCTGGCTATGCTAATACCAGATGTTTAAACCCTTGATTTCAAGACTTTCTTTAAACATGGGGGTATGAATTTACTTGTAAAATTCTCCATGTTCAAAAAGATTTCACTAAGGAGAAACAAGACAAACCTTTTTCCGACGCTTAATATCTGTAAAAATTGTAAGTATTCTCTCTGTCACAAAAAAGAAGTAAATTCCTAGCAGTCCACAGAGACCTTTATAGATTGGTAGAAGATCGTGGCTATTGGCAGCCTCCCCATGACCATGATCATGATTTTCATGATCATGACCTTCATGACCTGTCTCATGAGCATGACCTCCAGCAATTGCCTGAAAATATCCAACAAAGAGCATTACAGGTACAGTGAAAGTTTGAATTCTTTTTCCAAACAATTCCAAGTTTTAACAATCTCAGGACAGATGGCTTTCAAAAGCATTGTGGGTAAAGGAGAAAATGCTTGTGACCAGTATTTTCTCCTTTTCCCACAATGTTTTTGACCATTTCAAAGACAGAAATCATCATTTGAGCTACGTATATTAATCATCTGATAATGCCTTCAATTTGACAGAGTGTAAATTTTTGTCATTTGGTAAATACCATATATTTCTGCATATCCTACCTGTTCTACTGACTTTACCTCATTGTCAAACAATCCTGCATTTCAAGACCCTGAAGACAAACACCATTGAAAACATTGTTGGGATAGAAAAAAGGCTACTAAAAAGCTGTAAAGCACTGTCTTCTTTTCCCCTTTTTTCTTTACCCTTTCAAAACAAAGTCTGTTCATTCATCTGTAAATGCTTTCAATATGGACAGGTTTGAAATTTGTTGTCTGGAAATGAAATAACGAAGGTGTGATCTCGCAAAAGATTTAATGCATCTCTGTGATGCAGTATACTGTAATAGCAAGCAAGTTGTTACATAACTATCTATCCATAACAGATAATTTGTCTAACAACCAACTAATACATGAGCTAGACTGGTCTTTTGACTGATAGCAATTCGTCTTGACCTAAGTCATGCTGTGTCATTCAGTAAAGATTTAAGACCCCTTTTCACAGGCTCAAATGTTAAATTCTTCTGTACTGAAGGGTCATGGGGATGTAATATTCATCAGATTGATGACACATTCTCTATTGTTTTATTTGTTCAACAATCTAAAAGGTTAAAATGACGTGTTGTCATAACAGAAGTTCATTTTTTATCAACTTGGTCAACAGTGATATCTCATGCAATATGTAGACCTGTGAACTCTTTACCACACAATCCCAAGTATTAACAACCCCCCCAAAAAGAAGCCTTTTGAAAACATTGTGGGAAAAGGAGAAAATGCTGGTAACCAGCATTTTCTCCTTTTCCCACAATGTTTTCTACCCTTTCAAAGACAAATTCTATGATTTGAACCACATTTGACCCTTTACCAAACAATCCTGCCTTTACCCGCCTTGTTTTCAAGACCTTTCTTCTTCAGGTTCATTAAAATTCAGGATGGTGTGGTACAGGGTTAAATGCAGTGGTGTAACCTGAAATGTAGCTAAGATGAAGCCCATGATTAACTCTTTGCCAAATGACAACATTTTGGACTTGTCCAAATTGAAAGCATTTGTACGTGACAAATTTATATGTTACACAAATGATAAAACCTGTCTCTGAAAGAGCAGAAAGCATTGTGGGAAAAGGAGAAAATGCTGGTTATGCTGGTTACCAGCATTTTCTCCCTTTTCTACAATGTTTTCAAAAGGCTTCTCTTTCGGGGTCATTAAAACCAAGGATTGTTTGGTATAGGGTGAAGGCCTTGGCAATGCTACACATATTGGGCTTTTTCGGTGGCCCTTTTTTTTTTTTTCTCCAAAAGGCTTTCTTGCAAAAACTGATGTTAGAGCCATGCTTTCATGGCAAAACTTCTGATATGAATTCTGCCATTAAAGACTTGAAAATTATACTTCCAAAGGCCATGGATGAACATTATGCCATACTTGTAGCAACCATGCTTTTTTCTCATCATTTTCACAGTGTTTTTAACAAATGCATTAAAAAAAAGTTGAACACATAATGATCATTGAATTGGCTTTGTAACTGCCTAAAACCGAGAAAACAAACCACACCCATAGCCACAGTAGCCATGGCTTTTTTCCAACATCTGAATACCATGAAGATTTTCTATGGCTGCATTATTGAACAATATACAGAAAGCAAGCCATGCCAATTTTTTGAAGGCCACAATTCTACCAATAGCCCAATATTATTTCTAATAATCAATATTTGGCAATTACGTTTCCCAAGATTATACACATAGGACAAAACTTGGGGCCAGTTCCACGGCATATTGGAGAAACACTAGATTGTAACAAAAATATGAGACTGTAATAAAAATAAGAGCCCTCAAGGTAATTTAGTTTCAGACAGCAAGAATTTTTGTTCATGTGACCAATTAGCAAGGCCATCATGGACCCCATGGTACATGGACGACACCATATAGTGTACCAAACATCAACGCTCTAGGCCCTCTAGCTTCTGAACAATCATGTAAAAATGATTCTTTTTTCTCTAACTTTCCCCAGACATGTGACCTTCATAACATAGCCATCTTTGATCCCAGAGACAGTTGGAACAGGACCGCAAGATAATGGCACATTATCCAAAACAATTCAGGCAAAGAATTACTTAAACCCCATTCCCCTCTATCCCCCATGCAAGTCTAATCTTTTCTTTCTAACACTTCACAGTAGCATCAATTTTGATAGTTCACCTACTTGCCTAAAAAGATAAAGGTGAACTAAAGTAATAATTACATTTCAATGTTTCTCAAATTTCTGGCTTTCTCTATTTTATAATAGGACTAAAATTAGCATAGGTATTGGATTAAGAATGAGATGATATCAAAATGATGAACAGTAATATCTGAATTCTGCTGATCACTTCATAAATTGACAGTAGTTTTCTACATTTAAAACAAAGTCTGTAAATGGATACCGCAGAAGCAATAGGAGAGAAGGGTTTCACCATACTTGTGACTCTAGCATACTAAGCAGGTTTACATGTACCATCTTCTCATACAAGTACTGTCATCCAATCTCGGTCAGAGATAAGCTAAACTCTTTACCGAACAGCAAAATTTTAGCCCTGTCCAAATTAACTCTTTACCAAACAACAAAATTTTAGACAGGTCCAAATTCAAAGCATTTGCAGACGACAAATTAAATGTGGATCAACTGATTGGATTTGTTTCTTAAAGGTTTGAAAACATTGTGGGAAAAGGAGAAAATGCTGGTAACAGCATTTTCTCCTTTTCCCACAATATTTTTAAGTTCATGGGGTCGTTAAAAGTCGGGATTGTGTTGTAAAGGGTTAAAAGCATTTGCAGATGGCAATTTCAGTTTGGCTCAAATGATGGGACTTGTCTTTGATGAGTCAGAAAACATTTTTAGCTAAAGGAGAAAATGCTGGTTACCAGCATTTTCTCCTTTTCCCACAATGTTTTCAAAAACCTTCCCTTCAAGGGACATTAAAACCTGGGATTGTGTGGTAGAGGATTAAACTTAATACATGTAAATTTGTCTGCACTCATCACCAGTGTGGTAGAGCATTAAAATTAATACATGTAAATTTGTCTGCGCTCATCACCAGTGTGGTAGAGGATTAAACTTCATACATGTAAATTTGTCTGCACTCATCACCAGTGCCCTACAAGATGTTCAGCCCTTTATCAAACAACCATGTACATTCCAACCTTCCTGACAAAGACGGCTTTTGAAAACATTGTACGAAACGAAGAGAATGCAGGTGACTAAAATTTTCACCAATTTCCCTTCATGTTTTCTATCTTCAAATGACAAGCAACACCACTTCAGACATATTTAACACTGTCATCTGCAAATGCTACCTGTTTCGACAGCTCTAACATTTTTTTGTCTTGTGAAGAGTAAATGCAACTTTAGGTGTTTCTAGATATTGCTTTGAATCAAGATCAAACTGCATGAGATGTACCGCATATCCACACAGCTGACCTGTGTCAAAAATTGTTGCTCCTGTCAATTTTCTGTATGTCTAGGGACCAGTCTACCTCATGATTCAGTAGGTTGTTAGACAAAATGGGTTTTATGGGTACATAATTATGACTGGCTGTGTTATGAATTGCATGGTATACTGCATCACAGAGATGCATTAACTCTTTACCACACAATCCCGACTTTTAACGACCCTGGGAAAGAAAACTTTTGAAAACATTGTGGGAAAAGGAGAAAATGCTGGTAACCAGCATTTTCTCCTTTTCCCACAATGTTTTCTGCCCTTCCCGAATAAAATCTTAATTTTTGAGTCCCCTTTATTTTGTCGTCTGCAAATGCTTTCAATCTGGACCAGTCTAAAATTTTGTCGTTTGGTAAAGAGTTAAATCCCCTTTTGCTAGCACATGGCTCAAACATTTTAGGCAAATGAATCTTGAAATGGTAACTACTGGGCTTTTTCTGTTCACAAAAACCTTCCTTGAATAAATCTATACCAAAACCATCCAATCTCTATACAACCCTTTTTTCCTACAATGTTTTCACAAAGTTCCAATTTGACAATTCTCTTCACTGTAACTCTTTACTGAAGAACAAATTTTTAGACTCATAGAACTGAAAGCATTTGCTGACAACACATTAAGTGTGACTCAAACAATAGAATATTTTTGAAAGGTTAGAAACAGCTGTGGGAAAAGGAGAAAATGCTGGTTACCAGCATTTTCTCCTTTACCAACAGTACTTTCAAAAGGCTGCTACCTCAGAATCGTTAAACCTTGGAACTGTTCAGTAAAGGGTTAAATAGTTTACTTTTGTCTTGTCTCTACAAGCTAGTGATCTGTCCAGGCATTTTTTTCCTTCGACAACTATCTTTGCACCTTATAATTTTGCATATAACCTTATTTATGTTACTTTATGTTGATTATCCATATCTTGTGAGTAATTTCAAAGTCATCTGCTGAAAATTTGTTTCAGGAGGGATGGAGATTTCATTTAAACATATTTATCTTACAATGATTGAGAAACAACCTCTTATTACTTATACTAATCTATCTCAAATCTTCTTCCTTGGAACAACCCCAGTACTTGCACCGAATGTGTGGGCCAACAAACAATCCTCAAGTTGACACACCCTCCAGTGTAACGAACACAGAATGTTATGGTTACGAGGTCAACGCTCTACCTTATAACCACTGCCACCACAGGGAAAGAGATAGTGTGTATGGTAATGAAATAAGCATGTAATGGTGCCAGTCTCACCGCAACGTTTTCTACCCTCCCAAAACAAATTTCAATTTTTGAACCACATTAATTTTTATTTTGCCGCCTGCAAATGCTTTCAATTTGGACAAGCCTAAAATTTTGCCATTGGGTAATGAGTTAATATTTACTATGCTGACCTTGGTAGCACAGTCAGTAGCCCACTGGATATGAAATCAGAGGGTTCCTGGTTAGATTCCCCAGCTCAGTGAATTTCTTTCTGAGGATTGATGATAGTTCTTGCAACAGGATTCAGTCCTCTATGTGGGAATGTAGCCAGTGGCTTGAAAAGAATACTGTGTTTAGTACAGCATTGACAGGTGCATAGGCTGTCACAATAATGTAAAACAATGGTGTTCCATTTCATCAAAACAAGCACAAATTTTAATGTTAAATATTATGTGAAGAAATTCAAATCAACTTACGTGTGGTAACAGATGTAAGAAAGCATCACCCGACAAGGCCCCGACTGCAAGGGCTACTAGAAATTGAAGGAGGTGGTTGTAGAAGACTTTTTGTACTATGGGTATCACAGCCACGCCTAGAAGCCCGACCAGAGATATAATGATGACAGCAACTATACTGAACCCCCACACTGTTGTAGAAAAAGGAAATAATACGTTACAAGGATATGCAAGCCATGCTCTGTGAAAAGGGTGTTTGATGCATCTGCAACAAGTATCAACCCAGGTCAGTCTTCCCAGTCCGTGCAGGCTGACTCAGGTTGAGACTTTTTGCCATTGGTAAATTTTCTGCATGTCCAAGGACCAGTCTACTTCATAATTCAGTAAGTTGTTAACCCTTTCCCAAACGACAAAATTTTAGACTAGTGCAAATTGAAAGCATTTGCAGACGACAAAATAAAGGTAGCCCAGATGATGAAATCTGCCCTTGATAGATTAGAAAACACTGTGGGAAAAGGAGAAAATGCTGGTTACCAGCATTTTCTCCTTTCCCCACAATGTTTTCAAAAGCCTTCTTCCCTAGGGTCGTTAAAAGTCGGGATTGTATGGCAAAGAGTTAAACAAAATGGATCTCATGGATCCATAAGTATGTGATAACTTGCTTGATATTTCACATCATGAAGATGTGTTAAACCCCCTTTTGCCAGAGCATCACTCATACATACATACATGTATTATAACTTTTTATGTGCATAACCCTTATAGGGTTTAAGCAAACCTTGTGTTGCTTTTGTGGACAATGTACATAAAGATCAGACTGCACAGAATGTGCAGTCTTATCATTGATCTACACAGTCCATTACCTTACATCATATTTTGATGTAAAAAAAAAAAACATTATATTCTGTCATTATTTTGCCATAACAACAAGGCATGCAGTTGTCTGCAGTTGCTTTTTCATCTTACTTGGTACAACCTTAGAATGAGATTCGAAGTTGAAAAAAAGAATCTCTGTATTAACTCTTTACCACGCGACAAAAATTAAGACTTGTCCAAATTTAAATATAGTTCAAAGGATGGAATTTGTCTTAGATTGTGTAGAAAATGTTGTGGGAAAAGGAGAAAATGCTGGTTACCAGTATTTTCTCCTTTTCCAACAATGTTTTCAAAAGGCCTCTTCCTCAGGGTCATTAAAACTCTGGATTGTGTGGTAAAGAGTTTAGGTTTTTGCCACTGGTATGGGTTCCGTTTTTGATAGTTAACAAGTACACTAGCTGTACCCGAGTTTGAAGTAAATATCGTCAGCAATGACCATTTTTTGTATTTTGTATTTATATTGGAGTTTAACACCATTTTAACAGCTCAAGGCATATCATGGCAGTCAGTGATGCACCCATGTGTTTCCTGGCTTTCTCACAACAGTACTAACACAACTTTCTTTCTAAAGCCACTGACTCTTTTTCACATGCATCAAAGGTGAGAGGTGAAAAATGGTCGGAAAGAAAGTTTGCCTCAACCGGGTATCAAACTCGCAACCACCAGGTCACGAGTCAGATACGCTAACCACTGAGCTACCCGGGCTGGCTTTCAGCAATAACAGAGATACCTGAAAATGTCAAGGTATGATGGTTGTGAAGCAGACAATGACAGCGCTATGACAAAACCTTGTAATGCTGTTAATATTTCCTTTAAAAACAGGAGAGCTAACAATGACATGATATGCAACAAAATCATTGCTCACCTTTCCCTGGTATGCTGATCTCTGACACTTGAGTTGCAGCTGGGTGATCATGATCATGATCATGATCGTGATCATGGTCATGCAAATGCTCATGATCATGATGTGGAATGTTGCAGGAATCTTGATCAATTTGATAAATAAGAGCAGGACACAGACGTGTAAACATTTCTTTTGTCAGTCCCCTTGTACTATCACTGTTGACCAAACTGAGCATCATCTTAGGGGGCAAGCACTACAAAGTAAAATTTTCAGCTGTGATTAAAGAAAATCAGTGTTTTATGGCAGTGCAGAGTCCTGTTTTAGTATTCCTGTGACAAACAATGAGAAAAATGAAAATACTAATTCAGCTTGTAACAAGGAATCATACCTTTTCCTAGATTTTTTTTTTTCAATATCAGCTGACAAAAACAAGTTTTATATTTTAACTCATAACAAAGTGCAAATGAATTTGTCATAATCTGGCTGCAGACCACTTTGCACTACATAAAGGAGAAATGGGAAAATGTCTATACATGTGCAACCGGAGAAGAAACATTAATTCTTTACCAAACAACAAAACTTTAGACTTGTCCAATTTGAAAGCAATTGCAGACAACAAAATTAATGTGACTAAAAATTTGAAATTTGTTTTGGAAAGGATAGAAAACATTGTGGGAAAAGGAGAAAATGCTGTTTTCAAAAGGTTTCTTCCTCAGGGTCGTTAAACATCAGGATTGTATGGTAAAGGGTTAAGGCCTGACTGGAACTAAAACCCTTGAACAATGGGTCATCATGTGAGTGCTCTGCCGATTGAGTTATTAGACCTGTCCTATTGATTCAAATGTATTTGCAGGATGAATTACTGCACCAAATGGTTCTATCCCTATGTCACAGAATTTGTCCTAGAATACCTGGTTCTGTTTACAGTATTTCTCAATCCTATAGACACACAGGTTTCACTTTGGAATCTAATGTACTCAAGATGCATAGCAGGGCAGATTCTTTTTTTGCAAGCAATGCTTTTAACCCTTAAAGCACCTATCACGAATATAGTTGCGTTTAGGGCCAGTGTAGATCAAGATCAGGCTGCACAAAAAGTGCAGCCTGATCTTTGATCTACACTGTCCCCATTGCTGAATCACTGTAGACAAAAGCAACCATTAAATAGCAATTATTTGGGTCGTATTTCTAGGATGAAAATGTCTGACAGGTTTATTCGGCGCTCTAAAGGTTAAGAGAAAAAAAAAAAGGCAAATAAAATAGCCAAATATGTGGCAGCTCAGCCCAGGTCTTAGTCAGGGACTTATCTTTGCTACATTTCTGGCTATGCCCCTGTATTCAGAGGAGGAGAAGGGGGACCATATAAGACCCCTCTAAGGCCGTCATTCAGTTTTGGTTTAACTCTTTCACTAACAAATCTATAAGCCATGCTCTGTGAAAAGAGGGCTTAATCCATCTGCGAAAAGTATCGACCTAGTTCAGCCTGCGCAGTCATGGGCCAAAACTTTTTGCTATTGGTCAATTTTCTGAATGTCCAAGGACCAGTTTTCCTTTTGAATAAGTCGATTGTTAAAAAATATGGCTAGAATGGATCCATAATTATGTGATGGCTTGATTGGTATTATGCAATACAGAGATGCATTAAAGCCCCCTTTGCCAGAGCATGGCTCATATAAACTTGACCTCTCTGGACAGCTGAAAAAATAATCCACTGAAACTAAGTCTGAAAGGACCATTCTACCCCATGATTCAGTTGGTTGTTATACAAATGGATTTAACCCTTTTCCACATGACAAAATTTTGGACTGAACCAAATTGAAAGCATTTGCAGATGACAAGTTACATGTAACTAAAATAGTTACCAGCATTTTTTCCTTTTCCCACAATGTTTTCAAAAGGCTTCTTTTTCAGGGTCGTTAAAACTCAGGATTGTGTTGTAAAGAGTTACTTAATGGATCAATAATTATGTGATGACTTGCTTGGTATAATGTTGGATCAATAATTATGTGATGACTTGCTTGGTGTAATGTATCATAGAGATGCAGTAAACCCCCTTTTCACAGAGCATGAACTTATCTATTTGGAGTAGATATGCACACTTCCACATCTCTTTATTCTTTACGACATGACAAAATTTTAGACTTCAATTTGAAAGCCATTGCAGACATCAAATTAAATACCGGTATGGTTGAAATGATGAGACTTGTCTTTTGAAGGGTTAGAAACACTGTGAGACAAATGCAAAGGCTTGTTAAGTGCAATTTCTCCTTTTACCACAATGTTTACAAAAGACCTTTTCCTTGTAGTCATTAGAACTCGGATTGTGTGGTAAAGGATTAACTTTCACATTAATTTCAGTTCTTTAGTCGGCTAGCATTAATAAGAAATAAGCATTTCCTCCATTTCCCACAAGGTTTTCAAAAGGCCATTTTCCTCAGGGTTGTTAAAACTCGGGATTGTGTAGTAAAGAGTTAAAATGTTCACTTCAACAGCAAAATAATTGTCACAATTGTTCTGTATGAGCAACATCTCTCCATTTTCAAAATGCAACATCTCTCCATTTCCAACAAAGACTTCCAAATTTCTCTTCTGTAGATGCATTTAATTGATTATCACACAAACCTTCCTTTTTCTCAGTGTCATACATGTATAGCCATTACATAGTTACACATACTTAATATAGGATTTTTGTGACATCATGGATGAAGAATGTTTCATCAGTTTGTTTAATTATTGTATTCAAGCCTGCTATTTTCAAAACATGTCTAACACATATTTCTGTGCCAATTTAACTGTCAAAACTGCTAATCGTGCAATCATCGTGGCAAAACTTAGGGTTATTTCATATTCAGATTTTAAAACCAATCAGTTATTAATGTAAGGTTCTTTGAAACAACACATCACACATGTATCTTTATCAAGAACATGCACTCCTGTTACAGCAGTGACCAGGTTTCATTCATATTTATTTGAAAGCTTTCGCATACATCTAGAGATCTACTCTTTTCACACTTTATTCTTGAGATACAGTTTTATCACATAACCTTCCTTGTTTTTTAATGTAATATACCCATTACAAATTTTCTCATCTTATACATGTTTGATATCATATATATGTGATGTCATTTGTGACGTCATTTTGTACTTATTTCAGTGAAGTGAATGGGCTTTATTTCATGGAAATAACTGTGTGTGCATTGATGGTTTTCTTTGTACATTCTGATCTATAATTTGAGAAATACTGTTATGTGATGAAATGAATCTGACATTTGTAGGCTTCTGAGGTAAAAGTTTTATTAAATTTATCTAAAAAAATGTTAAAAAGCTTGCCAGAGGCTTGCTTAAAAACATTTTTATTCTTATCTAAAATGCTTACTCATGTCAGTCCTTATACATAGGATAAAAGAATTAAATGTGGCTCAAATGATGGGATTGGTATTTAAAAGAATGGAAACATAGCGTAAGAAGTAGAAAATGCTGGTTATCAGCATTTCTTCCTTTTCCGACAATGTTTTCAAAAGCACTTATGTTCACAGGGTTGATAAAACATGGGATTGTTTAAAAAAGACAAAGTTACTTACGGACGATTTATGGCCATCTGATCGCCTGCCTCTGAGGCCATCTTCTGACAGCAAATCTTTCTTTTCTTCAAGATCTTTTTTATCCACTTCTTCTGGATGGCTATGATCATCATCTATTTCATTTGTATTATTATTATGACCATTTGTTTGCCCCTTTTTCTGGAGGTGTAGTGTGTGATTGTGACCCTCTATACCCTTTGAGGAATGATGTTCATGATCATGTGATTCATGTTCGTGATCACGTGATTCATGTTCATGTGATTCATGATCATGTGATTCATGATCATGAGATTCGTGATCATGTAATTCCTGTTCATGTGATTCATGTTCATGATCATGTGATTCATGTTCATGATCATACGATGGATGCTCATGATCATGCAGATTATCAGAATTATCCTCTTCACTCCCATGATCGTGATCATGTTCAGGATTATCATTATGCTTATGGTTGCTCTCTTCTTCGTGGTCATGAACATGACTATCATGACTTAAATGGGTATTTGCATTATTTGTGCAATGAGCTGGCACATTAGATGATGCATGCCCATCCTCTGAATGGTTATGATTGGAATGAAATGAGATAAACTCTGAACTATTGTTTGACCTGTGACAATCCACGGTGTGACCTAAAAACATTATATTCGCTAGATTCAACTTGTTCAATAAATGTTCAAATCCTTCAAAAGTCATAGTTTCTCCATTGCCATATTTCCACATCAGTGCATTTATAAAGTAATCAACTGTCACACTAATATATTTCTCTCCCTCTCCATTTTTGTCATTCTTTGCTATAACGTCTGAATCAGCATGTTGATGGTCATTCTCTCTTGTATTGTTGACGTCCCCTTGTGTTTGATTGTCTCCCAAATGAAGGGCAGAGTTTGATCTTGGAATTATGTAGCACGACAGTAGCAACATCAAATATAAAGAGGACTTCTTGCTACAGAAACACATGGTCCCAGACTGAAATTAAGACAGACTACTTTATTAACCCTACATCAGACATCAAAATTTTCGGTTTGCACAGTTTGAAAGCATTTGAAATAAAATGTCGCTTCACCCTTTCCCAAACGACAAATTTTGGACTGGTCCAAATTGAAAGAGTTTGCAGACGACAATTTTAAATTTGATGAAAATGGCAGAAAGTTATCAAAAAGGGTAGAAAACACTGTGGGAAAAGGAGAAATTGCTCGTTATGAGCAATTTCTCCTTTTCCCACAGTGTCTTCAAAAGACTTGTACTGCAGACACGTGAAAACCAGGGCTTGTTTGGGAAAGGGTTAACTCTTTAACACACAACAAAATTTCAGACTAGTCCACATTCAAAGCATTTGCAGACGAAATAATAAAATTTAATGTGACTCAAAAATTGAAATAAATTTGTTTTGGAAGGGTAGAAAACATTTTGGGAAAAAGAGAAAATGCTGTAACCAGCATTTTCTCCTTTTCCCACAATGTTTTCAAAAGCCTTCTTGATCAGGATTGTTAAAACTTGGGATTGTGTGGTAAACGGTTAAATAGAACATTTTCTCTTTGATGCAATTGAAAACATTGTGAAAAAAGGAGAACATGCTGAAAACCAGGATTTTCTCCATTAATTAATTCCCACAATATTTTCAAAAGCCTTCCGAGTCAGGGCTGTTAAAAAAGGCATTGTCTGGTAAAGGGTTAACTCTTTACCAAACAATGTGACATTTAATGACCCTGGGTAAGACACCTTTTGAAAACTTTGTGGGAAAAGGAGAAAATGCTTGTAACCAGCATTTTTTCCTTTTTCCCACAATGCTTTCTACCATATCATGGATAAATCCTACCATTTAACTCTTTACTACACGACATAAATGTAGACTTGTCCAAACAAGCATTTACAGACCACAATTTAAATGAGGGTCAATGGATAGAATTACCGTAGTCTGGATACCAGCATTTTCTCCTTTTCCTACAAGGTTTTCAAAAGGCTTCTTTCTCAGGGTCATTAAAACTCAGAGAATGTGTGGTAAAGAGTTAACTCTTTACCACACAATCCCAACTTTTAACGACCCTGAGAAAGAAAACTTTTGAAAATATTGTGGGAATGGAGAAAATACTGGTAACCAGCATTTTCTCCTTTTCCCACCATGTTTTCTACCCTTTCCAAACAAAATTTTAATTTTTGAGTCACATTTATTTTGTCGTCTGCAAATGCTTTCAATTTGGACAAGTCTAAAATTTTGTCGTTTGGTAAAGAGTTAAGTCATATTTATCATCTACAAATGCTTTCCATTTGGACAAGTCTAAGATTTTGTTGTTTGGTAAAGAGTTTAGCTCTTACTCTACCAATGATTATCCAAAAAGAAGGCCAGAGTCCCATAAAAATGCAGAAAATTTAATACATGTATGGGATTTTTTCATAATAAAAGAGACAAAAGCACTACAGACTAGTTCTCAAATAAATTCATGGTGGAAAAAGTGCCACCTGTAAGCATCATAAGTTCATAACATAATGGGGCATTTTTCTAGTTCAATTGGACAGTGTCCCAGTCTTGAGTTCATGTCTTGGCAGAACAATGCATCTGCATTATAGTCTTATCTTCTGTAAAAAAGTACCTGAAGTTTCCCATTAGCATATACCAACTTAACTCTTTACCAAACAACAAAATTTTAGACCAGTCCAAAATGAAAGCTTTTGCAGATGACAAAATAAATGTTACTCAAAAATTTAAATTTGTTTTGGAAAGAGTAGAAAACATAATGGAAAAGGGAGAAAATGCTGGTTACCAGCATTTTTCCTTTTCCAACAGTGTTTTCAAAAGGCTTTTTCCTTGGGGTCGTTTAAAGTCGGGATTGTGTGGTAATGGGCTAACCAAGCGCTAACCAGGAACAGCTGTATTTATGAAACGACAAAATTTCAGACTTGTGCAAATTGAAAGCATTTGCTAGCAACATACTGAAATGGCTCAAATGATAAGATTTGTTTTTGAAAGAATAAAAACACTGTGGGAAGAGGACAAAATACTGGTTACCTCCTTTTCTCACAATGTTTCAAAAGTCCTATTTTCCAGGGTCATTACAACTTTGGATCATGTGGTAAAGGGTTAAGTTAACAGCTCCAAAGATCAAACTGCACAGCCTCTATACTTTCTGATCTTTCTGATATCTGATATTTTGTCCTTAAGGATATACCCTATTGCCTCTTTTAAATGCTGGTGGCCTGGGAGTGTGTGTGTGTGTGTGTGTGGGGGGGGGGGGGGGGGGCAGATTGTCAATAAGGTACATTACAGTAGTGGCCAAAAGAGCACTAAACAGAGAATTATTGAATGCCGACAAATACTCCCTTAGCTTGCCATGTCACGGGGTTTAAGAAAACATTTCAATGGACCAGAACTCCTCTAATAAATAACCAATCCTAATCAAATTTGAAGGTTCCGATGAAAGAAAAGCTTCCCTTAAAATGTCAGTTAACTCTTTACCACACGACAAAAACGTAGACTATTCCAAATTGAAAGCATTTGCAGACGATGTTTTAAATGTAGCTCATAACATAACATTTGACTCTTAATGGGTAGAAAACATTGTGGGAAAAAAGAAAATGCTAGTTATCAGCATTTTCTTCTTTTCCCACAATGTTTTCAAAAGGCTTCCTTCTTGGGGTCGTTGAAAGTCGGGATTGTGTGGTAAAGGGTTAAACTGTTTGAAAATCATAAGAAGAAAAGACGGTACCAAATTGTGTCTATGTACAGAAGGACAACATACAAGTAATTCCACAATATCCATCCAAACTTTGGGGGAGGGATGAGAGGGGAGAGAGGAGTATAATCATAAAGTTTGAATGTTGGTGTCTTTCCAGTACATGTCCCGAAAACGTCCATTTCATTTCTCAAACACAACTAAGGGATAACCCATTCCCTTACAAACAGAAATTTATAAACTCTTTATCCAACAACAAAACTTTAGACATGTCCAAATTAAAAACATTTGCTGCAAATGTTTTTAATTTGAACATTTTTTTAAGTAACATTTATTTTTGTCATCTGCAAATTGATTGATTGTTGATTGTATAGTGTTTAATGCCATTTTCAACATTATTTCAGTTATATCACAGAGGCCACTGCACCTATCCATGCTTTCCTGGAGTTTCATTTACCAATACTCCGCACAATATTCTTTCCAAGCCACTGGCTGCTTTCCCACATAACCATCGTCGAAACAATGGTCAGCGGTGAGAGAGGAATGAATCCTGTCGCCATGACTATCATCAATCCTCTGAAAGAAATTGTCCAAGCCGGGGATATAACCAGCGACCTCCTGTTCTCAAGTCCTGTACGCAACCGACTGAGCTACAGGGGCTTGGCTCATCTGCAAACTGAAGATGATGTCACTGTCAATGTCACTTAAAAAAAAAATTTGAAATTCGTTTTTGGAAAGTAAAAAATCAAAACATTTGGGAAATGGAGAAAATGCTGGTAAGCAGCATTTTCTCCTTTTCCCACAATGTTTTCAAAAGCCTCTTTCCTCAGGGTCGTTTAAAGTTGGGATATTGTTTGGTAAAGGGTTAATTTACAGTGGACAGCTTTTTAACCCTTTATTGCACAATGCCGTCTTTTAATGACCATGGAAAGAAGCCTTCTGAAAATATTGCGGGAAAAGGAGAAAATGCTGGAAACCAGCATTTCTCCTTTTCCCAAATGTTTCATTTTTTACTTTCCAAAAACGAATTTCCTTTTCCCATAATTTTTTCTACCCTATCAAAGGTAAATAGCACCATTTGAGCCAAACTGAAATTGTCGTCTGCAAATGCTTTCAATTTGGACAAGGCTAAAATACAGTCATCCGGTAAAGGGATTTAAAACAACACACAATATACAATGTTTTTCCATCAACAATTACACCCCTCTGTCCAGTGTTTTTGAATCAAAAAGACATATTTTTCCTTCCCTTTAATCCTTATCTTGTGGTTTGTGAGCTAGTCTCTCTGGCAGAACACAGAGATAACCTATTTATCTATGATTAGGACTTTTTAAAAAACACCGGACAGATTTCTCAAACATCAAATATGTGATTGCCACAAGTAATTGCTTCATTTACAATTCCTTGCAAAATTTCAGACTAGTCAAAATTGACAGCATTTAAAAACAAAAATTGATTGTGGCTCTACAAACAGGATGTGTCTTCTGAAGGGGAGAAAAGATTGTGGGAAAAGGAGGAAATGCTGGTCATTTTCTTCTTTTCTCACTATGTTTTCAAGAAGCCCTCTTTGTCATAAGGGTTGTTTAAACTCGGAATTTACAGACTAATTAAATGTGGCTCAAATGATGACTTCTTTTTTTATAGGATAGAAAACATTGTGGGAAAAGCATTTTCTCCTTTTCCCACAATGTTTTCTACCCTATCAAAGAAAAATTCTATCATTTGAGCCACATTTAAAAAGTCATCTGCAAATGCTTTCAATTTGGACATGTCAACATATTTGTTGTGGGGTAAAGAGTTAAACCCTGACCGCTGTTATGATTATATCTAAGTAGGCCTATGTGCATGCCCTGGCGACATATGATGCATCCATATAATCACTAAATGCACAATTTACCAATTTAATTAAGATCCCAATTATTATGGTAAGGGAGCTTGGGCGTTAAAATTCATTAATAAAACTGAAACAGCCTAAAGTTACTCTGTACCCCACTTATTTTTCTTTGTACCCCCAATTCAAAACCTAAGGGGTACAGTTACCCCCAATTTTTTCTTTGTACCCCCAATTCAAAACCTAGAGGGTGCATGTACCCCCAAATTGAAAACCCAGTGGGCATGCTGACACTGACTTCCACTAAAGACTAATTCAATATTTTGAATTACAATGATTACTTGGGCAGACTATTTAGATCTAATCCTATAAAAAACAATTCCCATATTTCAACAACCCTGAAAAAGAATTATCTCAAAGACATGGGCAAAGGAGGTATACTGATGAACAGCATTTCCTCCTTTTCTCACACTGTTTTCTGCATTTGAGCCACTCTTATTTATTTCGTTGTCTGCAAATGCTTTGATTTTGGACAAGTCTAGAATTTTGTTGACCTACTTAACACCAAAGCTCTGCCTTGATAGGTAAAGAATACTGTTATCCTTCTTATTCTGTAATTCAAACTGAACAACGAAAAAAGAAATGTTTTTCAAGCACGATACAATGTGAAAAAGAATTCACGTCTCACACTCACAGTGGTTGGTTAATATACACCCACATGGAGATCGATAGTCTAGAGCTCTATTTCACATTTTTTCACATCATTGATTAGATGGTCGATAACTCAGAAAGGCTCATTTCGCCAAAGTCAAAACCACGAGATTTCGATCAGACAGATAACTAACTCGGCAAGAATTGAATCTTACAAATTGCGTTTGAATACAGATATAGCGCAGAAAAGGAAGGCTGAAAGACGATGTCATGCTGACAGTGACAAAACAAAGCCGTACCTCAAGCAATTGACATAGTCCGTAGATAATTTTTTTGTGATCCCGGCTATATCACTACTATACCACAATAACACTTTGCCGATGTCTTCTAGTGTTTGAAGTCGTCATTACATTAACAGTAAGTTCGTCGTCCAAGTTTTTAAACCTTACCTTTTTTCAAAACAATGGTGTCGTGTGCACGCTATGTGAAAAATATGGCGGTTGGTAAGAATCATTCGGGTAAATTCGAACAGCCGACGGTTGCCGATTCACTTCACATAACATCACGTGACAAGTCACGTAATTTTTTTTTTAAAGTACTTCTGGTAATCACGTTAACCACATAATTGTTTGTTTTTCCAAATTGCAAAATAAGCACAATTCAGATATTTGGAAACTGTTTTGCTGGATATTGCATTGTTTAAAATTAGATATTATCTTGGTTTAAACCCCCATCAAATATTTTTATCAATTATGGCCTGCATGGCTAGATCTAACACAATCTGTCTGTCTCACCAGCCTGTCTGGACCCCCACATAGCGCAAGATACTGAATGAAATGTAAATTTTTCGGTCAATAAAGTACAATTATAAATTTTCTCATCAAGACTGTTTTTGGTTTGTTTTGTATTGGAGTTTAATGTCATTTTAACTGCTTAGGCCATACAGGGATAGTAAATCACGATCCCATGGCCATATCACGGCAACCAGTGCACATACGCATGTATTTCCTGACTTTTTTTTTCTTTAAACCAGTACTGACAAAACTTTCTTACCAAGCCACTGACTATTTTGGCATCACACATGAGAGGCTAAAAATCGCCGGGCAGCCATTTTCAGAAAATGGGCACAATTACGGAAAATGCTTAACTCATTAATAAATATGTGAACAGGGATCGTCATAGTGTGTATGTACGATCCCTGATGTGAACAACATCTTCCGCTGGATGGCACTTTTTTAATAAATATCCTACTTGATATGGGCATTCTTGGTACAGAACCGGACTACCATTCAAGGTGGCAATCAATGTGCAACGAATTTCAAAATAAAACATACGTTTACTCACCAAAACCTACCTTGTACGATTCATCCAATCAGTATATAACCTATGCACCAAAACATAGCCCTTATAAGCTTGGAGAAAAGCTCCGGTATAAGCCCAGCAAGGTGGAGACGTTATTTTTTGTTGTAAGTCTGTTGCTCGAATCCCAGCTTTCCCAATGTCTATATCTGGAAACTATCTACAGAGATTTGCAGTAAACAATTGGTATTTTCAAAACATATTTTCTTCGTTAGAAATCATGTTTTTTTTTTTTTTAGAAATGTGTGGTGGAAAAACTGGCTTTACTTGGTTTTACCTCAGGCGTATTATTTATTGTCATTTTTCTGCCTGCACTTTTTAAGCGGCAATTTACGCACCGCGTATTAATATTTGTCCCGTACAGGACTGGGATGTGTCATAGCAGACAGGTCAAATCTCCGAAGAATATTGACATGCACAGACAACGCCAAAGTGAATTACTCTAACAACTGCATACAACTGAAAGACAGACCAAATATTTTCATAAATAAAATAACTGACCACAATGGCGTATAATAATTATACTTTGAAAGTCATCAGATTAATTATTCTGACAATAGTATGCTGGATGTTGTTAAATTTTGACTGTCGCAGGTACAATACACACAATTTTTATTTCTGCTGTATCTTAAAAACAGATGCAACCAGGTAGGTAGTATGTACAAGTAACTGTCCCCGAAGCGATTTCAGTTTTTGATAAGCAGGAAAACTCTGGCACATGTCCTTAATCAAGAAAGGCGACAAATACTTTGCTATGGAGGTCTGCCATATCACACATTTTTTCCTGAAGACAGAAAGCGGTTGTAATACAGCTGAAGCCTTTTTAAAAGCCCTGCAGTTGCGAACAAGTAAACTGAACTCTACTAAGTAATGCGGTGACTGTCTATGATAAGATTTTCGAATACTTTGCTCAATGTTGGAATAAGCGATGTGATTCGTGTAAATTACTTCGCGGTCTACCTTCATTCATCAAAATTTTGCGTTTTTCGCGCGATGTCTCACTGGCTACTTTCAATTCGCAGGACCAGTAATGTTTTGCATTGTATATTGTACCTACTCTTCGGTAATTTTTTTTTTTTTTTTTCCAGATTTTATTATTGTATCAATAATGAAATTGGACAACCAATTGGGGTGGCGTCTTTGTGACTTTGAATTTTGGGGAGACTTTTTTCAAGCATGAATGTATAAACTTGCCGATTAGATTGCGTACATTTATTCCAAGCGATATTTTCAGGCATGGATTCAGTATCAGAAACGAATTGAGTGGCTCGAATAATTCTAAGTTGACTAAGAGAGGTAGATGGTCTGACGTAACAATATCCTTTTCTAGCAAAGGTTCGGAAATTTGTACATCTATGAAGAAAAGGCTTTTCAGCAAGGATATGGTCGATTTTCTAGCGCGGCTCTTAGTGCGGTATAATCAATATGCCGCGTACTTGGGTCACTGCAAAGGGAGACAAGTCTGAATCGCTTAGAGACGCGTTAAAAGCGTTAACTTTCTTGATCACTTGAATTCGGTAAGTTCTTTGTGATTGAATTGACAGTTTTGGCATTGAAATGTCCGAGCAATGCCACGTCTTCACTTTTAGCACAGCCTCTTAAATAGCTTTAACCCTTTACAACACAATCATCACTTTTGATGACCCTAAAAAAAGGAAAAAGGAGCCTTTTGAAAACATTGTAGAAAAAGGAGAAAATGCTGGTAACCAGCATGTTCTCCTTTTTCCACAATGTTTTCTACCCTTAAGACAAATTTCATCGTATGGGTCAAGTTTAAATTTTCGTCCAATATTTTATCGTTTGGAAAAGAGTTAAGGCGTGCTAAGGTTTCTAGATAAGAATCCACGTGACCGTCAGCTTGCGTATAGCTGCCTAGAATAAAAAGTGGTGGGGTCGATCGTGTTGCAAATTCTATCTGTACCAAAAATTCGTTCATGCTGTGCCGTCTCTGTCACAGAAATTTCACGGCCAGTCGTCATCCATGTTGAAAACGATAGACAGGCCACCTTTTCCACATCTCGCTGGGCTATAACGGTCGGCTGTAGAAAAGGAGTCGAACTTTGTATTTATTGTGTCCATCAAATGTAAAGAGTGAGTCATTAGTTTATGTCTGTAAAGTCTACGCAAATGTCCACATTGTTTTCGTCGAGAAATTTTGACAGCGCATACATTGAAGACAAAATGCCTCGTATATTCCAACACGTGATTGACAAACTTATCTATGTAAACAATGGAAAGTCACGGATCAGTTTAATGAACGATTGGAACTATGTTTTAGTGATCATGATTTAGAGTCTTGATAAGTACGATTAGCCCTTTTCCTGCTAAATAACTTTAAAATGAAACTTTCAAGCCGACGTTAAAATCCGGAATATGGCTATTTCACAGTTATTTTTTGGGACTAAAATATCTCCTAATCGGACAGTGTAGATCAAGATCAGGCTGCACGTTCTGTGCAGTCTGATCTTGAATCTACATTGTCCGCAAAGGCCATTGAGTCGCGCTTAGCAGCCCAAGGGTTAATAATCTGGCCTGTCCTCAACACCTTCATTCCAATCATCTTTATTCCAGGATAAATTTCCAGGCTTGTTTTCATAGTCGTCCGTTTCTAATTCATCATCTTGTGTGTAATCAACTGATCGATAATTCCTGCCCTAATCGTAATTGTTTTTATGAGAGTACGACTTTGTAGATCTATATATCTGCTTCTGTACCATTTACACTGCTTGTATAACGTTTGTCTGGATAATTTCTGTCCCACTCACTCAAACACTCAAAACATACGAGTGTATTGACCGACTTTTTGAACAACTTGACCTATTTTTGAAGAGATTTGTCAGAGATATCATCAAGACAAACATTCTGACAAAGTTTCGTGAGTATTGGGTTGAAAACGTAGCCTTTCGTGCACACAAAGTTTCCCTAAGATTTGACCCAGTAACCTACTTTTGGACCCAACATGACCCAATTTCAAACTTGACCGAGACAATATAAAGGCAAGTTTTCTGACCAAGTTTCATGATTATCTGGTTGAAAATTTGGTTTCTAGAGTGCACACACGGTTTTTCGAAGCTTTGGCCCAGTGACCTACTCTTTTTTTTTTTTCTCGACGTGACCCAATATCAAACTTGTCCCAGATATTATCAAGATAAACATTTTGACCAAGTTTCATGAGTATTGGGCTGAAAAACTGGCATTTAAAGTGCACATAAGGTTTTTCTAAGATTTTGCCCCGTTACCTACTTTTTGATCTGATGTAACCCAATTTCAGAGTCTGTCCGAGATTTCATCAAGACGTACATTCTGGCCAATTTTCATAAGTATCAGGCCACTAGAGTGCACAAAAGCTTTTTCTAAGATTTAAGCCAGTGACCTTCTTTTTAATCCTGTGTGATCCAATTTTAAACTTTTCCGACATATCATCAAGTCAAATATTCTGACCAATTTTCATGAGTATCGGGCTGAAAATGTGGTCTCTAGAGTGCACAAAAGCTTTTTTCTGAGATTTAGGCCAGTGAACTAGGCCTACTTTTTAACCATATGTGACCCAATTTAAAATTTTCCGACATATCAAGTCAAATATTCAGACCAATTTTCATGAGTATCAGGCTAAAAACTAGTGTGGTCCCCAGAGAGTACACAATGTTTTTCTATGATTAAGCCCAATGACCTACTTTTTGACCCGACATGACCCAATTTCAAACTTTTGTCTGAGACATGTTTCATCAAAACAAATATTCTGACCGAATTTCATGAGTTTTAGGCTGAAAATGTGGTCTTTATTTCAAAGATTTGGTGAAGCGACCTACTTTTTGACGCAGTTTCAAACTTGTCCGAGGATTCGTCAAGAAAAAACATTTTGACCGACTTTTAGGAGTATTGCGCTGAAAATGTGGCCTCTAGAGTGCACACAATGTTTTTGAAAGATTTGTCCCAGTGACTACTTTTTGACCCAAAGTGACCCATTTTCGAACTTGTCCGAGATTTAATCAAGACAAACATTCTAACCAATTTCCAAGAGTGTCTGATTGAAAATGTGGCCTCTAGAAAGCACAAAAGGTAATTGTTGACGCCCGGTCGACGGACAAAGCATGTTGATTGATTGATTGTATGGTGTTCAACGCCGTTTTCAACATTATTTCAGTTATATCGCGGCGGCCAATGCACCTATCAATGCTTTCCTGGAATTTCATTTACCAGTACTCCGCACAATATTCTTTCCAAGCCACTGGCTGCTTTCCCAGATAGCCATTGTCGAAACAATGGTCAGCGGTGGGAGAGGAATGAATCCTGTCGCAATTACTAACATCAATCCTCGGAAAGAAATTGGCTAAGCCGGGGATCGAACCAGCGACCTCCTGTTCTCAAGTCCTCTACGCTACCGACTGAGCTACGGGGCTCGGCCGCACACAGCATGTGAAATCCCCAATGCTCACCTTGAACACTTGTTCTCAGGTGAGCTGAAAAAAGGTTGGGTGGAGAGGGGGTGTCTTGTTTCTCCATCTTCTGAAGGCTTGTGATAACACTGTTGGTAAATGAGAAGATGCTGGAAACGAGGCTTTTGTCCTTTCCCACAGTATTTAGAAATTACCATTACTAAGACAAATGTACAGAGATAGATAGGTTCACCCAATCTCCGAGCAGAGTTGTCGTTCGTTACCTCACATACATCTCTGCGATGGGCTAAATGACAAGAATCTTGTCAAACCGAGGAAAAGATGTTTTGTTACTGTTTAACTGTTTCATATGTAAAATTGTAAGTTAGACAAAGGAAATATGATTCTGGATACATTATAGGTGCGTTCAAACTGATGAATTTACCTGTATAAAATGGAACTATTTTTTTCGAGCCTCTCCACTTTTCAGAATCTTACGCCGATTTTAACAAAAATGGCGGCGCCCATGAATGATGACAGCTGATTTGACACACCGCTGGATCTAAGTTTGTACGATTAAAAATCAAGTTATCGTCCTTTAAAGATATATAGGCTTTTCTGAAAATTCTTCTTTTGTTCATTTCCTATCACTAAGTCTGATTGGTCCCATGCTGTTTGAACAGCACACGAAACAATCGATATTGGACTTTCTTTCACCGGCGTTTGTGTAGCCATTTTGAGTTATGGTCATGTGGCAAAAATATGACGTAATGACGGACTACTTTCTGAGCCCACTACAGAGGTGAATGTAATGATCCGGAGTGCAAGAGAGTGAGGTTCACCAATAGCACTAGTTTAAAGTTCACGTTACTCTCCAATAAATCATTATATTTCTAGTTATTTTTCATTACCTCTTTCATTACTAAAAATTACAGAAATAGATTGCAAATTAGTATAAAATTGTGCATTTTACTATCATCATTTTTGTAATATAATTATTTTGATAACTTTGTCCTTTTCGTACATAATAGTCAATTGGAGATTAACGCGCGCCATGTTGAATTATCATTGGACAAATGTCGGAAAGCAACAAGCCTTTCCTCCGTGACTGTTTGTGCTTGACAGGGTCTCATGCTTGAACTGCAATAGCAATAGTTACTCTAAATTGACATTTTTGTCAATTTTGCAACACTTATTTTGCAACAAAGGAGACTTCAGAGGTGCAAAGACGTTGCTAATGTAAACTTTCACCAGTTTTCTGCTTGTGACTCACTCGGACTACTACTCGCTCGCACTGTTAGTTATGTCGCCACTTATGATACGTAATTGTGAAGGGTCGATTCCTAGATCTGTTTAGATCTTGCTCCCGTAATGAGTTTCGAAGTTATTTGATCTGCATTTCCCCCCGATTGTCCCCAAATTATCGATCATAAATATGTAATGAATTACTAAGGTATAATACAAAAAAGGGGAGTGATAAAAAAAAAAACAGTCTCTGTTTTCAAGTGGAAGTAGAGGTGAACATTTTCAGTGACAGATTCTGTAGTGGACAATGAGTACAATTGTAATCCAACAGCCATATGGGATTAGAGAAAAGGCATGTGCATGAATCTACAATAGAAGTTTGTTTCAATGGAAAATATGGCAGTTTCACCTGTGAAGTCCCCATCATGTGAAGAATATGGAGAGACATCAAAGTCATGGGAAGACTGGAATGTAAGGACTTTTCATTACAAACATTCACATGCAGTGTTGCATCTAGGATTTTCATTCAGTGGGAGCATAGTGTAATCTCTTTACTTGTCAACTGGTCTGAAGAATCACTGAAATACCACCAAAGTACCTTTATTTTTTATATTATTGAAGTAAGATTACCAACATAGACATTCATATTAGCAAGAGATTTTTTAAAACAGAAAAATGGCTAACGATTAAAAACAGGAAAAGAATGATATCATTTATTTATCACATAAAACCGCCTCCGGCAGTGTATAAAACCCATGACTTATTTTTGATAATACTGTTACACTAGTGTATTATCATTTATTGGGTCCGGGTTCTGATCAGTTTTAAGTCGTGAGCGCGTGACGCCGGAGAAACCAACCACAGCATGTGCCAAAATTTGTGCGACTATGCTGTTTCGCGGAAAAAATGACGTCATTGTTGCTAAGGCGTATACGCGCAGAAAGTTTTTGACTTTCATGTTTAATAAAAACAAAGAAATCAAGCGAAAGTCTTTTAAATCAACAAAATTGCGGAAATGGGTGGACTTATCCCCTCTAGAAACTGTTTCATTCTACTTTCGGTGTAAATATCGAAGAACTATCTACTTGTGTATGTACACATTTGAAACCAAACTATGACTGTAACTATGGACCCGTGAATGGTGTATAGGCTAAAGGTGATGATGCAGGATATATTTTGCCTGTCATTTGTTTTATGTGATAAATAGAATCTCACATTTGTGTTTATGTATTATCATTTTTATCAAACTTGTTGACTAAAATATATTTGATGCTCGCCAAGGCTTGCGTCATACATTTTTAGTCAACTTGTTTGATAAAAATGATAATACATAAACACAAATGTAAGATCCTCTATGTATAGATAGGTCAAGTTTTTCGTAGTGAACAACCACTGTAATGCTGGTGTGTCTTGTCTTACACATCGAGATACCCTATCTTGAATATTCTCCATTTCCCACTACACTTTCTATCTTATAAAGTAAAAACCAATCATTTGTCGTCTGCAAGCACCTTCACTTTAGTCTACTCCAAAATTTTAGTTTTTGGTAAAGGGTTAAAATGCCTTTCATGACTAAGGAACTTTGCTTTTTGTGGCCAGTGTAAATCAAGATTAGATGGCACAAAAGATGCACAAAAGACGCAGTCTGATCTTTGATCTACACAATCCATTTTGCTAAGACATTGAGGACAAAAGCAACCTTAAAATTGGAGTAATTTAGATCTCATTTCTAGACTTAACCTTGTACCACACAACACTGAGGTTTACTGACCCTGAGAAAGAGGACCTTTGAAAACATTGTGGGAGGATAAAATGCTGGTAACCTGCAATTTCTCCTTTCTAACAATGTTTACTCTGTTTCCAAAAACAAATTTGATCATTTCGGTGGCATTTGGTTTGTTGTCTGCAAATGTTTTCAAGCTGGACAAGTCTGAAATTTTGTCGTCTGGTGAAGAGTAAAATTGGTTATTTGTGCTGTAAAGAGGTTAATCAACTAAATCCGATCATCCTTTATTGTGAGAGCTGTTGTATATATATACCAGACTCTCCATTTCTGTAAAATATTTTATGTATGAATTGTATTAATTACAGCATCAGCTTCAGGCATATGTTCTATGGATAAATTCTCAGCTGAAGAAAAAGCATGGTGTTCGACTGGTTGAGGACTTGAGGCATGACTGTAGAGATGGGGTTGCATTTATTGACTTGATCAGTGTGATTGGTATGTCATATTTGACACTGGAAACATGAATTTACTAAAAACACACTTCATTTGTTGCCTATTGGAATACTATGTAGGATATTCCCTCGTTCATATTCTGTTCATAACTTGTACAATGTTGAAAGAAGCATAAAACACTATTTATACAATTTGTCAACCAAATTCTGCCCAAATGATGATTCTTTAAGCCTTTACCAAATTGTCACATGTTTTATGCACCCAGAGGAAAAAGGCTATCGAAAACTCTGTATCATGTCTGTTTCGTATCTCGTAAACCCCTGGTCTGATTTTGAAAACACTTCACAGATGTATGCACCTTGATGATATGCAGAGCAGAGGTTTAACTCTTTACCATACAATCCCTAGTTTTAACCACCCTAATGGAAAGGGCTTTTGAAAACATTATGGGAAAGGGAGAAAATGCAAGTAACCAGCATTTTTTCCCTTTCCCACAATATTTTCTACCATTTTAAAGATAGAAATCATCATTATACCCCCCACCTACCTAGTAGGGGGGTGTATACTTGTTTCACCATGTCTGTCTGTCTGTCTGTCTGTCTGTCAGTCTGTCCATGTTTTTGTTTCCGTGTTCTAACTCGAAAGCTGTTTGACCTAGGACCCTGAAACTTTATAGAAGTGTTCCTCATGACCCAAGATGGTTTTTTTCTTTGTCACATGGGTAAAAGGTGAACTTTGTTTTCTCTGATTGTGCTGCTTCAGTGACAAGGTGCAGTGGTTGATATTTGTCAGCCTTGCGACAGTTCTGGTTTGGGCTACTTCTAATTTCATGTCAGCAAATACTTCCAATAAGATAAGTCTAAAATTTTGCTGTGTGGTAATGAAAAAGATGCCAGGCTCCAAGGTTAAGGCCCAAGCAGGAGGTTTAATGTGACATGCACTTGATAGCTTTCTTTTGGCATATATGAGTCATGTCCTGACAAAAGGGGAGCTTTCTTTTGGCATATATGAGTCATGTCCTGACAAAAGGGGAGCTTTCTTTTGGCATATATGAGTCATGTCCTGACAAAAGGGGGTTTAATGCATCTCCATGATACATTATACCAAGCAAGTCATTACATGAATATGGATCAATAAAATCCATTTTTTCTAGTAACCGACTAACTCATGGGGTAGAATGGTCCTTGGACATGCAGAAAATTGACCAGTTGCAAAAAGTTTTGACCTCTGTCAGCCTGCGCGAAAGCACAGGCTGACATAGGTTTGACAGTTTTGCAGGTGCATTAGACTCCCTTTTCACAGAGCATGGCTCATATATTGCCCTGCTTTGTGGAGCTCTTGTTCTAGATTGTTTTATACACTTTCAAAAACAAATCCCAACAATTGAGCCAGATGTAATTTGTCTGCAAATGCTTCGAATTGAGCTCAGTCTAAACTTTTGTTTTCTGGTAATTACTGTAGTTAACCAGGCGACATCCTGAGAGCAGTCCCTACAAATTTCCCGGGCAATTACTCTCTGTAAAAAACATTTGTGTGTATAAATAAGTTAACATATACATGATCAAGCACATTTTTTTTAAAGAGAATTAGGAGGGGATCTTTCAGGGTTTTACGTGAGTAAATTTTTAAAGAAACACTTACTGTTTTGTTGGCACATATTGACAGTACCCATATGACAGGCTTTAAAGGAAACCTCACTAAACGTGCACATATCTTTGCTAATATTTGGTGGCATGAAGTGGCTGCTTCCAGATTTTAAATTTCTGTCCTTTTGTTCAACTCTTCGCTAAATGACAAAATTTTAGGCTAGTCCAAATTGAAAGTATTCGAAGACGAAAAATTGAATGAAGCTCAAATGATGATTTCTGTCTCTGACAAGGTAGAAAACACTGTGGGAAAAGGAGAAAATGCTGATTACTAGCATTTTCTCCTTTCCCAACAGTGTTTTCAAAAACTTCCTTTGTCAAGGTCGTTAACACTCCGGGTTGTGTGGTAAAGGGTTAAGTCTTTGCAAACCAAAAATATTTTAGACTATTCCAGAAGACGACAAATGACATGTGGCTGAAAATGATGTGGCTTGACTTTGAAAGAGTAGAAAATATTGTAAGAAAAGGGGAAGTTGCTTGTTAGCAGCATTTTCTCCCTTTCCCACTATTTTCATAACCCTTCGTCCCATGGGGTGCTTGGTTAACTCAACAAGATGACAAAATTTTGGATTTGTCCTATTTGAAATCATTTGAAGACAACATGTTCCATTTGGCTCATATGGTAGGATTTGTCTTTGAAATGATAGAAAACACCGTGGGAAAAAGAGAATGCTGTTATGTGTGTTTTCTTCTTTTTCCTCAATATTTTCAAAAGTTCTAATCATCAGGGTTGTGAAAATTCAGTATTATTTGGCAAAGGGTCAAGGATTAAATTTACACAAAAGTGGAGGTATCTACTTCTAAAATCAGTAGAAAAAGACACTTCAAATAAAGGGAGTGTTCTTTGGCAAGGTGTTGCAGAGTCGCAGCGTCATGCTAGTGAAACCAAGAAAACACACTAATAAGTGATTTGTCACAATAACACTGCAAGAAATGAATTTCAGTTGTTGTTCATCAGAATATCATGTGGGATTTTCCTTTTTCCATTTTCCAGTTGCGGCTGAAATGGTGTTGAAAGAGATGGAAAACACCAAAAAACTGAAAGAGTTAGAAAACACCATTCAAATTTTGCCTTATAGACCTTGTTTTTTCTTTATTAGCTGAAGAGTCGATTACAGGGGTACATGCTGTTCCTTCCAACTACGCCCAGATGAAAGAAAATGTAGAAAGGGTCTTGCACTTTATGTCTTCCAAACGGATACGCATGCATCATGTCTCGGCCAAAGGTAACACATTTACACAATAGGCATGATAAACTCTTTACCAGACAATCCCGTGTTTTAAAACCTGTGGAAACAGCTTTTTGAAAACTTTGAGGGAAAAGTAGAAAATGCTGGTAACCAGCATTTTCTCCTTTTCCTACAAGGTTTTCTACACTTTCATAGACAATTCCCATCATTTCAGCTAAATTTTATTTGTCGTCTGCAAATGCTTTTAAATTGGACCAGTCTAAAATTTTGTTGTTTGGTAAAGAGTTAATTGTTCACTTCACAATTCCGTGTTTAATCTCAATGAGGAAAAAAGCTTTTGAAGATTATGATATTTTGGGCAAAGGAAAAAATTCTGGTAGCCAACATTTTCTCCTATTGCTGGAATGTTTTCTAATCTTTCAAAAAGCAAATCCCATCATATAAGCCACATTTTTTTTTTTTTTTTTTTTTGCGGGGGGGGGGGGGGGGGGCTGCTTATGCTTTCAAATTGCTTTGAAATTTTGTTGAATAGAAAAGAGTTACAGTAACTGCACAGTCATCAGTCATGTTTCTGACCTAGAGTGGAAAAAAATGAAATGACTGGGGAGCGTGCATAGGCTAAATACGTGCCCCCCGCCCCTATTATTCAAGTGATATTTAATGTTCTTTTACACTATTACACTATAAATGTCTACATGTTTTTGCGTGTGAAAATAGAGAAAATGTGACAGTCATAGAATTTGCAATATGACAATTGGAGAAATTGCTTGAAATAGGATTGTTGGAGGAATCAGTTTGTCCTTATGTCTTAAGCCTTTACCACACACAGTGCCGCCTTTTAACGCCCCTGGGAAAGAAGCCCTTTGAAAACATTGTGGGAAAAGGAGAAAATGCTGGTAACCAGTATTTTCTCCTTTTTCCACAATGTTTCCTACCCCATCAAAGAAAAATTGCACAATTTGAGCCACATTGAAATTGTCGTGCAAATGCTTTCAATTTGGACAACACTAAAATTTTGTCGTCTGGTAAAGGGTTAATACTGTGTAATGAAGCTTAAGATGCAATGTTTTTTATATTGTTTACTCATCTAAGTTCTTCTTGTTTATCATATATATCTTATCTCAATGTCCCTTTGAAGCCTTTGAATTCACTCTTTACCACACAATCCCGAGTTTTAATGACCAAGAAGGAAAGGACTTACAAAAACATTGTGGGACTTTTAACGACCCTGTGAAAGACGCCTTTTGAAAACATTGTGGGAAAAAGAGAAAATGCTGATAACCAGCATTTTCTCCTTTTCCCACAATGTTTTCTACTCTTTCTAAAACAAATTACAATCTTTCAGTCACATTTAATTTTTCGTCTGCAAATGCTTTCAATTTGGACTAGTCTGAGATTTTGTAGTTTGGTAAAGAGTTAAAGCTGTTCAAAGATAGTATATATCATATGAAAGGTTAATTTAGTATGATTTTGCATACTTATGATTGTCTTTAAACCTAACCATCAGTCAACAAAGTACAGTACATGTAACTCTTTACATTATTACAAAACAGCAGACATTGTCAAATTAGGAGCATCTGCACAGAAGTAACAGTCAAATGGTTTGATTAGTCTATGAAAGGATAGGAAATATGGTGGGAAAAGCAGAAAAAGTAGTCTGGATTACCTGCCCCTACCACTACGTTATAGGGTCAGGCAAAGCGCAATAATGGCGGCTTCCATGGCAACCCCAATCTTAGCACTAAATGCTTTCCTGTTTTTCTTAATTTCGGGTAACACAGTTTGATCAGTGAATAAAATGAGATCAGTTTTGTGCAAAATATAAATTACCATATCTAAAACGTGCTTTTTGGAATATGGTTTAAATATAAATTTGAAAATGAATCATTTTAAAAGTAGCCCTGTTTTCGGACATGATATCGGTCCATTGAATTTTCGGATACTTAAAGCATTTCTGATACATAGTTTTTCTCGCTAAATAAGAACGACAATAAAAAGATCTAACTGCCATTACTTTTTTGTAACCGATCTGTTTTCAATTCAGTCTCAAGTAGGATCTGATCAAGTGGAATAGCAATAATCCGTTACTTCTGCATATTACAAATGGGGGCCGCCATTATTGCGCTTTGCCTGACGTACTTTTAAGTACGGCGGGGTACCAGACTACAGAAAATGCAGCTTACCAACATTTTCTCTTTTGCTCTGAATGTTTTCAAAAGGTATTTTCTTCGGGTTTTTAAAACACAGGAATGTTTTTACAGGGAAGAGTTGTAAGATTTTAAAGTCTTTTGATGAAGGACCAGTATAACATCTTGTTTACAAAAGATAGTGTCACTTGTTTGATCCCTAACTTGGCCATTTCTTTTCCAAGGATTGATGATGGTCATTTAGACAGGATTCATTCCATATTAATGTCGAAAACAGCTTCAACTCAAAACAAACAAATACAAATGGAAAGGCTGAAAGTCTAAGGGCTGAAGTTCTTTGGTTCAGTCCAGAATGGGAAGCAGGCAAACCCATGAAAAGTTGTCTGGGATATCATTGCAGACTGGTATAATAGATATTGACAGCTATCGTCTTCTTAAACTCATTTCAGACAGGCGCTTATTAAGCGTGAATAACAGGGGTATAAGTCTGGTAAACTTTGTTGCAGATAGTTTTCTCACATTTTTTGAACACACATCAAATAACAATGTTTTTGAAAAGTGTTTTATGACTTTTGTGTGTCATTGTTAAATGTCTCCTTGAGGTACCTGCATGTTGCACATACCAAAGCACACAAATAACATAAAACAAAAACATGAGTTTATTATGCAATTAATTTTTGTATCGTGACTGTCACAATTATATGAAGGGTACAGATATGTTTATAAGTACTTGTATAAATCATATGATTTTGTGATAAATATGATGCCCAGTGTCACTTATCAACATCTTTGCCGGCTCATATCATGTTCTACAGAGATTGACCTGTCTGCTGTTACTCAGGATAAATATTAATGCTCAGTGCCTAAAATCAAACTCTGCTGCTAAAAAGTAGTAAGTGGAAAATGGCTATAAATAATATGCCTGTAAGGAAATCAAGTGCTCCAAAATTCTTGAAATTATAGTAATTTTAAATGGGGAAAATAATTAATAAAATATATACCATTGTTTACTGCAAATCTTTGTATACAGTTTCTAAATATAGAATGGGGAAAACCAGGATTTGTGCAGGGTTTTTCATAGACTCTAACAACTGCAAAAAAATGTCCACACCATGCTGGATTTACACCGGAGCTATTTCCCAGGCCTATAGGGCTCCTATTTATAAATGACTAGTGCATAGGTCATAAACTAGCTAACCATGGCTGCACGAATCATAATACTTAGAATTGTTTTGAACAAACATATATTTTATTTTAAAATTTGCTACACCTATTGCCATCTTAAAAGGTAGTTCGATTCTTTACCCCAAATCCCAAATCAGATAGTTAAGTATTTGGAAAAAAATGCCACCTAGTGAAAGAGGTGTTATCAACATGAAAGGCAATAAGTCTGTTTAGATCTTGGTTCATTGATCCAAAAATGCTTCATATAGAGCCATTCATAGGAAACAGAAGTTTCCAGATAAATGAGACTCAACTGTTATCAGATGATTACAAATAAGAAATTTGATGCATAGACAAGTTCTACGAGCTGTAGAACTTATATGCAAACGCAGAAAATGTTCTCGTTGAGCAATTCTACCAATTGTCGTAACCTTTTAAAAAGAATTCACCTGCAGGGTCATCAAAAATGGGGGGACAGAATGAATTGTGTTTTCGTAACATTATGTTGATGCAAGGAAAAGTTAAGAAGCCATTACTGTACAATTATTGATTTTCTTCAAGATCTTTGCATCAAATGACTTTTGAAAACAAAGAAAATAAATATTGCTTGTATCAAGAAATTGCTGTTTTCTCTTCTCCATGTTTTGAAAAATGCAGTTTGAAAAAGACATATGCCTTTATTTTTTTTTTATATATTCTTGTACTTTGCAGGGCTTTTAAAAGTTTTGGAAAGGTCTAGAATTAGCTGGTACTGTAAGTGGTTGATTATCCTTATAGATAAAGCATTTGCAATAGATTACAAAGTTGAAGTCAAGCTTTTTATATTACATGAATGAAATTTGAAATCCTTTCAGATATCGTAGATGGAAACTTGAAGTCAATCATGAGGTTGATATTGGCACTAGCAGCACATTACAAGCCTAAAAGTGTTCGACATTCTTCACATAACACATCAAGGTCGAGTTCAGAGAGCAAAAGTCCAAATGTGACCACCATTGCACAGGTAACCCTTACCCTGCTAAATAAAAGAAATCAAACTTTTAAACCTATAGTATAAACCCAAATTTTCCTATTTCAAAGGTATTTTTGGAGGAAAGATATCTCCTTGTCAGACAATGTAGATACAAGATCAGACTGCACAGAATGTGCAGTCTGATCTTGATTTACACTGTCTGCAAAAGGTCAGTTGAATCACACTTAGTAGCTAAAAGGGTAATACAGTTTGACCGTTAGGGCTTTAAAATTGTTGACCTGTTAATCTATAACAAACAATTTCTCCTTTTCTCACAAAGTTGTCCATATGGTTGTGTTACAATATTCTGTCTTTCTTCAAATGCATGTCCTTTGAATGATTTATAACATATTTTGTATATATGTAAAAAGCATCTAAATGATTAACCCATAACGGGTCCTGCATGGCTCAGTGGTAAAGTGTAGGACTTGTGACCTTAAGACCCCTGGTTTGAGCATCACTGGATCCACTGGGTTTTTCGTAGGAGTGTCCTTGGGCAAGACACTTAAAAGCCCTAGCCTAGTACTGTTGAAACCCAGGAAATACATGAATATCTGAGCTGAAATAATGTTGAAAGCGGCATAAAACACCATTAACTCATTATGGCACAAATAATGATGTACTTTTTGCTTTCTTCAGTTCTTCTTATAACATAGCAAAATTTGGTCCTTATATTACCACCGTTGCCACAGATACTGCATTTGCACACAATTCGAAAAGTGTGCTTTTTCATCCACCTACAAGGGTTTACTTCGGACCATGAATTCGCACCAAATCAATATTGTGGGGTCAAAATTTAACCTTAACTCTTTACCACACAATCCCGACTTTTAATGACCCTGAGGAGGTAGCCTTTTATAAAACATTGTGGGAAAAGGAGAAAATGCTGGCAACCAGCATTTTCTCCTTTTCCCACAATGTTTTCTACTCTTCCAAAGACAAATTTCAATTTTTGATTCACCTTTATTTTGTCGTCTGCAAATGCTTTCAATTTGGCCTGGTCTAAAATTTTGTCGGTTGGTAAAGGGTTAACACTGGGATACTGAAATCTCAGAAAACTTTTTCTGTCAGGTTTTCAGTATTTATTGGTCACAGTCAGAACTGACCTCTACATCTTTTAATCAACTTACTACAGAATCCTGAGTTTTAAAGACCCTTAGCAAAATGGCTTTTTAAAACAATATTGGGAAAGGAGAAAATGTTTGTAACGGGCATTTTTTCCCTTCACCATGTCTTCTATCCTGTCAAAAGTATACCCATTCGTTTTGAGCACTTTTAATTTGTCATAGATGCAAATGGTATCAATATGGAGAAGAGTTAAATCTTTAGACTTGCTGAAACTGAAAGTTTTTACAGAGGAGAAAGTATGTGTGACTCAAAAATTGAAATTTGTATTTTGGATCGAAAAAGATATTGTGGAAAAAGGAGAAAATACTGTCTTACAAAAGCCTTAAAACTCTGGATTGTTTAGTAAAGAGTTAAATCCTAAGATATCTTGCTTATCTTTAGCTCTGAGTCATGATATTTAGATGCATTGTTGACTTTTGCTTGGATTTTATTTCCTGAAGTACTTGACCCCCAGTGAGTGATGACATGCAAAGGACATCTTTTACCCTGTACCACACAATTACAAGTTTGAATGATCTTTAGGAAAAGGGCTTTTGAAAACATTGTGGGAAAAGGAGAAAATGCTGGTAACCAGCATTGTCGCCTTTTCTTCCAATGTTTTCTAATTCTACCCTGTCAAAGGCAGATCTCATCATTTGAGCCACCTCTTATTTGTCGTCAGTTTGAGCAGGTCTAAAACTTTGTCTGCTAAAGAGTTTGACGTTTTTTTCAGAAAGGTCAAGATGTAACTGAGAAAAATGTACATATAATGTATAGTATGTATGTATATTAGATATTTTGGCCAAACAATCTCTGACTTTGCAACATTCTGTTTTTGGAAATAGAATGGAAATATTCATTTATTTTAGTCAGTGAATAAAGTGCAGTTTGTGTGAATTTTTAATTTTTTTACCAGACAACCAGCTCCTCAGACTTGTTCTTATTGAAAATAACTACAGACAATAATTAAGTCGTGGCTTAAAAGTGGTATTTGTTTCTGAAAGAGTCAAAAGCAATGAGGAATAAGAGAAAATGCAGATTAACTCAGAACCCTTTTCCAGTTACCACATTATCCCGAGTTGTGACAAGTTTCAAGTAAAAGAACTTTTGAATTGAAAACATTGTGATAAAAGGAGAAAATGCTGGTAACCATAATTTTCTCCAACTCCCACAATGTTTTCTACCCCTAGAAGTCATTAGTCATAGATAAATCTTATAACTTGTACAACATTTTATTTGTTGTCTGGAAATGCTTTAAATGTGGATCAGTCTAAAATTTTGTTATCTGGTAAAGGGTTTAAGGGTAACCAGCATTTTCACCTTTTCCCACAATGTTTTCTACCCTTTCCAAAACAAATTTCTTTTTTTCAGTCAAATCTATTTTGTTGACTGCAAATGATTTGAATTTGGACCAGTCTAAAATTTAGTCGTTTGGTAAAGAGTTAAACGCCTCTCACAAGTATAGTTGCCTTTGCCCACCAGCATAGATCAAGGTCAAAACATGCAGTCTGATCTTCGATTTACAGAGTCAGCTTTGCAGAGACTTCTGGTAAATGGCCACCTTGAAATAGCTCTTATTAGGCTTATCTTCCATGAATGGAAATGGTAGTTAGTAGATTGTATGGTGTTAAAAGCCTTTTTCAACATTATTTAAGTTATATTGCGGTGGCCAGTGCACCTATTCATGCTTTCCTGGAGTTTCTTTTACCAGTACTAAGCACAATATTCTTTCCAAGCCACTGGCTGCTTTCCCACATTACCATCGCCGAAACAATGGTCAGTTGTGAGAGAGATATGACTTCTGTTGGAATGACTATCATCAATCCTCGGAAAGAAATTGGCCGAGCTGGGAATCGAACCCGCAACCTGTTCTCAAGTCCTGTGAGCTACTGACTGAGCTATGGGGCCTTGGGGAAATGTTAGTTGGGTTTGTTCAGTGCTTTAAGGGTTACATTTGATGATTGATTCCCTCGGAGTTCTCAAAAGCCTTTTTCTCACGGTAGAAAAAAAAGGGATTGTTTGGTAAAGGTTAACCCTTTACCACACAATCCCGACATCTAATGACCCTGAAGAAGAGGACTTTTGAAAACATTTTACGAAAAGGAGAAAATGCTGGTGACCAGCATTTTCTCCTTTTCCCACACTGTTTTCTACCTTTTCAGAAAAAAAAAATTCGAGTTGTATTTATTTTGTCGTCTGGAAATGCTTTCATTTTGGACCAGTCTAAAATTTTTTTGTTTGGTAAAGCGTTAATGCAGGCTGCAGGTGTTTATAGCATTATTGTATCATTAGAACCCTGACTGGAAACAAGTTCTTTTATCACAATGTTTTCACCTGTACTTGTGCATTAGACCTGAATTCATGTTGATTACCTCAAGTTTTAACCCTTTACCACACAATCCCGAGTTTTAACGACCCTGAGGAAGAAGCCTTTTGAAAACAGTGTGGGAAAAGGAGAAAATGCTGGTAACCAGCATTTTCTCCTTTTCCCACAATGTTTCCTACTTTATCTTGGACAAATTTTGTCATTGGAGCAACCTTTACTTTGTCGTCTGCAAATGCTTTCAATTTGGACCAGTCTAAAATAGTGTCGTTTGGTAAAGAGTTAATGACCCTAAACATGATGGGGTAAGGGAGAAAATGCTGGTAACCAGCAGTCTCTCCTTTTTTTCTCACAATGTTTTCTACCATGTAAAAACAAGTTTTACTACTTTATCTACATTTAATTTGTTTTTTGCAGACATTGCATTTTAGTTAAAACTAAAGTTTCGTTGTTTGGTAAGGGTTTGAGTCATCCGCAGTTGCTCTACAATTTCTTATAGTTTTAACTCTTTATTATACAACAAAATTTTATACCCATCCAAATTCAAAGCATTTGCAGACAACAATTTCAATGTGGCTCAAATGATGAAACTTGCCTTTAATTGAATAGAAAACATTATGGGAAAAGGAGAAAATGCTGGTTACCTGCATTTTCTCTTGTTCCCCACAATGTTTTCTAAAGGCTTCTTCCTAAGGGTCATTAAAAGTTGGCATTGTGTGTGGTAAAGAATTAACTCTTCACCATACCACAAAATTTGAGACACATTCAAATTCAAAGCTGTGGCAGACAACAGATCAAGTGTGTCTCCCAAGGGGTAGGAAACATTGTAGGAAAAGGAGAAAATGCTGGTTACCATTGTATTTTCCTTTTTTCCACAATGTTTTCAAAAGGCATCTTCCTCAGGACATTTAAAACATAAGATTTTTTGGTAAAGGGTTAATCTTTTACCAAACTGTGCCTTGTTTTATCAACCCTTAGGAAGTAGGGTTGTGAAAATATTGTTGGAATAGGAGAAATATCTTGTAACTTACATTTTCATCTTTTCCCACATTCTTTTCTTCCCTTTGGAGATGAATGCCATTTTTGGAGTCATAATTATATGCCATATGGCGTGCAACACACGAAAAGGGGCCTTCAGACATATGCGTAAAAGTGTGCCGTCCCTGATCAGCCTGTGCAGTCTGTGACTAATCCGAGACGACACTTCCCATTTTTGTGCGATTTTCTATTTCACAAAAGTCTACTGTATGAAAAAGTCTAATGTAGTTGTAAAGTGCTGTCCCGGATTAGCCTCTGCGGACAGCGCAGGCTAATCTTTGACAACACTTTACACAATTGTCCGAAGGCCCCTTTTTGTGTGATGCATGCCATATGAATTGATTTTGCTGAGGAGGAGTTGAAAATTGACTCCCCCAAATTGAAAGCATTCACAGACAAGCAAGAGAATGTGTTTCAAATGATGGAACCTGGCTTTAAAATGGCCCAAACATTGTAGAATATGGAGTAAATTGCTGCTTACCAGCATTTTCTCCATTTGCCACAATGTTTTCAACAGCGTTCCTCAAGGTCATTGAAACAGTGTATCATGTGATTAAGATTTAATCACTGTGATTAATCAGTTTTCAACTGATCCATTTTAGGGTGCGTCAGCAGCGTTAACAGCAGCGAGAAGAACAGTAGCTAAAGCGGGAAACAGTTTCAAAAGGAAGAGTAGATGCAACAGAAATATGCGGTAGGTGTTATCGGCTGTATTTCAGTATCTCAAAACATTTACAAAGATTTAAATCAAGGGTGCTTACCGTCTTTACTTTACGTGGCTCAGTGAACAGCCATAGGTATCTTGTGGGTTGGATTCTCACTCTCAGCAATGTGTTTTTCTTGAAGTGTACCAAAAAATCCAGTTTTTAACAACACTGAGGTGGAAGGCTTGTGAAAACCTTGTGAATAAAGGTGAAATACTGGCAACCAGCAGTTTCTCCTTTTCCCACAATGTATTCAACCTCTATGAGGAGAAATCCTGTCACTTTAAGTCATGCAAGTCATATTTGATTGGTCTTCTGCACATGCTGTTGATATTGACAATTCTTTATTTTTGACATTTGAATTGTAAAGAGTTAACCCTTTACCACATGACAATAATATTAGACTGGTCCAAATTGAAAGCATTTGCAGGTAACAAATCAAATGTGACTCAGGTGATTTGATTTGTTTCAGAAAGGTAAGAAAATATTGTGGAAAAAGAAGAAAGCTGGTTATCAGTATTTTCTCCTTTTCCCACAATGTTTTCAAATGTCCAATTTCCCAGGGTCGTTAAAAGTTGGGATTGTGCGGTAAAGAGATAAGTAAAGCTACAAAAAGTATGATGCATTACAGGAGAGATTTTAACCACGAGAGTAGTTCAGATCAGTTTAGTGATTCCGATACAAGTTTCCATACAGACCAACCCAGAATCATTCCAGGAAGGGAGAGGGGAGATGTTGGTGACGGAGCGAGTGCGGGAAGTAGTCCAGCATCCAGTTCAATAAGTAGTCCATATACGAGCATGATCAATTCTACGACGTCTCTGGGCACAACACCTGTCTCTATATCACATCCTGATAGTTCTGTGATTAAAAGCAAATCTGCTGAATATATTTCTCGTGAGTATGATTGAGATAGTGTCAGTAGTTTTTGAAAGAGTGAACCACTGGCTGTCACATCTACAATCTTTTGTTTTTCAGGGTTTTGAGAACACTGTTAAATTATTAGTTGTTTACTTTACAGATCTACAACTGTTTGTTTTTTTATGGTTTTGAAAACATTGTCAGATTATAAGCTATTTACTTGTAATGAGTGATTGCTCTGTTTCCCAGAAAGGTTTCTATGCCGTTTAACCCTTTCCCAAACGACAAATTTTGGACTGGTCCAAATTGAAAGAGTTTGCAGACGACAATTTTAAATTTGATGAAAATGGCAGAAAGGTCTCAAAAAGGGTAGAAAACACTGTGGGAAAAGGAGAAATTGCTTGTTACGAGCAATTTCTCCTTTTCCCACAGTGTTTTCAGAAGACTTGTATTGCAGACACATGAAAACCAGGGCTTGTTTGGGAAAGGGTTAAATGAACCATTAAAATTTTATTGTAAATGTACGCCTTTTGTTTGATATGTTACTCTGAAATTAGCCTTTGCATTCATGAGTTAACTCTGTACCAAACAAGAATATTTCAGGCCTGTCCAGATTGAAAGCATTTGCACATGACAAATAAAATTGGATGCAGATGGCGCAATATTCAATTGAAAGGGTAGAAAATATTGTGGTTAAAGGAGAAAATGGTGGTTACCAGTATTTTCTCCTTTTCCCACAACGTTTGTAAGTTCTCTGAAAGGGTAGAAAATATTGTGGGAAAAGGAGAAAATGCTGGTAACAAGCATTTTCTTCTTTTCCTACACTGTTTTTAAAATCTTACATCTCCAGAGTCATTGAAACAGAGGATTGTTTGGTAAGGGATAATATAAGGTTGGGGTGTGGAAGAGAGCTAAATATGGGAAATCTTACTGGTAAAACATTATTTCTATTGTGAAACCTATGCTGTGGGTTCTCCATGAGTCATTATTGTCAGACAGTTCTCATGAATTTCTATATTTAGTCCCTGCTGTACTTGACCTCTTGAAGTCTATGCAAGCCTTTACTGATTTATCCCATGTTTTGACAACCTTTATGAAGAAAGCTTTAGAAAACATTATGGAAAGAGGAGAAAATGCTTGTATCCAGCATTCTGTCCCTTTCCCAAAAGATTTTGCTAAGCCCCGGTAGCTGAGTCAGTAGCTTAGGACTGGGGGTAGCTCTGACCGTAGAACATTGTTCCTAAGATGGTTGCAGCCACAGTATAATTGAAATAATGTGGAAAACAGTGCTAAACACCATAAAACCATCCAACAATCTCGCTAGGTTTTCTGCCCTATCAAAGACAAATCTGATGGATTTGGTCACACTTAGTACTTTCAGTTTTCATTGGTAAAAAGTTTTTGTCTCTTTTTTACCATACCTACTGAAATCAATTTGGAATTAGTTTGTTGCTCTTGTATGCTTTGTTGAAATTGATTTTCTTTTTGATAGATCAAACCTCTGAGCTAGATAACACTGTGTTTGTACCTGGACCAGAGAGAACGATGGACAAATCTCAATGTGATAGCCTTTTATCAGATTATCACAAACTGTCAAATGCCATGAGCCTCATCAAAAAAGAATTATCAAGATTGCAAGACTTGGTAAGTACATGTAGCTTCACCCTTTAAGTGATTCTAGTTTTAGACATTAAGCAGAATGACAAGAGATGTAGATGTTGTACAGAAAAAGAGACAATGGGTAAACATGACTTGATAGCTTTGGAAAACATGATGCATTCAAGAGCTTTTCACATTTCTCCTTTCCCACAACATTTTCCTTTCCATTAAAGCAATATTTCCTTTTCTGCAAATTTTTGTATATGATATCTTGAGTTTTCTCCTATGTACATTTTTTTTTATCTCAGTTATTAAGTGGCCAGCCTCCTGATGGTGAAGAAAGAACTACAGCCCAGGTTATTGAAGGGTCAACTTCAGAGGAGCAAATTGTATGTTGTGACATTCTAACTGAAGATTTTTTTTTAACCCTTTGCCAAACAATCCCAAGCTGTTATGACCCTAAAGAAGAAGAATTGTGAAAACATTGTGGAAAAAGGAGAAGATGCTGGTAACCAGCCTTTTCCCCATTTTTCATATTGTTTTCTACCCTTCCAGAAACAAGTTTTAATTCGTGAGTTACATGTAATTTGTCATCTGCAAATGCTTTCAGTTTGGACAGGTCTAAAATTTTGTTGTATGGTACATGAAGTGGCTTTTTCTACCAAAACAAAATGATACTGCTAAGGATGAGTTATAAAAATATCTTGAATAGAACTTTGAAAAGATCATGATTATTTTCAGCTCCGAGGGAGGAAAAAAGTACTGGATAATATGATATGCCAAAACAATCAATTAAAACTTGGATACATGAAAAAATGATTGGAACATGGTATACAAGTGTTCAATAAGTATTTTCTTTTGAAAAAAGAATGGAGCAGTTGACGTCTTGATTGAGAAGACAGAAATGTTGCTACAGAGAAACTGCAGAGAATGTGTGGTCAGATCTTGGATCTACATTATCTGCTTTTTTATGAAATATTTTGTGAAAAATATTGTTTTCATTCTATAGTTTAACATTTCACCACATGACAACATTTGGGACTTACCCAAATCCAAAGCATTTGCAGACAACAAATTAAATGTGACTCAAATAGTAAGATTTGCCTTTGAAAATGGAGAAAACATTGTGGGAAAAGGAGAAAATGCTGGTTACCAGCATTTTCTCCTTTTTCCACAATGTTTTCAAAAGACCTCTTTCTCAGGGTTGTTACTTCTAAGAATTGTGTGGTAAAGGGTTTAATTGATTCTTTTAGGTGATACTAAACAGTCAGTTACAACAGTCTAGAGAGTTATGTTCAGAGATGAGGGAGGAACTGTCTCGCTGCAAGTTAGAGTTAATGCAGACACAAGGGGTAAAAGCTGGTTTACAACAGCGTATTGTTGATCAAGACACTGCCATCTCCCAGCTTAAAGCTGAAGTTTTGAGAAAAGATCTGCAAAGACAAAACTTCGACTCTGAACAAGTAAGTATTTAACCCTTTCCCAAATGACAAATTTTAGCCTCTTCCAGAAAATGCTTGCTTCTCTAATTTCTCTTTTTCCCACAATAATTTCAAAAGGCATCTGCCGCAGGTTTGTTTAAACTCGGGATTGTTTGGTAAATAGTTAACATCATGAAAATTCAGCTTTTTTCGAAGAAAAATCGAGGTATTGTTGTAGCCCTGCCTTTTTCGTCTGCCTTGTTGTGCAAAATTTTGACATTTCATAATACCGTTGTCATTACTGAAGATATTTAATTTAAACTTCGAGTATTGTTAACCATCAAAAGGCAAACCCATAGAACAGGGGCATGTAACCATTAAATATTTTTGATGCAGTTATGCTGCAGACTTAGAATTTTCAAAAACTTTGACATTGTATAATATCTCTGTCATTACTGAAGCTATTTACTTAAAACTTGAACTAGTTGTAAACTATCAAAGGGGAACCCATACAAAAGGGCCAGGTAACCATCAAAATAATTTTGAGAGTTATGCCCCTTTTTCAGCTCGGAATTTTTAGCTAAAAACAACTGCAGCTGAGCATTGGCAGGCGTGTGCGATGCTCTTGTTTGATTTGGCATTTGTAACATAAGCTGAATTTTGGCAGGATGCAGAGTGGAAAATGGGACAAAAGATGGTTTTGTTTAATGATTTTTTTTCTTTTCTTATCATTAGATTTTCAATCTTAGAAGATGAAAAAATTACGGACATTAATGTACCATTTTGTTTACAAAATGACACTTAGGCTTTAAATGACAGAACTTTTGTATGGATTAGTATTTAGTCAAACTGACTTTGAACTGAAATCAAAGAAGAAGATTAGTCCTCTACCAGACAGTAAAATTGTAGACTCAGTCCCACTGATAAGATTTGAAGGTGACAAGAGAACCCTCTACCAAACAATCCAAAGTTTAACCACCCTCAGTAAGAAAGCTTCTGAAAACATTGTGGAAAAAGAAGAAATTGCTGGTAACCAGCATTTTCTCCTTTTTCAACAATGTTTTCTACCTTTACAAAAATAAAGTTCAAATTCTGAGTCACATTTTTATCATGTTATCTGCGGGAGCTTTCCTGATGGACAAGTCTACAATTTTGTTGTGCATTGGAGAGTTAAATGCAGCTCATGTGATGATATTTGTCTTTGAAAGAGTAGAAACCATTGTGGGGAAAAGAGAAAATGTTGGATATCAGTATTTTCTCCTTTTCCAGTGTTGTTTTCAAAGGCCATCTTTTTCTTCAGGGTTTTGGGTTGAACTTTATGTGGGAAAGACACTTCATTGCCCCAGCCTGGTACTGGTGAAAACCAGAACACACATGGACTGGGTAAGCTGTCACTAGCATACAAGTGAATTGACATTAAAAGCAGCATAAAACAACATTCCATCAACCCTCTTCAGGGTCATTAAAATATAGGAATGCTTTGATAAAGGGTTAAAGCTGATGGTAATGAACATCTGTTGTAAATTGTTTCTAAGTGAAGAAAAAAACAATCTGATTTTTGCATGATCTAGAATTGAAATTGTGGTTTCAAGTTACCTTTTTGACTTTCAGGCCAACATTGTGAAACAACTGCATGACAGAGATGTAACAATATCAGATTTAAAAGTAAGTGTAAATCAAAAATACAAAAAGTTGATGAATTAAAAAGTTGATAACAATTCTTTTAGAACAAAACATGCTACTTAAAGCATCCAACCCATCTCAGTCAATTCAGTGAGCATGAAAAATTGGGTAAGCCCATACAAAGCTAAATGATAGTTTCAAACAAGATACGGTGTTTTTTCTTTCATTAAACTTTATTTCATAAGATTTTTAGTTTAGTAACAAACTGTTTAGTACTGAAAAACTTCAAGAATACATGTATAGGCCTGGTCTCAAATGTTGACATGTTTTGAATTGCATTGTGACATTGTATTTTGAAAAGAAAGTTGTAAAAGACTATAAGTAGAAAGAAAAATAGTTGGTAAAATGTGTCCATGTAGAAGTCTGCCAGGCAGTAAGCCAGTACATGACTTGCTTTCTATTCTATATGTTAAAACTTGAAGGAAAAAAGAATAATGTATGAGTGTTTGATCAGTCATTTCAAAATCAAAAAATGTACTGTTCAAAAGGCAGACTTGCATTTTTGTAATGGGCCAAAACACATGATAAGTCTGACAATTTAATCTTTTATGTATACATTATCACCTATATATGCACATAGGTAATTTACTCGCTGCTTAACCCTTTCCCAAACGACAAATTTTGGACTGATCCAAATTGAAAGAGTTTGCAGACGACAATTTTAAATTTGATGAAAATGGCAGACAGGTCTCAAAAAGGGTAGAAAACACTGTGGGAAAAGGAGAAATTGCTCGTTACGAGCAATTTCTCCTTTTCCCACAGTGTTTTCAAAAGACTTGTACTGCAGACATGTGAAAACCAGGGCTTGTTTGGGAAAGGGTTAATAGAGAATGGATCAAATAGTGTATCAAGTCTATATTTAGGCTTCTGAATGAATAGAGCAAGATGATATGAAATGACTTGTAATCTCACCATTTGGACCTAATAGAACAAGGAGTATTTTTGCACAGAATCTGCAGGCTGATCTTAATCTACACAGTCCAAAAAGTTAATTGAGTTAACACTTCCCAGCCAAAGAGTTAACATAAACAATATTTTAAGGTAAGGAAAGTGACTTTGTTTATTCCAGAGAGATATTACTCGTCGTGATCAAAGAATAGATAGCCTTCAACATGAATTACAGCTGCAAATAACAGAGAAAGAAGAAGCAACAAGATCACTTAGATCCCAAGTTAAAGAACTGAGTGATAAATTTAGAGTTGTTGATGAAACAGGGGTAAGTGTACCTGTTGTCACCCGAGTGAAAATGAAGATCAGAATTCTGATTTGGTCCACAGAGCATGTTTTAAAACTAGTGAAAAGACTTTAAGTTTATTTTCACTGTTTGAATTACACATATAAGCATATAAATTTTCTTGGAGTAGGTTATTATGGTAGGATGCTACTACTGTTATTACTGTTAAAGTTTAGAGAAAAATGATCATCACTGCTTTTAATTTTTACATTGTCAATGTAGACAAAAAATGAATTTTACAGAGTGATTTTACAGTAGTAAGATGCATTTTTTCCACTCTTAAAGCTTATGACGGTTGGTTTTCAAAGGTAAAATTATCACATTTTATTATATTTTCCTCCGAAAGTTGCTGTCTTTTTATTTGAAGGGTGGTAAAATCCTCTATTACATTACACCTTATAGCATGTGTGCTCATGGGGGTCAGCTCTGTGTTTATAATTTCCCTTTGATTATTACTGTTGTACAGGCAACTTTAAAAGAACGAGTTGCAACGCAAGACAAACAAATGGCGAGGCTCGCTGGTCGCATACTGAGTACAAGAACTAGGCCCCTCAGAGTGCACTCTGTAAGTATTCTCTTCTGTTAATTTTTGTTCCTGCCACTGACTGTATGACAATAACATATTTTCACCAGAGCGAGTTTACCAATTGCAAAATTCAGTTTTGTTCATATTAAAAACATATGCTGATGTGCCTGAAATGATGGTATTAATTTTATCTTAGAAAATGTAGAAAACATTTTTGTGGCAGGAACAAATGCTAGTTTTTCTATTAGGCTTTAACCCTTTACCATACGGTCTGAAGTTTTAATGACCCTGAAGAAAAAGACTTTTGAAAACATTGTGGGAAAAGAAGAAAATGCTGATAACCAGAATGTTTCTACCCGTCCCAAAAGAAATTTATATTTTCAGTCACATTGATTTTGTCCTCTGCAAATGCTTTCAATTTGGACAAGTCTAAAATTTTGCTGTTTGGTAAAGGGTTAAGAAAATAAAAAACTCAACTTTTTCCACAGAGTCATTAGTTTTAAGAATTGTTTAGTGCAGGGTTAGATAAAACGGGGTAGAAGGAGGGGGGGGTCAGCCATTTTTTTTTTTTTTTTTTCTTAATTCAAAGTTGCCTGACCAGCCACCTGATTTGTAAGACGTTTTTTCTTATCTTATCAGGTCACTTATCTTTAAGTTTGTTGTTGTTTTTTACTCTTTGCTAGACAAACTCGAGTTTGAACAGCCCTTATGAAGAAAGCTATCAATTTGAAAAGCCTGAAATTTAGTCTTCTGGTAAAAAATTAAGCAGAAGTTCATTATATTCCACCTAGGAACTGAGTGTTCAGTTGGAGCTATTGTGATTGCTTACTTATGATGTCCAAATTGTTTGTCCTTCAATGGACTATCCCATAGGAAAATCTGTGTCTCAGACTTCTCCACCAGTTTTGCTGGCATTTTTTTTTTTTTCACTGTTTGAGCTGAATTTAATTTGTCAGCTGTAAGTGGTTTTGATATAGGCAAGTCCTAAAAACTTGAGATGCGGAAGGCACAGTTTTCAGATATCTATCCTTAATAAGTGAAGACATATCTTCACTGAAACATTTTTAGCTTGGCTGTTGTTTGAAGAAAACAGGGAAAAGGGAAAAACTGTTGTCATAGGCATGTAGTTGTTAATTTTTTTTTTGTGTCTCTGTTGTTGCTAAAGATATATACTCCAAACTTTTGCTAGTTTTTAACTTTCAAAAAAGGAACCCATGCCAGAAGGGTAGGTGTACCTTAATATATATTTGGCACTATCATTCCCCTTTTTTAACATAAAAGTTGCTACATGTACTAACAAAGTAACCGCAGCCTAGTGATAGCACCTGCATGTAGTACTCTTGTGCTTATTGCTAGTTAGGTTTTACCCCTTTACCACACAAGAAGAAAGTAGAAGTTTGAAAACATTGTGTGAATAGGAGTAAATGCTGGTTACCAGCATTTTCTACTTTTCTCACTGTGTTTTCCACCCCAATCTTATTAAATGTGATGTGACAACAATATTTTTCAAAATATTAATTAAAGCTTTGATGCAACACTAAAATGGTCAAAGAGAGATAACTTTTTCACCCATATAAATTCTGTCATGATCGAGAGTTATTGCATTGTGAATACGCCTTTTCTGAATCCCTTAACCTCCTTTCATGACTTTAGTTGCCTTTGTGGGCAGTGTAGAACAGGATCCGACTGTACAAAACGTAAGGTGTGATCTAGACCAGCACTCTGCTTTGCTAGAAAAATTTGGACAAAATTAATATTCCAATTTCACTTGTTTAGGTCTTATTCATTGACTAAAAATGTGTGGTAGGTTTATTCTGTGCTCTAAGGGTTAATTCAAAAAGAAATTTTATATTGAAAAAATAACTGCCTTGCCTCTTCAATTTTTTTCATGTTATTGACCTAAAATGTGTAGCCAGTCTGTACCTGGCAATCATGGAAATTGTGGCTGTTCTTTTTTTTTCCTTATTTAAATGAAAATTTCCCCTTCCAGTAGTGCTGACCAAAGTGTTGAATATGTGCCATGCTCTTGTAAAAAGGGGGCTTAATGCATCTCCCTGATGCATTATACCAAGCAAGTCATCATATAATTGTGGATCCATAAAAACCATTTTGTTTCACAACCCACTGTATTACAAGGTAGACTGGTCCCCTGACATACAAAAAATTGACCGATAGCGAAAAGTTTCAGCCCAGGTCAGCCTGCGAGGATTGCGCAGGCTGACCTGGGTCAATACTTTCCACAGATGCATTAAGCCCCCTTTTCACAGAGGATGGCTCATATATAGCTGATAGTATCCAGCTGTGTAAAGTTGATGATAGTGACTGAAGAGGTGTAACCCTCCTGTGATCAGAATTTTATTGTGTTTATGTGACACAGGTTATCTGCCATGTACAATTTGTGATGTTGGGATAGAAATCTGTGTCGGTAGGAATTAAATTGAATTTGGATTTCCATAACTGGAAGTTTGAGTATGTTTTTTCCCCTATATTTGTTTCCTTTACAAAATTAGCTGTCATTGATGATTGACTCTTAACCGAACAACAAAATTTTGGACTTGTCCAAATTCAGAGCATTTGCAGATGACAAATATGGCTTGATTTATGGTATTCAACTTTCAAAAGGTAGAGCACAGTGTGGGAAAAGGATGAATTGCTGGTTAGCTTTTTGTCTTTTTCCCACAATGGTTTCAAATGCTTTCTTCTTCAGAATTGTAAAAACAGGGGCTTGTTTATAAGGTTTTAATGTGGATGTATCTTTATGTTTGATCTACAGAGAGAAAAAAAAAAAAGGTTTGGTAGTTTAGAAGGAATGAAATGAAAAAAATTAGTCAAGCTTGTACTTTCACTCACCAGGATGGATTTCTCTCATATTTTAGAATATTTGGAGTCCTGGGTGGCTCAGTTGTAAAAAGAGTGACTGGTAACCTGGAGGCTCTGGGTTCAAGCCTTTCTGGAAGTAATGGATTTTTTGTTGGAGTATCTTTAGGGAAGATACAATAGAACCCTAGCATAGCACTGGTGAAACCTAGGGCAGAGGTCCAGATAAGAGGGAATGATGGTATTCTAAATCCATTATTTCTCTTCCAAACCCTATAATGTTGGTACTCATTAGAATCGTCTCGACTCTGTTGCAAAAACAAGTGACTTGCCATGATGTAAATGAGGTACATGTAAAAAACAGAGTTCCACTTTTTTTGCCAGTGGAGAGTTGCAGAGCCTTCATGTTCAGAGAAGCCATTATTTCCCTACAGGCAGAAAGAACTATTGTAATGAAGTAGTAGAATGATAACGTCACTTAGTTGTTTCTTTTCTAATTGTAGGGTGAGATAGAAGAAGTAAAAATATTAGAGGATTCTTTGAATGATTTGCGACAAAGTTTTACAGCAACTGATGCACAACAACACACTATTGACACAGTGGAACAGGTCATACTGACTTTAATGGAGAAAAATATCAAAGCTGGGTCTTCCTTTCCAAAATCTGGTCAAAGTCAGGTACTGTACTTGGTTTTTTTTTTTTTTCTCCTTAACCCTTTAACACAATCATGAATTTTAATGACCCAGGAGGAAAAGGCTTTTGAAAACATCGTGGGAAAAGGGGAAAATGCTGGTAACCAGCATTTTCTCCTTTCCCCACCATGCTTTCTGTCCTATGAATGACAAATATCATCATTTGAGCTACATTTAATTTGTTGAATGCATAAGTTATGCTTTCAGTTTGGTTGAGGACAAAATGTTGTCAATTGGTAAAGAGTTAAATCCTGTAACATATATTCCTGTATTTGAACAGCACTTAGAAAGAAGGTTTTTGAAAGCAGTGTGGGAAAAGGAGAAATTTCAGATAATTTTCATTTTCTGCTTTTTTGGAATTTTTTCCACTTTTTCAAAAACAAATCTTATCATGAAAGGCATATCTAATTTATCATCTTAAAATACTTTCAGTATGAACCAGTCTTCAATTTAGTGCCCTTGTAAAGAGGTGAGGAAGACTGTTCTTTGTAAAATGTTCTTGCTCCTCAAAAGATGGACAGACACTCACAATTTATATTTGAAAAAACAAGTCTCTTATCATCATAACATCAATGGATAATAACTTGTTCTGAAATAGGTTTTGTCTTGAATTTCTACTGAAAGAAAAAAAAAATCAGTGAAAAAAGAGGAAACAGAATGGAGAGAAATCATAATATGGTTTTCATAAGCAAAAAAATTTGATTTTAATTCATTTTGATTTTTCATCTCAGCACAGACTATTTTGAATTGCAACATGATAACCCTTAAAGTGCCTTTCACAACTATAGTTACTCTTATCTGGCCTGTGTAGATCAAGATCAGACTGCACAAAAAGCACAGTCTGATCTCTGATCTACACTATCCGCTTATTTGAAACACTATACACAAAAGCAACCATCAAATTTCAATTATTTTATTTCTATACCCTCACTTATGAAATGGAGGGGGTATCCTGGTTTTACATGTCTGTCTGTTTGTCTGTCCATCTGTCCGTCAGTCCTTCCATGCTTTTGTTTCTGTGCTCTAACTCAAAAGCCCTTCAACATAGGACCCTGAAACTTTATACAAGTGTTGCTCATTACCCAAGGAGGTGCCCTTTTGGGTCACATGGGTCAAAGATCAAGGTCACAGGTGAACTTTGTTTGAAAATTGTTTCCATGCTCTAGCTCAAAATCTGTTTGACTTAGGACATAGAAACTTTATACAAGTGTTGCTCATGACCCAAGATGTTATCTGATTGGCTGAGATGTTTTACCAGAAGCCTGCTCTTAAAATTTACAGAATTTAGGTAGATGAAGAACTATTGTTTCAGAGTGCCTTTACAGATTTTCAAAGATCATCATGATTGAAAACTGGTGGTGAATAACTTAGATATTTTTTTCATAATTTCAGAATCTTTCAGAGCATTTTTTATCTAGAAAACCTCTTGTAGATGGAACTGGAAATGCGTGCCTTTCGTCTACATCAGTTCCAGGTGGTAAATCTACAGGTGAGTGTTTCTTGGTTTACTTTTAGCTGATAGCTTTGTTGTACAGTGTAACCTGTACCCAGAGATCATGCACTGGAAATGCATAAAATGATCTCTTACAGCTGGCAATGGAATGATCAGTTACATTAGTTTTATTATTAGAGTTGCAAAATTGAAACTGGTCTCCTTACTCTATACTATACTGGATAACAAAATTTTTTATTCTTCCAAATTGGAAGTATTTGCAGATGACAAATTGAACATATCTTGTATATGAGATTTGTCTTAAACCCTTTACCACTAAATCCAGAGTTTTAACAACCTTAACGAAGAAACCTTTTGAAAACATTGTAGGAATAGGAGAAAATGCTAACCAGCATTTTCTCCTTTTCCCACATTGTTTTATATTAAATTAAGGGAAGGTTTCATCATTTGACTTGCCTTTAATTTGTCACCCGCAAATGCTTTGAATTTGGACAAGTCTAGAATTTTTTGTGTCGTAAAGAGTTAAAAGGGGTATAAAACATGGAGTTTAATGGAGAAAATACTGCTTACCAGTATTTTCTTCTTTTCACACTTAAGTTTCAGAGGGTGTCTTTCTCAGGTTTGTTAAAATATGGGATTGCTTGGTAAAGAGTTAAAGCAGTTTTTTTACCACACAATCCTGACTTTTAAGGACCTAGTGAAAGAAGCCTTTTGAAAACATTGTGGGAAAAGGAGAAAATGCTGGTAACCAGCATTTTCTCCTTTTCTCACAATGTTTTCTACCCTTCCCAAAAACAATTTTCAATTTTTCAGTCGCATTGATATTGTTGTCTGCAAATGCTTTCAGTTTGGACCAGTCTAAAATTTTGTCATTTGGTAAAGGGTTAATACAAGTTGTTGTACAACAGGTTTTACTGCAGAGTGCAGGTATATTATGATTGTCTTTGTTTTAAGGTTGATGAATACATGCAAAGTAGCTTATGGAACGAAGCTATTAGTTGTAAGTTGCACTGTGTTAACCCTTTACCATGTGACAAAGCTTTTGGCTCTTCCAAGGCCAAAGAATTTGCAGACAATAAATTAAATGTGGCTCAAACAATAAAATTAGTTTTTGTAGGGTAAGAAAACATTGTGGGGAAAGGAGAAAATGCTGATTACCAGCATTTTCTACTTTTCCCACAATGTTTTCATAAGCATTTGTCCCCAGAGTCTTTAAAACTAGGGATCACATGGTAAAGGGTAAATGGTTACTGGTCATTTTGGTGCATTCCTGTCTTCCTTGCATGCATAAGTAAACTGTCATTTAGAAATTGAAATCAACTTATTGTATTGACATATTTTAAGACCAAGGCTTTCCCATGAAAATGCAGTGATAGCTCATAGTTAATTATGTACCAGACAACCAAATTTAATACTCTTGCATTTTAAAAGAGTTTGCAGATAAGAGACTATATGTGGTATTCAAGTAAGAATAGGAAACATTGTGAAAAGAGGAGCAAATGTTGGTTATAAGCATTTTCTCCCTTTCCAGCATGGTTTTCAAAAGCCTTTTTCCTAAAGGTTGTTAAAACTTGGCATTGTGTACTAAAAGCTTAACTGCTAATTTGAATGTGTGAAATTATTACATGCCAATATTATTAGTTCAGCTGTTTTCAGAGAAAACAGAGTTGTTGTCATAGCCCTAGCATTGTCTGTGGGGTCATGCAAAAACTGTGATATATATATTTTATAGTGTCTCTGTCTTGGCTTTACATGTTGAACTTCGTACTTCCAGGTTTCCATTCAAGGGATTCAGAAAAATCCTCTTTAAGAGGTCAGAATATGACCAAGGTGCTTTATTTCAAAGAAGGTTCAAGTACTCCATCTATGCTGACAATACAGAAACGGTAAGTTAATATGTCTACATGTCTGACTGTCATACAGTATTTATCCAAGCAATTGCATGGTTTATCAGTTACCATTTTACCAAACAGTCAAGTTTTCCCGGCCCTGAGAAAGAACGTTTTGAAAACATTGCGGGAAAAGAAGAAAATGCTGGTAACCAGCATTTTCTCCTTTTTCCACAGTGTTTTCCACCCTATCAAAGAAAAAATTGCACCATTTGAGCCACATTAAAATTGTCGTCTGCAAATGCTTTCAATTTGGACAAGGCTAAAATTTTGTTGTCTGGTAAAGGGTTAAGACTTGACCTAGAAATGTGTGTCAAATGTTAGTGTATATTAGGATCAAACTGCCATTTTGATGGATTCTGATCTAGATTTACAGTCAAGAAAAATTGTAGTTGTTTAACAGGATTGTGTGGAAAAAAGGATGATTTTATATGGGAAAAGTTAAAATGAAAGAAGATTGAAATATGTGCCAACTCACCTGAGAATGCTATAAGTTGATCCCTGTATTGTACAGATAAGAGTTTTTTCATCCCTTTACCTAGACTATTTTTTTAATCATTGTGCAAAAAAAAAGCAAGTGATTGTAATAAGTATCAACTTTTTTTCTCATAATGTAATCAATGGTTGCATCACTTATGTTTTCACTTGGGATCGATCAAGTTGAAAACAGATAGATACATCAGTACCTCTGACCTATCAGTATGATTTCACTGTTGGGTCACATGACTGCTTTGTAATTCAAAATAAAGCATGTACAATAATGTGCTGTGGTTTTCAGCACTATTTTGTTTCAGAACTTCAGCCTTTCATTACAGATTGGGTGAGATCACTCTACATGATTTTAAAGCTGCTTTTGATGGTGCAAGGCGATATAGATACCACTTCAAAGCTTTAGATCCAGAATTTGGAACAGTAAAAGAAGAGGTCTGTTTGCATCTTTATCTCTCTCTGTCTGTCTGACTGTCTGCCTGTAACCTATGTAACCTATACTTTTTGATTTCAGAAAAGTAAAAGAAATTTAAACAGCAAGAGGTTCACCATTTCAACTTCCCCCCCCCCCCAAAAAAAAAAAAAAAAAAAGAAAAATAAAAAATAAAGAAAGGTGGAGGAGGGTAGAAAATGGGTTTGGCCTAAGATCAAGAGCTTTGTAGAATTAGTGTTTATGCTTTTCACCTTTATGGAATGCGTTTATGACTTATTCCATTTTACTGAACTCTTTACTAATCATTCCTAAGTTTAAACGACCCTGAGGAAGACAGCTTTGAAAGCATTGTTGGAAAAGGAGAAAATGTTGGTAACTAGCATTTTCTCTTTTTTCCACAATGTTTTCTGGCCTTTCAAAGACAAACCCACCGTTTGATTCAAATTTGTCACTGCAAATGCTTGCAATTTGGATGAGTCAAAAATTTAACATCACTTGTCTGTTCCTGCTTCCAATTTGGATAACTTTAAGACTTTTGTTGTCTGGTAAAAATTGATGTGTGTGTTATGTGTGTTCTATTTTTTTGTTACAGATATCAAATGAAGAGGCAATTATACCAGGCTGGGAGGGAAAAATTGTTGCATGGATTGAATTGGACACAGGCCAGTGAGGATATCCCTTCACGCTGTTATTTCCCTCAGTATGGACCTGTGGATAAGATATAAAGATAAAGGAAGGCCAAATACATGTTTTTCTTATTGCTTCAAGTTTTTTGTGATTGATCGTAGCTCATAATAGTCAACCATTCCAAGTATTGCCAGTGTTCTTAATTATGAATTTTACCTCTGCCTTGTTGAAGAAAATCAATGTAGTCTGCCTTATCTTGACTTTTTAGGCATGCTGAAAGAATTTTGGGGGAGTATATTGTCGGCATGTTGTCAGGTTGTCTGTTTGTGTATTTGTCAGTGCATCCATGATTTCTGCTAACAAATCTCGCACATTTACCAATTTGGTTTTTACCAGTATTCTTCTTGATTTCAGAAATACAAGTCAAGACTGGCTTTTGAACACAAGACTGTGCTTCTCAATCATGCTTGTAGCATACATGGTCAGCAAGTTTGTGTAGTGCATTTAGATGGATTTGTTTTGATAGTCCTTTACCAAACAATCCTTTGTTTTAAGTATCCTATGGTTAAAAAACTTTCTTCTAAAAACATTGTGGGAAAAGGAGAAAATGCTTTTAACCAGCATTTTCTCCTTTTCCCAAAATGTTTTATGCCCTTTCAAAGACTAATGCCATTACTTGAACCACATTTAACCCTTATCCTGTTAAATAAGTTGAATGACACCTTCTTGCTGATTGTAAAAAAACAAAATAATGCTATTTTAAACTTATTTCTTGGAGAAAAATATTTCCTTATCAGTTAGTGTAGACCCAAGATCAGACTGTATGTTCTGTGCAGTCTGATCTTGAACTATATTGTCTGCAAGAGGTCAGTGAATCGTGTGTAGCAGCATAAGGATTAGTATGTCATCTGCATACTTTGTGTCATCTACACTCAGTTTATAGAGGTCTAAAATTTTGTAATATGGTGAAGTGTTAAGGAATACAAAATAAGTCTTTTCTTGTTGCTGTATATAGCTTTTGATTTATTATTTAATTGTTGTACCAGAGAATCAGACAAGTTTGGGGTCCTTATTCTTAATTCTTTACCAATCTACTCCTTGTTTTCAAAACCCTGAGAAAGGAGGCTTTTGAAAACATTGTGGGTAAAGGAGAAAATGCTGGTTTCCTGCTCTTTGAAAGACAAATTTTGTCATTTGATTTGCATTTAATATGCATTTGATTTGTATTTAAATTCTTTGCTGATGTCAGCAAATGCATTCAATATGGACAGTCTAAGATTTTGTTGTCGGGTGAAGAGTTAGAACATTCTGTTTTTTGCTAAAGCCTATGTTCTAGATATTTATTAGAATTGTCTCTGTTACACTTAATGGTTTTAGTAAAGAACTGAAAAGGTATATAACTCTCTGATCCATATTATACCTCCCCTCCCCCTTATCTGTTTCTCTGCATTCACTGAACGGGTATTATGTTGTTAAATTATGTAGACAGTAATTGATGATGCACTCTTGCACACTTTTTTTATGAAAAAATGGCATTCCATGATAACCTGTATCTATATTCACCAGCCATTGTAAATTTTGTTGTAAATCTAGATTCCGACACGCAGAATGTGGTTGGCGAGAGAGAATACCTCTACCAACAACTTGACTAGTGTTGGAATTTAGATATGAAATGAATTTTGAATGGTCGGTGAATGCAGATTCTGGTTACAAGTAAGTTTTAGATAAAAGTGTTTGGGTAAATCTTTTTATAACTACGCAAGGCATTTGTGTTGCCATATAGAGTGAGTGACAGTGCTGCCATGCTTTGCCTCTTTACTGGTGAAAAATGTCTTTTTCAGAGGACTGTTACTGCCTCAATATTGACACCTGCAGAGATTATCTGTGAATGTTAAGAGCTTGTAAGCTTTAACAGACTTTCTCCTTTTCCCATCATGTTTTCTACCCTTACATTAAAAAAAAAAAAAAAAAAACATCATTGGAGCAACAACTGAATAGTTATCTGTAAATGACTTCAGTATAGAGAGTAGAATTTTCCTATTTGGTTTAGAGTTAACAGGAACAATGTAGGTTTACAAGGTTTGGTAATAATTTAATGATTGGACTGTCTCTTTTAAATCAGTATTACCTTTATGACAGGTCTTGTTCAGGGTAAAAATTAATCCATGACTGTACCTTTTGGTGTTTTTAGAGCTTCTAAAGAAAAAAAAGGGATTAGCAGAAATCACTTATGAAGGAAAGGAAAACGTTGTTCTTCAACTGTATGGGAAAACCATTTGGGAAAAAGGAGCAGTTCTTAATTACAAATAATTGCACCTTTTCCTATAGTGTTTTCAAAAATTGTCAACTGTAGGAGGCATAATGAATTATGTCATATATGTGCAGTAATTGGCTACAGGAGTAAGCAATGAGAATATGGTTTAGCGGTAATGTGTAAAGAAAAGTCGGTAACTTCTGGAAAAACAGTTTCAAAGTTTGATCACTTCCCCCAGTTATCACAAATTTTTGACAAGACTAACAATGCAGGTAAGTCAGATTTTGACAGATTTTCAATGAAAGGGTTATGGAAATGTGATAAATAATTCCATGTTTTCTGTATAAAATGTGATATGTTAACCCTTTACCACACAATCCTGAGTTTTAACAGCCCTGAGTGAAAGGTCTTTTGAAAACATTGAGGGAAAAGGAGAAAATGCTGGTAACCCTTTCCCCATAATGTTTTCTGCTGTTCAAAGATAGAAATCATCTTTTGGAACACATTTGATTTGTAGTCTGCTAATGCTGTCATTTTATTGATTCCAAAATTTTGTCATTTGGTAAAGAGTTTATTATATCCCTGCCTAACAAAGATAAAATAGGGTATACTTCAATCAGCTTGTCCATCTGTCTGTTTGTAGAAGAGATTTTCTATCTTTTTCTTTGGTTCAAGTTCTCAACCAACTTAGCTGAAATTTTAAGGAAAGCTTTCCTGCTAGAGAATATGTGCATCTGTAATTTACAGTATAATTGGTCGACTACTACAGGAGTTATAGCACTTTGATTTGAACCATGCTCTGGCAAAAGGGGGCTTAATGCATCTCCGTGATGCATAATACCAATCAAGCCATCACATAATTATGGATCCAGTATAGCCAATTTTTTAAGAATCGACTTAATCATGAGGTAGTAGAGCTGGGACGGGTAGAAATTTTGTACCCGGGTACCCGTGGCCGTATTACCCGCGGGTACTCGGGTACCCTATGTTATTACTTGCGGTGATTAGAATTAGTTACTAGTTAGCAGCAGTTCGTTCCTAGTCGCTGAATAAATTTGGTCATTTAGATTGTTTCATATTGTCTTAAAGACCTTTAATAACAATGATTGTATTAAAAAGTAAGCGCCAGATTGTCATGATCATGCAACGCCTGCAAAATGCGGATTATTCTCTGGATAGACTCTTTCTTATTACTGTTGAATAGGCCTTTGATTGTGTTGAGTTTTCTGGGATGATTTGAGCTGTTATACATAAATCACAAAATATGCACGCATGTTTTGCTTTTAATTCAAATTACCATTGTCCATGTCAAATAAACCTAAAATGCTGAATGGGCAAATATATAACAATATTTACCCATTACCGATGGGTTATGCGTTGCAGGGGATATAAACAGTACAGCCTTATTTCAAGCAATTTCAATTATCTACTTCCGGTTCATGTATGGGAGTGGGTAACATGTTTTTTGCTTGTATTTAAATTAAGATCAAATTATTTCATTGGAACTTCAAAATTATAGCTTTACTTAAAAAGTAGGGGTGAAACAATACGGTAAAAAGCGTATTGCAATATATTGCAATACGGCTGACCCGTATTGCAATACGTATTGCAATATGCTGTATATGCTGACATTTAGCATATCTGACCACTTGTAGTCACTGTTAGGGTAGCATATGCTCAAAAGGTGATAAAGAAAACTAGTACATGTGCTTGGAACTCTTCCATTCTTTCAAGATAATGAACTAAAAATCAATTGTTTCGCATGAACAAATAAAAACAAACTAAAATTGACTAGTCTTTAACACTCGCTATCTTGACGATTTTCGTCTGCCATTTTTTTTCTTCAAGAGCGTACTTGTTTATATAAAAACCAGCGCTACTATACCGAACTTCGGGACATGGCTCAACAGAGTAGACAGTGCGATGCACTAACTTACTCAGTTGCTTACTGCACTAACACTAATACTTTGCAGCTTAACTACTGGAAAACGCAAAAATAAGTGTGAGCAAAGTTATAAGAAATGAATAACATACAAACTCCATTGATCCAAAAGCATTAAAGCTCGACGTTTATTTGGAGTTCGTGTCGTGAATTTTATGTGGTCATAGTTTTACCTAAACACCGGTGACACCGCCTGTGGAAAAAAATAAACAACTTTCGCTTTCGGAAATCTTTAGAACTGTAAGTTGAAAAACGATCGATTTCTGACAGAATTTTTGGGAAAACCGGACTTTCTGATGCAATTAAGAGAAGTTGACATATTGCAGAAATACCGATACGGTAAAATTCGAACCGGTTTCGGTTTTTTCTTTGAATAGACCGCGGTTAATCGGTTAATCGGTAAACCGTTTCACCACTATTAAAAAGTCACTATATAATTATCAGGTACTCAGGTAATGATTTAGTACACGGGTACCGGCAGTACCCTACCCGATACCTGGGTACTCGAGTACTCGTCCCAGCTGTATGAGGTAGAATGGTCCTTGGACATACAGAAAATTTACCAATGGTGAAAAGTTTCGGCCAAGGTCAGCCTGCGCGGACTGCACAGGCTGACCTGGATCGATACTTTTCACAGATGCATTAAGCCCCCTTTTCATAGAGCATGGCTCATTTATTTTGACCAATAGAAAATTTATTTTTTGGAAATGTTGAAAAGATTGTTGGTAAAGAAGAAAATGCTGGTTACCAGTATCTTTTCCTTTTCCAACAGTCCTTATTCTTAGGAGTCGAAGCGCGCAGGCTGACGTGGTTGATATACTTTGCAAATGCATTAAGCCCCCTTTTCACAGAACATGGCTCAATATATTTCTGTCCTTAGTCAAACAACTCATTACCTCATTATGTACTAAATGTGATCGTTCAATACAGGAGGAAAGTGGAAAAATAGGTGTAAATAATATCTGTAATAGTGCTTTAAACCCTTTAGCAAACAATTCCAACTTTTTAACTACCCTGATGCAGGAGGCTGCTGAAACATTATTGGTAAAGGAGAAAATGATGGTTACCAGCATTTTCTCATTTTCCTGCAATGTTTTCTACCTTTTCATAAACAAATACTTGAATTTGATCCACATGTAGTGTGTTGTTTGCTAATACTTTAAATATTTACAGATCTAAAATTTTGTCGCCTGATTAGCCCTTAGGCTGCTAGGCCTGACTCACTGAGCTTTTTTGGACAGCGTAGATAAAGATAAAAGACTGCACAGAGCATGCAATCTGATCTTGATCTACACTGTCTGATAAAGAGATATCTTTCCTCAAAAAAAAAAAAAAAACCCTTTGAAATAGGTAAATTTGGTTTTTATTGTCAGTTTGAAAGTTTCATTTCTTTTATTTAGCAGGATAAGGAATAAGGGTTAAGTAGTATCCTGAAGGCAGCTAATCTTGGTCTGTATTCACCAACCAATCAACACTATACTCTTATTCTAAATATAGAAAGTAACACAACTTCTGATTGGCTGAAGAAATTGGAGCCAATAGATATTGTGTTCCTTTGTCAATAGATATTGTGTTCCTTTGATTTTTTTTTTAACTCTTGAGAGGTTTAGAAGGAATGCAATTTAAAAATGTTGATGAATACTGCCCCTGGTATCTCGTGAGGGATAAAGATTATCCTGTATTTGTCAACAACTGTCTATGCCCTGCAGCAAATAGCTTCTGAAGAAAACAATATCAGAATAGGAGTAGTTGCTTGTTAAGCCTTAAAGCCCTGGAACTGACTTAAGGTGTTTTTTCAGATTGTGTAGATCAAGATCAGACTGCACAGAATGTGCAGTCTTATCTTTGATCTATATTGTCTGCTACTATGTTACATATTGTAACGGAAACAACCTTGAAATAGCAATATTTTAGGTTGTTTTTCCATATTAAAGAGGTCAAAATCATTTATTCAGCGCTTTAAGGGTTGAACGTAACTGCTTCTTTTCTGATAGTGTTCGTTTAGTGTTCAAAAGAATACATTCACCTTTCCTCCTGCATCTCCTCTTGGTAACTTTATAGTTGCTGTATAGGTTAATAGAATTCTGAAAGTACCATATGTATTTACCTGTTGCAAAACAATTCTGAGTTTTCATGACACTGACGAAGAAGGCCTTTGAAAATATTGTGTGAAAAGGATTAAGTTAGGCAAATAGTTGCAAATAGTAGTTTTTGCACAATATTTTCTACCCTGATCCTCTTTTCTGCACCATGTTTAATTTGCCATCTGCAATTGCTTTCACATTGGATGGTTGACAGTCAGTTCAGATTCCTTCATTATAAAAGCATTTTCAGAGGACAACTAAAATTTGGCTTAGTGATGGAATTTGTGTTTGAAAAGGTTAAAAACGTTGTGGGGGGGGAAAAAAGCTAAATACTAGCATTTCCCATTTTTCTGCCAAAAGTTTTAATGTCTTCTTCCTCGGGGTCATTGAAACAGAGGAGCATTTTGTAAAGGGTTAATTTATGGTCAAAGGTTTTAAGTTACTATCACACCATTTTCAAATCTATTTTGCTTATGTGAATGCCATGCTATTAAGAAATAAATGGTTACAAAAACATTCCATTGTATTTATTTTTTAAACTGACCACAAATGTTTAGACAATGCTTTAGACTTGTCCAAATTAAAGGCATTTGAAGAAGACACATTGAATGCGACATTAGATGATGGATTTGTCCAGGAGAGAATTGAAAATACTGTGGGAAAAGGAGAAAATGCTGGTTACCAGCATTTTCTGCTTTTTCCAGAATTGTTTTCGAAACCCCTTTTTCTCAGGGTAGCTATAGCTTTGGATTGTGTGGTTAACCCTTTACCCCACAATGCCGACTTTTAACAACCTGGATGGGGAAGCCTTTTAAAAAAATTGTGGAAAAAGGATGTTAAAGTCAACTTGACTTACCATTTGTATGACTTTATAGGAACCTCTCCATTGTTAAAATGGGGTGTTGCCATGGTTATCTGCAGCAAATTTGTTTCTGCAATCAATCTACTTGAACATGCAGTAATTTCTATGTGAATATCAGAAGTTACTTGTATATGAGCCATGATCTGGCAAAAGGGGGTTTAATGCATCTCCGTGATACATTATACCAAGCAAGTCATTACATAATTTGGGATCCATAAAGTCCATTTTGTCTAAAAATCTACTGAATCATGAGGTAGACCGGTCATTGGACATGCAGGAAATTGACCAAAAGCGAAAAGTTTCCGCCCAGGTCAGCCTGCGCAGGCTGACCTGGGTCGAGACCTCTCGCAGAAGCATTAAGCCCCTTTTTACAGAGCAAGGCTCATATTTAAATGGAAAAGCAATTGCTCATAATACTATGTGAATAGAATGGCGCATAGAATGTAGTCTTCAAAAAATAATACGGTGATTTTACGACCCGTGGGAAAAAGGCTTTTGAAAACATTGTGAAAAAAAAAAAAGAGAGAAAATGTTGGTAACAAGCATTTTCTTTTTTACCCACAGTCTTTGTAAACAATTATAGAAATATGTGATATACAGGGCTTGAAATCCAGGAATTGCAATTTGATTTCTAGGGTGGCCAAATTCTTCCAAGGATTGATGATCGTCACTGCAATAGTATTTATTCCCTGCTAATCCCTGAATATTGTTTTGTCAATGTGTATGTTGGACAAAAAAGTCAGTAGCTTGCAAAAAAATGTTGTGTGAAGAACTGGTATAAGAAACTCTGGGAAACATGGATATGTGCAATGGTTGCTGCAATATTACTGAAATGTTGATTCCAACATTAACTCCTATCCTGCTAAATAACTTAAATAAAACTTTCAAAACGTTAGTGAAAACCCGAATAATATCTCCTTATCGGACAGTGAAGATCGCAGTCTGATCTTGATCTACACTATCCACAGAAGGTCAGTAATTCGCGCTTAACAGCTTATGGGTTAAACACCAAACAGACAATAATTGTGTTTCCTAAAGACTTGCTTGTACAGTGTTTAACGCCGTTTTCAAGATTATTTCAGTTAAATCGCAGCGGCCTGTGCATCTATCCATGCTTTCCTGGAGTTCCTTTTACCAGTTCTCCGCAGACTATTCTTTCCAAACCACTGGCTACGTTCCCACATAACCATTGTCAAAACAATGGTCAGCCGAGAGAGAGGAATGAATCCTGTTGCAATGACTATCATCAATCTTCAGAAAGAAATTGGTCGATCCGGGGATCGAACCAGTGACCCGTTCTCAAGTCCTGCATGCTACTGACTGAGCTACCAGGGTTTGGCACAATAATTGCTTGACATTATTATTATGATTCTTTACTGTTTAATTTGTAATACATGCCATAGTGATAGAAAAAGCCCTGATGTTCTTTAAGAGATAACATTTTATCAAATTTGCCAAGGAAAGGATGTTATTAAGCTTGCCAAAAGCTTGCTTTATAACTTGCCCCTAGATCTGTTAATAAAATTTACCTCAAAACCATTCTTTTGTCAGTACCTTTGTCTTAAACCTTTACCAAACGACAAAAAATTGGACTTCCTAAATTCAGAGCACTAACTGTTGCAGCCAACAAAATAAATATGGCTTAAATGTTGGAATGTTTCTTTCACAGGGTAGAAAACAGCAACAAAATTTTGGCCTTTCAAGTAATTGAAAAAAAATATAGCCTAATTAGTGGAAATTGATTTTGAAAGGGTAAAAAACATTGTGGAAAAAAAGAGAAAATGTTGGTTGCCAACATTTTCTCCTTTTTACTACAATTTTTTTCAGAAGCCTTCATTCTCTGGGTTGTTAAAACTCTGAATTGTGTGGTAAGGGTTTAGCTCTTTACCACACAACAAAATTTTAGACTAGTCTATACTGACCAGTCTATATTGAAAGCATTTGCAGATGACAAGTCAAACTTAAGTCAAAATTTGAAGTTTGCCTCTAAAAGGGTAGAAAACATTGTGGGAAAAGGAGAAAATGCTGGTTACCAGCACTTTCTCCTTTTCACTCTATGTTTTCAAAAGCCTTCTCCTTCAGGGTTGTTAAAACTCGGGATGGTGTGGTAAAAGGTTAAAGTGTGGCAACAGGTCTGCTGCTCCAACAACACTTCAAAACATTGACATTGCATTTCATGAATACCAAGGATTGCACGTGGATTATTCCTATGTAACATTCTACTTGATTGATTGAATGATCTAATGGTGTTTTATGCCACTCTCAACATTATTGCAGTCATATCACATACTCGTTTTTCCTTGGTTTCACCAATACTAGGCTAGGGCTCTGCCCAAGGACACTCTCACGAACCCAGTCAATCCAGTGAGGCTTGAACCCTGGGCCTCCAGGCCATGAGTCCTACACTTTGCCACTGAGCCACACAGGACCCCATGTAACATTCTAAACCTTTGCTAAACAACCCCATGTTTTTACCATCCTGATGAAGAATGGTCATTTAAAATATTTTGCCATCTGATATGCTATCATTACAGACGAGTCTATGTTTTCCCATCTGATATACTATCAATATAGATGAGTCTACAGTTTCCCATCTGATATGTTGCTATGCTATGGATGAGCCTATGTCATTTTGCCAAATTCTGTGAACACCGAGAATTCTACTTTATTCCTTGCTCTAAATTGTGATCTTAACTTAAGATTTTACTGTAAAATTTCAAAATGGACAAGGAGTACAAAACAAAGATAACATCATTAAAATCTTTTAATTTCATCATAATACATATAAGTAATTTCATCAAACCAACAAACATCATAAATAGATTTTAACATACCATAAAAATAGATTAACATGAAATTCATGCAAAAAAAAAAAAAATTGCAGTGCAGTAAAGATGAAACAAGAAGACAAAATTTTAAAAGTAGTTTGCTAGAGGTACATGTACATGAAAAATTGTCGTTACTAAGGGAGGGGTAAACTCAATATCTTTCTATAACTCTTTACCAATCTACAAAATTTACGATCTTGTACATACTGAAAGCATTTGCAGATGCAAATGTGGCCTAATAATGGGCTTCGGGATCAGGACTAACCAACAACCTGATTCCAGTACACATCCCCACCCCTCTGTACTCCATTAACTCTTTACCAAACAACAAAAACTTATACTTGTCTAAATTGAAAGCATTTGCACGCAGCAATTTAAATGCGGCTCAAATAATGAAATTTGCATTTAATAGGGCAGAAGACATTGTGGAAAAAGGAGAAAATGCTGGTTACCAGCATTTTCTCCATTTCCCACAATGTTTTCAAAAGGCTTCCCCCTCAGGGTCATTAAATAAAATTTGTAATAGGGCAGAAAACATTGTGGAAAAAGGAGAAAATGAAATTTGTTTTTGGAAGGGTTGAAAACATCGCTGGAAAAGGGAGAAAATGCTGGTTACCAGCATTTTCTCCTTTTCCCTTACTTTAATATTTTCAAAAGGCTTCCCCCTCAGGGTCGTTAAAAGTTGGGATTTTGTGGTAAAGGTGTAGGAATACAGACAAAGATGTTGGAAAATATCATACAGTGATGATTTATGATCAGACTGCATGAAGCAACTATAATTGTACCAGGCATTCCCAGCTTGAACTCTTTACCAAACAACAAAATTTGACATTTTTCTAAATTCAAAGCATTTGCAGACTACAAATGAAATAATACTCAAATGGTGGGATTTGTATTAGAAAGGGTTGAAAACATTGTGGTGAAAGGAAAAAATTCTGGTTACCAGCATTTTTTTCCTTTTCCCATGTTTCTAAATGCCTTTAATTCAAGACTGTCAAAACTCAAGATTGTGTGGTAAAAGGTTAGTATATCAATATAAATTTTGCAAGCGATAAGCCGAGTTTTGGATATTCAGACTAGATCCTGATGTCTCTTGTATCAATCTTTGTTGCTCCTGAATCACCATATTCTCAGATGCAGATTGATCTATAGGAAGACATATAGATGAATTATCATCTGGGTTTATCAAGTTAACTATGGTTCTATGTCCATCATGTAAGCCAGGAAGAATATGGGCTGCTGTCACAAAACTTGCATTTGGGGGCTGATTTAAAATTCTGGCCCTATTTCCAATATTATTCTGGGAACTTTGATTGAAAATATGCTGTCCCCCAATATTATTTTGCGCAACTAACAGCATGCCTGTAGGAGCCACATTCCCCATGAGGTTCTGACTGGATGTGGGTATGATCCCTGCTGCATTCATACTGAGATTTAGCGTGTCTTGATGGCCTGCAGATGTCACAAACTTGTTCCCTGTTTCTCCACTGTTTTCACAAACTGCCATTCTTAAGGAAGATATGATAAGGTTACTGTCTGCTCCACCTACAGTAATATCCATCTCCTTATCTTCTTTAGCATCAAGGTTGGAAGTATTTAGACTTGGTAACATGTCCCTAGTAATCTGATGCTGTTTCTCCATATGATTATAAAAGTAACCTTCATCCTGGAATTTCTCTTTACAAATATGACACTGCAACCGCTTCTGCTTCAGATGATACTGTTCGTGATCGTCAAGGGGCTTTTTATCACGGAACTTTTTCTTACAGAATCGGCACTGTAATGTTGCTTCAAAGTGACACATTTTGTGACGTTCTAGATTATCTTTTCTTGAAAACTTACTGTCACACTGATCACATTGGAACTTTTCACTTGACACATGGGTGTATTCGTGCCGGCGAAGGCTTTTTGCATGTTTAAAGGTTTTCCCACAGTATCTGCAACAAAACAGATGACAGCCTTTTCCTATTGTGACACAGTTAAATATTTATCAAACGACAAAATTTTAGTCTTGTCCAAATCAAAAGCATTTGCAGACGACAAAATCAATGTGACTGAAACAATGAAATTTGTTTTGGGATGGGCAGAAAACATTGTGGGAAAAGGAGAAATGCTGGTTACCAGCATTTTCTCCTTTTCCCACAATGTTTACAGAAGGTTTCCTTTATCAGGGTCGTTAAAAGTCAGGATTGTGTGGTAAAGAGTTAAATATTTATCAAACAACAAACAAGTGCACTGCACGCAGAGGCAAATGCTTGGCTGCTGGTGATTTCTTCCAGAAAATTCCAAGTCAAAAAGAAGCATAACTGTGTCAACAAGAGGGCCATGATGGCCCTGTATCGCTCCACTGGCTTATAAACCATAAATACTAAACATTTCAATTCTGAGCCAAACGGTTTCAAAATGAAGACTTACAAAGTTTTCTCTGTAAAAGCCCATGTGAATGTTGAGACCCGCAGGGCAAAGCCATTTTTGATCCCAGAGCTATAATTACTTGAACCCTGGTAGAGGTCCACAAGATAAAGCCACATGCCAAAATAATACAAGTCTATGCTCTATGGTTATAAATAAGCTGATTTTCAAGTTTAGTCCATATGAAGCCTCTGTAAGACATAAGACCCCTGATGCAAGGCTAATTTCAAAAAAAAAATCAAAACAGGAAGATTTCTTAAGTTGTCACTGTGTAAGCCCATGTAAAACCTGTGACCCCTGCGGTGGGGCCAATTTTGACCCAAGGGCTAAAATTTTGGCCCGCTTGGTAGAGGCCTACTAGATATAGCTACATGCAAAATTTGGTAGCTCTAGGCCTTATGGCTAGGTAGAGGAAGATTTTTAAAGTTTTCTCTATATAAGCCTATGTAAAACTTGTGACCCCTGGGGCAGAGCCAATTTTGACCCCAGGGCTATAATTTGAAGAAACTTGATAGAGGTCTACTACATAAAGCTACATGCCAAATTTGGTAGCCCTATGCCTTATGGTTTCAGACAAGAAGATTTTAAAAGATTTCCAATATTTTTCAGTTTTGTTGCCATGGCAACCAGAGTTTTTGAAGGAATCAAATTCTTTCAAGAAATTCTGAAGAGGACCATGGCAGGATCATTTCTGTGAAGTTTCATGAAAATTGGATAGGTAGTTTCAGAGAAGAAGATGTTTGAAATAAAAGTTAACGCACGCACGCACGCACGCACGGACACACGGACGCACGACGGACACCGGGCCATGACATAAGCCCGCTGGCCTTCGGCCAGTGGAGCTAAAAATGTGTTGAGAGTTCAGTGCCCTTCAATTATGGGTTCCCTTTTTGATCGTTAATAACTAGCCCTGTTTTAGGTAAATATCTTGAGTAATAATAGAGATATGAGACAATGTCGACTTTTTGCATGACAAATCGTCGACAAAGACCGAAGCCCATACTCACAAACCATTCTGAAGAACAGTTTTAGCATTCTTCTCACACATTTTCTAAATTTGAAAGTAACACAACATCTGATTAGCTCAACCAAAAACATGTAGCTTGGTTTAGCTAATCAGAAAATGTGTTATTTTCTACATCTAGAACAAGGCTTAGAATGAAATTAAGGATGGTTGGTGAATACCGACCCATACTATTTACAGTACTTCAACATTTTCTTCAAAAACAGCTCAGCTAAAAATTCAGACCAATCTGTACTAAAAGCATCTGCAGACATCAAATTAACAAATTGAATGTGGATTTAAAGATGGGAATCATCATTTAACCCATAGAGCGCCAATTAAACCAAACAGCCACTTTCAGTCTAGATATAAGAGCCAAATACTAGAAGTTTCAAGGATGCCCTGATCCAAAATGTCTCAGCTAAGCGGACAGTGTAGATCAAGATCAGGTGCAGTCTGAGTGAAAGGGGCTTTAAGGTTTAATGGCTAGAAAACTTTGTGGGAAAAGTAACTTGTCTCCTTCCATAATAGGTCTGCTGCAAGACAAATCAATGTCCTCTGACATGACCAAAACAAGAGGGCCATTGGCCCTAAGGTGCTCACCTGAGTAAAGTCATCTACAGTTGATAATGCTATAGAGATCCTGGTTTTAATAATGTAAAACACACAAGTGTAAGTGACCTACTTTTGGACCTGACATGGCCAGATTTTAAAATTGTCCATTATACTGTCAAGACAAACATTCTGACCAAGTTTCATGAGTATCAGGCTGAAAAGATGGTCTCTATGGTGCACACAAGGTTTATCTAAGATTTGGGCCACTGACCTACTTTTTGACCCATGTAACCCAATTTTGAACTTGTCCAAGATATCATCAAGACAAACATTTTAAGTTTCATTAGTATCAGGCCTCCAGACGGTACACAAGGTTTTTGGCTCAGTGACCTACTTTTTCATGTGACATGACCCAGTTTCAATCGTGTCCAAGATATCATCAAGACAAAAATTCTGACCGAGTTTCATAAGTAACCTGCTCAAAATGTGGCCTCTAGAGTGCACACAAGGTTTTTCTCTGATTTAGCCTAGTGACCTATTTCTTGACACGACAGGACCCAAAATTCAAACTAGTCTGAGATATCATCAAGACAAATGATCTGACCTACTTTCATGAGTACCAGCCTGAAAATGTGGCTTATAGAGTGCACACGAGCATTATCTTAGATTCGGCCCAGTGACCTACTTTTTGACCCAACATGGCCCAATTTCGAACTTGTCCCAGATATATTACGACAAAGTTTAACATTCTCACCAAGTTTCAAGAAAATGTGGCGTGTAGAGTGCACACGGTTTTTCTAAGATTTAGCCCAGAGACCTACTTTTTGACTCAACTTGACCCAATTTTGAACTTGTCCAAGATTTTATCAAGACAAACATTCCAACCAAGTTTCATGACTGTCTGACTGAAATTGTGGCCTCGAGAGTGCACACGAGGTAAATTTTGACGACCCAGATGACGCACGATGGACACAGCACAATCACAAAAGCTCACCTTGAGCACTTTTTGCTCAGGTGAGCTAAAAAATATACCTCTAACTGCAAATCACAACTATACTTGTGTTCGCAGACAGTGTAGACTAAGATTACACTGCACTTTTCTAGATTTTGGAACAGAGATCTTGGACCTCAACTTTCAGCTAATCAGTAACATGTTCTGTCCAAAACTTCCTGGATATTGCTACACATTGAGTCTACTTTTTCTCATTATGAAGAAGGGTTCTTTCTTTCATTTATTGCCCTACAGGTTAAGATTTTACCAAACATTCCCCAGTTTCAAGGTCCTTTTGAAACTATTGTTGGAAGAGGAGCCTTTATTTGCTGTCTGCAAAGGCTTTGATTTGGATGAGTCCAATATTTTGTTATCTGATAAAGAATTAAAGTAAGTTACCTGCATGTCTGTGTGCGTTCACTGGAATGACTGAACATATGTTCCTCTAGCTGTGATTTCTTTCCGTACTTTCCACCACAGATCTTACATTCAAAGCGTTTGTCCCCGAGATGGACTGTACGATGGTGATGCAATAAGGATGTACTATTATTGAACTCTGCACCACATACCGAGCAAAGGTATGGCTTGTGACCTGCAATGAAGGAAATAATCTACCAAATTTCATTTTTCCCACCCATACATCCATCATTCCTTTCAACACCTTCGTACCTTCACCGGTAGTTGCTTTTTTGCTGTGAAGACTAAGACTAGACTGCAGAATTTTTAGATAGTTGCAGAGTCTGTTCCTCACATGTCAGTTCCTCAAATTACAAACCCAAGTGGATACAGTTGTGTAGGATAAGGTGTCAGCCTCTCGCATCACACGTTCCACATTCAAATCCCTTCACAAGCAAGGTCAACCTCCACAACTGCCTACACCACAGTACAAGTGGTCGTTCTTTGTCCAGAAAACAAGTGGTAAGAATGTATGAAAATGATTCACAATAGATGTAAAGTGAATGTTACAAAAAAACCTGATAATTTTGACATGAGCGAGTGTCATGAAATCTGTTAAAATTCATCTTGGAAATTACAATAATATAGATTAATCTAAATTTCCAAATGGATAGGGGAATGTACCATAACTCTTTGCCACATAGCAAAATATTACATTCATCTGTATCAAATGCATTTGCAGACAAATGATAGCTTTTGTCTTTGATTTGTTTGTTTATTTAAATGGTTTATCCCTTTACCACACAATCCAGGGTTCTAGCGACCCTAAGAAAGAAGACTTTTGAAAACATTGTGGGAAAAGGAGAAAATGCTGGTGACCAGCATTTTCTCCTTTTCCCATAATGTTTTCTACCCTATTGGAGACAGAAATCATCATTTTAGCAACATTCAAGTTGTCATCTGGCAATGCCTTCAGTTTGGTCAAGTTAGAAATTTAGTCTTTTGGTGAAGAATTAAAATGCCGTTTTTAACACTATTTCAGTTAAATCGCAATGGCAGGATTTTTTTTTGAAAAGGGTAGCTAACACTGTGAGAAAAAAGAGGAAATGCTGGTTACTAACAATGTTTTCAAACACCTTTTTCCCTATTGTGATAAAAAACACAGAATTATTTGGTAATTAAATAAAACTGAAGATAAAAATGCTTACCTGTATGAATATACATGTGTGTCCTCAGTTTATATTTCATGGAAAACCCCTGACCACACACCTCACATGTGTGACGAGTCACGTTGGAATGTATCAGTAGATGGCGCTTCAGTTTCTTATCACTGATAAGCCCCTTGCCGCATACATGACAGATGAAAGGACGCTCTCCTAAAGTGAAACAAGCAAACCTGTGACAGTGGCATCAGATGAAGTTCTTTTCCTAGCTCTTACTCTGCTTAGCAGATTAACTCTTTACCAAACAACAAAATTTTGGACTAGACCAAATTGAAAGCATTTGCAGATGACAAATTAAATGTGGCTTAACCCTTTACCACACAACCAAATTTCAGATTTGTCCAAATTGAAAGCATTTGCAGACGATAAAATAAATGTGACTCAAAAACTGAAATTTGTGTTGGGAAGGGTAGAAAACATTGTGGGAAAAGGACAAAATGCTGGTTACCAGCATTTTCTCCTTTTCCCACAATGTTTTCAAAAGGCTTTTTGTTCAGGGTCGTTAAAACCCGTGATTGTGTGGTAAATGGTTAAATGGTGATTTATGTATTGGATAGGGCAGAAAACGTTGTGGGAAAAGGAGAAAATGCTGGTTACTAACATAATCTCCTTTTCCCACATATTTTCAAAAGCATTCTCTTTCAGGGTCGTTAAAACTTGGGATTGTATGGTAAAGAGTTAAAACTTTACCAAACAACAAAATTATGAGCTTGCCCATACTGATAGCTTGTTGGAAAAGGAAAAAATGCTGGTAACCAGCATTTTCTCCTTTTCCCACAATGTTTTCTACTCTTTTAAAGACAAATTCCATCAATTTAACCACATTTAAATTGTCGTCTGCAAATGCTTTGAATTTGAACAAGTCTACACTTTTGTCATTTGGTCAAGAGTTAGGGAATTTACAGACAACAATGTAAATGTTTTTCATATGATTGTATTTGTCTTTGAAAAGGTAGAAAACATTGTGGGAAAAGGAGAAAATGCTGATTACCAGCATTTTCTCCTTTTCCTACTATGTTTTCAAAAGGCTTCTTCCTCAGGCTTGTTAAAACTCTGGATTTTGTGGTAAAGGATAAAGAGACTGTGAAAAGGAGGTTTAATATATCTGCAAAAAAGTATCTACCCAGGTCAGCCTTCACAGTCTGCGCAGGCTGACATGGGATGACACTTTTTGCTATTTGTACATTTTCTGCATGTCTAAGGACAATTTTAACTCCTGATTCAGTCAGTTGTTAGACAAAATGAATTTCATGGATCACACAGTTATGTGATTACATGTACATGCGTGTTATAATGCATCTCAGCAATGCATTAAACCTACATTTACCAGATCTCTGGTCATTTGCTGACAGCAACTAAAATGTGGCTTCAATAATTGAATCCATCTCTATAAAAGAGTAATTGTAAACAATTTGGTAAAGATAGAAAATGCTGGGTACCAAATCATTTTCTCCTCTTCCAATGACATTTTCAAGTTTACCCTTCTTAGGGTCGCAAAAAAGAGTCTTGTCAGGTAAATGGTTAAAAATCAGCTTTTACAGCATTGTTATGGGACATGGAGTGCCACATCCATAACTCTTTACCAAACGACAAAATTTTAGATCCGTCAAAATTGAAAGGTTTTACACACGACAAACTATACATGGCTCAAATTGTGGAATTTGTCTCTGAAAGGGGAGAAAACATCGTGGGAAAAGGAGAAAATGCTAGTTACCAGCAGATTCTCCTTTTTCCACAATGTTTTCAAAGGGTTCCTTCCTCAAGGTTGTTAAAACTCGGGATTATGTGGCAAAGGGATAAATGGACAATTTTCTGTTCTAAAGATCCCAAAATGAGTACCACAATTTCTAGACTGTATCAGCCAGAGAACATCAACAAAATATTGAACAGTGTAGATCCAAGATCTTAATGCACTTCCAGTGCAGTCTGGTCTTGATCAAATCTGTCCCAACTTTTAAGGGTCTTACAGAGGAGGGCTTCTGAAAATGATGTCCAAAAAGGAGAAAATGCTGGTAAGCAGCACTTTCTCCATTTCCAACTTTCCAACAATGTTTTTTACCCTTTCAAAGACAATTTCCACCACTTATTAGTAGTATTTATTTCATCATCTCTAAACCTGGCAACAGGGGGCTGAATGCATCGTCGTGATGCATTGTATCGATCACACAATCACATAATCACGGATCCATAATGGGCACTATTTTTAACAACTGACTTTATCATGAGGCAGAATGGTCCTTGGACATACAGACAATGGACCAACAGTGAAAAGTTTCAGCCCAGGTCAGCCTGCGCAGAGTGCACAGGCTGACCTGAATCGATACGTTCGCAGATGCTTTAAGCCCCCTTTTCATACAGCATGGCTCAAATGGTTTTAATTTGGGTATGACCAGCGTTTTGTCATTAGGCAAAGAGTTAACATTAGGTAAAGTAATTAAGTTGCTGAAAACGAACCTGAATGTAACCTTGCATGTATCACAGCTTTTGAGTGAGGCAACACAATTCCACACTGGTCACATTCTTCATTTCCTTCTGCCATCTTTTCTTTAGGTTTACGACCTGGTTTCTTCTTCTCTTTCTGTATATCATTGTCAATCTGCTGAGTTTTAACTTTCCCAGCAGTATGTGCACAGAGCATATGTCTTTCTTTATTATATTGCCTCATAAACTTCATGTGACAAATCTCACATTCATATTTCATCTTATCAGCATGCTTCTCCTGCTCGTGACGTATCAGACCTCGTGTGTACTGAAATCTACATGGACAAAAGTCACAAGCTATCTTTTTTTCAGATTTGACTCTACTGTTGACTATTTTGCTAGGTGTGGAACCTGCTGTTATTAACTTTTTTGGCACAGACATTTTCCTCTTTCTAACTGTATCTTTCTTGGAGTTGTTTAACTTAGATTTCTCCATAAGTCTAACAGTCTTGTCTGAATCCATTAATGCAGCAATGTCATCCTCAATTTCTTTCATATACTTATCAACTAACTTAGAGGTCTGTTCATCTTTGTCTTTAATTTCTGCATCAATAGCACATTCTGTATCAATATTACTGAAACTGACTTCACTTGACACCTTCTGTTTATCTTCTGTCTTCTGACTAGAATCTACCTCTATTCCCTGCCATGTATCACCACCATCTTTTGTTCTTACTTTAAGTTTAGCAATAGGTTTCTTGTTACTTGGTTTCTCAACAGTTTTCTTCCGATCTGCTTTCACAGATTTTTTAACTTGGTGAGCTTTTCTATCTGAATTATCTTCAGTTGCTGTTTTCTTTTCGACAGCATTCTTTGAAACTTTCTTGACTCGAGGTTTGACAACATTCCTTAATGGCTTTATTGACAATTTTCTAGGTGGTGACTGATTAGGATCTTGTATCACAGGATTCTGTACAGTTTGTGTGTACGCACAAGAAGAATCATATTTAGGGAATGCAATTTTTAAAATATGATCGTAGTGGTAGGAACCTCCATACCCATGATTCATCAGGTGATCATGCAGCTTGCACATTTCTGTGAACTGTTTACAACACTTGCCACATTTATATGTACATTTTATATGTTTATGGCCGGCCTCTGGTACAGTCTCTGTATCAATTAAAGGAGAATTCAATAATGTTTTCCTTGTTCTGACTCTCTTTGACAAAGGTTTTATTTTTGTAAGAGTCTTAAATTCTTTACTGTTTTTTGCAATAAGACCTAAATTTTCTGAGAAGAGAGCATTTTTTTCTTGAGACAGTCTTTCAAGTTCCAGCATATCAGTTTCATCAACATGGAAGGGCGAAAAGATACCATGCATCCGAATCTTGTTTTCTTCCTGTATTTCTTGCAGCAAATCACTAGCATCCGATGAGTCCATGTTTCCTGCTCTTGTAACATGATCACCATATGTCCCCTTATCATGGTTTGCAGACAAGCTGTCCCGAAGAGTATGAGACAGATCTTGATCTGAAGCTATGTTTTCCAGACAGTTAGTACTATGCACCAGTTTTGGAGATGAAACATTTTCCAAATCCTCTCCATCTGATGGCTGACAAAGTTCTGTAAGTTTATTCTCTTCTTCATTCTCTTTATGTAGCTTAACAGCACAACCTGCATTTAGGCCATCAAATATCCTCACAGTATGAAAGTTCTCTGAGAAATCCAGGGAATCATGGGTGGATTCCCCTTTTATTTCAGAAGGTTGCAGACCACTAGGTGTGAATGAGGCTGGATGAAAGCCTGTAGATACAGAGTCAATGCTCTGATGCAGAGTGGTAAAGACATTCTCTGATGACAGGGTCAGAATTGGTCCCTGGTCAGAGCCTTTTCTAAACTTATCCCCCATTGGTCAACCGTTGTCAGTAGGGAAAACTGCAAAGAAATTCAAAGAGATACATACCAGTAAATGATGAAAGTTGGTTTGTTGGCATTTATTACCATTTAAATTCTTTACAAAATGACAAATGGTACACAGCTTTAATCCTTTTTCCACAGTATTATGGACCCTAAGAAAGGAAGGCCTTTGAAAACATTGTAGAAAAAGGAGAAAATGCTGGTAACTAGCATTTTCTCCTTTTCCCACAATATTATCTGCTCTTTCCGAAAAAACTACTACCAGTTGAGCTACATTGAAGTTATTGTCTGCAAATGCTTTCAATTTAGACCACTTCAAAGCTTTGCCGTGTGGTCAAGGGTTAAATCAGGAAATAGTAGGGCTGAAAAAGGACATTCCTACTAAACTTCTTCAATACAAGGCTTACAAGTTATCAATTGGCCCTTGAAGAATTCCTTGTGTAAAAACTTTGACATTTGATAATATCTCTGTCATTACTGATCAGATTTACTTCAAACTTGGACTTGTTCTTAAAGATACATCCTTACAGCCAGGGAGAAAGAAACGCTTTTAAAATCTGATAGACTAAGCAATGGTTCAGAATTAGTTAGCTCTGTAAACACAGATAAATTACAGACGTGTATAGTATACAGGATATACACATATATTGGAAATCTTCGAATTAAAACCTTAAACGTCACAACAGTGATTTCTTTGATGGCCTCTGGAAAATGAAATGCATTTTTAATCTGTCATAATCTATGCAACCTTGCAAACCATGAGATGCAACATTTGGTATGTAGAAACAAGAATGATTATAGTTTCTATAATAAAGATGTAGTGGGTTAATAACTGGCTGAAAATGAGTATAGATATATCTTTAACTATCAAAAGGTGAGCACATACAACAAGGGTAGGTAACCATCAAAATATTTTTGACACATGCATGCCCCTTTCTTGCATGAGATTAATTTATTGATTGCATGGTGTTTAACACCATTTTCAACATCATTTCAGTTAAATCATGGTGCCGGTGCACCTATCCATGCTTTCCTGGAGTTTCTGTAACCAGTACTTTTCAAAACATTCTTCCACAGCCACTGGCTGCTTTCCCACATAACCATCATCAAGACAATGATCAGCAGTAAGACAGAAATGAAATGATGCAGCAAACCATGTGAAAACACTGTGGCAAAAAGGAAAAGGCGTTTTTCTCTCATTTCATAGAGTGTTACTCTTTACAATTCAATTCTGTGTTTCAACAACCCTGAGAGAAAAATGCTTTTAAAAACATTGTTGGAAAAAGAAAATATACTGGTAACCTGCATTTTCCTAAAATGTTTTCTACCCTCTGCAAGACAAACTCCATCATTAGAGCAACGAATTACGGACGTTTCGTACCATAACCATTTCGTACCAGTCACTTCGTACCATAATTTTACCATTTCGTACCATACTTTATACCATTTCGTACCATAATTTTTCCATTTCGTACCATAGTCATACCATTTCGTACCATTTTCTTTTTTTAGACCTATGACAGTTTCGACTAAGAAAAACTTTCAGTATGAAGGTATTAAAAGATGAAGACAAAAACGCTATTTATTCAAGTTAGATATTTATTCAAGAAGTTATGCACAATAACACTTTCTTATTATCTCCTTTTCCCAATATGTTATCAAAGCAGTTACTCTGAGGGTCGTTGAAAAACATTTGCAGTTGCTTTTGTAAGGTGTGTAATTTAAGTAAATGGATATTGTACAAAATGATGTAGATCTATTTACAAGAAATAAAATCGTCATATTGACCCTGATGTTTGACCCTGTCCTTTTCGTGGCATCATACAAGGCTCACCTAATTTCAAAGCATGCTCATAGTCAAAATAAAAGAAGACAAAAAGGAAATAGACAATCTACAATCAATGGTAATCAAACAATTATAATTCTTTGATTGATTGGTCAATTCAGTGTGATCAGTTTGTTTGCAATTCTGATTATCCAGCTTGCGACAAACCTTAGAGACGAACAGACCAAACACCTATATTCTCAATCGCATACTGATTCTTTTAATTGATTTACGATGATATCCCGTAAAAAACATAAGGTCCAAAGCATTGGTCTGTACCAAGTAAATATATTAAATACCACTTTTTGTCACATTAAATTACATGTTTGGTCATAGTATGAGAAGTTTCTACCCTGGTACGAAGTGGTAACGCTATGGTATGGTACGAAGTGACTGCATACCAGAGCAACAGTTACTTTGTCAACTGCAAAATGAAATGCTTTAAATTTGGACAAACCTTCAGTTTTGCTGGATGGTACAGTTTTTTTTTTTTTTTTGACAAGGTAATGTCTGAATAAAAAACAATAAAAAAAAAGGACAAAACATAAAATATCGCCAGTCAAAGCCTCATTTATAGGTCATCAAATTATCTCCCTTTCCCAGAAAATCAGTGTTATTAAGGTTTTTTGTGGGGGAAAATAGACCTCGATATGAAGTTCATCTCTATTCATTTGTCTTTGCAAATTGAATATTTTTCAAATTACAAGGTAAAAGTTTTCGGTAGACGCATAAGAGCCATTGCGAACAACTGTAACAAACTGACTGGGCCGGAATTACTTCTACATTGACAGTGTTCGCCATATTGAAGCTTTGAGTAGTTTGAGGCCCTTAAAACGGGTTTAAATTTCGAAATTTTCACGTATCGATGCAGGATTTTGTATATTTCCACCAAAACGCATAAAAGGACAAGCAATAGAAATGCCTCGGTCAGTTATCATATCTGAGAGTTGTTCTTGACATACCTTTCCTCATTAACGAAGTTGTCATCAATGTCATGACACGTAAGACATTTCCTTGTGGATGGGCCTGAAAGCATGGGAGGTAACTTTGGACTGAAAGTACGCACTTTCAGTATAAATTACCGGGTATGAGCGAGTTATCGGACTATACCGGAATTATATATATATATTTTTTTTAAGATGAACATAATTATCCTATAGCAAAATAACATTAACTTTCTGTGAAAATCAAAATGAAATATGAAAAAGTTAATTTATACCGAGTGTCTAGCCTTTTTCATGAGATAATTCAGCAAATTTTCTATTTTTTTTTTAACTCATGCCGCCTATTACTGGTACTAACTTTTGAAAGTGAGGTGGTCTAAGCGGCTTTACAACCTTTCGCTGCCAAATGAATGAATTCATTTTATTCAGGGTCTACAACACAATTTTCAGTGAAATCAAAGATCATTGTTGACTTCGTCTTGCATCAGGTAGCAGACAGAGTAAATCAAAGATCAGACTGCATCTTCTCTGCAGTCTGATCTTGATCTATGCCATCCACAAAGGCAGTTCAAGTTGTCATTGGCAGTGGAAGACTTAAACCTTTCATGAATTTGTGCAAGTGATATGTTAACCCTTTACCATACAATCCCGACTTTTAACAACCCCAAGAAAGAAACCTTTTGAAAACATTGTGGGAAAAGAAGAAAATGCTGGTAACCAGCATTTTCTTCTTTTCCCACAATGTTTTCTACCTTTTAAGAGACAAATATGACGTTTGGAGCTACATTTAAAAGGTCGTCTGCAAATATGCATTCAATTTGGACTAGTCTACATTTTTGTTGTGTGGTTAAAGGTTAAAATATTTAAGGCTTTTTTATGTGCTTGGGGAACATTCAAGAAAGTTGTTCCAAAAAAATACTTCTTAATTACATTTTCTCTCAATGTTTTAAAAGATGCCTTCTATTGGGACGTATAAGGAGAGATATGTGCTGAACCCAGTGGCTCAATTAGATTTGCTATTTGCACCTAAACTAAGACCAAACTGAAAGTCTCTTTATTTGATTTCAATATTGTTGTCTCAATGTGATGTTTTCTGCCCTTTCAAAGACAAATCTTAGTGACTGAGTGATATTTAAATTGTTGTCTACAACTGCTTTCAGATTGGACTAGTCTAAGGTTTTGTAGTTTGGTAAAGAGGTAAGTCAGTGTAGACGAAGAGCAGACTGAATATGGTAGAGTCTACATTAAATATCCAATATATTCTATCAAAAACAGCACCTTCCTAATGGGCATTTTAGCATTTTAATGACAGAATGATGTTGTTTCCTAGGTGTCTGAAATGTCCTTTTGACACTATCAGAGACAAATGCATCTACTGAACCAACACTTTAAAAATCGTGATCTGCAATTTTTTTCATTCTGGTCAAATCTTCAGGAGTCTAATTTTTTAAGGGTTTTAAAAGTGATCTTACAACCAGCGTGTAGATACTCCAAGATCAGACTACTCTGTGAGATATTCTGGTCAAAATAAATTGAAAATTATTTTAACTCAATATTTAAGTCTCCTATAATGAAGTCAGGAGTATGCCTTGGCTTAGATAAAGGACATATCTATTAAACCTTTAAAAAGACAAATCCCACAATTTGAGCCACTTTCAAATTGTCATCTGCAAATGGCATCAACATCAATTTTTATATAACCCTTTTCAAGGAAAAGGCGAACAAAATAGCTGAATACGTGAAAGCTCTGCACAGGCCTTAGTTATAGGCTTCATTTTGGCTAAATTCCCGGCTTCATTCCCGACTTCACCCTTAGAAACTATAATTGTATGCAACAATGGCATGCATATAGTGTAAATATAACAAAAAGTACAAGATCTCTAAATAAACTGTGGATAGCAATGTTGTTTATATAGGGCTCCATATACTTTACTTCATCCAAGTCCTTGAGAATTAAAGTGGACACTAAAAATTGTAATTTTAAGTTAAATTGTAAATAGACTAGTTTTAAACAGAATTAAGACAAAGTTTGGAAAAACTTACCGATCAAGTTTGAAGCCAAGTGCTATATATGGACCGTCCAAACCGACTGGTTAGAAATATAATACATGCTCATGAATACTTGTAAATGGGGTCAAAGAGGATGATGCAGGCCTGTGCCTGTAGATCTCAACAACAGGGTCAGAATTTACAGAAAATTTCGAAGAGATAATAATAAACCTAAAGCATTTTCAAAGCATAATTGGTATGCGACTGACAACGCCCCATTCCAATTAGTTTGGTGCTAAACCTGTCAAATCCGGTAATCAATTCTCGACCGGTACTAATGGGGTATATTTCTTTAATTAACCTACATGAAAATACAATTGCAGATTATTTAAGATGCTTCACATTCATTTTATTGGTTAATCTTGTTAGTCTCCCTGCAAGTATATTATTTCATACAGAAGGAATCTGAATCAAGAAGGGTTTTCCTTGGTATTTTGAACATATACATGGACATCCAGTCTTTTGCACCGGGATGGTTATTGCATCAAGATTCGGACAATACCTACATGCGGATGCGTGTTCGCCAAGTAGCTTTTTCAATTACGCGCTTTAACGATCCTGGGGATATCAGCTTTTGAAAATATTGTATGACAAGGAGAAGATGATAGTTAACTCTGTTTTCTCTGTCTTTCTCGTTATTGCCTTGGTTTGTTAAATACAAACTTGTACATTTGCGCCACCTTTAACTCTTATCCTGCTAAATTACTTAAAACTTCAAGACGATAGTAAAAGCCCTAATAATGTTATTAACAATATCTCCTTAACGAACAGTGTAGATCAAAATCAGACTGCAGGTTCTGTGCAGTCTGAACTTGGTCTACATTGTCCGTAAAAGGTCAGCGAGTCGCGCTTAGCAGCCCAAGGGTTAAGTTGTCGTCTGCAAATGATATCGAGTCGGACCAGTCCAAAGTTTTGTCTGAGAACTGGTAAAGAGTTAAGGCCAATTTTTACACATATTTGCCAGATCCTAAGAGCACTGAATGAGTCAAATAGACTGTCTTGTCAGGAAAAAAGATCAAAGCATCGCATTATGAAGGATGCTTCTGTCAAAATATTTCGCAAAATAGCACACAATATTCATCTAGATTCAAGATGTGACTGGACATTTTTTGCAGTCTAATCTTGATCAACAGTGTCTGCAAATGGCAGTCTGATCTTTATCTAGAGCCATTATCTAAATTCAGGTTGAAATATTGTTGAAATTTGGTTTTTCAATTTATCACCTAGAAGCAATTAACTGTAGTTAAAAAGATCTACTCGAACATTTTATAATAATACTTGATCTATTCTTGGAAAGCACAATAAAAATTAGTGAATATATTTATATAAATTCATACAGTTAAGTTTTCTCCCTTTTTAATGATGACATCATTTAAAAACCCTTTAACAAACAACAAAATTTTAGACTTGCCCAATTTCAAGGCTTTTGCAGATGACAAAATATGTCTGACTTGAGAACAGAAACTTTCCTATGGAAGGATAGAAAACATTGTGGAAAAAGAGAAAATGCTGAGTAGCAGCATTTTCTCCTTTTCTCACTATGTTTTCAAATGCCTTTTTCCCCAAGGTTGTTAAGAGTCGGGTAGATAGATGCAGGGTAAAAGATTAAGGCATATCTCGCTGAGTTGCACATTATTCAGAAATGGGTGATCACTTAACCCTATCCAGTATTTCAATATTCATGAAGAAAATAGCCTTTTTAGAACATTATAGGAAAAGTTGTTGGTAACCAGCATTTCCTTCTTTTCCAGAACATATGTATCAATTTCTAACTTGTGGTCTGTAGATGCATTCGATTTCTAAAGGTCTAAAACTTGTTTAGTAAAGGGTTATAATGGGATCTGCCCAGATCAAATCAATGAACAGAAACTGTGTCACATTACTGCTAACACATGTTTTGCTTATTTGGAGTGATAGATTGGAATCTTGTAGCGTTATTCAAATTTCAAGAAAGTTAGTCAACATGGTATCAGATAAGAAATATGGAGATTGCTAAGCATCCATTGGTCTATCAGTCTGCCTGAATATCCATCTTCTGCTTTCACCTTTTTTTTTATTTTAGTCAAACCTATATTTAACTCTTTACCAAAGGCAAAAATTTTAGACTTGCCCAAATTGAAAGCATTTGTAGATGACAAAATAAATTGACTCAAAAATGGAAATTTGCTTTGGGAAAAGGAAAAAATGCTGGTTACCAGCATTTTCTCCTTTTCCCACAATGTTTTCAAAAGCTTTCTTTCTCAGGGTCGTTAGAAGTCGGGATTGTGTGGTAAAGGGTTAATATAATAAAGTAACCTTTGACATACTTTATAAGATCCTGTTTCAATTTATATTTTCAGATGTAACATCAAAATCGAGTGAATTCTCAGATGTAACAGCACATTTTGCACTTTCAGGTGTAACAGCTAATTTACAATTATTATGAATGCAAATTTAGGTTTATGGGAAACTTACAGTGACAGCACAGGATACAGGAAAGTACATGTATTCATTGTTTCAATGACAGAACAAACAGCAGCTTGATCTTACGTTAAACATTAATTATGATCCTCAGAGTGATAAAGTCATGTAGTGAATGTAGAGCAGGCAGTTTATGAGCTGTAAAGTAATTATGACTGAATACAGACCCAGTATATAATTTGTAAATATGATGGGATGAATGCCAACATATTTCAGTCTTCTTGACCACATCATGTGATGTTTGTATGGGATGACTAGACTTCAAATGGTACTTTAGAAGGATTGAGGAAGCTTACAGGAAGCAAGAGCCATGTTGAAAAAATTGATTTGGACCATTTTTCAACACCTAATGATTTGTTTACATGTCCAAATAGGTTGAAATTTTATGAACCACTGATACTCGATAGAGCAAAGCAGTTGACATATAATGTCATTCAAATGATTTTTGCATCAGAAACTTAGGGAAAACATGCAAAATGAATGCTGTTGACAGCGACCTAACCGTTGGTCATAGCATGAATGATAAAAGCAGCACATCTGCCCAAAACAGTAAGAGCCATGTATGCTCTGATGATGCAGTCATGGTATCAGGTTGTTTTTACTGTGGAGCATGTGGTCAGGATTTTCATACTATATGTCAGGTACATGAACACATGCAAGGGAAACACATGTCAAAAGGATCCTATCATTTTAACAGCTTTCTCAGAACAGCTTTCCCGAAGTATGATTCTGTGTGTTGCTTTACCCAGACCATACATGAGGATGAAGATAGACAATCAGATGGTTTGGTTTCTCTGTCCTCATGTGGCAGAGACAGTGATAAACAGGCTGAAAGTGATGAAAAACATGTTAGTGATGATCCTAGTATTTCTTCTGACAAATCATACTGTGCAGGACAGGATGGGAACTGTGCCCATCGAAACAGTTTCAAAGCTAATGGGCAACAGAAAGGAAGCAAGTGTACTGCAGCAAAGATGGGTGTAAAGGGATTGATAAAGGGACAAAAATTAAAAACTTGCTCATTGAATTATGGCATTGCAGGTCATGTGGCTTTATCTGAAGACATGGAGAACAGGGCACAGAAAATGTGTAATCAAAAACAGAAAACTAAGAAACAAATACAGAAAGTGAGAGTGTGTCAAAACAAAAAGCATAGTAAAGTAAACCCTGTAACCAATGATAGTGCTATAGCTGTCAATTCAGAGGACACAAAGAAACTTTGTAGAAAGAAAAGTGGAGTGAAGGGATTAAAAAAAAGTGAGAGGACAATTGTTAAATCTCCAGGTAAGACCAAAAAAGAAACTCTCAGAAGAAACAGAGAAGAAGTCAAAGTAAATGATGCTGAAGGCAAAAAGAGCAAAGTGCTGCTGGAAATGTCTGGAAGTACATTTGAGAATGTATCTCTACATGACTCGGAAATGAAATCAAAGACTACAGAAGGGCTTAGTAGTGAATCTCTGTTATGCACAAAAGCTAGTGAAGCTTATACAGATTCTAAACTTGATGACCATTTTCCTTTATTGTTTGAAATGCAACAAAGTGAATTGTTGGAGCAGAAAAAGTTGGATACTCGAGTCAGTGCAGTTCGCAAGAGTGTGAAAAATCCTGCAAGAGTATCCAAGAAAAGTGCCGATAACCATTTGAACACAATCAAAAATGATGTTTTAGAAAACTCTGGGAAAAAGAGAGACTTAAGATTACCCTATACCTGTGAAATTTGTGGACATGTTATGCCATGGAGTAAAAAGGATGTACATCAGAGACTGCATTCAGGTAAAACTTGAACTCTTTACCACACAACAAAATGTTGGCCTTGTCCAAATTGAAAGCATTGGTGGAAGACAATTTAAATGCAACTCAAAATATGAAATTTGTCTGTTATAGAGTAAAAAACATTGTGGGAAAAAGAGAAAATGCTGGTTACCAGCATTTTCTCCTTTTCCCACATTGTTTTCAAAAGGCTTCTTCCTCAGAGTCGTTAAAAGTTGGAATACTGTGGTAAAGGGTTAACCTTTATGAACTGCTAGAATTATGATTAGAACATTTCGTTTTTGGGGTCAAAGTCCTACATATTGCAAATGTAAATGCTGTTTTTGACATGAATATTTGACGATCCAGATCCAATTTAGAAGTACTGTACATGTACAGCCAAAATTAAAGTTCCAAAATTTAAATTTTCATTGTTAGAATTTTAGCAATAAAAACATAAAGTTACATCAGACCTCTGTCTTCATAATCCTTTTTAGCAAAAGACTTTTTACCTATATTTCCCTGTCAGTTCAACTTTCAAAATTATGATTCTAATATGCTTCAATTTCTTTTATCTCTAGATTTAAAATTGAGTTGTCATATATACATGTAGGTTCTCTGGAACTAGTTTTGATTTTGGATATACGCTCAGAACTGTCAATGAAGTGAGTAGTCCATGGAGATTTCCACATACAAAATGAGCCATGTTCTGTGAAAAGGATGTTTAAAGCATCTGTAAAAATTGTCAACCAGGTCAGCCTGTGCAGTCCGCACAGGCTGACATGAGTTGAAACTTTTTGATTGTGGTAAATTTTCTGAGGCCCAAGGACCATTTTACCACATTATTCAGCCAGTTATTAGACAAAATGGACTTCAGATCCATATAATGACATGCTTGGTATCATGCATCAATAACTTGCATTAAACTCCCTTTTGCCAGAGCATGGCTCAAATGTAGGCATTATCATTGTGAACTATTGTTCTTCTGGTACGGTTACAACTGCTGTGATATTTGTTTGCCTTTAAACTAAAATTTTATCAAATTTGTGGCAAAAAAATATTGTCATGCTTGCCAAAGACAAGCTTTTTCAGTTCTGGTTAGATGAACATAAGATCAGACGGCAAGTCATGTCAGATTCTTTTTTACATAATTGTATCTTAACCCATTACCACACAATCTCTACTTTTAATGACCCTATGAAAGAAAGCTCTTGAAAACACTGTGGAAGAAGGAGAAAATGCTGGTAACCAGCGCTTTCTCCGTTTTCCACAATGTTTTCTACCCTCCCCGAAACAAGTTTCAGTTTTTGAGTTACATTTATTTTGTCCGTCTTTGCATGCTTCGGATTTGGACAAGTCTAAAATTTTGTTGTTTGGTAAAGAGTTAAGAATTACAAGTAAGATGATAAGATCTATGCAAAACCTACATATTCATGGGCCAGTGAGACCTACTAACTACGTTGACAGGAGTGTACATCTGAGAAAAAAATAATCTCAGAGAAGCTGGCAATTTCTTGATTTTAAATCTAGAAAGAAAACAAATTTTGGCCTTACCATACTTATTTTTTGACAGCTTCAATGACAGGGAAACTCGTATCTGACATGTTTTGGAAAAAATTGGGCAGTGATATTCTTTTTGGTATTTGCTTGAACAAAATCATGTCAAATAATGATTCTTTGATGCCACAAAATTTTATAACAAACATGCATGTTTATCAATGCTATATCTATATGGCACTGAAAACAAGGGTGGTTCTGTGATAAATAGAGAATATGTACTTAGTGTTGTCGTATATCAAAAACATCTAACGAGGTTGGGAGAATTGATAATTGTCAAGCCTTGGCAAGACAATTATCAGTTCTCACAGTTGAGTTAGATATTTTTGATGTATGACAACACAATGTACGTATTCTATTTATCTTTTAACACCTGATTTGCAGTCATCATGAAAAAGATGTGAAAAATGTGGCTACCAAATACGTGTAGAAAGTTCATTTATATTGGAACTCCCATTTTAAATTTGCATGACCCACATCTATAATACTTTACTGTAGTAATTAAACTTTGGAAAATTGCGATTGAGAGAGCTTGGGATTATTCTGTTTGAGAAGACGCAGTAAACAAGCATTCAGATGACATCACAGGCAGGAATTACGTAGGCAGATCATTGGAAAGTAGAGCAAGTGCTATGACATCATTATTTTTTCGCAGGCTTTCTGTAGGAATCGTTACTATTTTTGGAATACATTTCATTCGTAAATGGTAATCGGGGCAGAGTCATTGGAAATTACTGTTCTATAAATATCCATGGTATATCAAAAATCTATAAATATCCATGGTATATCAAAAATAAATATCGCATGGGTGTTACTGCCTGGATATTCGATTTGTTGAAGGATAAAATTTTATCTCAAGTTCTGTAAAACTGTTTGTGTCGTGGAAATCTTTGCGATTTTCACATATTGATAAAAATCGCGAAGTTATCCACCAGCCTAAATTTAAGCTACATTAAGGTATATTTTCCCTAGACGCATGCCATGTGGGAGCGATGAACAGAGACCCTTGTTGACATTAACCCTTTCCCAAACGACAAATTTTGAACTGGTCCAAATTGAAACAGTTTGCAGACGATAATTTTGAACTTGATGAAAATGGCAGAAAGTTCTCAAAAAGGGTAGAAAACACTGTGGGAAAAGGAGAAATTGCTCGTAATGAGCAATTTCTCCTTTTCCCACAGTGTTTTCAAAAGACTTGTACCACAGACACATAAAAACCAGGGCTTGTTTGGGAAAGGGTTAATGAGTATCTTTTCTCATCAAAGTCGACAAGAATACCAGTCTAGTGGTGGTTAATACTGCCAATGAAAAACGTTTCATCGAAGTAAAAAATAGAGATTTATTTCACATGCAAGATTGTCTGTTGCAGTTTTTCCAGGAAATTAGGACACACATACAGTCAGTATTTGGTAATTCACGAAAGTTTAGACCTGCAATAATATCCACTTTTACAGTACCCACTTATATTACTACCTATAAAATTCTTTGTTCAGATGTTTGGACATTGAATTCTTTGATGCTATTTGTCCATGAAATCTTGCAGGTGAGAGACCATTCATATGTGAGCTGTGTGGTAAGGGGCTTATTAGTCAAACCAAACTTAGGAGACACATGCTGACTCACTCAGAGGTCAAGAAGCATACCTGTGATGTATGTGGCGTGGGCTTTCAGATGAAATACAAATTAAGAATGCATATGCACATACATACAGGTAGGTTTTGTTTTGATTGAGGTTTAAGATCATTTTCTGCTTTCTTTCAGTTATTTCACAACTCTTAACTCTTTTTCTACCAAGGATGATTTGAGTAGCATTTGCAAACAGCATAGATCAAGATCAAATGCACAGAACATGCAGTCTGATCTTGGATCTACACTGTCTACTTTTCTGTTAAAAGTTGTCTCAATAGCAAAGGAAATCTGTCTTTAGAACTTAGGAAAAAGGTGGAATTTCTGGTGTTGGTAGAGAAAAGAGTTAATTTTCTGCATTTTCTGGTGTAACTGTAATCAATAATACACAAAAAGCTTTTTCCAAGCCATCAGCTGCTTATCAACAATTGAACATACTTAAGGGTGGCATGGTGTACAGTAAAGAAAGTATTCCTGTCACAAGGAATCCTGTGAGGTCCATTGGTTATGGTGTAGAATGTGTACTCCAGGGGTCCTGGGTTTGATTCTGTACAGAGCCTTTGGGCTCATTGTGGGAGTGTGTATGAGCCAGTCATGCCAAACCCCATTGAGGTATTGTTTTTTTAACCCTTTACCACTCAAAATCTTTTTTCTTTTTTCCGGTTGCCAGCATATACTACTTTTCCCACAGTATTTTCTACCTTTCTCAAAACAATTTCAATTTTTGAGCCACATTTATTTTGTTTTCTGCAAATGCTTTCAAATTAGACTAGTCTAAAAATTTTGTTGTTTGGTGAAGATTTAAACTAAGGAACATGTAAATAAATGAGCTGTCTAAAATTTTGTCATTTAGTAATGAGTTTAAAATGATGAATTATAATCCTTTTCTTCAAATGTTTGTCCTTTGTTTACCTCATGATTCAGTCGGTTGTTAGACAAAATGGACTTTATGGATCCTTGGTAATGTGATGACTAACTTGCTTGATATCATGCATCATGGGGATGCATTAAGCCCCCTTTTGCTAGAGCATTGCTCATGTGTATGTAGTCTTCACAATGGCATTCCAAGTGTTTTATGAGCTATAGCCTTAGACCACCAAATAAACCCAACAGACATATTCAGACTTAGGGATAAGACCCAATTAATTGCAACTGGATGGCTGTTTTTGTCTATGGTATTTATGCTTAGTGGACTGTGTAGATCAAAGATCAGACTGCATGTTTTCTGCAGTCTGATCTTTGATCTACACTGACTGCAAAAGCAACTACAGTTGTGAAAGGTGCTTTAAGGGTTAAGTACAGTTTAGTGTACATTGTTTGTTTGGTGTTTAATGCTGTTTGACACATTTTAGTTATATCATAGTTGTGAGTGGACCTATTTATGCTTTCCAGGACTGTTTCTTTTACTAGTTCTTTGAATAACATTCTTTCAAAGCCACTGTTTGCTTTTCCTGTAAAGACATCAGAGCAAAATGTTTAGCTATAGAAAGAAATGAATCCTGTAGCAATTAGTAGACCATCAGTTCTCGCAGAGAATTTTGCCAAAATGGGAATCCACAACCCCAGGTTTACAAAACCAGTGCATTCCTGACGGAAGCATGTTGCGCTAACAAACTTCTTTTTTAAAGATCTTTATTTATGACTTGAAGGAATTCATATACACACAATTTTCCATTTAAGGGAAGAAGCCATACTTGTGTTCAATCTGTGGAGCAGAATTTAATCACAGTTCTAATTTGGCAACACACAATCGCTGTGTACATCTTCAGATAAAACCCTTTGAATGCAAGGTGTGTGGAGGGAAGTATGCTAAGAGGTCTCAACTGGATGATCATATACTCAGTCATTCGACCGATAGACAGTTTACCTGCAGGTATCGTCTGAAACTTTAACCCTTTCCCAAATGACAAATTTTGGACTGGTCCAAATTGAAAGAGTTTGCAGACGACAATTTTAAATTTGATGAAAATGGCAGAAAGTTATCAAAAAGGGTAGAAAACACTGTGGGAAAAGGAGAAATTGCTCGTTACGAGCAATTTCTCCTTTTCCCACAGTGTTTTCAAAAGACTTGCGCTGCAGACACGTGAAAACCAGGGCTTGTTTGGGAAAGGGTTAAAGCACAAAGAACAGTTCTTGATTAAATGGCAAAATTTTAGACTTATCCATTTTGAAAGGATTAACTCTTTACCATAGGACAAAATTAAGACCTGTCCAATTTGAAAGCATGTGCAGATGACAAATGAAATGTTGCTCAAACAATGCAATTTTCATTTGAAAAGGTAGAAAACGTTGTTGGAAAAGGAGAAAATGCTGGTTACCAGTATTTTCTCCATTTCTCACAATGTTTTCAAAAGCGAGTTTCAGAAGTGTGGATGAAACATGGGATTGTGTGGTAAAGGGTTGAATCAAATGAGGCTCAAATAATGGATTTTGTCATGGAAATGGTTAAAATTATTTTCAGAGAAAAGAAGGAAATGTTGATTACCAGCATTTTCTCCATAGCCAACAATTTTTTTTAAGTTTTATTCCTGGGGTCATTAACCCTTCCAGTGCCAAATACAAGTGAGCCATGCTATGGGAAAGGCGGGGGCGGGGGGCTTAATGCATCTCTGTGATCCATGATACCAATCAAGCAATTATGGATCTTAAATAGCCACTTTTTTTAACAATTGACTTTATCACAAGGTAGACTGGTCCTTGGACATGGGGAAAATTGACCAATAGGGAAAAGTTTTGGCCAAGGTCAGCCTGCGTGGACTGTGCAAGCTGACCTGGGTCGATACTTTTTGCAGCCCCCTTTTCACAGAGCATAGCTTAAGTATTTAAACTTGATCTCTTTCAATGGTTTAACCCTTTACCACACAGTACCAAGTGATAATGACCCGGACAGAAAAGGCTTTTGAAAAATGGTAGGAAAATGAGAAAATGCTGGTAACCAGCATTTTCTCCATTGCTCACAATGTTTTCTTACCTTTCAGAAACATTTATCATTATTTAAGCCCCATATAATTTGGTGTCTGTAAATACTTTCAGTTTAAACCAGTCTGAATTGTTTTTATTTGGTAAAGGATTAAAATACAAACCACTGAGTCTCAGAGAGGTTTTTATCTTGTAGGCTTGATTAAACATTCAGGCAGCATAGATCCAAGATCAGATTGCATGATCTATGCAGTCTGATCTTGATGTATTATGGCATCAAAAGGTTTGAGATGGGGCATTATTGAATAAAGGGTTAATTGATTTTGCTGGCTGTGAAGATCAAGGTCAGACTACACAGAATTTGAAATCTGACCTAAAATTTACACTATCAAGTAACTTTGTGACCAAAACACTGTTGGAAGAACATTAATTTTCTCTTACTGTTAATTGGAAATGTCTTTATCATCCTCAGTAAGGTTTAACCCGTAAGTGACAATGATATACATTTACTGTAGGTATACATTTTTTTTTTTAACCCTTCAAGTGCCAATAGTTGCTTTTGTGGCCAGTGTAGATAAGATTAGACCAAACAAAACATGATCTTTGATCTACATTGTCCACTTTGCTGAAACACTGTGGACTACAGCCATCATAATATTGCATTTATTCTAGCCGTGAAAGTGTCTGTAGGGTTTACACAGCGTTATTACAAATTCTGAAGGTTAACATCCAAATTGAATGGATTGCTCATTAATTTCTTTTCTAAATATTGCTTGGAAATATTTTCATTTACATGATTTTTTTCCCACACAAAAAAAAACTTTCAAATATATTATTTACCTTTGACCCTTTATCAAATGATCCCATGCTTTATATCAACAATTACGAATAAAGGCTTGAAAAGATGGTGGGAGAAGTAGAAAAAGCTAGTAAGAAGTATTTTCTCTTTTTCTCGTAATGTTTTCCTCCGTTTAATTACAAATCCCATAGTTTGAGCCACAATTAGCCCTTTACCAAACAATCCTGGGCTTTAAGGACCCAGGGAAAGAAGCCCTTTGAAAACATTTTGGGAAAAGGAGAAAATGCTGGTAACCAGCATTTTCTCTTTTTCCCACAATGTTTTCTGCTCCATCATTGACAAAATCCACTATTTGAGCCATCTTGAACTTGTCGTCTACAAATGCTTTCAATTTGGACCAGGCTTAAATTTTGTCGTTTGGTAAAGAGTTGATGTTGTCTGGGAGTGCTTTCAATACATGCAAGTCTTTGTTGTCTGGTAAAGAGTTAACCCTATACCAAATGACAAGATTTTGGACTGTTCCAAATTGAAAGCATTTGCAGACATTTTCAATGTTGCTAAATTGATGGTTTTTGACTTTGATAGGATAGAAGGCATTGTGGGAAAAGGAGAAAATGCTGGTTACCAGCATTTTCTCCTTTTCCCACAATGTTTTCAAAAGGCTTCTTCCTCAGGGTCATTAAAAGTTGGGATTGTGTGGTAAAGGGTTAATGAAACAGATTTCCTTTGACTTTTTGTATCAGATGACAGTATTTTAGACCCTTCCAAACTGAAAGCATTTGCAAATGAGAGATCAAATCTGGTAAAAATGATGAGATATGTATTTGATAGAGTAGAAAATATTGTGGAAAAAGAAGAAAATGCTAGTGACCGGAATGTTCTTCTTTTCTCACAATGCTATCAAAAGCCTTGTTTCCTCAGGGTCATTAACCCTTTCCCAAACAAGCCCTGGTTTTCACGTGTCTGCAGTACAAGTCTTTTGAAAACACTGTGGGGAAAAGGAGAAATTGCTCATAATGAGCAATTTCTCCTTTTACCACAGTGTTTTCTACCCTTTTTGAGACCTTTCTGCCATTTTCATCAAATTTAAAATTGTCGTCTGCAAGCTTTTTGAATTTGGACCGGTCCAAAATTTGTCTTTTGGGAAAGGGTTAAAAGATGGGAGTGTGTGGTAAAGTGTTAATGTAAATAAATTTTTCTCAAACATGCATTCACTCGGTTATGTGGCCTATATGTAAGAATTTTCTGTAACATAAGTGTAGACAAAGTTCTGATTCTTTATGCTTTTTATTTCCAGATTTTGTGGAAAATCATTCAAATATCTGAAAGGCATGAAACGCCATGAAAAGAACCATCTGGAGGAGAAACCTCTAAAATGCAAGATATGTCAAGCCTGTTTCACAGACCAGACAAAATTTACAGAACACATTTCCACAGCTCATGTTGATCCGCCCATGAAATGTACAACTTGCGGTAAAACATTTACAGATAAGGAAATGTTTGAAGAACATAAGGCCACTGAATGTGAAAGTAAAAAATATCAATGTGCTATTTGTGGTGAAGGCTATAAGTTATGCAGTCAGTACTATACACACATGCTTGCTGCACATGGGATAGACAGGGATCAAGCTAAAGTGATAGATGATCAAAGGAAGAAAACAAACGTGTATAGTAATCAAGACTCTTCATCAACTCTCCATTCGAATTTCCTGTTCCCTATGTCTGAAAGGGATGTGCCTTACCCAAATTCTTTCACTGTAACAAACTCGGTGTTAAATCCGTCACTCAGTGTCACACAGATGGTGACAGGTCTACTAGAAGAAAATAGATCTTCTATAGGTGCTCTTACCCGTGCTGCAACAGAAAATCTACGTCTTCATTCCCAAGACATCCCAGATGAAGAGAAAGTAAGCGCAGTCCTGCCTTCCATGAATGCAGTGATCATCGCAGACAGAAATCAAACCTCTAACTATTACACTGGATCCAATGAAAGAATACTTATAGAACCGTTGTGCTCTACTACTGAAATTGTCAGCTCTATGAACATGAATCCTGCATCCTCCTCCATAAGTACGGGGCAGACTAGTTTACTAGATAATGAAAGTAGTTTGGCAGTAGGACGTCTTGCTCAGACTGCTGCCTCTGTGGAACTGCCAAAAGTGCTATTTACAGGGTCTAGTTCAGAAGATATTCGAACAAATGGTAGAAATGAAAGCGGGGCTGATTCAGTGCCTGCTATTGCGGGATACAGGATTCAAAACTTATACTAATTTTTTGCATTTGACCCTTTTTGGGATAATTTACTTCAAGATCAAACTGCATAGATCTTGCGATTTGATCTTGAATGCACACAGCCCAATGTTGCCTTTGTTATACCCCTACAATCTTGGGGAGGGGGGGGGATATATATATATATATATATATATATATATATATATATATAGAGAGAGAGAGAGAGAGAGAGAGAGAGAGAGAGAGGAGTCACTGTGTCAGTCAGTTGATCAGTCTGTCTGTGTGTCCATAGTGTTTTAATTTGTTCAAGCTATTTATCAATAAATATGCAAGAGATTTCAATCAAACTTCATAGGAAGTTTCAGTACAAAGCAAAGATGTGCATATTATTATTTGGTTATGGTTGAATGATATTTTCCAATGAGTTATGGCTCTTTGATGAATTTTTTGCTCTTAGTTATTTCACATATTGGGTTTTTGTGTAGAGCATGACTTCCAAAGTATACAAGCTATTGACTTCAAACATCACATACAGATAGATCACATTGAGGAGAAATGCAGGGCACAAGATCCATAACTCTTATTGTCATTATTTTGGAGTTACTGCCCTTATTTATTTTACATATTGATTTTTGTGCTGAGCATAACTTCCAAAGTACAACAGCTATTACCTTCAAACTCCATAACTACATAGATCACATAGAGGACAAGTGCAGTGCAAAAGATTTGTAGCTCTGTCTTCATTATTTTTGGAGTTATTGTCCATAGTTGTTTTACATACAGGATTTTTGTCAGGGGCATAACTTTCAAAGCATAGAAGCTGTTGACTTCAAACTTCATATACAGATAGATCACATTTGGGACAAGTGCAGTGCACATGATCTGTAACTCTGTTTTCAGTATTTTAAGAATTATTGCCCTTAAGTGTTTTACATGTTGGGTTTTTGTTCAGAGCATAACTTTCAAAGTATAGCTATTGCCTTCAAACTTTATTGTACAGATAGATTACATTGAGGACAAGTGCAGTGCACAAGGTTCATAACTCTGTCTTCATTATTTTTGGAGTTACTGCCCTTAGTACTTTTTTTTTGTTGCCTGTTTCTAGTGTTTTTGGAGTGATTGCCCTTTGTTATTTTACATTTTGAGTTGGGAAAGTGGCAGTCATTCAGTGACAAGGAAGCAGGTGTGGGTATTTGTCGGCCTGTAGCAGTTCTAGTTATTAGAGAGTTTAACTCTTTACCAATCAATCCTGTGTTTCACCCTTTTTGGAATAACTTACAAGAAGAACAGACTGCGTAGATCTAGGCATTTTATCTTGAATCCACACAGTCCAGTGTTGCCTTTTGTTATTAGAAAGTTTAACTCATAACAAACAACTTTGAGGAAAGCTTTTGAAAACATAGTTGTGAAAGAGAAAATGCTGGTAACCAGTATTTTTTTCCTTTTTTCACAGTTTTTTCTATCCTTAATGGGCAAATCTCATCTTTCTACCCATATTCAATTTGTAGTTTGCAAATGCTGTGAATTTGGATGAGTCCTAAGTTATGCCCTTTGATAAAGAGTTGTAAAAATAATTGAAAATAACACTGAAATTGCAACAGTTGAACCTCGGTCTATTTTCTGACTGTTTCTAGGTGAATAGGTGTATAATTAGATGTACAAGGTTGATGCTCATTTGTGTAAATCATGCAATTACAGAGTTCTGAGTGGAACTTTACGTCTTCCTTTTGTTCATTGTAGATTATAAGTGCCATAAATGTGCAGTTTTATCTTAGATGTGCTGGCTGTTGACTCTACAAGTCCAAAATTCTGTAAAGGCTCTGCTTTGTCCAAGGAGGTGCAATCAGCCCTGACAGTCAAAATTAACCCTTTCCCGTACAATGTTGCCTTTTAACGCCCCTGGGAATGAAGCCTTTTGAAAACATAGTGGGAAAAGGAGAAAATGCTGGTAACCAGCATTTTCTCCTTTTCCCACAATGTTTTTTACCCTATCAATGAAAAATTGCACCATTTGAGCCACATTGAAATTGTCGTCTGCAAATGCTTTCAATTTGGACATGTCTAAAATTTTGTCGTCTGGTAAAGGGTTGAATCAAGAATTACTTGACTTTGGAACTTTTTGTCTTTTTACTTTTTAATGTAATTGAATCAGATTTACAAAACTGTAAATTAATTGTCTAGTTTTTGAAAGGGTTGTTTATATGCATATTTTTTTTTTTTAATTTCATTTTTATAAATTTTCAGAGGTTGGGATTAGTTGATAAAAGGGTTTTATTGATCCTTAAAACTATTACTTCTCATTGCTGGTACTCATTGAAATTGTCTGCATTGAATAGATAGATCTACATGTATTTAAAATGACTAAGTGTAAATTGCAATAGTTAGGCCTTATCGCAACTGTAAAGGTTAATTTCATTGACTCAACGCCCCAAAAGCAAGATAAGGCCTCTGTTGGAATGCCTTCCCCCTCCCCCTCATTGTTTGCCATGATTATTTTTTTTTTATTTGGATAAAGTCTTTCTGCATTACTAAGGTTGTTGGCTACTGTATACGTTCTAGTCCGTCCATGTTTAGAATGCTTAAATTGGTGAATTGTATTTGTGCTGTACTTCTACCATTAAATTTTTAAAAACGCTGTTGTAAGTTGGGTTTTTTATTCAAACTGCTGATTTTATTTAGTACGGTTACATTTTACATGTATATCATCTTAACCCGTAACCACGCAATTTCCTGAAGATGAAAGCTTTTGAAAGCCTTTTGGGAAAAGGAGAAAATTCTTGTAATCGGCATTTTCTCGAATGTCTTCTACACTGTCAGAGCCTCGGTAGCCCAGTCGGCAACGTACAGGACTTGAGAACAGGAGTTCGCTGATTCGATGCCCGGCTCGGCTAATTTCTTTCCAAGGATTGATGATGGTCATTACGACAGGGTTTATTCCTCTCACTCGCTTAACATTCTTTCGACGATGGTTACGTTGGAAAGCAGCCAGTGGCTTGGAAAGAATACTGTGAGCAGAACTGGTAAAAAAAGTACTCCAGGAAAGCATGGATAGGTGCACTGGCCGCCACGATATAAATGAAGTAATGTTGAAAATGGCGTTAAACACCATACAATGAATCGATCATACAAAAACATTGCATGCACTCTCAAGGCCAGATTTTCAGTCTCATACTCATGAAACGTGGTAAGAATGTTTGTCCTGATGATATCTCTGACATATTTGAAATTGGGTCACATCGGGTCAAAAAGTACGTCACAAGGACAAACCTTAGAAAAGCCATGCGTGCACACTAGAGGCCACATTTTCAGTCTAATACTCATGAACATTGGAAAAGCCATGCGTGCACACTAGAGGCCACATTTTCAGTCTAATACTCATGAACATTGGAAAAGCCATGCGTGCACACTAGAGGCCACATATGGCTACTGAGGTAAAATGCAGGTCCAATGGGTGAAATCTTAGAAAAACCTTACGTGCATTCTAGAGGACACATTTTCAGTCTGAAACTCGTGACAGATGGTAAGAATATTTGTCTTGATATTTCGGACAAATTTGAAATCAGGTTATGTAAGATCAAAAAGTAGGTCACTGGGACAAACCTCAAAAAATTTTGTGTGCATTCAAAAGGCCATTTTCAGTCTGATACACATGAAACTTGGTTAGAATGCTTGTCTCGATGATATCTAGTACAGGTTCAAAATTAGGTCATGTCACCAGGAGGAAAAAAAAAAAAAAAAAAAAAAAAAAATTGTGTGCACTGTAGAAGCCATATTTTCAGTCCGATACTCATGAGACTTTGTTGAAATGTTTGTCTTGATGTTATTACAAACAAGTTTGAAATTGGGTCACATCGGGTCAAAAAGGTTGTCACTTGAACAAATCTCAGAAAACCCTTTGTGCACTCTAGAGACCACATTTTTTAATCCGAAACTCATGAAAATCGGTCAGACTTTTTCTCCTGGTGAATCTTGGACTAGTTCAGTATTGGGTCACGTTGTGTTGAAAAGTAGGTCACTTGAACAAACCTTGGAAAAGCATTGTGTGCGCTCCAGAGGCCATATTTTCAATCTGAGACTCTTGAAGTTTGATCGAAATGCTTGTCTTGATAATATTTTAACAGGTTTGAAACTGGGTCACGTTGGATCAAAAAGTAGGTCACTAACAGGTTGTCTTCAACTTTTTCAATCTGACTTTCCTCAGGTGAGCGCTTCAGGGCCACTGTCCCTCTTGTTTGTTCAATACTCATGAAAAATGGTCAGAATATTGGTCTTGATGATATCTCAGACAAGACTGAAATTGGGTGGTGTCAAATCCAAAAGTAGGTCAGTAGGAAAAATCTTAGAAAATCCTTGTGTGCACTCTGAAGGCTACAGGTCGAAATGTTTGTCTTGAAGATATCACAGACAAGTTGAAAGTGAGTCACATCGGGTCAAAATGTAGGTCACAGGGACAAATCTTAGAAAGATGGATGAATCGTACAAGGTAGCTTTTAGAGAGTAAACGTATATTTTATTTTGAAATTCGTTGCATTGATTCCCGCCTTGAAAAATAGTCTAGTTCTGTACTCAAAATGCCTATATCAGATAGGTTATGTATTTGAAAATGCCACGTAGAGGAAGATAATGGAAAATGGGTTGGATAAAAAAGTAGATGAAATGGGACAAATTTTAGAAAAAATCTTGTGTACAGTCAAGAGGCCACATTTTCAGTCAGATAGTCATGAAAACTTGTCAGGTTGTTTGTCTTGATCATAAGTTGAATAAGTTCGAAACTGGGTCACTTGTTGTCCTAAAATGGGTCATTGGGACAAATCATGATTCCGTCGGTTGTTAAACAAAATGGATTTTATGGATCGATAATTGTATGATGACTTGCTTGGTATAATGCATCACGGAAGTGCATTAAACCCGTTTTTGACAGAGCGCTGCTTGTTAGTACATGTACAACAGGGACCGGTTTACAAATGAGCCATGGTCTGTGAAAAGGGGGCTTAATGCATCTGCGAAAAGTATCGACTCAGCTCAGACTGCGCAGTCCGCGTAGGCTGACCTGGGCCGAAACTACCTGGGCCGAAACTTTTCGCTATAAGTCAATTTTCCATATGTCCAAGAACCAGTCTACCGCACGATTAATTTAACCCTTTCCCAAACAAGCCTTGGTTTTCACGTGTCTGCAGTACAAGTCTTTTGAAAACACTGTGGGAAAAGGAGAAATTGCTCGTAACGAGCAATTTCTCCTTTTCCCACAGTGTTTTCTACCCTTTTTGATAACTTTCTGCCATTTTCATCAAATTTAAAATTGTCGTCTGCCAACTCTTTCAATTTGGACCAGTCCAAAATTTGTCGTTTGGGAAAGGGTTAAGTCGATCGTTAAAAAGTGGCTATTATGGATCCAATATTATGTGATGTCTTGCTCTTTACCAAACGACATCGTTTTGTACTGGACCAAACTGAAAGTATTTGCTGACGACAAATTAAATGTAGCTCAAATGGTTATTTATGTATTGCATAGGATAGAAAACATTGTGGGAAAAGGAGAAAATGCTGGTTACCAGCATTTTCTCCTTTTCCTACAAGTGTTTTCAAAAGCCTCCACTTACAGGGTCGTTAAAACTCGGAAGGTGAAGAGTTAACCCCCCTTTTTGCCAGATCATGCATGACTCAGTACCTGCGGTGTGTTCCTGTGATAAGGTTTATATTAACTCTCTTCCAGATGACGAAATTTTATACTTGACCAAATTGAGCGCAGCTTTCAACGGCAATCTTCCCCTCGATCGTGTGGGACGAAACGTCTTTTCTGATGAAACTATTCAACCAAATTTCGCTAGAATGATTCGCTGTAAGTGTCGTCTTCAGATTCCTTAAAAGAATTAAATTCCACGAAGAACTCTTGTTGTCAAACCAACAAACTGGGACAAGAAAAAAATCTGTAAAAATCTCCCAAAATGCTATGTTGAATTTCTCTGAAATTTTATAACCATTGATCTGCCTTTGGTTATCATTGTATGATTAGAGAGAGAGAGAGACAGACACACAGACAGACAGACGTAGAGAATGCCATTTTACATTATCATTTCGAATTGCAAGGACAAATCATCATTTTTGCCCAGACATTTCATGAAACAAATATGAAACGATGGCACATTTTCTGTCAAATCCGCCTGTTATATTTCATCCTTAATAAGTATTACTGTTTGTTTTACACGCGATGAATCTCTCGGTTTTCAGATAGAACATTTTCCACTCGAATTCTTATCGGCCTCTGAATGAAATATTGAATGTGATTATTCTTCAAGATATAGTGTGATAGTTTAACTCTTCCCCAGACAACAAAACTTTATGTTTGTCCCTGTTAATAAACATTTGAGCCGTGCTCTGGCAAAAGGGAGCTTAGTTCATCTCCGCGGTCCATGATACCAAGCAAGATATCATATAATCAGGGACCCATGAAATCCGTTATGTCTAAAAACCGACTGTGTCATAAGGTAAACTGGTCCTCTGCCATACAGAAAATTGACTTATAGCGAAAAGTTTCGGCCCAGATCAGCCTGCGCAGACTGCTCAGGCTGACCTGAATCGATACTTTTCGCAGATGCATTAAGCCCCCTTTTCAAAGAGCTTGGCTCATTGGCAGATAACAAGGTAAATGTCGTCCAAATGTTTGGATTTGCCTTTGAAAGGTCAGAAAACATAAGTTGATATAACCCTTTCCTGTGAGCTGGGAACATGTACGTTGACTATAGACATAACTTTTACAAACACTTCTGATCTTGCTGTGACCTTGACCTCTGACCTAGTGACATAGTTCTTCCTCCTCGTCTTCATGTAGTTGACATTTATGCATAGTTATACTGGTTTTCTTTCCATTCAGTAAGAAAAACGTTACAGGCCAGACACAAAAGTAACTCCCCCACCCCCCCCCACGAAAAGAATTTTTTTTTTCGAACACGTTTGACCTTACTGTAACCTTGACCTTTGATCTATGGACACTTTTTTTTTACGCGACACATCGTGTTTATGTGGTTAGCATTTCTGCACAGAGCACCGGTCATGTAATATATGTAGTTTAATCTTTTTTTAATACAGTTTTTTAATATATATTGTATTTTGCTGCTTTCAGTGCCAGTTAGTATAACACAAGTTTGTTAGGTAAGATAGCCACGATCCCACACTCTATATGACGTGGTAAATAAAGCTTTAAAGAGAATGTTTACATATGCCACTCTCCCTGTATAATTGGTGTATAAAAATGTACATTGGCCCCGGGCCTATAAAGAAGAGAGAAGAGAAAAAAAAAAAAAAATGAGAAAATAATTATGATAAGATAATAATGGTGTTTTTCTTCTTTCGCTAATATGTCTGTTTTACCTTGTAGTCTTTTGTGTCAATATTTTCCCGTTTGATGGTTTTACTGTTTATTTGCACTAACCTCTTATGCGACTTGGTTATACTCTGGAAAATGTAGAGCAATTTTGATCAGTCTGAACACACATCACGTCTGAATTATACTTTTCTTTGTTTTATCAATGGCTTCAGTGTTACAATTCCTATTCAATCTTTACCAAATAGTCCCGTGTTTTAACCCTTGAGCTGCTGAATAGATGAAACGAAAGTTTTTAATCAATAATAAAAAGCCCAAACATTGCGTTTTCACCGGAAAGAAAACACCGTATCGGACAGTGTAGTTCAAAGATCAGACTGCACGTTTTGTGCAGTCTGAAAAACGTGCAGTCTGATCTTGATCTGCACTGTCCGCAAAAGGTCAGTGAGTCGCGCTTAGCTGCTTAAGGGTTATTGACCATGAGGGAGAAGACTTATGAAAACATAATAGGAAACGGGGAAATGTTTTTAAAGAACATTTTTAACTTTTCCCACAATGTTTTTTATAGCCTTTCGAAGATCAATACAATTATTTGAGCCACATTGAATTTGTCGTCTGTAAATGATTTAAATGTTGACACTGTCTAGTATTTTGTGAATAAAATTTTCTCTCAAACGCCACCTTATATCAGATCATAGTATTTATACATTCTACTAGACCGTTTCTTTCTTATTCATCTCAATTTGTTCAATTTACATAGCCTGTAGTTTTTGAAACGGATGTGACCGAATTGAACTTTTGTACTCTCAATCCAAAGTTCACTTCCATCGAACTTTATCTCCGGCCGGTTATCTCTGGTTGATTACACCGGAGCGTATTCGTTTAACCCTTAAGCTGCTAAATAGACGAAACGAAAATTTCAATTCGGTGGTAAAAACACAAATATTGCGATTTTTACGGAAAGAAAAATACCGTGCACGTTTATTGCAGTCTTATCCCTGACCAACACTGTCCGCAAAAGGTCGTTAAGTCGCTCTTAGCAGCTTAACACTTTACCAAACCAAAAATTTTTGGAATAGACCGAATTCAAAGCTTTAGTAGACGACATATTAAATGTATTTTAAATGATAATTTTTGTAATTGATAGGGTAGAAAACATTGTGGGAAAAGGAGAAAATGCTGGTTACCAGCATTTTCTCCTTTTCCCACAAAGTTTTCAAAAGGCTTCTTCCTCAGGGTCGTTAAAACTCGGGATTGTGTGGTTAAGGGTTAATCCTTTTTTTTTTCCGAGAAAATATAATTTTTAGTGATACTTGTATTTTTCATGTGGGTTCTATTTACATTATATCAAAGACAACCATTCCTACTTAACTCTTTACCGGACGACATAATTTTAGACTTGTCCAGTTTGAAAGTGTTTGCAGACGACAAATTAAAGGTGACTCAAATGCTGCAACTTGCCTTTGAAAGAGTAGAGAACATAGTTGGAAAAGAAAAAAATGCTGGTAGCAACCATTTCCTCCTTTTCCAACAATGTGTCAAAAGCTTTCTTTCTTAGGGTCGGGATTGTGTGGTAAAGGGTTATTGTGTCTGAACTCATATAAGACAACGACAATTTTCTCTCATTGACAATAAAATGTCAGAAATATTAACCCTTAACTCTTCCGCTGACAAATCAATAGATTCGTCTTTTTTTTTCTGATATCGAATTATACAATTCAAAGGGCCTTACGCCCATAATGCACACTACGCTAGTGCATTGATTAAAGAAAGAGATATCAGATAGAAGTTCCCGATTGTCACTTCAGTGTATAAAGGTATCCCCATCATCAACCATTGTGGCGGTAAGTCGTTTTTGTGAACGATGTTGATAAAGATCAGACTGCCTATGTGGACAGTGAAGATCAAGATAAGACTGCACAAAACATGCAATCTAATCTTCAGCTACATTGTCCGCAAAAGCAACTACTCAGGGTCAAGCAGTTTTAGGATTAATAATGGAACTACTTTCGCGCCTTGAAACACGTCGCTATCGCTATTGCTGTTGGCGGCTAAAACATACCGCTATCGCCTTGTAAAATACACTGCTAGTGTATGTGAAAATACACTACTGTTGCCAGTTAGAATACACTGCTGTTGCTGGCTAAAACATAGGCCTACTGCTATTGCCTCCTGAAATACACTGCTATTGTATGTGAAATACCCTGCTATTGCCAGTTAAAATACACTGCTGTTGATGGCTAAAACATACTGTTATCGCCTTCTAAAATATACTGCTATTGTATGTGAAAATACACTGCTATTGCCAGTTAGAACACGCTGTTATCGCCTTCTAAAATATACTGCTATTGTATGTGAAATACACTGTCATTGCCAGTTAAAATGCACTGCTGTTGCTGGCTAAAGTATACTGCTATCCTCTCCTGAAATACAGTGCTATTATATGTGAAAATACACTGTCATTGCCAGTTAGAACACACTGCTGTTGATGGCTAAAACATACTGCTATTGCATCCTGAAATACACTGCTATTGTATGTGAAAATGCACTGCTATTGCCAGTTAAAATACACTGCTGTTGATGGCTAAAATATACTGCTACCGCCTTCTAAAATATACTGCTATTGTATGTGAAATACACAGTCATTGCCAGTTGGAATGCATTGCTGTTGATGGCTAAAACATACTCCTATCGCCTTCTAAAATATACTGCTATTGTATGTGAAAATACTCTGCTATTGCCAGTTAGAATACACTGCTGTTGATGGCAAAACATACTGTTATTGCCCCCTGAAATACACTGCTATTATATGCGAAAATACATTGCTGTTGATGGCAAAACATACTGTTATTGCCTCCTGAAATACACTGCTATTATAATGTGAAAATACACTGCTATTTCCAGTTAAAATACACTGCTGTTGCTGGCTATAACATACTGCTATCCCCTCCTGAAATACACTGTTATTGTATGTGAAAATACACTGCTGTTGATGGCTAAAACATACTGCTATTGCCTCCTGAAATACACTGCTTTTGCCAGGTAACCCTTAACCTGCTAAATAGGTTAAACGGAACTTTCAAAACAATAGTAAAAATCCAAATGTTGCTTTTTCAATTTTTTTATAATTATTATTATTATTATTTTGTGTGGAGGCGGGGGAAGAAAATATTTCTTTATCGAACGGTGAAAATCAAAGATCAGTCTGCACGTTCTGTTCAGCCTGATCTTGATCTACATTGTTCGCAAAAGGTCAATGAGTCGCACTTAGCAGCCCAAGGATTCAAATACACTGCTGTTGCTGGCTTAAACATACTGCTATTGAATTTTGAAATACAATGCTATTTTCCTGCTGAACATACTGCTATTGCCTGGTAAAACACTGCTATTTCCTGTTAACTCTTATCCTGCTAAATAAGTTATGCATAGCTTTCAAACCAATCGTAAAAACACAATTAATGCTATTTCAAACTTGTTTTTTGGAGGAAAAAAAAGTCTCCTTATCGGACAGCGTAAATCCAAGATCAGACTGCACGTTCTGTGCAGTCTGATCTTAATCTACACTGTCAGCAAAGGGTCATTGAGTCGCGTTTAGCAGCCAAAGGGTTAAAACGCCCTGCTAATGCCTGTTATAATTTTTAGGACATGTGCAACGGCTTTCGAAATGTGGGCATACCATTAATCTTGCGAAGGAGAAAAATTGCGTTATAAAACAGATATATCCCAGTAATTCAATCTAGTTTTAAAACCTTAAGAGTAGACAGTAATCAATGAAACACCATCTTAAAGTGCGTGTGCAATTTCCACAGCAATTTTTGAATGAGTCTTCAACTTTTAACCCTTTACTGAAAAATCCTGCATTATAAAGACCATGAAGAGGACGACTTTTCGAAACACTGTAGGAAAAGGAGAAAATGCTGGTAACCAGCATTTTCTCCTTTTCCCACAATGTTTTCGACTCTTACTAGGGCTAATCCTATCATTTGAGCCACATCTAATTTTTCGTCTGCAATCGCTCTCAATTTTGCCTGGTCTAAAATAGTTTCGTCTGGTTAAGGCGTAAGGTATAGCCTTTTATATATCTAGATACAGTCGAGATCATAAACTTACTGCACAGAACATTGCAGTCAGATCTAGACTGTCATGTATCTTGTTCAATATTTTGACAAAAGCAGCATTGGAAATACTGTCTTAAAGATTTTTACTAAACGAAATTGTCAGTTTCATCTGAAATATCTGAGGCTGTTTTACTGAAGAAATTTGTCAGTTTCAACTACAATATCTTGGGCTATTTCACAATAGCAGTGTATTTCAGGAGGCAATAGCAGTATGTTTTAGCCATCAACGAATTTGTCAGTTTCAACTACAGTATTGTGGAGGTGGAGTGATATACTGAACGAATTTGTCGGTTTCAACTACAATATCTTGGACTGTTTTCCTGAACGAATTTGCCAATTTCAACTACAGTGTCTGGGACTGTTTTACTGAATGAATTTGTCAGTTTCAACTACATTATCTGGGACTGTTTTACTGAACGATTTTAACAGTTTCAACAACAATATCCTGGACTGTTTTACTGAACGAATCTGTCGGTTTGAATTACAGTATCTGGGACTGATATGCTGAACGATACTGTCGTTTGCAACTACAATATCTGGGACTGATATACTGAACGTAACTGTCAGTTTCAACTACAATATACTGGACTGTTTTACTGAACGAATTTGTCGGCTTGAATTACAGTATCTGGGACTGATATACTGAACGATACTGTCGTTTGCAACTACAATATCTGGGACTGATATACTGAACGTAACTGTCGGTTTCAACTACAATATACTGGACTGTTTTACTGAACGAATTTGTCGGCTTGAATTACAGTATCTGGGACTGATATACTGAACGATACTGTCGTTTGCAACTACAATATCTGGGACTGATATACTGAACATAACTGTCGGTTTCAACTACAATATACTGGACTGTTTTACTGAACGAATTTGTCGGCTTGAATTACAGTATCTGGGACTGATATACTGAACGATACTGTCGTTTGCAACTACAATATCTGGGACTGATATACTGAACGTAACTGTCGGTTTCAACTACAATATACTGGACTGTTTTACTGAACGAATTTGTCGGCTTGAATTACAATATCTGGGACTGATATACTGAACGAAACTGTCGGTTTCAACTACAGTATCTTGGACAGTTTTACTGAACGAATCTGTCAGTTTCAACTACAGTATCGACGACTGATATACTGAACGAATTTGTAAGTTTCAACTACCGTATCTTGGAGTGGTATACTGAACGAACCTCTCGGTTTCAACTACATTATTTGGGACTGATACACTGAACAAAACTGTTGGTTTCAACTACAGTACCGGTATCTTCGACTGATATACTGAACGAAACGGTCGGTTTCAACTACAGTATCTGGGACTGTATGCTGAACGAAGCTGTCGCTTATGGGACTGATATACTGAACGACTGTGTCGGTTTCAGCTGCAATATCAGCGATTCTCTAACTGAAAGAAATTTTTCGTTTTTGAGCTACAATACATGGGCGCTCTTTTACTGAACGAATTGTCAGTTTCAAGTACTATAGCAAGAACTTTTTCAGCGAATGAAACCATTTGTTTCAACAGCAATATTAGATGTTTAATGAACGAAATAATAGGTTTCAACAGCAATATCTTAAATTGTTTTATTAAACGAAAAAAATTTCGGTTTCAACTGCAATGCCTGGGACTGACCTACTGAAAAAAAAATTGTCCGTGTCAACCACAATATCTGCGACTGTTTTACTGATCGACTTTGTTGGTAACTAAACAATATCTGGTACTGTTTTACATAGAAATCGTTGGTACCAATTCAGTATCTGGGACTGATTTACTAATGGACCTTGTCAGTAAATAAACAATATCTGGCACTGTTTTACAGATAGAAATCGTCGGTACCAATTCAGTATCTGGTACTGTTTACTGATGGACCTTGTCGGTAACTAAACAATGTCTGGCACTGTTTTACAGATAGAAATCGTCGATACCAATTCAATATCTGGGACTGTTTTACTGAATGAAACGGTCAGTTTAAAGTACGTTATCTGGGACTGTTTTACAAAATGAAATAGTCGGTTTTTACACTGTCCCTTCAGCAAAGCCTCATATTTTCGAAGCAAAACCTGAGCGCAAATGTTACAGCCAAAACATCAGAAAATGCAATAAAGACCAATCTTGTAACTAACCGACAATGTTCTTTCCACATGAGCGGCGTTCTGGCAAAAGTGGGTTTAATGCATCTCTGTGATGGATTTATGCTAAGCAATTCATCACATAATTATGGATCCACAGATTTCATCGTGTCTAAAAACCGACTGAATCATGAGTTAAAAATTAGAATGGTCCCTGGGCATGAAAAAAGCAAAAAGTTTTGACACAGGCCAGAATATGGCTAGCATATACTCTTAGTCGTCCTAGTATTGAGCTACCTTTGACGTAGAGCCACATCCTTACTATCGTTAGATAGACTGTCACTTACAGAGTGCATACCTAGATCATTCTGAACGTCTATCCCCTTCGATACCCAAATCAAAGCCTCGCAATACCCGTTAAGGATCAGTAAATGGATCCAACACGGACTTCTGGGTCCGTATTCACCAACCATTCTTAAGAACATGCCTTGTCGTATTCTCCAGATTTTTTTTAAATTTGAAAATAACACAACTTCTGATTGGCTAAACCATTTTGGGGTTAACCAATCAGAAGTTGTGAACTACTTTCAAGTTTTGAAAATCTTGGGAGAATAAGAATGGTTGGTAAATATGGACCCTGATAATCTAAACCAAATGGTTTAGCCAATGAGAAGTTGTGTTACTTTCTAAATCTATAAATAAACAAAAAAAAAATCTTAAGAATGGTTGGTGATAGATCTTTGAGTGCTTAACGCGACTCAAGAGCTGATGCGGACAATGTTGATCAAGATCAGAATGTACAGAACGTGAAGTCTGATCACGGAAATACATTGTCCGATACGGTAAGATTTGTTCGGCGAAGAGAATATTGAAATCGCAATACACTGGGTTAAGTGATAGGCTTGGAATGTTCATTTAATTTATTTCTAAGCAGTTTAATCCTTTACCATACAACAAAAATGTTTAGACCTACCCCAAATTTAAAGCATTTTCAGTCGACGAATTTTATGTGGCTCAAATAATGGAACCTGCTTTTTTGAAGTATAGAAAACATTGTGGGAAAAGGTGAAAATGCTGGTTACCAGCATTTTCACCTTTTCCAACAATGTTTTCAAAAGGCTTCTTCCTCTTGGTTGTTTAAACATGAGATTATTAGTAGAGGGTTAATATCCGTCTCAGACTGTCTGAACGATCCAATATATCGTCCATTGTTGTTCACCCTTATCCTGCTGCAGAAGTTAAATAATACTTTCAAGCCGATAGTAAAAATCCAAATGTTGCTATCTCACAGTTATTTTTGGGGAGAATTATCTCTTTATCGGTCAGTGTAGATTCATATCAGGCTGCACGTTCTGTGCAATCTGATCTTGATCTACATTGTCCGCAAAAGGTCAGTCAGTCGCGCTTAGCAGCTTATGGGTTAACCCCTTTCGACACCAGGAGAGGTGTTTGCTGATTTTGCGGACTGTATAGATCCAAGATCAGACTGCACAGAATGTGCAGTCTGATCTTGGATACACATTGCCCTATACTTTTGTGAAGTCTTCTCCGACCGAAATTCCATGAATATGCAGTACTATGTTATTTCTCATTGACTGCTTTTATCCAAATGTGTTATTTGTCGCGCATTGGGTTGAAGCCAGAAGTAGATGCAACGCTTTGTCACGTGAGATTTGCACTTTGACAATATTTCTTTCAAAAGAATAAGTCTGCTTTTGTCAGATTTGCACTTTGACAATATTTCTGTCAAAAGAATAAGTCTGTTTTTGTCTTTGATTTCACTCCATTCTCGACGGTCTTAAACTCTACCGTCATGAGATTATTGCACCCAGAGGTTTGGAGGCTGACGTTTCAAACCTTGTCGGGATAATGACAAATGACAACCGAAAAAAAAAAAGCCTAAAATGCTTCTCTTTGATACTCGGGATTACAAGTTTGTTGGATTGGTGTTTAACACCGTCTTTAGCCATGCGTTCATTGAGCTTATTTAACCAGTATGTTTCAAAACACCCTTTGCAAGCCACTGGCTGCTTTTCTATCGAGGCGTCGTCAAAACGTCGTAAGGAGCTAAAGAGGCACAAATCCTGACGACTCTGGTTGGTGAAAGAGGCTTAGCGATCTGATTTTGGAAAGAACAGAACAGAAGTTTTATCTCATGAAAATCACTTGAACACATATGGTTCGTCGTTTGAAATAACGGCAGTATCATTAGATAGCTTCTTCTTCTTCTTTGTTGTATAAATCCCCCCCTCCCCCCACTAGACTGCAGTACCACGTTTTCAGTGTTGATTGGATGATCTCATTTTGAGGTATTTCTGTGCAGGGTTAGCTAATTATTCAACATTTAACTTTCATTTGTGATGTAACATATATACAAGTGATTGCTATTATATAATTATACACATATCCGACAGGCGCGGATTGATTTAGAGAGAAAGAGTCGAATTCAAGGAAATCCGGGTACATGACCCTAGCTCTTCTTCGAATAGATCTCCTTGGTTCTTTTACATGCTTAGTGTAAAGCACCGATACATGCGAGGCTACCTCTGAGTTTCTTACCAGTTGACCTCTTGTTAGCAGAGAAACACAAAGTGTCTCTGAAAAACATCCTACTAGACCGGGGATCGAACCCCAAACCTTGGGACTGGTAGTCCAATGTATTCACCGCAAGGCTTACCTCTCCACCCACTTAGCACTGACCAGTCAGGTTCGTTTCACCGTGTTACAGAAATTTCCATTTCAAGGTGAGAGGAGAGAAACTTTATACGCCTTCAACTTTTCGACATATATTACTTTCTTAGTATTCATCCATTTTCTTTCGTTCTATGTACCAGATCGAACATTAATGACAGCAAAAACACAATTAGTAATGACTTTTCAATGGCTGTTTAGAGAAATATGTTATAAAAAATATCTTTAAAAAAGACGGCGTAAATATTTCCGCCAATAGGTCTGCAGGGGCCCGTAGAATAAACATGTCCTTACTTTTGACCAGTCGCGAATTTCTATTTATCAATTCGAATATAATACCAAAAAGTAGGTTAAAAGCTAGTGCATTCAGCTACGCCGAAAAGTACTGAAAAATGGCTCATGCCTCATTCGGTAGGTAATACGGTTCGACAATGTCTTATATATGAGCCATGTTCTGTGAAAAAGGTGTTTAATGCATCTACAAAAAGTATCGACTCCGGTCAGCCTGTGCAATCCGCGCAGGCTGACCTGAGTCGAATCTTTTTACTTTCGGTCCAAGGGCCATTCTACCTAATTATTCAGTAGGCTGATATACTAGAAAGACTTTATGGAGCAATAATTACATGATGATTTGATCGCTATCATGCATCACGGAGATACATTAAACCCCCTTTCCACAGAGAATTGTTCATGTAAGTTATAGAGGTCGGATCTTTATTTTTTTTTTACTTACTGAAAGCTATGAAATTGACATTCTTTCCTGCCGTTACACGTTCTCGAATGTAAGAAGCAAGTCATTCTGGCTAACTAATGAAATGTCCGTTTGCGATAAATTAGGACAAATTCGACATCTGACTAGCAGACATGTGTATCATATTTAACATAATACCGATAATTAACACAATTTTTTTTATTTTTAAGATAATGAGATTTACATTAGCTGTTTCATTTTATAAAGAAAATGTTGATTTTACCCAAACTTGAACTCAGTGCCGTAATCTTTGTTTTAATTAAAAAACAAATTCGAGCATTCATTAATCCATAGGCTGCTGAGCGCGACTCAAGGACCTTTTGCGGACAGTGTTGACAAGATCAGACTGCACAGAACGTGCAGTCTGATCTTTGATCTACACTGTCCGACAAGGAGAAATTCCCCCAAAAAAACTTTGAAATAGCAATATTTGGGTTTTTACTATCGGCTTGAAAGTTTCGTTTCATTTAAGTAGTAGCTTAAGGGTTATCGCACAATACGTAAGGGTGTAGTGTTGAACAAGAGCACCGTATGCGGGTGCCAACGCTCGGCTGCAGTTGCTTGATTTTCAGTGAAAATTCCAAGTCCAAAAAAAAAGGGGCATAACTGTGTCAATATACTTTGATAGTTATCTGCCTCTGTTGTATGGGTCCCCTTTTTGATAGAGACGAACTTGTCCGAGTTTGAAGTAAATATCTTCAGTAATAACAGAGATATTATAAAACGTCAAAGTTTTTAGCACGACGACGCAGACGACGACGCAGACGACGACCACGCAGACGACGACGACGAAGCAGACGACGACTACGACGCAGACGACGACGACGGCGCAGACGACGACTACGACGCAGACGACGACGATGCCAGGACTACGACAATAAATCGACGTTTTCTTCGAAAACAGCCGAGCTAGAAATGGGATTAGATCGGTGATGCTTTTTTGTCACGTTAGAAGATAAATTTACTTTCATTATTAACCCTCAGAGCACTGAGTGCAACTGTACTTGTTCTTGTAGGCATTGTAGGTTAAAATCAGCCTGACTTTTGCGGACAGTGTAGGTCAAGTTCAGATTGCAAAGAAGGTGCAGTCTGATCTTGTATCTACACTGTCCGCTATTTTCTGACTTTAGAAAGTCCATTTTATTTATTTTTTTTTAATTTGAACCATGCTCTGTTAAAAGGGGATTTAATGTATCTTGTTAAAAATATCGACCCGGGCCAGCCTGCGCTGTCCGCGCAGGCTGACCTGTGTCCAAACTCTTTGCTTTGGTAAATTGTCTGCATGTCCAAGGACTATGCTACCGAAGGATTGCCAGTTCTCAGACAAAATGGCTTTTATGGATCCATTGTGGTCAATCTGGAAGTTTCCACAACCCCTATGTAGGCGTCTTCAATTGAAAGCTACACCAATCCTTTTGGGTTTTTCTTTGTTATTTTTTCCCCTACCTTTTTATTTCTAAATTCACTTACTTTGTCTGTAATTAGTAATGAAATGATCATGTAATAACCGTTATACGAAATTTGGAGAAAAACTTTATAAGCCTAAGCTTTTGTTCTTACCTTTTTCTTAATTATATTTGTCATATGACTGTATCGTCTTTTGTAAACTTGTATCTCATACGAGCCGAGCCCTCGTAGCTCAGTCGGTAGCTTACAAGACTTGAGAACAGGAGGTCGCTGGTTCGATCCCCAGCTCGGCCAATTTCTTTCCGCGGATTGATGATAGTCACTGCGACAGAATTCATTCCTCTCCCATCGCTGACCATTGTTTCGACAATGGCTATGTGGGAAAGCAGCCAGTGGCTTTGAAAGAATATTGTGCGGAGTACTGGTAAAAGAAATTCCAGAAAAGCATGGATAGGTGCACTGGCCGCCGTGATATAACTGAAATAATGCTGAAAACGGCGTTAAACACCATACAGTCATACAGTATCTCATACGAATGAATAAAATACGTTTAATTCTTTACCACATAATCCCGATTTTTAACGACCCTGAAAGAGAAGGCTTTTGAAAACATTGTGGGAAAAGGAGAAAATGCTGGCAACCAGCATTTTCTCCTTTTCCCACAATGTTTTCTACCCTGTCAAGGACATCTTTCAAATTCCAAACCATTACTTGTAGACAGAAACCATTAATTAAGCTACATTTAATTTGTCGTCTGCAAATGCTTTCAATTTGGACCAGTCTACAATTTTGTCGTTTGGTAAAGAGTTAAATTACGAGTTTTACTCTATAAAAAAGTATAAGTCTCCACTTCGTACAAGTTTACTGAGTCAGAACCGAACAATAATTGACTCAGGAATGGGGTTTGTTATTAAGTCCCAGTCACACAGCCGATCACGCACGAATCACTCACAAATCACGCACAGATTGGGTTTGTGCGTGCTTGTGTGTCGAGAAATTGACCAATTTTTCGGGGTGTCGGGGGTAGAAATCACTGACGAATCACGCATGAATCACGCATGAACCGCGCACGTATCACTTACAATCACTGACAAATCACTGACATATCGCGCACGTCAACGCATACTAGCAAATACGGTGCAGTATTCCACGAACATTCGACGCACGCCCGACACACGAATCACTAACGGAGCACGTCCAAACACGAACGCTTCGCGTACGTTCCACGTACTTTCGTTCCGCGCATGTCGACGCATGCCCCACGCATGAATCACTGACGGATCACGCACGGAACACGCACCCTCAGCATCACTATCGCTTCCATTTCGCGCATATAAAAAGCGGTCCATGACGGGAGTTCCTCAGTACATTTTGCCAATCCAGAACACTTCACGTCGGTTGATGCTGTGATCCTGAGACCTTGAAGACTACTTGAAGAAGATGCCACCCAAGAAAGCTCGCTTGCCCTCAAAGACAAGGGTGCAGAAGAAGAAGGCTGCTGAAGAAGAAGTCCATGTAGATCCATCAGAGGCTGCTGCTGCTGAAAAACCTGCTGCTGGTGCTGCTGCTAGGAGGTCCCGTAGGTCGCCTACCCCTCCACCTCCTGATCTGTCAATCCAAGTGGAAGTCCATGCTGCGGATTCAGATGAGTCTGCCCCTCCTGCTGACCCTGCTGCTGGTACTGCTGCTGATGAGACGTCTGAAGAAGATCCACGCCCTGTGGGCAAGGGAAAAGGCAAATCAAAGGGAAAAGCCATAGCCAAACGTAAGTTTTCCCTTGAAGCTAAGGTGGAAGAAGACCTAATGGAGTGGATGGCCGAGCACGACGAGGTGTGGAGGCGGGGGCATCGTCTGTACAAGACCAGGAAGCAGATCTGGGCTGCTAAGGCTGATGAGATGGGGCTGCCATTGGAGCACATCATGGGCTGGTGGAAGTCTATTAAAGATTGGTATGTCAGACTCACAAAGAACAAGTCTGGCCAGGCAGCAAAGAAGTACACTGACCGGGAGAAGTTCATAGTGGACAGTCTGCAATTCTACCAGACCCAGCTGCCATCCACCAAGTCTGAACCAATGAAGAACTTGGCCCTGACTTCAAGCCAGGCTACAACTTCAAGGGTGAGTGACAGTGAGGCAGACAGTGACCAGCCTGCCTCACAACTTGAAGAAGATGATCTGGAGACCGTTGAGAGAGAATCAGCCAAGGTAGCCCAGACTTCCAGCCAGACTTCCAGGATGACTTCCAAGAAGAGGAGGAAGAAAGAAGTAGATCAAGAAGAAGAGTGGATGAAGGAGCTCCGGGAGACCATGAAGGCAAACCAGCAGCTCTTGTCGCAGCTCATTGAAGAGAAGCCGGCTGCTTCAGAACGGGAGGCCTTCATTAAGTATGTGGCAGACAGTCTCCGTGCAGCCCCGGTGGATGAGTACAAGAAGATGAGGATGAAGATCTGCACCCTTATTGACTCCCAAAAAGATGCCCCCGAGCCTCCACAGGCGATGTCTGCACCTCCTGTGATCCATCAGCATGAGATCTACCAGCAGTACCAGCAGCAGCAGCCCGTCCAGCAGTACCAGCAGTACCAGCAGCAGCAGCCCGTCCAGCAGTACCAGCAGCAGCAGCCCGTCCAGCAGTACCAGCAGCAGCAGCCCGTCCAGCAGTACCAGCAGCAGCAGCCCGTCCAGCAGTACCAGCAGCAGCAAGTCCAGCAGTACCAGCAGCAGAGCCAGGGCCAGAGCCAGAGCCAGAGCCAGATGCCAAGCACTTCTAGTGGGGAGCGGTTGTCTGCCGGATCTCTGACCCAGCTTTTCTCCAGCAGCCAAGATGTCCTTGATGGGTCTTTAAACCTGTCGTCGTTTAATGTTGACAGCCAGCTCCTGGGAAGTGGATCCAGAAGGACAAGTGGCCAGTCGTTAAACACGCCCCCTGCTCCAAGACAGCAAGATCAAGACTAGACCTGCTGCAGGAAATTCTTTGTACATATGTAAATGAATTTTGTTACTGTTCTTTATAAAAATTTGTTGTCTTAGTTTTTGTATGAAAGGTTCAAAATTGAATGGGCAAGGAGAAACCGAATGAAAGTTAGCCAATTCCCCCAAATCCTCCTGAAAAAAAAAAAAAAAAAAAAAAAAAATATAAGATTAAGAAATTAAAAATTAAAGTTAAAACTTAAGAAATTAGCAATAAATGAAAAGAAGATTATTATAAAGTAATAATAAGTAATTATAGAAGTTAAGAAAAAAAGAAATAAAGAAAAAATAAAGAAATAAGAAAATAAGAAAATGAAAGAAGTGAAAGAAATAAAGAAAATAAGAAAATGAAAGAAGTGAAATAAAGAAAATAAGAAAATGAAAGAATTGAAAGAAATAAAGAAAGAAAAATAATAAGAAATTAGCATAAACTAATATTCCGAAAAATATCACTAAATTTATATAAAATTTAAATAAATGTGACATGATGTGTCTTTGCATTGCATAAATAATACTTTGTAACAAGAAATTTGTAGGTTATCTGAAGGGGACCAGAGGGGACTGATTATTTAATTATTATAAGTTTTGGAAATAAATGTAATTTAATAAATTATTTCCTGAAGAAACAACAAACTCCAAAATATAAATTTAAAGATTATTTATTCAACAAAACACGCATTCGTCCTGCATTCATTCACAAATTCACATCCACCACGCGGTCCTGCCAGGGCACAGCACCAGCTGGAGAGTTGCACCAGTGGCGTAGCAAGTTTCTCTGCTTCTTCCCTTCCTTTGAAGCTCTGTTTGGGGCCTGCACAAACCTGGTGTCCTCCAAGTTCCGTCCCTGTCGCCAGGCACCAGGCTGCATGTTTCCATTGGCATCTTGGACATCAACCAGTCGATTCTAGAGTACTGGGTAGCGACTTCTCATGATGTTGTGTAGGAGTACACAGGCCTTCACAATCACTCTGACAGTCTCATGATGATGGTTCATGGTGGTCAGCAGGACTTGGAACCGGTTCGCCAGGATGCCAAACGTGTTCTCCACCACTCTTCTGGATCTGGACAGCCTGTAGTTGTGGATGCGGTACTCCCTCTCCAGGTTCCTAGCTCCATAGGGCTTCATCAAGTAGGTCCTCAGGCTAAAGGCATCGTCTCCCACCAGGAAATAGGGCACATCTTGAGTGTCATTAGGCAAAGGTGATGGACGTGGCCACCCCATGATGGTGCCGTTCTCCAGACCTTCTTTCAGCTCACTGTTGTTGTAGATCTGAGCATCTGAAGCTGAACCATTTCCAGACACGTCCACCCACAGGAACTTGTAGTCAGACGTCACCAAGGCGACCAGGATCACACTGAAGAAGCCTTTGTAATTGTAGAACTCAGATCCAGAATTAGGGGGAGCCTTGCACGCCACATGTTTCCCATCAATAGCACCAATGACGTGGGGGAAGTTCCATCTCTCGTACCAGTCATTTGCCAGCTGCAGCCAGCCTTGCTCAGTGGTTGGAGGTGACAACTGCTCATCCAGATACTCTTCAATGATGGCCTCACACACTTCTCTGACCACAATGCTGATGGTGTTGTGGGGGACCCTCCAGGCATACTGCATGTCATGGTACTTGGATCCAGATGCCAGGTGACGAAGGGTAATAGCAACCTTCAGACCAGGCTCTAGGGGAGATCTCCAGTTTGTTGTCTTCTTGGTGATCCTGGGGGTCAGTCTCTGCACAAGCTCATCAAACATGTCTGGAGGCATTCTCATGAAGTTCTGGAAGGATCTTGGGTCTTCATTTCTGAGCTCCACCATCAGACGGTCATACAAGCCCTGCTGTGGTCTTCTAGTGATCCAGTTTCTGGTCCAGACAGCCCGGATCTGTTGTCTTCTCCTGCGTCTTCTTCTCCTGGCCAACATCTGATGAAGTTGCACCATCTGGGCATTCTGGTGCTGCAGCAGGAACACCATAACATCTCTTCTTTGAGGGTTCATAGTGATATGGACCCCTTGGCAGCAAGGTCTGGAATGGCAAAAGTGCCCGAAATGGCTGCTTTTATATGCCAAAAATCATACGCGAGTTGTCAGTGATTCGTCAGTGGAACATCAGTGATTCATCAGTTTTCTGTCAGTTAGTCGTCTGTCGGATGTGTGTGGCAATGCGTTGGAAATGCGTCACACGTCAGTGGATGTGCGTCGTAATGCGTTTTCCGTCAGTGATATGTCAGTTATTCGTCAGTTTTGTAAGTGATTGTCAGTGGATGTCAGTGGAATGAACGTGATACATGCGCGGTTCATGCGTGATATGAAAGTGGGGCGTCAGTGGACGGACGTGGACGTGCGCGGTTTCAAACCAGTTCCGACGCATAAGCACTGACGGCCGACGCGTGTCCCGCGCATAGTCACGCATACTCGACGCATAAACTACGCACGCCGAATCATGAATTACGCACACCAACGCGTCGGAAAAATTTTGAACCGTTCAAAACTCAAAATCACGCACAAACCGCCTTCGACGCACATCCACTTACAATCACCGACTGTCAACGTTCGTTCCACCGACGAATTACGCATACGACGCACGCTCTGCGCAGAAACGAAAATCTGTGCGTAATTCGTGCGTAATTCATGCGTTTTCGCTGTGTGACTGGGCCTTTAGGAATTGCGCCTTTGCTTTAATCCTTTACCAGACGACAAAATTTTAGCCTTGTCCAAATTGAAAGCATTTGCAGACGACAATTTCGGTGTGGCTCAAATGGTGCAACTTTTCTTAGATAGGGTAGAAAACATTGTGGGAAATAGAGAAAATGCTGGTTACCAGCATTTTCTCCTTTTCCCACAATGTTTTCAAAAGGCTTCTTTCCCAGGGGCGTCAAAAGGCGGCATTGTACAGTAAAGGGTTGATATGCTCTGTTAAGTAAATCTTGAATGCAATATATTATTTTTTTTTTGTCACAATGTTATCGAAAACTTTAAATCGCGGGAACATTAAAATCGTAATATTCTCAGTAATGGGTCAATAGATTAAGTCTTACATTTCCGTCCTATACTTTACGTGTAGTGTTACAGCCTTCGTCATGTTTTCAAAAGTGATAAATGCCAGGAAAATAAAGATGTATTTTCATAGTTATTGATCTATAAATATGTATCATGTTTTCAAAATATGTAAACTACAGCAGCCAGGAAAAAAGTCTCGTTTATTGGAGCCATGCTCTGTGAAAAGGGGACTTAATGCATCTGAGAAGAGTATCGATTCAGGTCAGCCTGCCCAATCCCTGCAGGCTGACCTTGATTGAAACCTTTAGCTATTGGTCAATTTTCTGTATGTCCTAGGACCATTCTAACTCATGATTAAGTCGGTTGTTAAAAACGTGGCTATTACGGATCCGTAATTATGTGGGGGCTTGATAGGTATCGTGCGTGACCGAGATGCATCAAGCCCCCTTTTGCCAGAGCAAGGCTCATGTAGAAGTGTTTTTTTTTTTTTTTTTTAAGGACATGGATATTAGTTAAGATGCAATGCAATTAATAATGTTATTCTTTTATGCAATGCACAACCTTGTCAAAACTTGTCGAAAACTTTCAACCAATTTAACTTTATTTTAATGCTATAAAACATTGCAGCAAGTAAGATCCATTGTACTAAAACACTCTCAAATTTTAATACTTAGTAATAATGTTCACTAAGTCGTTTTCAAGAATACTTTATACATAGTTCGATCGATGTCTGTACATGTATATCGAAATGTCATACATATTACATACCCAGAAATTCATTGTTATGTCTATTGAGCTTGTACGCTCATGGGTCCAATAAAATTTCTATTCTGTTCTGCCCAAAAGAGTTTGGCTCCTTTTTATTTTAAACTGCCACAAGCCATTGTAACGACCGATAGCTCATTCTGCAACGTACTGGGTCGCTGGTTTACATGCCCGGCCTAATCAATTTCTTTCCAAGGATCGATGAGAGTCAGTGCGACAGTATTCAGCCCTGTCTCACCGCTAGACATTGTTTCGGCGATGTTTATGTGGGCCAGCTGAATGGAAAAAAAATATTGTTCTAAGTACTTGTAGGAGAAACTCTAGAATAAGCAGAGATAGGTTCACTGGCCGCCCAGATATAACTGAAATAAAGTTGAAAATGGCGTTAAACGCATTTATTAAACGAACGAACGAGTGAACGAACGAACCAAACCAGAATTAACCAAAAAAATGAACAAACAGACCGACAAAACAAACACATTGTAACGTAAACAACGCCATCCCTTTCCAACAATGTTCCATGCCATCGAAATACTATACGATCCTTTGCTTTAAATGGATGTGTTTGTGTAATTTGTAGCACTTCTCGAGAGACCGTAGAGTATTTTTTCAGAGAGAAAGTCTCCACATTTCAAGCATCTTTCTTTCGCCCCCTAAGTGGAAACCTTCCCTCACTTACGACACCGGTGCAATTACGAGGTGTGTTCAAATGTTCAAAATCTTCTAGGGTTTCCTCAGTAATTTCCTCAATAAAATTTAAAGGTCTAAAAGGCGAAATCTTTGTGAATAATGTTGCAAAGTTTTGTAGATTTAAGCGCTTTATCAACCAATGCCGAGTTTTGATGACCTTGAGGAAAGAGGTTTTTGAAAACACTATTAACCCTTATTCTGCTACATAAGTTAAATAAAATTTTCAAGACGACAGTCAAAATCCGAATAATATTATTTCAAACTTATTTTTTGAGAACAATATCTGTGCAGTCTGATCTTGATCTACACTGTCCACAAAAGGTCAGTGAGTCGCGCTTAGCAGCTTAAGGGTTAAAAAAAGGAAAATGCTGATAATCAGCATTGTCTCCTTAACCCAACAACATTTCCTATCCTTTGAGAGACTCATTTCATTTTCTGGGTTACATTTGTAAGAAGCTATTCAGATTTTTATAATCTCACAAAACTTCAATGATGTTTTATCGACGATTTAAGTAAAGCAATAGCAAGCAAATCATCAGTAAAGAAAGAATATTTCCTTAATGGGCTACGTAGTCTCTTAGGGTATTTTTAGATTTCGCGCCAGAGTTTCGCAAAGACTTCTGGGAATGTCACATAATCAATGGCACCCGTCGATTACGAGAAAACCGTATCCAACTCAGTACGATGAGTTCATGTCTGATGTAACGACGAAGAGAAGGAATTACCTGTTTGAAAACGACCGCCTCGTGATTTTAACTCTCAAAATTGCACCTGTTTTTTTCTTTTTACTGAATGTGACCATACAGCTTTTGTAAGGTTGTAAAGAAAAATGTATCTAGTTGTATTTGCATTAAGCCCCCTTTTCAGAGAGCATGCCTCGGTAAATTTGATTTACAGAATAAAAACTAAAAGGTCTTTTTTAATTTTTTGTCTGCTTTGAAATTCTGTCATCTGGTGAAGGGCATCAGATGTCAGTCTAACTGTCGATATTTCCGTGTGTTTATCGTCTAGCTGGAAAAACCTTGACCTTCTGTTGAAATCATTTAGCAGTATTAAAGGAGGATTACTTTTAATTTTGCAAGAAATAAATTAAATATGGCTTACCTTGCATTATTATCACTTTTTTCACCGCGTTCTAACATAAATGGGCCATGATCATTTTTTAAGCCAAATTACAAACAGAAATTTCGTTTTTTTTTTTTTCTTTTTTTACCTGATGTCGAACTTTCAGACTAATCAATATTGAGGGCAGTCTGTGGACTTTTTTGTCTCTTTTTTTTTCCACATGATAAAATTTAGACTGTGCCATATTGAGGGGACGACATTTTTTTGTCTTTTTCACCCAATCACAATTTTTTTACTTTTTTTTTTTTGACAAATGACAATATTTTTGTCTCGTTCATGTTTTTTTCAATAAATGACATAATTTTCAACTAATCCATAATTAATGGCAATTTGGCGCTGTCTGCGTATGTCAATATTCCTGGGGGTGGGGATGGGGTGTTTACCAGACTCAGACTACAACACAATTTAGCCTGTACCAGTTGTAAGATCCAGTATATCTACAACGGGGACCAGTTTAGATTCCAGTCTACGAATACTGCGGTAAAAATAAAGGTATCCGACGTTAACTGCGAGTGTCAATATTCCTCGAAGATTTGATCTGTCTGCTATGGCGCATCACTATCCTGTATAGGGTAAACATTAATACACAGCGCGTAAATTGACTCTAAAAATATCAAGCGGGAAATAGCTGTAAATCATACGTCTGTGGAAAAATCAAGCCAGTTTTTCGATACAAATTTCTTAAAAATATAATGATTTCAAACGGTGAAAATAATTTTATAAAATGCCATTGTTTACTGCAAATCTCTGTAGACAGTTTCTAAATATATACATGGGGGAAAACCGGGATTTGTGCAACAGACTGGTAACAAAAATAACGTCCCAACCTTGCTGGGCTTATTACGGGGCTTTTTCCCAAGCTTACATGGACTGTGCTTATAAATGGTTGGTGCATAGGTTATGCTATGAACCGAACAAGGAAGGAGGGTAGGTTGTAGTGAGTGAACATACAAGTTGGCTTCTTTAAAAAAGAAGCCATGAGAGGTCAGTAACAATGTTTTCAAATAGCTTATTGGCTTTACATTTCAATATGAGCCATGCTCTGTGAAAAGGGGCCTTCATGCATCTGCGAAAAGTATCGAACAGGGCAGACTGACCTAGGCTGAAACTTTTCGCTACCTGTCAATTTTCTGTATGTTCAGGTACCAGTCTACCTGATGAGTCAGTCAATTGTTGAAAAAAAGTGGCTATTATGGATCCATAATTATGTGATGACTTGCCTGGTGTCATGGATCAGGGAGATTCATTAAGCCCCCTTTTGCCAGAGCGTGGATTTTATATTTTACAGCGTGGAAACAAACAAGTAAGGCATTATATGATTGCCGCTGCACAGAAACCTCTTACGCATTACATGACAGACACATGACCTTCCGACGTTCTCAAGTCGCATGGTCTTTTCCTGCGGTGTTCTTTCCCTTCTTTAGCGATTTTTTTTTTCTCGCCTAGATTTATTTGTTTAATGAAAAATTACAACATTAGACAGGTCATTATGTTCTGAAGATAGTGACTGTTATTGAATCTATCCTTTGAATAGAAATAATGAATAATTGAAACTATCCTTTGAGGTTAAGCAAGAATTAGCTCCCTTAGTTATAGTTTCCGGTTTTCGAATAGATGAATGACGGAATAGAAAAAGAAGAAATATCGAAAATAACCTTGATTTTTGTATCGTTCGTCGAAACAAATTTGCAAACAAATCAAAACAATTTTTTTTTTTAAATCCGTCAAATAAAAACAAAACACGTCTATTACCTATTTCAGTTTTTTGATTTCGGTTTATTTATAAAACCAGGACGAAACAGAATGCGCATCAGAACAATTTCGCGAAAAAAAGTGGATTTAGATTGCATTTTCTGATGCAGTCTGCCATTTGAACTCACCACTGTTAGAGAGGTCTGGTGACCTCTCCAATAACTTATTTTGATATTCGCTGCACTGATTGCCGCCTTTAATTTAATTTAAACATATTTTATTCATCAGTATATAACAATCTACAGCAAACAGTATAATCATATTACACATATACTGAAGAAATGGATTGCTGCCTTGAGAAGTATAATCCGGTTCTGTACTCAGAATGCCCATGTCAGATTAGCATGTATTTGAAAAATGCCACCAAGCAGAAGATAATGGGCAATTTTGGGACGACTTTTTTGTATCCCCCGGAAACAAAGCTGCGGGGGGGGGGGGGTATACTGGAGTCACCTTCGTCCGTCCGTGCGTCGGCTGAAATCTTGTTCGAGGCATAATTTCCAAAGTGTAAAAGCTATTGACTTCAATCTTCAATTTCAGATGGATAACATTAAAGACAAGTTCAGTGTACAAGATCCGTAACTCTGCCTTTATTATTAGTTATTGTCCTTTGTTATTTCATCTTTTGAGTTTTTCCCCGGAGCATATCTTCCAAAGTAAACAAAAAAATCTATTGACTTCCTACGTAAAATAGAGATAGATCACACTGAGGAAAAGTGCAGTGCACAAGGTTCGTAAATATGGCTATATTATTTTAGAGTTATTGCCCTTTGTAATTTAACAATTTAGGTTTTTGTTCGGCGTATAGCTTCCTAAGTATAAAAGCTTTTGACTTCAAACTCCAAACACAAATAGATCATATTGAGGACAAGTGCAGTGCACAAAATCTGTAACTCTGTCTTTATTATTTTGGAGTTATTGCCTTTTTTAGGTCACATTTTTGGTTGTTGCATGGAGTAAAACTTCCAAAGTATAAACAGCTATTGACTTAACCCTTTCCCAAACAAGCCCAGGTTTTCACGTGTCTGCAGTACAAGTTTTTTGAAAACACTGTGGGAAAAGGAGTAATTGCTCGTAACGAGAAATTTCTCCTTTTCCCACAGTGTTTTCTACCCTTTTTGAGAACTGTCTGCCATTTTCATCAAATTTAAAATTGTCGTCTGCAAACTCTTTCAATTTGGACCAGTCCAAAATTTGTCGTTTGGGAAAGGGTTAATACTTCAGACGCATATAGATCACATTGAGGACAAGTGCAGTGCAGATCCTTACCTCTATCACCATTTTTTTGGAGTTATTGCACTTTATCCATCTCCATCCGTGCGTTCTCTGAATTTTTGTCCTGAGCTTGATTTCCAAAGTATAAAATACTATTGATGCATACCTCAAATATACAAAAAGATCACATTGAAGACAAGTGCAGCGTTCTTTGAAGTCTGATCTTGATCTACACTGTCCGCAAAAGGTCAGCGAGTCGCGCCTAGCAGCTTAAGGGATAACGTGTTAAATTAGTGAAATGAAACTTTTAAGCCGGTAGTAACAACACAAATTTCGCTATTTCATTTACCGGACATTGTAGTTCGAAGATCACAATTCACCTTACATACACTGTCCGCTAAAGGTCCTTGAGTCGCCCTTAGCAGCCTAGGGGCTAAAAATCATTATGCACCCCGTAACATTAATCAAGAGTTATAATTATTCCCAGAACGCTAAATAGATAGAATATAAAGTGGTTTCTCAATAAGGACAAGAAAAGCCAAACAATGAAATCATTTCTAACAGCTAGCAGAGAGTCTACATACAAGATTAAACTGCACAATCTATGGAGTCTGATCTTGATCTATACTCTCCTCAAAAATCAGTCTGATCTTGATCTATACTCTCCTAAAAAAATTGTCTGATCTTGACCTACATAGACAACTATAACAATTACAGTTGTGCTTAGGACCCCCAGGGTAAAAGCTGAGAGTAAATTTACACTCTTTCGTGACAAAAAAATATTTTCGATCTTATTTCCTTTTTTTTCCCAACATTACGCACTTACGTAATGTGCGTTATGGTCGTAACGCCCTTGCTTACATTCTAAAAATAGGCCACCCTTTATTGCCACAAGGACAATATTTATCTTACATGTATTTCATTTTGAAAAGATAGTGAAGTGTGTTCTTGGATCTACAGCATTTGCTTCTTCCCGTTGAGAATCTTGCAGTCCTGTTTAACCCTTTCCCAGACAAGCCCTGGATTTCACGTGTCTGCAGCACAAGTCTTTTGAAAACACTGTGGGAAAAGGAGAAATTGCTCGTAAAGAGCAATTTCTCCTTTTCCCACAGTGTTTTCTAACCTTTTTGATAACTTTCTGACATTTTGATCAAATTTAAAATTGTTGTCTGCAAACTCTTTCAATTTGGACCAGTCAAAATTTTGTCGTTTGGGAAAGGGTTAAGCTAAATAAAACGAAAACTTTCACTTAATAATAAAAACCCAAATATTGTGATTTCAAAGTTGATTTCACCCGAAAGAAAATTACCGTATCGGATAGTGTAGTTCAAAGATCAGACTGCACGCTATGTGCAGTCTGATCTTGATCTACACTATTAGCAAAAGCACCCCGAGTCACGCTTAGCAGTCTGAGGGTTAAAATGAACCGACGTTAATGTAGCGTCGAAAGGGGAAACACGAGTTTCAAAACTGTTTCAAATCAAAGATTTAGGCTCCAAAGTACGGTGGCACAAAAGTGACATGGAAGATATATTTTATACTACGTGCGCACGTAATAGTTATTACGTGCGCACGTATTAACTAATACGTGCGCACGTATTAGCTACTGCGTGCGCACGTACTAGCTACTGCGTGCGCACGTAATAACTAATACGTGCGCACGCAGTAGCTAATACGTGCGCACGTATTAACTAATACGTGCGCACGTATTAACTAATACGTGCGCACGTAATAATCGACCAATCAGTTTATAAGGAACAGAAGCCATATTGTTGCGAGGGAAGGGCAAAATTACATTGGTCCAACACGGCAACAGATGTGCATACATCTGACACCCAAGTAAAAAATCAAGTAGAGCTATTACTTCTTAAATCGTTCAGGCATACTGCGATTATTTTAAGTATCTGTACCTTGGTACGGTACAGTAACTATTAATACTCTAGCCTACGGTCCATCAAATTACCCCAAACCACCCCAAAACACCCCAAAACATCCCAAACCACCCCGAAACACCTTTTATATGATATAAAATTATTAATACAGTAAGGGTTGGTTGAATTGTTGGGTAAGGATCACTTTTAACAAAAAATATCTGTATTACGTCCTGTCATGTTAGCCTAAGGATAAAAGGACTACATGCATTACATGCGCTAGAGACTTTTTGGCCCCACTGAGATCTGGGACCATAATGTCTGACTGTCTGAAAAAGTTCGTTCATGCCTCCAAACTATATGTAATCAGAATGGCAAACATTGTGGACCCGGATCCGACTGCCCCTTGAAAGAGCAGTCTGATTTGGGTCCATTATGTTTGGTCATGTCTGACTGTCTGAAAAAGTACGTTCATGCCTCTATATGTAGTTAGAATGGCAAGCATTGTGGACCCAGATCCGACTGCCCCTTGAAGGAGCAGTCTGATCTGAGTACATTATGTTTGGTCATGTCTGACTGTCTGAAAAAGTTCGTTCATGCCTCCAACCTATATGTAGTCAGAATGGCAAACATTGTGGAACCAGATCCGACTGCCCCTTGAAGGAGCAGTCTAATCTAGGTACATTATGTTTGGTCATGTCTGATTGTCTGAAAATGCTCGTTCATGCCTCCAACCTATATGTAGTCACAATGGCAAGCATTGTGGACCCAGATCCGACTGCCCCTTGAAGGAGCAGTCTAATCTGGGTACATTATGTTTGCTAATGTCTGTCTGTCTGAAAAAGTTCGTTCATGCCTCCAAACTATATGTAGTCATGCTGTCAGAATGGCAAACTTTGTGGACCCAGATCCGACTGCCCCTTAAAGGAGCAGTCTAATCTGGGTACATTATGTTTGCTAATGTCTGACTGTCTGAAAAAGTTCGTTCATACCTCCAAACTATATGTAGTCATGCTGTCAGAAAGGGAAACTTTGTGGACCCAGATCATGCGCGGATCCAGATATCTTTCTCAGGGGGGGGGGGGGGGGGGGTCCCACCGCAAACACACTCTTCTTATTATATGATACTTTGATTTCGGATTTCAGTGGATGTAAGTCAACGTTTCCAGTTCTAACCATGAGGAGGTCTCCACATTTAGAACCGTTTATTTTTTATATTCATGACTGTATTTTACATAAATGCTGTGCAATATCAAACCAGTACCATTTCACGAATCCGATAACCACATTTTTCCAAAATTCCAGGGGGGGTCCGGACCCCCGGTCCCCCCCTCTGGATCCGCCCATGAAGATCCAACTGCCCCTTGAAGGAGCAGTCTGATCTGAGTCCATAATGTTTGGTCATGTCTGACTGCCTGAAAAAGTTCGTTCGTGCCTCCAAACTATATGTAGTCAGAATGGCAACAGATACCGTAATTTATATAAGTTTTAGGGAAGTTAGATATATGCAAACATTGTGCAGCCAGATCATCAGACTGCTACTAAAGTAACAGTCTGATTGGGGTCCACGGTGTTAGGCATTCAAACTACATCTTTTGAACCATAGATATTTCAGTTTAAGGAAAATTAATTATTGTGTATGCCATTTTCAATTTGATTTATACTGTTCCTGCATCTTAAACCGTTGTAAAATGATATCACTTTAAACGCCTTTTTTGTTTTCTTGAGGTGTTTTGGGTAGTTTTCGGTGACAAAACTCCCTGTATAGCTCATCAGTCTTTCGTACCCTACAAATCATTCCACCCCCAACCCCACCACAGTATTAATTTTATATGATAAAAGGTGGTTTGGGGTGTTTTGGGGTGGTTTGGGGTGTTTTGGGGTGGTTTGGGGTAATTCGATGGACCGTAGGCTAGAGTATTAATAGTTACTGTACCGTACCAAGGTACAGATACTTAAAATAATCGCAGTATGCCTAAACGATTTAAGAAATAATAGCTCTACTTGATTTTTTACTTGGGTGTCAGATGTATGCACATCTGTTGCCGTGTTGGACCAATGTAATTTTGCCCTTCCCTCGCAACAATATGGCTTCTGTTCCTTATAAACTGACTGGTCGATTATTACGTGCGCACGTATTAGTTAATACGTGCGAACGTATTAGTTAATACGTGCGCACGTATTAGCTACTGCGTGCGCACGTAATACTATTGCGTGCGCACGTATTAGTTAATACGTGCGCACGTATTAGCTAATACGTGCGCACGCAATAGTATTATGTGCGCACGTATTAGTTATTACGTGCGCACGCAGTAGCTAGTACGTGCGCACGCAGTAGCTAATACGTGCGCACGTATTAGTTAATACGTGCGCACGTAATAACTATTACGTGCGCACGTAGTATAAAATATATCTTCCATGTCACTTTTGTGCCACCGTACCAAAGACCTCACGAGGTTTGCTTTTCTCAGTGGTCACAGAAAATGACACGAGAATGGGCTCATTCTTCCTCGGATTTGCTCGCCCTAGTAGTCTCGTCCCGACCCGAAATGTTTTCTTATAAACTGTTCTGTACGATGTTTAGAAAGTCTATGTATTTTGGATCCATGGACAACTTTTGCAACAGAACATATGCTCGATCAGCCTGTGTATTATACAGATTTGAACTGAATGGATCTAAACCATACAATGCGATGAAAAATACTTTATTCTACATCAAAAGTATCGAACTGGATTCATCGTCAGCAGCTTTAATCAGAGTGGCCTTTTTTAGTTGATGTGTAAAGTTTACTGAAACCCATTTTAGTAAAATTCTTTGTACTGCATTATCTTCCGCTAGGTGGCATTTTTCAAATACATAACCTCTCTGATATGGGCATTCTGGACAGAGAACCGGATTACTTTTCAAGGCGGCAATCAATGCAACGAATTTCAAAACAAAATATACGTTTGCTAACTAAAACCTACCTTGTATGATTCATTCAGCCATGGTTAGCTAGTACATATATAGCCTATGCACTTGCCATATATAAAAATAGCCCTTATAAGCTTGGAAAAAGCCCTGGTATAAGCCCAGCAAAGGGACGTTATTTTTGTTGTCAGTCCTTTGCACAAATCCCGGTTTTCCCCATGTCTATATTTAGAAACTGTTTACAGAGATTTTGCAGTAAACAGTTGGTACTTTAAAAAGATATTTTCCTCGTTTGAAACTATTTTGTGTTTTGAGAAATTTGTAGTGAAAAACTGGCTTGATTTTTCAACAGACTTGATTTTTCAATTATTTATTGCAATTTTTCGCCTGCACATTTTAAGCGGGAATTTACCCACCGCGTATTAATATTTGTCCCGTACAGGATTGTGATAGCAGACAGGTCAAATCTTCGAAGAATATTGACATGCGCAGACAACGCTTAGAACTTATATCAAATGATTGTTTCCTGGAAACCGAACCAGTTTCCGCGTCATGATGTGGAGATTTCCAAATGTTGGACCCGCTCATCATGAGATACGAACCTGTAAACAGAAATGCTGACGGTCCACTCCTACCCTATATCAGTCAACAAGCTGGTACGTCGGCCTAGTAAAGAATCTGATGCATGATTTTGCCTACGATTTGTATGTAAATAAAACAATTAACTGAATTAATTCTACAACCACCAAAATTGCTGACGACTGAGGTTAACTCTTGCGAAAAGATTTGCTTTTTATGGACGCTATAGACTTGATCAGATCAGATTGCACAGTACGTGCAGTGTGATCTTTGATCTATACTGTCCGCTTGCTTAGTCAAACCTTTAACTCTTTACTTCACAATCCCGAGTTTTAACGACCATAAGAAAGAAGGCTTTTGAAAGCATTGTGGGAAAAGGAGAAAATGCTGGTAACCAGCATTTTCTCCTTTTCCCACAATGTTTTCTACCCTATTCAAGGGCAAATACTATCATCCAAAAACACGTTACTTCTGTCTGTATATTCCTTGAATATGGACATGTCCAAAATTTTGCTGTATGGTAAAGGGTTAAGAAAAAAGAAAAATCCGAGTTTCTGTGGAATGTATTTTAGCCGTCGATATAGATTCAGTTTATAGACTTGACGCTGACAGAGTCAAGGTACGATTCTGCACTATTTTTAGAGTACATTGATTAACTCAAAAATCTCAATCATCCGGTAGAGTAAATCACATGAATATCCTATTACGAAATCCTACGGATTTCCCAAAGTTCACTGATCAAAGTGATTAAGAGAAGTCGTAAACAAATGCAAACGGTTTACACCTGTTCATAGTTTAAGATTACACTTATTTCAATTGTTAGATCAATGGAGAAAACATGTTAATGAAGCTGTAACCGAACCCAGTGTGTCGTTTATTCGAGGGAAATGACGCTAATCAGACATGTTGTTAGACGAAAATACGACGATTGATAGAAATGGCTACTTGAAAAACAAGTAAATCATGGGATACTGTTACTCATTGAACAACAGCGTTAGGTTAGGTCTAAAAGAGTAGTTAGCTGATATATAGGCAACCCTGCTAATATTTTGTACCCACCTCGTTGGCCGGGCGTTTGAAACGCTTGTCCCGGAAATGGTCGAGGGTAGATTCGCGCCACAGGTGATGTTTTAAGACAGATTTTGCCTTGTAATAGTGTAATACCTGACTTACATGTCATGGCATTATAATACATTATTGCTTTACATTATGATAATTGAGCCATGCCTTGTATATCGACCCATGTCAACCTGTGCTGTCCCCGCAGGCTGACATGAGTCGATACCTTTGGTACTGGTCAATTTTCTGCATGTCAAGGGACCAGTGTACCTATAACTTCAGTCGGTTGCTATAAATGAAGTTCATGGATGCATAATCATGGAATGACTTGCTAGTTATTATGCATATTGCATTTTAGCCCCCCCCCCCTTTTGGCCAGAGCTTGGTAAAGTTTGTCATTTAAAAAATACCACGTCCCAGCTGGGTCCGACCTAAGACGGAAAAAAAGCGGAAATAAGTCCTAAAAGCTAAAGATTTAGGTAAGAGCATTCCGACAAGTTGGTCTGTGTTTCAAACTCCTTTCCCTTATCATTCCAATGAATTTAGAGGCTCAGGGGCTGACACCGTTTTTGCTTGATATGTTATCGCCATTTTACAGTCGTATAAACGGTTAGACTTAGATATTTATAGTGGCATGAGCATTTTATTTTTGAATGCTACCAAAGAAAAATTAACATCGGAAACCAGGAAAAACGTTTACTAGAGAAGGGCACTATTAGTGGTCTGGTCAGGTGGCAGGGCACTTGGAAACTTGTTCACGGCTGTGGAGAATCATGTCTTCCTGAGCCGAAGGCGATGTGGCGACATGATTTGCCACAGTGAACAAGTTTCCAAGTGCCCTTCCACCCTACCGGACAAGGAATTTGTTATCATTTCAACGTGTATTTAAGTGAAATTTCACTGTTTTATAGTCTCACGAATCTTATGAAAATGAAGTTCCCTTATGAGCCCCCCAACACACTAAAAACCAGTTGATGTCACTGAAAACTATGTAAATTGTGTAGTTTGGTGCATGAAGTCTTTTCTATAGACATTCGACACATTTTCATTTGAAACATAGATTTAAACAAGTTCAAGGTAAGTAACTATTCAAGTCATGATTTGCTGGCCAAGGTAAACGACCGACAATGTACAAACTGAAAACAAAAACAATGTTTGCAACAGCCAATCAGATACAGCGTTTCATAATCAAGTCACGTGACGAAGAAACTACTACAACAAGGGCAATATGGCGACGTTGGGTAGAAAATTCCCAACTTCGAGAAATGTTCGCTTGTGCTGCCACTAAGAGATCGCTTCAGATTGAAATACCGGGTGCGGATGGTATATTTAATTATAACGTATTGGATCAGACCGTTTTTAGACGCACGGTAAGCCGATTTGTTGCATTTCACGGGTGGGATGGCCTGTTACGAGGTCCACTCGTCACAACTCGGCCGATTCCGTACCTACATCTAACCTCGTCTGTATAAAGGAGGCTTCCATTTTGAACTACCAATCACATGATCTTAAACATGGCGGCGCCCCTGTAGATCGCTTAGCAACGACATGAATAACCACGGTGAAGTTATTCACTTCTATCGATCTGTCGATGAAAGCTCCCAACGGAATTGATAAACCACGCTAAAAATTGAATGTACAAACTGTTTGCCGACTGAAATATTCTCAGAAAGATAACGACAGAAAATTTACTCATGTTTTCTTTTTTAAGAGGAGGCTTACATTTTCAATAACGGTAAAGGGGCGTGCTTCCGGAGATGTGCGAAATGTACCGTGTAGGTGCATATCAAGCTACCTGATACAGCCGAGGGATTTGATCACCAGATCACCCGAGGTATGCCGAATGTTACGAGGTCGTGTCCGACTTGGAGTTTTCACCCTTTAGTTTGACTTTGCGATAACGGTGTTACCTAGGAGGTTGCTTTTAGGGAAATAACCCGGACTTGAGCGTTGAGCGTAAGGACTTGGCTTCTGCATGGAGTTTATATTTCGAAAATATCATTTGGTGTTTGCGAGAAAAGACCGTCCGAATTGAGTCGGTACGAAATTCGGCCTATGTAGAGTTCTATCCCTTGTGTATATTTATATTCAGAGATTCTGATCTTTGTCAGAAATGTCTATAATTCAGTATATTTATGCATATTAAAGCATGTTTCGAGCCCCTGTGCTCGTATCGACCGACGCCGCCATCTTGGATTTTGCGTTGAAGGAAATCAAGTATGCGGGGCTTCCGACAGGGAAACTGCTTTCCCTGGCGCTTGCCAGTGTACAGCAATATATTTTCGGAGCATTTTATCCAATCAGATTGCGAGAAATTTCTTTTCAGTATAATAATAGCTTTTTTGGAGGGGTGTGGGTTAAATGTAACGAGCCGCTGTTTTGCCCCGTAAAAGTCATAAAAAGGCACTGAATTAGTGTACTCTCCATATCTTTGATTATTTCAGCTGAACAAGTTCGTGATGTTTCAGTGGCAAATAACTTGATTCGCCAACAATTTTTCAAATGTATCGTTAACATAAATAGGAAAGAAAAGAGGACCAGGAACTGATCCTTGGAACGCCCAACTTTAAATCCACTAGTTCCAGCAGTGTCCACAATTACTGCTTGTGGTATTTTTGAAAGGTAGCAGTTAACAAACAATGTACGACTCTATTTCGTTTCAGTTTGAAACTTGAAAAGAACTATATGGCACAATTCATTGAAAGCGTTCGAAATGCTACACACGTTTCTATTAGTTTTCTAGTGTACACAGCCGAGAAAAGAAATAGGACAGTAGCTATTAACATAAGATTGATCTCATTTTTGCATATGCGCACGAAAAGAGGTTGTTTTCAACTTTGTGGAGAATTTTCTTGATCGAGAGGAACAAGGTGTTTTGTGGCTTTAAGGAGTTTGTCACTTATTTGGACAGAAACAATTGCTTCATTTACCTCTGAAGTGGCAATAACGCTTTGAAGAGCTTCGCCGGTATTCCGGTATTATGAATATTGTAAAAAGAATTAGTTCAGGGGCAAAGGCAGAAAAAAAAAAAAAAAAATCGCCAATTTCAGCAGTGAAACGGATACAAATATCATTTACGTGAATAGTGTCTGTAAAATCCCAATTCTGTTTTTCAATAGATTCAACCGATTAATGTTAATGCTCTATATAAAAGTATAATAACTCAGAATTTTAGGAACCTTTGAGGATAATAGAAATAAATATAGAATATTAGGGTTGCCCTGTGGTCAATTACATAATATTCGACATCCAAAGTGCCGTTATGAAGGGCATAACCAGCGTTCTCATTTAGATTGGGGTCAAGTACAGCTGCACAGCGATATGTTACATAGATAAGCATTTAGTATTTTCTTGTCAAAAGATCTTTATTACAGCATTAAAGTTTGTTTAAACCATGGAACTTTTTTTTGCATGGATCAAATGTAGTAGTTTCTTATCAACAAATCTTTACTGTATTTTCCGTTCAAATGTTTCGACGTGAAGATAGAATTTTGAATTTTGAATTTCTGCCACAAGAAATATAAGTTGCTTTGATAAAGATTTGGAAAATATGTGATAAAAATTTGGAAATTATTTGTAATTAGTCATTACACTGCTTATAATATGGCATTCAGCTTTCAACAGATCTTGTTACATGGGTCAAAGTTTAGTTCCTTAATCTGACGAGTATCAATACGAAACAGATCCTTGTAGGATAAATAAGAAATTGTAATCGTCTTATCTTTGTCTAATATATTGCATCTCACCGTGCAGACAGTACTGTTTTTTTTATTAAAAAAAAAAAGATGATGTCATCTTGTCAGCAGAAAATTGTAATGGTAAAACTTTAATAGATGTATTTCAACAAATGGAACATTATTTTGTATTCTCGTGTCAAATCGTCATTACATGAATTAAAACTTGACATCTCTTCCTGTAAACGAAATTTTTATATAGAATAAAGAATCAAACTCTAGCTTCTTCCTGTCCATGTGAATCGAAAGTTTTCATCTTGCATCTTACACGTTCCCCAATTTAAAAATTTCAGGTCAATGCTGTTTACAAGGATCAAAATTTAGTTGTGTTTTTAAATGAGATACACGTGTTTTATGCCTAAATTGTATGGCGTTAGGTTCACAGATGTTTTTTACATGGGTTACATCAAAGAAAATTGAATTATTCTCATCAACACATCAATTAGGTTTTTATTCCTTTCAGGAAAATGATTACAACTAGGTTTGTAGTTAGTCCATAGGTGTATCTGCTTAAGACATCACACAACATTTCCAATGATTGCACTTTACAAATTTAAACGACTACTTACTGGTTTCCTATCACGAGTTAAATCTTCGTATCCCCGTCCTTGAAAAGATTTGAAGTACTAGAAAAATACGATATAAGTGAAAAGTTATCGATCCTCCAGACCTCCATATTACAAAGTTCAGACTTGATGTTCATTTTCAATTTCTACGACATTTTACGACCGCATTAGACGATATTCTGGCTCTCAGGCTTTAATTCTTACAGCATTACTGTTATGGTGATCATCATCACCATCGTTCTTATCCTGGTTATCGTCACTTTCAACAATATTTTAGTATATCGCGGCGGCCAGTGCACCCATCCATCCCTTCCCAGAGTTTCTTTTACCAGTACTTCGTACGCCAAGCCACTAGCTGCTTCCCTATATAACCATCGTCGAAACAATGTTGAAAGATTAAGTTTCTGTTCGAGCACATGCATAATTATTACGATTTTTTTTTTCAAACCATTATTATTCAAAAGGATAAAACATGTAATTTTGACAAAAGCTGAACTTATTGTTTTTTTTAACTGGTTGTATTTTTAAAGCCCACGTGGAATTTACGCCTGTTCCCCGTACAACACTAGTGAATAATGCTTTAAAAAAAATCTGTACGTAAATGTATGAATTATTACAATACCTTTATATAAAGATAATTATACTGTACCTGATTGGGATCGTTTAAACCCAAAGTTTGAAAGCAAAACACCAATGCAAAATCTGCGAAAAAATATGTATATTCACCGTTGACGTTAATATAGCCCTTTGAAAGTTTTAACCGCTCATGCCGTTAAAGGAACAAAAATCTTATCAACCGGCATACCAATATATTGCCTATTTTACCCTTATCAGATGACAAAACTTTAGACTTGTCGAAATTAAAAGTATTTGTTGACCACTAGTTAAATTCGGCTCAAATGATGCAATTTGTCGTAGCAAGGACAGAAAAAAATTCCGGAGAAAGTGGAAAATGCTGATACCCAGTTTTTGTTATGCTTTTCACAACAAATTTTTCAAAAGCCATTTTCCTTATGGTAGTTAAAACACCGGATCGCTTGTTAAAGCAATAAGGATGCTTTGACCATTGTATCCCAAAAATGATAAACTGCGTTGATTTGAAGTTTGAGAGAAAAAAAAAAAAGAAGAAAATGGGTTGTATTTTAGAATGGTGGGTGGGTACTGTCTAATTCTATACTTGCTGTTTGGTTGTGCTTCGTTCAGAATTAAGAATTATCTAATTCATTTTTCAAAGGCTCTCTCTTCTTCCGGTTCCGGTTGAAAACCGTAACAGATCCTAATGATGACATCGTTTTGTTTTACTGAGTGATTGATTGACACAAACTGATTGACACAATAACAGAGTTAAAGAATGGCAGGGAAGGCACAAGGCGAAAAATTGTAATCAAAATCTAGGAACTATGTCAGGAAATTGTGTCCTTAATCTCTAGAACTTGCAGAATTACTTTAGATGCCATTACAGACTGTGCAGATCAGAATCAGTCAAAACAGAACTATAGGACCTTACATATGGCGTTTGAGGTAAAATTTCATTTGATCTACAAGAGTCTCGAAAGATGTTATTAAGCGAGCCTCTGGTAACGAGTCTAATAAACTTTATCTCCAAAAGCCAACGAATTTAAACTTCTTTAAATAAAAAAGAATAGAATGCAAAACCATATATGCACACGTGGTAGTTTTCATAGATAAACCCGATTCACTTCTCTAAAAGAAGTGTAAAAAATGACGTCATATCTGATATGACATAGTGCTTACCTCAAACGTGTGTGCGATGCGAGCATTCGTAATGGGTATATCACACGGATACGAAGGCAGGTTATGTGGTAAAGTGCAGTCTCACCTTAAAATTTCACATCCCCGATATTTGAACAATTATTTTACCAACAGCGTTATAATATTCTAGAAATTGATTATTTTAGATATAATGTTATTAAATTTTTGCACTTATTGCAATTGTCCGATTGATTGATTGACTGACTGACCTATTTATTTATTTACTTATTCAAATGCCGATCTTAATCCTTTACAAATCCGTATTTTCGCGACCTTGAAGGAGAAGGCTTTTGAAGATACTTTGGGAAAAGAAAAAAGGTGCTGGTTATCAGCATTTCCTCTTTTTCCCTTAGTGTGTTTCGACCCTATCAGTGATCCTTGACCAACAGTGCCAATTTTGAAATTGTCTGCAGATCTGAGATGACCGCAATTTGGAAGAGTTTAGTAAAGGATTAACCCTTTACCACACAGTCCCGACTCTTTACGACCCCGAGAAAGAGAGCTGTTGAAACATTGTGGGAAAAGGAGAAAACGCTGGTATGCAGTATTTTCTCCTTTTCCAACGATGTTTTCTACCCTTCTCAATACAAATTTCATTTTTTGAGTCACATCTATTTTGTCATCTGCAGATGGTTTCAATTTGGAGTAGTCTAAAATGTTGTCATTTGGTAAAGAGTTAAGGGCACGGAGAGCATCATACAGGAACTCTGCCTGTGTTACCGATTTTTCCTTACACTATAATTCCAGCGGTGAACTCGACAGTAAGAGGAGGTTGACTCTTTCCTACTGGCACGTATTTTGCGGCGGTTTCTCGGCGGGAACTCATCTAGCGAGAGCACGTGTGTGATTACACATTGTGTGAAGGGTTTTAACATGCGATGATCGAGTTACAGGCATTAATGACTCTCGGATATCGACAATAAACACTGTGTTTGTAGTGAACATAAATTTGTACATATGTCATCAACGCTCTCCCAAGTCGTCGGGGATATAAAAAGACGATACAGCTATAAAATTATCAAACAATATAATCTTATTTTTTGATGAACAAAGAGTGAACTTTTAGCATTTTAAGTAAATCTAAAACAATACTTTTTTAATAGTTTTTAAATGAATAGTTTTATATGAATTAAGTATATGTTTTATTCTGCAGGCTAACCTATGTTATATTTGATGAAAGTGATTAATAATTTTGGTGAAAAGATCGGTACGGTTACAAACGATAAATTTGCTTGACTCTTTGATAAAAAAAGAATACAGAATTTCTATATAAGATTACCAGCAAGAGTTTTAAATATTAGAATCTGAAAAACCGTTCACAGGAATCGACACGAAACATTCTAACTGGATATACAGGCTGACTCTGAAAGGGGGAATTATGTTATTAGAGTTTTAGAATAGGGCAATCAAAAACAAGAAATATTCTCGTCTTACTATGACAAGAGAGGTAAGTGATTTACAATACAGTCAAATCTAAATAATGTGTAAAAATCTCCTAAAATGCTAAGTTGATTTTCTCTGAAATTCTATAAGCATTTATCTGCCTTTGCTTATCACTATATGATTAGTTTCAGGAAGAGAGAGAGAGAGAGAGAGAGAGCAGAAATTGTGATTGAATTATCAGTGTACATTGCTTTTTTAAATCTTTCAGCGCCAAATATAATAATGCGCCATGCTCTGTGAAAAGGGGGCTTAATGCATCTGCGAACAGCATCGACCCAAGTCAGCCTGCGTGGATTGACCTGGGCCGACACTTTTCGCTATTAGTCAATTTTCTGTATGTCCAAGGACCAGTATTACTCATGATTAAGTCGATTATTGAAAAAAAAAAAAAAAAAATTGCTATTATGGATCCAAAATTATGTGATGCCTTGCATGGTATCATGCATCACGGAGTTGCATTAAGCCCTCTTTTCACAGAGCATGACTCATATCTACTCGACCCCCTTTTAACGGCTGAAAATGCAATCCAACAAAACTCACTAGGTCTGACTAAACAAGCGGACGGTATGGATCCAAGACCAGACTGCACGTTCTGTGCAGTCTGATCGAAATCTATACCATTCGCAAAAGTCTCCGTTTTAACCTAAAGTGCCGAGAGGTTATATAATACGAACAAATCCTCATTATGCGACAAACAATCTGTACATGTATAAGCCATGTTCTCATTGTTTCCTCATCTAAAAGTACAGGTAACTACGTAGGCGAAGTTCTGTTTGCCTTTAAAAGCAATCAAAACTGTTTTTATTCTCGGTTTTTGAGAATGAAGATGTTCCGAGAACGCAATGATTCCAGGAAATTCTCCAAGAAACTCGTCAATACGTGAAAACAAATGAGCCATGCTCTGTGAAAAGGGGGCTTAATGCATTTGCGAAAAGTGTCGACCCAGGTCAGCCTGCGCAGTCCGCGCAGGCTGACCTGGGCCGAAACTTTTTGCTATTGATCGATTTTCTTTATGTCCAAGAACCAGTCTACCTCATGATTAAGTCGGTTCTTTAAATAAAGTGGCTATTATAGATTCATGATTATGTGATAGCTTGATAGGTGTCATGGATCACGGAGATGCATTAAGCCCCCTTTTGCCAGAGCATGGCTCAAATATAAAGCAGGCGGCTCTGATAACACGGTCGCGCTACAGGGAGAATTCAGATATTTTATACGTGAATGAAAACAATGTGACTTAATGGAAAAAAAAATGCTCATAACTACTCTTGCCACATTGCTTTCCCCAAAAGTCTGCTGAAAAAAAAAATATGTGTTTATTTTACGTTTCCTGATTATTGAAAATTCAATAAGGACATTTATGCGTATGATTCAAATTTCCTTTTGGCTTGTTTTCAGACAGAAAAGTTTCTGTTTTCATAAACAAACATTTTTTAAACTTTCAACCCCAGGTATACGTAATTCTTTATACGTTTTTCTACTGGAAAAATTTTGCTGTTGGCACAGAAAACAAATTTATCTTTTTTTTTTAATTTTGTTCGATTTGGTAAAAATGTATTACGCGGTTTGAATTCGAATGCTGCAGTTAACATATTACCAAACAAACCCAAGTTTATCATCTCCACTGAAAAAAAAAACACCCTGGAAAAATATTATTGAAAAAAAAAAAATGCGGGTAATCAGCATTTTCTCCATTTCCTACAATGCTTCCAACTCTTCCAAAGCTAAATCCCGTAATTTCGGACAATTGATTTGTTATCTTCAAAAGCTTTCAATTTGTACAAGTCTAAACAAAGACAAGTTGTGTCGTTTAGGAAAAAGTTAACCAGAAACTAGAATTTAAGCCTGGAAACCACTTGAGCCATGCTCTGTGAAAAAGGAGCTAAATGCATCTACAAAAAGTATTGACTCATGTCAGCCTGATCCGGGAAGACTGACATAAGCCGAAACATTTTGCTATTTGTTAAATTTCTGCATGTCAAGGGATCATTTAACCACCAGATCCAGTCGGTTGTTAGACAAAATGGATTTTATAGATCCATAATTATGTGATTCATTAAGCCCCCACTGCAAGTTTCTGTTTGCCTCTCTGGAACCGTCTAACCTTTTAAGCTTTTGACACATTGGACCGTATTCACAAACCATTCCATATTATACTCTTAGTCTCTATTATACATTTAGAAGGTAATACATTGTCTGATTAGCTAAACCATGTGGTTTGTCAAATCAGAAATCACGTCACTTTCAAAGTTGGAAAATTCTTGAGAGCTAGATGAAGATATTATTGAGAAAAGTTGGTGGATACCTTCCCAGGACTAATGGATAATTTGAATCGACATTTTCTGTCGATTAAAATAAAAACGGCTTGTTATTTGATGCTCTTCTGGTAAGGAAGTTGTATGAATAATATTCGACATTTTTAAGCAAAATAAAACTGCACGATCCAAGGGTTTGTCCTGGCCCTCTTGTTCTTCTAATTGCGATCCTTAAATTTGGATTAATGTACCCCAAAATTTAGACGTATCCTTCTCTATATAAATTTAAAAGGGCCAAATGATCCCCAAGTTACAAACCCCTTAAAATGACCCCAATGAGGAAATACGGAAAAACCATGAGTTTCGAGCAACTGATCTTAAAGGAAGCTGTCCTTAAAGACACTTTGATTTGACCTTACCGTGCGAAACGTTAATGAAGTCGTAATGGGGGGGACAAATTGTTATTTAAGCACGCGCGTGAGTGCAATTATTAAATGGTTCAATTACAGAATCTAAAATTCACGACGGTGGTTGTAATTTCTTCCTACGATGTTTTCAGATGGAAAGCGCAATCGGATACGGTTCTAAGTGATGAAAAAAAAAACAAACAAACATACAAAACAATACACAAACAAACGGCAATCAAATAAAGAAACAGACAAACAAATTTTGTTACGAAAAATTCTGTTGCCGCTTATGTATTGGTATTAGTGTGACTCAGAGTAACTTGTGGGAGACAGGCAGCAAAGGGGGCGGCCTCTCACATCAGAAGTTTCGGGTTCGAATCCCGTGACGGGCGGGGTCAACCTTTAGGACTACCCACATAGTGGCGCGAGTGCTGGTCAACGTTCCAAGGAAGCAACAGTCGAGAGCAATTGATAGTAGATGTAGGAACTTGTGTTAGAATCGGTGTAAAGTGAATATGTTTAAAATCTCTTTACCAAACGACAAAAATTTGGACTCCACCAAATTGAAGCATTTGCAGACGACAATACAAATGTACTTCAAATAATGATTTCTATCTCTGATAGCGTCGAAAACATTGTAGGGAAAGGAGAAAATGCTGGTTACCAGCATTTTCTTCTTTTCCCACAATTTTTTTCAAATGCCTTCTACCTCAGGGTCGTTAAAACGGGTTTGTGTGGTAAAGGGCTACAGTTAAGTGTCTGACAACCATAGATTTTGACAATGTCCCAATTTCATTTTGAATTGTGCAGACGGAATTTTAATTTTTGATGAGATGATATCATTGCTACTAGCAACTTTACGTGAACAACTATTGCGTAGAATGGTTTCTAATATAGCTCTCAGTCGATGAACCATTATCAGTATCAGTTTATATTATTGTTTATGTTTGGGATAACAGGTTTAAAATCAGGTACTATGACGAAATAATTTATCAACCCAACTCGATAACGTTTATTTTATCTCGTTACGGTTCGTGGTTTTAAATATATATCCCCCAAAACAAACAATAATATAAACTGTAAGTGAAAGGTTTATCAAGTTAAGAGTTATAGATAAATTATCAAAACAACAAGTAACTGTTTTCATAATCAATCTTTAACTCTGACTCGATAAACCTTTCAAACAATGTATCAGAGAGAGAAGTTGCTCGTAACGAGCAATTTCTCTTTGTGATACAATGTTTTCAAAAGCGAAAATTCCTGGAACCCGTGACAAGTAAGTGAAGTATGTAAAGGAAGCGAATTAATGTCGTTTAAAATGATTAAAGGTAAAACGTTATGTCATCTATGACAATCCCCTGTAGCTGACTACTTTACCCCTTTCCACAGTGTTTTTGGAAAAATATCTCGTATACGAACGGTAAAATCCGTATTGGTGTATATAAAGTCTTTTTGCTAAAAAAAGACAAAAAATGCTCAAACTTTTTGTCTTCGGTTTGTAATTGATTCTGTTATGTCAAACAATGTATCAAAAACAAGTTTCGGTTTGAATTTAACTCTCCACCAAACTACAAAAATTTAGACTCGTCTTTATTGAAAGCATTGCAGACAACAAATCAAATGTGGTTCAAGAAACTGGATTTGTCTTTGAAAGGGTAGAAAACATTTGGGGAAAGGGAGAAAAGGCTGTTTACTAGCATTTTCTCCTTTTCCCACAGTGTTTTCGTTAGCCCTCTTCATTAGATCGGATTGTATGGTAAAGCGTTAATTGTATCGGGAAAATTGCTGTGAAACTCAATCTCTCTTGAATTACCGACTTTCCCATTCTAATGAGATGTAGAAAATGGCGTTTGCGGTAACCTTGCATTAAAAAGAAGATGTCATTTTTTTTTTATAGAAATATTTATTTTCAATTGGATGGGTGGGTGATGTACTAGATACAAAATCAATATCTAACGGCATTTATTACAAGATATATTTACTGTAATTTTACCTTAAAACGTAATTTCGAAACGGCACTAAACTGAACAGAGAAAACAAAATAACACATATTTCTGTATATTGAAATTCAGAAATCTATTTCGGTTGAGCGAGCATGATGCAAAATTTTGTAACCGTGTCAAACAAAATCTTATGAGTTACTTTATACCTTGCGCATGGATTTCGCAGTGGCTTGGGGGAATGTCACGTTACCAGTAACCAGTAAGGTTATACAAGTAACGCACGGCGAATTTGTGGGATCGTATTCAAATATGTTTGATGACGTCATATCTTGTCTTGTATAAGTAGACAGAATTACCTGTTCCAAAATGATTGATTGATTGATTGTATGGTGTTAGAATTACCTGTTCCAAAATGATTGATTGATTGATTGTATGGTGTTTAACGCCGTTTTCAACATTACTTCAGTTATATCGCGGCGGCCAGTGCACCTATCCATGCTTTCCTGGAGTTTCTTTTTACCAGTACTCCGCACAATATTCTTTCCAAGCCACTGGCTGCTTTCCCACATAACCATCGTCGAAACAATGGTCAGCGGTGAGAGAGGAATGAATCCTGTCGCAATGACTATCATCAATCCTCGGAAAGAAATTGGCCAAGCCGGGGATCGAACCAGCGACCTCCTGTTCACAAGTCCTGTACGCTACCGACTGAGCTACGGGGGCTTGGCTGTTCCAAAATGAACGTCCCTTCACGCCAAACACTGCACCTTTCTACAACAGTAAAATCGTCAAGTTTCTTAACGCGTGAAAAGAGAATAACATTTGCGCTGTCCTGGCAAACGGGGGTTTAATGCATCTCCGTGATGCTTTATACCAACTTGGTAAGTCATCACATGATTATAGTTCCATAAATCCATTTTGTCTAGCTACAGCCTGAATCATAAGATAGGATGGTCCTTCGACATGCAGGAATTTTACGAAAAGCAGAAGATTTCGACTCATGTCAGGCTTAAATGAATTGATACTTTTTGCAGATTCATTAAACCCCTATTTTACAGAGCATGACTGATTTCGTAGTACTTTTACCTGTATACAAGAAATTTTGATTAACGGGAAAACTACCCCTTTGAGTACTAAAACTGTCCATTTCTTTTTTTTTAATTCATTAGCAAAGAGGATCATTAAACAATCTTCACGGTTTATATATAGCATGTACCAACTTCTGTTTCCTTCACACGGACCTATTTTACAGGAGATTGTATCCATTTCTTAAGTGCTGTGAGGTCGTTTCAACTTCCGTTGTCGTTACAGCACGCGAGACAACAAGTGTAATGCAGTAAGTGGCAGAGAAGAGCAGTACTCGCAATGTTAATAACCCGTATCCTGCTAAATAAGATAAAACTTTCAAGACGACAGAAAAAAAAAAAACACAAATAATATTTCAAACATATCTTTTGGAGAACAATATCTCCTTATTGGGCAATGTAGATCCAAGATCAGACTGCACGTTCTGTTCAGTCTGATCTTGATCTACACTGTCCGCAGAAGGTCAGTGAGGTGCGCTTAGCAGCTGAAGGGTTAATTTCTAAAAACCCATGCTTTTCACAAAATTGCTTTTCTCGAAAACCTTGATATTGTATTTCGCTGACTGAAATGGTAGCCAGGGATACTAGTGATAAACTGCGGTAACTGTACACTATAATTAGGCCAGTTACATATTTTAACCCTTAAACTGCTAAATGAATAGAAGAAAGGTTTTCAGCCGATAGTAAAATTCCATGTATTGTGATTTTAAAGTCATTTTCGGAGAGGAAAAATTGTCGTCGTATCGGACAGTGATCCAAGATTTTGATCAACAATGTCCGCAGAATGGGTTAGAGTGGCGCTTACCCGCCTTATGTTAACCCTTTCCCAAACAAGCCCTGGTTTTCACGTGTCTGCAGTACAAGTCTTTTGAAAACACTGTGGGAAAAGGAGAAATTGCGCGTAACGAGCAATTTCTCCTTTTCCCACAGTGTTTTCTACCCTTTTTGAGAACTTCCTGCCATATTCATCAAATTTAAAATTGTCGTCTGCAAACTCTTTCAATTTGGACCAGTCCAAAATTTGTCGTTTGGGAAAGGGTTAACCTGGCCTAGCGCAAAAGGCAATATAACTAGTTTTGTAGGACGGCATGCGTATATGAAGGTTGTACCAGTGGTATTTAGACTTTTCCTAAGACTCGACTATTTATTGACATTTTACGACCGAAATTTGGCGACCGAACTACGATTGGATGTATCATTGATACATGTGACAAATTTCATCAGAGTACATAGATCGAGTTGTAGAAGCATACATAGTGTAATTTTGACGTCGGTTTGAGAAGTCACCTTAAGCTTTTCCCACGTAGTCACTCGTACTACTACATTTCCTATGACGGATACCGGTAATCTGTTTATTGTATGTGTCGATGTAGTATAGTTTATGGAAGGAGGACAGAATTGTTTCCGCCATGACATCTTGCGTCTTGTCAAACTACCAGTCTGTTCTAGGCTATGGCTAAATTTATCCTCAATTACATTAAAAATGTATTTTTAGACCTCGAGAAAAAGTACAAGTTAATTTTTGGGGACGGAAGATTTATTGTCACCACCATAATCTTTTCTACGTTTTATAGTTTTGGAATCGCTTCTCAAAGCTTCTAAATAATTCTATGACGAGCAATACACAGAAAGTGTATAACCCTGAAAAAGTAGAATTAGCCCCAGCATAAACAGAGACTGATGGAATTCGAACCCAGGTCAAGCGAATGAGACATATTTTTTTACCGTTTCCATGGCTAAGTAGATACAGAAAAGAAGCGGAAGAAATGTTGTAAATGGTGATACGTAAACCCTGGTGATATTTTTGTGTCGCCGCAGGATTTTTATCCAGCTAGAAATTATGCATACATGTATATGGACCATGCTCTGTGAAAAGGGAGCTTAATGCATCTGCGGAAAGTATCGACCCAAGTCAGCATGGGCAGTCCGCACAGGCTGACCTGGGCCGAAACTCTTCGCTTTTGGTCAGTTTTCTTTGTGTCAAAGGACCAGTCTACAGCATGTTTCAGTCGATTGTTAGACAAAATGGACTTAAGGATCCATGATCATGTGATGTCTTGCTTGGTATCATGCATCACGACGATGCATTGAGCTCCCTTTTGCCAGAGCATGGCTTATATGTTTCTGCATGAACGTTATTTACCTATCATTTCTGTTTTCGGGACAAGATATTTAAGTAATGTTCACACAGCTGTATGCAGGTATTACTAGCCAGTCAAAATGTGTAATATTCCTGAGCGATTCGTTTTAATTATCCTTAAGTAACAATTTGTAAATCTGATTTGAGCAAATAAGTCGTTCTGATGGTACATAATTATATACGTAATGATTGGGAAAGCAAGTGATCACATTATTTAATTCACTAATGAAAAACAAAGGAATTGTAAATAATTAAACGCAATCCGCCATCTTCGCTGTTAATATAGTACGGGCAGTTTTCGGTAATTTTGACCGGGGCTATGTGTTTTTTTTTTTCCGGCCCTTCAACTCGTGCTGAACTTGATGCTATGCGTCAATGTTTTCTTGTTAGAGTTTTAACCAGAATTTTAGAAAAGCTAGTGGGGATGTCACATGATCAATAGCGTCCCCTGTGTTGGACTGTACCGAAATCGCTGTGATGACGTCAGATCTGCTCTCATAAAAATGGGCAAAGCTCCCGACTACTAAAGGGCCATCTCGTTTATTTTAAATGTCAAACATTGCCTTTTTACTGAATGAATCCATCTTGTTCCTGTACCCTTACACCAATAAAATTAATAATAATGGTACTGATAAGTGTTTTACAAGAAATTTCGATTAACGGAAAAAGACCGCTCTTTCAAAAGTTAAATATTCGAACCCAGGTGGCAGAGCGAATCGTTCTAATATGGTTGGTTAGGCCCCAGTTAGTTAATAACGCTTACTGAATGCCTCTCTGCTTGGTTCCTTGGCATATAAAGGTTAGAACGCGGGAAATACATGTGCCAGACAACGCTGTCTCGCAGGACAGATGTTGGCAGGCCATTTCAAATAGGGTGACACTAAATGAAGCCAATCAGAAGTTGTGTTACTTTCAAATTTTCTAAATTTAAAAGTAACACGACTTCTGATTGGATAACCCATTTGGTTTAGCCAATCAGAAGTTGTGTTACTTTCAAAGTAAGAAAATCTCTGAGAATAAGACTAAGAACGTTCTTAAGAATGGTTGGTGAATACGGACCCTGATCGTGATCAGCAACATACTCAAAAACAGCTGTGTGACAATCACTCTGAAGCTTAAATTGAATCGGCATTATTTTGAAGCCTCGTCCAAAATTTAGACCGGTTCTGCAGTGTACTCATGCGATAGAATTCATTATTGTACCGAAGAATGTTAAATAACCTAATACTTTTGCACGGATGCCTGTGGATTCTTGTTCCTTTCCACCTTTAGTAAAAATATTACAGTTCTAGAGAATGAGGGGAAAAAAAATATGCAAAACATTTATGTGAGTTCCTCGGTTTTAATTCGCCTTTTATTTCCGAACTAATGAAAAACACTTCAAACGAATTCATTTCCTCATTTCTTCTTTGCATAGTGGTAAATTCATGTTGAAAAAAAATCGGCGGCTTGAAAGAGTACATGTTTTTAGCGGATTTGTATAGAAAATCCGCTTACTGTGATCGTTCTGACCTGAACCAAATACATCATGCGTAACGACACATGCGCGCCTCACACTGTACGATGATATCAGTTTGACTTCACCCAAATATACTCTAATTCACCCTTGCGCTCTATCCATTCTACTTTCAGTTTTAGCTATTACACCTCATCCTCGCTTTTGTAGCTATCATGTATACTGTCCTACACGTGTATACATATTTCGTCCGAAAACTAATACTAGCAAAACACTGCGTAACATTGACGGATGAAGTTACCAATCCTTAAACAAGTAATAGAATAATAGTTACAGCGCGGTCCGCTCTACAGATCAACTTTGACTTTCTCTGCCCTTGCTAACTCCATTTTAAAATTATTGCACATGTGTTGCACGTGATGTTATTTTTTAATACAACACTTTACAGCTTTATGCTACTCTACAAATCCGCTTTCCAGGACTTTGAGTCCTTTGATTCATTTCTCCAGACGTAAGAGTAGATTCCATCGATATTTTAGACCATAGTCTACTGGCAGTCACAGGTAAAATTTTCTTGGGTCACTGTCTTCCAGAACTTTAGCGATATCAGCCAAAAGTGAAAGTAGTATACCTGCGATTCTATTGATTTTTTTAGCCTGGTCAGATCGACAGCAGTAAGCGGATTTGTGCTAAAAGTTATTACTATGTTCGACCAAGCATGCAAAGGATAGACCAGCTTTCTTAATATCAAAGTCTGAGCGTCATTTACTACATTGCAAGCTATATTAAACAAGGATTTGATTAAAGAAATCTAGGCTAATGCAATTATGTAAGTCGAAACTTGTTAGAGTAATACATGTATATGAAAATGATTACATCTGTTGCATATACAGAAGATATTTGTTTTTTGGGGTGAAAGATCGAAATTTATTTCATCGAGTGAACATCATCGGTAACATTTTCACGAGTGGCGCAGCGGTGATCTTTCAATTTATTTCATCGTGTGAACCTCAACGGTAATATTTACACTCGTACAAAAACAAATATTCCATTTATTTCATACTTCTAGCCCATATTTTGTTGGAACTTTCATCCAGAACTGTTGTTTTCGGTAATTCCCCGTGGCATACCCCTCTCACATAACAACACATTACAATATTACGTAGAGCGCCAGATATATAGCGCAAATTTCGTCATATTTCCCTCTATTTGAATGGCAAGCGCTGTTTATCTGGGTAATTAGTGCGCGGGAACTACTATTTCCGCCTTCAGTTGAAGAGTTAGAAAATATGAAATGGGTATTTTCACTGATCCTAATATCAAACCATAATCCACCATTATTTCTCGATAAACCACTGAAAAGCAGTAAATAATATACGACATTTTTCTGAGTTTCAGTGGATCGTATTTTCAGCCGTCGAAAGAGGTCGGGTTTATATTTTTAGAGTTGGACGAGCCAAAGCAAAACAGCCATTTTTATACCAACAGTGTACAAGCTTTTAAAAAGCCTGATCCTTTAACATATAAACAAGAGTAAGACAAGTAGTCAAATTCATGTTTGACATTTGAGTCTGTGGGAAACGTATACGAGCATACAGACTTTACTTTTCATCTATTTGACGATGGTCAATGCGAGTTCTTACCGAAAAAAAGTCAATTAAACCCATAATAGTACAAAATATTACAGGCCTGGCTCCTGACCTTTGTATACACCGTGTGATTCATAATATCTGACATGGTCTTCAATGTAAACAGCATAAATGAGCCATGCACTGACAAAAGAGGGGCTTAATGCATCTCCGTGGTGCATGATACCAAGCAAGATATCACATAGTTATGGATGTACGAAATCTTTTTTTTGTATAACAACCGAGTGAATCCTGAGATAATACTGCTTCTTTGACATGCAGAAAATTGACCAATAGCTAAAATTTTCTAGCCAGGTCAGCCGGTGCGGACTGCGCAGGCTGACCTGGATCGATACTTTTGCAAATGCATTAATCCCTCATTTTCACATAGCATGGCTCAAATGCCTTTTAAAATGATTATATTTGCTCTCGATATACATGTAGTTATTCTAGGGTCATGTATGTTGTGTTTAGTAGTAAAAACATTCTCATTCAATTTTATGATCGCTTTCTTTACGTTTTTTGATTTACATCATATGTTAAATGTGACGCCCCTTTAAGAGTGTAAGGACGTCAAGCCTCTTCCTAAAATTGTCAGCCTCTTTAAAATCGTTCAGCAAGCTTATTCAACTTTCTAGTGCAAACTTTTAAAACTTCTACATCATTTGGGCATCGTCTTTTGTGAGTTCTTTGTGTTTCCGAAGCAGAACGACGCTCAAAATAAAGCTAAAGTGTTCCAGAAGCCATTTCATTAGGCAGCAACATTTTTAAAACAAATACCTTTTTATGGTGCCATGGACAACGTCATGACGGCAACGTATTTCCCATAATTTGTGGTGAAATAAAACTTACATCAGAACTCTCTCCAGCGACACATAAGACTTTTCTAGATTTTCAACAGAGAAAAATTAAATGAAAGTAAAACCATGACAAATATTATGAATCACCCCGTATGCAATCATAAGTAACACGCATAATCATGTAATTATGTGCTTCGAGTATTTTGTTGTCGACAAATTTAGGGTTGAAGTATTTCAAGCAAATCATAGGATGCAGTTTCTAATTTAAATATGCCTTTTCACATTTTGCTATAGTTTTTCGCGCTTTGCTATAGTTTTTCACATTTTACCATAGTTTTTCACATTTTGCTATAGTTTTTCGCATTTTCGTGAGTATCAAACACGAATTCGTGTTAATCATCAATTTCTTAAAAGGATGCTTTCAAAGCGTCTGCTGTAAATTTGATTCAGAAACGGTTGAGTTAACCCTTTTACCTTATAATCTCGAGTTGTAACGATGGGGAAAAGTTTTCGAAAGTTTGTAGGATACGCAAGTTACTAGCATTTTCTCCTCTCCCCACAATTTTTTATCCCTTAAAAAGACACCATTGTTTTTGTGGTCTGTAAATGCTCTCAACTTGGACAAGTCGAAAATTTTGTCTTCGGGTAAAGAGTCAATGTTACACCCACATTCTTTCAAACGTGATTATGTCACATCACTTTTATTTAACTACGGTAATAAATAGCAAGTGCAGATCAATGGGTCTACTTGATTAACAAGATTTCCTTTTGTTGGAGACAGGCTGTAATCTGAAATTATTACGCCAATCAACCGGATGTGCAAGGAGCATCACTATGAGTTAAACATATTTCTGCGAGGAAAAATAAATCTGACGTCATATCTGTAATGAATAAAATGTCTGCATAGTGGAGAAATATACGGTGTTACATGAGTTATCATCATTTTTTTTTTGTAATCAAAGTTTTATATCTGACGAGTCATTCGGTCAGTCGATACTTTTATATTCATTAAAATGTAATGTTAGACCTATCTAGACTGTTTTGTGAAACACTTCTAATACGACTAGATATATTTTTCTTTTCAAGTGTAATAATTAAGGCGTTTAAACAAAAGGATGGTCGTTTTGCGATCTGGAACTCTGCCTATTTCCATTAGACCAGATTTGACGTCATTTCCTGTTTACGTAATTATGATCCAAGATAATCGACGCTTGTTACTGACCATGTGACTTTCCCACAAGTTATTTCAAATTTCTGGTTCGAAATCTATTAGTATGTAAGGGGTTACTTATCACAAAAGAAACACCACTGTTTTGTTTTTCCCTAAATTTTTTACACGCCTTTTTCTTATTTTCTTTTTGGCGTTTTCTAAACCGGTGGCATACTAAATTCAGTGATAAAAATATTTCTGAAGTTTGATACATTCATATAGATCTAATTCTAACAGTTTTCCTGCAATGCATATTATATATACATATTTTTAAATAGGGCAGCTGTAGTCCTGATTGCTTACAGGAGCAGTCGGAACTTCTGCTACACTGTTTTCAAAAGCCTAGGTTGTTCCCATTAATACTCTGAGTCTTTCGATATGCAAATACCTGTTTTATAGCATGTTATAGTAATCGGGATCTCTCTGTATATGAATCTAGCAGGAGCGATTAACCCTTAGGTTGTACATGCGACTCACTGACCTTTTGCGGACAGCGTAGGTCAAGATCAGACTGCACAGAACGTACAGTCAGATCTTTGATCTACACTGTCCGACAAGGAGATATCTTTCCTCCAAAAATACCTTTGAAATAGGAAGATTTGGGTTTATACTATCGGTTTGAAAGTTTCACTTCTTTTATTTAGCCGGATAAGGATTAACTCTTTCGGTGCCAATGAGCCATATTCTGTGATAATGGGCCTTAATGCATCCGTGAAAAGTATCGACCTAGGCCAGCCTGCGCAGTCCGCGCAGGCTGACCTGGGCCGAATCTTTTCGCTATTGGTCAATTTTCTGTATGTCAAAGGACCAGTCTACCCTATGATACAGTCAGTTGTTCGACGAAATGGACTTTATGGATCCATGATTCTGTGATGACTTGCTTGGTATGACGCATCACGGAGATACATTAAGTCCCCCTTTTGACAGAGCACGGCTTATATAAACTCAACGTCTTTCGACGGCTGAAAATACAATCCACTAAAATTCAGAAAGATCTTTTCATCTAATGGGCTTGACTAAACAAGCGGACGGTTTAGATAAAAGATCCAGATTGCGTGTTTTGTCCTGTCTCATTTTGATCTAGTTCGTTCGCAATAGCCCCTGTTTACGCCCGCCTGAAAGGGTTAAACTGTTATTTCCGATTAAGAATCTCCCAAGGGGCTATCATAAGCTGTCAAATTACTACTCGTAATCCTAGTCTGTAATATACTTCCCTATCCTTTATAGTGGTACATGTACATAGATGAAATATACTCTTCCAAAATCATTATCTTCCGCCAGGTGGCATTTTTCAGATACAAACCTAGCTGATTTGGGCATTCTGGGTACAGAACCGGACTACTTTTTACGATGGCAATCAGTACAGCGGGTTTCAAAACAAAAGTATACTTTTTTTTTTTCAAAACAACGCTAAATGGTACGATTCATCCAGCTATGGTTACGATATAACTTATGTACAAGTCATTCATAAACACAGCCATGATTGGCCTGGGAAATAGCCCCGGTATGAGCCCAGCATGGTGAGGACATTTTTTTTTTTTTGTTTGGTGTGTTGTTGTTTAAGTCTGCAAAACACCCTGCACCCGATTTTCCCTAAATCTATAATTAGAAACTGTATATAAAGATTTGCAGTAAACAACGGTATTTTTTAAAAATGATTTTAGAGCGAAAAACAGGCTTGATTACTCGATAGACGTACTATTTATAGCCATTCCCTGCTTGCTACTTAGCGACAGAGATTTGAGTTCCCTGTACCGCATATTAGTATTAATTCAGTACAGGATAGTGATGCTGATTGGAGACAGGTCAATTTTCAACGAATATGACATGCGCAGACAACGTTCGATAATTGGAAACGAAATATCTCTAAAAAAAAAGAAGGACGGCGTAGAGACACTGGAATATGAATATTGAAACTCTTTTGTGGCTCAATATGAAGAAAATGAAAAGTAACATCACGAGCAATTGCCTCATTTCCCTCACTGTTTTTCAATTTGATGAAAAGTAGGATTGGGTTATTGGGTAATGCTTATGAAAATATTAAATTTCCAAATAGCACAAGAAAAGAATCATTCTCTACTACATTATTTTGCTATGGTATGAATCAAGGCCCCAGGGTATCGATTAGAAGTAGCAACGTTTGTTAATAATAGTTTAGGGGTTTCATAAATATGTGAGCAAATATGCCAGCAAGGACCCACCGAATAAACATTTGCACATTTTTGGGCAGTCGCAAATTACCATCTACTCATTTTTTGTTTCTGCTCTGATTTTTTCACTGTCAGTTTAAAATTTTGAACTTTATTCATTTGATTATGATTTTATTTAATGTAGTAGATATATGACGTGACTGTTTCAGGAAGCGGAACCATATAAGCTTTTATGCTTTCGTCCCAATACTTTTAAAATTGCTATGTTGTACTTTAGATATTACATGTAAATATATCGAATAAAATATGTTTCAACTTTACCAGTACCAAGAAGTAGGTCAAAAGCCAGCGCATTCAGCTACACCGAAAAAAGAGGGGAGGGATGTAAACCCATCAAAACCTTTCGGTTCTACGAATACATCATAAAAAATGTGTACTGGTGTGTACATCTAAGATCAGGGTCCATAAATTCACCAACCATTCTTAAGAATATTTTTAGTCTTGTTCTCCAAGATTTTCTACATCTGAAAGTGACACAACTTTTGATTGGCTAAACCAAATGGTTTAGCCAATCTGAAGTTGTGTTACTTTCAGATGTAAAAAATCTTGGAGAATAAGACTAAGAACGTTCTTAAGAATGGTTGGTGAATAAGGACCCAGAATACATTTGTTAGTTCTTTGCAGTCGGATATTGGTTAACGTTATCTGTACTTCAGTCATAATTTAGAATAGAGTGTTATAGGTAAATTCATGAATGGGGCATCTTGATCAGGTGCCTTAGGAAAACAACCGCCGAGCCCGGTAGTCCAATCTGTGACATACAGAGCTTGAAAGCCAAGGGTCGCTGGTTCAATTACCAGCTTTGCTTTTTTCAAGGTTTATTGGTGGAAGTCATACATTCAGAACTAGGCCTACTAGTAACAGAAACTACAGGAAATCGATCGATTGAATGGTGTTTTACGCCGTTTTCAACATTATTTCAGTCATATCACAGCGACAGCTCACAAATCTTTGTATTTCCTGGGTTTCACCAGTACTGAGCTAGGGCTCTGAAGTGTCTTGTCCCACGAAATTTCAAACGGATCCAGTGAGGCTCGAACGCGAGGCCTTCAGGTCACGAGTCCTACACATTACCATTGAGCCACGCAGGACCCCAAAACTACTGGAAAACAAGGATAGGTGCAATGGCTACCATAAATCCAATGGAAAGAATTGGGCAGAGCTGGGAGTCAAAGTTGCCAACTAGGAATTGCAAACGGCATACTTTACTGGTGGAGCTGCCGACCTGGGCATACCGGCATCTAATTTAACCCTTTACCACACAATCCCGAATTTTAAGGACTCTAAGGTAGAAGCCTTTCGAAAATGTTGTGGGAAAAGGAGAAAATGCTGGTAACCAGCATTTTCTCCTTTTTCCCACAACATTTTCTACCCTATCAAAGACAATTTCCATCATTTAGGTCACATTTAATTTGTCGTCTGGGAACGTTGTCAGTTTGGACAATTTAACATTTTGTCGTTTGGTGAAGAGTTAAGACATTTTTACTATCAATGACGATAGAAAAAAATAACTGGCTTGTATAGTATCGGGTGAAATAGAATATCTCTCAGCAATTCATCCATGTGAAATGGTATCAATTATGTATTGGAAATATCCCATTACTGTTGCTGTTACAGGTTCTTCACGACATAAAATATATAAATATGAGCCATGCTCTGGCAAAAGGGGCCTAATGCATCTCTATTATGCATTGTACCAACCAAGACATCACACAAGTATGAATCGATAAAGTCCATTTTGTCTAACAACCGACTGAATCATGCAGTAAACTTGTCCTAGGACATGCAGAAAATTGACCTATAGCAAAAAGTTTTGGTCCAGGTCAGCCTGCGCAGATTGCTCAGGCTGACCAGGGTCGATACTTTTTGCAGATACATTAAGCCCCCATTTCACAGAGCATGGCTGATATATTTTTACTCGAATAAATCGGTTAATTCGAGCTATTTGCTTCAACGTGCAAGTTTACAAAAATAAGTATAGGCACAGTTCGGATTACTCATACGACGAGCCAGAATCAATGATGTACTGTTTGGTGAGAAACATGCTTTTTGACATCTATATGAAGATCAAAGAGCCTATACTTTAGCAGTCCTGCATGGCGCAAAAGTGCGAGTATAAACCGAAGGTCCGGAGGTTGATCCTTATAAGAGGATCTGGATTTTTTTTCCAAGAGCCATAGCCATGCACTGGCGAAACTCAGGACATCCATGTATAAGCGGGACATCGCCAAGATATGAGCGTAGTAATACTGAGAGCAGTGTAAAAAAAATACCGTACATACAAATCGAAACATATATGAACGCTTTAGCGTAGTGCCGAATACAGCTTCATAGGTTACATTTAATTTCATGGACAGTGCTTACAAATCAAGACCAGACTGCATTGAACGTGCAGTCTGATTCCAGATCTACATCGTCCGCTTGTTTGACACATATTTTGACCAAAACAAATTTTTAAGCTTTGGTTCACTTTCCTGACTGTGTAGATCTATGTCATTAATTCAGAGCTCTGAGAGGTATTAATCCAACAGTTGTATGGCAGTATATAGGAAAAAGCATAGCATGCTAAACGAAAATTCCCAAACGCATTGTTGGGTCACCGTGATATCACTGGTATACTTTTAACTCTTTACCACACAATCCCGTCTTTTAACGACCCTGAAAAAGAAGCCATTTGAAAACATTGTGGGAAAAGGAGAAAATGCTGGCAACCAGCATTTTCTCCTTTTCCCACAATGTGTTCTACCCTTCCTAAAACAAATTTCATTTTTTCAGTCAAATTTTTTTTGTCATCTGCAACTTCTTTCAATTTGGACAAGTCTATTTTTTTTTTTCGTTTGGTAAAAAGTTAAAATGGGGTTAAACACAAACAAACAACGGTGGAAACGGCGACAACACCAACAATTGCAACAACAAAAACATGGCTAAAAATTGGTTTGTCCTCGCCTTAAAGTTTTAATTGTCATTTTAACATCGGACTCTATCGTAAACAAATAATTACATTTGGGGTCGGCCGTATTTCATCCCACATAGTAACGGTACTCAAAGTGAGAAAACAATCCATAATGGTTTCGGTAGGAAATAGGTTGTCTTGTAATACTCTACTGTATGTCCCATTACAAAAGAATTATTATCACTTAAGAACTTGAAGGTCCCAACTTCATGACGATGACGTTCAAGATATCTAGGGGCATAGCTAGGCATTTAACATATCCAGGGGCGTAGCTAGGCATTTATTCATGCTTTTTTCCCCTCTCCTTCTGTGTTGTTCATATTACAAACCTTTTAAAACATTGTGACAGAATGAGAAATTGCTCGTTACGAGCGATTTTTCTCTCTTCTACATCTTTTTTTTTTTTTCACATTTATATAAACCCCAGTAACAATCGCCTGTTTTGTAAAGTTATCGATGTCAAACTCTCTCAGGTCAATGTTTGTTTACATAAATTTGCCGTGTTCCAATGATTTGCATTTATACAAGTTTGTTTCCGGAAACATTGTAACATCATTGCTGTAATCAGAATCATTTATTTGTGAATAAAGGCCACCGGCCCAAAACACACACACACATAAATGATAAAAGAAATCACATCCAAGAGTTGTGTGACACTGAACCGTAAATAATAAAATCATCATCATCATCATCATCATAATCATATAACTATATCAAAATCTTAAAGCATGGGAAGAGAAATGGAAAACACACACACACACACACACACACACACAATAATAATAATCATCATCATCATCATCATAATAATGAAAAGCGCTAATGTGTTTACATTACATAAAAGAAATCATAACCCGTCTTATCATCATCAATATATACTTATAACAGATTTTTAAATCAGAGAAATAGAAATGAAAACATGCTAACGACAACAATCGCCTTCATCCATCATCATTATCATCACTATCATCATCACCACCACCACCACCATCATCATCATCATCATCATCGTCGTCGTCGTCGGTCGTCGTCGTCAGTTTTATCCTCAACATCATCCGTAAAATTGTAATAATTTATTATAAATAGTTAACACAGAACGAAAGAAAAATGGTAAAAACGATAATGATAACAATAACCACTATCATCACTATGGGAACATCCTAATAATAGTAATCATTAAGCTGATGTGGGCGATTTCCCACCACTCTCTTTCATCAAAATGTTGATTGTTTTCGAAGTGGGTGAACCGAATTAATCAGTAGCTGTCAATTTTTGCTTCGATCAGTTTTAAACTGGTCTACTATTTTCAGAGCCGAGCCAAGCCGAGCCGAGCCGAGTCGCTCAGCCGGAAAAGCACTGGACTTGAAACCCAGGGCTCGCCGGGTCGATGTCCAGCCTGGCCAAATTCTTTTTCGAGGATTGATGTTAGTCATTGCGACAGGACTCATTTAACTGAGTTTTTTTCTACGATTTTAGTTTGGAACAGCAGCCAGCGGCTTCGAAAAATTGTTATGCGATGCACTGGTGAAAAGAAACGCTAGAAAGGCCCCCGTGATAGAACTTAACCCTTTACTACACAATGACGCCTTTTGACGCCCCTGGGAAAGAAGCCTTTTGAAAACATTGTGGGAAAAGGAGAAAATGCTGGTAACCAGCATTTTCTCCTTTTCCCACAATGTTTTCTACCCCATCAAAGCAAAGTTGCACCATTTGAGCCACATTGAAATTGTCGTCTGCAAATGCTTTCAATTTGGACAAGGCTAAAGTTTTGTCGTCTGGTAAATGGTTAAACAATGTTGAAAACGTCCTTTAACACCAAACAGGCCAACTAAACTTGTGTTAGGACAAAAAAATGATACCATTGGTACCTCATTCCAACCAGTCCGTAATTATATTCTTGTAGTTTTGCATGACAAGATAACAACAACACCGCCAACAACAAATGAGATCAAGCCGAGCTACGCATTATTATGTAAACCCAATACTCCCTCCAACTCCTCTGCATTGGACAAGTTTTGAACCCTTATCCATTTCCGCACCAGGGCGAAAACAGGGACTTTTGCAGACTGCATAGATCAAGATCAGACTGCACAAAACGTGCAGTCTGATCTTGGATCTATACCGTCCGCTTTTTATAGTCGAGCTACATCATATAAATCCTTCCGGGTTCTAGAAGATTGTCTTTTACAGCCGTCGAAAGAAGTGAAGGTTATGGAGTTGGCGCTGAAAGAAAAGGTCGCTTAAATGGACTTGTTCACTCTGGTGAACAGACTCAAACAGATACAAACATTGCCATATCAAAGGTGTTTTGGTATATTTTTTTATATAAAAATAGCGGAAAGTGTAGATCCAAGATCAGACTGCATATGCTGTGTAGAGTGATTTTGTCGTACACTTTCCACAGAAGCACTGTATCTTTATCCACATTGTCTACAAAATGAACTTAAGTTGTGCTTTTACATCCCGAGACTTAAGAGGAACTGTTTGCAAATAACAAGTATCTGAACGTTTTCGATAGAACAATTTATAACAATTTAAAAAAAAGATGTACGTTTTTCCTATGATTCTCTCCCTTTGTGTAGGGTGAATTAGTTAGCAATAGGTCTGAAAACAATCTATACGGTAATGGGTTAACGATAGCGTCATTTACATACAGAAGTAATAAAAGCGGACCTAATCAAAGGCCTTGAGGATGGTCTACATTTATTCGTACTAATTTACTTAGCCTACACCGGCTTAAACATCTCGTTTGTTCGACAACATACGGCCCTTTTTGAAAACCTTTAAACACCTTGCATGCTCACAGGCTTGTTTGTGTGTGTGTGTGTGTGTGTGTGTTTAACCATCTACCGCACAATCCCGAGTTTTAAAGACAAAGAGGCTTGAAAACATTATGGGAAAATAGAAAATGCTGGTAACCAGCATCTCTTCCCCTTTTCCACATAATGTTCTCATGTGGGTCTAGAGCCACTTAGACAGTGATGAAGACAAATTTCATTACTAGAGCCACATGAAATTTGTCGTCTACAAATGCTTTGGATTTGGATAAGTCCAAAATTTTTCTTATTTGGTAAAGAGTTAAGGCCGTTTACAACTTTGTTTGAGTCATATCAAGACGCTCACATAACCAAGCGTTCAATGGACACTGTTTTCAAACAACTGACTGCTTTCCCACATAAAAAAAAAAATCGACAAAATGATTTTCATTGGTGAGACTGGAGCATGTCACAATGACTATCACCAAAACTCAAAAAGCGTTTTCCTGAGCTGAGATTTCTGCACACGACCCTTTGATTCCAGGCCTGTACGTTACCGACTAAGCTACATGTACAAAGGTGGGCATGCGGGTTGCAGTTTGCAACAGCTGGCTACTTTTTCCCCCAAGTTAAAAAAGTCTCAACTCCGAGACTTGCATACCGTGAAATAAACAAGATGAGTAAGAGGTTAAGGCAACTATGTGTACAGTCCTGCAGTTGTCATAATCCCAACTCTGGCAGAAAATGTGACCAGCAACAGCTGATTCACTTATCCTAGCACTACCCATAATGAACGCTACCATAAGAGGGTAAGGCAACTACTGTCTGACATGTGTTATATAGAAGTCTGTTTCGGTGTATGATCGAAATTTATTTCATCGAGTGTAAAGCAAAGGCTATATTTTTACAAGTGGCGAAGCCAGAGTGAAAATATGGTCTTTGCTTTTCACCAGATGAAAGATATTTCGATCATACACTGAAAACAGACAATTATCCTATTTCTTTTATGCTCTTCGCGTTAGCCTGCGCGTTTCAAGCGAAATATTAGATCTATTCAATCACAGGTCAGTTGAAGCTCAGTTGATCTATCACGGAACACTGAAATTTTCCTTGGCCGATCATCGAACACTTTTTCACATTGGTGCATCGCCTCTGTGTTTGTGTGTGTGTGTGTGTATACTAGTAGTTCGCGCTGGCTGACATAGGTCAAAACCTTTTGCTATTTATAAATTTTCTCCGTGTCCAAGGACCATCGGATTTTATGGGGCCACAATTGTGTGTGATGACTTGCTTGGTATAAAGCATCACGGAGATGCATTAAACCGCCTTTTTTTCCCCAGAGCGCCGCTCAAGTATTTTCTATAACTGACGTGTACACGTATATTGTACAAATTCAAATAGTAGCACGTTACAAAAGTCGAAAGTTCCTTGTATATGACTTGAATGAATGTTCTTTTTTTTAACATTTTCTTTTTCATTCGTGTTCTGTACTGAACCACTGAATGACTTGGCTTATACACATTGTCCACAGTAACGAATTACGACATCCTAATAGCACTTCCTTCCTTCCGGGATGCAAAAATTACGATCGGAGCAAAATCGATTATCATCATTACTTTGTTTTTGCCATTACCATCTACCTAAAGCGGAGCCTTAAAGGGGCCTATTTAGTTTTTATTCCGTAAATCAAAATGTCCTGTAAAATACCGATGAGTACGACTATGTATGTATGAATTTTTCTTTGAAATCGTATAACTGTACGGTTATATTTGGTAAAAAGGTGCAATTTTGGCCGTTTGAATAAACGGAGAGTGGTTTTGCAACTGGTTATTCCATCTATTTTGTTACATCAGATATGACGTCATGATACTGATTTGCATACAAGTCTTTGGAATCTCTAGCGCGACGTAGTCAACATCACTCATGACGTCATTATTATAGCTGGTCCATATCCGAATGGATCTTTTTCGCTTTAAAAATGCACATGTATAGATTACTTTTTTCAGGATGCCTAAAAAATTAGACGTGAAAAGAAAGGTTTAAGTGAAAAGCATAAAAGAAATAGGATAATTGTTTGTTTCAGTGTACGATCGAAAATTCTTTCATCTTTTGAAAAGCAAATGCCATATTTTCATTCGTGGCTTCGCCACTCGTGAAAATATAGCCTTCGCTTGTCACTCGATGAAAGAAAATTTCAATCATACTCCAAAACAGACAATTATCTTCTATTTATTTCGCTCTGAAAGAAAGAAGACTTTTGAGAACTTTTTGAAATAAGGAGAAAATGCTGGTAACCATCATCTTTTCCTTCTTCCATATTTTCCCCCCTTTCAGAGGCAAGTTCTACAATTTGAGCCACATATTGTTTGTCTTCTGCAAAACCTTTCAATTTCACCAAGTCAAAAGTTTTCGTTTATTAAAGAATTAATGTATACTTACCCATAACTAAAATGATTTACAGTAAAGATCTTTTGGAACAGTACATCATGGAAAACAGTGTTGTAAAAGGCAGAAAAATTAATTTTAAAACTAGGTTAAGAGTTGCCAGGTCGCTTTATCTTTATTAAAAGTATACCTAGTTTTAAAATTCATCTTTCCGCCAGCGACTTACACTTAAACCGACCATACTTTAACCCTTTACCGCACAATGCCGCCTTTTAACGCCTCTCAGAAAGAAGCCTTTTGAAGATATTGTGGGAAAAGGAGAAAATGCTGGTAACCAGCATTTTCTACTTTTTCCACAATGTTTTCTACCCTATCAAAGAAAAATTGCGCCATTTGAGCCACTCTGAAATTGTCGTCTGCAAATGCTTTCAATTTGGACAACCTAAAATTTTGTCGTCTGGTAAAGGGTTAATTGATTGTCATTTTCACAAGAATTTCCATACTTTTAAATGGCATGATTTAAACGGTGTTTTAACTTCCGCATTGTTTACTTTTGGCTGCCATTGGGCCTTTAAGACGTTTCTCTCGTCCGCAATGGCCCCGTTTAACTGCGACACATATACGAGACAAACTGTGTTCTTATTCACAGACCATTGCACTTAACTGTATAAATCTGAATTTGGAAAATTACACATTTTCTGATCTGACATCTTTTTTTAGCCAATTAGAAATCATGTTTCTTTAAAATTCAGAAAATTCTTTTAAATAAGAATCCAAGTTAGAATGGCCGATTATAAATATGGCCCCTGTTGTTAAACCGGGTACCACAGCTGACGGTACTATTTTGGAGTTATGCCGCTTTGTTTTATTCACTGTCATGTTACGTAAACGACAGTGAAGCGTGGAATTGTATGATACTGGCCAACAGAGTCTATTTCTCAAGAGAGTTCCTAATGAATTCTACAGTAAATTTGTTCTGAAACACCCATAGCAATGCCTTCGTTTACTTGCAACAGTGTGATATTTGGCATTAACCCTTTCAGCGTCTAACATAGGCTTATAATATACGAGTACTCCGCTGAAACTGAGAAAGATTTCTATCTTATAGGCTTGTCTAAACAAGCGGACGGTATAGATTCAAGATCACGTTCTGTGCAGTCTGATCTTGATCTATACAGTCTGTAAAAGCTACAAAAGCCTATAGTACTGAAATGGTAAATTGCAATTTTATTACATACAGATTAAGGGGGATTTTGATTATTACATTTATTTGGTCTGAATTAATGATTATCACAGCTTTATTCTTGATGGTAGTGATAATGATAACGAGCAGGAAAGCAGAAATGAAGATGATGATGTTGATGACGATGCTGGTGATAATTATGAGACTGATGATGACGACAAAGACGACAATGATTTTGATGAAGATGATGATGACTGTTCTGATCGTTCGAGAAGATCAGCTTAACGCTTTTAATGACGATTTGTAAAAGTTTTCTTCGTAATTTATACTTATTATAAAAACAGATGTGTGGTTTGGGTCGGTTGCCTTTATTTACAGTAGACAAATTAACGGTTTAACTATGAAGACTTGGTAAATTTGACTGTGACGAATTTAAATCGTTACGGGACAACAAATTTCATACTTTAGACTTGTACACTTGATTGAGTAAATAACATTGTGAGAAGTAAATGGTGGTGACCAGTATTCCAAAGTTTTCAAAAACATTCTTATTCTATTCAGTGTTGTCAAATCACAGAGATGTAAAGAATCGATTCACTAAAATAAAGAAAGGCAAATGCCATGTTGCAATTTCGACAATTTTAGCGACCCTTCTTTAACCCATTACCAAAGAATCTCGTGTTTTAAAGACCCAAAGAGAAAAGGCTTTTAAAACATTTTAAAGCATTTTCTATTTTTTCCACAATGTTTGCTATCTTTTAAAAACAATATCCATCATTGAAGTACATTTAATTTGTCGACTGCAAAGACTTTGAATTCCGATTTTTCTAAAATTCGTCGTGTAGTAAAGAGTTAAGTAACAAAGGAAAAAGTCTGCAATATTCCTACCGTCGATGAAAAAGGAATCCCGACGCTATTTCCTTTGGGATGCTATATATAGTATATGTATGGATGATATGTGTTTGTAAAATTGTTCCGGTTGTATTAGGATCACCTACAACCATGGACAAACTAGTGTCATCTGCAGATAGGTTTATGTTTGATTCAATATCATTTACAATGTCATAAATGGGTCAAAAGATAGGTCATTGTAGAACTCCAGCATTAATAGAACTTGAACCTGAGACAGCACTAGGTAGGACAACCCTCTGATACCTATTCAAGAGGTAGTTTGAGAACCATGAAAGAAGTTTGCCACCGATAACAGTTTTATGTAGCTTGAATAAAAGTCCTTCATGCCATATCCTGTCAAAAGCTTTACTAATATAAAAAAAAATAATAATAATAAACTCGGACTTCTAGTTCTTCACCCAAGGCTTTACAAATTTTATCGTATAAAAATACAACTTGGTTTACGGTTGAGTCACCGTGTAAAAATCCTGACATGGTGTGAACAAATTGTTATCTTTCAGGTGATTAAAAGACATATTTAAATACTATTCTTTCGAAAACCTTTTCCATGGTGTTTAATAGAGATACTGGTCCATAATTGCTTGCAAGAGCAGAGTCACCATTTTTTAAAGATTGGACATACATTTGAAAATTTCAAAGAAGAAGGAAATACACTGGTGTTCACAGATTGATTATAGAGTTGACTGAGAGTATTAGATATTTGATGTGTAACTTCAATCAGAATTTTATTATTGATGCCATTTGGACCAGATGCCTTGCCTAAATACATCCAATACTTCAGCAGGAGTAATCGATATTGAATCCAACGAGTGACCATCAATATCATAATCTAGCAGATTACTGACCTAGTCGTAAATGGTTGATTGCTTGGCGAAGAATGAATTTAGAACGTTAGCCTTTTCATATTCACCAACAACCATTGTGTCAGTGAAGTTATCCATCAGTGGAATTATAGAGGACGAAGAAGATGGATTTATAAAGGATTTGAGGACCTTTCACCAATCCCTCGATTGAACGCAATTTAAATGCCATCTGGCCTAGATGGTCTTGTTTTCTTTGTCTAATGAGAGCGATGACTTCATTCCTTAACGCTCTAAATTCAGACCAATGATGCTGATTGTTTGTACGTTTTGCTTTTTGATATGCTCTTTTTCCTTTGCATATTTTTTCTTTTTATTATACTATTGATGCAGGGAGGTTCATATGGACTAATAACTGTTTCCTTATTTGGAATACAGTGCGACGGTTCTTTATTTATTAGTCTGCAATATTTTGAGCGAAAGTATCAATATCATCGTCCTGCAGCCGATCCCACTTAACATATCCTATAGTATTACTTAAATGATTATAGTCACATTGTTCGTATTTCCATATGGTGCGTTTCCATGAAACTTTTATAGTCAGGCTTTAGGTATGTATTTAAAAAAAAAATGCCACCTAGCGGAAGATAATGTACATAATCAACACACAGAACTAATCACCTTACATACCCACAAACCTGTGCGAAAGTCTAGAGCACATCTAAATCAAACTGACTGACTGAAAGTACTGACAGACTAGCGAATTTGATTGTTTGATTGATTGATTGATTGATTGATTGTATGGTGTTTATTAACCCTATTTTTAACATTATTTCAGTTATGTAGCGGTGACCAGTGCACATATCCATGCTTTCCTGGAGTTTCTTTTACCAGTACTCCGCACAATATTCTTTCCAAGCCACTGGCTCCTTTCCCACATAACCATCGTCGAAACGTGAGCGAGAAATGAATCCTGTCGCAATGACTATCATCAATCCTCGGAAAGAAATTTGTTGAGGATCAAACCAACGACCTCCTGTTCTCAAGTCCTGTATGCTACCGACTGAACTGCCGGGGCTATATGTGCCATTGGTTAACTATAATCCAGTTTAAGTTAACCCTTAACCTGCTAAAAAATGTTAAATGAAACTTTCAAGCTGATGGTTAACACCTGAATATTGTTACTGCTATATCACAGTTACACTTTGGAGAAAATCTATCCTCTTATCGGACAATGTAGATCCAAGATCAGACTGCACATACTGTCTGCAAAAGGTAATTGAGTCGCGGTAGTGCTGGTAAAAGAAACTCGAGGAAAGCATGGACAGGTGCTCTGGCCGCCGCAATATCACTGAGATAATGTTAAAAATGGCGTTAAACACCATGCAGTCAGTTAGTCAATATCTAATAGCACAAGATGTAGTTATCTATTTAACTCTCCTTACAAAACCAAAAATTTTACATCCGTCCAAATTCAAAGCTGTTGCAGACCATAAATTAAATGTGGCTGAACCGATGAAACATGACTCCAGAAGGGCAGAAAACAGTGTGGGAAAAGGAGAAAATGATGGTTTCCAGCATTTTCTCCTTTTCCCACAATGTTTACAAAAGAACCCTTCCCCAGTATCGTTAAAACTTGGGATTGTTTAGTAAAGGGTTAATAGAATAACAGTTTAACATAGTAGTTCAATTGGACACAATGATCTAAATAATGAATGACTGAAGGAATGACAAGGGTTCCCTGTCCAATAGGGGTTGATATAGCTGGGATTTGCTAGAAGTTAACCTAGGTGTATCTATTAATAGATTCATTCATAATGTTACAGTTGTGTAGTAATAAGTGATTCTTTGCTTTGCATAGGTCACTCAATTTACATATAAGCAAAGATCTTGTACCTTATAAATGACATCTTGTTCAGTTTATTATTTTGTAAGACGACATGTTCAAATCGAAGAGGTAGAGATTTAGTGGTTTATGTCTAAATTGTCATGTATAACAGAATTAAGATTTCTAACGGAAAGAAATATTTTCTGTGTGGCAGTATTTGGCAACTGTGGGGTTTTGAATCTAGGTCAATCTTGATGCCTATCGACTAGCTTCGCTAGTCAAAAAAGCCTTAAGAGGCTTCGTTGCCAATTAAGGAAATACCACTGAAATATAATTTATCTTACATTTGCCTTTCTTCGATACTAATGGGTTGCCAGTTATCGTTTTTTGATTTATATCTTTCTGTAAAATGTTTTATTCAATTCGTCAACGCTAGCCGTCATTGCGTAACTATTGATGATTACCTTGTAAACTCTCAACTCTTTACCAAACGACAATATTAAAGACTTGTCCATATTGAAAGCATTTGCAGACGACAATTTAAATATGGCTCAAATAATGGATTTTGTTTTTGACAAGGTAGAAAACATTGTGGGTAAAAGGAGAAAATGCTGGTTACCAGCAATGTTTTGCTTCATAAATGTGTGAGTAAATATTACAGCAGCAGCCCGCCGAATAAACATATGCACATTTTTGACCAATCACAAATTACCATCTATTCTTTCTTTACCAGTACCAAGAAGTAGGTCAAAAGCCAGCGCATTCAGCTACGCCGAAAAAAAAAACACTAAGATGTGAAAGTAAAATTATGTAATTTACTCGGTACATTACAGTCAAAAATGTCATCAGAGTTTTTCTTCAGAGAATCTGTCACATTTTTTCCATTAACTCTTTCCCTGCCAACGTCGCATTGGATAGCTTTTGCGGATGAGGTAGATCAAGATTAGACTGCACTCTGATCTTGGTTGTACACAGTCCGCTATCTGATGCTAATCTTCAACTAACAAACAGGTTCAACTGAAACGAGAAAGATACTTATCTAGACGTCGAGAAAAGCCGAATCCATTTCATTGGCAGCCAATGAGTTAATCAAGGGAAAAAAAAACTTCTGTAACATGATGTTTCACTCTTTTGGTGACAACAAAATGAAATCTCTTCACACGCCGAACACAACTTAACCCTTAACCCCTATCCTGCCAAAAAAAAAATGAATCTTTCAAGCCAATGGTAAAACTCATAATTTTTGCTATTTCAAAGTTATCTTTTAAGGGAAATATATCACCCTATCGAACAGTCTGTGCAGTGTTATCTTGATCTACGTTGTCTGCAAAAAGGATTTGAGTCGCCCATAGCAGATCAAGAGTTAACTGGTAAATAAATAGAACTAACATTTCCTCTCAATAGTAAAAATCAAAATATTGTGATTTCAGTGTTGATTTCACTGGAAAGAAAATACCGTATCGGACAATGTAGATTAAGATCAGACTGTACGTTCCGTGCAGTCTGATCTTAATCTACACTGTCCGTAGAAGCACTCCGAGTCGCGCTTAGCTGCCTAATGGTTAATGGATTTTGGCAGACATCGTTGGTAGATCAAGGTCTGCACAAAACGTACGGTGTTACCTTTTATAGTACACTTTCCGACATTTTGTTACGTATCTTTGCGAAAATAGTCCTATTACTCTGGTCTTTAAACGGAGTTTAAGGATTTATTTCCATTTTTATGGTTGGAGAATTAAAGAGTGACCCTCTACGCGACTATTCCATGGTTTTATAACCCTGTTGCAGAAACCTTTCGAAAACGCATTGAAAAAGGGGAGAAAATGCTGGTAACTATCATTTCCTCCTTTTTCCATAATATTTTCAGCCCTTTTTAAGCACAAATCCTGTCGTTTGATCCAAGTTTTTCTGTCGTCTACAAATGCTTTCAAGGTGGAACAGCCTCAAATTTTTGTCACCTGGTACAGAGTGAATTCTAAAACATGTAATGGGTTTTTGTCGGAATTCTCTGCGTCCCTAGAGTGGTATTATTTACCAAACCATTCCCAAAGAATAAAAACAAATACTTTACCGTTGTAAAAATCGATTTTTTCCGTGTCGTTTCTTCCCTAGAATATATGAGATATGATTTCGAAGTGGTAGAAATATACCGCAATACATAATCGTCACACCTTTTCCTGCTCTTCATTGATTTTTACGATTCAAAGAAACCGGAATTACTTTGATTTCAAAATCCGTACGAGTCAGTGTGATATAAAACTGCAGTCACGAAGTAGTGTGGGGACGAAAAGCGAGGTTTACAGATCAGATGCATTTGACCCAATTTGACCTCGTAGTCTGATGTTTTGATGTACACTTAACCAATAATATTCAAGACATAACAGAAAAATTTCCATCTCTTCACCCCAAGACAAAATATTAGGATCGACCGTATTTAACCATTTAAGGGTTTTTTTTTTTAAGAGTTCTGAGCTAAACAGCCTTTTGAAAACGTTGTGGGAAAAGGAGAAAATACTGGTAACCAGCATTTTCTCCTTTTCCCACAATGGTTTCTACCTTGTTTAAGACAAATTTCATCACTTTAGTCACATTTGAATAGTAGCCTGCAAATGCTTTAAATTTGGACAGGTCTAAATTTACCGTGTGGTTATATGGCTCAGACGACAAGATGTGTCGTTGAAAGAGAAGAGAAGGAGAGTCAACACGTCAGTCGGGATTTCCTCCTCCCCCCCCACTTTTTAGGAAAAGGGAAAAAATGCGGGTTACCAGCATTTTCTCCTTTTCATACATTTTTTTTTTTCAAAAAGCCTTCTTCTTCAGGGATTTGGTGAGGGGTTCTCCTTTCACCACCATGTTTTCAACAGCATATGGGTCATTTGGTAAAGGGTTAAAAGACCGTCTCCGGAAGCGTAGGCAAAGACATAATCTCTTCCAAACACGAAACGAAAAGCAATTACCGACAAGGTTCAAGGCTTAACCTTCATCCCGCTAAATAAAAGAAAAGAAACTTTCAAGCCGGTAGTATAAACCCAAATTTTCCTATTTCAAAGATATTTTTGGAGGAAAGATATCGCCTTATCGGACACTGTAGATCCAAGGTCAGACTGCCTGCTCTGTGCAGTCTGATCTTGATCTACGCTGTCCGCAAAAGGTAAATGGCTCGCGTTTAGCAGCCTAAGGGTTAATTCTTTACCAAACAATCCTGTGATTTGATGACTCTGAAGAAAAGGGTTTTTGAAAACGTTGTGGGAAACAGGAGAAAATGCTGGAAACCAGCATTTTCCTCTTGTTCCCACAATGTTTCCTACCATCTTTTGTAGATAAATCCATCATCTGAAAAACATTTAATTTGTCTTCTGCAAAGGTTTTCATTTTGGTCAAGTCTGAAATTTTTGGCGTTTGGTAAAGGTGGTGCGCCCTGACCTTGCTTTTAGTAATTATAGCACTTTCTTGAAAGTTTAGTTAAGTTTTGAAAACTTGAAGATGGTTCTTCTTATCCGGGAAATTCTATATGTAATCATGGCGACAGGATTCTAGCCTCGATCCCTCGATCCTCAATGGCGGAGCGTGACACCGGGGGGGGGGGGGGGGGGCTGGACGTATACAACGCAATCCCGAATTTTAACGACCCTGAGAGAGAAGCCTTTGAAAATATTGTGGAAAAAGGAGAAAATGCTAGTTACCGGCATTTTCTCCTTTTCCCACAATGTTTTCAAAAGGCTTCTTCCTCAATGTTGTTACTAGTAAAACTCGGTTATCCGGGCCGCTGCTCGTTCATGTTCAGTCTGGTCTGGTTTCATGATACTGTACATCCCCCAATCTTATGCACTAACTGCCAAATACATTCTCATTGATATGCACAGCTCTGTAGCTCAGTCGGTAACGTATGGATATCGAACTATGCTCTTTTGAAAGGGGGTTTAATGCATGTGCAAAAAGTATCCAACTGCTTACATGCGTCGACACTTTTTGCTATTGGTCAATCTTCTGCATGTCAAAAGACCAGTGTTCCTAATGCTTCTGTCGGTTGTTATACGAAATGGATTTTATGGATCCATAATTATGCGATGATTTGCCTAGTATCCTGCATCAAGGAGATGCATTAAGCCCCCTTTTGCCAGAGCGCCGCTCAATATTTTTCTTTTGTTTTAAATATGCTAGCGGAAATAAACAAGTCTCTTGTCATCGACAAAGGTGCACTTTTGGCGCTTTAAAACGGGATGGTCGTTTTGCAATCAGAAGCTCCTTCTATTATTATGAGACTAGATTTGATGTCATCGTATCTAGTTGAATACGATCTGAAATAATCGAATAGTTCTATTGGTAACACGACATTCCAACAAGCCTTTGCGAAATTCTCGTAAGAAATCTAAGGATATCTTAAGAGGACATGTATCCCCATTTAGAAAATAGTCCGACCATTGGTTTGTTTCTTTACCCTGCTCTCTGTTAGTTATAGATGCTTTGCAATCTATTGCCTTACTAAATGAAGACATAGAACATTTTTTAGTTTTGTTTGATTTTTTGAAGTCTGAATAGCTCCCCGTAGATAAGACTTTGTAAGCGGTAGACCTACATGTAACCCGTACATTTATTTTATAATCTGTAAAAAATATGAAAAGAAATATCGTGGCAAACTTAAAATATAACAATAAAAGCACTGGAAAAACCTTTCAACACTCTGACTGTCACATAAATGCGCCGAACAATTTAAGTCACCAAACCTCGCGCCTTTTGGTTGCAACCTCGTGCCTGATACTGCTAGAATAAATCAGAAAACATTGGACAGTGCAGATCCAGGATCAGACTGCACGTTCTGTGTAGTCTGATCTGGGATCTACACTGTCCGCAATAGCAATTAGGGGTTTTGTAAGCGTGTTAAGGATTAACTATCGCTTTCTTTAAATCATATTTCGCGTGGGAATACTTCTTCTCAGTAATTATTGAGAAACCTCCGGGAGTGGTGAAGTTTTTTCCTGTTTAATAACCTATTCACGAAAAAGCATGGGCACGAAATTAGGAGGGAAAACGTATTGACGATGATGATGGGACAGAGTCTAACTTTGTTTGTCAGAAACCCGAGACAGGGATATCGACTTTGTTTATTCTTTGTTCGAAATATCAATTTCATATTTTTTCAGTGCTTTTTATTTGGCGTCTGATCGGTGTGAACCACAGTAAAAAAGTTAAGCTAAGCATTAATACAGCTTAGTGTGTGGTCAAACAGATTTACAGGAGACTTTTTATATAAGAAAACATTAATAGGCTGCCTATCAATTTAAGTTTTGTTATACACACCATATAACTCAGAGACTGAAAACATATCACATTGATCCACAGATGTTAGTGGAAGGTAGCTTTTGTGACGTGGACTTGAAAAAAAATAAGTGAAATCAATTGAAATATTGCAATTCAAAGATTTTTTTTTTTTCGTACAAAAATTCAAAGTATCGGTTTTTAGACACACTGCCACCTGCAGACCACTTTCTCGTCTTGCAAACCACTTCTGAAAAACATTGTGGCGAAAAGAGAAATTGCTTGTGATAAGCATTTTTTTTTCTTGTTGCCACATGTTGCATGCATTAAACTTGAGTAATAAGTACATAGTCTCACAAATTATCGTTTGAAAACACTCTTATTTTACATAAAGTTATTCTCGGCAAAAAAATAACAACAGCTTTAATCTATCAAAGACACAAAAGTAAAATAACGGCCACGAAACTTTCAGTGCTTTGATTTCGATTGTTTTTACCGCCATAAGAAATAGCGGTGAAGGGAGAAATATCGTTGTTATATCTCTGACTATACCCAGGGGAAAAACTTGTCTAGATTTCTGTCACAAATCGTCATCATATTTGTTAGACTATAAATCTAAAGATGAAAGATTAATTATTGTTGGTTTTTCATATCAATTATGTCTAATCTCTATTGCATATAAGTCTGTGCTTCGTGATTGATTACATCAACAGTTTTTATCTATTTTTCCTAACATGCATGAAACAAAACACATCGTCCGTTAACCCTTCAGCTCCTAAGCACGAGTCACTGACGTTTTGCAGCACGTGCAGTCTGATCTTGGATCCACACTGTCCGATTTGGAGATATTTTTCCAACAAAGAATTCTTATGAAATAGCAAAAGTTGGATTTTTTTACAATTGACTTGAAAGTTTCGTTTCATTAATGAGCCACGCTCTGACAAAAGGGGGCTTAAACATCTCCGTGATCCATTATACCAAGCAAGTCATCACATTATAATGGATCCATAAAATCCATTTTGTTTAACAACCGACTGATTCATGAAGCACACTAGTCCTTCGACATGCAGAAAATTGACCAGCAACGAAAAGTTTCGGCCCAGGTCAGCCTGCGCGGACTGCGCAGGCTGACCTGGTTCGATACTTTTCGCAGATGCATTAAGCTCCTTTTTCACAGAGCGCGGTTCATTTATACAGCAGCTTAAGGGTTAAAACTTTCTAAGTTTTGGGGCTTTTAACAAAAACTTTTAGTGTCTAATATACACTCGACCTCCTTCGATGGCTGGAATTACAATCCGCTGAAACCCAGAATGACTTTGTTCTTGTAGGCTTTACTAAACAAGCGGGAGGTATAGATCCAAGATCATACTACATATTCTTTGCAGTCCACTCTGAATCTATGCCAACCGCGAAAATCTCTGCTTTCGCTTTTGGCTCTGAAAGGGCTGACATAATTAATAGGGAAAACTGGTTTTGAAACTTAATTGTGGCATTTGTTGAAGATAATGCCACAATGAGTACAATACGGCATTTTGAAAATCATGTATCGTAGTTTTTGCAACACCGAAGGAACTAAACCCAATTAAACTCATTTTTTCTCAGACAAATAAGTGTTTCGATTGCACCCAGATATAAAATTGAAAATGGTGTATTAGAATAAATTGGATTAGGCCACTGAGTGTGGAAAAACTTCTCTTTTTTTTTTTAATTGAAAATAGCTTTGCCTACTGTAGCCTTCTGTTGGCGCAATGATACACACGATCTTTGTCTCCAAACCGGTTCCATTCTTGTTCGTCCCAAAACCATTTCGTCACCGGGCTTGTTCGTCACTTGGCTTGTTCGCCCGGGCTTGTTTGTCCCATATCGCTGCACGCTAGTCCATTGGATTCTGCATGATTATAAAGTAGGTTGTCTTTCAAGTGAATATTTTGAAAATATTTCTATTGTTTCTTTTTCAGACTAGTAATTCCACACAGTGACTCCCTTGACAAATGCCACACCAGTGCTTTCAATGCTTTAATTTTTTTTCTGTATAAACGTTCAGTTGTGACCTTTTAACATTGCGTTATAACCCTATACAAGGTAAATGTGTCTATCGAATCTCAGTCACCATATTCACATAAAATTGTCAAATGTCAAGGTCACTTTATTATCTAAAACCACTTTAAGAGCCTAAATCAGAGAATCTGCCTACCTTCCTAACATGTTCAACAATATGTGACCGAAGGAATTAAACTGCCAGCCTGTTATCGATCTTCTGGTCTATTGATACGAGCGATACGACAATGGGTACCAGTTTAACCCAAAGATGATACCGACAAGCTGGTATCAGACTTGGTCAAGGTCAAAGTTACTGCCCAAGTGTTGCGTGGTTCTAGTGTCTATCTCTCTTAACCATTTACCAGACGATAAGATTTTAGACTTGTCCACATTGAAAACAATTGCAGACGACAAATAAATTAATTGTGACCCAAGTGAGGAAATTTGAATTTGCCAGGGAAGAAAACATTGTGAAAAAAGGAGAAAATGCTGGTTACCAGCATTTTCTCCTTTTCCAGCTATGTTTTCTAAAGCCTTACACGCCCGGTTCGTTAAAACACGAGAATGTTTTGTTAACCCTTAAGCTGCTAAGCGCGACTCACTGACCTTTTGCGGACAGTGTAAATCAAGATCAGACTGCACAGAACGTGCAGTCAAATTTTAAATTCCAAGATTAGCAATCCGATTGGCCAAAAGGTTCTGTCTCACCTTATCGTAAGAGGAGTGTTCAAATAAATACCTAAAATTTGATTCGTCATAGATTTCAGTGACTATTTTTTCCCTCAAAGTACTCACCTCCAACAGATATACAAAGTTTCAGTCTCCGGACCTAATCTTTGAAGGCATTTTCATAGTCTTTTTTAGGTATACTATGAAGACACTGAAATTCATTTTCAGCGTGCGTAAACCATCAGTTCCAGTCATTGTTTTTTGTACGAGGTGAAAGACTTTCTGAAGCAGGAAAAAGCTGTATTCACCTGACCTTGCTCATTGTGACTTCTTTTTGTTTCCAAAGCTAAAAAAATACCTGCCAGATCGAAAATTTGTTCAGCGCAAAAACCTCGGTTCTCCAATATTCCTTACCTTGAAAAACAAATCTCACTTATGCACGCAAGACATATGGGCAAAATTCATTGTGTACTTGAACTCTGGTCTTTTTCGGTTTCATTTGACTTCCATTATCAAACCATTACATGTCTCGCGAGATTTACATTTTTTCCCCACAAAATAACACATCATTCTGAAAACTGTCAGTTTTTTCACACTCCGCAATCTTTTACGTTTTGATAAATATGCCATGGAGGTTAGGACTCGTAATTATGGCCATCTTATCTAAAGATTTTTTTTTTTTTAACTGTTGAAATGTTCAATTAAGTTTAACTCTTTACTAAACGACAAAATGTTCAGCCTTGTCCAAATTGGAAGCATTTGCAAGCGACAAATTAAGTTAGGCTCAAATGTTAGGCTCAAATTTGCCATTGAAAGGTTAGAAAACATTGTGGGAAAAGGAGAAAATGCTGGTAATCAGCATTTTCTCCTTTTCCAACAATGTTTTCAAAAGCTTTCTTTCTGACGGTCGATAAACTTTGGATTTTGTGGTAAAGGGTTTAACATTTTTTTATGGCTTTGGAAATACAACCGCTGATGCATGCTAAATGGTTGTGATACAACAGGAAATGACGTCATATCGTTCAAGATGAGTTTTTGACCCTTTCCCTTTACCAAGCAAACCATGTCTTTTAATGTAATGACCCTGCAGAAGAAGGCTTTTGAGAAGATTGTGGGGATGGAAGAAAATGCTGGTAATCAACATCTTCTCCTTTACCAATAATGTTTCTACAGTTTCAAAGACAGAAATAACCTTTTGAGCTACGTTTGATTTGTCGTCCGCATATGCTTTCAATTTGATCGATACAATGGTCCACAATATTTTCCACCCTATCAAAGACGAGCTTCTTCATTGACTGCATTTGAATTGTCGTCTGCAAATGTTTTCAGTTTCGACAATAAATTCACAAATTTAGCCGTTTGGTAAAAAGTTAAATTACATCATGCACAGACAGGGTTATAAAATGCTTATTGACTACCAACGATCGTAAAATGAAGACAAAAGAAAAATAGATCAAAATTTATTTAGTTTCGCCTGAGTCTCCTAAAAAACATTTATGTTGCACGATAAGTAGATAGCATTATGAAAGTGTCTAAATATATGAGCCTTGCTCTGTGAAAAGGAGGCTTAATGCATCTGCGCAAACTATCGAGCGGACTGCGCAGGCTAACCTGGGCCGAAACTTTTCGCTATTGCTCAATCTTCTGTATGTCCAAGGACCATCCTGCCTCATTATTAAGTCGGTTATTAAAAAAAGTGGCTATTATGGATTCATAATTATCTGATGGTTCCATAGGTATTATGCATCACGAAGATGCATAAGCCCCCTTTTGCTAGAGATTGGCTCATATTTATAAGAGAAGTCAAAGGACTGATAGTCCTGAGAGTCACTTGGTGTGGAATAAGTTGGAAGTTTTCCACATGATGCGACGGAAATATGTGTTGGGTAAGAATCTCATCTGCTTTACATTATCCTTTTTTAAATTTCAAAACAAAAATCTATTAACGGTATTCAAAATACAAAAGAACCTAACCGCAAAATGATTTATAAATGAAAGCATAAGTTCTGAATGGCCGACCACGGTTTTAATTATGAGTATGCATGATTATGGTACATGTTATATGTTTGGAAAATGGCTCGTTACTTGTAAATTATTTGGAGGTTTCCATGAAACAGAAAGTTATATGAAACCATAGAAGTTCAGTATACTTTTAGTACTTCATTATTATCATTTCTAAATGTTTCCAAGACCCCCCCCCCCCCCCCCCCCCGCCACACACACACTTTTTAAGAAGTTTTACATTGATGCGGTTGTCATTGATTGGGTTTTGCTCCAATGAATGTAGACAGGTGTTGGTCATAAAAGCCAGGTAAAAGTGTGATGAACACCTCTGCAGTATCTCTATCCATTATCAACATTGTAAATCAATTAACCCTCAACGTGCTTTTTACCGGACTACGTTGTCATTTACCAAAATCCCTGTCACCCCTTAATATGAACCTTAGTTGCAGTCATAGTTCACTCTTTTTTTTTTTTTTTTCAATTAATGGACTTTTGGGAAAGACTTTACTGAACTGTGTTTCAGCATATCTTAGACTGCTACCGTTCGCACATTGATAATTAGCGATGTTATGGCATGCTGACGCAGTGTCGCAGCTTTTTTTTTCTTTTCCAAAAGAACAACCAAATTTGGACGTTGTAAAAGATCAAATATGAACAAAAACATACACAGAAGATACATTATACTTTTAATTTATATTTCAAACGAAATAGTTTTATAAGAAGTAAATCAAGATAGATAATCATATTAATTCTCATAATATCTGAGTGGAAATAGGAAAAATGCACGAATAATATAAACAGCTAAAAGAAAGAGGGAAATTTACTTAAGTGGGCAAAAGTAAGACAATTTATCCAAATCTTCTCCTCTGTTTGCATTGGGCAGAATCGTCTTGCACCCAAAAATAACATGTTCTAATCGGATGCTGAACAGTGGAGGCCTAGACAGCTAATGCTAGCTAGTGTCGATACAGTTAGTTTTCAGGATCCTGCGAAAAAATAGAATTCTAACCCTGAACAGTGGACAAAAGTGGTTTTTTTTTGGGAAAAGAAATATCGTAGATTTTTGCAGCTTTAACGAAATCAACGCATACGCATGGTATTTTCTCGCAATTAGCAGCCCCCCTCCCCCTCCCTTACCGTAAAACGAATTGATTACAAAAGTAGCCACTAGCCTTTACAAGTATTGTTTACATGACAACCAATCAACTTCCGTTTAGAAATAGAACACCATCGATTGGTTAGAGTTTTTGTTTTGAAAATTCCAATCTAAAATTATTACCAGCATTATCTTGAAGAGCTCATGTATTGTCGTTCCCACCTCCATTCAGATGGTGAAAACGATAAACCTGTTGGCAAAACATTTAAGCAACACCTCGTTTCTTCGGATACTCTGTCCAGCCGTTTTCTGCACAAAATCCTGAGTCAGACGCAGACGAACAAGAATCCGTTCCTTGAGGATGAGATTGTGCTAAAAAATTTTAAAAGCACAGGGCCTGGGCGTCATGTCTGACCGCCACAACCATTGATTAGTAGGATTTAGAACTGCCTCTACACCAGTTGAAAGCTGTAGATCTATATATTGCTTTGGTATAAACTAAATACTCGCGATTCACAACTACCTAACGTTACATCTATCACAAACACTGCAATAGAGAAGTTGTAATCTGAGCGGGTTATTGTTGATCTATTTTAGGGTATTTGAATTATGTTGGAGTGAAGAGTCAAACCCTCAGACTGCTGGTTGTAAGAACTGCGCAATTTCCTCTTAAATTCCGATTTCACTCAAAATCGATGGCCCATGAGGGACAACGCAAACAACAGCGGTTGATTCATAAATATGGAAATTTATGAAGAGCTTGTGGTACAAATGCAGTCGGTCATATCATGTGATCACAATATCTATATTTGTCCCACAGCTATACTAAAACGTCCATTTTATGTCACTTACACATACACACAAAATCTAAACAAACATCATTGAACAGTTATTGTGAATTTGGGAACTGTTGTAGATTCGAGAATGGAGCTTATTGTTTATTAGACTAATCATTTCAATCGGAAAAGCAATTCATACAATCCTTAACAAGTGACACAGTATCGCTGTTCAACTATATATTCCATCTTCGCAAGCACCTGCTGAGGGGGGTGATTTGGTGCAGCCAAGGACCGTACACATTACATACGCCCTTAATATAACAGTGTTTCGGCTCAGTCAAAATATGCGAGTGCAAGGAAGTAATGTAAAGTCTAAAATAAAAGTTGTGTAGAAGCTTACAATTCTTCCACAAATGGAAGCGTGCCGTAGAAATGACCCTTGCAGCATTGTCTGCGCATGTCATATTCTTCGAAGATTCGACCTGTCTGCTATGACGCATCACCCACCCCCCGTATATCTGGGAAAAGTAGGGCTTATATCGAAGCTATTAGCCTATTACGAAAGCATGTAGGGGCTGTTTTAATAAATGGTCGGTGCATAAGTTACATGCTAGCCGATCATAGCTGAATAAATGGCACCAGGTAGCGTTTTATTGAGTAAACGTTTATTTCATTTGAAATTCAAAGTCACGGTTGTTGTTTTGAAAAATTACTCCGCTTCTGTACCCAGGATGCCCAAATTAGATAGATGTGTATTTGTAGAATGCCATCTAGCGGGAGATAATGCCCTTGCAGTCGTGGACTATTTCTTTTTAGGCGTATCCGGAAACTGTTTCACTACTACCATAACGGGATTCACGTAAGGCACCGCAAAGGAACGGGATAAGCAAACGTGACAGACCGTGATTGCCTTGGTTTGCCGTGATTGTCGTGTCAGGTTTTTAAACTGTCAAAAAATTTGCCACGGAGCCCCGGTGCAGATGAGAAACCTAACAGACCGTAGCGGAACGGGTCGATCGCAAAAGAACTTACCAGCGAGTAATAAGCCGTAACAAGACTCGGAGACGATCCGTGTTGGGACGTGGAAGCGCTGTTCTCACCGGTATCTCACGGTTCTTTCAAGTTTTGTCAGGTTTTGTTGCGTTGCTTCGCGGTTCTACCGCAAAGTTCAACTATGTCACAGGCGTTTCGCTGCGTTCTATTAAGGCACATTCCGGTTTGTGCCGGCTATGGATACGGTGTGTTAAGGTGCGTTGCGCTCTGGGCCGGACGTGCACGGTCTCGGAGCATATAAACAGTGCGATAAGAAAATGAGTTCAAGAAGTCAAAGTTTGCATTGTTCGAGCCAAAACACAAGAACGCTCAAGGTCCGTCCTAACTGCCCCACTTTGTGGTGTCCGTGACTGTAAGGTCCCAAGTTCGAAACCCAGGGGTGGATGTCAACTTTGGGATTGTTCGTTTGCCCATACATTCGGCGCGAGTTACGGTGTAGTTCCCAGGATGCAGAATCGAGGGAAATTAGTATAAGTTGTAAGAACCTGTTTATCAGTCGATGTAAAATAATAATGTAAAAACTAATTGCTCCACCACCAATACTACAAATGGAGGACGAGGTTCAACGCGATGATCCTTGAAGGCCTGATGTCTCTCAAACTCCTGTGCCCGGACTCTCTGGTCATCATGCGCCACATGAACAGCAAACACTTCATCAGTGTACGCTTCTTCAGTCTTTTGAAAACACTGTGGGAAAAGGAGAAATTGCTCGAAACGAGCAATTTCTCCTTTTCCCCACAATGTTTTCTACCCTCTTTGAGAACTTTCTGCCATTTTCATCAAATCTAAAATTGTCGTCTGCAAGCTCTTTCATTTGGACCAGTCTAAAATTTATCGTTTGGGAAAAAGTTAATTTGCCAGCCGGTTATCTATCTTCAGGTCTATTGATACGAGAGATTCGATGGGTACCAGTTTAACCCAAAGGTGATACCATCATGCTGGCATCATGTTTGGTCCAGGTCAAAGTTACCTAGCAAGGATTGAGTGGTTCTAGTGTCTATCTCATTTAGCCTTTTACCACACTATAAGATTTTGAACTTGTCCAAATTGAAGGCATTTGCAGACGACAAATTAAATGTGATTCAGGCGATCAAATTTTGATTTGCCAGGGAAGAAAACATCGTGAAAAAAGGAGAAGATACTGGGGACCAGCATTGTCTTCTTTTCCCACGATGTTTTCTTAAGTCGTCCACGCGAGGTTTGTTAAAATATGAAACTATTTTGTAAAGGGTTAAGGACGGAACCACTTCAGGCAAGATTTCGAAATACCAGTCAAATTTTAAATTCCAAGATTAGCAATCTGCACACTTCTCACACCATACGGCAGATCTGGCAGCTTTACTACACTACAATGCATCGGAAAGTGATGAGTAATTGTGTTCTTTAGCTAGATGTCTCAGGAATAACTTTCGACAAGGTTGTAATGCAAAGCGGCACCTCGTGTCCTGTCTCTCAATGGCTGGTGTTACCCCTTCCAGGATTTTTCGGCAAGGTTGTTATGCAAAGCGGTATCTCGTGTCCTGTCTCTCAATGACTGGTGTTACCCTTTCCAGAATTTCGTCAAAGCAGTTCTGGAATGTGTTTATATCATTGCACACCTTTCTGGTGAGAATTCTTGAGCTGTATCAGATGGTTTGCTTCCTTTTTCTATATCCATCAGCGCAGCAGCATGGATTTTGCAGAGTTTTCCCTGAACCCCTGTTCCTTTAAATTTGGACCCCCAAATTTGCTGAATGTCCCTAAAAATTAGATCTTTGCCTTCTTAAATCAATTTGAAGGAGGCCAAATGACACCCATATGACAAACATGATCTTGGTTTTCTCCGCCTCCCTCTTCTCTTTCCTCTTGCCAACTACAATGTAGCATTCCGTCCCTACTGTATTCTTTCTCATTCAAATATACAAAAACAAAATCACCTTCTTCACCTTTATATGTCATGCTGACATGTCGAAGTATTAGAATACAAAGATAGTTACTGCTTGGAAGGCCTTCCTATACCGTGGGCACAAACGTGCTCAAAACTGCCCGTCCACACCGTTCCATCCCTCTTACACCTTGATAGAACGTGAAGAACGTAAAAGCCCTTGACAGAAAAGTTACAAACGTGAGGGTGCTGATCAGAACTTGATGGACAGGGATAGAACGTATTCGCATCCGTGGTATAACGCAGGTGAACCGTAGTAGATCTTTGGGCACCGTGGAACTGTGCAACCCTTTGCTCCAGGGCTTGTCACGGGTACCGTGAGGAACCGTAAAGAAACCTAGCTAGGCCTAACTGAACTTGGTCAGTGGAGGAAAAAACTACCAACATCTCACTGCACCTTACGTTTCGGACAAACGGGGCTGGCGTGGTCACCGGGAAAATGGTGTAAACGTAACATAAGGTATCATTCTCTACTTATTTACATCTAGTTATATAGTATAACGCCGATCCTGTGTCACTTGATAGGGGTTAAACCAAATTGTTTTTGTCAGAAATGTAACGATTAAACCTAAAATAAACCTTAAAAATCTTATAAACGATAGACTGCATTCCCGAATATTTACACAATACTGCTAATATTTATAGTATACGTTCGGTACTGTTGCTTTGGACTTTTTGTGTTATGTTTGACAAATTAAACCGAGACACTTAAATATTCAATGACGTTACCTAGGCACATTGGTAAGAACCCCATACATTGCACGGGAAGTTACAAGTACGATACACGAAAGTAAGTGAAAGTTTAATATTGCCATGTAATAAATGGGCCATGTTCTGGCAAACGGGGGCTTAATTCATCTCCGATGCAAATACCAAGCAAGTTGTCCTGTGACTGTGGATCCCTAGAGTCCATCTTGTTTAATTATAACCTACTGAATCATGCTGTAAACTGGTCCTTGGACATGCAGAAAATTGACCAATAAATAAAAAGATTTCAGCCCAGGTCAGCCTGTGCGGACTGCACAGGCACCTGGGTCGATACTTTTTGTGCAGATGCATAAAGCCCCCTTTCTACAGAGCATGGCTCATTCAGAATAGACAAAATATCGACGTACAGGTATATTACCACTGTTCGTCACATCTAATGTCGACTCTTGTAAAAAAGTTATTTAATGACTAAATACAAGTAGAGCGCAGATGGCGGGATGCAATCATTCTAGGTTATTCCCCCAATAATAAGTATAACAAGCAACACCGTATCAACTTATATCTATTAAACAACATTTGGAAATGTCATCGTCTTCAGAATAATGATAGAAAAAAAAAAACATTTACCCTTGGAGTCCTAAAGGATGAAATAAGCATTGTCTATCAGTGTAAAAGACACCATTTTAGCAATTTCTTCCATGCCATCTCGATAAAACATCTCAAGACATCGATTTTTGTAGTTTCAAGACTAGACGTTTCGCTATGGCCTGATCTTGATCTACACAAGCAACTTTTGCGTCCAATGTCGAGTATTTAAAAGTTTTAAAAGTGTTACTTTTTCGAATTCAGGTCTTGAAGAAACAGTTCTTTCAGTATGGACCTAAAGCTGCTAGGCACCACTGAAGACACTTTTTCGGACAGTGTATATCAAGACCAGACTGCTGAGAACGTGCAGTCTGATCTTGAAATCTACTCTGTCTGATACAAATGAGATTTTGCTGGTGAAAAGATTTTTAAAATCAAGTTTTGGGGATTTTTTTAATTCTATTTACTGGAAATTCTCATCTAATTCACAAAACAGTTTAAGGATTTAAAAAACAATCACGTTGCTTGGAGATATTTACTTAGAGCTTTTAAAAAACGTTAAAACGACTTCAGATATCTTTTGTGTCCATGGAAAATGCACAAGTTTGCTGAAATTTGACCCTTATTTCTTTTGAGTTATGACATATCTTGGGAAAAAAAGGGATTAGAGTGACAAACCTATGAAGTTGATATTCCACTTACTTAGCTCTTCACCAGACGATAAAACTTAAGACTGCCTCAAATTCAAAGCATTTTGAAGACGACAAATTAAACGTGGCCCAAATGACAAAACTTGCCTCTGATAAGGTAGAAAACATTGTGGGAAAAGGAGAAAATGCTGGTTACCAGCATTTTCTCCTTTTCCCACAATGTTTTCAAAAGATTTCTTCTTCAGGGTCGTTAAAAGTCGGGATCTTTTGGTAAAGGGTTAACCTCTACCACATGCTGTCCCGAATTTTTCTCCTTTTCCCACAATGTTTTCTACCATTTCAATTGCAAATTCCAGCTTTTGAGCAAGATTTAATTTGTCTTCTGCCCATTCTTTCCATAAGACAAGTCAAAAAATTTTGTCTTCTGGTAAAGTGTTAAACTCAGACTATGCGATCTCCAGTCCACTTACTTAAGACAGACTCGGATGGTGCGATCTCAAAGATGCTGCGGCCACATTATGTCTCTAAATATCTGGAATTGAAGAAGAAAGATCAGACTGCACTGTCTCTGCTGTCAAATCATTGATCTAGGCCGTCCTTTTTGACAATTAAGGTGCCAAGCCCCATGGCTCAGTTGGTAGCGTACAGGACTTGAGAACAGGAGGTCGATGGTTCGAACACCGGCTTGGCCAATTTCTTTCCGAGGATTGATGATAGTCAGTGCGACAGCATTCATTCCTCTCTCACCGCTGACCATTGTTTCGACGATAGTTATGTGGGAAAGCAGCCAGTGGCTTGGAAAGAATATTGTGCGGAGTACTGGTAAAAGAAACTCCAGGAAATCATGGACAGGTGCACTGGCCGCCGCGATATAACTGAAATAATGTTGAAAACGGCGTTAAACACCATACAATCAATCAATCAATCATTGACATTTAAGGTTGTGATTTGCTTCTGAAGGGTTGATACTTGGTTAAAAAATAGAGATGAAATAGTTAACTTAAAGCTCCGTGCAGAAATAAGGTTGCTTAGGGAGACATGGTGGCTTTAGATCAGGCTGCGCAGTAGGTACAGTCTGATCTCCGATCTGCAATGTCCGATCTTTTAATAGTTGTATGCCCAGGTTCAGCTTCGATGTGCTATATGTATCTTCCTTTCTGTCAATGAATGTTTTCATTTCTAGCTTGGCTGTTTTCGAAAAAAAGGTCGGGATATTTTCATAGCATTGTCGTTGTTTGCGTTGTCTTGCAAAATCTTTGGCATATTCTGTCCATACAAAGTGTCTTCAAACTTGGGTTAACTGTTAACCTTTAGGCTGCTCCGCGCGACCCACAGACCTTTTGCGGACAGTGTAGATTATGATCTACACACAGAACGTGCGGTCTGATCTTGGATCTACACTGTCCGATAAGAAGATATTTTTTTCCTTACAAAATATGTTAGAAATATTAATTATTTTGCTTTTTACTACCGTTTTGAAAATTTCGTTTCACTTTTTTAGCAGGACAAGGGGTAATACTCGTCACTAGTCGGCCGATTCCGCAACTGCGTCTAACCTCGTCCGTATTGAGAAGGTTTCCATTTTGTTTCAGTCTTATCTTATACATAGCGGCATTCATGAAAATCATAGATCAACGACAAAAACAACTGCTGTTAAGTTATTCATTCTACCAATCCATCGCCCAGAAAAATCGTAATGGATTGTGCGGAATAGAATCAGAAAGCATGGTCTGTGCAGTCTGATCCGTCCGCTAATGGGCACTGAGTCGCGCTTAGCAGCCTAATTTACATAAACGGAACCTCTGTCTATAGATACCGAAAGAGTCGTCGCGCATTAATTTTACGAAGTACAGAAAATTTTCACATACTCCCTCTGGCTTGTACAGAAGGTAATCTGTGTCATTAAAGTAAGCGCATGGTCTATCATTATCTTATCTTCAGACGAAAATTTTTAGACTCGGCTATATTAACCCGTATCCTGCTAAATAAGTTAACCATTAGGCTGCTGAGCGCGACTCGCTGACCTTTTGCGGACAGTGTAGATCAAAATCAGACTGCACGTGCAGTCTGATCTTGGATCTACACTGTCCGATAAGAAGATGTTTCCCCAACCTCCATCACTTTGAAATACCAACATTTGGGTTTTTTACATTTCATTTAAGTTAATAAGCAGGATAAACGTTAAATTTTCAGGCCGATAGTAAAAACCCGAATAATGTTATTTGAAAGCTTATGTTTTGGAGAAAAATATCTGCTTATCGGACAGTGTAGATCCAAGATCAGTGCGTCGCGCTTAGCAGCTTAGGGATTAAAAGCATTTGCAGACGAGAAATGAAGCGTATCTTGAACGATGGGTTTTGTTTTTTAAAGGGGTTTAGAAACGGGTTTAGAAACAACACACACACACAAAAAATCTGTTCCGTATTTTGGAGCTGAAACGGAATTATGGACGTTTTTTACTCTATACAAGAAAACAAAATTTTAAGCTAGTCCAAAATGAAAGCTGTTGCAGACGACAGATTAAATCTGATTCAATAAATCGAGTTTGTCTTTGAAATGTTAGGAATGACTGTCATAAAGGAGAAAATGCTAGTTACCAGCATTTTCTCCTTGTCCTACAATATTTTCAAAAAAACCTTTTTTTTTTTTCTCAGGGCCGTCAAAAAACACAGGATTGTATAGTAACGGGTAAAATAAATAGTTACAGTGTTTCCCGGCGTAGCGAATCTGACTTTACTACCAGATTCATCAATTTCTTTGAGCAAGCCTGTAATTTAAGCTGTCGAACGTATTAACGTATTAATTACAGTGTTTCCGGTTGTTAGTCTTCATTTCAAGGGTTTTTTTTTTCATGTTATACCTGTACAATCATTTAAAAGCCATTAGAGAAATCCAGGTTTTAGCATGATGATTCATTCATGTATTTATTTCATTTTATTTGTTTTAGCCATGATCTGGCAAATGGGGGCTTAATGCATCTCCGTGATGTATTGTATCAAGCATACCATCTCATAATTATGGGTCCATAATAGCCATTTCTTTTTAACAACTAACTTAATCACGAGGTAGACTGGTTCTTGAACATATAGAAAATTGCCTATTAGCGAAAAGTTTCTGCCCAGGTCAGCCTGCGCGGGCTGCGCAGGCTGACCTGGGTCGATACTTTTCGCAGATGCACTAAACCCCTTTTTCACAGAGCATGGCTCATTCATGCATATATTTATCTCCTATTTATCCTTTATTTCTGTTCCCTTTGTATTTTGTCTTTCTTAACTGTTTTCTTACTTGTTGTCTCTCTTTTATTCATTATTAGTTTTTTTTTTTTTTTTTTTTCTTCTAATTTTGTTTTGCATGGTAAGTAAATCAAGCAAAAACATAAATGAACACACAATAAATAATGTCATGAAGTAAAACAGAACCTGTGTTTAGCCATCACCTACAAGTACGAGTTCTGTAAACACACCTAAAATTTGACTACTCTGAAAACCCCGGAATTCCTTGGGAGGGAATGACCGATTGTCTGTAACACGCTATATGTCCTAATACATCAGTATTTTCAATGATTTTAATAACAATACTATATGAGAGGTAGTCTGGCAAAGGGGGATTTAGTGCATTTCCTTGATCCATGATACCAAGCAAGTCATTGCATAATTGTGGAACCATAAAATCCATTTTTCACAACAACCGACCTGATTCATGAGGTACACTGGTCCTTTGACATGCAGAAAATTGACGAATAGCGAAAAGTTTCGGCCTAGGTCAGCCTGCGCGGACTGCGCAGGCTGACCTGGTCGATACTTTTCGCAGATGCATTAAGCCCCGTTTTCACAGAGCACAGCTCATATTTCTCTTCAACTGCCAAGAATTACTTTTAGATGAGGCAAAAGTATCTCCTATCGCTATAGTTTATACAACTGTCAGGGCTGCTTTTGAATGGTCGTAGTGGCAAGGTGGCCTTTAAACTGAAGGTATATCAGGATATACGAAAACACTCGGACGTATGGAGGGGCATTTCTGAACCGAGACATATTGTAGTTATGTACACAACAAGTTTGAAATAACATCGTCCGGGTTTTACTATCGGCTTGAAAGTTGTATTTGTATTATGTAGTACGATAAGGTTTCAGGTTAAACTCTTTACCAGATGACAAAATTAAAAAAAAAAAATTTAGACGACAAATTTAATTATATTCTAGTTTGATCTAACTTATCTTAGCAAGGATAGAAAACGTTGTTGAAAAAGGAGAAAATGCGTATTACCAGAATTTCTCCATTTCCCATAACGTTTTCAAAAGTTTCATTTCTCAGGGTTGTGAAATAACTCGAAATCGTTTGGGAGATAGTTAAACAAAGGATACATAATGGCTGGTGCGTGTCAGCCTGAAGGCCAGCAATACAATCGTTTATAAATTGTGATGGAGAAATATTGACTTTTTGTGCCTGATTTCAGTTAGTACACTCAAAATGTCAAAGTCGAGGCTAGATTTTATTGCTTGTTTGCCGCTCCTTGAAATCAAGACTTCCTGTAAAACAGTGATACATACTAGTGACATGTTTTGTCTCCGCAAATGTAAAGAAATTGCACGGTTCCATTAAGTAAAAAGGTGCGATTTTGGCGTGTAAAAAACCGAGATGTTCGTTTTGAATTGGAAACTGCGTCTTTTCCTACAAGACCAGATTTGACGTCATCTCACGTATTTGAATACGATCTCACATACGCGACAAGAGTTGTTTATTATATGACATCCCCATAGGAGTCTGAGAAATTCTAGAGCAAAATCTAAAAGAGACCTTTAAGGCCCCATAGCGGCCAAAAAACAATGCAGGTGTTAAAATGCATTTGAATGTAAATCATACCATTTAAAAGAATGGAAAATATTGTGAAGATCACAATCGCTTATTGTGTGGTCGGTCCAAGAGTAAGTCGCTGGCAGAAAAGTGAAATTTAAAATTAGGCAAAAATGAAACAAAAATAGAGTGAACTGGCAATCTTTAACCTAGTTTTGAAATTTTTTCTCTGCCAGCGACTTACAGTTGAACCGACCGTACAGTGACAGATTGTCATCTTCACTATAACTTCCATACTTTTAAATGGTATGATTTACATTTAAATGCATTAAACACACGCTTTGTTTACTTTTGGCAGCTATTGTTACTTTAAGAGGCTACGCATCAATTGATGGACATACCTTTCTCCCAACAGTTTTCTTTTCAATTTATTTGTGGTTTGCAGACTATAGCAATGATAAAACATTTTGAATTTTGGCATGATGATAAAAACCTGAATAAGCCCCTTTAACTTTTTACCAGGTGACGATAGTCTAGATCTGTCCAAATTGAAAGCACTTGCAGACAACATACGAGATGTGCCTCAAATGATGGGTTTTTTTTTTGTGAAAGTACAGAAAACATTCTGAGTAAAGGAGACAATGCTGCTTACCAGCATTTTCTCCTTTTCCCACAATGTTTTCAAACGCCGTCTTCCTCAGGTTTGTTAAAACCCGGGATTGTGTGGTAAAGGGTTAACAAACCACCTCGACAGACGACCATTTTCGTCATGCAACGGAACACTGATAAAAAAAAATGTCGCAAGTGGAAAAATGCTCGTAAAGATCAATTCCTCCTTTGTTACACGCTTTTAGCCATATTTTTGTACTCGAAAACATTTTAATAAGTATTTTACCGTGATGTTTTATTCCTCAGTGCGACTCGAAGACCTTTTTCGGACAGTGTAGTTCAAGATCAGACTGCACAGAACGTGCAGTCTGATCTTAGATCTACACTGTCCGATAGGGAGATATTTTCCCTCCAAAAATACCTTTGAAATGGCAAAACTTAGCTTCTCGCTGTCGGCTTGAAAATTACATTTCATTTTTTTAAGCTGGTTACTGGTTACAGAAATTGTCAACTATAAGCAGTTTGCGAGAATGTTTTGCCAATAAGTGTACCGACGATAATTATGTGGGAAGTTGCCAGTGTCTTTGGAAGAATATTGTCCCAATATTGTCCCAAGTACTGGTAAAAGAAACTCCAGGAAATAATGAACAGCACGGAAATACACTAACCATTGCGATATAACTGAAATAATGTTGAAAACGGCGTTAAACACCATGCAAACAGAAAACAATGTTTTACTGGTATTCATGTATATAGCTAGTATTCTGCTTTCAACTTGCTAACCCGCTTACATGTAAATACAGACATGCTGAAGACAGATAAGATAACTATTGCGGGAAAAAGATCACCTACTCATTGCACAGAAATTACTCCTGTTTCCGGAATGTTTGCCTTACGATTCAACAGAGAACCTTTTTCATGTGCCACCTCTATAAGTTTGCGATGGTTTTTGTTATCGTAAAGGGCTGTCGAGTCTGTATGGTTATTTAATGTCTAAAGCCATTTCCAACCGTACTCCAATAATTATCCTTTATTCAAGACTTGATCTTTACAGATCTTCATCATCAAATTCTCACAAACATTATATGGCCCTCAACATACGTAATGAGACCTTCGAAAATTTGCATAAAGTGCCGTCTCGGATTAGCCTGCGCAGTCCGCGCAGGCTAATCCGAGACGACACTTTACGGCTACATACAATTTTATCATACAATAGACTTTCGTGAAACAGAAAATCGCACAAAAACGGGAAGTGTCGTCTCGGATTAGTCACAGACTGCACAGGCTGATCTGGGACGACACACTTTTACGCATATGTCTGAAGGCCCCTTTTCATGTGTTGCACGCCATATGTAATTGTAGTTATGGTGTTAGTGCAGTTGGATTAAGGTAAGGTGAGTAGAAGAAATGGTATCTTACATTGTTTTAGCTTATTATATAGTAAGCCATCATTTACTGTGAGTGCATAGGTTTTAGCTATGAGAAAATAGTAGAAAAGGATGTGGCAAACAGGGAAAATTTCTATAGGAATATCTTCACTCCCTGTCACAGCCTTCTACATATTCATTTTATTAAACAAAATTAATAGTGCAAAGGCTTGGTTTGGTTTGGTTTGTATTGGAGTTTAACGCCATTTTAACAGCTTAGGTCATATCATGGCGGTCAGCGACGCACCTATGTGTATCCTGGCTTTCTTACACCAGTACTGACACAACTTTCTTTCCAAAGCCACTGACTACTTTCCTCACATGCATCAGAGGTGAGAGGCGAAAAATCGCCGAAAAGAAAGTTTGCCTCAACCGGGTATCCAACTCGCAACCACCAGGTCACGAGTCCTACACGCTAACCGCTGAGCTACCCGGGCGGGCAGTACTAAGGCACCCAGTAAACTATTCTTCTTGTTTCTACTGGTACCAAGCAGAGCAATCTTTCCAACCGACGGTTGCTTTTACAACGCAGCACGGTCGAAACAACGTTGAGTGATTATCCTTTAGCCCTGTATATATACTACGTCTACAAAACAAAAACATGACTATCCTTTAGCCCTGTATATATACTACGTCTACAATACAAAAACATGATTATCCTTTAGCCCTGTATATATACTACGTCTACAATACAAAAACATGATTATCCTTTAGCCCTGTATATATACTACGTCTACAATACAAAAACATGACAATTCCAGTGAGATTTATAGTTTTCTCGCCATAAAATATTACTCTGGTAAAATGTCATGTTCTTAAACTTCACACACGTCTAATTGTTTGATGAGTATACCTTCGAGATTGGGATTGATATATATGGTTTCCTTACATTTAGCCCTTAACTCTTTACCAAACGACAAAATTTTAGACTAGTCCAAATTAAAAGCAGTTGCAGACGACAAAATAAATGCAACTGAAAAATTAAAGTTTGTTTTTGAAAGGGTCGAAAACATTGTGGGAAAAGGGAGGAAATGCTGGTTATCAGCTTTTTCTCCTTTTCCCGCAATATTTTCAAAAGGCTTCTTTCTCAGGGTCGTTACAAAACGGGACTGTGTGATAAACAGTTAACCTGCTGAATAAGTGAAATAACAATTTCAAGCCTATAGTAAAAAACCCAAATTTTGCTACTTCAAGGGTATTTTTGAGGCAAAAAATATCTCCTGATCAGACAGTATATATCTAAGATCAGGCTGCAAGTTCTGTGCAGTCTGATCTTGATCTACACAGTCTGCAAAAAGTCTTCGAGTTAAGCTTAGCAGCCTAAGGGTTAAGAGGGTCTCTGGGAAAATGAAGTTGAATGCATTTTACCAATGTATTATACCATAGGCCACTGAAACTCTATTGGTCTATCACGGGATACGGAATTTTTCATTATCGAACACCGTTACTATAAATAGCACATTGACGACTGCCTCTATATCCTATATAGTAAGTCTTACTATATACAACATAGAGACAGTCGTCAATATGCTATTTATAGTAACGGTGTTAGTGACTATTTCAGTATTCCATTATACATACAGGCGATGCACAATTGTCCTATTAGTGATCCGTGATAAACCAATGGAGCTTCAAAGGCCTGTGATTATACCAAGTATAATATACATCAATTTCGTCTAGAAACCGGCTGACGTATCATGAGGTAGATTGGTCCTTTGACATGCGCAAGCATTTACCAGTAGCAAATAGGTTCGCATTCGCTGATCTGGGTGGAGACTTTATACAGATGAGTGGTGTTCTGTGAAAATGAGGCTTAATGCATCTGCAAAAAGAATCGGCCCAGGTCAGCCTGCGCAGTCCGCGCAGGCTGACCTGAGCCGAAACTTTTCGCTTTTGGTCAATTTTCTGCATGTCGAAGGACTAGTGTACACCATGAATCAGTCGGTTGTTATACAAAATGGATTTTATTGATCCATAATCATGTGATGACTTGCTTGGTATCATGGATCACGGAGATGCATTAAGCCCCCTTTTGCCTGAGCACGGCCAGATATATTACATCACCTTTTCACAGAGCATAACTCATTTATTTTGTCTTGTAATCTTTACTTATTTTAGTGATCATGCTCCTGAGCTGGTCTGGCTTTTTATCTTTTGTGACGTTTTATCTATTGATGTTTCCTTACATATCGCAGGTCAATTCGTGCCTGGTTCAAGGCCGCTTGCAAGCGAACTCTTTAACGAACCTCCATAATGTATTGATGATGGGGTCTAAAAATTTCAGAAGGTACTCATCCATGCCATACAGGCAGAAAATGAGAGCATGAGGAAGGGGAGACACATTGTGTTATTCCCCATAAGGTATACGTCGTATATTTGGCCTAATTGACCACCGTTCCACACCCGTTATTCGTCAATTTCTATGCGACCCTTGTCAGTAATCTTCCGCTGAATAAGCAGTTTGTGTCCGGTACACTTCCGGTTGAACAGCTGCATTTTAGGTAGTAATCCTGCCTGAAATCGGGTCCACAGGACATAGAAGAATGCGAACTTGATCAGTACAAGGAACGCATGGATTCTGAACGAAATGTATATATCAGCGGATGGCTGCCGTACACCCAGCGGGTGCCTTTGTCCGGTAGAGTCCGTTCTAAGTTGTGGAGCATGCAAAAGACTTTCCGTCGGATTGAACTGGCCTCCAGTGACAAAGAGGTAATTCACAGAATAATAGTGGTTTTTTTTTTTGCCGCATTTGGGCCTTTATATGGGTCAATTTGACGTTAATTTGGCAAGGCTACATGTATCTCAATGTGCCACTGTTGAAAAAAGAAATATTGAAATTTTTTTGTAGGGGAAGGACCGATACTAAGTTGAGAGAACTTGTGGTCTAACCCCATTTTAACGTATTTGAAATAAAATATGTTTAAATTAAAACTAAACTACCTCAGAAAAAAAAAAAAAAACTGCACAGTGTAGATAAAAACTGATCTTACAGCATGGTTCGTTTCATGCGGTATGGTCTTTACATACGATGTTTGCTAATGATATTGTATTTGAAAGTTTTCCTATCTCCGCTGAATACAAACGTTGGAGTATCCATTAATTTGTTCACCAAGAGATTTTTCAGTTTCAATCAATTTTAAACCAAAAACATCCCGTCCCGATGGAGAAATTTTATTTCAGTTAAGTTAAATTAACTCTTCACAAAACGACAAAACTTTTGGACATGTCCAAATTGAAAGCATTTGCCGACGACAACATAAATGTGACTGAAAAATTGATTTTTTCATGGAAGGGTAGAAAACATTGTGGGAAAAAGGAGAAAATGCTGGTTACCAGCATTTTCTCCTGTTCCCATAATGTTTTCAAAAGGCTTCTTTCTCTGGGTCGTTAAAACTCGGGATTGTGTGGTAAAGTGTTAACCAACTACAGTTACATAAATGTCAGAACAACAACAACAAGGAAAACGACAATAGATCGATTTCATTGCCTGGCAGAACCATTCAACCGAGCATGAATTTCTCGGCAAACAATGAAGTAAGGGAACATTGCAGCTTACAAGAAGTATATCGTCTAGATTTCACGCACGAGAACACTGAATGAGGTTCGACCACGAAAGGGTCCGAAAAGCTTAAACCCGTCCATGGCCCATTCACAACTATTGTTGCCTTTGTAGTCGGTGTAGATCAAGATAAGACTTCAACTTTTTCGTACAGTTCGATCATTGATCTACACTTTCTGCTTTTGTTGAAACGTTCACGGACAAGAGTAACCATGGAACTGCAATTGCTTGACTCTTATTTTATGGACTGAAAACGTCTAGTGGGTAAATCCGGCGCCCTAAGAGATAAAAGTACAATATTGTCAACATTTCACGCGCGAGGAGACAGAACGAGGCTCGTTTTAGTATGTTTCGCAGCAGACGGAATGATTTCGTTGTTTAACAATGCCGAGGAGATTGCTCGACCGTAAAACTGTAGTTCTGACAGATTAATTAATCCTTCGGATACAAAGCACGATTTCGATGTTATTTTACGGGCAGTGTCGATCAAGATCAGACTGTAAAGCACACGCAGTCCAATCTTACATCAGCAATGTCTGATTATAGACCGAAATATTCTTGTATAGTCTGTCTTGAAATTGCTATAACGAAGTTTTCGTTTTTCATTGAAAATAGCTTTTTGAATAGTTCAGCGGAATAAGGATTGAAAAACCACGTGATAAGATTAACCCTTTATCGTCCATCCCATTTTAATAAAAAGACTAAGGATTATGACATTATGGATGCTAATTTCACGCTTAAGATTCCCATGCTTTTTTTCCGGATCATATTGCCCGGATTCTATTTGTCCGTATTTCGCATTGACCTTGAATGACCTTTGTAAATCATGGACCTTCTATCAACTTCCTATGAAAATCGGATTACATTCGAGAAAATGTCCATCGGCTGTGCCTATTTCTGCATTTTAAATAGCTATAAACAAATAACCCTGAGTTAAAGTGGCCCTCTGAAATAAGGCTCTTGAAATCAATTTTGGAAAAAGGAGAAAACTCTGGTGACCAAAATTCTTACTCTATTCCACAATAGTGTCTGAAAATTCTTGGGCGATTTCCATTATTTGAGCTACATGTAGATTCAATTTGTCATCTGCAAAAGCTTTCGATATGGAACAGTTTCACAGTTTGTCATGAAAGAGTTATGAATATAAACCCTACACATCAAAGAGGCTTAAGTTTTAATTTTCACTTTGTTTACCCGGAAGTGCAGGACAGATAACCGCAGACAAAAATGTAATACCTCGATAGAAACGGAGGTCTCTTCCGCCGTTAGCTGAATTCAATAATTCTGAATTCCTGTTTGATATTAAAGAGAAGAGTCAAATTGAATTTTAACCCTTTGCGCTACAAAGCCTTTTTGTGTAGGACGTACAGTGTTGTGTTGTGTCAGTTCTGTACAATATTTATGAGGTACCCTAATACGCCCCCCCATCCTTCCTCCATCCACCCCTTCCCACACACACAAAGCCATAAAATCTTGGTCTTTCTAGCTCTTCCACCTCCACATATATAAATTCAACCTCTTTCAAATGCTGAAATACAATCGACGAAGACCTAAAGAGAGTTTTTATCTGTAAGTCTGACAAAACAAGTAGACGGTATGGACCCAAGATTAGACTGCAAAAACTCGCGCTGACAGGGTTAAATAAAGTAATAACTACTTTACATATTCGGTGATCCTTAATGGTGAATTTAGCAAATTCTGCAACCACCATCCCGTTTTCCACGCTTGACTAATAATCTCTTTTCGATTTCTTTTTCTTCTGTACAATTGGCCCTTCTATATATTAGTGAAGCTAACACGACAAATTTACATTTCCTTTCGTTCCTAGTCTTTTTCTTGTCTAGTTTTTTTTTTTGGTTGAAACTGAAATTATAATGTTCGACCGCCAACCCAGTATATTTTTTTTTGTATGAAAATTCATTCCTTTGCCTTGCTGATGTATAGGTCCATTAGGTCCAGTGCATAACTTTTCTATTCATAAGTATTTGATACTCGTATCTGTACGTGATGTATTTACGTACACGTGTCCCATTAATGAATAATACTCCCACTATGACCAAAGTGTATAACATCGATTGTAAAACAAATCTTTAACTCATATTAATTCAATTTCTCTCGGTTATTTCTTATTAAAGACCTGACCAGTACACACTCAATATCTCTCGATTATTGCTTCTTGAGGACCTGACCAATACACATTCTGGACAGTCTTTTACACAACAGTTCCCAAAACCATTTACTGCATGTTTGGTTTGTATTGGAACTCGCCAGCTTTGAGTTCATTGCCCTGTGCGTAGGAGTTGAGAGAATAACAAGGCTGAAATTAATATACGAATACATGTACTGGGCGTCTTTCAATTAATTCACGGTCAAAATTTGGTTGAGCTAGTATTCGAACTCGCCACTCATGAATCAATTGCTCTGTGCGTAATCACTGTAACTCTAGGGCTTGGCTTATTGTTCTGTACACTGATGGCTAGGCTGATAATCTCTTTGACAACAAGTCGCTCTTTGACATTGCCATTGACATTAAAGTAATGTAGTCTATCGTTGTGTGGCCAACAGCAACACTCTTTCCCGGTAAATAAATAATCTCATCTTTTATCCAGGTCTAGAAAACTTAAACACAACTACAAATAAATATGGTTTTACCTCATAGTTTCCCTGAGGGTACTGTGTCGGTGTAGATCAAAGATCAGACTGCATGTTCTGTGCAGTCTGATATTTGATCTACGCCGTCAACAAAAGCAACTTATATGGCCTCTTCCGTCAACAGGGTTAATGCTTGTTTACACGATCCCATTTAATAAATGTGACTCTGGAGGGCATTTTAATTCATGCAGTATTGTTTTCCCTTCTGGTTAAATACACGATCGTTATTGATACCCCTCGACAGCTCCCCGACTGTATCGCTATTACTAATGTCAATTTGTTACAATTTTTTTCTTCTCCATGTTTTTATATAATGGGAATCAAAGTTCAGATGGACGAGAATATGGTTCAATAAGTTACAGGTATTTTCAATCTGGATAATATATGTCGATACTTTGAACTGTGAGTTTAAAATTATGTTTGTCTCTCTGCAATTGATAACGGTATCACCAGTTTCGAATATGAGTCATGCTCTGTGGAAAGGGGGCTTAATGCATCTGCAAAAACTGTCGACCCAAGTCATCTGCAAAAACTATCGACCCAGGTCAGCCTGCGCAGACCGTGCAGGCTGACCTGAGTCGAACTTTTTGCTGTTGGTCAATTTTCTGCATGTCAAAGGACCTTATGCATATTATGATTCGGTCGATTGTTATAAAAATGGATTTTATTGATCCATAAACACGTGATGACTTGCTCGGTAACATGCATCACGGAGATGCGTTAAACCCCCTTTGCCAGAGCATGGCTCATACTTTTTTCGAATCATTGTTTGATATTAAATAAAATTCTGTCAAAATGCCAATGGATCTCTTTGATTGCTTAGAGTCTTATTGAATCTTTAAGTTGACAGTATATGTTAGACACATGTCAACGGTTATCTGTTGTCTGTCTTTCAGTTGTCTGTCTTTCCGGTGTATGTCTGTGTATCTGTCTTTGTTTGTGTGTCTGTCTGGGGTATAAAAAGACCTTGTTAAATATTAGATCTCCTACTATGTTACGTTCTCAAAAATTAGATTTATCATTATTTTCATCATCATCATTATTATTAGATCTATTATCATTATTATTTAATCATTATTATTATCATCATTATTATAGTAAAGTAAGGTAAATTCAAAATTGAGTGGGACAAACGCCAGTGCTTATACCACTTGTCATGCTTAACCTTACCGGAATTATGACCAGATATTTTATAGAGATATCAATGTCAAACCCAGTAATATAGATAACCCATGTCTTATGTATAACAACTGATGTTAGTTTCGGCCAAGACCAAAAGCATAGGTCATAATTCATTACCATCGGCAAAATTTTAGCCTAGTCCAATCTGAAAACATTTGCAGACGACATACTAAATATATCCAAAACTAAAGTGATGAACTGTGTCTTTGAAAAGAGAGGAAAAAAATGTGGGAAGAGGAGACAATGTTGATTACAAGCATTTTCTCCTTGTCCCCACAATGTTTTCAAAAGCTGTCTTTTTTGCACTGGACCATTTAAACACGATATATTTTTCGGAACAGCGTAAAAAGTCTTTTCCATTGGCGCATAAGCAATTTGAGATCGTTTGTGCTTCACTACAGATACCAATTTCAAAAATCAATAATTCACTCATAAACCATGGTCGGTTTCCTTGATTATTTCACATTAGTTTACATGAGTGGGTGGAAGGTTTTTAATCTCTTCTTTCTGGCTAGCAATCTACTTACGGCGAATGCCCTTTCTGCATTGAATTATCGCATCAACAAAAACGTGTTGTGAACTATTTGAGCAATGCTCTGTGAAAAGGGGGTTTAATACAAATGGCGAAAAGTTTCGGCGCAGTCCGCGCAGGCTGACCTGGGCCGAAACTTTTCATTTGTCAATTTTATGTATGTCCAAGGAACAGTATACCTCATGATTAACTCGGTTGTTAAAATAGTGGCAATTATGGATCCATAAGTAAGTGATGGCTTGCTTAGTATAATGCATCACGGAAATGCATTAAATCCCCTTTTGCCAGAGCATGGTTCATTTACATGGGGGGTGGGGGGGCAAGAGAAAGGCCCTCTAAGTTGGCATGGTTGGTACAATTAATTCCCTTTAATTAATGCAAATAAAATAAGCTGGGCAAAGTGTTGTAGTACTTGTGTTGATACATTGGCTTAGGCTAAACAATACGCACTGAAATGGACCAGCCCGCATAGCTCAGGTGGTAGAACGTAGGACTCGTGAACGTCATGTTTCGGGTCACTTGAGGATTTGAGATCGATTCCATCGACTTGCCATCTAGAATTACTAATAGTCTTTCGGATGAAACGATATTCCGACGTCCCGTGTGTCGGTGCTATACGCCGAGCACGTTAAAGAACCAGACGTACCTTGGGATGGGTTTCGTCCTGTATCTTGCACCATCCCCCGTAACATGACTAACAGCCTTCACGAGGCGTCGCCCATGTGGGAAACGATAAATAAACGCAAATCAATCAATATCTACTGAGACGTCCGATCCCTGAGACTGGTTGTCTGCATTTACTGACACAGCTGTATAGTTTTGACGAGTTAGCCTCGTGTACCACATTTGTTGCTTTTTGGCGAAATGCTGCCGTAACATTAGTTGACAGACATGTCAATTATGAAATGTTTATCTCATTACAAAGTTACGCTATGTAATACGACTCCGAGAAAGAAAACATTGTTGGAAAAGGAGAAAATTCTGGTTCTCAGCATTCTTTCCTTTTCCAACAATATTTTCTGCCCTCCAAAAGCCAAATTCCATTGTTTGAGCAACGTTTATACTCTTATCTGCAGATGCTTTTAACTTGGAGAGGTAAAAAATTTCGTCGTTTGGTACAGAGTTAAATCTGTGAGATTGAGATAATTTCATGCTTTGGGAAAATTTCGTAGTCACACTAGAAATAGAACTCGGCCTTCCAGCCTTATTCATTGTCCCGAAAGCTGAATCTGCAAAATCCGACATTCTGCGTCAACCAGTCTCGTCATACTCTGTATCTTTTATCAGTACCTCGCGCATTATTCTTCTCAAGCAACTGACTGCTCTCTGACATAACCATTGTGGAAACAATGATCAGCACAGTGACAGGGATGGCTAACATAAACCCTCGAAAGAAATTGGGTTAGTTGGGGATTCGAATATGTGACCTTTGGTTTCAAGGCTTGTGCGTTACTGACTGATCTACCGGGATTGGGTATGTTTGAATTCTCACGGCATATTGAATTTTTAAGTACCGTAGGTACTTTAGAGATATTGACCATGTCTGTATCTGCTTCGCCTATTTCATATTTAACTCTTTACCAAACGACAAAATTTTAGACCAGTCCAAATTGAAAGTTTTAGCAGACGACAAAATAATTGTTACTCAAAAATTGAAATTTTGTTTTGGGAAGAGTAGAAAACATTGTGGAAAAAGGAGAAAATGCTGGTTACAATTATTTTCTCCTTTTCCCACAATGTTTTCAAAAGGCTTTTCCTCAGAGTCCTTAAAAGTCGAGATTGTGTGGTAAAGGGTTAATATGGAGTTTCTATCATAAGATATTTCTCCAAAGTATTCAAATAAAATCAAGACCGACATTCACCAACCAATCTAAACTGCAATCTTTGTCTGTATCTAGACTGAGAAAGTTATGCACCTTCTGGTTGGCCAAGTCATTTGGTTTAGCCAATCAGAATTTGCTTTACTTTTAAATTTAGAAAACTCTTGAGATTAAGACTGACAATGATACTAAGAATAATTTGTGAAGAAGAGACCAGTGTCCTTTTTTTTATCAGGACAAGCAACACACTGAACCTGCATCAAACATAAATAATTATGTATATACGATATGTACAATATGCCGAGAACAAGCAAGCTGCGGAAAACGTAAATTGGAGTTCCCACGTTGAAGTCAATTGTGTTTCCTGTCTACATTTCTGCTAATGAACGGTTTCTGAACGCTTGTCAGTCACTGCACCCTTACTCACGTTGCAACCACAAACACAAAAATCTGATTCATTACACGTTCTCTGCGGACGGTTTGACAGAATCAACTGAAGTGTTGTTATAGTTACAATTAGATATTTATAAGTTAGACCCCAAAGGAACTACGACGTGCAGTCGAGATGCCCGTCTGTACAAATAATAGAAATAATGAATAAGTTAGCATGGGACAACAATAAACGCGGAAGAGAAGTTTTTTTTTTCTGTATTGTGTTTAACGCCGTTTTCAACGTCATTTCAGTGACATCGCGGCGGTCACTGCACCTATCAACGCTTCTCTGGATTTTCTTTTTCAAGTACGTCGTATAATACTATTTTCAATCCAATATATGCTTTCCCACATAACCATCACCAAAACAATGATCAGAGGTGAGAAAGAAATTAATCCTGCCGCAATGCTTCTCATAAATGCTCGGGAAGACATTGGCAGAACTGGGGACTGCGAACCAGAGACCCTTTGGTTTCAAGTCAGCAAAATCAAAATCATCTCAGTTTATTTATCAGTTATACAGCACTTACGTAAACATTGTGGCAAAAAGAACAATTACCATGGAATTGCTCCTTTTCCCTCAATGTTTCCAAAAGTAATCTGGCAGGGATGTGAAAAGTGATATACATACAGTAATGTGGTTAATGTTCTGAAATAATTTTCGATAATCGTATCATTTCTTTTTTTCAAACTGTATCGTCCACGTAATTTGATATACGCAGGTCACGGCCATCCTCGGAGTACCATACATATTTCATAGTTTTTAACTCTTTCATCGCCAAATACTCGACCTCTTTCTCATGGCTGAAAATACGATCCCGTTAAACTCAGGGAGATTTTGATTCTAAAGACTTGATTAAACGAGCGGATGTGCAGTCTGATCTTGATCTATGCCGTCCGCAAAAACCCCAGATTTTTCCTATGGCACTGAGAGGATTAAGTATGATTATAACTTGGTATAAAGTTAGCCCATATGTTGTCGAATCTAACCCTGTTAACGGTTACCAACATAAATGAGCCATGCTCTGTGAAAAGGGGGCTGAATGCATCTGCGAAAAGTATCGACCCAGGTCTGCAGTCTGTGCAGGCTAACCTGGGCCGAAATCTTTCGCTATTGGTCAATTTTATGTATATGAAAGGACCAGTCTACTTCATGATTCAGTCGGTTATTAAAAAATGGACTTTATCGATCCATGATGATGTAATGTGTTGTTTAGTATCATGCATCACGGAGATGCATTAAGCCCCCTTTTGCCAGAGCGTTGCTCATATATTTCAGTATATTCATTGGCATTGGATGGAGTTCATATTCGTGGCAGAGACTACTTACAAAGCAGCGTAGGGTGCAAGACAAGACTTAATGATTAAATGGCTTATGCTCTGTGAAAAGGGGGGGGGGGGGTAAAATGTGTAAAATGTGTCTGCAAAACTTATCGACTCATATTAGCCTGCGCAGTCTGCACAGGCTGGCATGGGACGAAATCCTTTTTTGCAATTTGTCCAAGGTCCACTCTACGTCATGATTCAGTCGGTCGTTGGACAAAACTGATTTTATGGATCCATAATTTTATGATGATTTCCATCACGGTGATGCATAAAACCCGCTTTTGCCAGAGTCCCGCCATTTTTTCTTGCCTAGTTCTAGTCGTACTGGAATGTTTGATGTATTTTTTTTTTCCTGAATATATAACAGCATTCTCACAATTAACGAAAGTAACAAGAGGCAAAATGTCACGATGTCAGGTTCATTACAGTATCAGGGAAAATTAGATTTCACAAATTAAAACGTGGGTATGAACCAAAGAAACCATAAAAAGTGAGGCTTATAGACTTCTAATCCGATATTTTTACGTTCTAGATTCCAGTTCATGGTAATGGTTGAGTTTCGCATTCACATGTAATTCACAGGATGTAGTTTGTCTGTGAAGTGTCTAAAGGGCCTAGTTCGTTTTTTTGTGTGTGTGTGTCAATTGATTTTTTTAAATTAAGTGATAAATACTACAAAATATGTTTGAGCCATGCTCTGTGAAAAGGGGGCTTAATGCATTTGCGAAAAGCATCGACCCAGGTCAGCCCGCGCAGGCTGACCTGGGCCGACACTTTTCGCTATTGGTCAATTTTCTGTATGTCCAAGGAACAGTCTACCTCATGATTAAGTGGGTTGTTAGACAAAATGGACTTTATGGATTTATGATTATGTGATGACTTGCTCGGTATGATGCATTACGGAGGTTCATTAAGCCCCCTTTTGCCAGAGAATGGCTCATATTTTTTTTTCTCGACAAACGTATTTAAATACTGGACGACTGTATGCAGTAAATAACTGGAAATTTAGCAACCAAAGCACTGGCTGATCGCTTTGCAATCAGTGACTCCGTCTATTCTTATGAGATCAGATATGACGTCATCATGCTTATTTGAATATGATCCCAAATCATGGTCGCGCGTGATATTGACCACGTATCATTTCCACAAGCCTTTGCAAGGCTTTGCGAAATTCTGGTACGAAATCTTAAAAAAAAAAAATACTTTAGGCGTTTACTTAGCGTACGTGTACTTAGGGAATACGACTGAAAAAAATATTTTATGTACATTTTTTCTTTCGTCTTTGCCAGCTATCTATCGCCTTACCTGAATTCAGTGATGAATCTTTTTGAAGTTTTGAAGATACTCGTATGAAAATCTGATTTGTTTGCTGATTTGTATTGGAGTTTAACGCCATTTTAACAGCTCCGGTCGTATCATGGTGGTTATGAAAATCTTAATAGCAATATTTAACGCCGTTTTTCAACATTGTTGAATTATATCACGGCGGCCATACACTTTCCATAGTTGTCATCGCCAAATGAATAAACTCGTCCTCTTTCTCACGGCTGAAATTTCAATCCAATGAAAATCAGAAAGATTTTGATCCTACAAACTTGATTAAACGAGCGGATGGTATAGATCCAAGATCAGACTGCACGTCCGCAAAAGCCTTGGATTTCGCCTATGGCACTGAGAGGATTAAATAAACATAAATATGAACATGATATAATATAAATCCTTGTTTTGTCGAATGTAAAACTGCCCACATAAATTTCGTTACCTTCATTGGCGTTGAATGGAGTTAATTTTCGTGACACAGACTTACAAAGCGGCGTAGAGTGTAGAGCAAGATCATGCTACACAATTGTACAGGCTGATCTTGCTTTACACTCTCGGCAGTGTACACATGTGGCCGAAAACGTAAGGATAAAACTTGATTTAACCCTTTACCGCACAATGCCGCCTTTTGACGCCCCCTGAGAAAGAAGCCTTTTGAAAACATTGTGGGAAAAGGAGAAAATGCTGGAAACCAGCATTTTCTCCTTTTCCCACAATGTTTTCTACCCTATCTAAGAAAAGTTGCATCATTTGAGCCACACTGAAATTGTCGTCTGCAAATGCTTTCAATTTGGACAAGGCTAAAATTTTGTCGTGTGGTAAAGGGTAAATGAGTCGAGCTCTATGACCATTCGCATGTTTTCATAGTATTTCTTTTACCGGTACTTCATACAACACTGGCCCGCCCGGGTGGCTCAGTGGTTAACGTATTTGACTCGTGACCTGGTTGTTGCGAGTTCGATACCCGGTTGAGGCAAACTTTCTTTCCGACGATTTTTCGCCTCTCACCTCTGATGCATGTGAGAAAAGTAGTCAGTGGCTTTGGAAAGAAAGTTGTGTCAGTACTGATGTGAGAAAGCCAGGAAACACATGGGTGCGTCACTGATCGCCATAATATGACCGGAGCTGTTAAAATGGCGTTAAACTCCAATACAAACTAATCAGATGTGAATTGTGTCATATGAATTTTCGCCTCTCACCTCCGATGCATGTGAGAAAAGTAGTCAGTGACTTGGAAAGAAAGTTGTGTCAGGACTGGTATAGGAAAGCCAGGAAACACATGCTTAGGTGCCCTGACCGTCGTTATATGACCAAAGCTGTTAAAACGGCATTAAACTCCACTACAAACAAACAAATCGCACAATATTCTTACCAAGCCAGTAGCTGCTTTCCCACGTAAACATCATCGGAACAATGTTCAGTGGTGATTACATGCAGTTGCGTCTGATTTTGATCTACGTTCTACGCTAAGAAATCTATGCCAATCATGATAAGGTAATGGTTCAGTTGGGGCTGCAATTTTTGATGGTTTTTTTTGCTATTGTTGTTTGTTTTCAGATACCTGTATATATCGTGCAATTTACAATAGACTAGTGGTCTTAGTATGAAATAAACAGTGGCATTGCTTTGCACTGTGTTTTATTGTATAGTATTGTGTTGCTACCGGCACAGTCTCTCAGACTAGAAAAATTGTACAGATCTGAAGCATAGCTGTTTGATCTTTAAACTCTGCTCATGGTATCTGTTAAATAACTGATTTACGAGGACAGAGAAAGATAATGTACTCTAGCGTTGTTTTAGCGTTTTTCTCCACGAGGGAATATAACAAAAAGAACTCGCTCGCTGCCGTTGTTTTCATTTAATAGAGCGAAATGTAGATTTAATTACATATAATCTAAATGTCGTCCCCCAAAAAGGCTTTTTAGATAATTAAAGCTGATTTCAACGTAGTTGGTCCTGAACTAATAATCACTTGTGTAAATAATTCATTAATGGCTAACATTAAATCCTACATAAATTTCTGAGAATGATTCTCATTTATAATCACTTTATATTATTAGTTGCATGGTGCATTCAACTTGGACACTGTTGATTCAAGATCAGGCTGCACATTACGTGCAGGCTGGTTTTGAATGTACACTGTCCGATGATGATGATGATGATAATGATAATAATAATGATGATGATGATGATGATCATCATCATCATTATTATTATCATCATCATTATTATTATTATTATTTACAGTTTGACCCGAACACTTTTGGATGTGTAATATTTTCATTTTCGGACAGTGTGGAGCCAAAAGGCACGCCACGTGCAGGACGATCTTTAATCTACGAAAGCTGTTCAAATTGTTCGTAGATATCTGCAAAATGTCCACCAATTTTGAATATATTTGTTCAATAGTAGACCAAACGATAGCGTGATTTATATTTCATTGAATATGACAAGTTTGGGGAAACTTTACCTTCCTAGACATATAATAGAAACGTTTATTTTTCCATAGAGACTCTTAACCTAGCACACGACATTTTAATGAGGTATGCATTTTTCTCAAAACGTTAAATATTTCAGAGATTCATGGTTGGATTTTGTCCGAATTCCGCGTCATGACAACAGCCCTAAGGTAACGCAGAGCCTAAATCTTCTTGGCAACAACTGAACTAAGCTGCAATAAAAAGTGAAAATGTATTAAATCTAAAAAAGGTACTTATATGTAAACCTTTAAACTGCTAAGCGCGACTCACTGACCTTTTGCGGAAAGAGTAAATCAAGATCAGACTGCACAGAACGTGCAGTCTGATCTTGGATCTACACTGTCAAATAAGGATATATTTTTGTACAAAAAACAAGTTTGAAATAACATTATTCGGGTTTATACTATCGGCTTGAAAGTTTTATTTAAGTTATTTAGTTGGATAAGGATTAAAATGACCATCTTCAAGCTGTTACACGCAATTCAGTACGCTTTTGCAGACAGTGTAGATCACGATCAGACTGTACAGAACATGCATTGTGACCTTTGATCTTCAACGTCCGAGACGATGAGAATTTGTCCGTTACAAAAATTACACTTTTTTAGAATGGAATAAAACGGGCTTTTACCATTGACTGGAAATTTACACTTACTTTATTTGGAAGTTTATCGTGTTTACCTTTTACCAAGCAATCCCAAGTTTTAACGACCCAGAGGAAGATGGCTTTTGATAACATTGAGGAAACAGAAGAAAATGCTGGTAACCAGCATCTTCTCCATTTTCCATAATGTTTTTTTTTTTTATCTTTTCAATGCAAAAATCCTATTATTCTAGCGATGTTTAATTTGTTGTCTACTGAAGCTTTTAATTTGGACAAGTCTAAACTTCTTCTTGTGGTAAAGGCTTACATGGGAAGTTTTACCGATTGTAAAAAGTTGTTATTAAACCCTCATAAAGACAGATGTTTTTTAACTTCTTACCAAACAACGACATTTTAGACTGGTCAGTATTGAAAGTATTTGCAGATGACAAAGTAAAGGTTACCGAAAAATTGAAATATGTTCTGAGAAGGGCAGAAAACATTGTGGGAAAAGGAGTAAATGCTGGTTACCAGCATTTTCTCCTTTTCCCACAATGTTTTCAAATGGCATCTTTCTCAGGGTCGTTAAAAGTCAGAATTATGTGGTAAAGGGTTAAGGAAAGGAGTTTTATCGAAGTAAATCCCTTATACCGCTAGGTAAATTAAGTATAGTATATTTTCAGTAAGTAGTTGTGTGTGTGTGTGTGTTAATAGCCGTTTTCAACACTATTTTAGTTATATTACGTCGGCCAGTGCGTTTAACCATACTTCCCTGGAGTTCCTTTTATAAGTAATTCGGTCAATATTCTTTCCAGGCCACTGGCTGCTTTTACAAATAAATATCGTCGAAACAATATTCAAACGGTTTAAGAAAGGAATGAATTCTGTCGCAATGGCGAATATTTAGCCGAGGGTGGGATTGGAGCTAGCGAACTGTTGGTTCTAAGCCATGAATGTTATTGAATGAGCAACCGGGCTTGGCTTCAGTCAACGGATAAACAAATCAAAAGATTGTGATTTCATTATTTTTTTTTTTGCCACAAAAAATCGAACCATTTCTGACGCTGTAAAATCCATGATTGGGCTACAAGTTCTGTGCTGTCAGATTTCGGATCTATACAGTCGCAGAATGCATTGCAGTTTCATCTTAGCAGTTCATGTTTGTAAAAAGACAATTTCTTAAATGTGACAAAATTTGAGAACCGTTGACATAACTGACGTAAACAGCATGATACAATATCATCAACCCCCGTTCTTGTACAACTACGAATTTTCACGCCAAAGCCATAGGCATATGAGACACTTTAGCAGAAGTAAAGATTGTTTTTAACAAGAAATCGCTCCCTTTCCCACAATGATTTCCATATCATACCGAAAAGATATTTATCTGTTCTAGTCCGTGATCGAAAACGGCCAACCCAAGGTGTCACTAGTATAACGTGGACTGATACATTTAAAATTATCAAAAAGCATTCATCTCTCACCATTCCCCATGGGTTTACCAAATCCGGCATGGAGTCTCTTGTAATAGATCAATTCCAGTCTTGTCAGCTCTGTTTTTCACCCCTCCTGTCTGTCTATCTGTTTTTCAGTCTGTCCCCATAAATATTTATGTCGCACATCCTTTAAATATAACAGCTAAAATCAGGATCAAGGTCACTGCTGCTAAAAGTAGGGGAAAGTGGGAACCTGTAAATTTTACTTCAACAGTCTATGGGCTAAATTCGTGAGACTCGACCTGGTGATAGATGCTGATGAGCAAGTTATGCGAATATGCTCATTTTTGTAGTCTAGTATAAAAGTCAAGGTCATCGGTATAAAAAAGAGAAAAGAACTGGATTGTGAAATCACGTCATCTTTCTAGGTACATGAAAACTCGACAGGGTACTGAATTTTGACTTATAAATTATGCGAATATCTTCATTTCATGTCAAGAGAAATGATCACGTTCACTGTTACTAATTAAAGAAAAGTAATGTCTGTATTCTAAACCAGTCCAACGCTCCACTTAAGCTCTTTGCGTATAATCATAGAACAATTCGTAACGGCATCTATAGAGCCACTGTATCAGCTTCTGTAGGCATTGTACGTGCTTCGGTTGTTGAGTGGCTATTGAGCTATATTCTTGGCTAATTTCGCACGAAAAAATAATACTAATTGTTCTTATGATTCGATGTCAACTTCCGTACAGTGTGACGCTAGCTTTTAAGAAAGTCACAACGTGATGAAGTTGCCATCTCTGACGAAGATGCTTACAGTGCCTGAAGTATTTCATAATGGTCATACGACGGCTTCAGATGTCTCACGAGACTTCCCGAATGACTTGAAATTTTTACGATCATGGCCGACTTCAACCGGGTGTCCGATGTCCATATTTGCTCAGTTTTGGGACAGCGTAACCCCCCTGCATAAATGATTTCATGTATGATGTCATGGTGGGTTCGAAACAAAAGCAGCCTGTTCTACAACACGCATCACCTTGATATGGTGATATATCTTCCTTTCAAGGAACGTAAGGGGAACCTTGATTCTAAATGTGTTAACCCTTTGCTGGTAAGCGCGACTCACTGACCTTTTGCGGACAGTGTAGATCAAGATCATGCTGCACAGAACGTGCAGTATGATCTTGGACCTACACTTTCCGATAAGGAGATATTCTTTTCCTAAAAATAAGTTCGGGTTTTTACTACCAGTTTGAAAATTTCATTTCACTTATTTAGCAGGATAAAGGTTAAAACTGGTGAACTGGTTCTGTTGTGTATTGTACAGATCAAGACCAGGTTGTAAATGACGGACTGTCTCTCTTTACCGAGACATACAACCCGATTTGGTTTCACAAGTTTTTTGAGAAATCATAACAAAAACTCGAGATCTTTATTACCCAGCATATAGGTGGCTTTAAAGTAACCTACAGACAGAAATACCATTTGAAAACATGCTGCACGTCCATATTTTAAATACCCTTTTCTGAATATCTTCACTCGTATTTCACTGGTTAACCCTTTTTGGGTAAAAAGAGATTAAAGGTAAGGTAGAGAGTTGCGTTGATGGCGCAGTCGGTCGAGTCGTTGGATTGTGGTCTTGAAGGTTGAAGGTCGATAATTTTTCACTTATTTTTCGTCGCATCCCCAATTACCCTTACCTCGTACACAAACAAACACTTAAAGCAAACAGTAACCTAGCATTTTCCCATCAAAGTTTCAATAGTATTTAAAGAGGAAAATATGTTAAAACCTGGTTGTCTGTAGTTTTACCTGCAATATCCGTCATTTTGAGCGATAATCTTTAATATCAAGTTCTTGGACTGTTACTATAGCCGTACGTTTTATTGCGATGAGAAATACACGTCTGCCACCATTCTTAACATACGATATCTCTAGATAGTTACCAGAGAGAAAATGTTTCTGAAAACTCTGTCTCGTTTACCAAATCTGACGATTTGATAGAAAAGGTTTCAGGTATTTTACCTCATTTTTGCAGCAATAGAATAAAATTACCTCATCTTTCTGTGCTGATAAAGTGCCGTGTTATATCTCTGCTGTTAGGGTCAATTTACGCGTCCCCGTTTGACTGTTCAGCACTGTTTGTATCTTGAAAGCTTTGTTATCGGGTAAATCTAGAGACTGCTTAGTACTAATAACTACTCCATTTGCTATGATATTTAGTAAGTTTTTTTCCCCGTCATAAATTTAAATCAAATGAGAAAAACATCAAATTGGACGGATCTAGTAATTGTGTTCGGGATCTATGGCCAATTTCAGGCTCAACGGTATAAAGAAGAGTAGAAATAATTTAGTTACTATTTTAGGAAGGCTGTAAAACGACGGAATGGTCCCTGATATTCGTCAGAAACGTGATAAAAGCTAGTTTCGTTTTACCCTCCAAATATGCATACCATCCTGACCCATGACATAATAAAGATCAATTTTATGAGAAAGGAGATTTCATCGCGTTTCTGCATTTTTTCATTTGTTTGTTTGGTGTTTGAACCTTTAAACAATTCTGTGTCTTAACGACCCTAAAGAATAAAGCTCTGGAAACCATTGTGGGAAAAGAAGACAATGCTGTTTACCAGCATTTTCTCCTTTTTTACCACAGTGTTTTCTTTCTGCTCAAGACAAATTCGTCACTTCACCCATGCCTGATTTGTCATTTGCAAAAGCTTTGAAAATAGAAAAGTCAATAATTTTGTCGCCTGGTAAAGAGCCAACGTTTTAACCCTTATCCTGCTAAATACGTTAAGTGAGACTTTCAATCCGATAGTAAAAACCATGACTTTGATATTTCAAAGATGTTTTTGGGAAAGAGCTATCTCCTTAACGACAATGTAGATCCAAGATCAGACTGCACGTTCTGTGCAGTCTGATCTTGATCTACACTGTCCGCAAAAGGTCATTGGGTCGCGCTTAGCAGCTTAAGGGTTAACAGTGTTCCGGAAATTTTACGGCGGCCACGACATCGATCTACGCGGGCCTGGTGTTAGTAAGTCAATACTACGCACTGAATTCTGCCTAAGTCTTTTAAAAACACTCTGATGGATAGAGGGAGCGATTGCTAATGGCCAGCGATTTCTGCTATTGCCAAAACATTTCCACGAAGAGTCCATATAGGATCTGACTCGAGTTTGCATTTGAGATACAAAATGGTTTAATTTAACGGAGTGACAATTTAGTCCACTGTAAATAGAAAAAAAAAACGTTAAAATGGCTATTTACAGTTAACTGTCAATAGCCAAAAAACGTAGAATTGGCTATTTACAGTTAACTGATGCATTAGTTATTTGACAGGACAGGACAGAACAAAACATGAACAGAATATTTATGAATTAAATTTGAACTTCATGGCAATTCATCGTTACAATACAAAGTAACAAATAACTGGTTTTGAAAGGCCAAATTTTAACTGTGTGCTATCAGTTACAGTTGTAATAGTCTTAAATGATTACTTCATTTACAAAAAAAAAAAAAAAAAAAATCAAGCACACTAATTTGAAGAAGGAGAAAAAATCTGCCATGAGAATAATCATCATGGATAAGTATTGATTTTTAAATACATGTAAAGGCAGACAAAACCAACAATTTGCAACAGCAAAGGCAACGTAAAGTTTGCTACATGGTATGAGCATTCATAGTGAACTTTTTTAAAATGTATTCATCATAGTTATGAAATATATTTGCTATTTTTTTTAAACATGACTATGTGTGTTGAAAGTAAAACAACACAGAGGATCAAACCTCGATGCTCATTTTAAGCCGGGAAAAAATAATGTCGTTTTGTAGATCCAATTCTCAAAAACATGGTTGAAATTGTTAACTCATACTGCATATTAGAACATTAAAACCCATTTTAACTGTAAACAGGCAAAAGACGTAAATTTAGCTATTTACAATTAACTGTAAATAACAAAAAAAAAAAACGTAGAATTGGCTTTTGACATTTAACTGTCAATAGCCATTTTAACGGTTTTTGGCTATTTACAGTTAACTGTAAATAGCCAATTCTACGTTTTTGGCTATTTACAGTTAGCTGTAAATAGCCTCTGCCTAAATTTAATAGCATTTTTGTTGACGAGTTTAATAAAACTTTACCTCAAATATCAACGAATGTCAAACATAGGATCTGACACGAGTTTGCATTTGAAATGCAAAATGGTTAAATTTAATAGCATTTTTGTGGACGAGTTTAATAAATTTTACCTCAAATTATAACAAACGTCAAGTTCTCTTTATCACATAACTGTATCTCTTGAAATAGTTGTACATGATGTGTTAAAAATATAGGTCTCTAAGTACATGTATAATGAAATTTACATGGAACATTTTCGATTCTTTGAAAGATATGTAAATCGGGGACGAAAAACAAAAAAATGGTTCAAAAGACATTTTCATCTAATGATTCTGCTTTGAAATTTTAAAATCTTAAAATTGGCAGCTTTGTTACCATTATCAATTTTGGCACTTAATTTCGCAGAGAAATATGAATCAGCAATGTTTCAGAAATGCCGGTCACCAGTACTTTCTCCTTTTCCTTAAATGTTTTCAAAAACCTTCTTCCTACAGATCGTTTAATAAAACTCTGAAAGCATGTAACTACATAGACTTCATAGAGAATTTGGCAATGATAATGACGATTGTCCTTTAGTAGTGTAGGTCACCAACCAATTAGACAAGAAAAAACAGTAAATTTGATAACAGAGTCAGCTCCCCTTATTGACAGTAATACATTATCTATTTGAGCCATGCTCCGTTTAAAGGGGGCTTAATGCATCTGCGAAAAGTATCGATTCAGATCAGCCTGCGCAGTCCGCGCAGGCTGACCTAGGCCGAAACTTTTCGCTATTGATCAATTGTCTGTACATCCAAGGATCAATCTACCTCATGATTAAGTCGGCTGTTAAAAACGTGGCCATCATGGATCCATAATTATGTGATGGCTTGATTGGTATAATGCATCACGGAGATGCATTTAAGCCCCCTCTTGCCAGAACATGGTTCATTTATAAATGCACTACAACAAAAAAGAATGTTTTCTGATAGCCAGTTTACATAAAAACAAATCAAAATACCAATTTTCAAGTATTTGGCCCAAATCTTGATATCTCCGTTTAACCCTGTATCACACTATTCTGAGTTTAAATGACTCTGACGAACACGGCTCTTGAAGACATTGTGGTAAAAGGAAAAAAATGCTCGTTTCCATCATTTTCTCCCTTTTCCACAATGTTTTCTATCCTTTCAGGAGTAAATACCATCACTTGAGTCACCTTTAATTTGTCATCTGCTAACCGTTTTGATTTGTATGAGTATGAAATTTATGTTGTCTGGTTCTGGGTACCATCAACAATTTTCGGTACTTTTGCAGGAGCCGTGCAATTTGAATTTGCTTGGTTTGACAGTTTAGCAGATATTATGATTTAAAAAGTATATGGAAAAGAGCTGAACCAAAAATATCCTTTGTGTTATATTAATGAATGTATCCATTTCTCGCATTTAGCTCTGTAAAAAAATCCCATGTGATACGTTTATTCTGAACTATCATATATTTCAGGTTATGTCAACAAGAACTCTACCTTCAGTCCTTTACGGCGCCATACTTATGATTGCTTTAAACTCCATAAACTTGTCGGCAACACTTTGTGAATCACGGTGTGAAAATGCAGTACCCCATCTTAGACGATTAAAGACGTTATGGCATCATTTTTCTAAACGAGAAGGCGGTGATGGTAGGTTTATATCTGTCCTGCCACCTGTCTCGTTGTGTAACAGTCTAGACATGTCAGCCTGTCTTTGTGTATTGTGTTTGTATAGCTGTCGGTTTGTGTGAAAGGCTGCATGTATTTGAGCCATACTCTGCGAAAAGGGGGGTTAATGCATCTGCAAAAAGTATCGACGCATGTCAGCCTACGCAGTCCTGACATGAGTCGATGCTTTTTGCTATTTGTAAATTTTCTGAATGTTCAAGGACCATTCTACCTCATCATGCAGTCACTTGTTAGACGAAACGGATTTTATGGACCCATAATAATGTTACGACTTGCTTGGTATATAATACATTAAATACCCTTGTCAAGAGAATGGCTCATTTGTTTCGTTGGCTCTTCGTCTGTCTGTTTGTCTGGTTAATTTGCCCCTCCTGCTACCTGTCATTTTTTGTAGGCGAATTTACACCTGTGTGTCTGTATATCTGCCTTTGTAAGTGTCCTTGTATCCGTCTATACCATACGAACGTCTGATTATTATTATTATGTAAGTGTCTTTATAAAGATCTGTCAGCACGTGTATTTCTGTGTGTCAGAATATCCACAGGTTTGTTTATATGTCTGTGTGTTCCTAAGTGTCTTTATGCATGTATCTCTTTAATAATCTGTGTCCGTATATATGCCTGTAGATCTGGCTGTGTAAAGATCTGTCTGTATATCTGCCTGTCAAGCGGCCTGTAGACGTGTCTGTAAGTGTCCGCATATGTCTGTCTGTCTGTCCGTCCGTCCGTCCGTCTGTCTGTCTGTCTCCTAGACATCTTAAATATCTGCATATATATATCAGCCATGCTCTGGGCAAGAGGGGGTTTAATGCATTTCCATGATGTACTAATCAAACCATCAAATAAATATGGATCCGTAATAGCTACTTTTTTTTAACAGTCAACTGAATCATGAGGTAGACTGGTCCTTGGACATACAGAAAATTGACTTATAGCGAAAAGTTTCGGCCCAGGTCAGCCTGCGCTGTCCGCGCAGGCTGACCTGAATCGAAACTTTTCGCAGATGCATAAAGCCCCCTTTTCACAGAGCATCAGCATCTCCATCTGTAGTTGTAGCGGTAGATTCTTGTTCTACTGTGTTCTACTCCCACATGACAGTCGCCGCCAGCGACTGTCGAACCAGCAGGATTTTACCGGATGACAAAATTTTAGATTGATAGATTAGATGGTGTTTAACGCCGGTTTCAACATTATTTCAGTTATACCGCGGCGTCCAGTGCACCTATCCATGCTGTCCTGGAGTTTCTTTTACCGGTACACCACACAATATTCTTTCAAAGTCACTGGCTGCTTACCAACGTAACCATCATCGAAACAATGGTCAGCGGTGAGAGAGATATGAATCCTGACGCAATGACTACAATCAATCCTCGGAAAGAAATTGGCCGAGCCGAGGATCGAACCAGCAACCTCCTGTTCTCAAGTCAAGTACGCTACATTCTGAGATACCGGGGCTCGGCACACAAAATTTCAGACTTGTCCATATCAAAGCATTTTAAGACGACAAATTAAATTTGGCTCAAATGATGGGACTTGTATTTGAAAGAGCTGAAAACAAATATTGATGGAAGAGAAGATCTTGCCGATTATCAGCATTTTTCTCTTTTCCCCACAATCTTTTCAAGGGCCTTCTTTCTCGGGGTCGCACAAACAATTGTTGGTTTTGAGAAGGGTTAAAAATGTTTGTTATAAATTTACATGCCAAAACAAAATTCTTGTTAATGGAATGTAATTACCGTCATATTGATCTTGATACCTTTGATACCTTTATCAATCATTTGCCATCTCAAACCTTGTTTTCATGTTTTTTCCCCCATAATGGGTGTTTATTTAACCCTCTATCAAACGACAAAATTTTAAATTTATCCATATTAAATGCAACTCGAAAAATTAGGAATATTCTTTGAAAGGATAGAAAAAATTTCGGCAAAAGGAGAAAATGCTGGTAACCAGCATTTTCTCCTTTTGCCCAAATGTTTTCTATAGCCATCTTCCTCAGCGTCGTACAAAAAAAAAAAAAAAAAGGGGGGGGGGGTAAAGAGTCAGCCGTAACAATCTAACAGAGATCTAAAGAAACTTTGTATATATTTAGTTGAAATTAAAGTCACTTACATATTTTTCATCCTATTTGCTGCGTTAGAAAGGAAACTTAAAAGGTCTCGTGATGCCAAAGGGGACATGACTCTTTTCTTTAGCTAAAATGCCATCCCTTCGTTCTAATAAGTATAACAATAAGTATACAGAAATTGTGCAAAATCCTAAAACTAACCTACTGTGGACATGAAGAAAGAGACGACGCTTCGGTTAGCGGATGAACTGCTCGTCAAAAATAATTTATCCATCTGCCAGACTATTTTCGAAAGACTCTTTGTACCACGCGCACAGAACTCCGATTGTATGTTTGAAAGGTCTCAGAAATTTCTCAATGATTATCTACCATTCTTGTCTATAAATGTAGATTAACTTTTACCCTTTGAAATTTTCAGTCAGTGGGGGAGACTCAGAAACTGCAAATTGAGTGTGTTTTACCAAATCGCCTCACAAAATTTCTAACATTGTAGAGTCAAGATCGGACTGCATCTTATCTGCTAATTGATCTTGATTGACCTATATTGTCTATAAAGACACGCAGAATTTTCCTTGGTCCATATTCACCAACCATTTCTTAATTTCATGCAAATATCTAATTCTAGATTTAGAAAGTAACACAACTTCTGATTGGCTAAAGCATTTGGTTTAGCCAATAAGAAGTTATGTTATTTTAAAATTTAGAAAATTTGCGAGAATTAGACTACGAATATTTCAAGGAATGGTTGGTGAATACAGACCCTGGTCATCCTAGAATTTTTTAGTATCGTCCATGTCGATTATTGAAGGCTTGCGAATTTAGTGTACGCTCATTTCTAGTCCGTTGAGATTATGAATCGTTAAAACTGTCTACGCTCTTAAAACATGATTTGGTAGTATATAACTCTTATCCTGCTGTTATAGCGACTATCGATGTGTTTTGCGGAGCACTCTGATCTTGCTCTGCACTCTCCGCTCCTTTTTCAGTAGTCTCGGTTTCAGTAGTCAAGCCCCACTCAATGTCAATTGATTTATCAAAATCTGTTTTTGTAATCGTCAACAATTTAGATTCGGCAGGATAAGGCTTTACCAGACGACAAAATTTTAGGCTTATCCAAATTGAAAGCATTTGCAGACGAAAAATTAAATGTGGCTGAAAAATTGATATTTGTTTTCCGAATGGTAGAAAGGAGAAAATGATGGTTACCAGTATTTCCTCCTTTTCCTACAATGTTTTCAAAAAGCTTTTCCTTCACGGTCTATACTAGACGAGAAAAATATTAGACTTGTCTAAATTGAAAGCATTAGCAGACGAGATTTTAACTTGTATTTTGCGCCACAAAACATGACTTTCTTTTCATTATTTTACCCCGCATACACTATACATGTATATATATCATCATCTGAGCGAAAATGAAAAGTCTGTCCATAGGAAAAAAACTGTGGCATATGCCCTTAGATATTCCTTTTTTTTTTTTAAAACACTATATCAGAAAGTACTATTTCTGTGCAAAAGTTAAATAAGAGTCTGTCCGCTGAATGTTCCTTTATTGCAGAAAAATAATCAGAAAATAAGTCTTTGTGAACACGTTAGAACATTTCGTATTGCCAGTGTGATCTGTTAAGTGCCTTTGATTCTTTCGATTAATCCTTTTTACTATTGGTAAACATCACAGTTCTAAGAATAACCATTTGTTTGAGCTGTATTTTTTACTTTAAGAACCTTTTCTTTAGGTTTAAAATTAAAGCCTATTTGTTGTAATTTTGACAAGAGTTATCCCCTTTGAAGAACTGTATCTTTGTATTTTGCTCTGCAACATATGGTTTTCTTTACATTTTTTTTTTACTCCGCATTTATTATAATTGGCCCGCAACATGCGAAATGAGACCTTCGGACATTTGCGTAAAGTGCCGTCTCGGATTAGCCTGCGCGGACTGCGCAGGCTAATCCGGGACGACACTTTACGACCACATAAGATTTTTTCATACAGTAGACTTTCGTGAGACAGAAAATCGCACAAAAACGGGAAGTGTCGTCTCGGCTTGGTCGCAGACTGCACAGACTGATCTGGGACGACACACTTTTACGCATACGTCCGAAGGCACCTTTTCGTGTGTTGCACGCCATATCATCTTAGTGAAAATGAAAAAAAATCTGCCCGTAGGAAAAAGTCTGTGGCATATATCTTTAAATTTATAGTTTGATATTTTTTTTAAAGTTTGATGTTTTGTTGACATCTAGTGTCCTTTGCGAATAGGGGTGGCCAAGATCAGATAGAAATCTGTGAAGTATGATCTTGGTCTTCCTAGTTAGATGAGAAATACTTTTTTACTCTTAAATAAATAAATCTAACTGCTTACTTAGCGTGCAGCTATGTAAGATCATCCTATTTTCGATATGAACAACTGAACTATGCTTCTCTAATTTTCGTCGACGACGATGGGACTACAAAAATCTTTGACATGCTCGCCTTGGACTTTTGGTCCGATAACATACGGATCTGTATTATGAAACACCAAAGGGACACTGGGAGTATGCTTTGTTAACCCTTAAACTGCTAAATAAATGAAAGGAAACTTTGAAACTGATAGCAAAAACAAAATGTTGCTATTTCAAAAGTGTATTATGGGGAACAAGAAATATCTTCAAATAGGATAGATGGCATAAATTTGCCCGCAAATAGGCAAAGACCCTTAAAATAAACATGTCTACATTTTTTTACCAATCACAAATTTCTGTTAATTCATTTGTTATCAGCACCAAAAAGTAGATCAAAAGCCAGCACATTCAGCCACACCGAAAATCATCTCCGTATCGGACTGTGTGGATCCAAGATCAGACTGCACGTTCTGTGCGGTCTGATCTTGATCTACACTATCCGCAAACGGTCCTTGAGTCGCGCTTAGCAAACTAAGGGTTAAAACAGGTTACATGTTACACAATTTATCTAATAATCTGACTGTAGGCTTGATAAAAAAAGAACCAGAATGAAGAACGTGAATAATGATGCTTTATTCGATTCAAAAATCAACTTCAGCACATGCCCTGAATTTAACATTTAGGCGCTAAGCGGAATTGAAGGACCTTTTGCAGACAGTGTAGATCAAGATCAGACTGCACAAAACGTGCAGTCTGATCTTGGATCTACACTGTCCGATAAGGGTATATCTTTCCCCCAAAAGATACCTTTTAAATAGCATAATTCAGGTTTATACTATCGACTCGAAAGTTTCATTTAACCCTTTCCCAAACAAGCCCTGGTTTTCACGTGTCTGCAGTACAAGTCTTTTGAAAACACTGTGGGAAAAGGAGAAATTGCTCGTAACGAGCAATTTCTCCTTTTCCCACAGTGTTTTCTACCCTTTTTGATAACTTTCTGCCATTTTCATCAAATTTAAAATTGTCGTCTGCAAACTCTTTCAATTTGGACCAGTCCAAAATTTGTCGTTTGGGAAATGGTTAACTTTGAAGGGTTAATCCATCAACTAAACCCTTTACCCCGAAATTCCATGTTTAAATACCTAGAGCAAGACGACTTTTGAAAGCATCTTGAAAAAAGAATGAAATGCTGGTTATCACCAGCATTGTGATTTCTACCCATTAAATAAATGCCATCTGTTCAGTCATATTTGATATGTCATCTGCAAATGCTTTCGATTTAAAGGAATCTAAAAATGTTGTCGTCTGGGGAAAATTTGATCCTTTTGACTGGTTAGAGCAGAATCCATCTTTTGCCGTAACGAAAAATAAAATGGTCAAACACAGAATGATGATATATTCCATAATGTTAATATTTGATATTAAAAATTATTATTATAGAAAAAAATATCTGAAAGTCGGCAGATTCTGTACCTGTTGCAATGATTCTTTGAGTCTGGTGAGGAAAAGTGACACTGCGCTTAGATAAAGGAATGGGCTTATAACACAATTAGAAAGCTAACGCCAGTTCGGTATCGCGTCATTAGAATCATTACATGGGAAAACGAATCAACCGTCTAAAATGTTCTATTAACACACTGTGTCAACAGGTTGAAATCAAAGCGCTGAAAGGGCTGAGACGGCAGTTAGATTCTGAAACTGAACGAATGTAGATTTTAACTGCTTTTGTCGCGAGTGGCATTGACAAAATGAATATAATACCTTTAGTAGTATTATACTTAATAACTTTTTTCCTGCCTTTATCTAACGCTCAGACTGATTAAACTTTTACCAGACAAAATTTTTGACAGTTCAAAATTGGGACCATATGCAGATAACAAATTAGATGTGACTCAAAAATGAACTTTGTCTTTCACAGGGTAGTAAAACATGGTATGAAAAATGAAAAATGTTGGTTACAAGAGTTTTCTTCTTTTACACAAAGTTTTCAAAGGGCTTCTTCGTTAAAAATATGATTGTTTGGTAAAAAGTTAACACATTTGTTAACAGGATGAAATCAAAGTGCTGAAGGTATGAGAAGCCAATTTGCTTTTAAAACTGACACAAGTTTTTTTTTTTTTTTTTCCGCGAGTTCAAAAGCGTTAATTCCGAAGTAACCTTCACATCGTGGTATTTTTTAAATTTATAAATGACTGAAAATGAATGTTACATTCATCTTTTCAACTTAGTAATTATTGTCTTTTTATATAAGTCTCCTCTCTTATTATTTTTCAGATATATCGTTTACATTTTTTATACAATCCCTGATTTATGCCTCGCGTAGAAACAGCAAATTAATGCCATTGAAAAAAGACTTAGTGCACATGGTATTCGCCTACAAGGATTGTGTTAAGGCGTGTGAACATCAACATAGTAAACGCAGCGGAAGACAGACACAACCACGTACATTATATATATGTAAGTCAGCTTGGACCTAAAATGTGTGTAACTCCTTGGTTTGATCGGTTTTTTGTTTGAATGCAAATAATCAAATAATCCCGATTTTAACGACCTTTGGTGAGAAGCCTTTTAGAAGACATTGTGGGAAAAGGAGGAAATGCTGTCGACCAGCATTTTGTTCTTATCCCACAATATTCTTTTGTATAAATTCTATAACTTGAGACGCACATGATGTACTGTCTACAATTACATTCAATTTGTATAAGTCTAAGTTTTAGTTATCCTGTCGCGCAGAATGCATCAGAGTCTTGGCATTGATAAAGTGATATTTTATCTATTTACTAATATTTATTTATTTATTTATTAACACTGCAAACCACGATAAAATTTCTCGAAACTTATTTGCAAGACTTTGATCTTGCTGCTGAATATTTCAAGTTACCAATCTATTTAAATAAAAAACGCATAAAAAGATAAAAGATCAGCTTATCCCTTCCAGCTCAATAGCCCACTTTAGTCTTTTCTATCAACGGTGAAGATAAGGATCAAAATGCACGGCTGATATCAATCTACACTATCCAATTCTTGTTGGTTATTCCGGAAAAAAAAACAAAAAAAAACTTGGACTAAATGGATTTTATGCAACCATAATTATGTGATGACTTGCTTAGTATAATGCATCATGGAGATAAATGAAACACCCTTTTACCAGAACATGACTCATTACCGATTTGTTTTCCAGGTTCGGCACCATACATGTGTTTGTGAAACTTTCTGATCCTGTGAAACGACGAAGGAATATGAATCAGTTGAAGCGAAGATACACAAATGCCTTATATTCGAGTTGGAACTTTCAAAGAAACCAAAGACTGCACATGAGATATTGTGAAAACAACATGAAATGAACTCTTTACATAAAATCTTTTCGTGTTTTAACCGACCTCAAAAAGAAAACTAAAGAAAACATGGTTGAAAAAGGGGAAAATGCTGGTTGCCAGCAATTTCTACTTTTCACACAATGTTTTTATCCTTTCAAAGATTATTCCTCATTTGAACGAATTTAATTAGTCGTCTGCAGATGCTTTACAGTTTAGTAGGTCTAAAATTTTGTTGTCTTGTTGAGGGTTCACACTATTCCTGTCGAGTTTATGTCATAAACAATCAACAATATTTACATTATTACATAATATGGCGGAGCGTATGTATCCAGATCGGATTGTACGTATATGCAATCGGATCTTGGTCTTATCTATCCGTGAAAAGCATCCATTGTAACTAGCGGCAGGAGAAAGATAAGACTGAGTTGTTCTCATATTTAGATTTTTTTCAAGATTATTATCAATTGTTATACGGAATTCAATAGTATTTTGACACGAAGAAAGCGTGGGTCTTAATGAACGATTCAATCATTTACATTAAAACAAAGTTTTGGTGAAGTAAATTTTCAAAGTTTGCCTTCATTTTGTTTTTACTGTTTGATCTGCATGTTATGTTTTACTGTTTGATCATGCATGTTTTGTTCGTCGGACATGTGTTACGGCCAGCAAAGTACAAGAGATACAAGCCAGACAACTATGACCAAAGCCCTTATCTGGAACACTTAATGCAGACAAGCAGACCGAGGTATTTTAAAAGAAATCTTTTGGCCTCAGCTGATACACAAACACATCTTTTCAAAACCCTGTCCCATTTACTTCAAGGGAAGTAATTATGGCAGCCACAAGACATGTAAAACCTGCAGTCTCCAGGTATTGTGAAAGGATTTCATCTTTTCAAAAAACCTCCTCCGTATTGTCACTCGGTATTTTCAAAAAGCTGGCCATGTACTGATCCGTATATATATGTATTATCTAACTCGTTTATTACTGAAAGACGGGCTCGTCAATGAGAGAGGATTAATTTTCGTCAAATAACTTGGCGGCATATGCTAGTTTTTTTTTTTTTTTTTTTTCCTGTTCATCTGTTTGCGCATAAAATTGAGATAGAATATTTTTTAATTTTTAATATGTCGGCTGACTTTCAAAAATGTGGAAATCACAGACGCGGAGGAAAAATGGGAGATTTATAAATGATCGGGATGCAAAGTCACGCCAAAATAGACGTTTATTATAAAGGGAGGTAATTCATTTTGTAAATAACTCTTAAAAATGCACCGTATCTCTTAAATATGCACCGTTTGATATATTTTTCATGAGTTTTTTTTTTTACAAGATATAAGAAAGAACTATTTCTGTGCAAAATTTTTAAATAAAAAAACTGGTGCGGTTAAAATTTTTCATTGCAGAAAAATTATCAGAAAATATGTCTTTGTTGACACGTTGTCTACAGCATTTCGAATTACTACTGTGATCTGTCTTGTGCCTTAATTCTTTCGATTACTTCGCTTTACTATTGGTAACCTTAACATTTATTTGGGCACTATTTGTTACTTTAAGAACCTGTTTTAGGTTTAAAATTAAAGCCTATTTTCTGTAATTTTACAAGAGTTATCTCGTTTGAAGAACGTTATCCTTGTATTCTGCACCGTGACATATGATTTTCTTTTCATTATTTACTCCGCATACATTATATTATCATTCAAGCGAAAATGAAAAAAAAAAAAGAAAAAAATCCATCTGTAGGAAAACAAATGTGCCACATGACCTTATAGGAAATTCAAACCTCGGATTCGAGTTAGCCTGTCAGGTACCACAAGTCCTGTGAGTTAAATACCAAGCTGGTGTATGCACCTGTCTGAAAATTAATTCTTAGAGTGGATGAATAAACCCCGGCTATTTTCAGTCTAGAAATAAAACCCAAATAACTGCAATTTAAGAGTTGTTTTTGCCCGGAATGTCTCAGCAAAGCGGACAGTGTAGACCAAAATCCAGAAATCACATTTCGTGCAGTTTGATTTTGATCAACACCGGCCGCAAAGACAACTAAAGTGATTAAAATGCGCGTTAAAGAATGGTTAAATCAATATAATTTTTGGTCCTTCGTGTCATTTGCGGCGTAATTCTTCCGTCCCCGCTTGAATGAATATGTTCTGGTGGTTATGCGCCATTTATTTCCAGTGGAACATCAAACAGTTTCCCTTGATACAGATTATCGCGTATGTACACATGTACAAAAACGTATGCACGCATCATCAACTAGCCTGGGTTCTTTGCACTAATTACAGAACAGTTTGATAGATTATTACAATCGTGACAAGCAGATAAGAAGTGAAGAAATTATTGGCGCCTGGACCTAGGCTTGTCATGAACTTATTCAGAGCATGTATCAAGGGGCGGGGACATCTCTGAATGAATTTGATACTGGTTTGCATTTATATTGAAAGTCTTCGGATGTCTTTAAACCTAGAAGGACTGCACTCTGGTTCAGTTGCTCTTTCAGACAATGTTGACCAAGATCAGACTGCACAGAATGTGCGGTCTGATCTTTGATCTACACCACCTGTTATGTTGCCGGTTTTTTTTGTTTTTTTTTAGGAAGCGGCACTGAAATGACAATATCTGAATCAATTGTGTTGATGGAGAATGCTCATTTCATTTCTTTAGCACTAGAAGTGTTAACCAAATAATTGTTAAGTCTAAGCTTTATTTTAGTTTCGATGAAACTGTAGATCAAGATCAGACTACACAAGCCATATCCTAAAGTCTGATAGTGATTCTGTACTATCAGATATTCTGTAAAATAATTGACAAACACAACTTTGATAAGGGAATGATCTATCTTAATTTTCGTTTTCACTGACTTAAAACTTGGAAAATCTCCATTACATTATTTTCGCTATCAGAGGGTGAAGGTAAACTGGGACTCACTGAAGCTTTCTACCAGAATCCGTCATGTTTACCAAGACCTTGGGAAATCGTAATACGATCTCATATCGTTTTCCTTCCCAGACTAACGTTCTCCAGATCTCACACTGTCTATAAAAAGTGGTATCACTTTTTTGTGAAGCTCCGGAGAATAAACACCCAGCTTAACTTCGGATCAAAACACTGAAAGTACCGAGAGGTGTTTTCTCTTCTCATTCCTGAAAATATAACCAAAGTAGAAGTACATGTACATACGAATCTACCCAGGAACCACCTCCTTTAAGCGAGCCATTTACAATACAATCCCGATTTTAACGATCTTGAGATCATTGTGTGAAAATTAGAAAATGCTGGTAACTGGCTGCTTCCCAACACAGACAAAGGTAGAGCAAAGTTCAATGGTGGAAGAAGAACTATTCTTGTCCCACTAACCACCATAAAATTTCGAAATAAATTTTGACCCAGGGAAGGTTCGAACTCGTAGCTGGTGATTCAAAGCTGTGTCTGTAACCATGCTGTGCCGCTGCAGCTCGGTTTAAAATATTAAAACAACACCACACAGTATATATTTCTTTCAAGTTCAATAATGTGCGTTTCACCGTGAAGACCATACGTACTCACGACTAAAAAATACGGGTTTATTTTCTCAATAAGATCAGCCTAATATCTTTTCACTCTATCCAGATGACCAAATTTTAGAATCGTCCGTATTGGAAGACTTTGCAGACGAAAAATAAAACGGCCTTAAACGATAGAATCTGTCTTTGATGGGGTAGAAAATGTTGTGGGTAAAAGGAGAAAATGCTGGTTACCAGCATTTTCTCCTTTTTCCCACAATATTTTCAAAAGCCTTATTCCTCAAGGTCTTCAAACTCGGGGATTGCGTAGTCAATATCAAATTTGGCTTGGATTAGGTTGGTCACAAATTAAGGAAATAAATAAGACAGATAAGCGGGTTTTTTTACCAGATAACTAAGTAATTGAATGTCTTCAACATAGATTACCAGTTATCGTAGATATAGAAACGCACGAATCTCTCTCTCTCTCTCTGTCTCTCTCTCTCTCTCTTCTTACTCCGCCCTCCCTTCTCCCCTTCCTCCTCTCCCTACGTCCTCCCGTTTCTCTTTGGCCCACAGGCTGCTACGCACAACTCAAGGACCTTTTGCGGATAGTGTAGATTAAGATCAAACTGCACAGAACGTACACTATCTGATAAGAAGATATCCCCCCCTCAAAAAAAAAGAAAGAATTTTTTTTTGAAACGGCAATATTTGAATTTTTCAAACGATTTAGAAGTTTCATTTCAGTTATATAGCAAGATAAAGGTTAATAAAGTTTTACCCTCAAAATGCAAAAAGAAAATAAAACTCATCTACCCTCTCCCCCTTTTCTCTTCCCCTCTCCTCTTCTCTCTCCCCCTCTCTCCTTTCTTCACCTTCCCTCCCTATCCTCCCAGTTACTGTATAAATCAACATGAAAAACATTTAGCAGTGCAATAGTTCAATTGATTGTCATTTCGCACTATCCAATGAATTACACTTTCTCTGATTCGAATCGTTGATATTTTGTTGTATTTATATACAGACAAAACAATAATTAATCATGCCTTGTGAAAAGGGGGTTTAAAGTATCTACAAAAAGTATCGACCCATGTCAGCCTGCGCAGTCTGCGCAGGCTGACAAGGGTCGAAACTTTTTGCTATTAGTAAATTAAATGCATGTCAAAGGACCAGTCTACTTCATGATTCAGCCAGGCGTCAGACAACATCCATTTTATGGATCCATAATTATGTGGTATAATCACAGAGATGCATTAAACCCCCTTTTCCAGAGCGTCGCACATTTATTTTGTTACCTAAATAAACCTCTAACCCCGGGCTCCTGATAATTTATTCATATCTATTGCCAAAAAAGGTGAAAACTTTATTGGTGACGATTATTGAGTTGACACTTTCTTCACCGAGTAAATCATTTTATCCTTTTTTTCATGGCCAAAGTTCAAATGCAAATGAAGACAAAAATTGGACTTTTTTTAAAATGTGTAGCATACTAGTATTAAGATCAGACTGAGCTGATCTATACATTCTGATCTTGATATACGACGATTTGGGGGGGGGGGGGGGGGGGGGCGTATTCACCAGCCCACCAGCCATTCTTAATTGCATTTACATTCTTAGTCTTATTCTAGACACTAGAAAGTATCAAAATTTCTGATTGGATAAACCATTTTGTTCATCCAATCAGATATTGCGTTACTTTGAAAGTGAGGAACTTCTTGAAAATTAGGCTAAGAATGTTATTCAGAACGGCTTGTGATTAGGGACCCGGATATGATACCTCTTCCGGTGTCGCACAGAAAGGGTCAAAAGAACCATGACAATAAGAAAATAATCCACGCACTGGCAAAAAGGGAGTTTAATGTATCTCCAAGCCATTATTCCAAGCCAGTCATAACATGATTATGGATCCATAAAATCCTTTTTGTCTCACAACCAACTGTACAATAGTCCTTGGACATGCAGAAAACTTAGCAAAAGCAAGAAGTTTCGACCCAGGTCAGCCTGCGCAGATTGCACAGGATGATATGGGTCGATACTTTTTTTTTTTCAGATGCATTACCCACCGTTTTCACAGGGCACGGCTCATAAACAAAGTGATGCTAAAAAGCTTGCACTGAGACTTGTTTCAAAACCGTAGGATTCCATGTCTGCAGCGCTGAATGGAGACTGTAGGAGTGTCTGCCAAGATTGAATTTCGAGTACATGATACAGCCAGTGTCGAGTGTTGGAAGGCCTAGGTCCAGGCGCCATTGATTTTTTTTTAATCACTCCTTATCGCGGTCTCTTCATTACGAAAAACACAAATCTTTCGCACTAACCTGTTAAACTCGCGCTTGATTATGATAGAAGTCAGAAATTTAAAAAAAAAAAGGGGGAGTAAAAATGACCAGACTGGAACCCAGATTAGGTCTTGCTGGATTTTTAGATAAAAACTCGAGTTTTAGAGGTGCCCAAAAAACTGCCCTTGAGTTTACTTTCTTCTTATTGTCTTTTTTTTTTTTTCATTAAATTGACCTTTGATGAAGAGATTGTAACGAATGGAGAATCCACAATCGAGTAGGTGCTCTGTTGGTGTGACAATGTGTCAGAAAAGAATGATTCAATGGTGTTTTACGCGTCTTTCAACATTATTTCAGTCTTATTTCGGCGACAGGTCTCATATTATTGTATTTCCTGGGTTCCATCGGTACTAAGCTAGGGCTTTGAAGTGTCTCGCCAAAGGACACACCCACGAAAAACCCTGTGGATCAGGTGAGGCTCAAACCCGGGGCCTCCAGGTCATGAATACCACACTTTACCACTGAGCCACGTAGGTCCCCTGTCAAAAAAAGAAAAAAAAGGAAAGAGGCACAAGGGGAAGGGAGGTTGGAAATGGGACAGAGTCATTTAAATTGTTTATGTATTGGGTATTTCTAACAAAAAGACTATCTTACATGTACATAGCAGGGACGAAGAACAAAGTGTCATATTTTATTAGACTGGGTGATTATTACGTTAATTATCAATAGAGCTTATTTACTAAGGAATCCTACTGTTTGACTGGGACTAGGATCATTTAAACGTTTTTGGTTCCTACGGTAATTATAGAGCGCAACCCTCTGTTCTCTACTGCAGACAGCGTAGATCAAGATCAGACTCCACACAACGTGCAGTCTAACCTTGGATCTACACTGACCGATATATATAGTATGATGTTAACAATATGATGTTAAAATTCCGGAGAAAACAACGTCGGAGAGGCAATACCCTTCTGTATTTTTTACTGGAATTTTTCTTTTTATTTACTGAGCAGTTTAAAGCTTAATACAAAGTGAAATGTTTTTAGAAACGGAATCGTTTTGTTATGTGTAAAAATTTGCGAATAAAAGTAAAATCATGTAGCTATCATTTTTATACATGAAGGATGCGTTTCCTTCCAAAATAGAGGAAAATGAATTGTGGTTCTGCTTCATAAATATGTGAAAGGCAAGACCGTTGCGGTGATTGTGATATATTCGAGTTAACGCAGGTTTGATTTATTAAATTGTTATCATAGCATGTTCTACAAGAAGGCTTACAAGGCAGTGGAATAGCCGCACCTGACACGGATGGATTTGTGACAACATGGCAGAAGAAACTGGACTGGTGTTGCTATGTAATAAAGTGTTAATCGCCGGAAATGTCATTTTTGTGGTAAGCATATGACTATATGACTTCTTTGTACTTATTTTTTTGTAAAAAAAGCAACTTTTTTTACGCCTCGTCCTTTGAAGGCTTTGGAAAACATTTTGGACAAACGATCATTATTAGACTATTTCACTGACAAGAACTTTAAAATCACTGTACTTGGATTTCTTTTGTTTTATATTTGGTTGGATAGTTCCATGTAAGCCATGCTCTGTGAAAATGGGGTTTAATGCATCTGCAGTCAGCTGATCTTGGTCGAAACTTTTTGCGATTGGTCCATTTTCTGCATGTCAAAGGACCAGTTTACTTGATGATTCAGTTGGTTGTCAGGCAAAATTGAATTTACGGATAAGAATTATGTGATGGCTTGCTTGGTACAATGGGACACGGAGATGCATTAAATCCTCGTGTCCTAAATTTTGTATTATAAGGGATAAAAGTATTTTAAGATACTCACGGTGGGGGTTTACCTCCCTTGCATGTTTTTCCCGAACCAGTTCTATGCACAGCTGTATGTCCAAGCTACTGGCTGCAAGATGAACACCATGTTAAGTGGTCACAGGAAAGCGACTAAGCCTTTAAGCACCCTAGAGGAATATAGCCTTACAAAACATTGTGGGAAAAGGAGAAAATGCTGGTTACCAGCATTTTCTCCTTTTCTCACAATGTTTTCCACCCATCAAAGACATATGACCCATCATTTTAGCCATATTTAATTTGTCGTCTGCAAATGCTTTCAATTTGGCCGAGTCCAACATTTCGGTAAAGAGATAAGTCTTGTTGGAGACTGGTTTAGGGTTGGAGAGTCGGCCTCCCATATCCAGGTTCCGGTGCCATGATGAGCGGCGCAGGTTACAGTGCAAGTACTGGCTAAGATTACCAGAAAACAATTAGCAAGAACGATTATTATAAGTTGTAAAAACTTATTTGAAAACCCTGAAAACACTCTCAATTTACAGCCAATTGCAACCGGCCTTATTATCGTAGGACTTTTACTGAAATTTGGCACTGGCTTTGTGGAAAAGTATCTACAGTCTGTGTTCGAACATTTTGTTGAGGACGTGAACTTCGCCGAGCAAGATGACTTAAGTCTAGAGGATTATGACTTAGGTAAAGTATTTTTGACTGTTTCACCACTACAGGCGGTATATGTATAAATGGTCTTTTTGCGAACGGCGTAGATCATGATCAGACTGCACAGATGTGCATCTTCACCGTCCGCTACTTTAATGTGTAATATGAACAGGGTCAATGATTATAAAACTTGTTCGTGCTCAACTAAGCTGAACACGAAATTTCAAAGTTGTATAAAACGTTAGTTGATCATCTTTATTGACTAAATTCTGAGCTTTGCATCTTTTCTTTGTTTTTGCCAAGTAAGTCGAAGTCTTCATTTCAATTGTTCATTTTGTCTTAACCCTCAGGATGCTAAGCCCGACTCACTGACCTTTTGCGGACAGTGTAGATCAAGATCAGACTGCACAAAACGTGCAGTCTGATCTTGAATCTACACTGTCCGATAAAGATTTTTTTTCTTCAAAACATAAGTTTGAAATAGCATTATTCGGGTTTTTACTATCGGCTTAAAAGTTTTATTTAATTTATTTAGCAGGCTAAGGGTTAAGCATAAATGAGGCTTTAAAGTTTGAGCACAAACTCAGTTGAGCATGGACTCAAGTTTTAAAAGCACGGACAGAGAGCCCGTGCTTATAAAATCATTTTTCATGTTCAATTCAGCCGAGCAGAAACTTTCAAAGTTTAATCAGTGCCATTTGATACATTCAGCCTTGTATTTCTTTTTAACTTCTAGAGTTTTCTATTCTTCCTTCTTATCAAATTGAAGTTTTAACTTCAAATTATCTTACTACCTGAAGAAATAATTAAATGCAAAGTTTAAGTATGAACTCAGTTGAGCACGAACTGTTTATGCATGAACTCAATTGAGCATGAACTCAAGCTTTATAAGCACGGGCCCAGAAAGTACTATAAATTGTAGTGAAAATATACGAGCCACGCTCTGGCAAAAGGGGGCGTAATGCATCTCCGTGATGCATTGTACTAAGCAAGCCATCACATAATTATGGATCCATAATATCAACTTTTTTTTAACAACCGACTTAATCATGAGGTAGACTGGTCCTTGGACATACAGATAATTGACCAATAGCGAAAAGTTTCGGTCCAGGTCAGCCTGCGCGGACTGCGCAGGCTGACCTGGGTCGATACTTTTCGCAGATGCATTGAGCTCCCGTTTCAAAGAGCTGGGCTCATATATTTATGTACTTTGAAAACAGAACAGCGGTGACTTGTATGGCCGTGAGAGATGTACTGAAAGCGCAAACTTTTCTTTCAGTTGATTATGACTTCAAGAGCTGTTTGGTCTAGATATCTTGTAAACTCGAGCAGTACTGATTTAGGATTAGACTGTACTTTTTCAACACTTCAGTCTTAGTTTAACTCTTTACCAGATGACAAAATTTTAGCCTTGTCCAAATTGAAAGCATTTGCAGACGAAAATTAAATGTTACTCAAAACAGAAAATTTGTCTCTCATAGGGTAGGAAACATTGCGGGAAAAGGAGAAAATGCTGGTTACCAGCATTTTCTCCTTTTCCCACAATGTTTTCAGAAGCAGTCTTTCTCAGGGTGGTTAAAAGTCGGTCTTGTGCGGTAGAGGGCTAAAACTATTTTAGCTGTACTATACGAAAAGGGGCTTGATGCACCCTTGTAATACATTTTACTTCACCGTTAAAGTGCTGAATTAACGATTTGGACCTTTTTAATTTGGAAAAACAGCCTGAAATATTGCTATTTCAAGGTTTTTTCCGTTAGAGTATGTAACATGGTAGCAGCCAGTGTAGATCAACGATCAGACTGCACGTTCTGTGCAGTCTGATCTTGATCTACACTGTCTGCAAAAGCAGATTAAGTCGGTTCCATGGCATTAAGTGTTAAGCAAGTTGTCCCGTGCAATAAAACACTTTGTGTAACAACGGCTGAATGATGAGATAGAATAATCCTTTGACATGCAGAAATTTTACCAATAGCAACAGGTTTCAACTATAATCAACCTACGCAGTCTGCGCAGGCTGACACTGGTCGATACTGTTTTTTTTTGCAGATGCATTAAACCCCTTTTCACAGAGCATGACCTCTGTATTTTACATCGACTGTGAAACAAATTCTTACAACTAACATCAATCACTCTCTATGATTGTCTCCTGGAAACCGTAATCCTTAAGCTGCTAAGCGCGACTCACTGGCCTTTTGCGGACAGTGTGGATCCAAGATCAGACTGCACAGAATGTGCAGTCTGATCTTGAATCTACACTTCCCGATAAGAAGATGTTGCTCTTCAAAATATAAGTTTGAAATGACATTATTCGAGTTTTTCACTATCGTGTTGAAAGTTTTACTTAACTTATTTAGCAGGATCAGGGTTAACCAGTACTTGCATCGTGATGTAGGTAGTTCTAAAGGTTGACCCCTACCCCGGTCATAACAGGATTCGAACCCAGAACCTTAGGCCTGAAAGGCCGACTCTCTACCACTGCACTATACTATTGTTTCCGACTACAGTCTTGATCTACAGTGTCTTCAAAGTTTCATTTTTTCTATCTAGTACAAGGCTCGAACTCTGAAAGGCCTTGCATTACCCTTTACCACACAACAATTTTTTTATTAATCTGTAATGAAAGCATTTGTATAGGAGAAACTAAACATGGCTCAAATGATGAGATTTGTTACTGAAAGGGAAGAAAACATTTGGGGAAAAGGAGAAAATGCTGGTTACCAGCATTTTCTCCTTTTCCTAAAATGTTTTCAAAAGCTTTTTTTCTCAGAGTCGTTTAAAGTCGGAATTGTGTGATAAAGGGTTAAAGACAATCCCACTAGTATAGGCGACCAAGAATTTTCGATTTAAGGATCCAAATTAGGTTCGTTAATCAAAAAAAAAAAAGAAAACACGACCCGTAGTTGAAACATGATAAATATATATTATGTATGAGCACGACACGAAAGTCACGAAGTAAATGAATTTAGTTTTCATTAATTCTTTACTAAATGACAAAATTTTAGATTCTTTACAGATTGAGAGCATTTGCATACGCCAATATAATTGTAGTTTAAATGATGGGATTATCTTTGTACTGGTAGAAATCATTGCGGGTAAAGTAAAAATTTTAGAAACCAGCAATATTGCATGTTCGTATTCATTATATCAAGCCAGTCGCAGTATAATATGGCTACATTTTATATTAGAAAAAAAAAATATGACGTAGAATGGTCTTTTGACATGCAGAAAATTTACAAAGTAGCAAAAAGTTTCGACTCAGGTCAACCTGCGCTGACAGCGCGGACAGCGCAGGCTGACCTAGGTCGATACTTTTTGCAGATGCATCAGGCCACCTATCACAGAGCATGACATAATATACTACTCACACTTTGATAGGGATCATTTAGATATTCCAAAATGAGTATACCTCACAATTGTGAAGTTTGCACTAAAAGCGTCCATTTCCACTGATGGCTTATTACATCAGTGTGCCAAAGTATCATATTGAAAAAGCATACATGTTTATGCAACACACATATATATATCGGTTTAATGCAGGATGGTGATCCCTTGCAAATTTTGAGTAGTATATTTACTTGTAGCGGCCGTCCTGGCAACACTATCTCTGACGTTGCTGTTCGTCGGTCTGGGGTCACTGGTTGTCCTCATTCTAGGAATCATCGGGGCCAGAATGGACGTGTTCTGTGTATCTCTAACCGTAAGTGTCATTCCATCCACTTCAATGTGTGTATGTTTGCTGTGTAACACCGTTAACACATTACTCTAGCCATATAACGGCGTTAAGTGCAACAGTGCTGCATTCCTGAAGTTTCTTTAAACAGTACTTTGCACAACTCTCTTCAAGCCAGTGGCTGGTTTCACATATACACATCGTCAGTAAAGTGCTCAATGGCGGGAGGGGAATGGATCTTTTCGTAATGACTATCATCACTACCCGAAAAGAATTTAGCCTAGCTGAGATTTGAACTCACGGCCTCCGGTTTATATGCCATGTACATTACCGATAGAATCACTAGGCTTCACCAGCAGTGAGAAGTCGTTCTTGTATGCCCCATGGAATGGTGAACTTAGTTATACACACTTTATCTGAACAAGATTTGGCATTCTGGGAAAGTATGAAGGTGACTTGGTATTTTTTTTTTCTTCCTTTGTCGAGCTTCAAGAAAGAGCGACATTTTTCTTAGTCCGAAAGAGCCAGCTGTTTGAAAATCAAGGCATATCGGTCGGATCACACAAATTCAGACAATGTAGATCAAAGACTATGCAGTCTGAATTCAAACTACTTCATCCCCCTAGAAGTCATCTAAAATCGCCTGTGGTACTATTATGGTCTACGCTTTCATTGTCAAATCTTGAGTTGCTAAGGGAAAGTCTATGGTCTTTTTCGGACAATTTAAATCATAATAAGAATTCACAGAACGCGCAGTCTGATAGTTGATCGACACTGTCTGATTTGGTAAGAATTAAAAAAAAATAAATAAAATCCCATTTTTTTCCTATGAATAGGAAATTTCCATTTATTTGGTTCAGCAGTTTACGGGTTACCACAAAAAGATGTTATTTAAAGCAACTTGAGGTACACAGGTACTGCAGTCATAAGGGGACCGCTTTCGTAAAAAAATCTTTTAAATTCTATATACTGATGTAGATCGAAAATCAGACTGAATGCAATCTTTATCTGCATTGTCCATAAGAAAGTATCATAAATTTACTTCAGTGTCCTAAGTGTTAATTCGGTTAAGTTTGTGTGAAATGCTTGTTTTTCGATCTATTGTGTCTAATTAGGAAAGTACGTGACAAGGCTACACGTCCTTGAGAATGAAAGAAGACTTGCAATATTCGAAACTCCTTCAAAGATCAAAAAGCTCTTTTAACCCTTTCCCAAACAACAAATTTTAGACCCTTCCAAACTGAAAGAGTTTGCAGACGACAATTTTAAATTTGATGAAAATGGCGGAAAGTTCTCCAAAAGGGTAGAAAACACTGTGGGAAAAGGAGAAATTGCTCGTAATGAGCAATTTCTCCTTTTCCCACAGTGTTTTCAAAAGACTTGTACTGCAGACACGTGAAAACCAGGGCTTGTTTGGGGAAAGGGTTAAAATAGCCCCCATGGAGACATTTGGGTGTTTTTCTCTTTTGCTTGTTCGACGTTTTTTCCCTGTCATTGAATAAATCTGATGTTTTGATTTGATTGTATCTAGAGGTTGTTTATTATTATTTTTTTTTTTTCGAAATGTATTGCAGCCAGATTAATTTCCCACAATCTGGAAAGGTAGGCCCAGTCGGTAAAATATGGGGCTTTTCATTTAGGGCTTTCTTCTGTGATGATAATGTTGTTGTTGTTGTTGTTGTAGATGATGATGATGATGAATTAAAACTCAGCTTAATCCTTTGCAGTCTAATCCTGATATTCTCGCTGTATGTGAACGTAGCTCTAAATTTGCTTTTGTGCTGAAAGAGTTAAGAGCCATTAACACGGAAAACTTCTTTCTTCTTTGGCGACGACGCTGATGATGATGGTGGTGAAATCTCAATGTTATCAAGTACTAATGCTTTGCAGCCTGATCTTGATCCTCGCTATGCGCGAACGTGGGCCTAAATTTGCTTTTGTACAGAAAGAGAAAAGGGCCATTAGGCAGAGAAAATTTCTTTCTACTATGGTTATGACGATGGTGATCTGCTGGGTCCGTATTCACCAACCATTCTTGAGAGCATTCTTACTCTTATTCTCCAAAATTTCTGGAATTAAAAGTAACTACTGATTGGCTGAATCATTTGGTGTAGCCAACCAGAAGTTGATTTACTTTCAAATTTAGACAATCTTGGATAATAAGACTAAGAATATTCTTAAGAATGGATTGTGAATACGGACCCATGACGACGACGACGACGACTACGACGACGACGACGACGAGGATGATGATGATGATGATGATGATGATGATAAATCATTACAGACAAGAAGTGTAATCTGATCTTGGATTTACGCTGTCAACTCTTTTGATTGTTATTTTTGCCCAAACATTTACAACAATAGTAGATCAATCTAAACCTTTGATAAAATACAACTACATGAACTTCAAATGGCACAGTGCGTTTTTGTGTTACTATATTCGAGCGACGTTCTGGCAAAATCAGGTTTGATGCATCTCTGTGATGTATAATACCAAGCAAGTCATCACATAATTATGGATCCATAAAATCCATTTTGTCAAACAACCGACAGAAACATGGGGTAGAACAGTCCTTCGAACACAAAAAACTTACCTATAACAAAAAGAGCGTACGCTGACGTAGGTAGATACTGTTGTCAGATGCATTAAACTCCCTTTTTACGAAGCATGAGTCTTTCATATTTCTACCTTGGTTTTTTTTCCCTTTCAGTACAGCTTGCTTCTTGGATTGATCATTCTTATCCAGTATGCACTTTTACTGGTAATGTGTATTCAACGAGGAATGGTACGTACGTTTTTTGTATCCATGATCACGGAGGGATGATCGACATCAGAAATAGTGGGAACGTACTTACCGATCATTCTAAATACTGTTCTTATTCCAGTTTCAAGAGTGTGCATCAAGTTCGAGTCGTAGTTGTTGTTGATTTCGTTTATTTATCGTCTCCACCTGTTGCCTACATGGGCGATGCCCCCAGAAGACTATTAGTTCCGTTACGGGGGATAGTGCAGGATACAGGGCGAAACCCATCCTAAGTTAGGCCTCGTTCTTTACCGCTCTCCACATATAACACCGTCACCGGACCTCGGTTTTACGTCTCATCCGAGAGACTCTTTAGTAATTTTAGGTAGCCAGCCCTGGGGATCTAACCAACAACTTCAAGTGGTCCGAGATTTGACGTTCATATGTAAATACCTAGACAATATTTCCCACTGGCTTAGACATAACTCTTCAGCCAATCGAAAACCATCTCCTGTCATTAAGATAGGAATTCGTTGAATCGGAAGCCTAGTCGTGGAAATGTGATAAAGAATTGAGCCACGCTCTGTGAAAAGGGGGCTTAATGCATCTGCGAAAAGTATCGACTCAAGTCAGCCTGCGCAGTCCGCGCAGGCTGACCTAGACCGAAACTTTTCGCTAGTGGTCAATTTTCTACTTGGAGAAGGACTAGTCTACCTCATGATTCAGTCCGTTGTTTGACAAAATGGATTTTGTGGATTGATTATAATGTGATGACTTGCTTTCTGTAATGCATTACGGAGATGCATTTAGCCCCCCTTTTTCCCAGAGCATGGCTCACTTAGAATAAACATGGTCTCCTTCTTTATCACTAGCTATTTCAAAATCGTGGGTTATGGAAGCAAATAATGTACTTGTAAAGACTGCACGACATGTCAGCTTTCTGTTTATTTATTTAGATTGACTCGATCCTGAAAACAATTCTGCTGAGGCACTTACGAAACAACTACAGTGGTTTCAATGGAACCGACACCCTTACTCAATCTTGGAATATCCTTATGATCACGGTGGGTTTACAGCATATATATTCACCAACTTATCAAAGTGGCCATGAGATCCTAACTTACTTCCAATCCTTTCGCTGCTAAGCGCTACTAAAGGCCCTTTGAGGACAGTTTAGATCAAGATCAGAATGCAACGTTTTACTACACCGTCCGATAAAGTGATATTTGATCGGCGAAAGAGCTTTAAAATCGCTACAGATCTGCTTTGATTTTTGCAAAAGGCTGGAAACTTTCATTTAATGTATTTTGGCAGTTTAACCCTTTACCACGGAAACCACAGTTTTAACTACCCCCAAATATAGGACTTTTGAAAACATTGCAGGAAAAGAAGAAAATGCTAGTAACCAGCATTTTCTCCTTTTCCAGCCGTCTTATCTACCCATAGAAAGACAATTTTCATCATTTGACTGACATTAGATTCGTCATCCTCAAATGCTTACAATTTAGACAAAGGCATAGTGGGAATAAAAGAAAAGCTGGTAACCCTCTCCCCACAATGTTTACTACTTTTTCAGTAATAAACTCTGTCGTTTTTAGCCACATAATTCTAATTTGTCGTCTGTAAATGCTTTCACTTTGACATAAAATTTTGTCATCGCAGTTCATTGAAAATGTTATTATCCTGTAGTAAGATGGCAGATCATTTTTAGTTTTTTTTTTTTTGTACAATTGCACATTTCGGTCTTACAATACCAAAAACCTCTGATATTATGCTACTAAAATCAAAGAAAGTAATACATGTTTCTTTTTAAATTTCAATTGTCTGTCATTGCTCTGAACTATTTGTGTATGCTTTGTACACGTAGTATCGTATACATAATTGACCTTTGTTTCTGGACTGTCTACAAAACAATCGCTAAAGAAGCTGACTTTTGAAAACATTGTGGGAAAATGAGAAAATGCTGGTAACCAGCATTTTCTCCTTTTCCCACAATATTTTCTAATCTACAAAGAAAAATATCAGTTGTTGAGTCACACTTGATTTGTCGTCTGCAACTGCTTTGAATTTGGACAAGTCCACAAATTTTGTCGTCTGGTAAAAAGTTAATAAATATTTAAATTAAAAAAAAAGATGAACTGCTGTGGAGTGGACGATTACACGGACTTCGAGACCTCGGCGGTCTGGAACCGTCGACTGTATCAAGAGGGATGGTGGTTCACCCTGACCACCCCGTTGCTCTGTTGTAAGTTCCATCAGAAACCACCCGGAGACTTTTCCTGTGCTGTTAATCCAACAGAATCTTCGTCAAACTATCAAACGGTGAGCTCCTTTTACTGTTCTTATTACCATTGATATTTCGGAAATCTTCTAAAAGATTTGAGCTATGCTTTGTGACAAGGAGGCTAAATATATCTTCAAAGAGTGTGGAGTCCACACAGGCTGACGTTGATCGAAACCTTTTGCTATTTGTAAATTTTCTGAATGTGTAAGGATCACCATACCTTCAGATTCAGTCAATTTTAAGACAAAATGAATTTTATGGATCCATAATTATGTGATGACTTGCTTGGTATAATGCATCACAGAAATGCCAGAGTGAAGTTCATTTATAGACGAAAATAAGTTCTTAATTCCAATGTAAAGCTACTTGTGTAAAACAACCACCTGTGTCGTATTGTTTCACCTGTGTTTTACTGGTTCAGTGACCGTGACTGCCTAACTCTCCACCAAACGACAGAATTTAGGGTTTGTCCATACTGAAAGCATTTTACAGACGAAGAACTGAAATTTATTCATTGGAATTGTAGAAAACATCGTGGGGAAAGGAGAAAACGGTGGTTATCAGCATTTTCTTCTTTTCCGACAATTTTTTCTACCTTATCAAATACAAATTCAATTATTTGAGTCACATTTAATTTTCCGTCTGCAAAAACATTCAAATTGGACGACTTCAAAGTTTTGTTGTCTTGCAAAGAGTTAATCCTTTACCACACAATCCCGACTTTAAACGACCCTGAAGAAAAAGCATTTTGAAAACATTGTGGGAAAAGGAGAAAATGCTGGTAACCAGCATTTTCTCCTTTTCCCACAAAGTTTTCTACACTTCCCAAAACAAATTTAAATTTTTTAGCCACATTTGATTTGTTGTCTGCAGATGCTGTCAATTCGGACCAGTCGAAAATTTTGTCGTTTGGTAAAGAGTTTTAATCATACGGAATGTTACTGGTTCGTTGCCTTCAAAATAGGGACCCAAATTTGCGTTATAGAATCCCCAGTGCAAAATTGGATTCGGGAAAAGATTTCATTTTACAGGGCTGCCTTGTCATGTAAAATTTCAATTTGCCACCCCGTAATGAGCATACCTCGATGAATAACTTCACGCAGACGCTTTGTTATCAATAATTCTAAATGTGACAAATAAATGACTGCTACTTTCAGTCAGGAAACATCACGTGCAGTCTGATCTTAGATCTACGCTGTCCGATAAGGATTTATCTGTCCTCCAAAAATACCCTTGAAAGAGGATAATTTGGGTTTATATATCCGACTATCGGTTTGAAATTTTTATTTCTTTTATTAAGCAGGATAAGGTTATTGGCTATCTTATCGAAGGGAGAGATAATAACAAGACCGATTTTTTTACTTTTTTTCCAGGGATGTTATGAAACAGTCTGGTCTGTTATCGAAACAAACAAGGAATATGTCATAACTGCGTGGGTGTTGATTTTTGTCTTGCAGGTCAGGTGTCATATTTCTTTTTCTCTTAACCCTTTACCACACAATCCCGACTTTTAACGACCCTGAAGAAAAAGGGCCTTTTGAAAACATTGTGTGAAAAGGAGAAAATGCTGGTAACCAGCATTTTCTCCTTTTCCCACAATGTTTTCTACCATTCCCAAAACAAATTTCAATTTTTGAGTCACATTTATTTTGTCGTCTGGAAATGCTTTCAATTTGGTCAAGCCTAAAACTTTGTCGTTTGGTAAAGAGTTAATTAAACGTATAATATTTGTTGTTGTCTTTTCTCCACGTCAGACTGTACCAACTCTATAAATTCAAGTTTTAAGTCTACACTTTTTCGGCGTAGCTGAATGTGATGGCTTTGACCCACTTTTTGGCACTGATAACAAATGAATACATAGAAATTTGTGATTGGTCAAAAAGGTAGACATGTTAATTCTAAGGCCCCTTGTCTGTTTGCTGGCAAATTTACGCCATCTTTCCTTTTTTAAAGATGTTTCTTGTTAAATCTATATGGGCCTCTGACAAAAGGGTGCTTACATATCCAACCCTGGTAGCCGTTAACTCTCTACCAAACTACAAAATTTTGGACTCGACCAATATGAAAGCATTTGTAGACAGCAAGATAAATGTAGTTCAAACGATGATTTCTGTCTCAAATGATGGGATTGTGGGGAAAATAGACGAACTCTGATGACCAGTATTTTCTTCTTGAGCCACGGCCGAATATATTTTACTCTTTCAAAGTTATACCCTGTCATTTGAGTCAATCAGAAATTGCAATACGTTGTAGATTCTAAATTGAGAATGAGAAAAGGCGTGCAATCTAGCATGGTCGGTGAATATCGCCCCAGACTTATTTTTACTGTTCACCAAACAATCTCCAGTTTTAACGACCTCGAAGAAGATAGCTCTTGGAAACACATTACACTGTGCTCAGGTAAAAGTTCGGCGATATCAGTTTTATTAAAAGTTCTCTTCCAGAGCTATAAAATATCCTAGTATACAACATGCACGGTCCTTCTTCGCCAGTGTTCGCGAAACAATTATAACGATTTGAATCTGAGAGTAGCTCCTTTACTGGCGCATAAAAATTCTTGCTCAATTCTTCTGTTGACAGCATGCACAGTTCTGCTCCGCTATTGTACGTACAAAGACCGTGTACAAGAAAGAGGCCACAGCAAATAAAACAGGGAATAAGATCCAGAGAAGGTTAAAAGGCAAGCAACGTGGTAAGAACGCTGGCTTATATCCGGCCTCACACATCGACAATACAATGTCGCCAGAACACATTTCTCGGGAAGACAGGAAACACATGACGTCTGGTTTTATGGGAAACATGTACTGGAATAACGGTCCAGGCGGGAGGTCTATGTCATTTATGGCCGACCGCGGTCAACCAGTGTCAGCCCTCAATCAACTCTTACAACAATACTTCTTTCAAGGTCGATTTGGTACAGCAGCGGATCCTTTTAATCCTCTCAACTTATTCTCAGCCTCCAACATGAATTCTTTCCCACCAAGTTTCGATAATCCCATCGACTGTCTGAACAGTTTAATTCAACAGAACTCGTCAGCCAATCCAATCATTGTTCAGATTCCAGCTTCGAACCAAAGATTTCCACAATTAACGTGCCAGCTTCCTTTGAAAAGTTTGCCAGAGATCGTGCCAGACTCTCCCCATATTTCTGATCGTGAAACAAATGGTGGTTCTACTGGACTTCCGAGCAGTTGTTACACTGAACTTGAAAACGAATGATGGAGTTATCTCCGCTTTACTGTATTGTGAAAATTCTTAATTATGAATCAAAGATTTGAGCAATGCTCCGTGGAAAGGGGGTTTAATAATTCTGCAAAAACTATTGACCCATGTCAGTCTGTGCAGTCAGCGCAAGTTGACATGGGTTGAAACTTTTCGCTATTCGTCAATTTTCTGCATGCCCAAGGATCATTTTACATCGTGATTGAGTCGGTTGTTAGGCAAATTGGTTTTATGGATTCATATTTATTTGGTTTAAACATATTTTATTGTACATATAAACATACAACTGGGATTGGGACGAAAGCTACTAAAAGCTTATAGAGTCCCTTTCCTGAGTAACAACATATGACAAAAAAAAAAATACAAAATTCAATATTGTCATAAGAGACATTTGGCTAAAAAAAAAAAAGAAAGAAAAAAAAAAAATATATATATATATATAGAGAGAGAGAGAGAGAGAGAGAGAGAGAGGATGGACCTTTTTGGAAATCATTCATTAAATCGTTTGCTTTCCTTTGTATACAACTGAACTTTCAGAAAGATTTCTTCGTTTTTCTGAAAAGTAAGGAAATCATTTCCAAAGAGGAGTGTTTGAAGGTCTATAGTTACTTCATGATACGATATGGAGCGAATACACTTATTGGAAGCCGGCTCTTGAAGCCGGCTTCCAATAGGAATGCTTTTTTGTTTATGCACATGGGGAGTTTTGGGATACATCATTGCACAACTTTTCCGACATATTCACTCAAATACTTTTAATAGTATGTTGCTATTAAGCTCAAAATTATGCATTATTCTGTATGTACTGTTGAGATGAATTTCAAGCATGAAAAGTAAAGATTTCATATTTATAGATATTTATTTAATAACTGATTAATGATTGACCCCACAGGCAGCGTAACTCTTCTTAAATCATATAGACTGGTTACCTCCCCTGATACCACTACACGTGTAATACACGATACAACAAGGGACCAGTTTAAAGCTAGTAGATTAGCGCAATATTACGCTTTTTCCCCCTTGTGCTGTTCACATAAATTGCGAGCATGAAAACTACAGATTTTGTATTTGAACTCTTATTTCTAAGATTTCTCAGATTTTTTGTTCCACTGTGCCTATTTTTATCCGTGTGCAATATATTGTATTTTAGCAGGAGAGTTTGTAGGTGTGTAATTAATCTGTTTACTATTGGAAACTTTTTGTAATAACTTTTTGTAAGAATGTACCTTTGTTGTGACAAGCCTTGCATACTCAGAGCACAACTGAGACACACTAAATCCTTGGGCATTTATTTATGAGCCATGCTCTGTGAAAAGGGGGCTTGATGCATTTGCAGAAAGTATTGGCCCAGGTTAGCCTGCACAGTCCGCGCAGGCTAACTTGGACCGACACTTTCTGCTTTGGTAATTTTTCTGCATGTCAAAAACCAGTGTACCTCACGTTTCAGTTGGTTGCTAGACAAAATGGATTTTATGGATCCATAAATATGTGATGACTTGCTTGAATTATGGATGACAGAGATACATTAAGTCCCCTTTTGCCAGAGCATGTCTCATATGTTTTAATAACCCTGAGGAAGAAGACTATTGAAACGTAGTTGCAGGAGGACAAAATGCTGGTTACCATCATTTTCTCCTTTTCATACAATGTTTTCTACCCTTTCAAAGGTCTAAAGTAAGGCTGGAAAGGAAATGTAATGGAACTTTTGATGTAGCGTTGAAGGGTATTGCACTTATTTTTGTGGCTTTAGGGCTCCAGCCAAACTTGGGTTTTGCACCTGGTTATAAATGACCCTCGACAGCTTTTGTGTGATGTTGTACATCATTGCACTTGAGCCATGCTCTGTGAAAAAGGGTCTTAATGAATCTGGGAAAAGTATCAACCCAAGTCAGCCCGCTTGGACTGTGCAGGCTGACCTGGGCTGAAACTTTTCGCTATTGGTAAATTTTCTGTATATTTAAGGACCAGTCTACCTGATGATTAAGTTGATTGTATTAAAAAAGAGGCTTTATGTATTGCTGATCCTTAATTATGTGATGGATCACGGAGATGCATTAAACCCCCTTTTGCCAGAGCATGGCTCATTTACATGTTCAACTATTACATTGTAAGGGGGCTATTCAGATTTTTCATAGTCAAACCAAACTTGAAAATATTTTATTGCTCAATTTAGTAAGGCAATAGCTGGCTAAGAATCAAGAAATAAAGCAAGAAGCAAATGAAAAACAAATTGATGGTACTTCTTCAATGGACTAGTTAGCCTCTTAACTCTGTACCCTACAACAGAATTTAGAACTTGTCCAAATTCAAAGCAGTTGCAGACGACAAACCCAGTTTGGTTATAATGATGAGATTTGTCTCTAAAATGGTAGAAAGCATTGTAGGAAAAGGAAGAAATGCTTGTGATAAGCATTTTATACTTTTATTGCAATGGTTGCAGAAGCTTTTTTCTTCAGGGTCACTAGAACATATAATTGTTTAGTGAAGGATTAAATCTTTACCACATAATCCCGACTTTTAACGACCCTGAGAAAGAAGCCTTTTGAAAACATTGTTGGAAAAGGAGAAAATGCTGGTAACCAGCATTTTCTCCTTTTCCCACAATGTTTTCTAACCTTTCAGAACAATTGCAATCATTTTAGCCACATTGAAATTGTCGTCTGCAAATGCTTTCAACTTGGACAGGGCTAAAATTTTGGACAGTATCGTCCAAATTCAAAGCAGTTGCAGACGACAAATTAGATTTGGTTATAATGATGAGATTTGGCTCTGAAATGATAGAAACCATTGTGGAAAAGGAGAAAATGCTTGTGACAAGCATTTCATACTTTTCTCGCAATGGTTTCAGAAGCCTTTTTCTTCAGGGTCATTAATTAGAACATGTAATTGTTTGGTAAAGGTTTTTTAGCTTTTGGCTAAAATTTTGTGAAGGCTTGTTGGAATGTCAAGTGATCATGCAATAATATGCATCAGCTACGGCAGAGCTCCAGATAGAGGGAGTGATTTTGATTTCAAAATTGAAAATATTAATCAATCTCCACTAAACTCCATGTTATCGGCACTCATTAGAATCGTCTCGATCGGCACTCATTAGAATCGTCTCATCGAGACAATTCTAATGAGTACCCACAACATAGGGTTTGGAAGGGAAATAATGGATTTAGAATACTATCACTCCCTCTTACCTGGAGGTCTGACTACGGTATGTAGGATCATATTCATGTAAGAATGATAACAGTATTTTGATCTTGTCAAAATAGAGAAAATACCTAATCCAAAATGAGCATGCTTTTATCTGAAGAGCAAAATTGCACCATTCCTGTTTACTGAATGTAACTGTCCTCTTTCCGAATGCATGCAGGAAAAAAAGTGAAGTTTATATTAGTGTTTAACTCTTTACCACACAATCCCGTGTTTTAACGACCCTGAGAAAGAGGCACAATGTTTTCTATCCTTTCCAAAACAAATTTCAATTTTTGAGTCACATCTATTTTGTCGTCTGCAAATGCCCCCAAATTGTTGCAGTCGGTAAAATTTTCTACTGGGTCTGTATTCACCAACCATTCTTAAGAACATTCTTAGTCTTATTCTCCAGAATTTTTAATTTAAAAGTAACACAACTTCTGATAAGCGAGTTATTCCTAAAGCACCTTCCTCATTGATGGTAACAAAGAAATTGCCGGCTTCTTTGATGCTATGCATCAAAAATTTGTCTTGTTTCTTATGGTTTCATAAAGTGGACATTCAAAGAAGTAGTATGCAATTGTCTCTATAGCACCGCATACACAGTTAGAAGAATCAACTACATTTCTTAACCCTTTCCCAAACAAGCCCTGGTTTTCACGTGTCTGCAGTACAAGTCTTTTGAAAACACTGTGGGAAAAGGAGAAATTGCTCGTAACGAGCAATTTCTCCTTTTCCCACAATGTTTTCTACCCTTTTTGAGACCTTTCGGCCATTTTCATTAAATTTAAAATTGTCGTCTGCAAACTCTTTCAATTTGGACCAGTCCAAAATTTGTCGTTTGGGAAAGGGTTAAATACAGATGGTGCTTTAGAGAACTACACTTATTTCGTAAACTTGTATGTAAAATTTGAAGGCATCTTTGTCCTATGAAAAACAATTTATTTGGGTACGGCCTATCAATGTCCAGATACCTTTTAAAACATGACAAGGAATCCAAATTTCTTATATCTTGAGGGACTGAGTTCCACTCTTCCACAACGGATGGGAGAAAGGATTTTTTTGATGACTCACGAAGATGCATTAAAGCCCCTTGTCACAGAGCATTGCTGATTTGTTTCGTAGTTTGAATGGGTTTTTATTGCGATCTAAAAAGTGCAAGACCTGGGCCGAGAATTTCAGATTACAAATCTAACACATATTTTTTCAATGAGCCACGTAAGAGTCCTTCGAATCCCAGAAGAAATATTGTCAGACGTCAAATAATCTTTACGTTAGGAGAAACTGTCGAGGGAAAATTGTCTGATAATGTTTCTTAAGAATTAGTAAGTGTGAATATATATTAAAACTAAACATTTGCTTGGGGCGAAAACAGATGTCTACTCTCTTTCCCCGTTCCCTTCCCTCCCCACCCCCACACCGGTTCCGTTGAATCCCTGTTACAACTTTGACATTCGAGGCTGGACCACGAAAACGCGACAATATGTCTCCATCAAATTAATTCTTGTTTTGTTTAGGGGAGTGTGGGAAGAACATGTGATGTCGTCGTGTAGGTGCGAATGCTATGAAAATGGTAAAAAGTATAAGCCGCGATTTGGCAAAAGGGAGTTTAAGACATCTCCGTGATACATTATACCAAGCAGTTCATCCTTCAATTATGGATCCATTTAATCCATTTTGTCTAATAGCCGACTGAATCACGAGGTAGAATGGTCCTTGGAATAAAGAAAATTGATCAATAGCAAAAAGTTTAGACTCAGGTCAGCCTGCGCGAACTGCACAGGCTGACCCGAGTCGATACTTTTTGCAAATGCACTGAACACCCTTTTCACAGAGCATAGCTCGTATAGAAGCAATTCTCAATGCTTCCGTGTACAACTAGAATTAATGTTTTGTCTACCAAGAGATAGGTCAGTGTCGAGCAAATAATTCGCACATATTAATAACCACCTAAAATATCCAGCTTAACCTATATCAAGCAAGCAGATGAAGTATACTCAAAATACGTTTGCTTTACCCTTTACCACACGAGTCTGATTTTTAAAGACCCTGAGAAAGAAAGACTCTTGAAAACATAGTGGGAAAAGGGGAAAATGCTGGTAACCAGCATTTTCTCCCTTTCCAACAATGTTTTATGCTTTTATCACAGACAAAGTCTATTTAAGCCACGCTTCAATTGTTGCATGCAAATGCTTTTAATTGGGACAAGTCTACATTTTTGTCGTGTGTATAAAGTTACAGAAAAGCACAAAATGCTTTGTTGTGTTTGTTCATATACAAAGTTCCTCCTGAAATGTTCGCATCAATAAGTGGAGAAGCGGAGCCCCGGTGGCGTAATCATTAGCATACAGGTCTCGCGCACAGGGGTTCGCTGGTTCGAATCCCCTAGCTTTGCCGATTCCTTTCCGAGGATTAATGATAGTCATTGCGACAGGATTCATTCCTCTCTCACCGCTGATTGTTTGGAGGATGGTTATATGGAAAAGTATCCAGCGGTTTGGGAAGAAAATTATGCAAAGCACTGGTAACAGAAACTCCAGGAAAGCATTGATAGGTGCAGAGGTTACCGCCTTATAACCGAAAAAATGTTGAAAACGACGTTATACACAATTCAGTCTGTCAGTTAATAAGTGGAGAAATAACGATATCAACAATGTTACATACAACTACATGAAAAATATTTTATTGAAATTGCTATGACCAAAGAAAAAAGGAAAATGCATAATGCAGGTGTAAGATATTCATGTAGCGATCTAATGAATAGGAAAATCTGTTTATCACAAAATATGTTTAGCTGAAAGAGTCTTGCACCTGTCCTTAGAAAATCGCAATATCTTGATTTGTTTTACTGTCACTGAAAATGTCAATTTCATTCATTTGGTACTCAATGTGGCTGATGTGATCAACTCCTTATCAAACACGTGGTTTTACCACACCGAAGAACAGACTTTTAAAAACATTGTGGGAAAAGGAGAAAATGCTGGTAACCAGCATTTTCTCCTTTTCCCACAATGTTTTTTTCCCCTATTTCAAAATCAAATCCCGTTGTTAGAACCAAATATAAGTTATCATCTGCAACTGCTGTCAGTTGGACAAGTCCAAACTTCTGCCATCTGGTATGGAGTCATACTAGAGACAGACTCTCCTCGCCCTTGTCGAAACCATAGGGACTGGGTTGGCAATACAATTTACAAATTTTCTGTCAACATCTGTCCATCAATCTCAACTTTTGGTCTATTTGTCTGAAAAGAGAAATATAAAACATCCTGTTTGACTCATTCTATCTTGAAAAAATGTGACAGCTGACAGCTTTGGATACATCCTTGTAAAATATAGTAACTGATATAAATTTCGGTGTAATTTCATAATAATACATGTAATTGTAAAATTCTCAGCCAAAAGAGAGATTGCTTATAACAACAAATTACACCTTTTACCAAAATGTTTCCAAAAACGATCTCCTGCAAGGCAACAAAAAAAAGGCACCTGCAGCTGGTAACATGATAAAGTTTTCATGGCAAAGATATCTGAATCAGACTGACAAATACCCCCATCAGCTGCCTTGTCTTGGAATCTGGACAAAAAAAAAAATCCAAGGGCCATGAATTCTGTAATAACTGACCAAATATTTCTTTGAAAGGGTAGAAAACATTGTGGGAAAAGCATTTCCCCTTCTCCCCCATATTTTTTTCAAAAGTCCTTTTCTTTGGGGTCGTTAAAACTTGGGATCGATAAAACTTAGGATTGTGTGGTAAAGGGTTAAAGTTTCAGGCGGAAAAAGAGAACAAAAAATTGTATCTATGGACAGAATGACGAAGGGACATCCTGATCCCAGTATTCCCCAAACTTTCTTTGATGGGAGGCGGGGTTGTATAATAAGAAACATACTGTAGCTTCTGTTCTTGAAGGTGCCTCTGTTTTCTTAACATCTGTAACAAGTGATCGTCGGAGAACTCCCCATCAGATTCATATCTGTCCTCTGGAATTACAATTAATAAAGGTAACTCACTTAACCCTTCACAACACAATCCTCAGTTTTAAAGACCCTGAGAAAGAGGCCTTTTGAAAACATTGTGGGAAGATGAGAAAATGCTGGTAACCAGCATTTTCTCCTTTTCCCACAATGTTTTCTACCTTGTTAAGGAGCTTGAGCTAATTTACATCAATATAAAAATTGTCGTCTGCAGATGTTTTGAAGTTGGAATATTCTAAATCTTGCTTGTCTGGGAAAGGGTTAATTTGCTCGAATTGTTAATTCTTTACAAGACAAAAGAATTTAAAACCTGTCTAGTATATTGGAAGCACATGCAGATGACTAAGTAAATGTTGCTCAAATGGTTGAATATGCTTTTGGAAGGGTACAAAAACATTGTGGGCAAAGTGGAAAATGGTGGTAGTCAGCACTTTCATGTTATCCCACAATCTGCATTTCTTAGGAGAAATGCAACCTTTGCTGACAGTTTTGTAAGAGGCACCTCTAATATTGATCCATTACCTTACAAATAACACGTTATGCTTGTAACAAGAGCGGCAAATTGTCGCAAGATACGCCCATCTTACCCCAAGTTGTAAAGTTGGGGCATAACAATGATAAAGGGGAGGTATAGAAAAATAGTAGTGCAGAATATTTTTTTTACTGTTGATTGAAGATAATGGCAGTGTATTTGTGTTGACGGAACTCTTGTTTATTATTGTATTACTATTAACTCTTTACCACACAGCAAAAGTTTGGACTACTCCAAATTGAAATCATTTGCAGTTGACAAACTAAATGTAACTCAAAAATTGAAATTTGGTTTGGAAAGGGTACAAAACATTGTGGGAAAAGGAGAAAATGCTGGTGCATCAAAAATAAGCAATTTATATTTCATGTGCACTGCACTACCCCTTGATGAGATGTATCCAGCCCTAAAATTTCATAACCCGAGGTAGTATAGTTTGAGAGATATGCATCATACAAAATTCAAGTTCGAAAAAAAAAACAAGAAAGGGCAATAACTGAAAAATTAAGCAAGCAAGAGTTGAAATTTATATGCACAGCACTTCCCGTTGATGGAATGTATCCACGCATGAAATTTCATATCCTTAGCTAGTATAGTTCTGAAGATATGCACTGGACAAAATTAAAGTTTCAAAATAAAGAAAGAGCAATAAGTCAAAAATTAAGCAAGAGTTATGGTTCATGTGCACTGCACTCCCAGTTGATGAGATCTATCTACGCATGAAATTTCATAGCCATAGGTAGTATAGTTTTGGAGATATGCTCGAGACAAAATTCAAGTATGAAAATAAGTCAAAAATTAAGGAAGGAAGAGTTATGATTCCTGTGCACTGCACTCCCCCTTAATGAGATGTATGCAGGCATGAAATTTCATAACCCTAGGTAGTATAGTTTTGGAGATATTCACCGGAGAAAATGCAAGTATGAAAAAGAAGAAAAGGCAATAACTGAAAAATTGAGGAAGCAAGAGTTATGATTCCTGTGCACTGCACTCCCCCTTGATGAGATCTATCCACTCATGAAATTTCATAACCCTAGGTAGTATAGTATTGGAGATATTCACCGGACAAAATTCAAGTATGAAAAACAAGAAAGGGCAATAACTGAAAAATTAAGGAAGCAAGAGTTATGATTCCTGTGCACTGCACTCCCCCTTGATGAGATCTATCCATGCATGAAATTTCATAACCGTAGGTAGTATAGTTTTGGAGATATGCTCCGGACAAAATTCAAGTATGAAAAACAACAAAGGGCAATAAGTCAAAAATTAAGGAAGCAAGAGTTATGATTCCTGTGCACTGCACTCCCCCTTGATGAGATCTATCCACTCATGAAATTTCATAACCCTAGGTAGTATAGTATTGGAGATATTCACCGGACAAAATTCAAGTATGAAAAACAAGAAAGGGCAATAACTCAAAAATTAAGGAAGCAAGAGTTATGATTCCTGTGCACTGCACTCCCCCTTGATGAGATCTATCCACACATGAAATTTCATAACTGTAGGTAGTATAGTTTTGGAGATATGCTCCGGACAAAGAACTGGACGCCGCCCGCCCCCCCGCCCGCCACGGGTGATCCCATAATACGTCCCGTCTTCGACGGGCGTATAAAAAGCAGTGGCTCGGTTTCCCACAGTGTTTTCTAACTGTTGAAAACTTGATTTGTCGTTTCCTTCAAATGTCTGTCAATCAAAATCTTTGCTATAGTTTTTGGTAGATCTAAATTAAGACTGCATAATAATGGGTGAAAATAGGGAACCTTACCTGATTCCTGCGTGTTATTAACTTCCCTTTGATCTCTATCTCTCATGTCTGTTGATGAGGAAGGTGGAAGGCTGTCCACACTGGAGAATACTGTACTGCCACTAAATAGATGACCTTTTACAACCTATATAATGGATAACCAAAACTGTCACCAAAGATTAAAGATCATGAGCAAGAATGCCTTCCAAAACATTGTGCAAAAAAAAAGAAAATGATTTCATCCCTTTCATAGACAATTCCTATTGTGTGAACCACACTTAAATTGTCATTTGCTTTAAAATTGGACAAGCCAATTTTTTTTTTTTTTTCATTTCGTTAAAATTTGAAATAATAAAACACAAGTTTTCAGTTTATTACACATGTTACTAATTTTCTTACCTTACACACATAAGCATTATGTGAAGTCATAATGTGACCACATCATTTGAAACTACTTTCAGAGGAGTGAGTTGGGTTTTATTCATAGAAATTCTCACGTGTGTATGTATACTTTTGCCCATCCTGGCCTACATGAAATATCTTTATGTGATAAAAAGAATCTGACATTCCTTGGCTTTAGAGATAAAATTTCATTAAAATTGACCACAGAAATGTTATCAAGCTTTCCAGATGCTCACTTAAATACATTTTCTTTGGTTGTTTAACTCTTTACTAGACGACAACATTTTAGACCAATCCAAATTGAAAGCATAAAATAAATGTAACTCAACAAAAAATTGAAATTAATTTTTGGACAGGGTAGAAAATATTGTGGGAAAGGAGAAAATGCTGGTTCCCAGCATTTTCTTCTTTACCAACTGTTTTCAAAAACTTTCATCTCGCGGTCACTAAAAGTTGGGTGTTGTGTGGTAAAAGCTTAACCGTTTCCCAAACAAGCCCTGGTTTTCACGTGTCTGCAGTACAAGTCTTTTGAAAACACTGTGGGAAGAGGAGAAATTGCTCGTAATGAGCAATTTCTCCTTTTCCCACAGTGTTTTCTACCCTTTTGGAGAACTTTCCGCCATTTTCATCAAATTTAAAATTGTCGTCTACAAACTCTTTCAGTTTGGAAGGGTCTAAAATTTGTCATTTGGGAAAGGGTTAATAAAATTTTATCTCTGATGCCAACTCATGTTAGATCCTATATATCACATATATCAAGTTCATAGTCTAAGAAAAAACTAGTAACACTTACTTCTCCTACAGCTGCTTCCATTGTTTCCCCTCTCTCTGAACTACCAGTCCGTTTATGGATTTTATCTTTTCTTTGAGTGTTTCGGTGTCCTGGACTCTTGGAAAATTCATCAGGTCTTTTCTGACATTCACTTTCAACTCTATTCTTACTTGAAATAACAGTCACTGTTTTAGTTCTCTCTCTTTTCTCCTCCGGCACTTGAAATATCTTACTGTCCCTGAGACTGTCATGTTTATCTTTGCTGTCATCAAAACATTTCTCTGCTGTCACTGGAGTTCCATTATACTCATCAGTAATTTTAGTTTTATTAAAATTTTGACCAACTTTAGACCCATGGTACACATCAGTAAATTCAGCTCTATCATCCTTGTCATGTAAATGATTCTCACTTTGTCTTTTGCTGTATTCTACTTCCACATCCGGTTTTTCGGCTTTAAGGAACTGTGTATAATCCTTTTCTTTATTGGCAAGTTTCATTTCATCATAGTCCCTTTTTTCTCTTTCATTTTGAAATGGTAATAAACCATAAACATGGTGAAACTGAGGTTCAAAGTCCACTGGGTGCTGCTTGCTTATTTCTAGATGCTGAGATGTACTGCATATTGTTTCAATGTTTTGTCTTTTATATGTAGTATCACAGATATTTGGCTGTAAATGTGAAAAAGAAAAAAAAAAAAAAAAAAAAATAGTCAAATTGTTTTTTAAACCCTCTACCATGACCCCAAAGAGGAAAGCTTTTGAAAGAATTGTTGCAAAAGAAGAAACTGTTGATTACCAGGATTTTCTTCTTTTTCCACAATGTTTTACAACTTTTCAAATACAAAAATTAATATTTCACCCAGATTTGATTTTTCATCTGCAAATGCTTTCAAAATAGACAAGTTGGAAAATAATTTTGTTATCTGATAAAAGTTATGCCTTAAGCGCTACTCAATGTGCTTTTGAGGCCAGGTTAGATCAAAACCAGACTGCACAGAACATGGTACCCGATCTTGGATCTACACTGTCCATCTAGGTGAGACTCCTCTAGCAAGTAGAAGTTTGAAATTGCAGTATCTCAATTTGTGGAATTGGCTGGAAATTTCAGCCTAAATTATTTTGACTGATGATCTGCTGACTTATGATTTACAATACAGCTACATAACTGTTCATGATGATATCTATGGAACTCTAAGTTTTGAAGCCAGTACCTCTAAGAATGCCATATAAATGGACTGGATACCAGCCAGTACAACAGATCTGGATATTTCAATTTCACCTTTTAGCAAGTGGGTATAACTCCTTGGAAGAGGCTTCAAAAACACTTTCGACATGGGAGAAAATACTAGTAACCTGCATTTTTAGTTTTCTAGGAAGTTTTCTATCCTTTAATCAAAGAGAATCTTCTGATCCACACTTAACATGTTGCTTGCTTGAGCTTTTAATCTGGACATGTCTTTAATTTCGTTTGCTGATACAAAAGTAAAGGCAATAATGTATGGACAGTGTAGACCAAAGATCATACTGCAAAATATATGCTGTCAGATCTTGATATACCATCCCTGCAAAAGTTACTACACTTGTGCTTAGTGTTCTGAATATTTGCCTTGAGAGCCCAATAAAAATGAAATGAACTTTCTCAATCAATCAGAAAAAGGAAACATTGCAACTCCAAGGGTTATCATACCAGAGTATATCACAAAGTAGCAAACAATATTGATCCATGATAAGACTTAAAATCCTGTAAATTTATTGAAAGATATTTAAAAAAAAAAAAAAAAGAATCTGCTTGTAAGACGGAAATACTCTTTCTTTCACAATGTTTTCAAAATGTTATTATTGCCAGGAGTATGGAAAGCTACGCCTATACTGTAATCAGTATTAACCCTTTACCTCATAATGCCTTCTTTTAACGACCCTGGGGAAGACACCTTTTTAAAAAATTGTGGGAAAAGGAGAAAATGCTGGTAACCAGTACTTTCTCCTTTCCCCACAATGTTTTCTACCCTATCAAAGAAAACTTGAGCCTCAATGAAATAGTCATCTGCAAATGCTTTCAATCTGGACATGGCTAAAATTTTGTCGTCTTGTAAAGGGTTAATTAAGATACACCTACTGTTTCTGAAGAGTTTGGAGCTGTTTCTCGAGGACGATGGTTGATAGAGGTCTCCTTTCCTGCCAATCTCAGCTTGAATTCCTCTAGTTTCTCATCTATTTTTTTCTGAAAAACAATTACTAATGTCCTTGAAACAACAAAACATAATATCTTTGTCAATTCCATAGCATTGTTATTTACTGATTTAATATACAGATTTGCATGGCACTGTTATAACTATGGACAAAACTACACACACTCTATGTGAGTACTTTATCAATTAAATATCCCTATGTACCTGTTCCCTACTTAAAACACTTGAGACTCGTTAGGGATTTCAAATACTGGTTACCAGCACTTTATCCTTTTTTCTCCAATGTTTCCTAGCCTTCCAAAGGTTATATCCATTGTTTCAGCCACAATAGACTGAGTTGTTAAGTGCAAAGCTCAAAATATGGACCTAAAAATACCTTATCTAGTGAAGCAATAAAACAAGTAGTTTGTACCTGTTGCTCTGTTTTTGCTAAAAAATCAAACTGTCCCTTATTTACAGGTCCAGCTTCCTTAGCTAGCTCCATTTTCCTCCTCAGCCGCCATTTCTGAAGCAGATCATCTTCTGGTCGAACAGGATGAACAAATGCTGGTGTATGTTTGTATTGACGATCTGTCTTTGAGCTGTGTGGAATGTTCTCCTTCCCTGAGAATATATTTATCACCAATTTTCAGACTTAAATACTGTATTTACAGACAATAAGCAGTGGCCTAACCTTTAAAAAAGAGGAAATTTTCAAGGGTGCAGCCTGTAAGAGGAAGCAGCTTATAATTATGTCAATTTTTATTTTTCTAAATGATCTTTTGCTGACGCCTGAACTGAAACCAAATGAAAATTGGTGTTCCATTGCCTATGTGGGTGCCATTTTGGTTCATGCCCCTAAAATCTTTTTCAAACACTGATACCTACGTTTAGTTTGGTAGATAAATTAACCCACTTGCAATCTTAGGAATGTGTTAAAACTCATGATGAACCATGATTTTCACACCTGTTGATTGATGATGTACCTTGGTACCAATCAATGGTTCACTGCAAATGTAACTAGAGGCATTGTTTGGCGTGTACCATCAATTAATGAAAGAAGTGACAATTTTTAAATTCTTTAACCCTTTCCCAAACGACAAATTTTGGACTGGTCCAAATTGAAAGAGTTTGCAGACGACAATTTTAAATTTGATGAAAATGGCAGAAAGTTCTCAAAAAGGGTAGAAAACACTGTGGGAAAAGGAGAAATTGCTCGTTACGAGCAATTTCTCCTTTTCCCACAGTGTTTTCAAAAGACTTGTACTGCAGACACATGAAAACCAGGGCTTGTTTGGGAAAGGGTTAAAACTTCAACAAGGGATAAATGAATGATAACAGTCTCAAGTCCTCTGAGTGATTTGATCTCCAGATGGGGAAATCACTCCAGTGGAATTTAAAAAAAAAATAAAGCAAACAGAGAGCTTATGCAGGCAACAATCTAAATGTGGCTCAAATGACGAATCTGTCTTCAAAAATGTAGGAAATGTTGTTAAAACAGGAGAAAATGCTGTAAATCAGCATTTTCTCTTCTTCCCACAATATCTTCTACCATTTCAAAGACAGATATATTTTCTTGAGCTTCATTAAATTTGTGGTCTACAAACACCTTCAATTTGGACTAGACTAAAATGTTGTCATTTTTTAAGGAGTTGAATAAAAATTAGTCATCTTGTAAACTGGATGTTCTGACTTGTCTCACGAAGCCTTCTTAACATTAATCCATGGCTACAGGTAAATATAACTGTGTAAATATTACCTATATATTTTGTAAAATGTGGTCTATATGTATATTCCTCAATACTGGACATGTCACTTGCGTTACTGTTCAGTCCCTCTGTTGATACAGCTGGGTCTGTGGATAACACTGTGCTGGAACTGTCATGTAAAAACCAAAAGAAATTTTAACCCTTTACCAAACAAAAAAATATAAGGTTGTTTCCAAATTGGAAGCATTTTCAAAGGACAAAATAAAAATGATGTGATTTTGTCTCTGAAAAGTAGAAAACATTGTGGGAAAAGGAGAAAATGCTGGAAACCAGCATTTTCTCCTTTTCCCACAATGTTTTCAAAGGACTTCTCCCTCAGGGTTATTAAAATATGGGATTGGTTGGTAAAGGGTTACAGGTTATGTATTGGTCACCAGGGTATGAAAAAACATTGAAATAAAAACTATAAAGAAAATATTACAAGTATATATGTAGCTAACTGAATCCTTAGAGTCTTCTTTTTTTATTTATATAAGTACACAGGTAGGCACCATGGGTGGGAACACAAACATATCACGGTACTAGGTTTTTATCTGCATACCTTGACTAAAACCGGAGACTCTGTATTATAGAGGCAGTTGCTACTGTTTTAAAATGAGCCATGCTCAGTTGAAAAGGGGGCTAAATGCATCTGCAAATTGATATAAGCAGATTTGAGAAAAAATAAATACAAATGAGCCATGCTCTGTGAAAAGGGGGCCTAGTGCCCCTGTGAAAAGTATCGACCCAGTTCAGCCTGTGCAGTCCGAACAGGCTGACATGGGCCAGAACATTTTGCTATTTGCCAATTTTCTGTATGTCAAAGTACCAGTCTACCTGATGATCGTTGGTTGTCAGACATAATGGATCCCTAATTATGTGATGACTTACTTGGTATCCTGCATTAAGCCCCCTTTTGCCACAGCATGGCTAAATGTATTTAAAAAAAAAAGACATGCACTAACCTTTTTTCAAGCACTGCTTGAGCTTTTTCTTGAATCTCAGAGATTTTCCTGTGATCCGGTGATGATTTCCAACTTCTGTATCCACTGATCTATAGAGAAAGTTTAAATGATTTACTAAGCCTACTACTTCAGAGAGTAACTTCAGACCTTCCACAATTAAAAGGGCCAAAACATCTTGTGATAGTTGACTAATCATAATCAAAGTAAGATGTTTGCAAGTTTGGATGGTAGGATTGCCTATGTTACAATTTCCATCAAAATGGTTGAAAACTGTAGGTGGAGAAGAGCAAACAAAATTGACTATACAGAAAGGTAGACTAAGTGATAACATGCTTACAATAACAAGCTAGTACCAAGCATTTTTATCTTTTACCCACAATGTTTTCTACTTTATACAAGACAAACCTCTTGATTTGAACCACAGTGAGTGTGTCATCTGCAAATACTTCTTGTTTGGAAAAGTCTAACTTTAGCATCTGATAAAGAGTAACCCCTTTATCACACAATCCTAAGTTTCAATGGCCCTAAAAGAGAAGGCTGTTAAAAATATAGAGGGAAAAGGAGAAAATGCTGGTAACCAGCATTTTCTCTGTTTCAGACAATGTTTTCCATCCTACAAATGACAGAAATCATCAACTGAAATACATTTAATTTGTCGTCTGCAAATGCTACTAATTTGGTTGAATCTACAATTTTGTCATTTGGGAAAGAGTTAAACACACATTTTCAGCGAGTAGGACAAACCTTAACCCTTAAAGCGCTGGAACCAACTTAACTTGTTTTTGCTGACAGTGTAGATCAAGGTCAGACTGCACAGAACGTGCAGTCTGATCTTGATCTACACTGTCAGCTACTTCAATACACCTTCTGGCTAAAACAACCTTGAAATGACAATATTTCGGATGATTTTCTTCACTGAAAAGGTTTATTTCATAAATTCAGCGCTCTAAGGGTTAAATTTTCCATGCTGTAGATTGAAGCCTGTTTACACAAAAATACTCTCATAAAAAAAAGATTTATCAATCTAACAATCTATATCATGTCGATCAAGATCTGACGACACATATAATGACATTTTGATCATTATCTGCACTGCCAATAGTCAGATCTCAGACTATTCTCAGCATGCTGAGATGCAGTAAAACAGTCAGTTATAACATTGTATGCTAACTCTTTACCAGATAAAAAAAAAAATTTTAAGTCATTCAAAGTTCAACAGGTACATAGCATTGTGGGAAAAGGAAAAATATTGTTGGTAACCTTGTTTTCAAAATCCTTCTTTCTAAGCCTCTTTTAACCCACATTACCACAGGTCAAAATTCCAGACTTGTCCAAATCAAAGGTACAGTACTTGTAGAAAAAATTGAACTTAGCTCAAATGGTGGAAGTTGTCTTTTATAGAGTAGAAAATATTGTGGGGAAGAGACTTTTCAAAAAATTGTAGGAAAAGGTGAAAATGCTGGTAACCAGCATTTTCTCCTTTTTCCTACAATTTTTTCAAAAGGCTTCTTTTACAAGGTCATTAAAAGTCAAAACTGTGTGGTTAAGGTTTAACTCAGGACTGATTGGTATAGGGTTAACAAATCACTGAGTTGAAGTGATATCTTCAGCTGAATATGGTGTTCTTTCCTACAGAAAAAAAAAACCAATTGGACCAAAGGCATGGATGGACAGACAGCCACATAGATGGATGGATAGTTAGACAGACCAAAAATGCCAGAACAACATCCCTCCAACTTCCAGTGAGGTTTAACAAAATTGTCTATCAGGAACAAAACTATACCTTCTCTTCCTCTAACACAGCATTTCTATCCAGATTATCTTTAGTCAGGGCCGATATCCTCTCTGGTATATTTCCTCCACTGTCTGATTCTACTGGCAATGAGCTATCCGAAGGACTTACTCCAACACTGTTCTTAGACATCCACCAGAAATCAGTTGAAGAGGTGCCCTTCAGTTTTTCTCGTTGTTCCCTGCTCATAGGTGCACTGCTTCTGAATCTCTCGACATATCTGATTAAAAACGTACATGTATGTCAAGTGGCAGACATGTCTGGTTTCCACACGGCATATTAACCTTTGAAGTGCCTTTCACTAATATAGTTGCCTTTGTGCCAGTGCAGATCAAGATCAGGCTGCACAAAATGTGCAGACTGATCTTTGATCTACACTGTCCGCTATGTTAAAACACTACAGGCAAAATGTAGCCATGAATTTGCAATTATATTGGTTTTATTCTAGAATGAAAATGACCATTGGATTTATTCGGCGCTTTAAGGGTTAAGCCTTTACCATACCAAACTATCCCCTATTTTAACAACCATGAAGAATTCTTTTGAAAACATTGTATGAAAAGGAGAAAATGCTGGTAAGACAAGCAAGGGATAGAGCATCTAAAAAACTTAGTAACAAGACTTTTACATTTCCAAGGTTGATTCTAAGTCTCTTAAAGCAAATATTACCTAATGCTATACTGATGCACCAAATAAATGAGCTATGCTCTGGCAAAAGAAAGTTTAATTCTTTACCACACAATCCTGAGTTCCAACAACCCTTAGAATGAAGCCATTTAACCCTTTCCCAAACAAGCCCTGGTTTTCACATGTCTGCAGTACAAGTCTTTTGAAAACACTGTGGGAAAAGTAGAAATTGCTCGTAACGAGCAATTTCTCCTTTTCCCACAGTGTTTTCTACCCTTTTTGAGACCTTTCTGCCATTTTTATCAAATTTAAAATTGTCATCTGCAAGTTCTTTCAGTTTGGACCAGCCCAAAATTTGTCGTTTGGGAAAGGGTTAAAAGCATTATGGGAAATTAGATAATGCTGGTTGTCGGCATTTTTCCCACAATGTTTCTACCCTATCAAATTCCATCACTTCAGCAACATTTAAATTGTCATCTGCCATCTTCTAATTTGTACAAGTCTACATTTTTGTCGTGTGGTGCAGAGTTAATGTATCTTCATGATGCATTTTACCAAGCTTGCCGTCACAAAATTATGGATCAAAACATTTTGTCTAATAAATAACTGATTCTTCAAGTAGACTAGTCTTTCGACGTGCACAAAGTTAACCAATAGCAAAAAGTTTTTACCCAGGTCAGCCTGCATCGACTGCGCAGGCTGATCTGGGTCGATACTTTTTGCAGATGCCTCAAACCCTCTTTTCAGAGTATGGATCAAATAGTTTTCACTTGATAAAAAATCAAGACTACTGGGCAGTTTATACATGTATCAAGTTTCAAAAATCTAAAACCTATGTACAGACTCATATAAAATTAAGAGTGGAAATTTAAACAGTATTGTTCCTCTAGTTTTTGACCAATCATTTAGGCACTTGCAGCCACTATTTACTCTATAAGGTCTTTAGCATTCTGCACTCTGTGGTTAAATTGAATTCACAACTATTTTAACCCTTTACCACACAATCCTGAGTTTTAAGGACCCTGAGAGAGAAGGCTTTTCAAAACACTGTGGAAAAAGGAGAAAATAATGGTAACCAGCATTTTCTCCTTTTCCCACAAGGTTTTCTACACTTTCACTGACAGTAACCATCATTTCAGCTAAATTCAGTATGTAATCTGCAAATGCTCTCAATTTGGATCAGTCTAAAATCTTGTTGTTTGGTAAAGAGGTAAACAAAGGTACCTTTGCAGCACAGACCCTTCTTTGTCTAGTGGTTGGGCCTCCATTTTTCCTTGTTCATATCTCTTTCCAGCACTAACCTTGTGGTCTTTCAAAGGAATTTTACTTCTGCTACAAGGAGCTGTAAGTAGTATGAAAGGTTTGGAGGAAGCTATTTATTCATCCTATTATTTCAACCATAACATAACCATGCACAACATTAACACTAAAGCGGCTGAATAAATGAAACGCAAATTTCTACTCAATACCAAAAGCCCAAACATTGCAGTTTCAAAGTTGATTTCACCGGGAAGAAAATACCGTATCAGACAGTGTAGATCAAAGATCAGACTGCACATTCTGTGCAGTCTGATCTTGATCTACACTGTCCGCAAAAGGTCAATGGGTCGCAATTAGCAGCTTAAGGGTTAACTCTCCACCACACTACCAAAATGTAGACTTGCCCAAGCCACAGGTGAACGGTGAGCGACAATGTAAATCCTGTATTACACCCTAATATTCAGTATATTAGTGTGTAATATAGGATTTACACTGTTGCTCGCCGTTCACCTGTGGCCCAAGCTGAAAGCATTTGCAGCCGACAATTTAAATGCAGGTCATCTGACAGAATTTCTCTTTGGTAGGGTAGAAAACATTGTAGGATAAGGAGAAAATACCAGTTACTGCCATTTATTCTTTCCCACTATGTTTTCAAAAAGCCTCAGGGACTGTTAAAACCAGGTTGTGTGGTAAAGAGTTAATAGACTTTGTGCAGGGCAGATCAAGATCAGACTGCATTCTATGGGTTAAGCCTTTACAACACAAGGCAGACTTTTACCACGCTTGAGAAAAAAGACTTTTGAAAGCATTGCAGGTAAAGGAGAAAGTGCTGGTAACCAGCATTTTCTCCTTAACCCACAATGTTTTCTACGCTATCAGATAACCTTGGCAATTTTAACTACATTTAATTTGGCATCTGCATATGCTATGGCTTTGGACAAATCTAAAATTTTGTTATGTGGTAAAGAGTTACTGGTGAACATTTGCACATGAGGATATCGTAGATAAACTTTAATTCTAGTTCTAGGGTTCATTTTTCTGCGAGCGACTTCAGCTTTGACAGCCTGTACTGTAACATGTTGTCAGACTCACAATGATACCATACTTTTAAATGGTATGAATTAAATTTTTCTGGAATTTAACCTCAAAATTGTCTATTCTAGGCAGCTAGTGGGCCTTTAACCCTCTACCACATAATCCTGAATTTTAAATACCCTGAGGTTAAAAAGCTTTTTGAAAATCTTGTAGGAAAAGGAGCAAATGTAGGTAACACGCATTTTCCAACAATGTTTCCTACCCTGTCCCAGACAAATTCTATCATCTGAGTCACATTCAATATGTTGTCTGCAAATGTTTTCAATCTGGAATAGTCCAATTTTTTTTTCCATTTTGGTAAAAAGTTAAATGCTATGAATTTGAATGGGTCTAAATTTTGTGGTTTTGGTAAAATGTAAAGTACTCACATTTACCTTGATTTCTTTTCTCCGACCGATCAGTGACTGATGAGTACACTGACCTTCCCATCCCTGATTGTTTTGAGGTCGCAGAGTTCACTTGGTTCATAAATTTCACCGATTTTTGAATACCTGTTAAACGGTCGATGATTTCCTGTTGTCTTTCACGATTGGGGAAATCTTCATCGTCTAAGTTCAAACCACTGTAATACAAAATTTGCACATCAAAAGTAGTTTACTGGTTTTTTCTACTTTCGGCAGGTTACTTTTATTTACCTTGCAGCAGAATACTGTTGAAAACATAGTAGCAAAAGTAAAAATGTGATGAGCAAGGTCTCCTTTTGCTAAGGTGTTTTCGCATCTTTAAGTATCAAACTGTAATATCATGTTGAGTTTCCTTATTTTAAACAGACGTTTACAAAGTCATTTTCAGGGGGGTTATGATGTAACCAACTCATATGCCCGCCTGTTTTAACATCCAATTTTTACAGACATATTAATTGTATCTGCCACTTAATGAAGCAAATTGAAAACATTGCAGAAAAGGGGAAAGAAAAATTGATTTTCTTAACTCTTTACCAGACAATCACGACTTTTAACGACCCGAAAAGAAAAGGCTTTTGAAAACATTGTGGGAAAAGGAGAAAATGCTGGTAACCAGCATTTTCTCCTTTTCCCACAATGTTTTTTACCCTATCAAATAGAGAAATCATCAGTTCAGCAACACTTAATTTGTTGTCTGCAAATGCTTTCAATTTGGTTCAGTCTAAAATTTTGTCATTTGGTAAAGAGTTAAGCAATTCCTCTATAGGTGCCACCATTTTCATGACTCACTCTACATCAGTATAATGGTCATCAATAGGAGGAGTGTTCAAATATGAATGCATCTAAGCACCTAGAATTTTATTCTTTGATAAAGAAATTTTTATTTTGTTTCCTCAAAGTATTCACGTCTAAAATCATTAACCGAGCTACATTTGACTTGTCGCCTGCAAATGCTTTCAATTTTTTTTTAACTAAAATTTGTCGTTTGGTAGAGAGTTAGCTCATATAACACGACAAAATTTTAAACTCGGTCATGTTTAAAGCATTAGCAGACAACAAACAAAACATGGCTTAACTTTTTACTACACAATCCCGAGCTTTAAGTACCCTAACAAATAAAACTTTTGAAAACACTGTGGAGAAAGAAGAAAATGCTAATAACCAGTATTTTCTCCTTTTCCTACAGTGTCTTCTACCCTTCCAGAGTCCAATTCTTTGGGTCAAGATTTTTTTGTAACCTGCAAATGCTTTCAATTTGGACAAATCTTAAATTTTGTTGTTTGGTAAAGAGTTAAAAGACTGAGTTCGTCTTTATTGCTTTAACAGACAAGAAAATGATAGACTTATCTGCACTGAAAGCTTTTGCAGATGACAAATAAAATGGGGCACCACTCATGAGACATGTCTATGAAAGCAGGAAACGTATATACACATGTGTATATGTGATCCCTGATGAAAGGGAAGATAAACATTGGGAAAAAGAGAAAATGCTGGTTACCCCCTTCCTCAGGGACCCAGGGTCATTCAAATTTCTTCATTAGCCATATCTAGCAGGGATATTTGGATTATTAAGCAATTTCTTAATCTGTTTCTATTTATAATATACATGTACATCCAAAAATAAATTTTACACAATTACCTAAAATCGGAAGATTTCTCACTAGTTGGCCAAGCCTCATCAAAAACTGTATCATCCACTACATCATTTACTTCTCTGATGCTGTCTGAGTGATAGACATTAGAATGTTTCAGAAATAGCTCATCATTAGGGCTATATCTATCACTAGTGTTAGTTTTTTCTGTTTTATCAACTCCAGGTCTTGCCTTGATCTGGAAGCAAGAGTGATGAAAAAAAGTTCATTTCGATTTTTTCCACTTCATACCATTATTGCATATATTTATATTCATCATTGGTTTTTGTTTTGTATCAGATAATGACGGTCAGACCATGCAAAAGTCTTCAAAATTAAAAAAAAAAAAAAAAAAAAACACTTTTACCACTGAAAAGTACAGTTGAAACAGTGCTTTGCCACACAACAAAATTTTACGCTAGTCCAAATGAAAGCAGTTGCAGATGACAAATTAAATATGCTAACAATGATGGGATTTTGCTTTGGTAGGGAAGAAAACACTGTGTGAAAAGGAGAAAATGCTTGTTACTTTTCCCACAATGCTTTCAAAAGCCTCTTTTCCCATGGTCACTAATTGGAATTGCATGGAAAAAGATTAAGTGAATTTAATAGCAAGGCTTGACTATTTACTAAACATTCCCATGTTTAAATGACCTGGAGGAAGACAGCTTTTGAAAACATTCTGAGAAAAGGAGATTTTTTTCTATTTACCACACCGTTTTCAACCCCTCCAAAAAGAAATCCCATCATTGGACCCATATCTAACTTTGTTTTTAAATGTTTGCAATTTGGACAAGGGTAAAATTCCTTTGTCTAACTAAGAGTTATAAGAAATACTTCAGACGCATGGGTATTGCGCTGGTCAACAAGATAAAACTGAGTAAACAGCAAACTTCTTGAAAAAAAAAAAAAAAAACACAATTATCTATTTCCTATGATATTGGATTTGCAGAATTCTATTACTTACACATCGTTGAGTTACTTTCAGTTTTCTTTCAGGAGAAGGAAAATAATGTGCTCTAGGGGGACAATCTACTGCAAATGGATCCCTGAAAGTTATAGAAAATGGATGAAACCTGCATAAGTGAGGAGTACTTTACCTGACTTTTGTAGCCAGCAACATTCTCTATCCATCCAGAAAGACACAAAAGGATATAAATATCATTTAAAAAGTATGCAAGAAGTGATAATGAAGTATAAAAAGCAATTGTAACTTGTTTGTTGCTGGAATTGTAAAAGTATTTGCTGATGATACAAAACTGTATTCAACAGTGTCATCTATACAAGACCATGAGAAACTTCAAACAGATTTGGACAACCTAAGCGAATGGAGCAATAAATGGAAATTGACTTTTAACGCTAAAAAATGTAAAGTACTCCACATTGGTTCTAAAAATGTCAACTACCGTTATACTATGAAAGAATCAGATGGTAACTATGCAGTTATAGACTCGATACAATGTGAAAAGGATCAAGGAGTCACTTTTGATCAACATCTGAATTTTGACCAACATATTACAAACATTACCAACAAGGCCCAGAGAACACTTGGTTTTGTTCGTAGATCATTTGAGTGTCTGGATGAAGATATGTTTCTGCCACTTTATAAATCCTTAGTTAGACCTACTCTGGAATACGGCTCTTGCATTTGGTCCCCTTATCTAAAAAAGCACATCAAGTTGATTGAAGATATTCAAAGAAGAGCTACCAAACTAGTACCATCAGTAGCCCATTTAACATACGAAGACATATTACTGAAGCTAGGCCTGGTGACTCTAGAATACAGTAGAGATAGAGCTGACATGGTGCAAATTTACAAAGCGTTACACAATTTTGACAAACTGAAGTGGGAAGACATGTTTTCTCTGGCTCAGGACGATCTTAGAGGACATTATTTGAAATTCAAAACGTGCACGACCGTCGGGCACCCAACGAGTTTTCCTTCATTGAGTACACGACAGTCGGCCTCGCAATATGAATTTTCTTCAGTGTGTACACGACTGTCGGGTAAATATCATCGGCCTATTCCTAAACGTCACAGCAGTATATTTATCACAGATCTATGCAAATCTGATTTTCAGGGCCGAATCTTCTCAATAATTTGCCGAATCTTCTCGAAATTCGTTGGTCGGCCTTGGGTCGAATCTTCTTGAGTCCGAATAGTCTAGAAACCTGTCGTAGCAAGCCTTTAGAACTGTGAGAAATGCATAAAAGTTACCGAACTGGTTTACCTTTCAAAAACCGTATGTTTGTGGAAATCCAAATCATCATTTCTACTGAGCACACTATGATTTCGCGGCATCATGTTCTCTTTCTTTTTGCATGACAAAACATTTTCTTTTCTACTTGGTCTCTACTGACGCGCTTTGACAAGGGGTATAAATAGTCTGGTACCCCGCCGTACTGCAAGAGTACGTAACGTATTGGTAGGGGCAGGTAATCCAGACTAGGGGTATGAATAGAATAGAACAGAGTGGTATGTATAAATGCGAAAAGGATTCCTTTTCGCGAAAAGGACTAGATTATACGAAAAGAAGTCAGTCCTTCTTGCGAATAGAAATTCATATTTAAAAAAAAAAAACTCCTTTTCAAATTAGGATGTCTTTTAACGAAAAGATTTGTTTGTATGGTGTTTCCATCATCATTCCCTGAGTTCAAGTCCTGTGCGTTACCAACTGTGCTACCGGACTCGGCAATTTTGATTTGCAAATGTAGGCCCTATTTTTGAAATAAATATTCTTTTATGGTCTGAAAATGTTTTTCATGCATTGCATGTAAGTTTGATGTTAGTGGTAAGCAGCATTCAATTACCTCCGAAGTTTGGGTTAGTTATCAGCATAGGAAATAAGGGACTTGTAAATGCCCCCCCCCCCTCTCTCTCTCTCTCTCTCTCTCAACAGATTTATTTTACATCGATTGAGAAACGAGTCTTTACAACTTAGACTATTATCTCTTGATTCTGCTATTACGAGGCCGACGCTCTACCTCGCAATCACGGACTTATTTATTTGTACCTATTTCAAATTTGTCATCTGTGGATGCTTTTAACTCAGAATAGCTCAAAACTTGTTGGGAAAAAGGTCAATCCATAAAAAATCAACAATGTTAGATCTAACTCTTCCCCAAACAACAAAATTTTAGACTCTTCCAAATTGAAAGCTTTTGCAGACGATAGAAAACATTCACGGTGGGAAAAGGAGTAATTGCTGGTTACCAGCATTTTCTCCTTTTCCCACAATATTTTATATGACCTCTTCCCAGGGTCGTTAGATGCCGGGATTTCGTGGAAAAGGTGTTTAATTGTTTTATGCATCAAAAAATGGTTTACAAGTAAAACGACTGGACAGATTGTACAGAAAATTCAAATGCACTGGTTCTGCACCGGGCAGAATTCGTTTCGGCCTAGTCTGTTATGGGGCCTATAGATCTAATGGACCAAAGTTGTTATGGTAAGGAGGTAGATTATGGGTAATGTTATCAGCTTTGTGATGTTTTTAACAGCCAATGTTTATCATTTAACCTTTGAAGATACATCCTTACAGCCAGAGAGGGAAAAAAAACGCAGTTAAAAGTTGAAAGTGTGTAGAATGGCTCAGAATTTGATCAAATGTATAATTATAGATGAATTACCAATATACAAGGTGTAAGGGATAGAGAAACTGGAGGAATTTGTCCTTATGTAAACTGGAAACGGCAACTGGAATTTCTTTGAAGGCTGCTAAAAAACGAAACGCATTTTCTATCCGTCGTAATCTGTGCAAACTTGCAGCCGTCAGGGGCACATTTGGCATGACGAAACAAGAATTATTACAGTTCCATAAAATAAGGAAGAAATGGGTTAAAAACAGGCTGAAAATAAAGATGAAATGGGTTAAATATTGACTGAAATCAGGTATAGATGCATGTTTAAATTTATGAAAATTGAAATTAAAAAAATACCAACCTCTACCTTTTAGAACTAAGTTTCGTAAATTAATATTTATCCCTAATTAGCCTGGGATCAAGTTTGTTTGTTTGTTTGTTTTAAATATTTGTGCTGCCATTAGTCATTGTTTTGTCATTAATTATAGAACCGATTAACAGTTTTGCCACTGATCAGTTTCGAACAAGATGCAAACATGATCTAATGATATATGGGAAATAACCCATACAGTCTTGAAATTAAAAAGATACCAATTTCTACCTTTTAGAACTAAGTTTCGTAAATTAATGTTTATTCCTAAATAGCCTGGGATCAAGTTTGTTTGTTTGTTTGTTTGAACAGAACAATTCTTTTATTCGACCCAGGTACAAACAGGTACAACATGGGGTTATGACATACAAATATATTATAAAAGTTTCCGGAAGGAGTGGTAGACGAAGACTGATTATTAACAAGGAATGAAACATGAAACGAAAGAGAGAGAGAGGGGGGGCGGGGGATTATTGAAGGGGAAAGACTACTGTTTGTTTGTTTGTTTGTGCGTGCGTGCGCGCGTGCTGCCATTAGTCATTGCTTTGTCATTAATTACAGAACCGATTAACAGTTTTGCCACTGATCAGTTTCGAACAAGATGCAAACATGATTTTATGGTATATGGGAAATAACCCATAGAGCCTTGAACCTTGTCTATGAAGAGTGATCTCCCTTAAGTACCCCCCTTCCCCCTGCAAGATAAAATGTTTATAACGAATCCAAATTCTTCAGTATTTTCGGGGGAAAAAAGAGTTGTTATTTAGTTATGACTGATAAGCTCTACTTATAAGGAATTTTCTAGTCAATATTGACAGGACTTTTGCAAGGATTTCCAACGCGAGATAGGATTTCCAACGTGAAATGAATACATTAAATTTTGGTTTTGACTGACTGAGTACTGCTTCGACTATCCTCGCAATTCGTGGCGAATTCCGGATGTAACATTGGATCTATATTTCAGGTAAAGATCTAATTATGGCTGAGACAGATTCAGTAAATCAAACGCCGGGACTCCAACGTAAATTTTCGTGGTTGTTTTGATAGGAACCAATGCGATGAATATCTATAGGTGAGACTACCCTATTTTTGCGAAAAAAGTATATCTGTATTTGATCGCCCTTTCTTCTGTCTGTTATCTTCAAATTAATACATATTAAAGATCTCGTCATGACAAAACATTGGAATTGATTACATCTGGTTGGAAAGAAAACCTTTGTTGTTGTTGTATTCAGGTATTTTCCCACTCCTGCATTGTGGCACTCCTTGAAGGATGATCTTCTGGCGATTGGGATATTTGAAATATTTCTGTACAGGGTTAGTTAATTAGTTAACAATTTGTTTCACCTATCAAACTTGGTGTTACACATGTGAACACGTACTTGTTATATATATACATATCTGGCAGGCAAAGATTAAGGTACACAGAAAGAGTCGGATACAAAGAAATCCGGGTACAAGACCGCTCTTCTTCCAAAAGTTCCCTTGGTTTTTTTTACTTGCTTGGTGTAAACAGGGATCTTAAATTATGTTATATGCGATCCCTGGTGTAAATAAACGATACATGCGAGGCTATCTCTGGGTTTCTCACCAGTTCACCCCTTTTCTTTTCCGATCGTTTCATCAGACTCTGTAAACTGTTCACAAGTATTCGTCTTGCGTTTTATGTTGTACATGATTAAAAGAAAGGTAACTCTTCTTTTATTAAGATGAATTATTGTTAGAGTTTTCTCCCTTAGACCATAAATTGTCTGGTACGTCAATGAGTACAGGATCTTTGGGTGACTTTGAGTAAGGGTATATATTGTTATTTTTTTTTTAATAATAATTTTCTCCCTTAGGTAATAAATCGCTCGGTGTAGTTCAGTCAAACAAAAGTAAGAAAAAAAGACAGAAAGAAAGAAAGAAAGAAGCGAAAGATGTGCCCGTTCCGGTCAAATCAGGTAAATAACTTTGAATCGATCTAGACTCTACTAGATCCACGAATTCACACGTCAGCTCCATGCAATAAAAAGCAAGCCAAGAAGCTACATATCGATACAAAAAGTCATGGTAAGTCGTAATTTTCAATTATATAAAAGGGAGTTTAGCATGTCTTGTAGTGTGGCTAGATGACACTATCAGACAAGGGAACAGAATGTTCGGAAAAATAATGTCATGTGTTTTCGTGGACCCATAGATCTGAACGCTGTTTACCAATGATTCATGAATAATGGTCGTCAAACAGCTACCAAGCTTTCGAGCGTTTTTAGTTTATTTAACTCTGTACCAAACGACAAAATATTAGACTGGTCCAAATTGAAAGCATTTGCAGACAACGAAATAACTGTGACTGAAAAATTAAAATTTGTTTTACCGTCGAGTATCCCAATTTCGTGAGTATTCTAATTTCGTGACTACTTTAGGAAGGGTAGAAAACTCTGGGAAAAGGAGAAAATGCTGGTTACCAGCATTTTTCCCTTTTCCCACAATATTTTCAAAAGTTGTCTTCGTCAGGGTCGTTAAAAGTTGGGATTGTGTGGTAAGGAGTTAAGTATTTCTCTCTAGAATATTGTCAAAAAATGAGATAGCCCTGTACGCTTTAGGTTAACCCTTTCCCAAACAAGCCCTGGTTTTCACATGTCTGCAGTACAAGTCTTTTGAAAACACTGTGGGAAAAGGAGAAATTGCTCGTAACGAGCAATTTCTCCTTTTCCCACAGTGTTTTCTACCCTTTTTGATAACTTTCTGCCATTTTCACCAAATATAAAATTGTCGTCTGCAAACTCTTTCAATTTGGATCGGCCTAAAATTTTTTGTTTGGGAAAGGGTTAAGTAGCTACTTACACATGTACTTCCTGAAACAGAACTGCAGCAGACTGCCTGAAAACATATTTGAGCCATACTTTGTAAAAAGGGGGCTTACTGCATATGCAAAAAGTTTTGATCCAGGTCAGCCTGCGCAGGCCGTGCAGACTGACTTGGGACGAAACTTTTTGCCATTGGTCCATTTTCTGCAGCTCAAAGGACCAGTATATGTCATAGTTCATTCGGTTGTTGGACAAAATGGATGCATAACTATGTGATGTCTTGCTTGGTATAATAAATCTTGGAGATGCATTAAGCCCCCTTTTGCCAGAGTATGGTTCATTTGTTATCTCTCAGCATTAAATGCACAGACTTGGTGCTTGATACAATCCACTGACACCTAGAGAGATTCGTACCTATAGGTGTGACTAAACAAGTGGACAGAATAGAACCAAAATCAGACTGCATTTTCTGTGCAAAAGCTCCTGGTTTTGCATCTTAGGCTCAAGGGTTTAACATGAGTAATCAACAGTAATTAATCCTTTTAAAGTGACCCTGAGGAAGACAACTTTGTGGAAAAAGGAGAAAATGATGGTCAAATTTCTACCATTTCAAAGACATATCCAGTTATTTGAGCAACATTTAAATTTTTGTCTGCCCTGCAAATGAATTCAGTATGGGCATTTCCGAATATTTGTTGTCAGGTGAGGTAAAGATCTACTCTTTCTTTTCAGATCCGCTGAGAAAGCAGTGATGTTGAATGATACACAGAGAAGAAGGCTTGCTGATAAATCAGACACAAGTAACAAAGTTCAAAGTTCAAAATCAGACCTGGATGACAGCAAAACTAAATTAAGAATGTCGACTTGGATTAGTTTCTCACCATCCAATGTGAAGAGAGTTTTGATGTCGCTTGTAGTTGTCTATTTAGTTTTCAAAGTGTATCAGTTACTTACGTATCATCCACAACCAGAAGTTATCCCCCCTAACCCGCACATAGAGGTGGCAAAATGGAGGTATGAACATAACTCTCAAGGGATAGATGAAGATGCTTTAGAAGATTTGTTAAACAGTATTAATAAAGGAAAACATGTTGATGTGGCATCAAGTAAATTTACAGAGAGCAAAAGGATCAGTGAGTTACCAAGACTTAAAAAAGTTTACACAAGTGAAGGAAGTCTGACGTTTAAGAAGCAACAGTTTTACTTGGATAACAAACCCTTTCGCATTTTCAGTGGGGCAATGCATTACTTTCGAGTGTTTCCGGAATACTGGGAAGATAGAATGAATAAAATGATTGCGGGAGGACTGAACACACTAGAAACGTAAGAATTATATTGCAAATAGCATCAACCTATAACCTTTCACCAAACAGTCCTTGGTTTTAGTTACCTTAAAGCAGAGGGCTTTTGAAAACATCGTGGAAAAGGGAGAAAATGCTGGTGCCCAGCATTTTCTCTTTTTCCCACAATGTTTTCAACCCTTTTGTAGAGAAATGATACTGTATTGCATGTATACCTTTTGTCCCACATCTCTGTTACAAAAGAATTGGATGGTCTGTTAGTCTCTGTAACTGTCCATAGACGCAATTTTGTGCCTACCTCTCCTCTTCCAGTTTTCAAAGCATAGGACTCGTAACCAAGAGGGCGCTGGTTGTTCTTAGGAGTGCCCTTGGACTAGACATTTCAGAGCCCAAGCATAGTTCCAGTGAAATGTAGGACATACATGATAAAGTGAGCTGTCACGGTGATATGACTGAAATAATGTTGAGAGTAGGGTAGAACACCAATCAATGTAGAAGTAAAACCAAGATAACTGCAGTTCAAGGTTTTATCTGTCTACAGTGTTTGAGCAAAGCAGACAGTGTTGATCAAAGATAAGAATTGCATATTTTGTGCAGTCTGATCTTGATCTACACTGGCCGCAGAGGCAAGTATCACTGTAAAAGGTGCTTTAGGGTTTTGCAGTGGATTCAAATGATGATTATTCTTGAAATGGAGATTCTACTGTTTACAGATAAATTTTATGTTGTAGGTATGTGGCCTGGAACATGCATGAAGATTCTCCAGGAAACTTTAGATTCGAGGGGATGTTGGATCTGAGGTAAAGTAACCTACACTAACCCTTTACCATAAAGACAAATGTTTTAGCAACTGAAAAAGAGAAGGCTTTTGAAAACAAAAGTTTACTTGTAACCAGCATTTTTTCTTTCACTGTCAATTTTTCCAGCCATTTACAGACAGTTTCACCATTTGAGCATGATTTAACTCTTTACCACACAATCCTGACTTTTAACACCCTTGAAAGAAACCTATTGAAAATATTGTGGGAAAAGGAGAAAATGCTTGCCACTCCGAACTAAATTTTTGTCAGTTGAAGCCATTTTCTGTAGTTTCATCTGCACATTATTTCAATATGGACACATCCAAAATTTTGTCTGAGTAAAAAGTTAGAGCTTTTTTTGTTACAGTAATTTATCCAAAAATATAGATTTTAGATCACAACAGGTGCGCTTTGATCACTGTTAGCAGGGACAACTGAAGATAGGCTTGACAATCAGGCTGTTTGTATAAGGCAACCATGACCCCCCCACCCCCTCTTTTTCTTTTACAGGAAGTATATTTTAACAGCACAGAAAGTGGGACTAAAAGTGATTTTGAGACCAGGGCCCTATATATGTTCAGAGTGGGACTTCGGAGGGCTACCAGCGTAAGCCTCTTTATCATATAAGAGTACATGCACTTATAGTGTAGTATTCCATTCTATTTTTACCCAAGTGCTTGTTGTGTTCAGTCTTCCTTTTTTCACAATAACTGTTACTATTCTTGAAAAATGAACCCTGAACTCTGTACCAAATAATTCTAAGTTTCAACCACCCTGAGAAAATAGGCTTTTGAAAACATTGCAGGAAAAGGAGAAAATGCTGGTTACCAGCAAAATCTTTACCACAAAACAAAATTTAAGACTTGTTCGAGTTGAAAGCATTTGCGAACAACTTTTGTCTGTAAAAGGTTAGAAAACTCTTCAGCACTGGACAAAATTCCAGACTTGTTCGATTTGAAAGCATTTTCTTATGAACATGAAAGTCTGCGACAAATACATAACTCAAATATAAACTGCTCTGGCTGGGATTCAAACCTGTGCGGCAAAGATCCTCTTTTGTTGAGGTTTAAAAGAGTAACCTCTGAGCTAAAGAGAATTCCCCCTAACACAGTTGTCAGGTATTGACTTTATAGGGGAAGAAGCTATGGTGTAAGGAAGGAGTGATTTCCCGTAACAATTTGCAGACTACCTTTGTGTGTAAAAGGTAAGAAAATTTGTGGGAAAAAGAGAAAATGCTGGTTACCAGCATTTTCTCCTTTTCCCACAATGTTTCAAAAAGACTTTTGTCTCAGTCAATACTTGGGATCATGTCATAAAGCATTAGACTGGCTGTATGTTGCAGGTGGTTGCTTAAGGACCCAAACATGAAAGTGCGTAGTAACTATCCGGGTTACATGGAAGCTGTGGAGAGATACTTCGGAAAACTAATTCCAATGATATCGGATTTACAGGTAAATAAAAAACATTCATGACCGCCTTCTGACACTATTACAACTCCATTATAAAAACTGACATTTTCCATTTCATTCCATACATGGAAGCTGGTAACCCTTTATCACACAATACCGACTTTTAATGACCCTGAAGAAAAAGCCTTTTGAAAACATTGCGTGAAAAAGAGAAAATGCTGGTAACCAGTATTTTCTCTATTTCTCACAATGTTTCCTACTCTTCCCAAATCAAATTGCGATTTTTGAGCCAAATGTGATTTGTCGTCTGTGAATGCTTTGAATTCAGACCAGTCCAAAAAAGTTTTGTTGTTTGGTAAAGAAAGAGTCAAAAGGCATTTTACAAATTCTTTACCAGATGACTAGTCTAAAATGAAAACCATTGGCACAAATTAAACGTGACTCAAATGAAGGGATTTGTCTTTGAAAGGGTAGAATAACATTGTGGTAACTAGCATTGTCTTCTTTTTCTACAATCTATTCAGAACCATCTTTCTCAGAAACATTAAAATACTGGATTGGTAGGAAAAGGTTTAACCCTTTACCATGCAATCCTCAGTTTTAAGGACTCTGAGGAAAAACCTTTTGAAAATATAGTGGAAAAGGAGAAAATGCTGTCAGAGAAAGTGCAGCCAAAAAAAAATAAAGGTGGCTCATAGCTATTAACCCTTTACCACAGCATTGTATTAACCCTTTACCACACAATGCTGCCTTTGAATGACCTTGGAAAGAAGCTTTTTGAAAACATTGTGGGAAAGGGAGAAAATGCTGGTAACCAGCATTTTCTCCTTTTCTCACAATGTTTTCTGTCCTATCAAGGAAAAATTGCACCATTTGAGCCATGTTGAAATTGTCGTCTGCAAACGCTTTCAATCGGGACAAGGCTAAAATTTTGTTGTCTAGTAAAAGGTTAATGATGAGATTCATCTTTAACCCTTTACCAGATGATAAAATTTAGACTTGTCCAAATCAAAAGCAGACAAAATATATTTCAAATGAAAAGGGTTGTCTCTTAAAGTGTAGAAATCATTGTAGGAAAAGACAAAAATACCAGCATTTTCTATTTTTTGCACAATGTTTTCAAAAACCCTTTTTATAAGGGTCATTTAAACTTGGGATTGTGTGGTGAAGGGTTAGAAGGGTAGAAAACACTGTGAAAAAGACAAATATCATCATTTTATGCATATTTGATTTGTCTTCCGCAAAAGCTTTCAGTTTTGATGATTCTTAACTTTTGTCCTGTGGTGAACAGTTACAGAGTAAATCATTTTTTACTTACATTTTCAGTACTCCAAAGGAGGCCCTATCATTGCTGTACAGGTTGAAAATGAGTTTGGATCTTACAGTCAGGAAGTAGAACATTTGATGTTTCTGAAAAATGTAAGCTGACTTTTTTGTTTTCATTGCTTTTAGTAAAATATCCTTACTTGTTATATTCCTGTAAATTTTCTGGCCCAAATACTTGCATAGCACATGGAAAAAATAGACACAACTGAAAAACAAAATTGTATCTACACAGTGTCCAAATATGGTTCGATGACTCGACCCATGCGGAATGTGTTCAGCCTGGTTTGCAATCATTCTGGTGAAAGTGGTACAATAAAATATTCATTTTCCATTCATGAAAGAGAAGTTAATACCCTATGAAACCATCAACTTTGTGGATTTGAGGTAACAAATATTTATGTATCTCTTTAGTGGAGGCAGATACAGTAGGTTGAGTACACTTGTAATGAAAGTAAACAGTGCATGCCTTTCAAATGGAGGGGCATATCATATAATTTATGCGCATTTACGAAACAATTTTTGCAACTTACATGATCTGGTATGTCAACTGCTTATGCCAAAAATGGATGCTATACATGTAAAGAAAACACATTTTGTCTCTTTGTTCTATTCTTAATAACCATAAGAAAACAAATGATGAATTAGGTATATAGTAAACATAATAATTAACTGGTTGTGTGTGATATTAACCCGTTTGCAGACAGTGTAGATCAAGATCAGACTGCACAAAACGTGCAGTCTGATCTTGGATCTACACTGTCTGATAAGGAGGTACAGTTCTCCAGAAATAAAGTTTGAAATAGAATTATTTGGGTTTTTACTGTCATCTTGAAAGTTTCATTTAACTTATTTAGCAGGATAAGAATTGATATCTGTCACTCGAAATGGGGTTTAATGTGGTTTAAAAACTTGTCCTTCGGACTAATTTTTTATCTGCATCACTCCCCCATTTTCCTGGGGTATTTATCCCGTTACCACACAATCCTGACTTTGAACAACCCTGAGAAAGAAAGCTTTTGTGGGAAAGGAGAAAATGCTAGTATCCAGCATTTTCTTCTTTGCCCACAATGTTTTCTAACATTTCCGAAACAGGTTTTAATTTTTGAGTCACATTTATTTTGTTGTCAGGAAGTACTTTTAATTTGGACTGGTTTGAAATTTTGTGGTTTGGTAAATAGTTTATATTGCACACTACCAGTCAACCATCCTCAGTATTTTCATCTGCAGAAGACCTTATAAAATATTGGAAGAAAAGACTCTTCCATTTTACTTAACTCTTTACCACACAATACCGACTTTTAATGCTCCCCCCCTTCCCCCAAGAACAGAGCCTTTAGAAAAAATTGTGGGAAAAGGAGAAAATGCTGGTAACCAGCATTTTCTCCTTTTCCCACAATGTTTTCTGCCCTATCAAAGATGGAAATCATCATTTTAGCAACATGTTATTTGTCGTCTGCTAATGCTTTCAATTTGGTTCAGTCCAAAATTTTGTTGTTTGGTAAAGAGTTAAACAAAAGATCGGCTTTCTTTACTTTACAGTAATCTTCTTTTCCTTTTCAATCTGTTTACATTTGATTTTTGCTTATTTCCTTCAACATCTAAGAAGTGAAAAAGTCTCTTCTTTTGCTGTTTAGCAAATGAGAAAATTCTAGGCTTGACCATGTTAAAAGCTTATAGAAAATTGTATTTGGCTCAAATTATAGGATTATTTTATGAAAGAATGGAAAGCATTGTGGAAAAGGAGAAAATGCTGGTAACCAGTATTTTCTCTTTTTTCTGCTATGGTTTCAGAAGCCTTCTTCCGTAATTTTATCACAGGATTGTTTCGTAAAGACTTTTGTAAAAGCTTTTATTTTCCAGCTCATGGTAAAACATGGTATACAGGAGATGTTTTTCACTTCGGATGGTTTTACTGGAGAGGCAAAAGGAATAACCGGATTTCACAATGCTCCATTCTTTGATGGTATATAGCTTCCTTGTTAACCCTTTCCCAAACAAGCCCTGGTTTTCACGTGTCTGCAGTACAAGTCTTTTGATAACACTGAGGGAAAAGGAGAAATCGCTCGTAACGAGCAATTTCTCCTTTTCCCACAGTGTTTTCTACCCTTTTTAAAGACCTTTCTGCCATTTTCATCAAATATAAAATTGTCGTCTGCAAACTCTTTCAATTTGGACCGGTCCAAAATTTGTCGTTTGGGAAAGGGTTAACTCTTTAATAAACAACAAGATTTTTCACTGGTCAGAGTTGAAAGTATTTGTAGACAACAAATTACATATGTTTGTAAACATTTATATATGTTTTTGAAAAGGTAGAAAACATTGTGAGAATGGGAGAAAATGCTGGTAGCAGGATTTTTTCCTTGTCCTACAATGTTTTCAGTGCACATTACTTTCAAAAACAAATTTGCAGCCAGCGACTTTGGAAACTTTCCTGAAAAATATGGAAAATCAGAAAGAAATAAGATTATATATAGGAATAAAATTGAAAATATGTGTATCGTGAAAAGAAGAAATGCACATGATAAAATTTTTGACTTGTCCATATTCACATCATTTTGACTTGTATATCATTCTTTTACCAAATAATTTCAGGTTTTTCAAATAACCTGAGAAAATATTTTAAAAAAAGAAGGGGAAAAAATGCTGGTATCCAGCATTTTCTCTTTTTGGCACAATGTTTTCTACCCTATCAAGGGCAAATTTTGTTACTTGGGTCACAGTGAATTTGTTCTTAGCAAATCTGTCAATTTGGACCAAAATTTTCTACAGTTTTGTAGTTTGGTAAAGAGTAAATTTTTGCCAGAAAAAAAAATAAGTACATGTATAGGAATTAAGAAATTATTAGTTTGTGATTGAACCATGTTTTTTGGCTCAAGAAAGTTGACTTTACTTGGTTGCAAGAGAATCTAACTATAACAAATTAATGATTTGACATCATTCTGTGATTTTCAGAGGCACTTCCGACAGCTAACTTCAAAGGTTTTGAGAAAGGTCAGGGATTGCTTAAACTGATAGAAGGATTGTCAGAGGATTTCCCGCTTGTGGTGATGGAGTTTTGGTCAGGCTGGTTTGACCACTGGCAACAACCTCATTCTCATTCTTCCACACAGTGTATGTATATATATATATATGGCTGTGTTAAGGAGGTAAACCCTTTAGCGAACATTCCTGCGTTTTTAAGACTTGAAGGCTTTCGAAAACATGATATCCAGCATTTTCTCCTTTTCCCACAATGCTTTCTGGCCTATGAAAGACAAGTCACATTGTTTGAACCACATTTAACATGTTGCTGCAAATGTTTTTCACCTAAGAGAGTCTAAACTATTGATATTGGTAAAGAGTTAAATTGTCGTCTGAATTGAGGGTAACAGACCACTTTCATATGCTAGTCTCTGAATAGAGGCTTTATGGTACATGTATGTTTGTACTTATATCCTTAATACCATCGATCGCCACAAATATACTTGAGACATGCTCTGGCAAAAGGGGGCTTAATGCATCTTTGTGATGCATGATACCAAGCAAGTCATCATATTATCATACACCCAGGAAATCCATGTTGTCTAACAACTGACTGCATCATGAGGTAAAGAGGTCCTTTGACATACAGAAAATTGACCAAAGCCAAAGAGTTTCGTCCCAGGTCAGCCTGTGCAAACTGTGCAGGCTGACCTGGGTCGATACTTTTTGCAGATGCATTAAGCCCCCCTTTTCACAGAGCATGGCTCACTCTTTTTCTGCCCACAATAGAGTGGACAGCTTTTGTAAACATTCTTGGAAAGGAGGAAATGAAACATAGTAACATTTCCACTTCCCTGGTTGATTTCAAAAACTGTCTTCAAAATGGATGTTTTATACTGGATCAGTAAATTATAAGATCCTTGATTTTCTGATATAGTAGTTTTTGTTATGAATGTGTTCAAATTCATTTCAATTGTTAGACTAGCTGTTTTCAAAGAAAGCAGAAGTGTCATTATAGTCTTGTCAACATGTGTCTTGTTACCCCTTAACCCTTTACCGCACAGTCCCGACTTTTAACGACCCCCTTAGAAAGAAGCCTTTTGAAAACATTGTGGGAAAAGGAGAAAATGCTGGTAACCAGCATTTTCTCCTTTTCCCACAATGTTTTCTACCCTATCCAATACATAAATCACCATTTAAGCTACACTTAATTTGTCGTCTGCAAGTGCTTTGAATTTGGTCCAGTCTAAAATTTTGCCATCTGGTATTAGAGTTAAGGCGCTGAATAAACCCAAAATATGTTTTCAGTATGGGAAAATGACCCAAATAATCACAATTTCATGGTTGCTTTAGTCTAAAGTGTTTCAGCAAAGCGGACAGTGTAGATCAAAGATCAGGCTGCACAAAACATGCAGCCTGATCTTGATCTACACTGGCCGCAAGTTGTGAAAGGTGCTTTAAGGTTTAAAACTTTGACATTCTCTCACAGTCTCTGTCATTACTGGAGAAATCTTATTCATGCTTGAGCTTGTTCTTCAATAACCCAAAATGCGGAACCTGTGCCAGAGGACCAGGTAAGCTCAAAATATACCTGACACAGTTATGTCCCTTTTGATCTTTAACAAGCAATGTTATTGCATTTATATGATGAAAACGGTCTTTTCAGTACCAAATGACAAATTTGGCCAATATCAGCGAACTCTGCCAACATGAGAAAAACTCAGCCAATATCAAACAAAACAAGGCCAATAAGACTGTTGTTTACATCAAATCCAAAATGGACAACAAACCTGACTGTTTATGAATAAAATTTTTAACTCTTTACCCGAGTTTTAACGACCCTGAGAAAAAAGCCTTTTGAAAACATTGTGGGAAAAGGAGAAAATGCTGATAGCCAGCATTTTCTCCTTTTCCCACAATGTTTTCTTACCTTTCAGAAACAAATCCAATGATTTCAGCCAAGTTTAATTTGTCACCTGCAAATGCTTTGAATTTGGACCAGTCTAAATTATTGTTGTGTGATATAGAGTTAAATTAATCAAATTGTTTTTAATTGGCCGAGTTATAGTGCCTTGGTCTGTGGTATTAGCACAAGGCCTTTGGCCTCAGGCTAATACTGCCGACCTGGGACCAGTAACTCGGCCAATACAAAATTACTTGATTAACCCTTTACCTCACAATCCTGACTTTTAACGACCCTGTGAAAGAAGCCTTTTGAAAAGATTGTGGGAAAAGGAGAAAATGCTGGTAACCAGCATTTTCTCCTTTTCCCACAATGTTTTCTACCCTTTCCAAAACAAATTTCAATTTTTCAGTTACAATTATTTTGTCGTCTGCAAATGCTTTCAATCTGGACCAGACTGAAATTTTGTCGTTTGGTAAAGAGTTAAAACATTTTATTTCAATGTAGAATTTGGCTGGAAAAGCCACTTGACACCCGCATGATGTGCTCTTATTCTGTTGCAGCGATGGCCTCCTCTCTCCAACATATTCTGAACACGGGAGCTTCCGTCAACTTTTACATGTATCATGGTGGAACAAACTTCGGCTTCATGGCTGGTGCTAACTGGAACAATGGTTCAAGCTACAGGCCAGATGTAACAAGCTACGGTAAGATTGATGGAAAGAGTGAATTTATTGAATTCACCCTTGTTCATTTACCCTTTACCAAACATGACCCTTAATGACCCATAGGAAAAAGCTTTTGAAAAGATAGTTGGAAAAGGAGTCAGTGCTGGTAATCAGTATTTTCTCAGCTTTCCACAATGTTTTGCTATCTTTTCAAAGACACATCTCACGTTTTTTTATGTCATTTGCGATTACATTCAATTTTGCAAGTCAAGAATTTTGTAGGTTGGTATAAGGGTATACCTGCATACCCCAAGTAAGTGAAGGAAATCAATAGTTGACTTCAACCTTTAGGCAGCTAAGGGTGGCACACTGTCCTTTGAATGTGCAGTATGATCTTGGATCTACTCTTTCTTATAAGGGGATATTTATTTTCAGAAAAATGAGTTTAAAATAGGATTATTCAAGTTTTTACTATCGGTTTGTAAATTTTATTTCACTTATTTAGCTGGATAAGGGTGAAAACTTTACTCTATTGTGAATCTGTTTATTTAACCCATTATCACACAATCCCAACTTTTAACGACCCTTGGAAAGAAGCCTTTTGAAAACATTGTGGGAAAAGGAGAAAATGCTGGTAACCAGCATTTTCTCCTTTTCCCACAATGTTTTCTACCCTATCAAAGAAAAACTGCTCCATTTGAGCCACATTGAAATTGTCGTCTGCAAATGCTTTGAATTTGGGCAAGGCTAAAATTTTGTCATTTGGTAAAGGGTTAAGTCTTTACCAGATGGCAAAATTATAGACTTGTCTAAAATGAAAGCATTTAAAGACATTAAATTAGATCTGGCTCTAATGTCGGAACATGTTTTTAGAAAGGCAGAAAACATTGTGGGAAAAGGAGAAAATGCTGGTTACCAGCATTTTCTCCCTTTCCCTCAATGTTTTCAAAAGCCTTCTTCTTCAGGGTTGTTAAAGCACTAGATAGTATGGTATAGGGTTAACATCAACTGTGAAGTAAGAACTTCAACTTGCATGTAATCTTTACCACACAACGAAATGTTCCAATTTGAAAGAATTTGCAGACGGCAAATTAAATGAGGCTTAAATGATCATATTTGACTATTGATGAGCAGAAAACATAGTAGGAAAAGGAGAAAATAGTGGTTCCCAGCATTTTCTCCTTTTTCCAAAATGTTTTCAAAAGCTGTCTTCTTTGGGGTAGTTAAAACTCTCGTTTGTGAGGTAGGGTTAATCATTCATGGTGATTGTTACCAGGAAACTAATTAGTACTTGTGCCATGATGTGGCTTGTGCCAAAGGTTGATTCCTGTCCATCATTCATTCATATTAAAATCAGTTGCAGCCAGTAGTTTATCTCAAATGATTGGCTCCATCATTACAGGAAAAAAAATCATTGTGAATAATGTGGGAAGAGGAGAAAATGCTGATTATCAGTTTAGATGCAAGATCAGACTGCATTTTATGTGAAGTTTGATCTTGATCTGCACCAAGCTCAAAGCATCACATCAGGGGAAAAAAAAAAAAAAAAATCTGTGGCATCCCCTTAAAGTCAAGATAACTTTTTAAATCTTACACACAGAACATGAATAACAAAATCTGTTCTCAGATGAGTGACAAAGTCCAAGTACTCTTGTAAATTGCTTTAATTTGTTATTTTCCAGACTACATTGCTCCTTTGAGTGAGGCAGGTGACATCACACCAAAGTTTGAGGTTTCAAGGGCTCTCCTTAAGAAAGGTAAATAACATTTATTCAGATACCCTGATTTATGGCAATTGCCATGCTAAAAAGACATTTGACTTGGCTTCAAGTATAAAAATCATATATCTTTTCAACAAAGCAACATTTTTTATTCCTTTCAGGGCATGCATTGATGGTATGGTAGCCACTAGACATCACAATGCTTTCAAAAGCCTTTTCTGTCAGGGGTGTTAGATTCGGTGGTTAAGGATTAATTCTCTTCCACACTGTCCTGAGTTTTAACAACCCTAAAAGGGAAGGCTTTTGGAAACATTGTGGGAAAAAGAGAAAATGCTGGTAGCCAGCATTTTCTCCTTTTTGCATAATGTTTTCAATTCTATCAAAAACAGAAATCATCATTTGAGCTACATTTGATTTGTCCTGTGCAAATGCCTCCAATTATGACCAGTCCAAAGTTTTGTTGTTTGGTAAGGAGTTAATCCTCTTCCACACAATCCCGAGTTTAAACAACCCAAGGTAAACAGGCCTTTGAAAACATTGTGGGAATAGACAAAAATGCAGGTAGTTAACAATTTCTTCTTTTCCCACAATTTCTTCTTTCCCTTTCAATTTTAGTTGATAATGGCAGTGGTATAGTTCTCAATATCATATATAACATCTGATAATTATAAAATATGTTTACAAACAAAACAGACACTGCAATTGACATATTGAGATCCTTAACTGATAAAAAAAAAAATGTTAATTTGGTTTTTGTGGCAATCTAAAGGTTATCTAAAGCTGCAATTCAGTTTCAGGAGATGTAAAATTGCCAGATGTACCAGCAAACAGTGCTAAAGGAGATTATGGTATGTATGGAAATATGTGTTTGTGGGGGAGGGGGGGTGTGCAGGACCCATATTCACATATTTATCAACCAATTCTAGATTTAGAAATTAAAGCAATTTATGCAGTTAACATTTTTTAAAATAACTAGTTTGTCTTGCCAATCAGGAACTGTTTTACTTTCAAATTTATAAAATTCTTGATCAGTTAGGCTAAGAATGATATTAAGAGTGTGTGAATACCGACCCTGGAATCAAAAGATCAGTTATTGCTGCTGTTGGTCAAAATTATACAATTGAGCCTTGCTCTGGCAAATGCATCTGCATGAGCCATGATACCAATTAAGCAATAACATGATTATGAATCTATAATAGGCACTTTTTTTAACAACTGACTTAATTATGAGATAGACTGGTCCTTGGGCTTACAGAAAATTAACCAATAACGAAAAGTTTCGGCCCAGGTTAGCCTGTGCAGACTGCGCAGGCTGACCTGGGTCGATACTTTTCGCAGATGCATTAAGCCCCCTTTCACAGAGCATGGCTGAATTACATTCAAGCTTCATGAGAATGATAAGAATTCACAGTAGATGCAACATTAATACCTTTTCAATACAAGTGCTGCAAAAAAAAGTTTCAAAGCATCTTCAAAGTGGAGAAAATGGATAACTATGAAACAAATTCAATGTCATCACACAAATCATAATGTTGCAAGCCTTGGTTTTTAGCTCCACTGGCCGAAGGCCAGCGGGCTTATGTCATGGCCCGGTGTCCGTCATGCGTCCGTGCGTCCGTCCGTGCGTCCGTGCGTTAACTTTTATTTCAAACATCTTCTTCTCTGAAACTACCCATCCAATTTTCATGAAACTTCACAGAAATGATCCTGCCATGGTCCTCTTCAGAATTTCTTGAAAGAATTTGATTCCTTCAAAAACTCTGGTTGCCATGGCAACAAAACTGAAAAATATTGGAAATCTTTAAAAATCTTCTTGTCTGAAACCATAAGGCATAGGGCTACCAAATTTGGCATGTAGCTTTATGTAGTAGACCTCTATCATGTTTCTTGAAATTATAGCCCTGGGGTCAAAATTGGCTCTGCCTCAGGGGTCACAAGTTTTACATAGGCTTATATAGAGAAAACTTTAAAAATCTTCTTGTCTGAAACCATAAGGCATAGGGCTACCAAATTTGGCATGTAGCTTTATGTAGTAAACCTCTATCATGTTTCTTGAAATTATAGCCCTGGGGTCAAAATTGGCTCTGCCCCAGGGGTCACAAGTTTTACATAGGCTTATATAGAGAAAACTTTAAAAATCTTCCTGTACCTAGCCATAAGGCCTAAGGCTACCAAATTTTGCATTTAGCTTGATCTAGTTGGGGTCTACCAAAAGTGCCCAAATTATAGTCCTGGGGTCAATTTGGCCTCATGCTTGGGGGAGGGTTCACAAGATTTACATGGGCTTACATAGGGAAAACTTTTAAATCTTGGTGTACATAGCCATAAGGCTTAGGCTACCAAATTTTGCATAATTATAGCATTATCTAGTGGACAACTACAAAGAGGGCCCAAGTTACAGTCCTAGGATCAAGTTTGGCCCTGCATCAGGGGTCACAAGTTTTACATGGGTTTATGGAGTGAAAAGTTCAGAAACCGTCTTGTTACTAGCCATAAGGCCAAGAACTCCCAAATTTGGCATGTTATTCTTCTAATACACATATTCCCCATTCAGTTCGACTGTAGCCCTGGGGTCAAAGTTTTATAAGGGCTTATATAGTGAAGACTTCTCTTCATGGTTTATATGTATAAGCCAGTGGAGCGATACAGGGCCATCATGGCCCTCTTGTTTTTTTTATCACAGTATCTCTAAATCTGTTTGCTTTCAAGGATATGGGTTTAAAAGCAGGTGATCTTTATATTTCAGGTAAAGTAGAAATCAATCACTATCTACCTCTGGAAGACATGCTGGTACCAATCAAGGTAATAATAGAGCTAAACATAGGAGTCATGTCCTGTGAAAAGATGGTTTAATGCATCTGCAAAAATTATCAACCCATGTCAGCTTGCGCAGTTGGCGCAGGTTGATCTGGGTCAAAACTTTTTGCAACTGGTAAATTTTTTGCATGTCAAAGGACCATTCTGCCTCATGGTTGAGTCAATTTTTAGATAAAATAGATTTAAATTATGTGACAACTTGCTTGATATAATACATTAGGAAGATGTATTAAGCCCCTTTTTCCAGGGTGTCACTTATTTCTTACCTTCTTTTAACTCTGTACCAAACGACAAAATTTTGGAATGGAAAAAATTGAAAGCATTTGCAGACGACAAATTGAATGTTGCTAATATGATGATTTCTCTTTTTGATAGGGTAGAAAACATTGTGGGAAAAGGAGAAAATGCTGGTTACCAGCGTTTTCTCCTTTTCCCACAGTGTTTTCAAAAGCATTTTCTTTCAGGGTCATTAAAAGCTGGGACTGTGTGGTAAAGGGTTAATTTAATTCTTTACAACAAAAAGTTAAGAGAAAGAAGACAAATATAAAACATGGCTCAAATAAATGAACATGTGTTCGAGAGGGTAGAAAATGTTGGAAAAGGGGAAAATGCTGGTTACCAGCATTTTCTCCTTTTCCTACAATGTTTTCAAGAGCCTTTTTCATGTTAAAACGGAGGTTTCTTTGGTTTATTAATTCTTTTTTTGTGTAAAATTTAGTATGAGTTTAACTTTTTACTAAATGATGAAATTTTGGATTTCTCCCTCAGGCTTGCAAGATAGGGAATTTTCCCATTCTGCTTTAACTCTTTACAGAGTTGCAAAACTCTAGAAGGGTTCAGATTCAAAGCATTTGCTAAATGACTAATCAAATCTGGCTCATGTAACTGCTTTTGTCCTTGTGAGGTTAGAAAACATTGTTGGAAAAGAAGAACATGCTGATTACAAGAATTTTCTTCATGCCAACCATGTTTACAAAGGCCTTCTCTGTTAGGTTCTAAAAAACTCAGGATTGTGTGGTTCAGGGTCGTTAAAACTTGGGACTGTGTGGCAAAGGGTTAATTATGTTTCAAGAGAAAACAAGTGGATTCCTAACCAAACAATTGCAAATTTTAATGAACCATAGGCAAGCATGCTTCTTCATGCATGTGTGAAAGGGAGAAAATGTTTTTAACCAGAATTATCCTCCCATTTACAATGTTTTCTACCTTTTGAAAGATAAACTACACAAATTAAGCTATTTTTTATTAATTGTTCACAAATGCTTTCAATTTAATCGAGGCAAAAATTTTGTCATCTGACTGTGGGAAAAAGGCTTTTGAAAACATTGTGGGAAAAGGAGAAAAGGCTGGTAACTAGCATTTTCTCCTTTTCCCACAACATTTCCTACCCTATCAAAGACAAATCTAACCCTGTGAGCAATGTTTAATTTGTTGTCTGTAAATGCTTTCAATATAGACCAGGGTAAAATTTTGTCATCTGTTAAAGAGTTAAAATAATTTGTGCACTTGAACCCTGGTCATGTTATTCAGACCCTTCCTGTTTTGAGGCCAATTCTTCAGACTGTCTTTTATTGTCTATGTTACTTGAACCTTCTCCTGCTGGCCCAATTTTCACAACTGTCCTTTTACATATCATCTTACCAAAGTTTTTTAACTTTCTAAGATTTCTTACAATTTCGAGATTGGGTTCAAATTTCATTTGAACTTGAAATGTATTATTCTGGACAGTTTTAAGGCAAGTATGTAGATCTCTCACATGTTTATGGCTTAGTCTGGTTACAGTGAAAATTTTATTGGGCTTATCAGTTGTCAAGACAGCTTTAGTACTTGTGTATGTGGCTGCAAGAGCTTTCATGGCTTCTTCACACTTTGATACATTATTATTTATCAATTTGTTTTCCTTCTCAAATGTTTGTCTCATCTCTGTGGTTACTTGTTTTTCAAGTTCATCAAGAATTTCGTTGATTTCCCTCTTCAGTTTTCTCACAGCAGAACCAAAGTCTTTTCTTTTTTTCTCTAATTCCTTACTTTGAAAAGCTAACTCAGTTTTTGTCATGTCATATTGCTGAATCAGCTCTTGAATCATTTTCATCAGACTTTGAGAGTAATCTGTAGAGGTTTTGTCTTGGGTGTCAGTGAACTCTGGTATGTAAACATAGTCACATTTCTTGTGATGAAGTGTTACGCATATGACACAGCAAACTTCATCATGGTTTTTACAATATAGCTCAATTGTTTTATGTTTATGGTCCTTGCATGTTTCCATACAGGGGTCATGTAGATGAGTCAAATCCAGTTTTGCCCGGGGCATAACATCTTGATTTAAGAGAACATGAATTTTTCCCAAGTTTTTGTGGTAACTGTAGCAGCTTGTACACAGATAATGTCTGCAATATTGGCAGTATCCAACGGCGGCGGAGTTTTTGTTTTCAACATTACATGGACCACAAAGAAAATCACTTGCATCGCTGGTCTTGGAAGTCTTGTCCATTTTAGGTGTACTTTCAAGAATACTTGACTGGAGTGGTGGCTGTGCTGCAAGGTGAATTTATTGGTTAACACTTTACCAAACGACAAAGTTTTAGACTTGTCCAAATTGAAAGCATTTGCAGACGACAAAATAAATGCGACTCAAAAATTTAAATTTGATTTGGGAATGGTAGAAAGCATTTTGGGAAAAGAAGAAAATGCTGGTTACCAGCATTTTCTCCATTTCCCACAATGTTTTCAAAAGCTTTCTTTTTTTTTGGTCCTTAAAAGTCAGGATTGTGTGGTAAAGGGTTAAACAATTTACCAAATGACAAAATCTTAGACTGGTCCAAATTGAAAGCATGTACAGATGACAATTTAAATGTTGCACAAATTATTAAATCTGTCTTTTAAAGAGTTGAAAACATTTGCTCTTCACTAGCATTTTCTCCTATTCCCACAATGTTTTCAAAAGCCATCTTCTTCAAGGTCTTTAAAACTAAGATTGTTTGATAAACAGTTAACTCTTTACCACACAATGCCAACTTTTAACGACCCTGAGAAAGAAGTAGTTTGAAAACATTGTGGGGAAAGGAGAAAATGCTGGTAACCAGCATTTTCTCCTTTTCCCACAATGTTTTCTGCCCTTCCCAAAACAAATTTCAGTTTTTCAGTAACATTTATTTTGTCGTCTGCAACTGCTTTGAATTTGGACCAGTCTAAAATTTCGTCATTTGGTAAAGAGTTAATGACCTGGCAGATGATAGCAGTGAAAGCACAGATTTACAGACTGTTGTTACAAGAATGAAAACATGATAATATTGTGATGAAGCTAAAAAAGAATCAGCAGCAATGAGTTTTTATGTCAAGCCTGGTAGCTTAGTTGGTAACATACAGGCTTGAAACAAGGGGATCACAGATTCATATTCAGGCTTGACCATTTTCTTGCCAAGCATTGTTTACAGTGGTTGCGACAGGATTCATTCCTTACTCACTGCTGAACATTGTTTTGATTATGTTCATGTGGGAAGCAGCCAGTAGCTTGGGAAGAATATTGGAGCCATGCTGCGTGAAATGCATCTACAAAAAGTATCGACCCAGGTCAGCCTGCACAATCAGCGCAGGCTGCCCAGAGCCAAAAGTCTTTGATGTTGTTAAATTTTCTGTATGTCAAAGGACAAGTCTACCTCATGATACACCTGGTTGCTATATATGTACACAAAATGGATTTTATGGACCTATAACCATCTGATGACTTGCTTGGTACAATGCATCATGGAGATGCATTAAACCCCCTTTTGCCAGAGCATGGCTCATTTATTCAAAGTCTGGTAACAGAAACTTCAGGTGAAGCACTGATAGGTTCACTGGATGCAGCAGTACAGCTGACATAATGTGGAAACAAAGTATGCAAACAAAGCCATGAGATTAGGGTGCACACCACCAGAGATAGAGCTTTAGTCCGCCAGTGTCTTAAATCCTTTTTAGACTAGTCCGAATTGAAAGCATTTGCAATTAACAAGTGTAGCTCAAATGACAAAACTTTCTGCAAAAGGGTAGAAAACATTGTGGGAAAAGGAGAAAATGCTGGATACCAGCATTTTCTCCTTTTCCCACAATGTTCTCAAAAGCCTTCTTATTCAGTTTTATTTAAACTCGGGATTGTGTGGTAAAGGGTTAACTGCATAATAAATATATGAAATGAAAGGAAAATGTACCTTATTATAGTCAAGCCATACAAGTTGCAGTCTACATCAATCCGTACTGGTAGAGACAGTGACTTACACTGAATAGCATTTATAAGCATAAAAGCTGTGTATTATTCACTTCACATTGTCCATTATACATGTATCAAATAAAGAAAGAAATAATTATAAATGTTTGAAACAAAAGAAAAACATACCTTTTTATGCTTAAACCAAACAAATTGCAGTTGACATCTGTACTGGCAGATTATTACATTAGTGACTTATTACAATAAGCAGTTATAAGATAAAAGTGTAAAACCTGTGTATTATTTATTCACTTGAATCATGGTCACCAGTACTATTGTTAACTCTTTACCAGATGGTGCTATTTTAGACTGGTCCATTTACAGACAATCAAATGGAGCTCAAATAATGGACTTTGACTTTGAATGAGTACAAAACATTTTAGGGTAAAAGAAACAATGTTGGTGAACAGCATTTTTCTCTCTTTTTTCCACAGTATTTGAAAGAACCTTTTTACCTGTCAGGGTTGATTAAACTCTGTATTGATTGGTAAAAGGTAAAGAAATAGTGCATGGCCCAATGATCTGAAACAATGATCTATCCAATATTAGCAAAGTGTTAATGAAATTGATACATACTGGTTTTGTATGCTTACCTTGTCATTCTAAAATGTATCCAGTTGATAACTGTTTCACTCTTTACAACACAATCCCAAATATTATAAAGACACTGCCAAAGAAAGCTTCTGAAAACATTGTGCAAAAAGGAGAAAATGCTGGTAACCAGCATTTTCTCCTTTTCCCACAATGTTTTCTACCCTATCAAAGACAAATTTCACCATTTGAGCCACATTGAAATTTACATCTGCAAATACTTCCAGTTTGAAAAGTCCAAGATTTTGCCATATTGTAAAGAGTTCTCTTTACTGAACAACAAAATTTTAGACTTGTCCAAATTGAAAGCATTTTCAGGCAACAAATAAATCATGAAGTGAAAGTTGATTTTTGTTTTTGGAAGAGTAGATAACATTGTATGAAAAGCAGAAAATGCTGGTTGCCAGCATTTTCTCCTTTTTTCAACAATGTTTTCAAAAACTTTCTTTGTCAGTGTCTTTAAGAGCTGGGATTGTGTTGTAAAGGGTTAACCTTTTATTGAACAGTCCCTTTGTGTTTACAGCCGTATGCAAGAGAACTTTTGAAAACATCATGGGAAAAACAAAAAATGTTGGCAACAATGTTTATGTGGCAAAGCAGCCAATTGCTAAGAAAGCATGCTGTACAAAAAACTTGTAAAAGAAACTCCAGGAAAGCACTTACTGTTAGGATATAACTGAAATAATGTAGAGAAAATCAGTAAGCACCAAACAAACAGACTGAATAGAACACTTGCAGATCCCAAGTGTGTGGGACTATGCAAGAGCAGCAATGAATAGTCAATGGAGTTTTGCAGACCCTTTGATTTGATTTTATCTTCTATGTGCTGATACTTTGTTTACAGCCTCAAGTGTTGGATGAACCAGTTACCATGGAGATGCTGGACCATAACAATGGGTTTGGTCAGAACTTTGGCTTCATCTTATATAGAGCACATCCAGGGAGAGGAGAGAAGTTAAAATTTTCTGAACCAGGGCATGATAGGGCACAGGTATAGTTGAACTCTTTCTTCCCCAGCCCCACCCCTCCTCTCCCTGAGATGTGATTTGGGAAACTATAAGGTCTCATTTTGAAGCAACATAATCTACAAAAATGAGGAGAATTGTTAACCCTTTACCACACAGCCTCGAAGTTGAAAACATTATGGGAAAAGGCGAAAATGCTAGAAACTGGCATTTTCTCCTTTTCCCACAATGTTTTGTACCCTATCAAAGACAAATTCCATTATGTTAGCCATTTTTAAATTGTCTTTCAGGTTGGACAAGTCTACATTTTTGTCTTATGGTAAAGAGCTAAAGGTGTTTTTAAAGTTGACACCCAAGTCCACTAGATCAGCCTGTTAAAAAAAAAAGGCTTGAGACCCAGGAATGGATGGTTCGATTTCCAACTTGACCATGCTTTTTTAGAGGATCAATGATAGTCTTTGCAACAGGATTCGTTCTTTTCTCTCCACTGAGCTCTGTTTTAACAACGTTTATGTTGGAAAGGAGCTGAGTGCTTGGCAAAGATATTATTGTACATGTATGAAGTACTGGAAGAAATCCCAGTAAAGCATGACAGGGGCACTTGTCTAGCCTATATGATATAACCAAACTAATTTTGACATATCAGTAGGCGTTAAATACCAATAAAAAAAAAAAAAAAAACAAAGGGTTAAAATATATGTGTATTATTTACTTACTACCAGGATGGTGAGCCTGTGTAGAAGCATGTTACAGTACCAACAAGAAACCTGTTTCACAAAAATAACCTGGAAAAACTTAAATCTTCTATCTTTATCCTTAGTAATAACCATTATGCATAACATAATGGCCTTGAAATGGTAGAAATCACTCTGAGAAAAGGAAAAAATGTGGTTACCAGCATGTTTTTCCTGTTCCCATGATGTATTCGAAAGCCTACTTACTCAGGGTCATTGAAACTCAGACTGTATAGTATTTTGGTTAAAACACTGTCTGTTTAGTATTCATAATGAGCATTAACAGTACCTGTGTGTTTCAGATCATCATGAATGGAATACAAGTTGGTGTTAAGGACTGGAAGGATAAGAAATGGGACGTTGACATACCACACGATAAACAGGCAGATGTAAGTGTCTTGGGTACTGTGGCTTATTATTAGCAATGACACTCAATGTATACTCATCCATTGAATTTCATGACAAGGTGTTTGCAAAGAGTGGGAATTTGATGACACCAGAATGTTATCATTATAGGCAGACATAAGTTAACTGTAATATGATGCATGGATTGTTTGACAGAATGAAGGACAAGACAGAGAAAATCAGTATATGTCAGTCAACAGAGCAAAATGATTTTTGTTGGTGGTTTCTTCCAATTGAGAATATATTTAAATGTGAAGAATTTCTATCATTTCAGATAAATATACTGGATATTTTGGTAGAAAACAATGGAAGAGTGAACTATGTTAAGCGAGGTTTGAATAGATTAAATGAGGAGCACAAAGGTTGGTAACTTTAATTTATGCAAATCATGGTAAATATTTTTCATGGCAAAATCTAGTCACAAACCTGAATCCATATAGAGAGGAATTGGATCTTTCTGTCTATCCATTGTCTGTTGACATAAGTTTGTCTCCTATTCTCATCCTACAGTTTGCAAACAATTCAGCTTATATATTAATGGATGTCTTCTTACCATGTGAACTTGTACACATGCAATTTTTGTTTTGATTGCTAAAGATTTATGGAGTTAAGGCCCTTGGATTTTTTTCCCTAAAATACTAATTCTTATTTGGTCTGAATATCTTACAAGATTCAAGATTGAATTCTGATCTCTGCAGTCGGTCTAATCTTTATCTACACTATCTACAAAATTATCTAAAGGTTGTTCTCAAGCAGTTAAAGTTTTACCATGTTTAATGATCCAAACAGAGAAGGATTTTGAAAACTGTTCTGTTCTTGTGCAAGACACTTCAGTGCCTTCAGCGCTCGAGCCTGGTGCTGGTGAACAGGACATGAATAAATGAGCTTTTCTTGTGATGTTACGTAGATAATATTGAAAATGACGTAAAACACCATACCATCTCAGCCCAGTACCTTTGTCAGTGTGGGGCTATAAACCAGACGGTTGCTGGTTCAAATACCAAGCCCAGCCAATTTCTTTCAGAGGATTTATTAAATAAGACAGAATTCTTTGATGTATGGATGATGGTTATGCTAGAAAGCAGCCAATTGCTTCACAAGAATATTGTGCCAAGTACTGATAAAATGAACTCTTACAATGGATGGATAGATGTACTGGCTGCTCCATTGTAATTTGGATCAGGGTACTGACTGCTCCATTATAACTGAATAATGTTGAACATGGCATTAAACACCATGCAAACAGATAAAATTATGTATTTGCACATGTACGAATATTGCAGGTATTAAAGGCAAAGTTTTCTTGGATGACACCCCTATCAGTGAATGGAAAGTTTATCCTCTGGAATTCAAACCTGCATACATAGAGAGGTAACATCAAAACATACTTCCATTTCCTAGATCTTAATTTCAAGTGGGAAACTGTTTCGGTCTTTCAGTAAACCGCTTTTGAAAACAATGCAGCAGAAGAATATAGAGGTCTTAACAATCAATTTTTCCTTTTTAATAATCTTCCCATAGATTTAAGAAAATTAAACTACTACTATGTTTTTAACCCTATACTGAACAATACCATTTTTTATGATCCTGAGGGAGATGGCCTTTGGAAACACTGTTGGAAAAGGAGAAAATGATGGTGGTTACCAGCATTTTATCCTTTTTCCATAATGTTTTCAATAGCCTTCTTCCCAAGGGTCTTTAACTCTTTAACACACAATCCTGACTTTTAACGACCCTAAAAAGGAAGCCTTTTGAAAACATTGTGGGAAAAGGAGAAAATGCTGGTAACCAGCATTTTCTCCTTTTCCCACAATGTTTTCTATCTATCCCATAACAAATTTCAATTTTTAAGTCACGTTACATTTGTTGTCTGCAAATGCTTTCAATTTGGACTAGTGTAAAATTTTGTCATTTGGTAAAGAGTCAAAACATTAGATTGTTATGTATAGGGTTAACTTATGATCCATATTTGATTGTGCAGAATGATGGAAAGTAAGAAGTGGAAATTGTTTGCTAACTGGGTGGGTATTACTGCACTGTATTCAGGCACACTGTTTATCAACGGAACTCCTAGAGATACATTTGTAAACATGAAGGTAAGTTTGAAATCTCTTTTCTCTTTAACCTCTTATCCGACAGTTTCATGTTTTTTCAGACTCTGAGAAAGTGTCCTGTTTGAAAATATTTGAATATTTTGAAAAAAAAAGTTAAGGTATTGTCATAGCCCTGGTATCATCTGCGTTATGGTGCATAAACTTTGGCATTTTATAATATTATCGGCATTACTGAATATATTTACTTCAAACTCAGAATAGTTGTTAAATGTCAGAAGGGGAAGCCATACAACAGTGGCAGGTAACCATCACAACATTTTGGACATGGTTATACCCCTTTTTCAACATAGAATTTTCAAAAACTTTGACATTTTATAATACCTCTGTCATTACTGAAGATATTTACTTCAGTCTTGGACTAGTTGTTTATTATCAAAAGGGGAATCAATACAACAGGGGCACGTAACCATCTAAATATTTTTGACACAGTTATGCCCCTTTTCCAACTTAGAATTTTTACTAATAGCAATTGCAGCCGAGCGTTGGCACCCACAAGATGTGCTCTTGTTCCCTTTTCTCACAATATTTTCTACCCTTTCAAACACTCATTCTATCATTTGAGCCAACTTTTATGTGTTGTCCACAAATGCTGTCAGTTTAGGTAGGACTGAATCTTGCAGCATCATGATTAAGAAAACACTGTTAAGATATTTCCAGTGTCACATTGTCTAGCATGTATTATGTACATGTATATATTAAAGGGGGATATTAAGATTTTTGTGGAATAATTGAATCACATTTCTTTTTCAATCTGTCCATGGACAGCTTTTGGTAAAAGGAGCACAGGGGTCTAGCAAGCAATTTGTTTTTTATTTCAAACAATATTTCTTTCTAATTCAAAACAGATATTTCTTTTCCCTTCTAGCAGTGTACCTTTCTGTCACTGAAGCATTTGTAGCACTGAAGCATTTTAGCCCTTACAGTAGTGAATTTACTCTGGCATAATCCCTTACCAAACAGTCCAATATTTTAGTGACCCAGAGGAACAAAGCTTTCAGAAACATTGTGACTAAAGCATTTCTCTTTTTCTCCACAATCTTTTCCACTGTTTTAGGGACAACTTGCATCTTGACAGCCACATTAAATTTGTTGTCTGAATGGTTTTAACATGGGTAAGTCTAAAGTGTTGTTGTCACATAAAGAGTTAATTTTTTTTTTAAATTCCTTTGTACTTCTGTTTTTTTCAGGGTTGGAATAAAGGCAATGTTTTTGTAAATGGTTTTAATGTTGGACGATATTGGAAAGAAGGGCCTCAGAAGACTCTCTATGTACCAGCTCCTATTTTAAAAGTGGGGAAAAATCAAGTAAGTTCTATAAACAATATTCCATACACATTTTTAGCTTGCCTTGAGAAATTCCAGCAGAGCTATTGCGCTATCCACGGCATTGGCGTTAGCATGGGAGTAGGTATGAAAGTAGCCATGCCCATGATCTTAAGGTCAAAGTCATAGATTTTGAAATTTCATGTAAAAGTTTTTCTAGAGCTCCAGACCAAATTACTGATTAGGTTCATATTGTAGTATGATGATGGATGTAGGTCCAGTTTTGTTCAGCTTTACCTGTGCCTAGGCCTATGGCCAAAAGGTTAAGCTCAAAGACAATTTCCTTGACAAATCCAGGAAGAGCTATAGCAGTATCCCTGGCATCAGAGTTGGTGTTTGGTCTTGTGTCTTCAGCTGGGACCCTGGTACTGTTTCAGAGCACTGCCAACCCCAACAATTAACTTTTAAAAAGGAGTGTTTCAGAGCACTGCCAACCCCAACAATTAACTTTTAAAAAAGGAGCTGTGCTGTCTGATAACAGTTCTTGTTTTGATTGCTTTGACCAGTCCTTCAATATGCGTTATACTGATATAAATGAAAAGCTTCTAAAGAAATAATGATAAGAATGTAAAAATCAAGACTTTAACACTTGAAAGAAATTGTTGCTACAAATGGAGAAATCACTTGTTTTAGCATTTTCTCCTTTTTCAACAATGTTTTCAGTGGCCCCTTTTTTTCAAGGTTGTTAAAACTGGTGATTATGTGGTAATGGGTTAACCCTTTACCAGATAACACCAATTTAGACTTGTCCAAAGTGAAAGCATTTGTAGACATTTTAAACTTGGCTCTAATGATAGAATTTTTCTCTGAAAGGATGGAGAAACTAGGAAAAGGGGAAAATGCTAGTTACCAGCTGTTTTTCTTTCTCAGTGTCATTAAAACTTAGGATAGTGTGGTAAATGGTTAAGATTCAAACTTAAAACATGTTGCAGAAATCTATTTGTATGTAGAAGAGTCCTACTAAAGTGGACAGAATTTGAGATAAAGTGCTGTTGAAAAAAAGCCCTAGTAGATAGATGTTAGGCTGTTGTTTACATGGGGAGATTTGTTTCAGTGACCTGAGCAGATGGTACTCAAGCTGAGCTTAGAAATTTTGTTTGTGGCATCAGCAGTAGGTCATGATGAAGATTTTTGATACTGATGAATGCAAATTTTCCAGTCTAACAAGCATTGTGGCAAATAGAGTATTTGATCATTCTGAGCATTTCTGTCTTTGTCATAGTATTTTCAAATAATTTGAGGCTTGTACATAGTATGTTATATAGCTCTATGGATATAGAGATGTTAGACTTGTATCCATTGTTTTCATTTCAGATTGTGATTTTTGAGCTTCACAAAGGATACCATTCAGTAATGTTCCAGAATACCCATATACTGGGCTGATAATGTTAAAAAGAGCAAATTCCTTAATCCTTCAAATTCCTGACTTAACAATTGCTGTTTTGTAGCTAGTAAAGAACAAGAGCAAAGTACACTAAGTAGGCAGTCTGATCATGATCCACAAATTGTATTTTCTATTTCCGCTAATTTTCAATTTTGCCAAGGCATTGGCCCAAAGATGGGATTCTTTGCTTGGGATTCCTAATAATTCAAAATTTCCCTCTTGTATTCGCCTGAGTAGAGGTTAGACTTTTTACAACAAAATTTCAGACCAGCCGAAACTGAGAGCATTTGCAGAGACAAATTGGATCCAATGATGAGATCTCATTTTGTTAGTGTAGAAAGCATTAGGATCATTAAAACATGCCATTGTTTAGTAGAGGGTTTAATCTGTAAGACAGTTCCACTTTCAAATGACCCTTTTTGTCATGAAGCAATGTCTTTTTAAAAACATTGTGGCAGGATAAATTGCTCATTATTACTTTATCCTTTTGTAAAAATGCTTTCACATGTTTTTCTAGTCTAACCTTTACCTTTTACCAGGGAACAAAATTTTTGACTTGCTCATATTAAAAGCATTATGATCAGTGGATCAGTAGGGTTTAAATGAAGGGATTCATCTTTGAAAGGGAAGATGATTTTGTGCAAAATGGAGAAAATGCTGAGAATCACCATTTTCTCTTTTTTTCACAATGTTTTCTAAAGTGTTTTTCCTCAGGGTCATTAAAACATGTAATGGTTTGGTAAGGAGTTAATTTATTTAGACAATATCCTTCCTCTACAAGAACACTACGAAAGTTGCTGTAAATTTATGTTTTGAGATGTGTTAGGTCTACACAACACTGACTCTCCTTGAGAATTAATCCTGTACTGCACAGTGCCGCCTTTTGACGCCCCTGGGAAAGAAACCATTTAAAACAACATTGTGGGAAAAGGAGAAAATGCTGATAACCAGCATTTTCTCCTTTTCATACAATGTTTTCTGACCTATCAAAGAAAAGTTTCACCATTGGAGCCACATTGAAATTGATGTCTGCAAATGCTTTCAATTTGGACAAGGCTAGAATTTTGTCGTCTCGTAAAGGGTTAAGATTTATAATGCTAAATAAATGAAATGGATATGCCCAGTCAGTACAAAATATGCAGATATTGTGATTTTTAGGTTATTTTGCCCTATTGGCTGGAAAAAAGTTGGCACTGTTGATCCAAGATGACATTTTTGTGTTCCGTCTGATCTTCATCTGAACTGTCCACATTGGGTACTAAATCTGTTTTCAGTCCTACAACGGTAAAAAAAACCTAGTAATTAGAGCATTAAAATCATCAAGAGTCTAACAGACCAATAGCAGTTCTGAATTCATTAGACCTAGTCTGCAATGTTTTATAGATGACAAAAATCTGGATTTGTCCATCGTTGAAGCGTCCATAGATATGGATGAACCAAATATTTTTTATGCTGGTAAAGAGTTCAAACTTATCTGTTTGAGCTAATTATAATTTCATCATTATGTTTGTATACTCACTGTTTTATTTTACATTTATATTTCCCTTGAACTTCCAAATAGTGATGCCATAACATTCCATTCTTAGCTCACCTGAGCACAAGGTGTGTTTTTGTGATAATTCTGTGTCTGGCATCTGTTGTCTGATGCTTGACTTTCTATGCTATCTAGAGATCACATTTGAAGTTCAATATGCGTGAAGTTAGTCAGAAGTTTGTCTTGTGAATATCTTGGATACGACTGAAATTTGGTCACATCAGCTTAAAAAGTAGGTCATAGGGACAAATCTTTAAAAAACCTTGCGTGCATTCCAATGGCCAGATTTCCATTCTGGTACCCTTGACAGTTGATCAGAATGTTTGTCTTGTTAATTCTTATCATGCTAAATAAATTAAATAAAACTTTCAATCTGATAGTAAAAGTTCCAAATAATGTTATTTCAAACTTACTTTTTTGAGAAAAATATCTCCTTACTGGACAGTGTAGATCCAAGATCAGACTGCATTTTCTGTGCAGTCTGATCTTGATCTACACTGTCCACAAAAGGTCAGTGAGTTGCGCTTAGCAGCATAAGGGTTATTATCACAGTGGAGTTTGAAAGTGAGTCGCATCAGGTCAAAAAGTAGGTCACCGAGACAAATCTTAGAAAAACCTTGTGTGAACTGTAGAGGCCACATGTTGTGTTTGATACTCATGAAAGTTGGTCAGAATGTTTTCTTGAATATATTTAGGGCGCAGGGGTAGGTCAAAATGTGGATATGTCAGATCAAAAAAGTAGGTCATGGGGACAAATTTCAGAAAAACTATCTGTGCACTCTAGAGACTATATTATCTGTCAAATAGTCATGAAAGTTGGTCAGAATACTTACCTCGATGATGTCTCAGAGGGACTTGAAAAATGGACCAGTTTGATTTCAGAAAATTGGTCACTGGGACAAATCTTAGAAAAAAAATCACTCCTAGGTGTTACATTCCTGTCCAGTTCTCATGAAAGTTGGTCAAAATGGTATCCCAGACAAGTTTGAAATTTGGTCACATAGGGTAAAAAAGTAGTGGGTCAAACCTTTGAGAATTCTTGTGTGCACAGGAGGCCTTAATTTCAGTTGAATTCTCATGAAAGTGGAGGCTACACTTATGCTAGCAGATGTAACACAAAGAAGTGTTATAATGAAAAAAAAAAAAAAACCGAATTCCCATTGTGCACACTGAATATAAGCTATGCTCTGTGAAAAGGTGGCTTGATGCATATTCGAAAAGTATCGACCCAGGTCAGCCTGCGCAGTCTGCGCAGGCTGACCTGGGCTGAATCTTTTCGCTATTGATCAATTTTCTGCATGTCCAAGGACCATTCTACCTAAAATGGAAGTTGGTTGTTAAAAAAAAAAGGCTATTATGGATCCATAATTATGAGATGTCTTGCTTGGTATCACGCACCCCACGGAGATGCATTAAGCCCCCTTTTGCCAGGGCATGGCTCATATATTTTGTACATATTTTACATCATCACCACCAGGATCTCTTGAAGATTATGAATCAAAGATCACTTTACTCAGGTGAGCGCTTTAGGGCCACTGGCCCTCTTGTTTGTTGTAAATGATTGTTTTATTTAATGTGTGCATTGTTATGTGAAAGGAGGCCTTGCATGGCTCATTTATTAGAAATCCAGAGGTCTTTGACAGGCTGGAAAACATTGTGGGTATATTGTTTAACCCTGTACCACACATTCTCAGCTTTCAACAACCCTCAAAGCAAAGGCTTCTTGAAAAATTGTGAGAAAAGGAGAAAATGCTCATAACCAGCATTTTCTGACCTTTCTGATACAAACCCAATCACTTGCACCAAATTTGGTTTGTCATTTGAAAATGCTTTCAGTTAAGACCAGTCTAAAATATTGTCCTTTGGTAAAAAGTAAAGTAATTCTGTACTTTTTGTGGTAAATCAGTATTGTCAAATTGAATCTTATCGTCCCTTTCAAGTATAATCATTCACCCCTATAGTAGACAACATATTGACTTGTCCATATTGATAGCATTTGCTGAAATGATGGAGCTGTCTTTGAATAAGAAGAAAGCAAATGTATGAAAAGGAGAAATACTGGTTACCAGCATTGTCTCACCTTCCCATAATGTTTTGGATGCAAGGTTGTAGAAACCTGTTATTGTCTGGTAAAGTGGTAACCACACAATGACGTTCATCTCTCTCCCATTATGCATCACATTAGATTTCAGAACAACGATATATCATTATAGACTTTTTGTGGTCATATTTTTTTCATGGTTTTTTTTTTTTTATTATTATTATCTTCTTACTGTCAATCAAGGGGTTGTTTGATTTTGGTTGTGTTTATATATTTAAGTATCAGATCTATTTGTATATATTTGATTAGCAATGATAGATTTATTACATGTAGGTATGTTACGTGTGAGCTGTGCTCTGTGAAAAGGGGGCTTAATGCATCTACGAAAAGTATCTACCCAGGTCAGCCTGCGCAGTCCGCGCAGGCTGACCTGGGCAGAAACTTTTCGCTGTTGGTCAATTTTCTGTATGTCCAAGGGCCAGGCTACCTCATGATTCAGTCGTTTGTTATACAAAATGGATTTTATGGATCCATAATTATAATGATGACCTGCTTGGTATAATGCATGATGTAGATGCAGTAAGCTCCTTTTTGTCAGAACATGGCTCATGCATATTGAACTGGAGGTTAGAATTCGAAAGTAAAACATTTAACCATTTGTGGTTTGTGTATTTTATACTTCTCACAAATTTGCAACATTAATTTTTCTTTCCTGTAGCTGACCACTTGCAAGTAATTTGCAATTTCTCCTTTTTTAGCAATGGTTTCACACATATCCATCTTTTATTATTAATTCATACTGATGATTAAGAAATAATCTTCTTTCAGTCGTGGTTTACCGCACCATAAACCACGGTTGTGAGTTATGAGCACAATAAATAATCGACGAGGGCGAAAGCCCGATTGGTTTATTCATTGTGCGTCATAACTCACAACCGTGGTTTATTGAACGATAAACCACAATAGAAAGAAGATTATTTTGATTCTAACATGACCAACTCTTAGTTAAAAGGAAAATGAGTTCATACTTGGTATACAAAAGTGGATGCGGATTAATTCTTACTATACCTAAAGTACAGAATGACTTTCGCTTTTACACGCTTCCGCTGCACTCTAGTTATAGAGCCGAATTCACGTGTCATGTTAGAATCTGTATTGTACCAGGATGGTTTCAAGGTCAAGTGCTAGAATTTCGATTCAGGAAGTAATGACATAATCCTCTACCAAACAGTAGCATTTTTTACGTAATTTTTAAGCTGATTAAAAAGGTTTTGGAAAATGTACTTGGAAAAGGAGAACATGCTGGTAACTCGGCCAAAATCAGTTGAGAACTAGGACAAGAAGAGGACACGAAATTGTATCTACTGACATATGGACAACATGATTCCAATAAAACCCCTCTCCCTCACCCCCGACCTCGTGGGGGCAACAACAAACATCAACCAGCTGAGCAGGAAGCCGTCGATGGCAATTTCGTGACTAGATGTACGCGTATGCCTTGGACTTACTCGACATGTCACTGGGTTTGGCATGGCCTGGGTCCAGGCGGTGATTATCTTTTAATTACTTCTTATCGTCGTCTCCTTTCACTTTCCATACGCACCTGTAACAAAACGGTTTATCGCTTCCGTAATTATTACCTCATTTTTGACAAAGTGACGTCCGAATGTATGATAGGAAAAAGAAAAAAAGATCGGGCTGGAACCTAGGCTAGGCTTGGCAGAGAACGCACTATGAGAGAACGCATTCTTTAACCACCCTGAAAGCAAAGGCATTTGAAAAAAAAAATTGTGGGAAAAGGAGAAAATGCTGGTTACCAGCATTTTCTCCTTTTCCTACAATGTTTTCTATCCTTTGAAAGACGATTCCTACCAATGGAGCCACATTTAATCTGTTATCTGCAAACGTTTTTGATTTGGAAATGTCCAACATTTTCATACCTGGTAAGGAGTTAACCAGTTCGCCACCCGATAAACAACCAAACGACAGAATTTTGGACTCGTTCAAATTAAAACCGTTGGCAGACGAAATGATAAATGTTGATAAACTGTTGGAATTTCTCTGATGTGGTAGAAAACATTGTGGGAAAAGAAGAAAATGCTGGTCACCAGCATTTTCTTCTTTTGCCACAATGATTATAAAAGCTTTGTCCCGCTGAGAGGTTAAAAGACGGCATTTTGTGGTAAATGGTTAAAGGTCTAAAACAAAATTCTACTGGAGATCACTAGAGTTTTGCCATAGAAGAAACCAAGAAGAGACAGCGTAGATGTAAGATCAGTCTGTTCCTGGCATACGCTTTCCGCCAGAGCTGTTTAATTCTTTACCAAACAATCCTGAGTTTTAACCCTTTCCCAAACAACAAATTTTGGACTGGTCCAAATTGAAAGAGTTTGCAGATGACAATTTTAAATTTGATGAAAATGGCAGGAAGTTATCAAAAAGGGTAGAAAACACTGTTGGAAAAGGAGAAATTGCTCGTTACGAGCAATTTCTCCTTTCCCCACAGTGTTTTCAAAAGACTTGTACTGCAGACACGTGAAAACCAGGGCTTATTTGGGAAAGGGTTAACGACCCTGAGAAAAAAGGCTTCTGTAAAAATTGTAGGAAAAGGAGAAAATGCTGATAACCAGGCTATTCTTTGCCCACAGCATAATGACTTTTGAAACAATCTCCAACATACGAGCCATACTTCTTTTGTTGCCTTTGAAAAGATCCGCTTTCAATTTGGAAAATTCTAAAGTTTTGTCATCTGGTGAGGAGTTAACCCTAGCAGCAAGAGGACTTATATAACTGAGCCATGCTCTGTGGCAAGGGGACTTAATGTATCTGCAAAAAGTATCGACTCATGTCAGCCTGCGCACTCGAAGCTTTTTGCTATTTGTAAATTTTCCGCATATCCAAGGACCATTGTACCTCCTGATTCAGTCGATTGTTAGACCAACTGGATTTCATGGTTCCATAAAGCTTATGTGATGACTTGCGTGGTATAATGCATTACGAAGATGCTGTAAACACCCTTTTTTCCCAGAGCGTGGCTCAATTGTAAGTAACTAGGCTATGTACATGACCATAACTTTAAATAAAACACACAACAGTTAAGCACTGTGTTAAGATCAGCTTATTTCTAAATCGACTCTGTCCAACAGAAACCTCAAATGTTCGCTGCAAAGTTTATAAACACGAAACCAATTGTTCAGAGCTCTAGATAGGTCACTTGGCTTGCACAGACCGCCCCACAAAAACTGAGTACTGCTGCTGCAACAACGATAGTTACCGTACTGCCTGTGATATGAACAAGACTTCCCATGAACAGAGAAAGTAAGAACTGGGCTAGAAACACCATACTGCTGATCAGAGCTACATCTGTACCAAGTCCACGGATGTTTTTCGTCATCTTCTCCTCTGATTGGCTGAACTGAAAATGTATTAATAGTCATGATTGACTATTTTACTAGGCGTAAAAAGTAAAGACTTCTAACCAGCATTTTCGCTTTTTTTTCGACAATGTTTCCAAACGCTGTTTTTTTTTTTTTTGTTTTTTTTCGGGGTCCTAAGGACTCTAGAATATTTGGAAGATGTTTAAAAAGTGGTTACATTGTTAAACGATTATAGAAAATTGATGATATCCTGCTATAATTCTGATCAAACATTGACCAGAACATCAAGTCTGAGTAGGAGTTCGAACATGTAACTTATGATTTTATGTGTCCTTTAGGTCAACGAATAAGCTGCCGGGTTCTTAACGGTAGTCTTGGACCGGCCATATTTACATTTGGCCAATGCTAAAAAACTTCAAAACGGGACGCGTCGAAAACATTGGCCACCAGACCAGGGTCGGTATTCACCAACCATTCTTAAGAACGTTCTTGGACTTATTCTTCAAGATTTTCCAAGTTTGAAAGTACCACAGCTTCTGATTGGCTAAGCCAAATGGTTTAGCCAATCAGAAGGTGTGTTACTTTCAAATTCGGAAAATTTTGGAGAACAAGACCAAGGATATTCTTAAGAATGGTTGGTGAATACGGGCCCAGGCTCACTCCCTGTCTTTTAGTAAATGGAATTCTGGGGAAAATTCTCAAATCCTGGGTCTGTATTCACCAACCATTCTTAAGAATAATCTTAGTCTTATTTTCTACATTTGAAATAGTAACACAACTCCTGATTGGCTAAACCATTTGGTTTAGCCAATCAGGTGTTGTGTAACTTTCAAATGTTGAAAATTCTGGAGAACAAGACAAAGAACGTTCTTAAGAATGGTTGGTGAATACGGGCCCTGGTAACTTGAAAAAAAAAAAAAAAACAGAGTAAACAAAGATCAGACTGCACTAAATTTGAATTGTGGTTTTTAATAAACGTTTTCTGATGTTTTGTTACATATGTTCTGGCAAGAAAGCTTTGACGTTTCTATGATCGGGTTTTTTTGTAAAGACTAAAAATGTACATTTAACCCTTTCAGCGCAAAATATATACATAGACTCGACCATAAGTCGCACTTAGCAAAATACTATACACTGAAATTGGGAGAGCTTTTCATCTTAAACTTTAATATAGAAAACAGACGGTATGGATCCAAGATCAGATTGCGCATTCTGTGTAGTTTGATCTTGATCAGTACCGTCCGCAAAAGCCTCTTTTTCGCGTATGGCGCTGAAACGGTTAATTGATTTAGCAGCCTTACGGTTAGAAGAGGATGGGTGTATGGAGGATGGTGTTTATGGTGGTAATATTGACCATTTTTCCGATAACTGAGACAATCTGGCAGGAGACAGCGCCTGATAAGCACCTTCTCGTTTCTGTGATCCCCGATTTAGACAGATTTATGACAATATTAAAGCGCGAAAGAAATTAGATCTTGACGCGGAAGGAAACTATATAATTAAATAGAGTACTTGGGTTTTTCTAATAGATTACGAGGCTGTAACCTTAGGGCGCTTTTAAAGTAAACGATATTGACAGTCTTAATTTTCCTAAGTAAAAAAAAAACTGAAGCTTCAAGGTTGTTCTGGGTTTGATTATCGAACAAATCGAGATCAGACTGTAACCTAGGGTATTTCTGATCTTATATCTATACAGTATACACGTACATGTTTGCATTAGTACTTAAACTGTTAAATCGTCTGTCTTCGATAAAGGAAATGACATAAACCTTTTCAGTACTATAGTTGAAAACAGAGAATATGCGGATGATATATTTTAAAATCAGACTGCACAGAACGTGCAGTCAGATGTTGGATCTACACCGTCCGCTTGTTTAGTCCAGCTTTTAAGATTAAAATCTTTCTAGGTTTCAGTCACCTGTATTTTCCGCCGTCGAAAAAGGTCGACTTCTTTTTACATTTAGGACTGAAAGGGTTCAGTACACGCTTTTTTATAAGCTGCATCAGTAGTATATGTTTTACCAGTTTGCCGTAAAAACCGTCTCATACCGTCTCATACCGTCTCATAACTAAATGTTCTCTAAAAAAGGTTCCTAAATGTTCTCTAAAAAAGGTTCCTAAATGTCTTCTATGTCCTCTAAAAAAAAAAAAAAAAAAAAAAAAAAAAAAAAAAATTTCATCATCACGTGTCATTGCATCAGGCTAACCGGGTGCATCAGTTAACCAGCTAACCAGGTGCAACAGAGCTAACCGGGTGCATCAGTTAACCAGCTAACCAGGTGCAACAGAGCTAACCGGGTGCATCAGTTAACCAGCTAACCAGGTGCAACAGAGCTAACCGGGTGCATCAGTTAACCAGCTAACCAGGTGCAACAGAGCTAACCGGGTGCATCAGTTAACCAGCTAACCAACGGCATCAGTTAATCAGCAAACTCTTACATCAGTTAATCGCTTAACCCCCCCCCCCCCCCCATCAACCAACGCATCATGCAATGGCTAGCCGGTTTATGAGTTAGTGGAGGGCTTCGGATTTTGGTAAATTAAAAAAAAAAAAAATTAAAAAATCGCTTGCCATGATTAAATAAAAATTGAATTTAAGATTAAAAATTCTGGGTAAAAGTAGGTAAAATAATGGCAAGTTTTACTGAGACTAGTGAAAACATGAGTGATAATAATGATAACAAGGGTGTAATCATACGATCACAAGAAGAGTTTGACGACTTGTTTTATGAAGAGGCAAGCATCATCAACGGTTTGTTTGAAAGTAGAGCAGAGGATATAATAGCAAAAGCAATAAGAAAGCTTACCCGCTACTTTAACGCTGTGAAAGACGAGGATCTTCAGTTTTGGTTAGATGATTTAAAAAACGACATAGCTTTAGATACAGATGTTGATGAGATAAGAGAACGGATGGAGGAAACTTTAGACAAAGTGTTTGAGGATATAGAAAATGAAGTTAAATATGCTTTAAATGATGAACATTCATATTTAGACAAGGATTGTGATGTTTTTAAAAAACAAATAATAGAGGAAGTAGCTGAAGTGTTTGACGAATAAGACTATGAAAAAAAACATGTTAAAATAGGAGTTAAATGATAATCCATGGTTATATATCATCTTAAAATGATATATTACCCATATTACAAAGAGAAATATGGAAAAATTAAAGGAAGAAATAGAAGCAAGTAAAACTGTAAAAGACAAATGGGTAATAGACCAATTCCAATTAAGAGCATTTAGTGAAATTAGTCATAAATATGATTTATTTAAAGAAATAACAAACAGAGCATGTGTAACATTTTCCGTAGAGGATGAAGAATACAAACACGTGGTAAATGTGATAAAAGAATTTAGAGAACTAGAAGAGTTTTATAAAAAAATAAGTAAATATACTTACTACTTAACTAATAGTATATATGGTGGTGTAATGCAAGAATGGTTTGATAAAAATTGTGAATTTGCAGACAATTGTTTCTATCTAGATCATTTAATATCTGAAAGAGAAGAACTAGAAAACGGTTTAATAAACATTGATAGAATTGATTGATGAATAAAAAAAAAAAAAAATTAAAAAAAATTTTCATAAAATAAATGCTAGAACTAGAGCCTGATTTTAAGCAAAAGCTAAATGACCTACTTAAGGATAAATCAAATATTTATCCTATAAACACAAACAAAATCATTTACACAAATGGAACCGGGTTAATGCCTTATAAAAACCCAAGATGGTTTAGCGATATATACTACTACTGCAGTAAAATGTTTTATGAACAACCTAAAGAAGATACTTTAAACATAACATTTTATGCTGGTGGTAACAACACACGTCTTAGACATTGTTTTTACAGTAAAGATTTAACCAATTTGCTATCTCTCTTTAAACAAAGATTTATAGATTGCCCAAATGAACACAGTTTTTTAGAAAGTTGTATTAACGATATTGAAGAATTTAGCATAAACTTTAAGTTTATTTAATCTATAAATTTGAATTAAAATTTATAGATTCCTACAGTTTACAAAGATGAACAAAGGAAAAATCACAACCGTTAAAAATGAAGCGTATGTTTGTTATAATAAACGAAATGAAATAAAAAAAAAAAAATACTGAAGATCTCGATAAACTTGCTAAGGAGATTGTAGATAATATTGAAGAAAAATTAACTTCCAGTGATGTTTCCAATATGGTCCTTTATAGAACATTAAAATTTATTCACATCCCTAAACCTAAAGGAGAGGATAAAAATCAAAAAATGAAGTTAATGATAGTTTCTTATATTAATAATATTTTAGATGAAGTTAATAACATGGTTAAAAGATATCCAACCATAAGAAAAAAGATTTTATATAGAAGAGTGATAGTGAGTAAAATTGAAGCAATACTTATCATTGATAGTTTTTTATTTAGTAATATTATTAATATTAATCAAAAATAAATATTTAACCCAGTAAAGGGTTATATATTTTACATATCCAATTCTATCAATATAGCTACATAAGAATTAGTTGGATTTTTTGATACAGTTTTAAAATTTATAACATCACATTGGTTGACCTCAATAGGAGGATTAAACTCTGTACAAGTACATAACTCATCACGTTTTTTAATAATATTTTTTCCAGTTTCAGCAGATGATATGGTTATTTCAAGTATACTATCATTATCATCTTTTGGTAAAGAAACTAATGTTCCGCGTAATATTCTTCCTGACGCGGATAAACAATAACCCCCCAACGCATGAGATGGACCAGATAAACCATTACCAAATGAAAACTGAAAGCTGTTTTTCTTAAGTTCTCCCTTTTCCTCAGCCCACACAGTAATTATAGGTTTTGGTTTAATGCCTATTTTTTCATCTACGTAGGATTTTGTTGCTATATCTCTTTCTTCTACGGGAGCCACAGCATTTTTTATAGTAAAGCCTTGCATATTTATATCCGCAGAAGCTGTAAAGCTTCCATCAGGATTTTTTACAATGGCACCCCCATTATCAACATAATTTTTATTGACAGCAGAATCACGGTCTATTGGATTTGGTAAGCCAGTAAGTGGGTGAGTGTTCATATCTATTTTACCAGTTGCTAAGAAAACCCCAGCTTGGTTTTGTGTTAAAGCTCTTTTTCCTGCGGTGGCCGTCTTAACAATGCTATCTACATAAAACTTATTTGCAACTTGTCGATTATTTATAGGTGAAGCAACATCATTAATCCTCCATCCACCCATAGAAATGTCACTACTTGATGTATATGCATCACCATCATGAATAAATGCGCGATTAGCATAATCTACATATCTTTTTGTAGCAGCATCCATCGGGGATGCAGGATCTATAAGATCCATTAAATGATATCCCTTCATGCTTATATCTGCAACAGCAGACCAGGTACCATCTTGTTGTTTTCGTATTGCTTTATTACCATCTACATATCTTTTTGTAACAGCTTCACTGGGCTCCTCAGGTTCATCTAAGTTTTTTATTTTATTAAAACCCATGTTTAGATACCCCTCTATATGATACCCCCCGTTTTCATTTAACAACCCTGAGCTACTACCATCAACATAACTCTTAGTAGCAACATCCTGTGGATTTACTGGATTACTAACCCTTGTTAATGGGTTACCATCCATATTTATGGAACCGGTAACAGTGGTTGTTCCATCTTTACGTAAAAAGTTGTTAGTAATGTAAGCAAGTGATACACCATCACCACTTGTTTTAACATCATCCATTCTTCCAAATTTATCAACAGGCATTTTTAATATTGCTAAAAAAGTTTATTTAAAATATCTTGAAATTTATTACCCAAGCACAATTCTTTAAGAATGTACAAACATAAATGTCCACAAAATACTTCACCTGCTTGTTGTAATTGATCCGTATTGTAATGTAATGGACTTTTTAAATAATCTATAATTTCAAGAGGTGGTTGAATACCATAACTATCAAAATAAATTTTTTTCTTTCCATCTTTAAACCAAGCAACCCAATGAGTACCGGGACCACCAGTAGCATCAAGATTAAATATACCACATTCTTTATTTCTTACTTTTTTAGGTAGGGTATCTCTTAAAAATATTCCTCTAAAATTTTTTATTTTTAATTTTTTTACGGCATCCTCAAGCTCAAAATTGCTTAAAGGTTTATTTGGTAAAGTTATATTATCAATTAAAATATTTTTCATTTTTATATAGTTAAATATTTACAATAGCACCGTTGTCAACCCATGAATTAAACTCATCAGAATAACCTTTCCACTTTACAAGAGATTTCTTTTTACCTTTTTTAATAACCTTTTCTATCCTAAACACCTCTTGGCTCGTTTTTTGTAGTTCAGGCTCATAAAAAGAACCTTTTATTTCTTCACCATTTAAATCTTCAATCTTATACGTTATAGGTGTCGTATGTTTTACTTCTGTAACTGTAAAAACCTCTTCAGTCCATCTCGTAGTATAACCTTTTTCAAAAGTCTTTTTCTTTTTACTTATCCTTACTTTGTCTCCAACAGAAAACTTTGGTTTGATATCCTCCCTTACTTGATCATAATCAGGATACAATGTTGTCCAAACTTTATTTTCATTCTTCTTCTTACTTGCTTCAATTGGTGTCATCTTAATAGAAGAATGCCTCGTGTTGTTGTATTCCTTAACAAGATTTTGTAATACATCAATATATACATTTGTTGAGTGAGCAGAGAAATACTTCCACATTTTTTCTTTCATTGTTCTAATCCATCTCTCAACAACGCTTGATTTTTCCTCATTTTCAGTAGAATACAATTCAACCAAATCTTTAACATCTTTGTTATAAAACTCTTTCCCCCGATCCACCCACATTTTCTCAGGCTTTCTTTCCTTAAAAATACTCTTCAGTGCAACAGAAACAGATTTTCCTGTTTTATCCTTTAATGGTATAAGCCATCCATATTTTGAAAAGATATCAATGACAGCAAGAAGAAATTTTACTCCACAATTAAGTTTAGAAAATGCTTGCATATCTACTAAATCTACTGCCCATATCCTATCGATACCATTTACTCTAACTCTCCTTTTCTTAAATTTTCTTTTTACAGGTTTATGTAATTCTTCTGCTAGTGAATATTTTTTTTTTTACCGACACCCATACCAAATCTTTTCTTGGTTCCTATCAATGATGAAACCAATCCTCTTTCCATTCTTTCCTTAATAGTTGGATTATAGATACCCTTTAACTCTTTAAGCATATTAGCATCACACACATCATTACGTGTTTTAGTATCATTATGATTAAGATAACAGATATCATGATGATATGCTGCTTTGTCAACACGATTAACAGGCTTTGACCATTCTTTAGGTGTTAAATCAGGATTTAATCTTTTCTTTAACTTGGTACCAGGGCCAGTAAAGTTATGCCCAGGTAAATGCATTTCAACAGGTAAGTTATTGATTGCTTTGTTTAACAATGAACCACCTTCTTTTTGTTTAACAAATTGTGTTTTACCAATACCACAAATAACGCATTTTCCTCGTGCCATATTTTTACCATTTTTACTTACTACATACTCTATATCTGTAGTATCAGTTTTCTTTTTACATTTAACGCAATACATTTTTTATATATTTAAAATAAATTTTTTTAATTAAAATATGGATATTGTTAATTTATCTTGGAATGAAACATTAGCAAAAAGATTTAACCATCCCCTTTTACCTAGGAGTATCAGAGGTTTAATAGTAGGTAAATCAGGATGTGGTAAAACTACACTTTTACTTAACCTTTTGTTAAGACCTGATTGGTTAGATTATGGTAACTTATACGTTTTTGGTAAAAGTTTGTTTCAACCAGAATATCGAATACTTAAAAAAGCTTTTGAAGAAAAAATACCAAAAGAATATATATTAAGGCTGTTTTCACTTAAAGATGAAGTTCAAAACCGCGATATTTCACCTACAGCATTAGTTGAAGAATGGGCAAAAACAATTAAGGAAAAATCTGATATCGAATGTGAATTTTTTGAATATGCTAGTGATGTTCCTGACCCAAGAGATTTAAATGCATCAAATAAAAACTTAATGATATTTGATGACTTACTTTTAGAAAGGCAAAACAAGTGTGAAAACTATTATGTAAGAGGAAGACATAGTAATGCTGATTGTTTTTATCTAGCACAAAATTATTTTAGACTACCCCGTCAAACTATTAGAGAAAATGCAAACTTAATATGTTTGTTTAGACAAGACTTAAAAAATCTTAATCATATTTATAGTGATCATGTAGGAGATGATATGACTAAAACAGAGTTTATCAATTTTTGTAAAAAATGTTGGGAAATACCTCATGGTTTTGTAGTGTTAGATTTAACTAAGAACCGTAATGATGGAAAATATAGATGTGGTTTTGATAACTTTTACATACCACGAAATTACAAAGATTACAATTAAAAAATATATTTTACATTAAAAATATATTTTACAAATTATAAAATGGAAGTAGAATTACTTGAAAAGATAGTAAAAAACACTAACCATAAAACATCATTTCAAATTATCGTAAGCGATAACAAAACAGAGTTTAAAACAAGATTTACTCCTCCTCTTTTATTAGAAAAAGATAAAGAATATGAAATAGCATTGGTTAACCTTGAAACTTATTATTCATTTCCTAATATTGATGCTAGCAATAACATTTTTGTTTATACACCAGATAATGGTGCAACATGGGTAAAAATAAGAATACCTGAAGGAAGTTATGATCTAGTTGATATTAATGATGTAATTCAACAAAAAATGAGAAAAAAGGGTCATTATGATGCTGTTAATGAAGAATATTATATTAGCATCTCAGCAAATACTAATACTTTAAAGTCTATTCTTGTTTTAGAAAATGGATATCAGGTTGATTTTAACCAACAACATTCTATTGCTAAATTATTAGGGTTCTCTCGTGCTAAATATGAACAAGGATTTCATGAATCAGAAAATGTAGTAAATATTCTTAGTATTAATAGCTTACTAGTTAATATAGATTTAATTTCAGGTAGTTATGTTAACGGTTCACAAAAAAATACAATTTATAGTTTTTTTCCAAATGTATCACCAGGATATAAAATAATAGAAAATCCGGTAAACCTTGTTTACCTTCCATTAACATTAAATGAAATACATAATTTAAATGTATCAATTACAGACCAAGATGGAACATTACTCAATCTTAGAGGGGAAAATTTAACAATTAGATTTCATATAAGAGAAGCAAGATAGATATAAAAAATGACAAACTATATTAACGCTAAAATAAATATATCAGACGGACAAAAGGAAAAAATTTTACATTCTTTTAGAAACAAAGCTCCAGCAAGTATTCGTTTAAAGCATGAGGATATTCATGGTAATGATGTAATAGCATTAACCAAACCACAAGTAAATAAACTTGCAAAAGCTTATAAAGGTGGTAAGGGAGCAACGTTTAGAATGTCAACTAAACAACTTAAGCAAAATATGAAAGTAGAAGGTGGATTTTTACCTCTATTAGTAGGATTAGCTTCATCAGTTCTACCTACATTAGCAAGAACCGTTTTACCTGCTATAGGAGTTGGTGCGCTATCTGGCCTTGCTTCTTCAGGAGTCCAAAAAGCAATAGGCAACGGGCTTTACCTTAAGAAAGGTGGTTGCGTCTGTCAAGTAGAAACTGATGGTGAAGGTTTATTTCTTAGTCCAGCAAAGGGTAATAGATTGAGTTCCGTTGGTGATGGATTGTATTTAAAACAAGGTGGTAAAATTTATGATGGAAAAGGTCTTCTTTTAGGACCTAATAGTCCATTTGCTAATATTCCTATATTAGGTGCAATATTGTAAATTAAAAATATGAATGTGCATAAATTTGGAAATGGAAAACATAAAATAGTTCAACCAAAAACTATTTTTTGGAAACCTGTAGAAGTTAAGTATCCAGCTAAAAAAGTTAATCCTGTTACATGGGATGTTTTTACTCAACAACCATTAGTAATAGAAGAAGGACAAACGAAGACGATAGCCTTAGGTATGGGCTTCAATATGAGTAAAGGTTTTGTTTTAGCTTCTCTATCTTATAATCTTAAACTTAATCAATTATCTATTACAAATGAAGTTACATTAGAAGAGGTGGATGACATGGTTGCAACAATTACAAACAACTCTGGTAAAATAAAAAAAATACAAGAAAACACCTTTTTGTGTCGTCTTTACTATTCTATTTAAAAAATATGTTGTTGTTAATAAAATGGAACTAAAAGAAAAGATTTATCCAGAATTACCAGAAGCACGAAATATACCAAATGCGCCATCATTAGAGCCAGTAATATCCTCAAGAGATAACGGTCAATCATTTAGGTTACAAAAGATATCAGAAATTCAGACTTTTCTAGAAAATGAAGTTAGGGAAAGAGAGCAACTAAGTAAAAAATACATGAAGATTAGTAAGAATGTTGACAATGTAGAAGCTGGACTAACCGTTATAGCACTAGGTGCCGGAGCAGGGGGAATCGCTTTACTATCAACCGTAGTAGCGATACCTGCAACTATGGTTCTAGAAGGTTGTGCTTTAGTTGTTGGGTTAGCCGCTTTAGTTGGTAAGTTTGTGGTTAGAAGAAGCAGAACAAAATCAGAAAAACATCTTCAGATTAAAATATTGGCTGATTCAAAGTTAAATACACTACTTACACATATATCAAAAGCAATATCAGACAATGAAATTGATCATTCAGAATTTACTTTAATTATGGAAGAATTGGAAAAATACAAACAAATGAAGGAAGAAATTAGGAGTAAGTCAAAGAAAAAAAGCAAGCTAGAGGAAACGGAGAGTTTAATAGAGAAGGGACGAATAGAAGCACGGGAGGAATTCAGGAGACTAGTAGAAAGGCACAATGGAAGCCATTCAAATTAAAAATAAAACCGCCTAAGTTTAAGTGTTCTTGTGCATGTGAGATAGACAATACAAATTAAAAAAAAATTTTACTTTTAAAAAATATGTCATTTTTGAAGATAAAAGACCCTTTAAAAAGGGAAGAAACAGTAAAAGAATTTCTTGCACTGAAGAAAAGAATTCATGATAATCAGCTTGCAGAGAAAGAAGGCAAACTTAAATATCAACAACAACTTTCTAGGTTTTTTAGACCTGTTACGGAAGCATACAAAGAAACATCAAAGGAGACCGCAGGAGAAATAGACTCTATTAAAAAGGTGATTAGTAAATATAAAACTAAACTTAATGAATTTCCTACTTTGGATGTTTTTGAATCATTAAAATTAAGTAATAAAGAAGAAGAAGAAATAGCCTATTTTTTTGATTTATTAGAAAATGAAGGTTTAGATGATAATATATCAAAATTAATTATTAATTCATTTGAACTATCTCAGTTAAGAAGATTTAAAAATAAAGATGAAGTTGATTTAATATATGGTTTTTATGAAGAAGATAAAAAATTAAATATTGGTAATAAAAAAATTGATATTGTAAATGATAATTTTTACATTGATAATAATGAGTATAAAGGCACACCAGGTTTGTGGGAGTTAATTGTGGCTAAAGAACCAAAAGATATATTTACTGAAAAGGATTTTGATAATTACAGGGAGATAATATTAAAAAGTAATACTCTTCATCGAAATAATGACCCGAACAGTATTTATCCTAAAAACACTAAAACATTTAAGTGGAAATACATACTTAATGAATTTTGGGAAGAAAAAAAGGATAGTAGAAAAAGATTACCATTAATTAAATCTCCAATAAGAGGAAATGAAAAAAGTTATCATCCTTATTCTCCTTTTTCAGGTAAAGGAATTACCATTATCCCATCTGACCCTAATGCACTATTAGAAAGATTAGACCTCTTAATGGCAAGTAAAGGAGCCGGTCATACAGGCGTAAGAAATGAGTTGGTAAGTATTTGTGATGAATTAAAAAGACAGCGTATATTAGATACAAAAGCTTATAAAAAATTAATGTCTAAACTATAAAAATGATTACATCACAAAAGAGAGGATTTAAAAGAGAATATGCTTATGGAGGAACAGGAATATTTGATACTTTAACCAATTTTCTTACAAAACTCTTTACAAGCAGCGCAGCTAAACAAATTGCATCTTCAGCAGTTGATGTTGGTAAGAGCGTAGCTAAGGAAGGAGCGAAGAAAGCGTTAGAGGTTGGAAAGAGTGCAGCAGTTGATGCAGGTAAAAAGTTAGTTCAAAAGGCTTTAACACCAAAATCTAAAAAGATTATAGAAAAATATACTCAAAAGCCTACTAAAACAACTCAACCTGCAGAGCAAAATATTAATGCTTTAATAGATGGTAGTGCAATTGCTATTCAAGATTTAGTTAAGAAGTTAAATAGTAAGGGTGGTGGAGTTAAAGTATTATGAACTTAAAGTTAAGTAAATTATTACTTTAAATAAAAAAGAATGTCAAATTTAAAATTTAATTTAACGCATTATGAAAAATACGATACAAAAAAGGTTAGTATCCTTTATGCTAATTTAAAACTTGATGAAGATTGTGAAGTATTAGATAGCAGTGATACAAATTATGATTATAAAAAGGTTGTTTTAAAATTGTCACCTGAAAAAGCTGATATCATTAAGGAATTTGAAGAAGATGTAAATCAATATCTAAAAAAAAATAGTATGTCTAAGGTAACCATACTTTACGGAAATAGAATTTATCTAAAAATGAAAAAAAACCTTTCAGTAGAAAAAATTAAAAATATTAAACTTAAGGGTGTGTATGTAAATGATGAAAACAAGTCATTCCCTCAACTATGGGCAAATTAATTTAAACAATTATAATTTGACTTAAATTATAATTGTATATAATAAAAATGGATATTTTAAATATTAAAGCGCCAATTTTTAAAGACGATAGTATTAATGAATATGAATACCATGAATATCAACATATTTCAGGAACCAATCTAAACAACCCTGGAGGAAATATTAGGATTGATATTGAAACACAAGATATTTTTTATCATCCTTCAGAGTCATATTTACAAATTAATGGAAAATTAGAAAAATATGCAGATCCTGTCGGCGGTGCAAACAGAGATTATGGACAGGCTGATAGAATTACCTTAATAAATAATGGGATGATGTATTTATTTAAAAATATTAGATATCAACTTAGTGGCCAAGAGATAGAAAGCATTAATTATCCTGGTCAAACTACCACAATGTTAGGACTGTTAAAATACCCTGATGACTTTTCTAAATCACAGGGACTAAACCAACTCTGGTACAAAGATAATGATGATACTAACGATCCAACCACAAATTTAGGTTTTAAAGCTAGACGAGCTATGATTTTTAGTTCCGATCCAATTGGAACATTTAGTTTTAGGATACCATTGAAACATATATTCGGTTTTTGTGAAGATTACAACAAAGTTATATATGGTATGAAACAAACCCTTACTTTAACAAGAAATAATAATAATGACGCAATTTTTAGACAAGCTGGTATTGATATTGGTAGAGTGCAATTAACTAAAGTATCTTGGTTTATTCCTCATGTTGAACCGGAAGATGGAAATAGAATGGAACTTTATAAATTTATTGAGAAGAAAGAAAAATTCCCGGTTGGGTATAGAATGATACAAAGTGATAATATTATGGTTCCACAAGCAACAAGTTTTACTTGGAGGTTATCATCTAAATCATCTCCTGAGGTACCACGATTCTTAATTGTTGGTTTTCAAACTGGCAAAAGTAATAATCAATTTCAAAACCCGGCCGTGTTTAATCACTTAAATGTGAAAAATATTTATGTAATGTTAGGTTCTAAAAAATATCCTATCTATGATCATGATATAAATTTTAATCAAAATCAATTTAGTAGAATATATGGAGAGGCATCCACGTTTAGAAAAAAGTTTTTTAACATGGATGAATTGGTATCAAACCCTAATATTACCCCATTAGAATTTAAAGATGTATTTCCTTTGTTTGTGTTTGATTTATCAAAACAAAGTGAAAGGCTTAAGTATTCTGTTACTGATATTCACATTAAAGCAACATTTGAGGTACCTCCTAACGCAAATACTGAAGCATATGCAGTTTTACTTAGTGATAGACTAATTAACTTCCAGAGTGATGGGAATAAGATGAGTGTAGTATATTAAGTAAATTTTTACTTAAATAAAATGAAAAAGGTTGCTGATTTTAAGAAAATATTAACAGATAACAATATTAAGTGGTATTCCTATTGGAACAAGAAAAAGTATATTGATGTGTTAAAAGAGCATGGTTTGTATCCTGAAGAGGAAGAAAAAAAATTTTTAAAAAAAATTCCTAATTATGATAGATTAAAGGATATTGCTAAAAACCCTAAAAGGGTTACCTTAAAGGATGTAGAAACTGAAGAGGTGAAAGAGTTTCCATCAATTTACAAGGCTTCTAAGTTTATAGATAAATGTCCACAAACGATTGAAAACTGGAATGGTAGAGTATGGAAAGGTAAATATAGAATTGAAATTCTTTAATTTTATTATTTATGAAAAAAAATAATAAAATTTGACTTAAGGAAATTTTATTTATTTTAAAAATTATAGCGATGAATTCTTTTTCACGAAGATTTATCAATAGATTAACAGATGCTGGTCGATCAATTGCATCTAATTTATATAGTGGTGCTCAAAGGGTTGCCTCAACAGTAATTCCTCAGAGTGTTAGAAGAAGAGTGTCTAATTTTACTAATTGGATGACTGCTAATGTTCCAGAAGAGCATATTCCACAAGTTATAAACGATGTTTTAGAAAATGTAGAAGAAGACTTGCTGAGAAGAGAAATGCCAAACTTTGTATTAAGACAAGAAGCGTCTGCATTAAGAGAATTTACAACACAACATGTTATAGATGGAGTAGGGGGATGGGGAGCAAATGATTTTTTAGAAGTATGTAGAGAAAGCATAACTAATTTTTTAAGAAACAATAGAAATACAAAGGTAAAGCTAGAACTAGTATGTTTATTTTCAAGGGAAAAAAATGATGGTGATATTGAATATAAAAACGTTAAACTTTCTTCAAGTCATGAAATTATAACAAGGGAAAGTAATGTAGATGATGCTTATGATGACATGGTAGAACGAGTTATGAGAAATTTCGAAACTTTTTTAATACAAGGAACTGGTTGGAATTTTGAGGGGGTTATAAGCTTAAAATTACATTCTGTAGAAAATATACAAGCATGGGAGGGGCGTGCCGGTTCATGGATGCCTTTACCAGCAGGATTAAAAAGAGCAAATAACAGAAATGGACTTGTTAATATTAAAAACGAAAAAGATCATAATTGTTTTTTATACTGTTGTATGAGGGTGGTTTATCCGAAAAAAGAAAATCCACAAATAGTTGATAAAAAATTAAAAGAGCAAATCAAAGAATTAAATATGAGGGGAATAGAATGTCCCGTTAAGTTGTGTGATATTAATAAATTTGAAAATCAAAATCCGGATTTTTCTATTGTTGTTATAGGTTATGATGAAAAAGATGGGTTATATCCTCTTAGAAGGCAAAGAAAAGAAACTTTTGGTAGAAAACATTTAGTGATTCTTTTGTTAATAAAAGATGAAGATGAAAATAGTCATTATGTTTGGGTAAAAAATCCAAGTGCACTATTAGCATCAAAAATATCCAAAGATGGACATAAACTTTCTTTTTGTTGGAGTTGTTTAGGACATTTTACGAGTGAAAGAGTTTTAGAAGATCATAGAGTGTTTTGCTATGAAGAAGATGCTGTAAGAATTAAAATGCCATCAAAAACCCAGAGTACAGTAATGTTTAAAAACTGGGTTAAAACACAATGGCATCCTTTTGTTGTTTATGGTGATTTTGAAACGATGCAAATACCAATACAACATGCAAAACCAGACCCAAGTAAAAGTACAACAACAAAAACTCATATGCATGTCCCAACAGGTTATGCTTTCTTTTTAAAAAGTTTTGATGAAAATGTTTTTAAGTCTAGATTGTTACTATATCGAGGAGAAAAAGCAGAGGAAAAGTTTGTGGAAGAAATAGAAAGTCTGACTAAAGAGATTTTTAAATTACCAAAAAAAGATATGATACTTACCGCAGAGGATGCAAAAGATTTTAATAAGGCAGATACTTGTTATCTTTGTAATAAGAAGTTTGGGAAGGAAAAAGAAAGTGATGAAGAAGAGGAAAGCGATGAAGAAGATGGAGTGGAAGAAGAGGAAGAAAAAGAAAATAAAAAGAAAAAAGATGAAGATAGATGGAAAAAAGTAAGAGACCACTGTCATTTTAGTGGCAGATATAGAGGAGCCGCACATAATAAATGTAATCTTAAATTTCATAAACCAAACTTTCTTCCTGTTTTCTTTCATAATTTGTCTGGATATGATACTCATTTGTTTGTTAAAAATCTTGGTGTTAGTGAGGGGGAAATTAATGTAATTCCAAATAATGAAGAAAAATATATAAGCTTTACAAAAAAGACTTTAGTAGGTCAATATAAAAGTAAAGATATTTATAAGGATATTAGGTTTTTAGATAGTTTTAAATTTATGGGTAGCGGTTTAGCAAAACTAGCAAAAAATTTAAAAGATTATCAATTCAAAAACTTAAAAAGTGAATTTCCAAAAGAAGAAGAGTTTAAACTTCTTCGTAGAAAGGGTGTTTATCCATATGAATATATTGATTCATTAGAAAGACTTAATGAAACACAATTACCACCTATAGAAGCATTTTATTCAAAACTTGCTGGGGAAGGAATTACAGAAGAAGATTATAAGCATGCAAAAAAGGTATGGAAAACATTTAAAATTAAAACTCTTGGTGAATATCATGATTTATATTTAAAAACGGATGTTCTTCTTTTAGCTGATGTGTTTGAAAGTTTTAGAAAAGTTTGTTTTAACGTTTATAAATTAGACCCTGCTTGGTATTTTACTGCACCTGGTTTAGCTTGGGATGCTGCATTAAAGTTAACTGGTGTTAAGTTAAAACTGATTAGAGATAAAAATAAAATCCAATTTATTGAAAGGGGGATCCGAGGTGGAATTTCAATGATTATTAAAAGGTATATAAAAGCTAATAATAAATATTTAGCTAAAAAGTACAATTCAAATATGCCTTCAGTATTTTGTAAATATTTAGATGCGAATAACTTGTATGGTTGGGCAATGAGTCAGAAGCTTCCAATTGGCGGATTTAAATGGATGACGGAAAAGGAATTAAACAACTGGAGGCAACATTCTTGTTTTTTGGAAGTTGATTTAGATGTCCCTAAAGAACTGCATGATTATTTTAATGAGCTTCCTCTTGCTGCAGAAAGAAAAAAAGTAAATAAAGTTGAAAAGCTAGTACCAAATTTAAATGATAAAAAGAACTATATTATACATTATAAAAGTTTAAAACAGTGTTTAAGTCTTGGTTTAAAATTGAGGAAGATACATAGAGGGATTAAGTTTAAAGAGAGTGATTGGTTAAAACCATATATTGATTTAAACACACAACTGAGAGCAAAAGCAGAAAATATTTTTGAAAAAGATTTTTATAAGTTAATGAACAATTCAGTGTTTGGAAAAACTATGGAAAATATAAGAAAAAGGGTAAATGTTAGACTTGTTAGAAGTAGAAAAACAGCAAGAAAATTTGTAAACAAACCAAACTTTAAGCATTTAGAAATATTTAATGAAAATTTGATAAGCATTCATATGGGAAAAACACAAATAATATTTAACAAACCAATATATTTAGGGTTTTCCATTCTTGAGTTAAGTAAAACATTGATGTATGATTTTCACTATAACTATATTAAAGCAAAATATGGAGATAGAGCAACTTTAGGACTGACAGATACAGATAGTTTATTGTATGAAATTAAAACAGAAGATTTTTATAAAGATATTTCAGATGATGTTAAAGAAAAGTTTGATACAAGTGACTATCCAAAAGAGGGGCATCCTTCAGGTATTCCAGTTGGTGTAAATAAAAAGGTGATTGGTATGTTTAAGGATGAAACAAGTGGACGGGAAATAGAAGAAACTATTGGATTAAAACCAAAAATGTACAGTATTAAAATGGATGATGGGGTGGAAAATAGAAAATGTAAGGGGATTAAGAAAAATATAATTAAGAAAACTATAACGCATCAGGATTATCTGAATTGTTTAGAAAAAAATAATATACAGCATAGAACAATGACAAATTTAAGAAGTTATAAGCATCAAATTTATACGGAAGAAATTAATAAAATAGCATTAAGTGCAAATGATGATAAAAGGTTTATTTTACCTGATGGAATTCATACACTTGCTTGGGGACATCATAGGATAGAGGAATACAAAAAATAAATTTTTATTTGTGTTAAAAACAAATAAAAATTATAAATTTTTAATTTTACCACATGTCATACATTCTAAAACATAGTTTTCATCAATATTTCTTCCTGTAATATAATTCATTATATCATTAAATGATATGTTTTCTTTTAGTTTTTTTTCAAATCTGCCTAAACAATTATTTTCATGATGAAGATTGTTATAACATTCTTTAAAAAGACCATATTTTTTATTTTCAAAAATTGTATATTCTCTCCAATTTGTTAATTCCTGCATTTTCTTACATAGTCCACTTCTTTTTTCATTATAATTTGATATTAAGTTATTAATGATGACTACTTCTTCATTTATCTTTTCAATTGTCTCTAAATCTTCTTTTGTTAAAGTATCTCTATATTTTTCTTTTGTGTTAAGTAAAAGAACATGATTCTTTAATTTTTGTAAAAGTTTAATATAAGTTTCTTTTCCATATTGTATTTTTTTCTTTGTATTATAGTTTATTCCGTTTTTTAATTTTTCATATTTTTCTTTTAAAGTAATAGCTTTTTCTAAATCATAATATAAATTAAAATCATCAACACTACTTTTTATGCATGATAATGAATATGGTATAAAATTTCTTGGATAAAATAAAACTGGATATTTTATTGGAGGTAGATACCTTTTTATTTTATCTTGTAAGTCTGTCATCTTACCTACTGTCTCTGCGCGATCTTTTACCTTAATTCAATTTTTTTTTACCAAAATCCGAAGCCCTCCACTAACTCATAAACCGGCTAGCCATTGCATGATGCGTTGGTTGATGGGGGGGGGGGGTTAAGCGATTAACTGATGTAAGAGTTTGCTGATTAACTGATGCCGTTGGTTAGCTGGTTAACTGATGCACCCGGTTAGCTCTGTTGCACCTGGTTAGCTGGTTAACTGATGCACCCGGTTAGCTCTGTTGCACCTGGTTAGCTGGTTAACTGATGCACCCGGTTAGCCTGATGCAATGACACGTGATGATGAAATTTTTTTTTTTTTTTTTTTTTTTTTTAGAGGACATAGAAGACATTTAGGAACCTTTTTTAGAGAACATTTAGGAACCTTTTTTAGAGAACATTTAGTTATGAGACGGTATGAGACGGTTTTTACGGCAAACTGGTAAAACATATACTACTTGCATCGATTTATTTGTAGTTGTGAGGTGAAATCTTTTTGTAGTACAGATCAAAGATTAGAGGCTGTATCCACCGATGTTTAAATCTTAAATTCTTAACATTTAGATCTGCTAAATAAATTTAATGAACAAATCCCTCTTAAAACTCAAATATTGCGATTTTAAAAGCATGCTCCATAGAGAAAATTTCACTGTGACGGACTTCGCAGAAAATTTCACTGTGACGGACTTCGCAGAAAATTTCACTGTGACGGACTTCGCAGAAAATTTCACTGTGACGGATATCGCAGATCCAAGAGCTGAATGCAGGTTCTGATATCGAACGCACCACTACTCTATGTTCTCGTGAACTTGCAGCCGACCTTATTGAAGAAAACTTAATGACTCCTATTTAGACACAAAAATGTCAAGGCTTTTCATTAAAAAAAAAACAAGTAAAACACTGTTCACATTGGCATTTTGCCAAACAATTCAGATTTACCACGACCCTGAGAAATAGGGCTTTTGAAAACAGTGTGGGAATAGGAGGAAATGCTGGTTTATGTCCTCTCAAAGACAAAGTCGACCACCACAGCTAAATTTGTTGTGTGAAAAAAAAAAAACTTTTAATATGGAAGCATAGGAAAGGTCTATTTTTTTTTTTTTGTCTAACGTAGAGTTAAACCTTGAACATAGCTGGGTATCGTAAATATCATTAACACTCTTCTAATCAGCTTTTTTCTAGCAATTTTATGCTTCTAGTACCCTTTGAAATTAACTTTGTGATTGACGATAAAAGTTCAGCTTGGTCCAAATCGAAAGCATTTACAGACAACAAACTCGTTTGCTGGTTACATGTATTTTCTGTTTTTTTTTTCCCACAATATTTTCAAAAGCATTCTTCCTCAGGGTTGGTTTAACACCTTTCTACTTTCTGCAAATAATGTAGTAGCCATTCCTATTAAATGAGCAACTGAAATGGCTTCTTTGAAAATTTAACCCTTTACCACACAATCCCGAGTTTTAACGACCCCCGAGGAAGAGGCCTTTTGAAAACATTGTAGGAAAAGGAGAAAATGCTGGTAACAGCATTTTCTCTTTTTCCCACAATGTTTTCTACCGTTTTAATAACAAATTAAATCATTTGAGTCACATTAAAATTGTTGCCAGCAAATTCTTTCAATTTGGACAAGTCTAAATTTTTCTCATGTGGTAAAGAGTTAAGCACACATATCGGTCCAAGTGTAATTTCTGCTAAACCGATTTGCTTCTGCATGTTGTTAATCATCAACATACCGTAATCTACATCATTTAACACTTATCCTGCTAAATAAAAGAAATGAAACTTTCAAGCCGGTCGTAAAAACCCAAAGTTTCCTATGTCAAAGGTATTTTTGCAGGAAAGATATCTCCTTATCGGACAGCGTAGATCAAGATCAGACTGCACGCTCTGTGCAGTCTGATCTTGATCTACGCTGTCCGCAAAAGGTCAGTGAGTCGCTCTTAGCAGCCTAAGGGTCAATAAGCGTCCCTATCGAAAGAAATATCACCTTACGACAAAAATGTACAGCCTTACTAAACGAAAACAAAATAACAGTTCTGAACAAAGTTAGATGGTGAATCAATGCAAAAAGGTATAATTATAACGTCAGCGTTTTCAACCTTTCAATCAATTCTTCCATCTTGGAGAACCTAAGAGCCCGGTTTCACGAAAAACCTTAAGTCTCTTATTGTGCTCATATCAAGTAATTGTCTAAGCTTCTGTTGTAATTTGCATTCGTAATTTGAGACACATTTCGTTTGCATTAACCCTTTCCCAAACAAGCCCTGGTTTTTACGTGTCTGCAGTACAAGTCGTAACGAGCAATTTCTCCTTTTCCCACTATGTTTTCTACCCTTTTTGAGAACTTTCTGCCATTTTCATCAAATTTACAATTGTCGTCTGCAAACTCTTTCAATTTGGACCAGTCCAAAATTTGTCGTTGGGAAAGGGTTAACAGACTTAAGTAACATTATCAAATCCAAGCTGACACAATGCTTCAGACTCAACCCGGCAAAAGGAATGGACTTATCGTCAACTCAGTTACCAGACTTAGGCATACGTCCATAACTGTGCTAAGTTGAGTTTTAAACATTGTGCCAATCGCAGAATTTGAAATAAAAAAAAATACTTAAGTCTGTTAATGTTAGTGAAATGTGTCTCAAATAACGAAGTCAACTTAAGTCTTAGGTTGAATAAGTGAATTTGAACGAAATAAGAGACTTAAGTCTTTTCGTGACACCGGGGCTCGTATTCACCAACCATTCTTAAGAAAGTTCTTTGTCTTCTTCTCCAAGATTTTCCAAATTTGGAAGTAACACAACTTCTGATTAGCTAAACCATTTGGTTTAGCCAGTCAGAAGGTGTGTTACTTTCAAATTTGGAAAAATCTGAAGAATAAGACTAAGAATGTTCTTAAGAATGGTTGGTGAATACGAGCCCCGATCCTGGTTTTCTGACGGTAAAACGCTTACGAAATAAAGAATTTTTCTTCGAGGGTTGGCGGGGATAATTTTTTCCTTTTTTTCTTCTTTTTTTTTAGGATCCCTGAAAAGATGTCAAGTTTTAGACTTCACTCATAAAATTGTTGCCTCATTCACACACAAAAAAAATTGCTTTACCATGGTGAAATAATTTAACAGTTGTAATAAATATTGTGTTATAATCATATATAATTTGTATTCATGCCTGTTTTTTATGATTATTACTATTATAGAAGACTGGGCATCATAAATTATATGCCTATTTTTAAAATAAATCACATCATATCATTATGTAATTAACTTTTAGAACATTTATAACAGTAAGGTTGTCCTTTTATATTTTCTGTCTAATAAGTAACATAAAGAAACTTTCTAGAATGGGATTTTAAACACGAATTCCTTTAGTAAATAATTTGTCATATATGCTTATCATTTCTCAAAATTTAAATGCCATTGTAACATAAAAATCCATCAAAAAGATACCCAATACATGTCACAGCACAGTTATAAACGTTTTAAGCGATGAAAGTACCTTGATATGTTTTTTTTTAAGTTTTGTTCATATTTAATATTACGGAACCATTCCACGAGAAAACAAAGTTCAAGCGCTTTGTCGCTGAATTGCCTACAAAATGAATCTATGATTAAAAATGCCTTATCAAACGGAAAGTACACATAATTATTTTCTCTGTAATAGATCTATACCTAGATGTATTACCTTTTTCTAACTTAGGCCATAAATTTCACGAGAAATCAAAGTTTAAGCTATGTTTTGTTGCTAAATTGAAATAACAAAAAAGATGAGAGAAAAAACTACGCATATTAAAGATGAAATTAGGATGTTTTAATGTACAAAAAAAAAAAAAAAATGAAATCATATGTTCATTTTATCAGCAATTAATCAGTTTAGCATTCTAGTGTATTTCTGCTGATCGGCTGGTTGCTGAAATCAGCAGAAAATTCAGCGTTTTAGAAAATGAACGTGGCTAATACAGGCAATAACTGCTTTGAGACAAGTTATGGATGCGTGGGCAAACCAAACCTTAGCTTCATGGCCACGGACAAGAACCCTTTAATCGCTTAACCAGGCTTGCGTTGCTTTTGCGAACAGTGTGCATCAGGATTCGACTGCACAGCATATGAAGTTACATGTGCTGGCCGAAATAATCTTGCAATAGCAATATTTCGGCTCGTTTTCCCCATTTTAAAGGTCAAGTTTCATTAACTCATTGCTTAAACCCTTTACCAAGTTAAAACAAGCCCTTAAGAAGAAAGATTTTGATAATATAACTTGAAAAGGAGGAAACGCCTGTAACCTGCTCTTTTCCCACGGTTTTTCTACCCCCTTCCAAAGCAAATTCATTCATTTAAGCATCACCTCATAATGTCATCTCAAATGCTTTCAGTATGAAAGACTCTATATTTTTGTCTTTTTGGTAAAGAATTAGGGGTTAATTACAGATTTAACTACTTTTTTAGATGAGCAGTATGGAGGTATAAAAGTCAGGTCTGGACTGTCTCAGAGATTTAATCCTTTCCCTGTCAGATGAATTTATCAAATTCTTTTTGCAGTCTAAAAGTATGGTGCCCTCGGAAATGAAGATAGTCATCGCTAGTAGTTTAGCATTATGTAGAGGAGGTGTAGATCCAACATCAGGGTGCATGTTCTGTGCATTCTGATCTTAATCTACACTTTCCACTAAAGCTCTTTGAGTCGGTCTTGGTAGTGACAGAGTCAGGCTTATGTCATGGCTGGTATGAAATATAATAGGGATTGGCTAACCAATAAATTAGTTGCAACAGATATGGTAATTGTGTATAAATCAATTCCTTCTGTTGGAATACTTGCAGCTACTTGAAGTTAGCTGGTGACTTTTAGGGAGGGGTTTTGGATTTTTTATCCTTAAAGCTCTGAAACCAGTTAAAGTTACTTCGTGGACACACGACGTCCAATCTGGTTTTGGATCTACTTAACAACAGTCGTTATCTTAAACAAAAAATGAATAAAACCCGATTCACTTTTCTGACAGAAGTTTAAAAATGACGTCACGTATGACGCCACACGGTGCTTTATTATCTTAAACACGTGTCACAATAAGAAAATTTGTTATGAGTATATTACACAAAAAACAAGGGAGATCATTACTTGTGATATAAACATTCATCTTATCCGCCTTCAGCCAATCACATAGTCTAGAAAGAACTTTGTGAGAAGAATCCGTAAAACAAACTCAAGGAATGCATAGATAGGTGTATTGATGATAGTCCTATATGACTAAGAGAATATTAAAAACGCATTTAAACCGGTGTATGCACTAAACGAATTGAGAAAAAAAAAAAATGATTTTCTCAACCATAAAAAAAAAAAATCAAAGCACTGCAATTTCAACGGTATTTTTACTAGATCTACTAGAACCCATAATTTCTTTTTATAGTAGTACACCATAGCATTAACTGGGTATCTGTTCTTTTTCCTTTGAGGAGGGGTGGGGGTCTCGGTTCTAGTTTATTTGTACGCACGGTGATTTTTGTGATAAACGGTGGAATCCGGGGGAACCAACCTCAGGACATTCCAAGTTTTGTATTACTTCGCCATTTCGCGGGAAAATGAAGCCATTACATTACACTTATGACGTATACACGTTACCAGTGTAATAACATCATAAAATGCTGCCATAGTTATCTTAGGTCGATAGACTTGTGGAAGTTTCTCATTTTGCTCCATTCCTAGGTCACCAGTCTTAATACGAAGGTTGTTCAGCCTTGAGTTTAGAAAACAAGCGCCATAGCTCAATTTGCTCTCATGGTCCAATCAATGATGATACTAATTAATTTTTAAATCAATTATCCGTTCCAACAAGAAATCCGGAAAAACTTAGGCTATTTTTTTTTTCAAACGATGGCACCATGTGAAATTCTTCGCCAGGCGACATTTTTCTAGACTTAGCCATTTGCAGACAACAAATTCAATGTCGCTCAAATGATGGAATTTATGTGTCTTTTCGGGAGAGAAAACGTTGAACATTGTGATAAACAGAAAATGCTTGTGATTAGCATTTTCTCTATTTGCACACAATGTCTTCATTCTTCATTTCTTCCCAAGGGTCGTAAAAATTGAGGTGGTTAACTTTTTACCGAACATTCACGTGTTTTAACGACCTTTAGGAAAGGTTTTTGAAAACGTTGTAGGAAAAGGAGAAAATGCTGGTAACCAGCATTTTCTCTTTTTTCCCACAAGGTTTTTTACTTTTCAAAGGCAAATTACATCATTTATTTCAAATTTACTAGTAATTCATCGGCTGCAAATGCTTTCAAAATGGACAAATCTAAAAAGTTATCATGTAGTAAAGGGTTAAGCATTGCATATGTGTACATACCCTTCCACTGGAATGATAATGTGCTACAATTAGATAAGGCATCGTGAAGAGGGTGGCGTACATGATCCCCGCACTCGGTGACAGCAAGATCACGGTCACTGGATGCCGGCTTACAGCTAGAACAATCATGCCCACAGAATATACCAACTGGCCGCATATATACACGGGTTTCGCACCTAGATAGGTTGAATAAAAAAAAGGGGGTACTGTGTTGAAAAGGATAATTAAATCGTCTTGAAACCGATGTCTATCCGTACTTTGACAATTTCATATATAAAAAATTCCGCATGCTTGTACAAAATGCAATTTATCGAATAGATCAAGGCAACATAAATTCTCAGGATTTAGAGAGAATTTTCCGAGGGCGTTGTAGTGCAAAATAAGCGTTAAACTACCCATTTAGCTAGAGAGACACATCTGCACGAGATTATATCTCTGTATGTAGATAAAAATCAGTCAATTCTTAATTGTGTCAAAAGAAGAAAACAAATTCTAGATGTTAAGACCCCGAAGAAGACGGCTTCTGGTAGAAAAATTTACCCCTACACCACAACTCTTTGAAGAAGAAGAGGAGAGGAAGAAGAAGAAGAAGAAGAAGAAAAGAGGCTTCTGAAAACATTGTTAGAAGAGCAGACAATACTGATTACCGGCATTTTCTCCTTTTTTTCCCCTCAGTTTCAATGTTTTCTACCAGTTCAAAGACAATCCCATTATTTGAGCAAGATTGTGTTTGTCGCATGTAAATGTTTTCATTTTGGACAAACCCAAAATTTTTGTAATCTGGTAAAAAATTAAACAAGAACTCACCAAAACGGTCGACCAAATATTCTACTGTTAGAGAGTAAATGGCACAGGATAACGAGTATAAAGACATTCCGAATGACCCAAGTCGAACGCCGTCATCATACAGACCGTGTTTAGAGCTTCCTACAGGAGCTTTAGGGTCTCCTCCAAACACAGACTGGCCCACAAAGTCTGTGAAATATAGCGAGTAGCACACCAGCGACATCCAACAAAACAGATTGGTCAGACATAGTACAAAAAGTGACCGCGGCATCTTAATTATTGACCTAAGGTAGGTTTTTAAGGATACGTCGTCGAACAACTTTTGAAATCCACGTGATTCAGTCCCGTTAGACTTGGAATAGTCAAAACTGTCTGCTAGATTCAATTTAGCCTCTTTATGTAAATCGTTTGTTTCTTTTAGACTGTCTTCCACAAATCCAGGTGTTATACTTCCATTTTCGGATGGTTCAACAACAGCTCCATAAAATTTGGCTTTGGCGTTCACTTGGTCCTTTTCTGTTTTGCTATATTCGTCTTCAGAGGAACTCTCATTCACAAATTTTCTGTATTTCGCCTTTTTCACCTTCTTAACTTTATTTTGCCCATCTTCCATGGACGCTCCCAATTTTCCTAAAGGTATTTCCTTGAAACTTGTCAATGTGAGTACAACACAGATGATAAACATGATCAAAACACAAGTAAAAACCACCCTTATGTGTCCACCAAGGGCTGCACCAAACGACGTTGCCTCCCAATTGATGCCACCAAGTAGATATCCAAAGCTTCCACCTATACCCGCCATCACGGTAAAAGATGTCAGACCTCTTGAATGATCCTCTGGTACACTTATGTCCAGTAAATACGTTCTGCACGGGGACTGACACGCATCGCAGTTAAAATCAAGCAGAGCCACGCCCAGGATAGTCAAAAGAATACCTGTCACGTGATTATCCGGAAGTTTTACCGGAGATGGCCAGGACGGGCTGAAGCTTGATCGTACGATTTCTGTACTTCCGTTTTGAAGCTTGACGAGATTGTTTGTCGCGTTAAGCCTTTCAATGATCGTTGCTGTTCCATTTACAAGATTCTTCGAATTATCGGGCTCGCCTTCATTATCTCCAGCAAGCACACCTAGAGTTTGGCCATTGGGCACTAAAAGAAGACCAATGACTATACCGGCTGAAAACAGTACAATGAATGGTCTTCGTCTACCGAACCGTAGTGGACATCTATCACTTAAAGATCCCATCACGGGCACAAGAAAAAATCCAAGTAAGGGACTCACACACCATACCAACGTCATGAAAGCTACTGGTACCCCAAGCTTAAGTAAAATTGGACTGACGAAAGCTGTTTCTGCTGCGTAACAAAGTTCAATGCCACACACTGCTGCACTTAGTCTAATAAGTTGGGCTCTAGATTTTCTGGTGGTCATGTGACTGGCGTTTGCATCAGAGTAAATGGAGAAATTTTGGTTAAACTCTTGTAAACGCTTGATGTACTCGTGGTCTTTGAGGCTTTTTAAGGCCTGAAGGGTGGATGTTAGAATCCCCAAAGACATTGTCACTGGACTAGGGTTTACTGAAAAAAAAAAAGAATTCGTGTTATATTAGCGAGGAGGAGATGGCTACATGAAACAATATATCTAGACTGCAAAGACTGTAGTTTAATGCCAAGAGTTTATGGCACACAATCGCACACTATCAATAAATATACATATTGATGTAAATATGTATGTACAATAGAAAATCTCTAAAGTTTTTACTTTTTTTAAATTTTTTAAACTGATAATAATGTTCGAGAGTCTTTCTTAAACTATATCAGCAACCTTTAATTAGTAGGGCAAAAACTCTATATATTTAGTTCATTTGTAGGATTCGTTCTGTTTTAGGGGTCCTATTCACCTACAATTCTCAATAATATTCATTGTCTAATTCTCAAGGATGATCTAAATTTCAAAGGAACGCAATTTCTTATTGGCTGGACAAAATGATTTAGCCAGTCAGAAATTGCGTTACTTTCTAACTCTAGAATAAGGCTTAGAATTAATTTTAGAATGGTTGGTGAACACGGACCTCATAGCTGCTTTAGTTTTAATTCCCTGAAGCTTTGACCAACAAGTCAGTTCTGCTGAATGCTGCTTTCCTTAAACAACACAATAGATAATCACCTTCAAGCAAGCGTTCTACTGTTAGAGACGGGTTATTAAAGGTTTTTGTTATCCTTAAAGGCCCACTATCGGCCCGAAGTAAAACAATGCTGGGGGCAAGTTGCAGGCAAATTTGGTCCACACCATTTTTTCAAGTATAGGTACTATTATGAGTCAGGCAATGTATTACAGTATAGTCGGTCAAAGTTCTGGTCGCTGGCGTAAAAAATGAATTCTTAACCCTTTCCCAAACGACAAATTTTGGACTGGTCCAAATTGAAAGAGTTTGCAGACGACAATTCTAAATTTGATGAAAATGGCAGAAAGTTATAAAAAGGGTAGAAAACACAGAGGGAAAAAGAGAAATTGCTCGTTACGAGCAATTTCTCCTTTTCCCACAGTGTTTTCAAAAGACTTGTACTGCAGACACGTGAAAACCAGGGCTTGTTTGGGAAAGGGTTAAACAAGAATTAAATATTGCAACTTTATTTTATCGTTCAAATTTACCGAAATCGTGTGGGTTATTTTTAGACAAGACATATTCAGACCTAAGACACAGGCACTGTTAAGCTTATGAAAATTGCTGATCAGAAAAAAATACGGAAAACTGCCTTTTGCGGACAGTGTTTACAAATCAAGATCAGATTGAACAGAAACGTCCAGTTTGATGTTGTATCAACACCGTCTGCTGTTTGGTAAAATATTCCGAATAGGATAAAGAGAACAGAGACCTTCCATATGATCTAAGTTTAAAAAGGAGGGCAAAAAGGGTAAAATTTAGCTCTTATTTCCTCACTGAAAAATCCATTACATTTGAGCCATTCTCTGTGAAAAGGGAAAAAAAAGGGGGGGGGTTAATGCATCTGCAAAAAGTATCGACCCATGTCAGCCTGCGCAGTTAGCGCAGGCTGACATGGCTCGAACTTTTTGCTATTTGTAAATAAGCCATGTTCTGTGAAACGGGGGCATAACGCATCTTTGTGACGCAGTGTACCAAGCAAGACATCACATAACTAGGGATCCATAAGATCCACTTTGTTACAAAACAACAACAACAACAACAAAAAAACAAAAACAAAACTAGGGATCCATAAAATCCACTTTGTTAAAAAAAAAAAAAAAAAAATGACTGAATCATGGGGTAGAATTGTCCATGGACATACAGAAAATTGATCAATAGAGAAAAGTTTCGGCCTGGGTCGGTACTTTTCGCAGACGTATTAAGCCCCCTTTTCACTGAGCATGGCTCAAATGTTTTGCGTGTCCAAGGAGCATTCTATCTCATGGTTCAGTCAGTTGTTAGCCAAAATGGATTTCATGCATCCACAATTACGTAATGACTTGCTTCGTGTAAGGCAACACGGAGATGCGTTATTTAACCCTTTACCCACACAATCCCGACTTTTAACGACCCTGAGAAAAAAGCCTTTTGAAAACATTGTGGGAAAAGGAGAAAATGCTGGTAACCAGCATTTTCTCCTTTTCCCACAATGTTTTCTACCCTTCCCAAAACAAATTTCGATTTTCCAGTCACTTTTATTTTGTCGTCTGCAAATGCTTTTAATTTGGACAAGTCTAAAATTTTGTCGTTTGGTAAAGAGTCAAACCCCCCTTTTGCCAGGGCATGAGTCATTTGTTGAGTGCTCAAACAGTTAAAGCTTTCTTGATACCGAAAACATTGTCTTTAAAGCTGCATCATTACAGTTAGAGAGTAAAAACGATAGTAAAAAAAATGTGTAGAATAGCTCAGAATTTGGCCAGATGTGTAAACATTGACAAATTACCGATATATGATTTAAGGGACAGAAAAACTCACGGGATTTGTCCCCATTTAACATTGGAAACGACAGAATGGTTTCTTTGAAGGCTGCCAAAAGATGAAATACATTTTCTATCCGTCGTAATCTGTGTAACCTTGCAACCGTCAGGGACTACATTTGGCATGAGGATCCAAGAATAATTATAGTTTCATAAAACTAAAATAGGTTTAAAAAAAGTACCTGAAAACGAGTATATAGATGTATATTTAAATATTGCTTGTATATACACTCTGTTCTGAGGATGCGGTAATATAATACCCGCTGATCAGTTCAATATATAAGATAGGAATTGATGACGAGGTTGTGCCTCAAAATAAACCATGGTAATGAATATTTTATTCTATCTAAATACCACCTTGCGTGCAGTCATTCTTCAAATAGTTTAATTGTTCGCTGTTAAACCTAACAATCAGTCTTCTTAAAATAGCTCACTGTCTTCAATAAAGTTTCGTCAATAAACATTTTTTTTTTTAAAGTCCATAGATGTATTGAATTTCTTAGGAGCCTATCTAGATTTTTTTCCTGAGCACTGTGAATCAAAACGTTTGGTTAAATACTGATCATAACTTCACAATTTAACAAAAATTTTTTTTTTTCTCTTCGAGCGTAAAGGAATTGGTCGGTTAGATTAACCCTTTACCACGCAATCCCTAGTTTTATTGACCCTGGGGAAGAAGCCTTTTGAAGACATTGTGGTAACCAGCATTTTCTCTTTTTCTCACAATGTTTTCCATCCTATCCAAGACAAATTTCATCATTTGAACCATAATTTGATTGTTTTCTGCAAATGCTTTCAATTTGGAAAAGTACATTTCTTGTCGTGTGGTAAAGAGTTAGGCAGGTGCAGTTTTCATGGGATAGTCGTTTTGCAATCGGCAACCCTTCTGTTTTTTTTTTACGAGTTCAAATATGACGTAATCGTTCTCATTCCACTACGACACTACATACTCCACGCGAATGTAATTCGATCATGTGACTTTTCTTTTCGAAATCCCTGATATGAAATCTAGAAATGGCACATGAGGCTACCTATCTCATTAAAGAAATACCACAAACACCCTTCTTCTTTTTTTTTTTTACCATTCTCTTCCTTAATCATTGATGGTAGGACAGCTTTTGCCTCACTGAATTGAGTGATATAAAACTTTTAAAATTTTGTATTTATCATAAAAAATCTGGATAGCCTCCAAATGATAGACGGATGTAAAACTTTCGACAGCAGTGAACAAAAACGAAGTTTGTTCATTTATTTTCAAAATTTGTCTGACAATTCCGTAGGCATTTTTTTAAGCGACACGTTGCTTATCACCGTGTCTGTTGTTGCCATTGCTAATCGATTTACATGGACGCCGTCGCGTACAAGATCGGCAGTACTTCAAAACAGAAACTAGTCTGGATTACCTGTCCCTACCACTACGTTATCGGGTCAGGCAAAGCGCAATAATGGCGGCCTCCTAGGTGTCCTCAAGCATACCCCTACATGCTTCCTCGTTGTTCCCGATTTCATTTGATCCAGTTTGATCAGTTAATAAAATGAGATCAATTTTGTACAAAAAATGCATTACCGAATCTAAAACGTGCTGTTGGGGTATGGTTTAAATATAAATTCGACTATGAATCATTCTAAAAGTAGCCCTATTTTCGGACATTATATAGATCCATTGACATTTCGGATACTTAAAGCATTTCTGATATGTAGTTTTTCTCGCTAAATAAGAACGTCATGTAGAAGAACTCACTGCCATGTCTTTATTGCAATCGATCTGTTTTGAATTCATTTTGATCATGTAAAATAACAATATCCCGTCTCTCTTTGCATATTACCAACGCGGGCCGCCACTATTGCGCTTTACCTGACGTACTCTTGTAGTACGGCGGGGTACCAGACTAAACAGAAACCCTCTTGATAAAGACGAGGTTAGATGTAGGTACGGAATCGGCCGAGTTGTGACGAGTGAGATATCTCCGTATCTCGAACAGGCCTACGGTAGCTTCGATGGTGGAGCATTATCTATTGCTCCAGCAGTTGTAGGTTAAAATCCACGTTCCTGCTAAAATCTCTTCGTACGTCTGAATGCCAAATGTAAAAACTGTTCCTTTTTGCGGAACTCTTTACCCGATGACGACATGACCTCACTGACCTTTTGCGGACACCGTAGATCAAGATCAGACTGCACAGAACGTGCAGTCTGATCTTGGATCTACACTATCCGATAAGGAGATATCTCTCCTCCAAAAATGCGTTTGAAACAGGAATATTTGGATGTTTAGGGTTGGCTTGAAAGTTTTATTTCATTTATTTAGCAGGGTAAGGGTTAAACATGGCTCAAATTTTGGATGTACATCTTAACACTTAGAAAATAACATGGGGAAACTGAGATATTTCTGGTAACAAGCATTTTCCTTCTTTCTCACAATCTTCCCAATGCTTTTCTCCTCAGCGCCGTGAAAACACGAGATTGTTTCGTAAAGTGCTAAACAAAACCTTCTATTAAAACCGGTAGAAGATCTGGGAAACGCTTTTAAAAACGTATGTGATTTAACCCTTTACCGCACAATCTCGACTTTTAACGACCCTGTCAAAGAAGTCCTTTGAAAACCTTGTGGGAAAAGGAGAAAATGCTGGTAACCAGCATTTTCTCCTTTTCCCACAATGTTTTCTATCCTACCCAAAACAATTTCCAATTTTTCAATTACATTTATTTTGTCGTCTGCAAATGCTTTCAATTTGGACCAGTCTAAATTTTTGTCTTTTGGTAAAGAGTTAAGACAGATGAAAACATATGAGTCATGCTCTGGCAAAAGGGGGCTTAATGCGTCTCCGCGATGCATTATAGCAAGCAAGTCATCACATAGCTATGAATCCCTAATATCCAATGTGTCTAAGAACTGTCTGAGTAGCTCAGTCGGCAGCGTACAGGACTTGAGAACAGGAGGTCGCTGGTTCGATCCCCGGCTTGGCCAATTTCTTTCCGAGGATTGATGATGGTCATCGCGACAGGATTCATTCCTCTCTCACCGCTGACCATTGTTTCGACGATGGTTATGTGGGAAAGCAGCCAGCGGCTTGGAAAGAATATTGTGCAGAGTACTGGTGAAGGAAACTCCAGGAAAGCATGGGTAGGTGCACTGGCCGCCGTGATATAACTGAAATAATGTTGAAAACGGCATTAAACACCATACAATCTATCAGTCAATCAACAACTGTCTGAATCATGAGGTAAATGGTCCTTTGATATGCAGAACAATGACCAATGGCAAAAAATATCGACCAAGGTAAGCCTGCGCAGTCTGCTGGGTCGATACTTTGTGCAGATGCATTAAGCCTCCTTTTGATAGAGCACGACTCATGTATTAACCTTTCACCGCACAATGACGCCTTTTAACGCCCCAGGGAAAGAGGCCTTTTGAAAACATTATGGGAAAAGGAGAAAATGCTGGTAACCAGCATTTTCTCCTTTTCCCACAATGTTTTCTATCCTATCAAAGAAAAATTGCACCATTTGAGCCACACTGAAATTGTCGTCTACAAATGCTTTCAAGGCTAAAATTTTGTCAATGGACAAGGCTAAAATTTTGTCGTCTGGTAAAGTGTTAAATCTGTAAAAGCACAAAACAAAGACATTGCAACTTCAAGGCTTTTTTTTTTTTTTTTTTAATCCCAAAATTGTCTAAAAAGATGTCTGACAGTGCAAATAAAAGATCAGACCGCAAAGAACCTGCAGTCTGATCTTATATTTTCTCTCTCCACAACAGCAGGTCTCATGTTTCTCAGGCATAGATTCCACTAAAGCATTAATGAGACATAGATCAATACTGCAAATATGTGACGAGAATAATTCCGAAAGTAACCGACCTTTTCCGTTTTTCAACCTTTGCACTGCCGATGTCGACTTAGCTTAAGATTGCGGACGACTTAGATCAAGATTAAACTGCACATAACGTGCAGTTTGCTCTTGGATCAACACCGTCCGCACCGTGATGTTAAACCACGACAAAAACATTTGAATAATGCTCTGTGAAAATGGAGCTTAATGTATCTGCAAAAAGTATTGACTCATGGCAGCCTGCGCAGTCCGCGCATGCTGACATTGGTCGAAACTTATTGCAGTTTGTAATCTGCATGGTCAAGGACCATTTCTACCCCAGATTCAGTCGATTGCTAAACAAAATGGATTTGATGGACTCGTAAATATGCGATGACTTGCTTGATATAATACATCAGGGCGGTGCATTTAAACCCCTTCTGCCAGAGCAAAGGTCATTTTCCTTTGCAATTAAATGTACTATTGGAACTTGTAACACATGAATTTCTCTATCACTGATTTATTCGTTTCAACGGTTTCATTAATACTAGGCAGGGCTCTGGAGTCTTTTGCCAAAGAGCATTCCTGATATGGGTGATCGTTTTTGAGATATGCATCATGGGCTCTACATTAAGCTACTGTCTACAATAATGGAGCGGTGCTCTGGCAAAAGGGGGCTTAATGCATCTCCGCAATGCATTATACCACACAAGTCATCACAGTAATATGGATCCATAAAATTCATTTTGTATGTATAACAACCAACTGAATTATGATGTATACTGGCCCTTTGAGCTGTAGAAAAATGGAACAATACCAAAATGTCTTGGTCCAGGTCAGGTCAGCCTTCGCGGACTGCGCAGGCTGACCGGGGTCGATATTTTTTTTCCAGATGCATTAAGCCCCATTTTCACAGAGCATGGTTCCGTTATTTTAATATTGTCTGCTTGATGACGTTGTCGATGATGATGACAATGACGACGACAACGATGCCGACGACGACGACGACGAAGATGACGATGATGATGGTGATGATGATGAAGGCAGAATATATGATCGATAGATACATTTTATAAAGAATTTATGATAATAACTGAATGAACGGTAGGGAAAAAAAAAGACGAAGCATTGAACAAGGACGCCATAAACATGTACATGTATATGAGCCATGCTCTGTGAAAAGGGGACGTAATACATCGGCGAAAAGTTTCTACCCAGGTTAGCCTGCGCAGTCCGCGCAGGCTAACCTGAGCCGAAACTTTTCGCTATTTGTCAATTTTCTTTTTTGGTACAGAACCAGTACTAACTCATGCTTCAAACAGACAGTTGTTCGACAAAATGGATTTTACATATCCATTATAACATCACGGCCTGCTTAGTATCATCCATCACGGAGATGCATTAAAACCCCTTTTGCCAGAGCGCGGCTCATATATGCTCGACCTTTTTGCATATATGCTCGATCTTTTTGCATATATGCTCGACCTTTTTGCATATAGGCTCGACCTTTTTGCATATAGGCTCGATCTTTTTGCATATATGCTCGACCTTTTTTCGACGCCGTCAAATACAAGCTACCCAAACTCAGTCATGTTACCTTATGAGCTTGACTAAACAAGCAGACGGTATGCAGCCAAAATCAGAATGCACGTCCTGTGCCGAATCTATGCCGTCCGCAAAAGCCGTCTCTTCGCCTATAGAGCCAAAAGGGTTTTTAGGCTGTACCATACAGTCCCAAGTTTTAACGACCCTGAAGAAAAAAAGGGTTTTGAAAACATCGTGGGAAAAAGGAGAAAATGCTGGTAACCATCATTTTCTCCTTTTTCCACAATGTTTTCTATCCTATCGGAGACAGAAATTATGGTTTGAGATATATTTAGCATGCTGTTGAAAAAGGTGGCTTAATGCATCTGCGAAAAGTATCGACCCAGGTCAGCCTGCGCAGTCCGCGCAGGCTGACCTGGACCGAAACTTTTCGCTATCGGTCAATTTTCTGTATGTCAAAGGACCAGTCTACCTTATAATACAGTCGGTTGTTTGACATAATGAATTTTATAGATCTTTAACTTACGTGGTATGATGCATTACGGAAATACAATAATCCCCCTTTTGCCAGAGCATGGCTCATTTATTTCGTCGTCTGCACATCATTTCAATTTTGGTCGAGTCTACACTTATGTCGCTTGTTACAGAGATAAAAAAGGAGACGATTTCTTCGTAACCAATCTGGCAAAGAAAAGACGTTAAATCTGTAAGTTTCATTCCAGTTTAATGTCGAATTGGTTACAAGATACTGCATTAAAACAAATATAGAAACGGTTATTACTCGACGAAAATAGACAGTGAAATAGGATACCCTATAAGGCCTACTTTTCTGTTTAGAAATAGTCCGTTTGGTCGCGTTTGAATAATTAACTGGACATATATAAGAGTTTTTGCAACGCTGTCGTAGACGCCTTTCTAAAAACACTTATCGCTTGAAACACTTGCTCTTCCCCCTTCCCCCCCCCCCCCCCCCCAAAAAAAAAAAAAAAAACGAATGAAGTTGAAGGCATTTGCAGACGACAGGGTAAATGACGCTTAAGATCTGAAAATTGTTTTCGGAAGAGTAGAGAACATTGTGGGAAAAGGAAAAAAATGGTGGTTACCAGCATTTTCATTTTTGCCCACAATTGTTTTCAAAAACCTTAATCCTAACAATCGTTAAAACTCGGGATTGTGTGGGAAAGGGTTAAAAATTTCTTTTTTCTTCTCAATGCCATTAAATGATTTTAAGTATTTAACTGTAGTTTAAACAGAAGTTAGAAGGGGCCAGTGAAAATGATACAGGATCTCACATAAGTTGACATTTGAGATAAGATTTTTATGGAACGAGTCTAGGAAAAAAGAAATCACTTTATGAGCCTCTTGTCAGCTTAATAACATTTTTGAAGACGAATTTAAAACAATATTATTTCAAAAGCTAACATATATCTGACTCGTTTTATCACAAAACAATGTATTACCGATTTTTTTGTCAGAATATACAAAACAACACATTCATGCATAATAATTTCTATGAATAAAACCCTGTTCTCTTCTCTGAAAGAAGTATAATTGACATCACATATGACGCCAGACAATGCTTCTCTAAAACGTGTGTAAGATATGAAAATTCGTAATCGATATATTACTCTGAAAACAAGGGAGGTTATGTACGGTGGCACTGAGGTGACAGGTGCATTTTTTTGTATTTATCTCGTTCCCACGAGATAATGATTCGTTTTCTAGAGGGTTTTAATGAAAAATTGTGCAAAAAAACAAAATTCGTTTTTTTTTTTTTTTCTTTTTTTTTTATAAAAGAATTATGCAAAAAACAAAAATCGTTTTCTCGAGTTTTGAAACAATCGTGGATGCAAACTACCATATTGAATGAAAGTATGAAGAACATGGACTCCGTTTAAAAATAGGAATTAGTAGGAGGAATCTGATTGGATGATTATGTCGTGAGCACGACTTATTATCTCGTGCGAACGACATAATGGATGACTTGGATTGGCTGATTATCTCTTTCGAACGAGATAGTATTTCGTTTTTTGCATAATTTTTTATATGAAAATAAATCGAGAAAATAAATGTTGGGTTTTTTTTTTCAAAATTGTTTAAAAAAAAAAAAAAAAAAAAACTCGAGAAAACGAATTTTGTTTTTTGCATAATTCTTTATTAAAATGAAAAAAAAAAAAAAAAAAAAAAAAAAAAAAACTCGAGGAAAACGAATTTTGCTTTTTGCATAATTTTTTATAAAAAAAAAAACCTCGAGAAAACAAATTATTATCTCGTGGGAACGAGATAAATACAAAAAAATGCACATGTCACCTCAGTGCTACCGTAGTTATGCGATAAATATACAATGCGATAATTATACAATGTATATGCTAACAAAAAAGAGAAAACCGTATATTAGATACTGATAAGTGGAACTTATAGGTCTGTTCTTGTCATACTCCAAATGTCAAGCTATAGGAATTAAATCGATGTATGGACTAGGAATAAACTTTCCTTGAAAACCAGAAACGTTCTGTGCAGCCTGATATTGATTCACACTGTCTGACAAAATCAACCACATCGTAAATGAGCCATGCTCTGTGAAAAGAGGGCTTAATGCATCTGCGAAAAGTATCGACCAGGTCAGCCTGCGCAGTCCGCGCAGGCTGACCTGGGCCGAAACTTTTCGCTATTGGTCAATAATCTGTATGTCCAAGGACCAGTTAACATCATAATGACGTCGATTATCAAAAAAGTGGCTATTATGGATCTATGACTATGTGGTGACTTGTTTGGTATCATGTTTCACGGAGATGCATTAAGCCCCCCTTTCGCCAGAGCATGGTTCAAATGTTTTTTTCGTCAATAGGGTCAAAGTAACAACAGTATATTAGATAATTGATATCGACTTGTTTGAAGCCAACCATTCCTCATTAGCTACCATAACCTTAACCCTTAAAGCCTTGAATTGATAAAATGTACCATCACAAATTAGGAAAAACTCAAAATATTACTTTTCAAGGATGTATCAGTCAAAATAACTTTCCAAAGTAGCGGATAATGTAGATGACAGATCAGACTGCACCCTCTGTGCATTCTGATCTTGATCTGCATTGTCCGCAAAGAGCAACATAAGTTATATTTTTCACCCTTTACCAAACAACGCTGACTTTCAGCGAGCCATCGGATAAGGGTTTTTTGAAAACATCGTATGAAAGTTGAGAAAATGGGCTGGTAACCAGCATTTTTCTGCTTTTTCCCACATTGTTTTCTATCCTATCAAAGACATATCCCATCATTATGAGCAATATTTAATTTCTCGTCTACAAACGTTCTGAATTTGGGCCAGTCTAAAATTTTGTCGATTGGTAAAGGGTTAAGCGTCTAAAGGGTTAATAGTGACCAACCAGCCAGACACATGAAAATAGGAAGATATATCCACTTAAAGTCTAATGAGTAACACTCAACAACATAGTCAAGAGTATTGTATGGCACCCTCGGATAATTAACCCTGCCGGCACCATAGGCGAAAATGGTGGCTTTTGCGGACGCCATAGATCAAGGTCAGACTGCACAGAACGTGCAGTCGGATCTTTGATCTGTACGGTCCGCTGAGATACTTAAGACTATATTAGGACAAAATCTCTTCTGACTTTCACTGGCTTGTATTTTGAGTTCTCGAAAGCAGTCGTATTTTATATTTGGCGCTGAAAGAGTTACGCCTTCACAACACAGCTCCTTGATTTTAACGATCGTGATGTAGTATGCTTTTCAAAGCATTGTGGAAAAAAGGAGAAAATGATGAAGACCAGCATTCTGGCCTTTTCCTACAAAGTGTTTTCACTGTGTGAACGAAAAATTTCATCATTTACCCGACACTGACAACGTTGTCTGTAGGCGCTTATAGTTTTGAAGGGTATACCTTTTTGTCGTTTTGGAAGGAATTAACCAAGGGCCTGTGGTTTGCATCTATGTTTACAAAAATGGATCGGCTGTGTAAAGGAAAGGGTCATCTGCATATGGTACAGTGTCAAATCAGTACCATCTTGAAAATATCACGGAGATCGTTTCTCATTTGGAACAACTGGCATCTGTTTTGACAGTTGACAGACAGTGGAATTTTCCAACATTAATATAGAACTGTTGACCAATACTTTGGTTCCGAATTTCCAAGCCTGATGTTTTAAAATTGGTTTTAAGCTGTCATTATAGCAATGTGAGAGCCATAACATTTTTTTGTACTTTTTGGCAGCGGGTGAAACCCGCTGTCATAGTCCCCAGGTATGAGTTACTGATTTTCAACGCTTACTATATTTATCTAGGTCGAGAATTCTTGCATCCGGCAGCTTTTTCCTGGATACGCGAGGTAAACAAAACTTGATTCCTACACTTGACTAAATAGTTCCTCCATGAATACACAAACGATCATGTATAAATACGCGCTACTCGCGCAGACGACACCCTTTCAAAACTGCCTTACACCTTACGAGTTCATCCGTAATGTTACTGTAGAATAGAAACGGAAAGAGGGCGTCGGTATCTACATAGACCGAAAAAGTGCAAAAGAAAATATTTTCAGAGCAAAAGTTTTTATTAGTCGCCGCGCAGAAGCCCGCGACTATATTTTTAATAGTTTTTCGAGTTAGGAAATGGACAATGGGAATTTCTTTTTTATAGGGGTGTTAAGGTTAACAAGGAATCTTTCTACTTCGCCTTAAACTGGCTTTTTAATTCATTCTTAAACTACGAAGTATATACAATACGATACTATTTTTGCTCTGTTAATACTTACAACATCAAAAAATCCGCCCAAGTATTACTTTTATTTTCGCTATTCGCGAGAAATGGACTCATCCAAATAAATGCCTTGTTTCCATTGGTCAAGGCTGTACAGGTTTCCAGTCATTTCGTACCTAGTTAATTTCGTACCTAGGTCATTTCGTAGATACGATTTTGGTCATTTCGTACCTACCTATACTTTCTATTTTGGTCATTTCGTATCCAGTTGGTCATTTCGTATCCACTTTCGTCATTTCGTACACAGGTTTAATTATCATTTTGATTATTTAGTACCTAGTTTTTCCTACTATTTGTGTTTTTTGTTGAATGACCACCGCTAAAATTGGACATTGCTGAAATTGTGTTAAATTCCGCCGAAGAACGAGTATGATGGTTATGATTGTATCTAACCATTATTGGTTACTTCTTTCTAAGTTTAGTTTTTAAAACAAAGATTGTTTAGAACCCTTTTGTTTATTTCTCACCAAGTTCTAGATAAATTTACTGGAAAAAATCTGGAGAGAGACCAGTTTTTCGCTGTGTTGTTCATAAATCGCAATGCAAAACCAATATTCTTTATTAACAGCGTTCACCAAACAGTATAGTTTTAGACTTGTTTAAATTGAAAGCATGCCTTGCAAACTTACATTCTCTTGAATCGTACTATCCTAGGACAGCAACATTTTAGTAACTTGGCCCTGTTTTCAACACTTTCCCAAACAAACGCGGGTTATCACGTGCGCTGTCAAATTCTTTTGGAAAAACATGTTGGATAAGGAGAAATTACTCGTTATAAGCAATTTCTCCTTTAACAAATACTTTTCCCCCCACTACTAGCGAATTTTCTACCATTTTTGCAGCTTTTTAAATTGTCGTCTGTCAACTCTTTGAATTTGGAAGAGTCTGATATTTTTCGTTTGGAAAAGAGTTCAGAGAGCGCTATGCGAGGGTATTAGACTCGTTCAGAAATCGGATGTACTATAATTGTGGTTTGACGGCGCCCTATTGGGTAGTCACTGCGCAGCAAAACATACCGGGTAGGGAGAACAGTTCCGTTTAGGGCATGCATCGAGGGCCTTTCTTAGGCAGTTTAATTCATCAATTTTCCAATTTCCATTGACTTATATTTATTTTTCAACGTGCAAGAAAATAAACTACCTTGCCTCGGATTGTTCGATCATAAGGAAAACTATACTGTTAGTAAGCCAGGTTACTAGTGCTATTTACATAAATATGCTATTTGTGTTCATCGCCCGGTATCAAAACTCTAGCACTCTAAAATGTAGTGGTGTTTATTTTTCCACTAATTATGGCAACGTTGCCATTGTCGTCAATGTAAAAAAAGTTTTTCGAAAATATTGATCCCTTTTTTATTACATTGTACCGAGTTTGAAAATACACATTTCACTGTAAAATTCCTTTTGCTTTTTTTTTTTCCATATAATTTTCTTAATTATAGCTTCAATTTTCACCCACATTAAATTAGTATAGTTGGAAATACATATTAGTCATTGGGGATTCAGACATTGATGAAATATTTATGGCCACTAACTATTCTTTTTGTTATTATCTGATCACCCGAATTTTTAAATCTTGCTTATGATTACTGACCGAATATTCCTGTTTGCATTTTACAGAGTTAATCTGTACACAGGTCATGCTGTGTAAAAAGGCGTTTTAAAGTATCGACCATTTCAGCCTGTGTAGTCCGCCCAGGCTAACCTGTGTCAAAATTTTTTGCCATGGGTAATTTTTCTGCATTGCTGTCTCATGATTCACTCGGTTTATAGACAAAGTGGGTCCTTACGCGATGGCTTGATATCTATTCATTTTGATCCATTAACGCTTCTCACATGCATTTTCATTCGAGACAGCCATACTGTTGTTCTCTACCGCAGGGTATGATCCAACTTTTCAAGGTATTGGCTGCTTTTCTAAATGTATAAAGTAATTATCAATATTGAGATGTGTTAGCTGAAAAAAAAAAAAATCATTGACTCTCGTCTGACACTGGTGTTAATGAAGCCCTACAAAGTTAGAAATCGACATGCAATTAGGTTTTGGCCTATTTTTCAGTGGTGGAATCTTGTCATCATAGTAACTATTCAGCCTCAATGAGAGAAAAAAAAAACTAGCAACATTAACCACACCCTCAAAGGGACGTCAAGGTAATGGACGATACCTGAACGTATTCATCATTACGCTACGTAATAATCGGACTATTTTAAAATGTTTCAGAACCATGATCGGTGGAAAGGGAGTTTAAGGCATCCGCGAAAAGAATACGCACAGTTCAGCTTGGGCTAACATTTTGCTTTTGATAATTTTTCTGCATGTCCGAGGACCATTCTACGTCAGGATTCGGCCGATTGTTAGACAAAATGGATTTTACCATCTATGATTCTGTGATGCCATGGCTTGCTTGGTATGATGCTTCACGGAGATGCATAAAATCCTATTTTGCTAGAGCATGGACCATATATAGCTTGTCTCCTGATCGCGGCAACTCAGTGACTATCGGAGCCAGAAGTTTTACAGAGAAGTAACTACAAAACCGTGATGCTTTCTACATATACATTTTGTCAGCATTTTAGTTTTAAGGCAGTTTTTTTTTTTCCGCGGATACAAGCTTTCAACCTCAGTGAAAATCTATCTTACCGAAACCGAAACAAAATCTAATTTCCAGTCGCATTAAACCTGTGTTCGTTACTGGCTCTCAAACCTCGGGTGATCCGTTGATCAAATCCTACGGCTATGTCACGTAGTTTGAAATGCAACTACACCGTACATTTCTTCGCCTGATAATCGATCTATATGGGCGCCATTATTTTTAAGATCATGTTACTGGCAGTACTTCAAAATGGAAACCCCCTTGATTCTGACGAGGTTAGATGTAGGTACGGAATCGGCCGAGTTGTGCATTACCTCCGAGCTAATGGGGCTCAGCGCTATATAGTGCAAAGTGTAAAAGAGAGAAATCAATTTTATTTATTCATACACCCTTTTGTTTAACTTCTGCCACTATTTCCGGATTGCTTTCTCCTTTATTTGCTTTAGTGTTCGATCGGTCAAACATTCTTATATACAGAACAATTCAGTTCTGTGATGATAGGATATACTTGAAAGAGAAACAAAGGGTATATTTTCAGGCTAAACTGCAGAAAGATTTGTTTCGTTTTTTTATTATCATTTATTCATTCATCGTATACGCAGTTGTTGCGATTTGAATGTCATAGTCTGTTAAAATGTCCGGTCTGACAAAAATCTTTTTGTGCAAGCTTTTCTGGAGACAATAAAGTGTAAATGTTTGTGAAACTTTAGGCCAACGATCGTTCGCTGGCATCGTAGGCTCCTTTACAACAGAGTGGCCTCTAAGCCTCCGGTATCGCATCATCCAACCGCCTCTTTAGTAGCGCCAGTAGTTTGACAACTGGACAACACGTTTGCCAGAAGTGGTCGAGAAAAAAAGCCCAATCAACCTATGAGCCTCAGTATAGATAGCGGTCTTGAAGAAGAGCAAGGTATGAAGCCCTTGAATGATGAGCTCTGTGAAAAAGAAGGCTCTATACATCTGGGTCGAAAGTATTTGAGCCATGCTCTGGCAAAAGGGGCTTCATGCATCTCCGTATCCATGATACCGAATGAGTTATTACATAATTAGGGATCCATGAAAATCCGATATGTCTAACAACCGACTGTATCATGAGGTAGACCGGTCCTTTGACATACAGAAAATTGACTAATAGCGAAAAGTTTCGGCCCAGGTCAGCCTGCGCGGACTGCGCAGGCTGACCTGGGTCGATACTTTTCGCAGATGCATTAAGCCCCCTTTTCACATAGCATGGCTCATTTGCTTTTGGTCAATTTATTTTCTGCAAGTCCAAGGACCATTTTACAACAGGATTCAGTGGCGTGTAAGACACAATTCATTTTATAGATTCATAAATTTGTGACGACTTGATTTGGTATGATGCATCACGGAAACGCATTCATTCCCTTTTTGCCAGAGCATGGTTCAAATATAGTTGATTGCTCGGTCTATCGAGAGCCTTGGTCCATCCTTCTTTCGCTCAAAGGGTATGATATATCTCTGCTAGTGTATTGGTTTGGCAATAAAAACCTCATTAGTACAGAAATGTTCCCGCACCAATTATTTCGTGGAGTTTTAGGGAAGTTTTATCGGACCTACAAATCCAATTGGTATGTCTACTTAATGTCAAACTCTCCATCTTCAAGAGGACAATTCTGTAGAAATTTCGTGATTAAATCTGCTGAGACTTTTTTTTTCTCCTGAAAAAAGTGCTATCCTGGGTCAGCAAGGTTTACTCAATGCCCCATGCAGTCAAGTTTGTCAGTCATGCAGCAAAACATCTTCGAAAAAATTGCTTGCAAACAGGAAGTTTACTTGTATGGAATCATTTTTAAGTCTGCAATGTTGTTTTACATGTATCCATGTATTAGACCGTTTTTCGCGTTAATTATGCTTTTGTTTACGAAGGCTTTCTTTTTTAGAAAAAAATCGACTGCTGCATTTTTTTTTATTCCGTGGGGTGGGGTTTGCGATAAATGAGGCATTCAGGCTTATCATCAGAAATCGTGTAGCAAATAATACATGTGCTTGAGGGCAATTTGGAAAATTTACGGACTGGTCTGTCGGACCGAAGATCCTACATGGACCGGAGTGCAGCTGAAAATATTCAAAATATCAAGATGCAAGCTCTTAGGCGGTGGATGACCTATTTTTTGCCCCTAAAAATTCCAGCTCTTTCATTTTCCAGGTGAGCAATATGGAATGATTTTGGTATTCTTGTTTCCATATAGGTAGTTGCACAAATACAGAGAATCGGGGCGTGGACTGTGATACTTCAAATCCAAAGTAAAGGGCAAGACAAGACTTGAGTATGAAGTATACAATGAGTATACATGAAACATAGAAATAATGCTGTCACATGGATTTACAAAGGTGAAAACGGAAAACAAACGAGCAACCAACATGAAATAAATAGCAGATTGAACCATCTTACATTTTTTTTTTTTTTGTCGATCCTACAGATAAGCTTTCTTTGATAAGCTTTCGCAAATTAACGAGCTCAGTTCTCTTTGAGGAGGATTACATTTCGGATATCTGGAAAAAGACAGATGAACGTTACGACTTCTATTTATCCTTTTATTACTTTCCCAGTTCACCAAATTGTTAACACATACAAGCAAAACGAGCTTCATCCTCTACATGGCGTGCAACACACGAAAAGGGGCCTTCGGACATATGCGTAAAAATGTGTTGTCCCAGATCAGCCTGTGCAGTCTGTAACTAATCTGAGACGACACTTCCTGTTTTTTTGCGATTTTCTGTTTCAATTAAGTCTACCGTGTAAAAAAAAAGTCTTATGTAGTCGTAAAGTGCCGTCTCGGATTGGCTTGCGCGGACTGCGCAGGCTAATCCAGGACGACACTTTACGCAAATGTCCGAAGGTCTCATTTCGCATGTTGCGGGCCAATATTATCCTGGACTTGACAACAATGGCAATACCTATTTTCTCGCAATATATTGTTCGGATCGTATTTGTTCATGTTCATAGGGGGAAGACAGAACCTTAAAGTTTTCTGAAATAAAGTGGCCCTTTTGGAAGTTAATATAGATAATAGTCACAGTCGTATGTTTTTGCAAAGAAAGAAAAATATAAAGAAAAGAAATACACATACGTGTTTAAAGCTGAAAGAGTTGTTTTAGACGCTATGCTGTTCTATTTTTATCAATTACTCTGACTTGAACTCATGGACATTTTCGGCATTTATGCAGTGATTGTTTATTGAAATATTCGAAAAACTATAATCATCTTGATTTGTTTTTACACAAGTAACACAAATCTTAAGACCCTCTTAACTGTTAATGTCGGATTACAAAGTCTTTGTAAGTGAATTATTGAAACTTACCCGTTGTAACCTGTATTTAGCAATGCAATTACATTCCCTGTTCCGACTAAGTTCAACATACACAGCCATCATGTTGTGGACTACTTACTAAACTTTTGTAGAACTTTAAGTGTATTTTTTAATTGTATTGAACTTCATAAACCCCATATTTCTCAGCCATAATTTTGTCAATCAAACTGTGTGACAAACCAGTAATATTCGCTTGTTGTCTTTGACATTGTAAATCTCTCTCTCAAATGGATAGGCTTTTGTGCTTTTTCCGACCTACATATGACAATACATGCCGTAAAATAATACATTTTTCATACTTGAAGGTAAGTTTGATAAAAAAGACATGCAGAAAAAAGACTAGGAAACAAAAGAGAATTGTTCTCAAAGAAATGTTACATTTCGTGTAAGTGTATTTTTTCTCGGTGTGTGTCTTTAAAGTAAGTGGAACAATTGAGCGGAAAGGATACTAAATTTTTTTTCTCTTTTTGTGTGACGGTAACTTCAAGCCAATGGCTGTGTCACACTTTGTCTATTCATTACTTTTGCTTGAAAACTTTCCATAATATAATCAACGCCAATGAAATCTGTGTAAGAAAAGGAAGTATGCATTCGTTAATATTCGACTACGAAGACCTGAGAGGATGAAAACCGATTCATTTATTGATTTATTACCACAGGTAATGTTATGGGGGAACATTTCAAAGAAAGAAAAAAATATATATTTATTCTATTATTTTGTTACCGGTGTTACCAAAACCATTTTTGCCGTGCATTACAGAGTATTAATTTTAAGGTCTAATCGGGAGAGCCGCGATTAATTTGTTTAACCTATGGTTCAACCATTTACCTTCCTTCCTGTTTGAAAAGGTGAAATCGTTTATGAATTTTGTCAGAACTAGGACAACAAAATATATTTACTCTGAACTCAAAGAGAGGGATATATTTTTAAAACAGAAATAAAAAATGGGAAAGTAACAATTCCTTGTTTCATGCTATTGGTCATATTCCTTCTGTGTTTTCAGCTGCTGTCTATGTAAAGGACGTAAGAGATAGTTTTTTGTATATTTATTAGTTATACCTAAAGGTCGTAAGAGATAGTTTTTTGTATATTTATTAGTTATACCTAAAGGACGTAAGAGATAGTTTTTTGTATATTTATTAGTTATACCTAAAGGACGTAAGAGATGGTTTTTGTATATTTATTAGTTATACCTAAAGGACGTAAGAGATAGTTTTTGTATATTTATTAGTTATACCTAAAGGACGTAAGAGATGGTTTTTGTATATTTATTAGTTATACCTAAAGGACGTAAGAGATGGGTTTTTGTATATTTATTAGTTATACCTAAAGGACGTAAGAGATAGTTTTTGTATATTTATTAGTTATACCTAAAGGACGTAAGAGATGGTTTTTGTATATTCATTAGTTATACCTAAAGGACGTAAGAGATGGTTTTTTATATATTTATTAGTTATACCTAAAGGACGTAAGAGATGGTTTTTTGTATATTTATTAGTTATACCTAAAGGACGTAAGAGATGGTTTTTTGTATATTTATTAGTTATACCTAAAGGACGTAAGAGATAGTTTTTGTATATTTATTAGTTATACCTAAAGGACGTAAGAGATAGTTTTTGCATATTTATTAGTTATGCCTAAAGGACGTAAGAGATGGTTTTTTATATATTTATTAGTTATACCTAAAGGACGTAAGAGATGGTTTTTGTATATTTATTAGTTATACCTAAAGGACGTAAGAGGTGGTTTTTGTATATTTATTAGTTATACCTAAAGGACGTAAGAGATGGTTTTTTATATATTTATTAGTTATACCTAAAGGACGTAAGAGATGGTTTTTGTATATTTATTAGTTATACCTAAAGGACGTAAGAGATAGTTTTTGTATATTTATTAGTTATACCTAAAGGACGTAAGAGATGGTTTTTTGTATATTTATTAGTTATACCTAAAGGACGTAAGAGATAGTTTTTGTATATTTATTAGTTATACCTAAAGGACGTAAGAGATGGTTTTTTATATATTTATTAGTTATACCTAAAGGACGTAAGAGATAGTTTTTGTATATTTATTAGTTATACCTAAAGGACGTAAGAGATGGTTTTTTGTATATTTATTAGTTATACCTAAAGGACGTAAGAGATGGTTTTTTGTATATTTATTAGTTATACCTAAAGGACGTAAGAGATGGTTTTTTATATATTTATTAGTTATACCTAAAGGACGTAAGAGATGGTTTTTTGTATATTTATTAGTTATACCTAAAGGACGTAAGAGATGGTTTTTTGTATATTTATTAGTTATACCTAAAGGACGTAAGAGATAGTTTTTTGTATATTTATTAGTTATACCTACGTTTGCTTTCAAATACCCGATCCTGTCACCAATTTAACCCTTTCCCAAACGACAAATTTTGGACTGGTCCAAATTGAAAGAGTTTGCAGACGACAATTATAAATTTTATGAAAATGGCAGAAAGTTATCAAAAAGGGTAGAAAACACTGTGGGAAAAGGAGAAATTGCTCGTTACAAGCAATTTCTCCTTTTCCCACAGTGTTTTCAAAAGACTTGTACTGCAGATACGTGAAAACCAGGGCTTGTTTGGGAAAGGGTTAATATATTTCACTTAAAGACAAGAAAAGCGAAATTTGATAAAACACCTCAAATTTTCTAGAATCAATTGCATAAATCAAGCGTAATTCCACATTCACAGTCAACATCGAGCACATGAAAGTTCTCTTTGCACATTTATTTCATATACGAGGGTTGTTCGGGAAGTTCGTAGAATTTTGCTCTAAAATCCATATTATTTGTAATTTATAGGTAAATATCAAGGTATAAGTACTTAAACATACCGTGACTACATTTCCAAAAGATTATTCGAAAATATCAACATTAACCGAAAATAGCGGTAACCCTAGCAACACAATATCGGGATACCGGAGCAGTCCATTTCTTAACAATGTATAACATAGTATAACAGATTTTACATTGTATCTTTTATACTTTCTATTGGCATCAAAATGGCGCGAAAACGTCAATCGTTAACACAACGTCATGACGTCATTTCCTGCAAATTTCATAACGTTTTCGGTTCTTTCAAACGAGCTACACGATTTTGAAGGAGATATCAAAAAGTCGCTGACCGGAAGAGATGACGTCTACCGGCGACGTCGAATTGCGAAGTGTTGTGAAATTTTGTGTCGCGCTGGAAAAATCACCAACAGAAACGCTGAACATGATCAAATCTACAGGAAAATATAAAAAATGCAGCCCAGCTACTGTATATAAGTGGCATGCGCGTTTTAGAAGCGGACGTGATTCTATTGAGGACGATCCTAGATCTGGTCGGCCGGCCGTCGTAGTGTGTTCAGTTAGGGATCGAGTGAAAGACATGGTAAATTGTGATAGGAGAATTACTGTCAGGTCGATTGCAGATGAACTCGATGTTTCGGTATCCACGGTGCATGGGATATTAACAGATGAACTGGGCATGTCTAAAGTTAGTGCGCGTTGGGTGCCCCGATTGCTCAAGGAAAGTGAAAAAGAATGCCGGGTGCGATGTTCACAGGAGTTTCTTACCCGCTACGAAACAGAGGGAGACGCATTTTTAGACAGGATTATCACCACGGATGAGACCTGGCTGCACCACTTTGACCCGGAAACTAAGCGCATGTCATCGGTGTGGAAAACCCCGCGTACCCCTCCACCAAAAAAGGCTCGGGTCCAAAAAAGCGCAGGAAAACAGATGTTCGTTTACTTCATGGACCGGCACGGGATGCTATTACAGCACCGAATTCCAGAGGGCCAAACAGTCACAGCGGCATACTATTCTAAGGTAAATGATAAATAAATAAATAAATGAATCTAAATAAAAAAATAGATAAATCAAATAAATAACAAAAAATGAGATATTGATTTACGCAAACCTAATGAACCGTGCATTTCTTTCTTTAGGTTCTGAGGCGGGATCTCGTTAACGCGATACGGAAGAAACGGCCCCACTTGAACCATGACCAAGTAATACTACACCAGGATAATGCACCGGGACACCGAGCGGAATCTACACAGCTAGAGATCACTCTGCTGGGTTTTGAGGTCTTGAAGCACCCACCATACAGTCCTGACCTCGCCCCCATGGATTTTCGCGTGTTCCCGGAGCTCAAGGCACAGTTACGCAGAATACAGTTTGATTCAGCTGACGACCTTACTAAACAAGCCCAAGCAGTTGTGTCGTCATTTTCTGAAGAGTGGTATGTAGAAACGTACACTAAGTGGATAAGCAGGCATCGGAAATGCGTGGATCTTGCGGGTGACTATGTGGAGAAAGTGCGACGTTCGTTGGACTTAAATGACGCTTGACGTTACTTATGACGTCGGCGTGCTCCGGGTATGACTTACATGCTGTTTTATTTCTGTTAGGAAAATTTTGCCATTTAAGATACTAGAAAAATACACAGGGAATGGATAGAATAAAATCTGAAATTTGTGCCCGTATATTCTATTTTATTAAACTGCGATTATAACTTGTCCTATAAAAAAATTCTACGAACTTCCAGAACAACCCTCGTATTCTTTCTTTTCTAAATTACATGTTTAAACAAATTACTTGATTTAAAAGAGTGATTTTTTACGTTATTACGTAGAATAATAGTAATAAAAGATAAGAAATCAATGTTTCCGTGACAAGAATTATCACAATGAAACAAATTTACCTTTCTCTTTAAGAATTCCCTCTAAAATACGTATTCTTTTAAAACTGTTTTTATTACTCTATTCTTTAATCCCGTAACAAAGTCATTAAAACCGATGAGACAAATCGTTCGTAGTCGCTCACGTACTGACAGTTCCGAGAGAAAGTGCGTCAAACTTAGAAGGATATAAAAAAGAAAATGGCACTGCTCAATTCGTCTTAGGACACAGATTAATCGATATCGTTTTGACATGCGCCTATTTGATTCTGATCACAGAACCGCCTCTAATCGTATAATGAATGATAATAGATTAATGAGTTCATACGGTCATATCTTGATCGTCTTTAATTAAATCACGAAAAAGCATGGAAGACGTTTTCATCGGTCCGGTTCTAACCGATCATTTATTTATCACCATGGTCTGGCTTACAGAAAACCATATGAGCCACGCTCAGTGAAAAGGGGGCTTAATGCATCTGCGAAAGTATCGATCCGCGCAGGCTGACCTGAACCAACACCTTTCGCTATTGGCCAGTTTTCTGTATGTCCAGGGACCAGTTTACCTCTTGATATAATCAGTTATTTGAATTGGTGATGTCTTGCTTGGTATAATGCATTAAGCCCCCTTTTGCCAGAGAGTGGCTCACACTGAAGTCGCGATAATTCGAATAATCGAAAGACCAACAAATTAGCTCCAATTGATAAGGTATATCATCCACTGAAAAGAATTTGAAAATTTCAATGTAAATGAACTCTTGTTTGACGATCTTCAGCTGGAAAGCGTTTATAAACAATTGGGAAAAGTAGGAAATGCTGGCGATCCGCAATTTCTGTTTTTTCTATACGATGAATAATTTGACATTAGCTCAAATACATGTAAAACAAAATAATATGCAGTATAAATTGATAATTATGTCTATAGATATCAAGCCCTTATAATTATGTTTGTTCTATACACTCTCCCAGACACGAGTGAGACGCATGATGCTTTTATACCAGTCAAGACTAAACTGCGGCATTAAATGGCTTAAACGATTCCTGACGCCTTCTTGAAAGTCATTCTAGTGCTGAATTATTGGTGGCAAGTGATACTAGTATTGAGTCTTTAGTGTAAATAATTCAAGAGATTGGCCTTTGGCTGTAAGTAATTATTGCGTTTATCCATATTCCTTGATGACAAGTTATTCTAGTGCTGAGTCTTTGTTGGCAAGAAATCAGTCTAGAGAGGATGCTTTGGCTGCCATTTAGTTCACACATAATGAGCGGCACTCTGAGAAAAGGGGTTTAATGCATGTCCGTGATACAGTATACCAAGCAAGTAATCACAGACATATGGATCCATAAATCCAGATTGCCTGACGTCCGACTGACTCATGAGGTAGAACTGTCCTTGTACAGGCAGAAAATTGACCAACAGCAAAAGGTTTTGATCCATGTCAGCCTGCGCGGACTGCGCAGGCTGACATTGGTCGATACTTTTTGTCGATGCATTAAACCCCTTTGAGCAGAGCATGGCTCACATCGATTTATAGTGATCGAAATCAGCCGTCTACTCAAGTTAAGTAAGTAGCTCTTTTTGAATATCAGCTGCTTCAAAACTATGGCCGAAGTCATCATCACGGTCCTTTTCGTGTACAAGTTCACCTGAACTCTGTACCAGATGATAACAAGAGCACCGTATGCGGATGCCAACGCTCAGCTGCGGTTTGGTTGCTTTTCAGTGACGAAAGAGAGGCATAATTGTCAAAAGTACTTCGATGGTTACATGCCCTCGTTATATAGGTTCCTCTTTTAACAGTTAACAACTTGTCACATTTTGAAGTAAATATCTTCAGTAATATACGAGAATCATAAAATGTCAAAGCTTTTGCACGAAGAGGCAGCAGACGAAGTGAAAGATTTGCAGACAAGTTGGATGTGGCTTAAAATGCTGGAATTTGTCCTTTAACCATTTATCACACAATCCTGAGTTTTAACGACCCTGAGGAAAGAAGCTTTTGAAAAGATTGTCGAAAATGTTTTCTATCCTTTCAAAGACAAATTTACGGTGGCACAAAAGTGACATGGAAGATATATTTTATACTACGTGCGCACGTAATAGTTATTACGTGCGCACGTATTAGTTAATACGTGCGCACGTATTAGCTACTGCGTGCGCACGTACTAGCTACTGCGTGCACACGTAATAACTAATACGTGCGCACGTAATACTATTGCGTGCGCACGTATTAGCTAATACGTGCGCACGTATTAACTAATACGTGCGCACGTAATAATCGACCAATCAGTTTATAAGGAACAGAAGCCATATTGTTGCGAGGGAAGGGCAAAATTACATTGGTCCAACACGGCAACAGATGTGCATACATCTGACACCCAAGTAAAAAATCAAGTAGAGCTATTACTTCTTAAATCGTTTAGGCATACTGCGATTATTTTAAGTATCTGTACCTTGGTACGGTACAGTAACTATTAATACTCTAGCCTACGGTCCATCGAATTACCCCAAACCACCCCAAAACACCCCAAACCACCCCAAAACACCCCAAACCACCCCGAAACACCTTTTATATGATATAAAATTATTAATACAGTAAGGGTTGGTTGAATTGTTGGGTAAGGATCACTTTTAACAAAAAATATCTATATTACGTCCTGTCACGTTAGCCTAAGGATAAAAGGACTACATGCATTACATGCGCTAGAGACTTTTTGGCCCCACTGAGATCTGGGACCATAATGTCTGACTGTCTGAAAAAGTTCGTTCATGCCTCCAAACTATATGTAATCAGAATGGCAAACATTGTGGACCCGGATCCGACTGCCCCTTGAAAGAGCAGTCTGATCTGGGTCCATTATGTTTGGTCATGTCTGACTGTCTGAAAAAGTTCGTTCATGCCTCTATATGTAGTTAGAATGGCAAGCATTGTGGACCCAGATCCGACTGCCCCTTGAAGGAGCAGTCTGATCTGGGTACATTATGTCTGGTCATGTCTGACTGTCTGAAAAAGTTCGTTCATGCCTCCAACCTATATGTAGTCAGAATGGCAAACATTGTGGAACCAGATCCGACTGCCCCTTGAAGGAGCAGTCTAACCTAGGTACGAGGGACACTTTTTAAGTTCGTAGAGTAAGCCTATAACTTTTTAACGCAATTATGAAATTGCACGATTTTTTACACAGAACTTGAGTAATCATTCCTCTCTCGAACGGTGCCACGGTATGCGGTGTACGAGGTCCACGTGCGCGCTGGGCTGGGTATTTTCAACACGTGGTTTTATACACTATAGTAAAATATAGCGTTCAATATGGATGTAAAAATCTGTGAACAGAGGGCATATTGTAAGATTCGAGCACAGTTCGGGTTTCCGCCAACAGAAATTCATGCTGATTTGCAAAAAGTTTATGGGAATGGTGCTTTAAAATATGCTACAGTTTGCAAGTGGGTACGTCATTTTAATGATGGTCGGGAGTCAATTGAAAATGACCCTCGGGTGGGTAGGCCGGTTTCCGTTTTGACGGAAAAGAACGTTGCTACTGTGAAAACGTTAATTGAGGAAGGCGCACGTTATACCGTGCAAGAGATAGAAGAATTAAGTGGCATTCATTCGTCAAGTGTTTTGAAGATCTTACGTGAACGACTTGGGCTACGTAAGATCTGTGCGCGTTGGGTGCCCCATTTGCTCACTGACGAGCAGAAACAAAGTCGGGTTAGACTTTGCATCGCAAGTTATAGAAAATATGATAAATGTGACCCACGTCGTTTGGAAAAGATAGTTACAGGTGATGAAACCTGGATCTATCATTTTCAACCCGATTTTAAGGCTAAAAATAAGGTTTGGGTTTCATCTGAGGGCGACAGACCTGTCATTGCGGGCCGTTGCAAAACATCAAATCGCATGTTGTATGCGATATTCTTTGATTCGAAAGGTCCAGTCCTTCACATTCCAGTCCCGAAAGGTAGTTCTGTCACTGGAAAGTTTTACAGAGAAAGTGTTCTTACTCAACTTGTTACTTTCTATCAGAAACGCAGACCGCGCACCGGTGTCTGCAGCATCAAATTATTCCATGATAACGCACCGGCCCATAAATCCGCTACGGTACAGGAATATCTGAAAGAATCTGGGCTCGATGTCTTAGATCATCCCCCATACAGCCCTGACCTGTCTCCCTGTGACTTTTGGTTGTTCCCAAGACTAAAGGAAATGCTGGCAGGGCACCGTTTTGAATCCCGTTGTGGTATAGGCAGTGCGGTCTACCAGTGTCTGCAACATATACCTAAAGAGGACTACCGGGCGGCGTTCCGGAAATGGGTAGATCGCATACCGTAACACAATTCGAGAGAGGAATGATTACGCAAGCTCTGTGTAAAAAATTGTGCAACTTCATAATCGCGTTAAAAAGTTATAGGCTTACTCTACGAACTTAAAAAGTGTCCCTCGTACATTATGTTTGGTCATGTCTGATTGTCTGAAAATGTTCGTTCATGCCTCCAACCTATATGTAGTCACAATGGCAAGCATTGTGGACCCAGATCCGACTGCCCCTTAAAGGAGCAGTCTAATCTGGTACATTATGTTTGCTAATGTCTGACTGTCTGAAAAAGTTCGTTCATACCTCCAAACTATATGTAGTCATCCTGTCAGAAAGGGAAACTTTGTGGACCCAGATCATGCGCGGATCCAGATATCTTTCTCAGGGGGGGTCCCACCGCAAACGCACTCTTCTTATTATATGATACTTTGATTTCGGATTTCAGTGGATGTAAGTCAACGTTTCCAGTTCTAACCATGAGGAGGTCTCCACATTTAGAACCGTTTATTTTTTATATTCATGACTGTATTTTACATAAATGCTGTGCAATATCAAACCAGTACCATTTCACGAATCCGATAACCACATTTTTCCAAAATTCCAGGGGGGGTCCGGACCCCCGGTCCCCCCCTCTGGATCCGCCCATGAAGATCCAACTGCCCCTTGAAGGAGCAGTCTGATCTGGGTCCATAATGTTTGGTCATGTCTGACTGCCTGAAAAAGTTCGTTCGTGCCTCCAAACTCTATGTAGTCAGAATGGCAACAGATACCGTAATTTATATAAGTTTTAGGGAAGTTAGATATATGCAAACATTGTGCAGCCAGATCATCAGACTGCTACTAAAGTAACAGTCTGATTGGGGTCCACGGTCTTAGGCATTCAAACTACATCTTTTGAACCATAGATATTTCAGTTTAAGGAAAATTAATTATTGTGTATGCCATTTTCAATTTGATTTATACTGTTCCTGCATCTTAAACCGTTGTAGAATGATATCACTTTAAACGCCTTTTTTGTTTTCTTGAGGTGTTTTGGGTAGTTTTCGGTGACAAAACTCCTTGTATAGCTCATCAGTCTTTCGTACCCTACAAATCATTCCACCCCCAACCCCACCACAGTATTAATTTTATATGATAAAAGGTGGTTTGGGGTGTTTTGGGGTGGTTTGGGGTGTTTTGGGGTGGTTTGGGGTAATTCGATGGACCGTAGGCTAGAGTATTAATAGTTACTGTACCGTACCAAGGTACAGATACTTAAAATAATCGCAGTATGCCTAAACGATTTAAGAAATAATAGCTCTACTTGATTTTTTACTTGGGTGTCAGATGTATGCACATCTGTTGCCGTGTTGGACCAATGTAATTTTGCCCTTCCCTTGCAACAATATGGCTTCTGTTCCTTATAAACTGATTGGTCGATTATTACGTGCGCACGTATTAGTTAATACGTGCGCACGTATTAGTTAATACGTGCGCACGTATTAGCTACTGCGTGCGCACGTAATACTATTGCGTGCGCACGTATAAGTTAATACGTGCGCACGTATTAGCTAATACGTGCGCACGCAATAGTATTACGTGCGCACGTATTAGTTATTACGTGCGCACGCAGTAGCTAGTACGTGCGCAAGCAGTAGCTAATACGTGCGCACGTATTAACTAATACGTGCGCACGTAATAACTATTACGTGCGCACGTAGTATAAAATATATCTTCCATGTCACTTTTGTGCCACCGTACAAATTCCATCGTTTGATTCATACTTTAATTTGTCGCCTGTAAATGCTTGGAATTTGGACAAGTCCTAGATTTAGTTGTCTGATACACAGTTAAAGGATAAAAACATTTTTTGGTACTGCAAAAAGTCCTGGTCACCCGTTCTGTTTTGTTTTCATACGTTTTCTTCTTCAGAGTCATTCGGGTAGGGATTGTTTGATAAAGGGTTAAAGGGAAATAAACATTTTTTTTTTTGTTAAAAGCTAGATTTTCTGTTATGCAATGGTTTTTGGTACTGTCGGGTCTGGATAAATCACAGTAAAATTGCTTAACATCATTGGAAGTCGGAGAGTAATAACACAACTTTATGAAGTGATCTGCATGGGAAAAAAAACCGCTATATTTATCTCTTAACCCTTTGCCAAACGACAAATTTTGGACTGGTCCAAATTGAAAGAGTTTGCAGACGACAATTTTAAATTTGATGAAAAAGGCAGAAAGTTATGACAAAGGGTAGAAAACACGGCGGGAAAAGGCGAAATTGCTCGTTTCGAGCAATTTCTCCTTTTCCCACAGTGTTTTCAAAAGACTTGTACTGCAGACAAGTGAAAACCAGGACTTGTTTGGGAAAGGGTTAAAGGCCCTATAACTGCCAAAAGTAAACAAAGCGAGTGTTGAAATGCAGTTGAATTTAAATCATACCATTTAAAAATATGTAAATTGTAAATTATTGTGAAGATGACAATCTGTGATTATACTGTCGGTCCATGTGTTAGTCGCTGGCAGAAAAATGAAATCTAAAACTGGGTTAGAAGTTGCCAGGTCACTCTTTTATGTATACTTTTTACCTTATTTGAAAATTATTAAATCAGCGACTATTACTTAGACCATTGATTGTATGGTGTTTAACGCCGTCTTCAACATTATTTCAGTTATATCACGGCAGCCAGTGCACCTATCCATGCTTTCCTGGAATTTCTTTTTTTACCAGTACTCCGCACAATATTCCTTCCAAGTCACTGGCTGCTTTCCCACACAACAATCGTTGAAAAAATGGTCAGCGGTGAGAGAGGAATGAATCCTGTCGCGATGACTATCATCAGTCCTCGGAAAGAACTTGGCCAAGCCGGGGGTCGAACCAGCGACCTCCTGTTCTCAAGTCCTGTACGCTACCGACTGAGCTAAGGGGGGGGGGGGGGGGGGGGGCTTGGCATTACTTAGACCAAACGCACAATACAGATTGTCATCACAATAATTTCCATTCTGTTTAATGGCATGATTTAAATTTAAGTGCATTTCACCAGCCAGTTATTTACCATTCGGCAGCTATAGGGCCTTTAACAATTAAACTGCTAAATAAATGAAACAAGAATTTTCACTCAATAGTTAAAACCCAAACATTGCGTTTTCAAAGTTGAATTCACCGGGAAGAAGTATCGTATCGAACAGTGTACATCCAAGATCAGACTGCACGTTTTGTACAGTCTGATCTTTATCTACACTGTCTGCGAAAGCGCCTCGAGTACCGCCTAGCTTCCTAAGGGTAAATGTCCATTATAAACTTCATAAACTCGGGATAATTCTGCATATACTTTCATTCAGAGAAGTTAGAGAACGGATATTTTGTTTGATGTGAACTTAATTCGCGTAAAAAAAAATGGAAACTAATTTGAAAATTACAATTCAAAGGTTTGCCAAAATATTAAGATATATCCAATAAACAGAACGACTGTGTTTAGGTAAAAATGTTGATAAACTAAGGTTTTTTGCTTAATCTGAATAAAAATCTCTTAGAATTTTTCCAGTTTCTTTTATAAATAAACCGGCCCAAAGTCAAACATCCAACTTTAACAAGGCAAGCATTCATTCTAGGATGTAGACCTTTAACCCTTTGGCTGCGACTCGGAGCGCTTTTTTGCGGCCAGTGAATATCAAGATCAAACTGCACAAAACGTGCAGTCTGATCTTGGATCTATATTGTCCGCTACGGTATTTTCTCCGTTGAAATCAACTTTAGAATCGCATTATTTGGTTTTTACTATTGAGTGGATATTTTTCGTTTCATTTATTTTGAAGATTAAGGGTTAATTCTGTCGCGAAAACTGCAGCCACACTCAAAACGACTAACATGGTACGTACAAATCTGCAATCAGGACAAAAAGCATATTTCCCGCCAAATACGGTATACGTCAGGGAGAATAATTTAGGCCAGCTTTTTTCCCAGGCAAACTGCGTCGAGTAATCAGTTTAGTTTACAAATCCCGAAATTAATGACGGGATTCCAAATTGAATTTCCTTTCGCCTAATTAGAGATGATGTCGAAATAATAGCATTATTCTGAGATGCAACAGGGGAAATGAAGAATATGCCAGCGACTCGTAGTGATTAAGGGGAAAATAAATAGCTCTTCAAATCTCTTCTGGTGGACAATTTCACGTTTTAAATCCTCACCTCTCACAGACCCATTGTGACCCATTTTCCAAAGATGAACATTCAGTACATATCGAGGCACATTGACAAATCGGTCTCCTAGATCAATTTCTCCATTTGCTACGATGCATTTTGGAACTGGTGTGCTCTATCACAATTATTGTGATTCTTTTTCTATCGCTTATCACTTGTGTATATTGAAATTCAGACGTACCTAAAGAACGAAAGGGTGAACGCAGTTCCGTTTTTGCAGATCCATATATGGCCTGCAACATGCGTAATGAGTCCTTCAGACATTTGTGTAAAGTGTCATCTCGGATTAGCCTGCGCAGTCCGCGCAGGCTAATCCGAGACGGTACTTTACGACAACATAAGATTTTTTCATACAGTAGACTTTCGTGAGACAGAAAATCGCACAAAAACCGGAAGTGTCGTCTCAGATTAGTCACAGACTGCACAGGCTGATCTGGGACGACACACTTTTACGCATATGTCCGAAGGCCCCTTTTCGTGTGTTGCACGCCATATTTGGAAAAATGGTTTAATGTATCTTCGTGCAGAAAACTTACAAAAAGTTTCAACCCATATCAGGCTGCGTGGATGGGTCGATATTTTTGCAGATTAATTAAATCCTCTTTTCACAGAGCATGGTTCAACTATATTAGCGGTCAGATAGCAGAATAAAATGAAATGGACCCTTTACAACAAGAGCTAAACATCGCCTTCTATAGGACTGTTTAGTCTAGAACATCTTATCGGACAGCATAGATCCAAGCTCAGACTGCACGCTCTCTGCTGTCTGATCTTGATATACCCAAAATAAAAAAGAATCAAAGGACTGATAGTCCTGAGAGTCGCCTGTTGCTTAGTTGTTTGAAAGTTTAAGGGGCATTAAACCAGATTTTGACACACACCCCTTTTTCGGAGGAGGGGGTTAATTTTTTAGTAAATAAAAATCAGAAGGACGTGGCTTTTTTACTCTTAGTGGCGAAAAAAATGCAAAAATAAAATGCCTCATGTGACCTTCAACCAACTATACCAACTGTTTAAGATTATGTGACAAGGAGTATTTCAGTATGGAAATCCCTTTGTTACAGACGAGGTTAGATGTAGGTTACCAGGTACGGAATCGGCTGAGTTGTGACGAATGCGTGGAAAGGTGGAATAAACATAGAACTTTCCCTGACAAGCCAGTTCCTGGACGACAATTTTTTTTAGAGGCAGTTCCCAAACACTTTTGTTCCAAGTCAAACTACATGTACCTATTACTTACTATCATTAACAGTTATTGTTGGTAATCATTGAAAATTAAGGATATTTATTGGTAACACATGTTTTGTGATTGGATAATTTGTACCTGTTATTCTATATATCTTATAAACATTTGGCAACAAAAGCATCTGGTTGGCGTCCGCACCGTCCGTAGATGGCAGTCTTATCCTAAACTAAATCAGGCAAACACACACAAAACCGTTAAAATATAATGATTCGAGCTTCTGGAAATACGTGACATTTCAGAGCTATAATAACATGTTAATCTATCACTGAAATATGAAGTATTGCAAATTAAAGAGTTGTCAGAAATCAAGTAAAAAGGAAACTGAAAGAAATAATTATACCCCATCATAAAAGTACTTATCTAAGGTTCCTCAAAATATAATCAAAATCGATGAGAGTCAGAAGATCAGGCTGTACATTGCATACAGTGTGATCCGAGTTTACACCACCTGCAGTGCAAGAGAAATTGCATATGTATACATGCCATGATAGTTGTCTGAAATTGTCTGGAAACAGTGTACAGATGTGTCAGGGAATTATCTTGTCGGGGAACTGTGTTGTTCCCGCGAAGGTGAAGGTTGTTGCTATAAATAGACACCAGTAATATGAATCTCAGCACATCTTGAACGGCATATAAAGATGTTTTGGCTTGAAAATACTTTGAGAAAAAACACAACCTTATCTATTGTATACTTAATATATTCTGGGTCAAGTTTTGTTGGTTAAATCTTCCTAGGAGAGTAAACTCTCACAGCTGAACAAGTTAGCCTACGACGCAATTTCCCTCTATGACCGAGCACCAATGCTGTTCGACATTGCCTTTTCCTTCTGTCACTCACTGATTTTAAATCAGAAAAGGGTATGAGGGCTGGAACCAAATTAATGCACTTTAAGTGGGTAATTTGGCCAATGAAAAAAGAATAGTTTTATTAATAACTGTTGCCGTATATATAGCGGGGCTTCCAAAGCACACGCCAGACGACATCCAGATATGCAAATTATTCTCGGGTGCATGGAAAAACCGAAATTCACTTCGAACCGCATTTCACCGAAATTCATTTCTTGATAACCGTATTTCACCTCGTATGACCATATTTCACATCAAATAATGAATTCTTCGCCATGATGATTTCTCATTTAGCTAATTTATTATGTAATATAGCTTATCCACATGTCAAAAAAATCTTTTCAAAAGAAGTTACATGTTGTTCTAAAAAACCCTAACAAATTATTGTTAGAATAAGATATTTTCCAGAAAATTAGCATACAGTTATGCTGTTCATAAATATATTTCATTTCAGATCAAAAGTTATCACTATGGCAATAAAATTGTCATACTTGGGTGAAATGCGGTCATCAAGAGGTGAAATTTGGTGAAACCCGGTTCGGAGGGAAATCCACGGACCGATTATTCTCGATGCCAATGTGAAAGTTCAGTGTTCGTGTATCCTAGAGCAGGAGACAATTATTTCAAATATTTACGCATTTGAATACTTGAGCTGTAAAGGACGTCTTCGATATATCTGAAAATTTAGCAACTGAAAATTATGTACGATAGAAGCATTAAGGATAATGCAACTTTACAAATGAACTATGCAACGTCTCGCAAACCGGAAGTCAGTACAAGGCCGGAGGCATGCTTACGTCACCCCATGAATCAGGATGATAACAATGAGAGCCTGGTTGCTACGCAACCAGGCGACTCAAAAAATCTAAATAGATCTATAGCATTTCTCATTTCTTTTTATATCAGACGATAACGATCAAGATCAGACCACATTTTGCCAGCTAGATCTTGATCTATAGAAAAAGGATTCAAATTTCATAAAACCACCCCATTGTCCACGCCAAAAGAACTTTGTGGACCACTCCCCACAGGGAATAAATTTATTTGTTTTGCTTGATACTAGATTAATGAAGTAAAACAAATTAATTTATTCCGTGCGTACCCTCATTGTTGGACCGTGAGGAACCGGGTCAATTTATCAAAACGCCAACTGTAGAGAAAAATTTTGTTTAATATACGGGTCATCTAATGAAGAAAATAAAAAGCATGTACAAACCAAACCTAAATGTCGCAGAGAGACCCAGCAAAAATGACGAAAATGAAGGCAATGCAACTAATCACGAGATTTCTGTTCCCGCCAAAGTTAAGATCGTCGTTACAAACTGCTTCTCTTAAATTTCGTCTCTCGCGTTTGTTGAGAAGTTCTTTTCGGTTTGCAGTCTGCAATTCGTTCACTGACGATGAAACAAAAGTCTTTACCAGAAGCAGCAATGTGTGACTTTGTAAAGTGATTTTGGGTACGTGTAATTTACGCTTTTCAACATGGCGTTCGATAATGTCGTCTGCATTTAATGACGGAAATGAACTTTAAATGGCGAAAAGGATATCTATTCAAAGAAGCAAATTACACTTATTGGTAGCAATTGCAGTTGTCCACAACACTTAACAATAAGAAAGGGAAACAATCAGAAATTTCTTAAACGGAACTCAGAAATAATAATAATAAAAAAAAGATCTACTTGGTAAAATGTTAAAAAAAAAAAATATCTGCGTAAGTGTGTGGAGGGGAGGGGGAATGTTCATATTCATAAAAATATACTCCAAGTCCTTAACAAATCACTTTATTAGCAGTTGTATGGTACCATTTTTTTCTCCCTATAGAGGTATCTTCTTTTCATGTGCGAGTACTGTCCGTTGGAGGTTGAAATTGTATTTTTGCAGTCCACAAAAAGTCTCCTTGCTTACAGACGGAATGTATTTTGAGTCCCTAAAAGCGTTGTCTACGCATGTCATATTCTTCGAAGATGATGTATTTAAAAATGCCACCCAGCGGGAGATAACGCCCTAAAAGTCCCTTCGTTTGCAGTAGAGATGTATTTTCAGATTTTACGATGTCCCTTCTTTTACCATGGAAGTGTATTTTTATTCCTGAGGAAGTCGCATTGTTGGCAGTGGAAATGTATCTTGAGTCTCAGGAGATCATTTAGTCTGCAGTCCACGTAAAGTCTCCAACTCAGCGCTAGAAATGTATTTCGGTCCTCAAGTAGTCTCTTCTTTAGATTTAACCCTTTACGAATGCTGGTGATCAGCATTTTCTACTTTACTTACATTGTCTTTTAAGTTTTCAAAGACGAAATCCTCATTTTTAGGCTCATTTAATTTGTCCTCTGCAGCTGCTTGCATATTGGATGACCCTAAAATTTTCAAGCGCGGTAAAGAGTCAATAAAATCGCATTGAGTGTCTCTAAAATACCTCTCTATATGGGAAGCAGGTCTGTTTCGAGTCCAAAAAATTGCCTCGCCGTTCGAATGGAAAATGTATTTTCTTCAGTCTTAAAAAAAGTCTTTTCCTTTGCATTGGAAATGTGTGGGCCCTGTTTTCAGACACCAAAAAGTTTTTTTTTTACTAGAATTGTATTTTGAACATTAATCAAAAAGTAGTTTCATTAGCTATGGAAACGTATTTTTTCAGCCCTTCTGTAGCCTAGTCTCTGTATTGGCACTCACGGTATATTTCCCCTCTCTGCCGTCCCCCTCCCAAAAAAAATCACGAACTGCTTTATTTGGCCATGAGAGTGCTAATTTAATCCAGCGTTTTTACCATTCTTAATTTCATGAATTTCGATGTTATTTACATATTTTACCTTCCTTTTACCTTTATCAGACAATGCGTTTGAAAACAAAAGTGCCAAATTAAGAGACTTCTTGTAGATCTAATCAGTATTTGGTCCTTTTCCACCATTTTTTTTTTTTTTTTTTTCTTTTCCGGTTAAACTAAATCCAAAGATTTGATCCACGAATGAGTTGTTGTCTGCAAATGCTTTGAATATAGACGAGTCTATTTATTTTTATCGTGTCTGAAAATGAGTTGATTAATATGGCGGCAACATGATCTGAGGGCAGGGGCGGAGCAGAATCCAAGCCTACAACTGATAGAACTACCAGAAAAGTAAAATGTTGCCCTGATAAGAACTAAAATACTATTGAAAACGGGAAAAAATCTCAAAGGTACAAGGACCCCCCACCCCACCCCCCTCACCCCTCAAAAAAAAAAAAAAAAAAGTCTGCATTTCTTTCAGCACCATAGAGAAACTTTCGCCTAGGAAATAGATTAAGATAAGACTGCACAGAACGTACGTTCTGATCGTAGATATATACCCTCCGCTTGTTTATTCAAGACTATGTGCTAAAATTCGTTCAGATATTCAGTAGATTGCTCTTTGAGGTCCAGATTATTATATAATAAGCACGGCGCTGAAAGAGTTATAGTTCGTTCAGACTTTGTTACGAAACATCCGGAAGCAATTTTCATAGCAATGTCAAACCTTATGTCCAGTGAGTCTTATTGACATTTCTTGGACAGGAAGTTCGGAGTTTTTATCTTTTTCCAATACTGGCCAGGGAGAAATTTGGCAGAAACAGATTTAGGATATAAATCATTTTCTCGGATTTTCAACTCTTCCAAAATCCCGCAGAAACCTATAGAATTGAACGCGACGTCATTTTGTCCCTGACCCCTGCGTTAAAATCTTTACCCGACGACAAAAGTTTGGAAGCGTCCAAATTCAAAGCATTTGCAGACGGCGAATAAAATGTACCTAAAGTTATAAGATTTGGCTTTGAAAGGTTTAAAATATTGTGGGAAAAGGAGAAAACGCAGGGTACAAGGCGCACTGAGCACAGTGCCCAGGCAGGGTAGAACTAGTACTGGTGAAACCCAGCAAAGACATGAATACGAGTGACCGTGATATCAGTATCCTGTTGAAAGGGGCGTAACACACCACCTAAATTATTCACCTTCACTATTAATCCAAAAAGCGCTGGAACCGACTTAAAGTTGTTGTTTGCGGACAGTATAGATCAAGATTAGACTGCACAGAACGTGCAGTCTGACCTTGGACCTACACTGTTCGCTTCTTTGTCACATATTGTTGCTAAAACAACTCTGAAATGACAATATTTTGGACGTTTTTCCTAACTGAAAGGGTCCATTTAATTAATTCACTCTAGAAATAAGACCTAAATGGTTGCAATTTTGTGCCTTACTACCCAGAATATCTGCGCAAGTGGACAGCGTAGATCCGAGATCAGACTGCAATTTTATGCAGTCTGATCTCGACCTATTCCGGCCGCATTGGCAACTATAATTGTCACGGTGCCTATGGGCCAATCGTTGCTCCGGTTTCCGACTGGTCACTTGGATATTAGGCTGACCCCTATCACGTGACTCCTAATCCACCCAGGTGATTGTTACTCAGTGTGAACTCAGTCAACGTTTAGTCGGGCAAAATGGAGGTTCAAACAAAGAGCCAAGCAGGTTGATCCGGGGAAAAAAATGAAGTAAGTCTCTTTTTCTTTAGTAATCTTTGTATTTTTTTTTCCATGAATAAGTAAAGTATATGTATGTATATCTAGATCTGGCATTGTAGTTGAAATTTGTGATTGTTTTCGTATAATTTTCCCTCGCATTTGTAAAACGCCAGCGTCTTTGTGCCTATGTTTGCGCCCGCCTCCCGATTTCCTTCTTAAAATGTCGCTCTAATATGCATATCTTTTTGAAATTTGTTTTGAAACAAAGTTTTCCTTGAATAACTAGGAGATCGCAGACATCTTGGAAATTAAAAAAAAAAAGAAAAGAAAAAATGGGAACACTGGTGTGAGCGGGAATCGTATCCTTCCGCACAAGGAGCATAAAAATGTGAATCTTGTTGTTATGGGTTCATTCTTTAGTGCATGGAGATATAGTTTTATACATCCGGCATTTACTACTTAAGGGAACATTGTGGAAAGTAGAAAAATTGCTTAGTGTAGGGATCATAGACATGTCTACATACTGTATGATCCTTGCTTAGAGAAAGCAATACCGTGAATCCATTAAGATCAGAATTTCTTATCGAATGTTTATCCTTAAGCTGCTAAATAAATAAATAAAGGAGAAATTTCCTGTTGATAGCAAAAGACAAATCCAACAGATTTATTGTGATTTCAAGGTTCTCTTTGCCAGGAAAATCTCCCTATGTTGGACTGTTTTGATCCAAAATCAGACTGTGTGTTTGTTGTATGCAGTCTGATCTTGATCTGTACACTCCAAGTCAGGATTGTGTGATAAAAGGTAAAGAGGCCTTTTTAAGTTATTTTTGCTGCAAATTATTTATTTCTTGTTTTGTTTAACACTGATAAGTACCACAAAATATTCTTTTCTACATAGCCTATCAAGGAATAGATAGAAAAATGTTTTTTCTTACATACATCCTTTTTTTAACTGATGGTTTGCCAGCTATTGCATTAGTTAATTTAGAGATGTAGTGTTTTTTAAGTTTGTTGAGATTATTAAAAATCTGAATAGTCCCCCTTAAGAACTAAGGACAGCTTTACATGTCTTGGCAAAAAGTTTCATTCAATATCAGACTACAGAACATCCAGTGTGATCTTAACGCTTTATCACACAATCCCGACTTTTAACAACCTTGAGAAAGAAGCCTTTTGAAAACATTGTGGGAAAAGGAGAAAATGCTGGTGACCAGCACTTTGTCCTTTTCCAGCAATGTTTTCTACCCTCCCAAAACAAACTTCAATTTTTTGGTAACATCTATTTCGTCATCTGCAAATGCTTTCAATTTGGACCAGTCTAACATGTTGTCGTTTGGTAAAGGATTAAATGTTTTATCAAGGTAGGTATTCTGCAATAATGTCCCATCATAAGGCACACAGATTGGCATTTCTCCCTCACTTCATTTCAGAATAAGTATTGATTGCATTTTTCTAGCTTTTTTAAAAACAAAAACATGTATTTGCTCTAGTTCATAGGATGTTATTTCCCTCTCTAAACCCTGTACCACACTTGGGTTTTAATGACCCTTTGGAAGAAGCCTTTTGAAAACATTGTGCGAAAAGGAGAAAATGCTGATAACCAGCATTTTCTGCTTTTCCCACAATGTTTTCTATCATTCCAAAAACAGTTTTCAATATTTGTGTCCCCTTTATTATGTCATGTGTGAAATGCTTTCAATATAGTTGAAGTCCAAAAGATTGTCGTTTGGTAAGGAGTTAAACATCTTTGGCAATACATGATCTTGGATTTAACCCTTTACCATACAATCCCAAGTCTTAATGACCCTAATAAAGAAGCCTGAAGTGTGGTGAAAAGGAGAAAATGTTGATTACCAGTGTTTTATTCCTTGTTCCACAAGGTTTTCTACCACTTTTATTATTAACCACTCAATCCAGACTACTATCGACCCTGAAGAAAAACCCTTTTGAAAACATTGTGGGAAAAGGAGAAAATGCTGGTATCTAGCATTTTCTCCTTTTCCCACAATGTTTTCTACCCTTTACAAAAAAAATTTAATTTTTGAGCTGCATTTGATTTGTCATCTGCAATGCTTTTAATTTGGACCAGTCGTTTGGTAAAGAGTTTAAGATAAATTACATTATTTAAGCCACATTTAATTTGTAGTTTTCCAAACACTTTCAATTTAGACAAGTCTAAAATTTTTTTATCCAATAATGATTTGAACCACTTGCTATTCTGTGAACTATTTTTTAAAAGAAGCCTTTAATACAGCATTTAGGTCTCTTTTTTTTCTAATTGAAAATATTAGTCTTTATAAGATAAAAATCTAAAGACAGTCTTGGTCAGGATGTATTGCAAAATATAGTGCACACATTGTAAATCCCAGATCAGACTACATATTGGGTATAGTCTAAACCCAATACATCTTTACTTGTTTTCAGCCAGATTTTTACCCATTTCAGTTTTTCACTCTACTGGCTGAAAGCCAGCAGAGCCTATGTCATAGCAAGGTTTCCATCGTCCATCAGTCCATCACTCTGTCTGTTCATCTTTTTCTTGTTTACATGATAAATTCTGCATTTTTGTCGGATTTTCGTGAAACTTGCAGTTTGTTTATCTAATCAATAGCTTGAACCCTATTGATTTTGAAAAAATCTGACAATCAGTAAGGGAAAAGTAGCCATTTAAAGTTGAAAATTTACATATCGTGTTTACTGGATAAAAATCAACATTTTTTTTATCCAACTCTTTTGTATTATCAAGGGATTGAACCATATAAAAAAAAAAAAAATGAAGAAAATCCAGAAACCAAAAACTTACATGATGACTGAAAACCTAACATACCTTAACCTCTTTGGGTGAAATTTGTGGCAGAGGATTTTAAATATGTCCTCTTGAAATATGGATGATAATGTTTGAGACATAAATACAAGTGGAAATATTGTGGCAAAATGCAATATAATTCTGTCATTCCCAACAATTTCTCCTTTGTCACATTATTTTTTTATTGTTGTATACAGCAAGGCCAAAGTCAACTGTGGGTGATTATGCTTTAATTCTTTACCAGACAATAAAACTTTGAACCTGTCTAAATTGAAAATATTTGCACATGACAAATTGTGATTGGAATAGTGGTATTCATCTTTTGTAAGGTAGAAATTGTTGTGGGAAAAGGAGTTTTTTTTTGTTTTTATCCAACAATGTTTTCAATATCCATCCTACTCAAGGTCATATAAGCATTGGAATGTTTCTGGGAATTTCTTGGGCCTATGTTCAGCGCAGAATTAAATATTTTAGGGTAGGAAAACACCTATAGGCCATTACAGCATACTGAGGCAAGCCAAAGAGTATAATTATAATAAGTGTTTTAATCACCCTATACCAGACCACAAAACTTTTTACTGGTCCAAATTGCAAGCCTTAGCAGACAACAAATTGAATGTGACTTGTATGATGTAATTTGTTAAGGAATAGAAAAAGTTGTGGGAAAAGGAGAAAATACTGGTTACCAGCATTTTCTCCTTTTCCAACAATGTTTTCAAATGACTTTTTCCTTAGGGTCATTAAAAGTTGGGATGGTGTAGTAACACTATTAAATATACACATTTATTTAGAAATAATTTTTTTCATCTGTAACAGCTTGGTGCTTATGTTACTTGTTAATAATTCTACATAAACTTATCTTTATCTTTGTAGATTTGCAGTATGACCAGATTTGGACTTGTTAAGGTAAGAGTCACTTAACATCGGGTAATCAAGGGTTAAAATAAGTGCATGATAATTTATACAAAGTCTGTCAGATTAATGATTGGCAAGTTTATAAAAATTTGTAAAAAATTGTGATATGTATATTACAAAACATGGAGGTTTGAATTTGATGTTTTTTACCTGCCTAAAAGTCATATTTCAAATATAACATGGTAGAAACTGATCATCTGCCATGAAGTCAAAGGTGTAAGACAATAATATTATGGTTGCCATAAAGTGTTGAAAAGGTAGCAAACTGAGAAAGTTTGTATGTAATTTCAAAATATGAACCACACACAAATGAAGCCATTTTACTAAGATGGCACACACTGCCCTCAAAGTACAGCATTCTGCCTCATTTTATGAGGCTAAGCCCTGGAATCAGCTATATAGGTCCAAAGTTTGACAGAAACATAAGCTAGTATGAAGTTTGCATTGATTAAAAAAAAGGGCATCGTGTCATGAATGTTAAACTTACATTGTTGCCAGACCCATGTGTTTTATTTAAAGTAATTTCAAATATACCAAATAAATCAATACAGACCAATCCCATGTACTAAAGAACCAAATTTACCAACAAATAATGCCTTACTAAACCTTCAGACTGCTGAGTTGAAACATGTGATACATTATCAGTCTCCAAGACAAACCATCTTCAAGCAGTTCCAAATATATTCTGACCCCAATGACATCAGTTTATGCATATCTTTACATAATGCCTCTGATATCCGGTAACATCTCTTGTGGTTTTAAGACTATAAAGTGAAAACTTGATAATACTCCTTGACCAACCCCTTCTTGGTACACCCCAGTCATCAACAAAAAACACTGCATACTTTATTTTTATCATTATTATGTCAATACGACTGGTACTATTTTGCAATGATGCTGTGATAAAATACCGTATTTCACCTAATTAACGCTCCCTCCCTAATAGTAGCACCCCCCCATCCCCCTCCACACACACACACTATTATTTCTTACTCCACACGCTTCCAGACAACCCCCACCCATACCCAACCTTAACCTTAAAATCAACAACTGGGGTGACAAACTTCCAAATGCAAGATAACTTCACTAAAACTTTTCAAACACAGACTGATAAAAATGACTAATGACCAATTATTTATAAACAAACTTACAGGTACAGCGTCGACATAATCCTAATTACTTCAGCAATCAATGTCTGAATACACATACACTTCCAATAACATTATAAACTTCCCGTAAAACAAAATTTGTCAACTAACTTGGAAGAACATTAAAAAGGTGAAGTATTGCATTTCAGTGTCCCATACTAATCGTGGATGCTATTAAATGTCTAAATGAATCATGATCAGCGGTAAAATCAATATTCGGCATTACTGCATTACAGGAAGTCTTTCAAAATGGCAATCACTTTGCACTGGGCTCTGACTAAAACTCAGATCAAAGTACCATACTTACTCTAAGTGATGGCAGTGAAAATTTCTGGAAATTGGCTATGGACTAAGAGTGCCCTGTTGGTGTTTTGAATGGTGCCCCAGCGCATTAATTAGGTGAAGTACAGTAGGAACAATAACTTTCAATGAGTCAAACAATAATGTCTTTTATGCAAATACGGAATACACATAATCTTTCTTAATTTAACACTTTTTCCTACTATTTTTATCTTTTTAAGCACAAAAATTGCATTTTATTATCTTTTAATGCATACATGTGCGCTAAATTACCTGAGCTGTCATCATGCCATAAAATGACAATTATTAATTCATTCAGCTTTCAATAATCTAACATTATCAGGGATCAATCACTTTACATTGATTTTGTAGGTCGGTGTTGGTCATCATTCATTTATAGGTCACACTATTTTTCACAAAACAACTCAAAAGTGGCTTACTATAGGTTTAATGTATTTGTTCTTACACATTGTATATGTGTAAGAATTCATCTTAAAGTGGGGCTATGTGGATGGGACAGTCGAAATAATTGAGCATACTCTTTATATCACACAAAGATATAATAACTACATCACTTATGACTTTAACGGTTATTGAGGCTGAAATTTGTTAATTTTTTTTTTTTTAATCACATAATAATTTATTGTCACTTTACAAAATATTTGAATTAGACCAATCATAGATCAGTCAGGTAAACACTTAAATATAACTTTGATTTCCTGCTAGTAACAGATCAGTAAAGAACATGTTTGTTGCCCCAATGCTAGTCTGCATCATATAAAGTATGAGTTACATAGTTGTCCTTAAATAAATTAAAAAACATCAGAAACAACAACAAATTTCATTCAGTGTTTGACACCTACATACAAGGGGTCCAGTATGTCAAAAATTTGCATAGGGTATTACTCTTGAAATTGTAATTCTGACTAGCTCTTAATTGGATTTGACTTCCGAAAATTTTAGCTCAAAGGCTTCAGTTTCAGAGTAGAGCAGAAAAAAAAGTCTTATAGGAGTTTCTTAAGTTTTAGTTTTGCGGCCTGTGTATTCAAAGTATTTCATTACTTGAGAATTACAGAATGGCATAACGTTAACAATGGATGAATCCTTTAAATCAGCACCATGTCTATCAAATTGGTAGGTGTAATACATATTGAAGTATCCTTACATGATGTGTGTCTATCAGACACACATTAACTTAAACATGTTTGAGGGTTTGTAAACCAATGGGAATTGTAATAGCCACTAAAGTATTGTCAGCATACCTTATGTGATGTTGAGAATCTTAAATCCTATATGTATATCAGATAAAAAATGAAAGTGGATGTAATTTCTTATTACTTAAGTATATTTTTCTGTTCTATTATTAAAAATTCTATATGCCTTATTTAGCCCTTTACCAAATGATCCTGCATTGTAGAAACACTGAGGAAAAAGGTCTTTAAAACATTGTGGGAAAAAGAGAATCAGCATTTTCTTATATTTCCACAATGTTTTCCTTCTACAAAGAGAATTTGCACCATTAATTGAGCCACATGTAATGTGTCATCTGCAAATATTTCCAAATTGGACAAATCCAAATTTGTTGCTTGGTAAAGAGTTAATTTTCAGGGTTCATTTCAGTTTTTTAACCCTTTCACTAAAATAGTTGCCTTTGCGGCCAGTGTAGATCAAGATCAGGCTGCACAAAACATGCAGCCTGATCTTTGATCAACACTGTCCGCTATGTTAAAACAGGCAAAAGGTAGCCATGAATTTGCAATTATATTGGTTTATTCTAGAATGAAAATGACGATTGGGTTTATTTGGCGCTTTATGGGTTACTTTCTCGTTGCACTGTTATGAAAGCATCTTTTTTTGTACACAAATTCTATTTGAAATGAACCCTGCAGTTCTTTTTAAACCAAAACCTATGCAATTATTATGGTGTTAAGGATCTTTGATCCAAAAGTAAGAAAGAAAATAATTTATTATCTCATGCAACGTTTGATGTTAAGGATCTTAAATCCAAAAGTAAAGAAGAAATAGTTTATTATCTCATTGTAATGTTTGATGTTAAGGATCTTACAGTAAAAAAAAAAAAAACAAAAAGAATTATCTCATGTACTATTTGATGTTAAGGATCTTAGATCCAAAAGAAAAGAAAAACTCATGCAATGTTTGATGTTAAGGATCTTAAATCCAAAAGTAATTTAAAAAAAATGAAAAAAACAATTTTCTCATGCAAATAATAAGAGTGATCTTAAATAAAGCAGAATTTGAATTATAGTTAGATTAGTAAGTTAAATCTGTTCATATGAATTTCGAAAATGGCTTGAACAAAGTAAACTAATTACTTTGGCAAAGATATAGGTGAAAAATATTGCATTTATGAAACAAAATTATTTTTATAATTCATTGCTCAGAGAGGTTATCCATGCATTGGACTGGTTAGTATCCAGGAAACACAGAAAGATACATGTAGACAGAGTTGATTACTGGGTGGGATCCAGGAAAGATTTGTCTTTTGTTCAAAAGTTTTAAATCATGAACAAACAAAAAATATAGAGATTAAACTGTTACCAATGACGGATCAAGGCAATCCAGAAAGGTTTGTCGGTCTATTCAGGGGCAGCAACTGTGTTTCATCTGCAAAGTTAACCTCATCTGAGCATTTTTGTCAAAACCCAAGTACATGTAACTGAAAAATAATTAATCGGTTCCTAAGACCATTTTCAAAAGTTATGTGAATGCATTTATCTTACCTTTTTATTTCTGAAAGGTACTGTTTTTTTGTCCACTCAAAAAAGACTTAGCTTTGTACCAAACAACAAAGTTTTATAGTCAAAGATGAAAGCATTTTCAGGCAACATACCAAATATGGCACAAAAATAGGATTTGCCCTAGAAAGGTAGGAAAAGATTGAGGAAAAAGGAGAAAATGCTGGTAACCAGCATTTTCTCCCTTTTCCACAATGTTTGCAAAAGCCTCCCTTTCAGAGGTTGTTAAAATAAAAATCAGGATTGTTTGGTAATGGGTTAAGACCACACAACAGTTTTTTTGTATGTCAATCTCTGCAAGGTTCATGAGAAAGATCTTAGCCTGCAAAGTGCCTTAACAACAATAGTTTTTTTTTTTTTTTTTTTTTTTCCTGGCTAGTGCAGATCAAGATCAGACTGCACAATGCAGCCTGCTCTTAGATCTACACAGCATACTATGGATAGACATGGCTTGCAAAATTCAGTCTCATAATGACATTTTATCTGGTCCCTGTTCACTTTGTTTGGCACTTCAAGGGTTTTATCCAATAGATATGTAGGGCTTAACGATATGTAGTTATTGCAACATGTGTATGGATATTTTTTTGCTTTTATTTTTAGATTTTCTTTGTTCAGATGTTTTTAATTTTAATTTTGACTTTTTCATTGAAAACTTTTTGAGTAGGCAGGGACTGCCCAGCCACTCAGTAATGTCTTTTATGCATTATACAGTCATACTTCGTTTAATTTTTTTGCCATGAATTCATCATTTTGTTCAAATCTTCTTAAGTGCAACCATTCTACTTTATCATCTCTTAATACAGACATGCACACTTAATTACCAAAACCATCAATTGATGCATCATAAAACAACATACATTCATTCATTCATTCATTCATTCATTTTGATTTATAATAACAAGTTTGCTATTTCTCAGTATGGAAGCTTTTGCTTTTGTATGATCTGACTGTCTATTAATGCATCCTGTGAAGGCAAGTGCTCCGGTTGAATAGGATCATTGACTGTAAAACAGCTTTGGGGCAATTTTAAGTTTAAAATTAAATCCAGTGCTGATAGAAGAGTGGACCCTGTTCTTTTTTTCCACTCACGTAAGACTTCAGATCACGCTCTACAATTAGGTATGCCTCATATTCCATTTAAGTTGCTGAGAGCCTTGCAAAATGTTGTAGGCTAAGGATCTTATTTCCAAAAGCAAAAATAGATATTCTTTTATTATTAACTCGGCTGTTTCAAAAAAAGGTCGAGTTATTGTCATAGCCCTGTCGCCATCTGCAATGTCAAAGTTTTCTTTGACATTTTATAATATCTCTGATATTACTGAAGATATTTACTTCAAACTTGAACAAATTGTTGACTATGGAAAGGGGAACCCATAGAACTAGGGCAGGTAATCACTAGAATATTTTGACATAGGTATGCCCTTTTTGCGACTTTGACTTTTCACTGAAAATCAAGCAACTTCAGCCGAGTGTTGCCACCTGCATGCCATGCACTTGTTGTTTTTATATAAGGAGGTACACAATTTTAGAAATGATGTACCTTTTAATATAGAATGTTTATCATAGTTAGGTTGTATTCTGTATTTCATGATGAGAAGTAGTCATTTTTTTTCCAAATGAATGTAATCCCTGTTGGTTTAAAAAAAATCTCAAAGATGTGGTCTGTGAAAAGACTTTAGATTTAATTGGGGAAACAATATCAAACAGATATTGAGGAAAATCCAAGACTTTGTGCTTTTAAAAGATTCATCTGTTGGCTCTCTTTATTTATATATTGACACTGTTTGATTTCAACTCAGGAACACATGCAAATCCGCATATGGAATACTTTGAATACTGGAACCAGCCACAAAGCCAAAACAACAAATGATTTGAATGATGTTTTAATTATATTATTTCCTGTTGAATCAGAACAGAAAGATATCTTGTTTAAAAATACAGGAATTCAGATAAAAAATATATGCCTGATTTCAAATACTACAGCAGAGCCCTGATATTTATATTTGTGGTTAAATCTGACAATTACTATCATATTCATAAGCTTGGTCTTTACACTTTCATCTACAGAAGTTGTTTTATGAAGTTGTTTGGTATTTGCAAGGAATTTAAGTATTTTTGCTGTTGTTTGTTTGATATAGGGGAAGAGAGTTGAACTGCATCAATTGAACACAATGTCACCTTCACTATTTAAGTATCTATGAGCATTGAAGGAATGTCTGAGAAAGAAGAATTTCCCCATTAAATGCTTAAGTTTTTAGTAGAAATACTGATCAAAATCAAGATGCTAATTATTTACACTAAAGTATACATAGTGCAACCTTTCAAGATCATCCCCATGATCTTTAATCAATCATAGTTTCATCAGTTTACCTGCACGGTCCAAGTTTGTATATTACAGGCTTAATTGTTTGAGGAAACTTGTCACATACATGTATTGTTTTTTCCTGTGATGTATCAGATTGTCATTTAGAAAACAAAGACATCACAATTTTTAAGTGTTGCTTGATTATTTCAAAGTTCAAGTGCTGTTTCAAAGTTCAAATGCAAATATGAGGATAAATGACAACTGTCTTGGTTTCTACAATTTTGGCAAGCCTAGAAACATTTGTTAACCCTAGGAACATTAGCTTATTTCACATGAACTCATAGCCTGGATGACTCCAGTACACTACACATTAAATTGTGTCAGTAACATTAAAAAACAGCATAATTCAAGCACTTTTCAGTAAATATCTCCTAAATTCCATCTTCATTTTTGCAACACTTTTTCAAAATCAACTTTTTAATGGGTAATCAGGGGTAGTTATTTCTAATCATCCTTTGGAGTTTTTGTGAGAAGCATCTGGTGGAGTATAGGTCATAGTAGATCAAGGACACTGATAATATATCTCTTTACAAACATACTTTGGAAATAGCAAAAGCACACAACATGAAACTGAGCTGTCACAGCTTTGAGTAACCTGGTCCCATCCAATTTTTCTGGGCTTATAGTATTCCATAATATACTAGGGACATTTACACAAGTATACTGAGACTCTGACATAAAATCTTGACTGTGGGGACAGATTGGAGAGCAAATTCTGACATGAAATCTTGACAGTGGGGACAGATTGGAAAGCAAATTTTTTCTTTTAAAGCAGATACCATATCTTACCATACAATTTACTAAACCAATCCCCAAGACATGAATTTGTTACTTACTTCTGTAAAGGGTGATTTTTATTTTTAGCTGGGTTGTTCATGAATATGTTTTATTCCTTAAAATGTTACACACATGGTTATATTTCACCAGGGTAGTACATGAAAAGGATCAAAACACACACACAAAAAAAGGTTCTACTCAGTTTAATGCATTTGGACAAATCTTGAAACAAAAGACAAGAAACAAAATAAATTGATCAAAGCAAAAACCAAAAAGAATCTTATTAATAGAAAGTTGGGGGAAAAAAAAGAAATGGAAAATTCAGGAAAAAAATTAAAACAAAATTAAAAAAATAAAATCTTAGAGATAAAAACTCGTAAAAATTGAAAAATTTGGGGGGGGGGGGAAACACACAAATTGAAAAAAAAAGATAAAACAACAACAACAACAGAAAAAAGTAAAAACAATTAGAATATGATAATAATAAACAAAGATGATTTAAAAACATGTAAAAAAAAAAAAAAAAGAAAGAAACAGTCTGTAAAACAAACATGTAAAAAAACAACTGAAAATGGCAAAATTTAGAATAAGAAATTATGAAAAGAATTTTTAAAAAATGAAGAAAAGCAAGATCAACAGAAAAAGGGGAGAAAACTTTAATAACCAAAACCTAAAATGATCAAAAAACAAATGTAAAAAAAAAGTAAACAGTTTTTTTTTTCAAAAAATGTGTAAAAAATGAAAAAGGCAAAAGATTAGAACAAAAGAATAAAGACCAAAAGAAAGAAGAAATAAGAAAATACTAGAAAAGAAAGAAAATTATAACTAAATGATAAAAGAACTGAAAAAAATCCTATCAAAAGAATGAAAAACTTTAAAAAGAATAAAAAGAAATAACATGATAAGAAAAATAAAGAAAACTTTAAAGAATATGAGAAAAAATTACAAAGAGAAAAATGATGAAAAAAAGAAAGTAATGTTACTAAAAGATGAAAAACTTGAAAAAGGAATAAAATAAGATAACATGAAAAGAAAAATAAAACCCATAAAAAGAGAAATAAAAATGAAAAACAGAAAAAGAAGCATTAAAAAAATGAAGGAAAAAAATAACTAAACAAAAAAATTAAAGAATTTAAAATGAAAACAATAAAACTGAAGAAATAGAAAATAAAAAGAATGAAATACAACATCAACAGAAAAAAAAAAACACGGAAAAATATATAATAGTAAACAAAATTATAATATAGTAAACAAAAATGATTAAAAATAAAAAGAAAAACTAAGAAACTATAAAAAAAAAAAAAAAAAAAAAGAAAACAAAGAAAATTCTAACAATATAATAAAAAGAATAAAAATTGTATAAAAAAAATAACAAAACAAAAACAAAAAAAATAAACAAATGTAAAAAAAAGTAAACAGTTTTTAAAAAAAAAATGTGTAAAAAATGAAAAAGACAAAAGATTAGAACAAAAGAATAAAGACCAAAAGAAAGAAGAAATAAGAAAATACTAGAAAAGAAAGAAAATTATAACGAAATGATAAAAGAACTGAAAAAAATCTTATCAAAAGAATGAAAAACTTTAAAAAGAATAAAAAGAAATAACATGAGAAGAAAATTAATGAAAACTTTATATAGAATATGAGAAAAAGTTACAAAGAGAAATAAAATTATAACAAAAATGATGAAAAAAAGAAAAAAAATGTTACTAAAAGAATGAAAAACTTGAAAAAGGAATAAAATAAGATAACTTGAAAAGAAAAATATAACCCATAAAAAGAGAAATAAAAATGAAAAACAGAAAAAGAAGCATGAAAAGAATGAAGGAAAAAAATAACTACACAAAAAAATTAAAGAATTTAAAATGAAAGCAATAAAACTGGAGAAATAGAAAATAAAAAGAATGAAAAACAAATCAACAGAAAAAAAAAAACATGGGAAAATATATAACAGTAAACAAAAATATAATATAGTAAACAAAAATGATTAAAAATAAAAAGAAAAACTAAGAAACTATAGAAAAAAAAAAGAAAAGAAAGAAAATTCTAACAATATAATAAAATGAATAAAAATTGTTTCAAAAAGATAACAAAACAAAAACAAAAAATAAAAAAAAAATAAATAAATAAAATAAATAAATAAACAGAAACAACCTGAAAGAAATCTTAATAAAAGAATTGATAAATTGAAAAACAATAAAAAGAAATAACATGAAAAGAAAAATATTATCATAAAAAGAGAAATTGAAATCAAAAACAGAAAATGAAGTATTAGAGGATTAAGAAAAAATGTAGGGAATTTCAGTTGGGATATGTTTGTTTCTGATACCCCCTGTCCCTGGCAAAAATATTGCAATAAGTATCAGAAGCTAGCATTTTCCGTTAAATTTTAGAGTAATGGAAGGAATTTGCACAACAATTTTCACAAGGAACTAAAACAACAAATTTGCAAAGTGCAAAGGAATCTTCAAAGAATTACCTTAGATACAAACTTCGATTCTAAAAAATATTTAAACTGTAAATCAACAGTCATGAAACTGCATATGGAGTATAAACTAAAACTTTCCAGTACTTTAAGAATGAAAAAAAAAAAATTGTGATTGAAAATGAAAATATTAACATAAAAGAACTAAACTCTACTTTATATTTACTTGAAAGGTAAAGTTATGTAGCAAAGGTGTAATTGGCAAGTTAGATATGCACACAGCTTTCTATAGCAGCAGGTCATTCTCACTCCCAAACACATGTATTAGCAAGAAACACTTGTGGAATGTATAAAATGAAACTGACACATTGAAAATGCATACAGTCAGCTTTCCACAGCAACATATTGAGATGATAAAAACACACACACAAAAAAAAAAACAAAAATTTGAAAAACAGACATGTAAAAAAAGGTGAACAATGTAACATGTGAATTTTTCTTGAAAAAGCGTTTCTTCCCTACAATTAGCTGTTTCCCCCCCCCCCCCCTCCCCAATCCCACCCCACAAAAAAAAAAAAGGTTTTCCTTTTTTGTTGTTTTTTTCAATTTAAGATACCATGGCTTTGAAATGATAGCACTTGGAAAAGACGATGACAGACACATTGCCCAAAGCAGTTATGTGAACAATCAACAAATCAGCAGAGCATCTACATGGTAAGTTTAACATGGATTAGGTATATTAATATCCCTTTCACTTATTCACTTATTTAGTATCTGATACTCTGGAAATGTAAGTAGTAAAATGAAGAAATCATGTGACTAAATGCATAAATTCAAACGATGTTCTGTTCTGATTAAGATCAGGCTGTACAGAATATGTAATCTGATCTTAAATCTACACTGTGATTTTTTAGCTCCACTGGCTGAGGGCCAGCGGGCTTTTGTCATGGCGCAGTGTCTGTCCTGCGTCCGTGCGTCTGTGCATCTGTCCGTCTGTGCGTTGACTTTTATTTCAAACATCTTCTTCTCTGAAACTACCCATCCAATTTTCATGAAACTTCACAGAAATGATCCTACCATAGTCCTCTTCAGCATTTCTTGAAAGAATTTGATTCCTTCAAAAACTCTGGTTGCCATGGCAACAGAACTGAAAAATATTGGAAATCTTTAAAAATCTACTTGTCTGAAACCATAAGGCATAGGTTTTGCATGTAGCTATATCTAGTTTTGGCCTCTACCAAGTGGGCCAGAACTTTAGCCCTAGGGTCAAAATTGGGCCCGCCGCAGGAGTCACAAGTTTTACATGGGCTTACATGGTGACAACTTAAGAAATCTTCCTGTTTTGATTTTTTTTTTTTTTGAAATTAGCCTTGCATCAGGGGTCTTATGTTTTGCAGAGGCTTCATATGGACAAAACTTGAAAATCACCTTATTTATAACCATACAGCATAGACTTGTATTATTTTGGCATGTGGCTTTATCTTGTGGACCTCTACCAGGGTTCAAGTAATTATAGCTCTGGGATCAAAAATGGCTTTGCCCTGCGGTCTCAACTTTCACATGGGCTTTTAGAGAGAAAACTTAAGTCTTTATTTTGAAATCATTTGGCTCAGAATTGAAATGTTTACTATTTATGGTTTGTATTTATAAGCCAGTGGAGCGATATAGGGCCATCATGGCCCTCTTGTTTCTCCGATGTAATACCAGTATATAAAAATGCAATATCTGGAAAGTCTTTTGACTACCAAACATCTATTCTTAAGCTTGTCCAAATTATTAGCATATGCAGACAACTTATTTAAATATGGCTCAAAAAATGGATTTGTCGTTGAAAGGGGAGGAAACATTTGGGGAAAAGAAGAAAATGCTGGTTAATGCTGGTTACAAGCGTTTTATTCTATTCACACAATATTTGCAAAAGCATTTTTCTCATTAAAACTTGAGATTGTGTGGTAAAGGGTTAATTCTTTACAAAATGACAAAATTTTGGGGTGGTCCAAGTTGAAAGCATTTCCAGATGACAAATGTTGCTACATGTATATTGATGATTTTGTCTTTGATACAGTAGAAAACATTGTGGGGAAAGTAGGAAATGCTGCTTACCAACATTTTCTCCTTCTTCCACAATGTTTTCCTATAGCCTTCTCTTACAGGGTGGTTAAAATTTGGGATGTGTGGTGAAGGGTTAAACTAACTGAAAATATCTACCGTGTTTATTAAGCAAACTCCTGAAACAAATTTGCTGCAGGTACCTATGAGAATATTTTTGTAAAATAGGCATTACTGGCATTTATTTAGGTCAAATGGAATTTGGCTAAACAAGGAATACACCTTTAGCCACAGTATTTTCCAAAGAACATGATTTTATTTTGCTGAAAACCCAAAAATATTTAATCGGGAATTGGAAGTCCCTGAAAGCTTGCTTAACACTCTTCATTGTGACCAGCATTTTCTCCTTTTCCAACAAAATTTTCTTCTCTCTCACAAGCAAATTTCAGATTTTGGTTAAGTACATTGTCTGCATGTATATTCAGTACCAACAGTTCTGAAATTTTGTAGCCTAGCCCTGGTAGCTCAGTCGGTAGCATACAGGACTTGGGAACAGGGGGTCACTAGTTTGATCTCCAGCTTGGCCAATTTCTTCCAGGGATTAATGATAGTCATTGTGACAGGATTTATACCTCTCTCACCATTGACTATTGTTTCAGCAATGGTTATGTGGGAAAGCAGCCAGTGGCTCAGAAAGAATATAATGCATAGTACCAGTAAAAGGAACTCCATCAAAGCATGGATAGCTGCTGGGATATAACTGAAATAATGTTGAAAATGGCATTAAAGACCATACAATTAATCAATCTAAAATTTTTAGTTTGGTAAAGAATTAACTCTTTACCAGGCAACAAAGTTTTAGGCCTGTCCAAAATTTTGAAAGTACTTGCTGACAACAAAACAAATGTTGCTCTAATGACGAGGTTTATGTTGTAAACAATATTGTGGAAAAAGAAAATTCTGGTTACCGTTTTCCCCCTTTTCCCAAAAGATTTTTAAAACACCCATGGGAGGTAAGAACACAACATGGGTCCAAACTTTTTAACAGATGCATTAAGCTTCCTTTTCATAGAGCATGGCTCATATGTAGACCTCCCTTTACAACCTTTATTTTTTCTCAAGTTTTTCATCCTTTTGTTTTAAATTTCCAGTTCACGTGGGGTCCTGCATGACTCAGTGGTAAAGTATAGGTCTCATAACCTGGAGGCCCCAGGTTTGATCTTCACAGATAGTACTGGGATGTTTGTCAGAGTTTACTTGGCAAGACACTTAATAGGCCTAGCCTAGTACTAGTGAAACCTTAGGACTTACATGAATATGTGAGATATAACAGTCATATGACTGAAATGATGTTGAAACAGTGAAAAACACCATTTAATCAATTAATCATTAAACCTGTTCATATTAGAATACCGTAGCTGCCAATACACTCTGAAACACCATTCGTTCATTCACTCATTGTGGTACATGTCTTTAAAGTAGGTGTTGAATTTTGTTAATCATATAATTTGTATATGTAGATGATGAACAGTTTTATTTTCAGTGTTTTAATGTTCCTTTTAAATTTCTTTCAGGGAGGAATTTAGCTAGCTGATAAGGACACTTTGGCATGGTCATGGACTGGAGGTAGGTCAAAGTTGTCAGTTTTCAATATTTTTTTCTAAATTCATATTACTTTGGCTCAATAGAACTTTCCATCAGTAGAGCTAGAGAAGGTTATAGTGTATTTCTTATTTCATCATTTTGTGCATAAAATCCTTGTCTGCAATGCACTTCATTTTGGCAGTGCTGATGCAATAGTAAGAGTACTGGGTGCAAGACATTCATACTCGTCTTCATTGTACAAAGTTCCGCAAGTTTTTATTTTCTGTATTATATTTTTGTGTAGCTTTGCATCCATCAGTTACCTGAATAACTGTGAAAGATTATAGGCTAATCCTTTACCACAAAATCCTGAGCTTTAGCTAAAACTGGCTTTTGAAAATATGGTGGAAAAAGGAGAAAATGATGGTAAGCAGTATTTTCTCCTTTTCCTTCTGTGTTTTCTATCATATCAAAAACCATTATTTGATGCAGATTTGATTTGTCATCTGAAAATGCTTTCATTCTGGACATGTCTACAATTTTGTTGTTTGGGAAAGGCTAAAACGATAAGAAAAACGTTGAACTTTTTCACAGTATAAAAGCTTTTCAATAACTATAAAGAGAATGTTTGCAATGATTTGTATCTAAAAGCTTTTGCACATGTATTTTTAAATTACACATCAAAGATTCTTTCCAGTCAACTAATAATAAAATGTTTTACCCATATAAAGTAGACAAGTGAGATTCATTTAACTGATGGTAGGAATTATAAAGCACAAATGCAAGTTTAAAATACCAGGTTGCTAGCAATACTTTAACTGTAAACAGGTAAAATATACCTCAAGTAGCCAATAAAATGTTCTTTTATTACGGAATTTAGCTCTGGACTAAATACAGGCTGCAAAATGTAGCTCCTGAAAATATCCTCTTTGAATTATATAAACTGTTGGGTTAAATACAAATCTTAGCAAGTTTGGTTAACATTTGAGTCTGGTTCTAAAAAAATCCATCTGTAACATATAAATATTTAAACTGCTAGGTTATATATAAATCAAAGGATTAATTTTAAAAGTTCTTACATAAAACATAAAGCATTAATGTTGTGTAGACATGTGGTTATTGGCAGACTGACAGTTGGAATTTCCATTACCAGTTAATACATTGTGGCCTGGGACAGGGGCTCTATAGAACAAAATAAAGTTTCAACTATCAGGTTGCTTGCAATATCACTTTCAAGTCATATGTAATACATCAAATATACATTAAGTATGAAACCATAAAGTTCTTTTCAGTCACTTTATTAAACCTTTGCACTGTCATTAAATGCCCCTAAGAAGGCAAGCTTAAGTTGACTGAGAGACAGAATTTTCACTGTACAAATGTTTATACAGGGGCCAGGTAAAACACATCATCAAAAAAGAGATCACTTAAGCAACTTCTGTACATAAGTTAAATTACTATAAAAAGGTGAGGTTCAGTTAACTAACAGCTGGAATTTCCTTCATATACTTTGTGACCAGGGACAGGGGTTTTACAACCAAGAAGGCAATTTCAGCTATTAGTTTGCTGGCGCAATACCTTTTGTCAACTATTTTGTAAACAGGTGAAATGCATATCATGGTGCCAAGTAAAAAAAAAAAAACTAACCAGTAGATATCTTAGCATTAGGTTTAACCCATAACTGCACAACTCCGAGTTTTAGCAATGCTGAGAAAGAAGCCTTTTGAAAACATTGTGGGGAAAGGAGAAAATGCTTGTTACCAGCATTTTCTCCTTTTTGCACAATGTTTTTTATGTAGTTAAGGACAAATACTATCATTTGAAAAACATTTGAATGTTACTCTGTAAATACCTTCAACATGATTGAGTCTAAAATTTTGCCATGTGCTAAGGGTTAAAGTTCTTTGATAAAACTCATACTTACAGAAATTTCCTTTAAACAGCTGAATTCATTAGACTAACAGTTATTTCTTTTTTGTAACAGTATTGTTTTGGTTTTTTTTTTACGAAAATTCCCATGGTCTAAACTACATTTTGATTTGCCATTTACAAATGCTTTCACTATAGATGAGTCTGAAAGTAAAGAATTAATGCCTTTGTCAAAATCAAACTTTGTACACTTCAAGCCAACACTGTGAATGTCTTGCATCTTTCTTAATTTTGCATCTGGACTGTTGTCTGGTCATGCTATGCTATGTCAAAATGAATGAAATAAAACATACCAGAAAACCTCTATATAACAAACTCTAATAATTTTCTAAATTCAAAATTGTTTTTGTTTGTACATTTTTTCATGCTTATTTCAAACTTCTGCAGAGGTTTTGTGAACAGTGCTATCACCACATTGATAACCTAGGTACCGGCCTGCAAAAATGTACCCGATATGGCCAATGTACAGAAAGGATATAGGGCCTTATGCTTTTTCTGTTACAAAGTATTTTGTAGGTTAAGATGGTACTGTCATGGAGTGTGTTGGCAACCCTGGTGCAGAGATCATCTATAGAGACTATAGGATCTCTGCCAAGTCTGATTCAAAACCTCATCCCAAATATTTACTTCTTCAAAACAGGCCCATGTGTCTTTCATATAAAGACTGTCAGGCCAAGGCATGTCCGAAAGCATCGTAATCGTGACCCCAAAGTGACAGCAACATGGCCATTAACATGCTGACACCCAAATTGTATTGAGCAGATAAGAAACTGGCCATTGACATGCCTAGAGAAAATGCTCCTCCCTATGTTGGCCACACCATGCTAGGTGGACAGTCTTGTCTGATGTCTGGAGTGTATAAAATAAACATTAGATATTATGTCAGCATATTTGTTAGGTAATGGGTTCTACTTATTACCATACAGACTATTTGTTTTTGATCTATGAGAAAAGAAACACAGCTGAGAAACATTTGAAAGTAATGTCTTTTTAACCCTTTACCAGACATGCCTGTGTTTGAATGAACCTGAGGAAAAACCTTTTGAAAACAATGTGGGAAAAGAAGAAAATGCCAACAAACAGCATTTCCTTCTTTCCCCACAGTGTTTTCTACCTTTCCATTGAAAAAACTTTTCATTTGAGCCTATGAAAATATGACATCTGCTAATGTGTTTAAATTGGACCAGTCTAGAATTTTGTCATTTGGTAAAGAGTTAACAAACAGGAAAACTTTTAAGGAGAGAGGGAATAATTTTTTGAAATATGCAAATACTACTTTTCCAAAGGAAGATCTTCTTCAGGGGCTTAACAAGTAAAGTCTGTATGGTAGTGAGTTAATACTTTTGATAAAAGACTGTTAGGCCAGGGCATGTCTGAAAACATCTGATCATGATCCAAAAATGAGAGAGGAATGGTCATTGCAAAGCTGACACCAAAATGAGCATCATTTTAAAAATGACCATGAACATGCCCATAAGACATTCCCTAAAATATTGGCCACACCGTGCTAGGTGAACAGTCTTGTCTGGTTGTATGTTTGGTGTATGATACAGAATGCAATATTGTGTCGGCTTAAAGGGAAAGGAATCCAATAATTTTCACATAAATAGATTTTCGTATCTTTCTTCAAAATTTGTAATTCTTTGACAGCAATAGGCCAAATCAAATGATAACTTTGACCTACTTAGGGATGTGGTTGCTGTTCCTTACCTCTATTTCTGTTTCAATTTTAGGTAAAGTACAGAAGTAGAACAACACAGACAGAATATGGAAGGCAAAGCAGAGATGATTTTTGTAAATTGAACCAATGGATGATGTACATTATGCTAGTGTAAAAAGTACAGATCCAGCAACCACCATAACACTCTTCACATCACTGCTGTAGACATTTTTTTAAATGTGGCAAAAGCAGTGTTTTCTTCACAATGATGATGTGTGTTTAGCTACTCTGATGATATCACAAGAACAAAACTGGCCAGTTAACTTTGTACCTGACAACAAAATTTCAGACTTATCCAATTTGAAAGCAGCTCTTGGTGACATATTAAATGTGACTCAAACATTGATATTTTATCTTAGAGGGTGTAGAAAACATTATAGAAAAGGAAGAAAATATTTTCTCCTTTTTCCACAATTTGTCCGAAAGCCCTCTTCCTCAATGTTGTTAAAACAGGGCTATTTATCACAAGATTTCCAAAAGGAGGTTGTCTTATGATAACAGATCAGTTAGATTTTTCATCCAACGTTATGTTGTTTAATCAAATTGAGAAATGTTTTGTGTCCAACAATACATACTTGATTTTACTTGTTTAGTAAACAACCAATGAGTTCCAAGGGGGAATGCACATACTGTACAGCAAAAGGGTACACTAGCGAATGGTGTGTCTCATGTATGCATATATATATGTGAGCCATGCTCTGAAAAGGGGGCTTATTGCATTTGCGAAAAATATCGACCCATGTCAGCCTGCACAGGCTGAGGGCCGCAACTTTTCGCTATCTTAAAATTTTCTGTATGTCAAGGGATAATTTGATGTCATGATTCAGTCGGTTGTTTGACAAAATGGATTTTAAGGATCCATAATTAGGTGATGTCATTACACAGATTGACTTGAAGCTTCTGTGAGACAACAAATTTGCAGACTACAAAGTAAATGTGACTCAAATGATGGAATTTATCTTTCCAGGGGAAGAAGATATTGTTGGAAAGGGAAAAAACACTGGTTATCAGTGGTTTCTCCTTTTTTCCACAATGTTTCATTCCTCCCTCACCCCTGATCATTATTTCGACAATGATTAGGTAGGAAAGCAGCCAGTTGCTTTGGAAGAATATCATACGAAGCACTGGTAAAACAAATTCTAGGAAAGCATAGATAGGTTCACTGGCTAATGTGGTATAATATATGATGTTGAAAGTGGGGCTCAGCAACAAACATTTTCAAACTGATTTGTCTGTGCTGTTAATTTAGTTATATCATATCATGGGACTACTCTTTGAAACGTGTAAAAAACATTGTGAGAAAAGAAAAAATGCCAGTCTCCCTTGCTTAACTCCTTATCAGATGATTACTCCTTAACGATAACTCTTTCACCCTTTACCAGACGACAAAATTTAAGCATTGTCCAAATTGAAAGCGTTTGCAGACGACAATTTCAGTGTGGCTCAAATGGTGCAATTTTTCTCTGATAGGGTAGAAAACATTGTGGGAAAGGGAGAAAATGCTGGTTACCACAATGTTTTCCCACAATCTTTTCAAAAGGTTTCTTTCCCAGGGTCGTTAAAAGGTGACATTGTGCAGTAAAGGGTTAACTCCTTATCAGATGATAAGAAGTTTTAGACTTGTCCAAATTGTAAGCATTTGCAGACAACATATCAAATGTAGCTCCATCAATGGAATTTTTCTTGTGAAGGGTAGAAAAGATTTTGAAAAAGGAGAAAATGCTGATAACCATTATTTTCTTCTTTTCCTACTATGTTTTCAAGAATCTCCTACCTCAGGGTCGTAAAAAAATGGGATTGTTTAGGTAAAGGATTAAATTATGAGGCAATATAGAGAAGCATAAAGCGGCAATTTCATGGACGATATTTGTGCTTTCAAATGATACAGGTTATCTTGAAAGTAAGATTTGTTTATTAGGTGTTTAATACTGTTTTCATCATTATTTCAGTCATATCACGGACTTCAGTCCACCACTGCATGCATTTCTTGGGTTTCTACAACAAGTACTTTGCACATTATTACATACCTGAAATTTTTCTGGCTCAAATACATGCGTCACACGTGGGAAAAATAACACATGACAGAAAAAAAATCTATCTATACTGTGAAATACAGTTCCAAATACATGTATGGTATTGATGACGTAACTCACCCGCGGAAATCATATGTAATGATTTGTGATTTGATTGGTCAAAATTTATGCCATCACATTTATCTGCCATTCATAAAAAAGAGGTTACTAGCTACTACACCATTGTTTATTTTGTTTACCAATTTAGAAAAAAAAAGAATAAAATGTCAAGAACTGCAAAATTTTGCTGTTGAAAGTTGTCGGTATATAATAAAAGGAATATTATTTTGTAGTAACTTTCCTGATGCTTGTATCTACTTTTCGCTGCATAAGAAAATTTTGACATTTCGTTCGACCTTCGGTCTCACGCAATATCAAATTTTCTCATGCTGCTCGAATTAAATACAAGCACCAGGAAAGTTACTACAACATAATATTCTGTATATATTCCTCCCAATATTCCGTATATTTTCCTCCAAAGCCACTCGCTACCTTCTCTCCTAACCATTATAGAAGCAATGATCGGTGATGAGAGGAAACAAATACTGTAGCAATGACTATCATCAGTCCTCTGAAAGAAATTGGCAGACCTGGGGATTGGAACCAGCCATATCCTGATATCAAACCCTCTACATTATGGCCTGAGCTATTGGACTCTAGCCACTTTCTGACATAAACTCTGTTGGGAAAAAAAGTTAGCTGTGAGAGAGATAAATAATTGACTACTATCAATACTCCCAAAGAGTTTTACTTTACCACACCATCCCAAATTTTAACAATCGTAAGGCAGAATACCTTGGAAAACATTGTGGGAAAAGAAGAAAATGCTGGTACCCAGCATTTGCTCTTTTACCCACCATATTTTCTACACTTTCAAAGACAAATCTCATCATTCCCAGCACACTTAGTCGGTCATCTGCGAATGTTTTGAATTAGGGCATGTCTAAAACTTCATCATCTGGTTAAAAGTTAACCATTTACCACACAATCCCAAGTTTTAACGACCTTTAGGAAAAAGCCTGTTGAAAACATAATGGGAAAAGGAGGAAATGCTGGTAACCAGCATTTTCTCCTTTTCCCACAATGTTTTCTACCCTCTCAGAGAATGAAATGAAGTCATTTTTGCGAGTTTTAATTTGTTGTCTTCAAATGCTTTCAATTTGGACAAGTCTAAAATTTTGTCGTTTGGTAAAGAGTTAACTGGGCTGGGATTCATTCACGACACATTGATTGCAAGCCCTGAAACTTACTGGCTTGACTGTTTAGCTTTGCTTGAATGCAAGGTAATCTGCCAATCTTTACTTGGACCCACAGGAACATTTTTAGACCCCTCACCTACAAAGTAGAGGGGTATATACTGGTTTCTCCATATCTGTCTGTCTGTCCATCTGTCCATTGTCAGTCTGTCCATCTTTTTGTTTCCGTGCTCTAACTTAAAAGCCATTTGATCTATGACCCTGAAACTTTATACAAGTGTTGCTCATGACCCAAGGAGGTGACCTATTGTTTTTGGGTCAAAGGTCAAGGTCGGGTTAATTTTGTTTGAAAATCAATTCCATGCACTAACTCAAAAGCCATTTAATCTAGGACCTTGAAACTTAATACAAGTGTTGCTCATGACATCTGGGTCCTTATTCACCAACCATTCTGAAGAATATTCTTAGTCTTCAAGATTTTCTAAATTTGGTAGTAACACAACTTCTGATTGGCTAAACCAAATGGCTTAGCCAGTCAATAGTTGTGTTACTTTAAGATTTAGACAATTCTGGAGAATAAGGCTAGGTGTATTCTTAAGAATGGTTTGTGAATAAGTACCCTGGTCAACTCTGTAACTTGTTTACCTAGTTTATTTTGTACCTAATGACAAAAGTTTAGACCTGCCCATAGGGAAAGAACTTGCAGACAACAAGCTGGACTTTGCTCAATGATAGGGCATCTCTTTGTTAGACAGAAAACCTTGTGAGAAAAGAAGAAAATGCTGGTTACCAGCAATTACTCCTTTTCGCACAGTATTTCCAAATACTGTCTTCCTCAGGTCATTAAAACTTAACACTGTTTGGTAAAGAATTAAGGACAAGCAAAGTGATGAAATTTCATTGAAATCAGATAAACTTAAACCAAGATAAAATCTCTTAAATCTTTAACAAAAGACAAAATCTTAAAGTCCTCCAAATTGAAAGCACATTCAGACAAGAGATAAATTCTTGATGCAAACAAAAGCATTTTTCTTTTAAAGGATTGAAACATGGATCAAAAAGAGAAGATGCTGGTTATCAGCACTATCCTCTTTTTTCCCACAATGTTTTCAAAAGACTTATTTCCAAGGTCCTTGAAACATGGCATTCCTCAGTAAAAGATAAAGTCTTTTCCAAAAGACAAAATTTTATACTTGTCTAAATCCAAAGCACTTGCAGAAGACAATTTAACCCTTACACTGCTAAGCACCACTCAATGACTTTGCGGACAGTGTAGATCAAGATCAAGATCAGACTGCAGAGAACATGTCTCCGATCAGGAGACATCTTTCAACAAAAAATACCTTTGAAATAGCAAAGTGCGGGTTTTTACTATTGGCTTGAAAGTTTCATTTCACTTACTTAGCAGGATAAGGGTTAATGTGGTTTGAAAGGGTGGAAAACATTGTGGGAAGAGGAGAAAATGCAAGTTACCAAACACTATCAATCAAGTTGAATAAACATTAACCCATAAGCTGCCAAGCACAACTCGGGGCGCTTTTGTGGACAGTGTAGATCAAGATCAGACTGCACAAAACATGCAGTCTGGTTGTTGATCTACTCATCCGATATGATATTTTCTTTCCGGTGAAATCAACTTTGAAACAGCAAGATTGGGTTTGTATTATTGAAAACATTGGCAGACAACAAAATAGAATGTGCCATGACTCAAAATTTGAAATTTCTGTTTGGTAGCGTACAAAACATTGTTGAAAAAGGAGAAATTAGGAAGTACTAACTTCAACTTTTCGCGTTAAACTGCTAGGTCGAAAAGTAGAAAAGTGGAAGTTTTTCACATGACAATTGTCAATAAAACTTCCACTTTTCGACCCAGAAAAGTCGAAAAGTTGAAAAGTCGAAAAGTCGAAATTAGCCGATTAAACCTTCTCTAGTTAGGACTAATTTTTCGTAGGATAAATTGGCCGCGGGACCGGTGACACAGGAATTTTTACCCTAAACTGGCAGCCTGTTATCGATCTTCGGACGGCTACGGGAGATACAACGGGTACCAGTTTATTTTTACCCCTACACCGGCTCCAACATTATTCGGTGCTGATAAACAAACATCCCGTGATAATCAGTCCTAACTAGAAAAGTGGAAGTTTTAATCGGCTAATTTCGACTTTTCGACGTTTCAACTTTTCGACTTTTCAACTGTTCGACTTTTCGACTTTTCCAGGTCGAAAAGTGGAAGTTTTATTGACAATTGTCATGTGAAAAACTTCCACTTTTCGACCTAGCAGTTTAACGCGAAAAGTTGAAGTTAGTACTTCCTAATTTCTACTTTTCTAGACAAACGTGAGGTCGAAAAGTCGAAAGTTTTTTGACAGTTGTCAGGTCAAGAACTTCAACTTTTCGACTTTTCGAGGTAACTTTTTTTGCTAGAAAAGTTGAAGTTAGTGTGCCTAATTTCTACTTTTCGAGTTCCTCGTAGGTCGAAAAGTGGATGGCGGAAACAGGATTCCGTAAACAGCAGACTTTGACAAATTCGCCTCTTTTAAAAAAAAAACCGAAAAACAATTAATCAAACACAGTGTAATTTAAAACACTCTCTTTGCATGGATCGGTGAAGCGCTAGGTCGGTGTACGCTGAAAATAAAGGCCCGTCCAGTGACTGATTCATAAATTTATAGAGAATTCCGTGGTGCAAATGACGTTATACGGCACGTGATCATAAGATCTATATTTGTCGCACAGCTACATTCCAGAAAGCACCTGTTAAGCGATGACTTGGTGCAGCCTAGATTCGTGCGCACTGCATACTGCATGTACGATCTCTGCTTGTGCACCTAGAATACAGGTGTACAAAGTATTTAAAGTATAGAATAAAAAGCTCTGAAGAAGCAACATGTAAGAATGTCTACAAAGGCAACGCAACCGTTCCAAGCCGTTATAAATTTGTCAAAAAAAAAAATCCTACTGTTGAGAAAAATCTCCATTGAAAGCTTCCATGTTAACTCGGTATCGCCTTTCTCTTTCCGATCATAGGTTGAGTGTTGAATTGAAATAAGACTTACAATTAGGGACAGATTTTAAGATTAAGACTGTACTTCAAATGGGTAATTATCATTTTCACTGAGAATTGGCAACAAATAGAAGCGTGCCGTTGTAAAGACGCCGTCGTAGAAGAGTATGTTTCAGCGTGTCCCTCGACAGCTATTTTTAGATCCATACACATTGGCTATTTTTAGAGATGATATCTGTGTAAGCGATAGGCTATGGCGTACCCTTGTGGACGAAATGGTTGTTTCAAAGGTTTGAACAGTTAAATAGCTCAGTCTTTATAGACATATTCATTATCACAAAGGCACAGCTGCAAGTTATTTACAACAGAAACTGGGTTGTTTACTGAATAATTAGAAAACTATGTTTTATCTCGTAAACCGGAACTTGGGACAGGAAGCAGTACAAGGCCGGAGGTATGCTTACGTCACCCCATAGATCAGGATGATAGCAATGAGAGCCTGGTTGCTACGCAACCAGGCGACTCAAAAATGATGTTGTGCTTAGGGCCCAAAACTTGTTACAACTAGCATGCCTTTGTAAGCTTGAGTCCCGGCTCTACCAGTGAGGATAAACATGCCAAAAAATTGCTCCGTCACTGCTGAGAGATTAAACAAATTTTTACTGTTGTAAAACACGGACGCTGGGTGCTCTGTGAAAAGGGGACTTAATGCATTTGCAGAAAGTACCGATCAAGGTCAGCCTGTGCAAACCGCGCAAGCTGACCTAGGCCGAAACTTTTTGCTTTGAACAATTTTCTGCATGTCAAAGAACCAGTGTACCTCATGATTCAGTAGGTTGTTATACAAAACAGATTTTTGGTGTGTATAATACTACGATGACTTGCTGGGTATCATGCATCATGTAGATACATTAACCCTTTCCCAAACAAGCCCTGGTTTTCACGTGTCTGCAGTACAAGTCTTTTGAAAACACTGTGGGAAAAGGAGAAATTGCTCGTAACGAGCAATTTCTCCTTTTCCCACAGTGTTTTCTACCCGTTTTGAGACCCTTCTGCCATTTTCATCAAATTTAAAATTGTCGTCTGCAAACTCTTTCAATTTGGACCAGTCCAAAATTTGTCGTTTGGGAAAGGGTTAAGCCAAAACCACCTCTACACAGAGCACGGCTGGCTCAATTACATTTCAAGTAGGATAGATTTAAAGTACCATAAAGTACACCAGAGGTCGCACGATGATCCAACTCTTTACCAATGGACAAAATTTCAAAATTGTCCATGTTGAAAGCATTTGCAGACAACAAATGTAATTGTAATTCGAAACATTAAATGTGTCTTCTAATAAAAAGAAAACTTCGTAGGGAAATTTTGTGTTTACAGACATTCTCCTTTTCTCATAAGTTTTTCAACAGTTCTTCTTTCGGGTCTTTAAAAGTAAGGATTGTTTGGTAAAGGCTGAATACTGTCGAAAAATGGCACATAACACCAAATAGAGTGACAAAAGGTTTAGTGAAGTTTTGTTGGAATTTTGAGAGAGACGAAGTCTAAAGTTTTGAGAACAGAATGCCATAAAGACATTCAAACGTAAAGCAAAGCTTATTACTTATTTCACGAGATTTTACAACACATCTACAATTCTATAAATATTAAAAATTTAAACATCTTCTTAAACATACAAACAGATGAATACAGTTTTAAGACAATTTGTACAAAAAAGAAGCGGGAAATTGTAGTTGCAACTTTTCGTGCAATGCTTTCACTTCTTTTAAAATGATCATTTTCTTTTCAAATTTGAGGTTTAAATAATATTGTACATGGAGGCCACCGGCCCAACATACAAATAAATACATTTAGTAGTAAAATTTAAACGAAAGTCTACAATTCAGAGATCTTACTACACTTATCAGAATTAGCTTGTGTCAAACTGACCTGTATTGTAATGGGTTAAACCATATTAAAGTTAGGAAAAAAAAGGCACAATATTTTTTTGCGCACACTCTAACCACTCTCCATCACATACTGTATAATTTTAGTCTTGAGAAAATTCTCTATTTCGAAGGTAACCTTATATGATTTATACCTTCAGCAAAATCATTTCGGAATACTTTGTCAATTTCGGTATAGATATTTTCTGAAGTCTGTGAAACTCTGTTTTCAGAAACAGGCTTGTTCGGTCCACATTTCGCAAAAGCGACGGAGTCCCATACTAAATCATAATCGCCTTCAGTGCTCGTTGACGATCGAGCGGAAGAGAGTCCGAAGGAACACGTGACTTGTTGACCTTTGACGTCATCATACTTGGCCGCTGATTCCCTTTCGCTAGCAGCCATTTTAACGCTTGCATAAACGTTTGCACAGGATGGTTTAAGGGGTGTAGCTGAAGTATTGGCTGCTTTGGGGTTTGAACACGTGTCCTGACAAGAAGAGCTTGGTGATCCCGAGAACTGACTCTCTGATGGGGTATTTACGTAAGAATGGTGTGCTGTTGGACGAGAAACACCCGGTTCTTCTTCCATGTTTAAATAATTTGTATGAAGTTCTGTAGAATCACCGGATCTGTTCCGACGGCAGTACCTTGAAATATGAGAGCACAATAATAACATTAATCGTAAGAAGAAGAAGATGTTAACGCCAAAGACACGACTACTATTTACTAATCCAAATAAAAACGCTCTCTCTCTCTCTCTCTTCCATAATTCTTTTTTCAAGACTGTTTCATTATAATGTCTTAGAATATGTAGATTGAAGTGAATATAGTGATTGAATTGAATGGATAATATTGGAAGTGAACGATGGCTTGGGCGGACATTCTTGCAAAATAATGGTACAGAAATTCCAAGTATGCATGGGTAAATGAACAGGCTTCTGTAATTGATATATTTGTCTGCATGTTTTAAACACCAAACACAAGCAAGGTTTTAGTTATAAGATTACCTTTTTCTAGACATAAAGAAGACCAGCAATCCTGTGGCGACGGCAAGAATCCAGGCTATAATACCACACACCACGTAAATCACCATGCTGGACGCTGAAAAAAACAAATTCACGAGTTTAACCCTTTACCAAACGATCCTTTGTTTTGATGACCGAGAGGAATAGGCTTTTTATCTCATGACCAAACAAATCAACAAAAAGTTTGACTTGTCCAAACTCAAAGCCATTGCCAGAAGACAAATTTGACTTGGCTCAAATTATGTAATTTTTTTCTTTTAAAAGGGCACGTTCTCCTTTTCCAAAATAAATTTGAAAGTCGTCTTGTCGATGTTGTTAAAGGTCGGGTTTGTTAGTTATAGAGCTCATGGAACTAAGAATTAGGCAGATTTAAGTTCGTATGCTTATTGTAAGCGCCCCCCCCCCCCCCCCACCACCGTCTGCTAGATCTTTTGAATCTGTGAATACATCGCTTTAATACTAAAAATATGTAGGAAAATGATAATGGAAAATGTAATCAAACTTACGTTCAGCAGCAAGTACTTCTGTATCTGAAAAATAAATAAGTAATAAAAATAGATAAATAAATACAACAGAATAAATAATTAACGTAAGATAAATAAACCAGAAATACGTCCATGTTTCTTTTATTCTTGACCTTTAACCCACTATAAAAAGTGTCAAGTTTAAGGACACGTCAATCATTCTGACTTCAATCATCCAGGCGAGAATGAAGCCAGGATTAACCAGCAATATACATGTATCACTCAACGTACCAAAAGACGGCAAGAAAGCATTTAGCCTACTTATGTGATTGATGTGGTAAACTGCACGATTGCGATAAAAAGACTTACTTATTTTGCAATAGATATTTTAACTGTATAGATCTGTTATGAAATATCACGGAGCGCGGGGCTCGCCTATCTGACAATCATATTGATAGGTACACTACAAATGCACGAGAAGATTCAGCTCACATATTTGACAGACATATATATGTTGTATTCTACACTACAAGAGCGTGAACACCTATCGTAGCACGACATCTAGATCATATATTTGACAAAAATATATCGATGCAGTATACTACAAGATCGCAAGAAGACATTCTGTGCATCATTTAACCCCTTACCACACAATCCCGAGTTTTAACGACCCTGAAGAAGAAGACATTTGAAAACATTGTAGGAAAAGGAGAAAGTGCTGGTAATCAGCATTTTCTCCTTTTTCTACACAATGTTTTTTTCCCCATCAAGGACAGAAATCATCACTTGAGCTACATCCATTTTGTCGTCTGCAAATCTTTCAATGTGGTCGAGTTCAATATTGTGTCGTTTGGAAAAGAGTTGAGCGTTTGACAAACATATACTACAGCAGCATGAGTGCCGTGGTGTACTCTTTCAATAATTAATTCTATATTAGTACACGTACTTCACTGCCATTAGTAACAATATTCTTACCTATTTGACATACATATTGATGTGGTATACTGCAAGACTCTGTGTATAAATGATGCTCTCCGAATTCGTCTTTAGACAGTGATGTACACCACATTGGACTCTCTTCATTAGTTCCTGAAAGGCCAAAGATCAATGAAAACAATTAACATAGTTTGATAAATGAACATGTAATCAGTTTTCTCAATAAAAGATGTAATTAACGTTTTTACTGTTACAGAAATCATATGAATAATCTCAATTAGTGACAAATTTACAACTTAAGCTGTCATTGAACTTCTATTTTCTAGTCTTCTTTGTCCAGACAATCTCACAAGCTTGCGCTGTTGCGCATTCTATTTGCACAGTGTTACCCGTTTGTTTTTCCACTCTACTTGATAACTTGTTCAGTAGGCCTATTTACCAACCATTCCAATACTTTTCCTAGGCTTATTCAATTTTTAATGAAGAGGAGTTTGTGATTAGCTACATCGTGTGGTTTAGCCTATCACAGATTGTGTTCCTGTAGAATTTAGCGAGAAAAAACATTACAATCAGATCAGAATTTAAAACAGTTGGTGAAAACGGTCCCTGCAAGGTTTCATTAAGCCATAGAATGTTCAATATATTCAAAGGATATCTTCAAACCATGGTAGGCCTAAATGCCAAATAGTTGCAGTTCGAAGATGTGATTATATCTTATGAAACATCTGATAATGCAGATTGAAGTTAAGTTCTGTGCGATCTGATACTGTATGGAAATACCTTCCCCTAAATGGGGCCTTTTTAGTTTCAGTACAGTAAATCAAAATTTATTTTCAAACGCCGATAGACACACCTAGATATGAGCCCCCCCTCTGACAAAAAGAGGGTTTAATGCATCTCTGTGATGTATTATACCATGCAAGTCACCATATAAAAACGGATCCGTAAAATCCATTGTCTTACAACCTACTGAATCATAAGGTAGAATGGTCCTATGACATGCAGAAAATTTACCTATAGCAAAAAGTTTCGACCCATGTCAGGCGGCGCAGTCCACGCAGGCTGACATGGGTCGATACTTCTTTGCAGGTGCATTAAGCCCCCTTTTCAAAGAGCATAGCTCATAGATATTTCTTTTCTAGTCATATTAACGGCATGGTGACAGTCAGTAAAAATGGTACAGTTTTGGTTGTCTGAACAACGGAGTGGTCGTTTTGCAACCGGTTCCTCCGTCTATTTTTATCACTTCAGATATGACGTCATCAGACTGATGTCAATACGAATCCTTGTACTTGTATTGATCATGTGACATTCCCACAAGTTGTTTTGAAACTCTTGTGCGAAATCTAAAGATATCTGAGGAAACTATGTAGTCAATTTAATCCAAGGAAATACCTGAGAAAAATATATATATATATATTTTTTTTTTAACATTTGTCTTCCTTCTATAATGATGATTTGCCAGATTTCACCTCACTTTATTTAGTGTTTAATCATTTTTAAAGATACATTTATAGTCGTCTTCAGCCATTTTGTAACCCATTTCATCTTTATTTCATGAAGCTATAACCATTTTCGTATCTTCATGCCAAATGATACCCCTGACAACTGTAAGGCTGCACAGTTTACGACGGATAGAAAATCCATTTCATTTTTTTGGCAACCTACAAAGAAACCAATATTGTCGTTTCCGGTTTTAAATGAGGACAAATCCTTTGAGTTTCTCTACCCCTTACACCCTATTTATTGGTAATTTAACTAAGTTTACACAGCTGATCAATTTCTGAGTCATTTTACACACTTTCAAGTTTTAGCAGCGTTTTTTTTTTTTTTCCCTCTCTGGCTGTAAGGATGTATCTTTAAGTGTGGCGAGATGATAAAAATGTGAAGAACTCACTTTGAGGCAGTTTACTTACTTGTGTGCCAGGCCCAGGAAGTATTTCTGTACAACCCAACCCAGAATTCACTGTGATCTGGAAGTGCTGACACCGCCTCGATGTTGTTTGCATGGAGATCGGCTAGAGTTCCGCCCTCTGCACGACACATGTCTCGGGCTTCCGTCCAAGTTCCTTCCTTGTCCTGCGGGCTCGTATATTCGGTTATGGTACCACCATCCTTATCTGGATCGTGTAAAAGAAAACAAACAAGTGATTCTATTTTCTCAAAAGAAAAGTTAGTAGGTTTGATTTAAAATGAATCGGGTAGACCTTAGAGGACTGATTTAAAGAAATATAGCCTTTGAAAGAATTATTTAAACTGAGTCAGATGAACTTTGGACGATTGAATTTAACTTAGGAAAGCGAACTTTGCAAGACTGATTCAAACTGACAGACGTGAAAATTGGAAATCGATATGAACTGAGTAAGAGAACATTTGAAGATTGATTTAAACCGAGAAAGTGATCATTTTCAGATTGATTTAAACTGAATAAGCGAATATTTGAAGATTGATTTAAACTGAGCAAGTGAACATTTGAATGTTGATTCAAACTGAGCATTTGAAGATGATACAAACCGAGTAAATGAACATTTGAAGATTGATTTAAACTGAGTAAGTGACCTTTTGAAGATTGATTTAAACTGAGTGAGTGAATTTAAACTGAGAAGGTTAACGTTTTAAGATTGATTAAAACTGAGAAAGTGAACATTTGAAAATTGATTTAAACCGAGTAAGTGAACATTTCATGATTGATTTGAGTTGAGAAAGTAAACTAGTGAAGATTGATTTAAACTGAGTAAGTGAACATTTGAGGATGTTCAGTTAAACTTGCAAAAGTTATGCTAACTGATTGCAAGCCACCTAGACCTGTTAAAAGTAATTCTTTTCGACTTGGACAATTTTGCATCATTTCAGCGATAACTCTTTCGCTGAAAACTTAGTAAATCGATTTTTTTTAAATGTAAAAGAAATTGTTTATTTCAAGTGTTCAGTATTTTGAATTAGGTAGCGCATGGTGTAGATCTAAAATCAGACTGCGTCTTTTGTGCCGAACCATAATTTCCAACATTCATTAGCCTGTGTCAAGGTGTAAATATTTTCTTTAATTGCACCTTATCGCGTTCTCTTTGACAGAGTAACGTCAAGGAATATACAACAGAAGAAAAAAATGATCAGATTCGAACCCAGGTAAGCCGCTCACAGGCAAATCATACTTACAGATTTTACAAAGAAACGGCTTTGGTTTTCTACAGTCAGTTGAGACCCACACTGCCGTGTCGTGTTTCAGAATGTAGACACAATTTTTCCAGTCCGATCGGCTCTCTTCTGTCAACAGCAGATATTAACCCATCAACATAAAATAGCACATAAAATTATTATTCATTCTAAGGCACATATAAATTTCACGGATGAAAATGCAATAATTAATATAATTCAAAACACGTGATCAATGTGGTGGTTAACTAATGTCCTAATGATAACAAATGTGCCACAGAAAGCTTGTAACTGTGACTATGCCAGCTGTAAAATAGGGGTAACAAACATGAATTCAAGTTCGAAAAGATGGCATAGCTTTAGGTGAAAAGCTAGTGGTGGAAGAATCTTGTTGGTACTGTGCGGTACTTTAACCCTTTACCAAACAATTCCGAGTTTTAACGACCCTGATGAAGAAGCCGTTGAAAACATTTTGGGAAAAGGAGAAAACGCTGGTGACCCACATTTTCTCCATTTCCTACGTTTTCTACCTTATCCGAAATATGTTGCTCAATTTCACCAGCTTCAAATTTGTCCTCTGCGGTTACGTTCAATTTGGAAGATTCACAAAATTTTGTTTTTTCGGAAACAGTTAACAATACATTTTATGACGATGCTATTAACGGTTTTTGAAGGCGTTGTGGGGTGGGGCAATAACTCTTTATAGTAGCAAGTTAAGTGCAGAAATGAAACATAGACGATGGTGACTTATCTTAGGTGCAGAGAATAAATGTACAACATTCTGATAATCAGAAAAGGGTCTGATTATAATCATGTGAATTAAGAAATATATAAAACGAAAAATGAAGTAAAAAAAAAAAGCATTACGATTACCATGCACTGTACGTTGAGCCGTGCTGGAGGCATCATCACTAGACTCTGAAACGGGGTTGACTTCTGATTAATAGAATGCAATTTATTATGAAAAATCGGAACATTTAAATTAACATGCATGCATATTCATGATTGCCACAATATACAGATCAAAGCTTTCAATTACTTTAACCCTTAAAGGGTCATTAAACCAGAGTGTGACCCAAAAAATCTGTTTGTGGGTAGATAGTATATATTTTAAAAGGAAAAATCATTAGAACGTGGCTGTTTATCATTGGTTTGGTATAAAGAAAGAAAATAATGCTGACCGAAAATAAATGCCCCCGGTGAGACTCGAGCCCATGACCTTCAAAACTGTAGCCGATGACTCTACCCATTGAGCTATAGGAAAACTGATATTCTTCCGTATTAACTCTTTTCCTGCTAAATAAGTCAACTGAAACTTTCAAGCCGATAGTAAAAACAGGAAAAATGTTATTTCAAACTTATTTTTGGAGGGAGGAAAATATCTCCTAATTGGACAGTGTAGATCCAAGATCTGACTGCACGTTCTGTGCAGTCTGATCTTGATCTACACTGTCCGCAAAAGGTCAGTGAGTCGCGCTTAGCAGCTTAACACAATACTGGTTTTAACTGAATTCGTAAACAATAGAACAAGTCGATATTTTGTATCTGGCTGTCGGCTCGTCCAGCATAATTCAGTATTACATACCGAAGCATGTTCAATAACCTCAAAGCAGTAATGATCCATGCTCTGACAAAATGGGGCCTAGTGCATCTCCGTGATGCATTGTATTAACCAAGCCATCACATAATTATGGAATCATAAAAGCCATTTTTTCAACAACCGATTTAATCATGAAGTAGAATGGTCCTTTGACAATACAGAAAATTGACCAATGGCGAAAATTTTTCGGCTCAGGTCAGCCTACGTGGACTCGCAGGCTGACCTGGGTCGATACTTTTCGCAGATGCATTTAGCCCCTTTTTCACAGAGCACGGCTCATTTATTTGAACGTATCTATTATGAATACCTTTATAGCCGTTGACTCCTCCCAGACTATACAGCGACACAGCACTTCGTCCTCCACAATGTTCTAGCATTGACCCTGGGCACGTGATATCACACTTACGTGCATCCAAAGGTGAAAGGTCACGTATATCTTCTAGACAGTAACAAACTTTACCCTGTCAATATACATGTATCAAGTCAAATCTTAGCAGTAAATAGATTATACGTACACTTTTTCTAGAAATCTTGATGGCGTATTTCATCACAAATGACACAGAGAGATAGAGAGAGAGAGAGAGCAGGGTCAATATTATATTCATATGAGCCATGCTCTGTGAAAAGGGGGCGTAATGCATATGCAAAAAGTATCGACCCAGGTCAGCCTGCGCTGTCCGCGCAGGCTGACCTGGGCCGAAACTTTTCGCTATCGGTCAATTTTCCGTATTTCAAAGGACCGGTCTACCTTATGATACAGTCGGTTGTTAGATATGGTGAATTTTAGGATCCCTAATTATGTGATGTCTTGCTTGGTATAAAGCATCACGGAGATGCATTAAGCCCCCTTTTGCCAGAGCACGGCACATATTTTTTTTTTTTTTAAATGTGGTCAAGCAATGGACAGACATACACATGCTAGATTTAATGCAATAACATTGTTTCTGTACATAGCAGAAATGGTGTTGCACACTCTGTTTTTACCGGGTTTGATTTTCTGGCGTGAATGATATGAAATGCGGTTGAAATTAGAATCTGCCTGCTGCATACACCAACAATTCAGTCTGAAATGAATTGAACTAAGGTATCCCTTGACTTCATGGCAGTGGCAACTGATCGAGCTGTTTCAACCTCTTGTGAGAGGTATGAGACGAAGACTGCAAGCCCTGGGCGGAGGAACGCAATATTGACTGATTATGTGTGCCCATTCTCTGCAGGTCACTTTCAACCTGTTGTAACTTTTATTTCGACAATAAATTCCCAGTTTTAACCACACTTAAAAGCTTTTCGTTCTTCTTAAATTTGAAAGCAATATCTAAGCGAAAAGATTCCTACTTACTATGAGGTCAAGGGATACCTCAGTTCAGTTCATTTTATAGGCAAAAGACTGGTCCGTTGGTGTATGCAGCAGCCAGATTCCAATTTCTGTCCCATTTTATATTATTCACGTCAGAAAACCAAACTCGGTAAAAAAAAGGGGGGATGCGAAACTTTTTTACTAAGTATATTTAATGCTGTACATGCTCTGATAAAAACAGAGAAAATGTTGAGGTTGCAGATACCTGAAGAGCGGCATAGGTAGCTTTGGCACAAATAGAAGCACACTCCGAAGCCTGGTTATCAGATATCCGGAGCCCTGCCTTACCCTGCAGTATATCAGCAGAGAAACATCCTGAAATATGATGAAACAACAATTCTAAAATAAGTATGTCAACATATGATCTGTTTTTTGGTAAATTTTCTGCATGCCCAAGGACCATTCGACCTCATAACTCACTTGTTATATATAATAGATCTTAGGGATCCATAATTATGTGATGTCTTGCTTGGTATAATGCCTTAAATCCCCTTTTCACAGAGCAAGGCTCATTCAGTTTAGCCATTCAGCTAGTGTGGTACTTTCAAATTCAGAAAATTCTTGAGAATTAGACAAAGACTGTTTTTAAGATTGGTCGGTGATTTCTAGATATAGAAAGTAATATAGTTTCGAGTAGGCTTAACCATTTGGTTTAGTAAATCAGAAATTGATTTACTTTCAAAATTTGGAATATTCTTGAGAATTAAACTCAGAATGTTCTTAAGAATGGGTTGTGAATATGGGCCCTGACTGCCGACTCAATTATATTTAGCTTAGTCGACGCCGCAGAGTTCTTGTAAAAACCCGAATACTGTTATTTGAAACTTTCATTTTGTAGAAAAATATTTCCCGATCGGACAGAGTAGATCCAAGATCAGACTGCACGTTCTGTGCAGTCTGATCTTAATCTACACGGTCCACAAGAGGACAGTAAGTCGCACTTCCCAGCTTAAGGGTTAAATAAAAAAAAGAAATATTCAGGCCAGAAAGCAAACATACCCTCTATCCAAACCCAAGGTGAATGTTGCCTAAAGCCCGCCGTCCATACAGTGGTTTTGGGTTCTAATCTTATTTGTTCCTCAAACATCTTTAGATGTCTTTGGTTGTCAACGATACATAACGAACCGTCACGTGATTTACAGTCAAGATCTGCGTCGTTCCAGGATTTCTTGTTCGTCAATAGTTTGTATTCAACCCTACTTTCACCTGAAAAACGAAATACATGTCGCTGTGTACTGTATAAGGGCGCAGTCATTTAATGACATATGCCACAGTTTTTTTCCTATGGACAATTACATTTTCGCTCAGATGATAATATTATGTATGCGAAGTAAAAGAATGAAAAGAAGATCATATTTTGAGGAGCAAAATACAAAGATACATTTCTTCTAAGGGGATTACTCTTGTCAAAATTACAGAAAATAGGCTTTATTTTCAAACCCAAAGACAAGGTTCTTAAAGTAACAAATACTGCTCAAATAAACAATCATTCCTATAAATGTGATGTTTGCCAATAGTAAAAAGGATTAATAGAAAGAATTAAGGCGATAAACAGGTCACAGTAGTAACTAGAAATGCTCTTGGATGTCAACAAAGACTTATTTTCTGATCAATTTTCTGCAATAATAAAATTTTAAAAAAAAAAAAATTCAGCGGACAGATTTTTTTTTTTTTTTTTTTAACTTTGCACAGAAATAACGCTTTCTAATATCTTGTAAAAAGATTTTAAAATAGTGTATCAAGCGGGACATTTTTAAGAGATACGGTACATTTTTAAAAGCTATTGACATATTGAATGACCTCCCTTTATAGTTAAATGTCTATTTTTGCGTGATTTGGCATCCCGATCATTTGTAAATCCCCCATTTTTCCTCCGCGTCTGTGATTTAAGGGGCAAACACCATTTTACAGATACAAATAGACTATCTTTCTGTCATACTAACCCAGTGGAATATAATAAATTATATAAAACAGAAACAAGTGCAGGCCGGTGTGCTAGAAAAACTGTGGCATATGTCCTAAATATATTGCGTCCGCACTTCTACACACTTGCCATGGTGTGTGTGGAGAAATTTGTCATTTCAGAAATATGATTATCAATGGGGGGAGGGAAATATAGCATAAAAGATGCTTTAAGAAAAAATTGGGAAAAAAAAAAAACTTTCGGCTTTGACAAAAATACGAAACTGGGCCTTAATTTTTTGTGGGCAGTATGAAAATACTTTAGATTTACCTAAACTTAACATCCATTTTTTTTTCCATTATGATAAATGGATAGGGTAAATTTTTTTCAACAGCTTAAAATACAACCACTAAAACGCAAAAAAATTGTTTTCCGTACTGGCTGGACTAAAAAAGCTGACAGTTTAGATTCAAGATCAAACTGAGCGTTCTCTGTAGTCTAATCTTGCCGTCAGCCAACGACATCGCCCCACATTTCATCTAATGTGCTGACCGAGTTAACATTATATTAAACTAAAGGACATATACTTACATAGAACAATCAGTGCTCCAAACAGAAACGTTAGCACCAGAACACCAGTCGTAGATAGTCCAACATACATTATTAACTTTGATTAAAGCTCCTGCACTATGACAATATGAATCCGTGTTATGAAACGGTCTAAGTTTTTTTTTTTTTTGGAAAGTTAAAGGAAAAGAAACTAAATGACTCAGAACATCCTTGTCAAACTATAATTTTATTGGATTTCATGTTTTCGAAAAGTGTATTCAAATTTTGCCCCAAGCCGATAGGTTCACCCTTGTCATATTTTAGTTTTAATGTTATCTTTTTGACGAAATAATTATAAAAATGAAGGTAACCCCCTCTTTTTTCATAGAAAATAGCATTCTGGTTAAAGATACATATTTTGTTTCTGTTTTCTGAATGAGACAACGAAAATATACCAATAAAAAATAATACTGTATGAATCTTGACCAAAAATCTATTAGAAAAATATAAATGGAGGGTAAATGGTAGGTAATAGACTTTCTTGCGTGTACTTCCGTGTTACAGCCGGAAATGAATTTCGGAGATACTTTTGTAAATTTTGGTACATAAAACGTCTTTTTGTAAGTTTTTATACAGACCGATATGTTTTTGTACAAATGCCTACTATTTATTTATTTATTTATTTATTTACAGAAAATATGTCGTTGTGAACTTTTATACAGAAAATATTGTTTGTATTTTTTTTTAAATACAGAACATGTGTTTTTGTAAGATGTTAAACAGAAAATGCTTTTTGTAAGTTTTATACAGAAAATATGCTTGTGTAATTTACATACAGAAAATGTTTTAGGATTTTTTTTTTTTTTAAACAGAAAATTTGTTTTTCAAAGATTTTTTCTATGCAGAAAATGTTTATATAGTTTTTTTTTAAACACAGAAAAAGTGTTTTTGTAAACACTTTTGTAAACAAAATATGTAGTTGCGAGTCTTTAAACACAAAACTTTTTGTGAGTTTTCGTAAATGCTGTACAACACAAGTACAGTTAAATCTATCTTAGAGAAAATCTGTATTAATCCTTAGACTGCCAAACGCGACTCCGTGCGCTTTTGCAGACTGTGTAGATCAAGATCACACTGCACAAAACGCGCAGTCTAATCTTTGATCTGCACTGCCCGATGCGGTATTTTCTTTCCAGTGAAATCAACCTTGAAATCGCAATGATTGGATTTTTGCTATTGAGTGGAAAGTTTCGTTTCATTTATTTAGCAGTTTAAGGGTTAAGGAACCAAAGACTCTGAGAGGCAACTACCTTTATTCTACATCTCCTTTGTAAAAGACTTAATTGTACCTTTTATCAAAAGACCACCTGCTGAAAAAGAAACGTTTTTCACTTACTTAACTGAGGATTGTTAGCCCTTATCCTGCTGTATGAGTTTAACCCTTTACCACACAATCCCGACTTTTAACGACCCTGAGAAAGAAGCCTTTTGAAAACATTGTGGGAAAAGGAGAAAATGCTGGTAACCAGCATTTTCTCCTTTTCCCACAATGTTTTCTATCCTATCAAGGACAAAAACCACCAATTTAGCAACATTTAAATTGTCGTCTGCCAATGCTTTCAATTTGGTCCAGTCTAAAATTTTGTCGTCTGGTAAAGGATTAATTATTTTTTTTATCCGATAATTAAAACCCAAATGTTGCTATATAAAACTTATTATTTGGAGTAAAATATCTCCTTATCGGACAGTGTAGGTCAAAGATTAGACTGCACCTTATGTGCAGTCTAATCTTGATCTACACTGTCCACAAAAGGTCATCGAGTCGCGCTTAGCTGCTTAAGGGTTAATACTGACAACTTCGGTCTCCTATGAGACACTCCTCGGGTTTTATCCTTATACTGCTAAAAAAGTGAAATGAAACTTTCAAGCTGATGGTAAGAACTAAAGTTTTACTATTTCATAGGTATCTTTTGAGATAAAATTTCCTTATCGAACAGTGTAGATCCAAGATCAGACAGTGCCTTCTGTGCAGTCTGATCTTGATCTTCACTGTTCACAAAACGTCAGCTAGTCGCGCTTAGCAGCCTATGGGTTAAAGAAATATAATTCGTACTTTGGACTTTAAAAATGTTTCTACAAATTTACCTCCCTTTCTTCATGTCCTGTCCGGATTGTACTACGAATGTTTTTATCCTTCTAATTTTCATCAAACGTTTGGTGACGATTGTTTATGGTTATGAAATATGTCTCAGTCCCGAAAAAATTGATATATGTGAAAAACAAGCAAAAAGGTAGAATGATAGATCAATACCTACTGAGTGCTCAGATTGCCTATCCCCTCTTTTTCATGGATTATTATTTGCCCTTTATAACTTTATGTAACGTTTTGTTGAAATTTGATTTCGGATTAGATGAGAATGATAATGGTATGGAAAGGATTACTTCAGACGACGGAAAAAGATATCCGGCAATGCTGGACTGGCCAGACTGTCGACAACGGCCTTGTTAGAATTCCTTTTAGCTACTACTATTCTCATTCGGCAAACCTCGGGTGATCCGGTGATCAAGTTCCTCGGCTGTATCACGTGGATTGATATTCACCTACACAGTACATTTCTTCGCTGGAAATACACCGTTTTACCGTTACTAAAATTGTAAGGCTCCTCTTTAAAAAAGAAAACATAAGTCACAATTTTCTATCGATATCTTTTTAAAAATATTTCCGTCGGCAAACAGTTTGTACATTCCATTTTTAACGAGGTTTGTCAATTCCGTTGGGAGCATTCCTTGACAGATCGATAGATGTGAATAACCGCAGTTGTTTATGTCGTTGCTTAGCGATTTACCTGGGCGCCGCCATGTTTAAGATCGTGTGATTGTGATTAATAGTTCAAAATGGAAACCTCCTTTATACGGACGAAGTTAGATGTAGGTACGGAATCGGTTGATTTGTGACGAGTGCTATTATTCTATATCCCATAGCATTCTGTGGCAGTATGGTCACTAAGACTAAGGGAAGTAACTCATGAGCGACTTAAAATGCAATGGTGTTGTTCCTTTATTTTCAACTATTTATATCTGATGAGTTTTCTTTCCTCCGTTTTATTGTTAACCAAGACAAAATTAAGTCTGTTTTATTAGCTGCAACAAATGCCTTTATTTGATTTTATCGTTTGGTTGTCGTTCCACACTCTTTCAGTTTGTCACGTACGAAACGTAACAAACTTTTATCATGCTAATTCAGAATAATCAAAGTAACTCAGCCATTGTTTTAGTTGTTTTTGACCAGCCGGAACAGCTCAAGTTGTAAAGCGTACGACTTGTACAAACGTCAAGTCTCGGGATACTAGATGGTGTGGGTTCGAGCCCAACGACTGGCCATCTAAACTAAGTAATTTTTGTCTTTCCTCATGAGACATTAAAGCGAAGTCCTGTGTAATGGTGCTATAAACCAAGCACGTTAACTCTTTTCCAGTCGACACATTTTGGCATGGTTGAAATCTGAAGCATAGGCAGACGGCAAATTATTTGCCACTTAAATAATGATTCCTGTCTTTGATGGGGACAAAAGCATTGTGAGAAAAAGGGAAAATGCTGGCTACCAGCATTTTCTCCTTTTCCACTTTCTTTTCAAAAGCCTTCTTCTTCAGGGTCGTTAAAACTCAGGATTTGTGTGGAAAAAGTTTAAAGAACCAGGCGTAGCTTAGGATGGGTTTCGTCCTATTATACTTTGCGTTATCTCCCGTAAACAGCTGAAGATAGATAAATGAAAAATCAATCAGTTATGGTCTACAGACATATTTTCGAGGGGTACCTAGTTTTGAACCCGAAATGATATCCGAGTTTTCTTGCGAATTACGAAGTGAATGACGTCACCATTTTGTGAGATTCGATTATCTGAATGTAAACTACAGTGTCACTGCTGTTAATTTACGAGATGCAACAAGACAAGACTGTATACATGTTTCCAAAAGAAAGATCGGTTTTAGTGACAAATTTCTTATTACCCTTTTCAACCCGATACGTGCTCAATTTAAATTCTCCGCATGCTATTTAATTTTAATACTCAAAAATTGCCGATATGTGACATAGTCAGTCTTAATGCCAAAAAGTCATGTGGCCATATTGGAATAATGTGAAAAGAGTCCGATCTATAATTAAATCAGAGAATTTCGTGACCTATGAACAATTTTTCCAGAACATTAGCGCTACAGAGGGAAAATGTTCCCAACCATCGCGATGTTTTTTTTTTATTTCTCTGTGTGTGTGTGTGTGTGTGTGTGTGTGTGTGTGTAAAAGAGTATAAAACATTATAAGAAAATGAAAAAATGCTTCTTAGCAGCATTTTCCTTTTTTTTCCCCACAATTTTTTCAACATCCGTCGCTGTCAGGGTCCTTAAAATACGGTATTATTTGATAGAGGTTTAACTCCTTTACTGCCGAAAAGCATTTAGACATGTCCATATAAAAGTGCCGAGCTCTGGTAGAGCAGTCGCTAGTATACAAGACTTGAGAACTTGGGTTCCCTACTTCGAATCCCCAGCTTGGCCAATTTTTTTCCGAGGGTTGATGATAGTGCGACAGGATTTATTCCTCTCTCACCGCTGATCATTTGAAAAAGAAAGAAAGAAAAAAAAAAAAAGAATCCAGGAAAGCATTGATAAGTGCACCTGTGGCTACGATATAACTGAAATAGTGTTGAAAACGGCGTTAAACAACATTCTATCAATGATATTGAAATGATTTGCAGACGACAAATCAAATGTGGCTCAAATGATAGAATTTGCCATTCACGGGGCGAGTAGCTTTCTTTAACCTATAGGCTACCTAGAGTGACTCTTCGCGATTTGGCCGGCTGCGTAGATCAAGATCAGAGGGCACAAAACGTGCAGTCAGATCATTGATGTTTTTGTCCGGTACAGTAAGTAAGTAGTAAAGATTTTTACAATCGCAACGTTAAGTTTGGATTTACCGTTTGAATGGCAATTTTCTTTTCATTCAAGCAGCAGTGGTATCAGTTGTTGTTGTTGTGGTAGTAGTAGTATTAGCAGTAGTAGTACCAGTACAGAAATCGTAGCAGTAGCAGTAGTATTACCAGTACAGTAATAGTAGTAGCAGTACTATTACAAGTAGAGTAGTAGTAGAAGTCGTAGTAGCAGTAAAAGTAGTAGCAGAAGTTCTAGCAGTCGTTGTGATAGCAGTAATAGAAAATGTGGTGGTAGAAGTAGTAGCAGCAGCAGTCGCAGTCACAGTAACAATAGCAGTAGCAGTAGTTGCAGCAGTGGCAGCAGCAGTAGTAGTAGCAGTAACAGTAAGAGTAACTATAGCAGTAGCAGCAGCAGTAGCAGTAGTAGTAGCAGTAGCAGCCACAGTAACAATAGCAGTAGTAGCAGCCAGCAGTAGAAGTAGTAGTAGCAGTAACAGTAACTATAGCAGTAGAAGCAGCAGTAGCAGTCACATTAACAATAGCAGTAGCAGTAGCAGTAGCAGCAGCAGCAGCAGTAGTAGTAGCAGTCACAGTAACTATAGCAGTAAAAGCAGCAGTAGCAGTCACATTAACAATAGCAGTAGCAGTAGCAGCAGCAGCAGTAGTAGTAGCAGTCACAGTAACTATAGCAGTAGCAGTAACTATAGCAGTGGCAGCAGCGGTAGTAGCAATAGCAGTAACAGTAACTATAGCAGTAGCAGTAACAGTAACAGTAACTACAGCAGTAGCAGTAACAATAACAGTAGCTATAGCAGTAGCAGCAGACAGCAGTAGAAGTAGTAGTAGCAGTCACAGTAACAATAGCAGTAGCAGCAGCAGCAGTAGTAGCAGTAACAGTAACCATAGCAGTAGCAACAGCAGTAGCAGTCACAGTAACAATATCAGTAGCAGTTTCAGCAGCAGCAGTAGCAGTAACAGTAACTATAGCAGTAGCAACAGCAGTAGCAGTCACAGTAACAATATCAGTAGCAGCAGCAGTAGCAGTAACAGTAGTAGTAGTAGTAACTATAGCAGTAGTAGTAGCAGTAGCAGTAAGAGTAACTATAGCAGGAGCAGCAGTAGTAGTAGCAGTATCAGTCACAGTAACTATAGCAGTAGCAGCAGCAGTAGTAGTAGTAGTAGCAGTAATTATAGCAGGAGCAGCAGCAATAGCAGTGACATGTACTATAGCAGTAACAGTAGTAGTAGCAGTAGCAGTAACAATAGCAGTAGCAGTAACATTAACAATAGCAGTAGCAGCAACAGTAGCAGTAACAATAACTATAGCAGTAGCAGTGGTGGCAGTAGCATCGCAGTAGCAGTAGTAGTAGTAGCATTAGGAGCAGTAGTAATATCATTAGGAGCAGTTGTAGTAGTGGCAGTAGCATCGCAGTAGCATCAGTAGCAGCAGCAGTAGTAGTAGCAGTAGTAGTAGTGGAAGTAGTAGTAGTAGCGTTAGCAGCAGTAGTAGTAGAAAAAGTGTTGGTAGAAAAAGAAGAAATAGAGGTAGTAGTCGTAGTATTAGTAGGACTAGTATGGTGATGAGCAACATTTTCTCCTTTTCCCGCAATGTTTTCAAAAGATCTCTCCTAAAAGCACGGGATTCTTTGGTACAGGGATAAACATTAAAAAAAAAGCATAAAAGACGACATAAACAGTTGTATAGATTTCCATCTTTATTTGCTATAATTATGTTTCAACAAAACATGACATTTTTATGCTGTTTGCAATTCCTCCTTCATCATTTAATAATATAATAACATGGGCCACGTTCTATGAAAAGGGAGCTTAATGCATCTGCGAAATGCATCGACCCAGGTCAGCCTGCGCAGTGCGCGCAGGCTGACCTGGGCCGAAACATTTCGCCTGTGGTCAATTTTCTGCATGTCCAAGGACCAGTGTACCACGTGATTCAGTCACTTAATAGACAAAATGGACCTTATGGGATCCATAATAATGTGATGACTTGCTTGGTACCATGGATCAAGCAGGTGCATTAAGCCCCTTTTTGCCAGAGCATGGCTCAGATATTTTTTATCATTCAATATGTATGCAACTTTATAATTACTTTATTTAGAAAACCCTTGGGTGCTAGGTGCGACTTAAGCTGCTTTGCGCAATGTAGACCCAATGTAGACTACACAAAACATGCAGTCTGATCTTGGATTCACAGTGTTCGATATGGTCAGATTTTTTCAGTGAAAAGAGTTTAAAAATCACAATTTAAGGTGGTTTTGCTATCAGCTGTAAATCTTAATTTGATTTATTTAGTAGCTAAATGTTTTTTTTTTTCATCTAGTTACTGACTTATTAGCACATTTTAGCAGTAGAGTTTAGTAATAGCCTCCCTTAGACAGTTTTTTTCCCCTCGTTTTAGTGCAACGTTTGCACTTTTTATCACAATGTTGCTCAACTGTTCGAATTTGCCTTTGAAAGGGTGGAAAACATAGCTAGACAGGCAACAACACCGGCAAGTAGCAATGTCTGCTTTTTCCTTTTTTTTTCTCTCGTTTGTTTTGAAAATCCCTTCTTCATTAAAGTCGTATAGAAAATGATGTTTAGTGCAAGGCTGTGCTGTTACATGAACCAAAAGAACAATTATTGATTGATTGTTGATTGATGTTTAACGCCGTTTTCAACATTATTTCAGTTATATCGCGGCGGCCAGTGCACCTATCAATGCTTTCCTGGAGTTTCTGTTACCAGCACTCCGCACAATATTCTTTCCAAGCCACTGGCTGCTCTCCCACATAACCAAATAACCATCGTCGAAACAATGGTCAGCGGTGAGAGAGGAATAAATCCTGTCGCAATGACTATCATCAATCCTCGAAAAGAAATTGGCCGAGCCGCGGATCGAACCAGCGACCACCTGTTCTCAAGTCTTGTACGCTACCGACTGAGCTACGGGGGCTCGGCGAACAATTATGGAAATATAGTAGAAACTCAGATATTGCAATTTCAAAGCTCCTTTAGCGAAAAAAAAAAAAACACTCTCGCTATATCGAAAAGCGTAAATCCATAATCAGATTGCACGTTCTGTGATGGCTGTACTTCTTACTAAGTACGATCAAAAATTGAGAATAGCATTTTGAAAATGATAATAAATAATGCAAAATAATAAGACTTATTGTGAAGATAATAAAAATAAAATAATAAAGGCGTATGATTGGAATTCTCAGAGGGAAAAAAATTGAGCCATGCTCTGTGAAAAGGGAGCTTAATGCATCTGCGAACAGTATCGACCCAGGTCAGCCTGCGCAGTCCGCGTAGGCTGACCTGTGCCGAAACTTTTCGCTATTATTCAATTTTCTGTATGTCTAAGGACCAGTTTACCTCTTGATTAAATCGGTTGTTAAAAATGGTGGCTATCATGGATCCATAGTTATGTCATGGCTTGATTGGTATCATAGGTCACGGAGATGCATTAAGCCCCCTTTTGCCAGAGCACGGCTGAATCATATTTCTAGATAGTTAGATAATGCTCAGGTACGTTGAGCACGAAAAATGTTTAGGTAGCACTGGCCCTTGGATCTGTCCAGACTCCAAAACCATCTGGTTCCATCTTGGAATTCATATTTTTTCAATCCACAATCTTCATTAAAATAAAAAAGAAATGTTTATTTCAAAAATATCCATTAACGCAATAAATCATCCTCTCATAATTTTATCCGACACTTAAAAATTTACCAACTGCCTCTGTCAATTAAACGAATGCTATTGGCCATTTAAAAAACGGTGTAATGTACACAGACCTATCCGTTGACCAAATTAGAAACGCTGTAATATACACAGTCTCAGAGGCTGACCAATCAGAAACACTATAATGCAAACAATATAAGGGATTGACACTGAAATCTACACACCCTAGTCATGCCTAGCTTAAGTAGTAAGGTATGAGACATACGCGACAAGTCTCGGGATACTAGAGGGTGTGGGTTCGATCCCAACGGCTGGCTATCCAAAATTTTACTGATAGTCCTTCGGATGAGACGTCATACCTAGGTTCCGTGAGACGATGCTTTACGCCGAGCACGTTAAAGAACCAGGTGAAACTTAGGATGGATTTCGCTCTGTATCTTGCACTATCCCATGTAACATTGCTAACAGCCCTCTGGAACGTCCCCAATTTGGACAACCGGTGATGACGATAATAAAGGAAACATCGCCACCTTCACACCCGCCATTTTCTCCAACAGTCTGAATATATGTATATCGTTAAATTGCATCAATTCTGTCGGTATGGTTATCTTAGTTTATTGGCATCAGTAAAATATGTACACTGGTACCTCTATCAACAATTTTTGCAAAGTCATGGTGTTTGATCTATCGACATGTATTTTTCCATTCTTCTAAAATCTAAAATCAGGATGTAAAATATTGCAAAACCGACAAACGACCATTCGTACTTTAATGTTAAAATTCGCAAAATTTCTTGACCGATATCCTGCTTATTGCTTTCTCTGGTGTCCTTTCCGAAGTGTACAGACCCTCTATAGGCTGCACGTCCGTGCAGTCTGATTTTGGCCAATACACTTTGATACTTTATTAATTGTTCTACTTAAACCTTTATCACACAATCTCAAGTTTTAAGATCCTGGTGCAAAACGGCTTTTCAAAACATTGTAGGTAACAGGAAAGAATACTGGTATCAGTATTTTCTCCTTTTCCAGCAATATTTCCTTAGCCTTTGAAAGAGAAATATCATTTAAGCTATATTTAACTCGTCGTCTGCAAATGCTTCCAATTTGTCCAACTCTTCAACATTCGGTCGTCTGCTAAATAATTCTCATTTGAGATCCATGGGTCGATCCAAGACAATGATCGATTCTTTTAATAAGTTCAGTTAAGCAGGATAAGGGTTTCTCTCAGTAATAATAATAACAATAAACCAGTTAATGTACATAGAGTGTATCCGGACTGAAAATCATCGTTCCAATATTGTAGAGTAGTCTGGCATACCAGTGTATACCCGTTTGTATAGCAGAAGTTTTATTTGTACTAACTGTTTCCGCATTAAACCAGTCCGAGCTTGGCATATATTGAGATATGTCGTGGAAAATCCTCATCGGCGCAAACGCACTATGCGCAATGAAAACATTGTCTATATACGCGTAACATGACGCCACGACGTTGTTCACGACAAGGGTGCCTTCGCGTGTCAGAGGGGCGTAGACACCTTGCTTACTTTCCACTATAATGTGGGTTACTCTCTCCATATGTATAGAGTTTTTCTCTGTCGTTAGCAAATAATCACCTTCTTTCACATTATCGGCAAAAATCACATTAGCCCGATTCGGGTCATAAGAGGAGTTTGTTTGCAGCACATGTACCAAATGTTTAGCTGTCAATGTTAAACGCTTCCCAGTCTCTGTGAAGAGTGTATAAAATATTCCGTATCCTAGATCGTCCCGATCCATGAAGGAAAGAACTTCACTGAACTGTAGTCTACCACCGGAGGTCATACTTAAAACTTTGTGGCCGATTTCAACTTCCGCCATAGAAATAGTTCCTACATTTTCTACTTCGACTTTACTGTCTTTAGAGAAACACCCGCCAATCTTTACAGCCGCAGACGAATCTGAAAGTATATGATAAATCATATTAATTATGATTTGAAAAGAGGTGTTTACTCAGTTTTATAATATAGCACAGTAATTAGTATAATTTGCTCATGATAACTTTATGTACACAAAGATTGTGAGGGAGAGTCAATCATGAATGATTTGTGAAGACCTGATCTTTTCACTAACGTTTATTGCATGAAAACACATGAAAGCAAGAGGCACAAACAGGAAATTGCTCGTGACAAGAAATTCTTTTTGTCACAATGATTCATAACTGGTCAGCGAGACAGCAGGAGTCGTTCGAAGGTCTGTTCATAAACTGATAATTTCTTTTTAGATCTAGTTTCGACTAATTTCTATTAAGGTCATTTCGATGCATGATGCTAACTTCCCTGTAGTGGATCATACCATTTTTACCTGCATTTAGTTTTGTTATTGGCTAATCAGAGAGTCGTCACAATGTTTTACAACTGACGTCAAAATATAGTCCAGCCTAGGATCCGTATTCTCCAGACATTCTTAAGAACATTCTTAGTCTTATTCACAAGAATGTTCTAAGCTTGAAAGTAACACAATTTCTGATTGGCTAAACCAAAAAATTTAGCCAATCAGAACTTCTGTTACTCTCTAAATCTAGAATAAGACTAAGAATGAAACTAAGAATGGTTGTTGAAAACTAGTACATGCCCAGGGGTATTAAAAACGTGCTTCGATGAGGCATTGATAATGCGAATAGCTATGCCTGTTTTACCTATGTCGATTTCTTACTGACCTAATAAAAAAGAATAAAGTAATTATTATTTTGCCTATTTTCAACCGATTTTTTATTACTTTTCTTGTGAAAATACGGTGAGTATCTAATTATAAACAATAATAATGAACAAAAAATAAGCCAAACTTCGAATCTTTTTTTGTTTCCTTGATAAACATAAAAATCAAACTTAGAAAATTCTTGAGAATATAAAAGTCTAAGAACATTCTAAAGAATAGCTGGGGAATACTGATTCTGGCCTGAATTGCAGCATTATCTGTCGTATCATATACTTTATTAGGATATCCTAAAATATTAATATCATCAAACTTTGAAACCATTACATAAACTTAACGGAACCACATTTTCAGGTTTTATTATTATTATTATCATCATTATTGTTGTTGTTGGTGTTGTTGTTGTTGTTGGTGGTGGTGGTGGCGGTGTTGTTATTGTTGTTTACAATTAAATAACCACCCTATTTTCACGCACAGGTACAGGTACATTTAAACAGATATCCCCCCTTTTTTAGGAACTCAATATATGTTTCCTAACCACGAGACATGGTTTATTGTACATTCAGATGAACAAAAAAAAAAAAAAAAAATGAGCCGTGCTCTGTGAAAAGGGGGCTAAATGCATCTGCAAAGTAAAAAGTATCGACCCACGTCAGCCTGCGCACTTCGCGCAGGCTGACATGGGCCGAAACTTTTTGCTATCTTTAAATTTTCCGCGTGTCCAAGCACCGTTCTACCGCCAGATTTAATTAATCTTTAAACTAAATGGATTTTTATAAATCTATAATTACGTGATAGCTTGCTTGGTATCATGCATATTGCAGATGCATTAAGCCTCCATTTAACAGAGCACGGCTCAAATGTATGTTACCGAGATAGATTGTGGTGCAAGCAATCCTACTTTGTTTCATCAGTCCTGATAATATACTTAACCCTTCACCACACAATCCCGACTTTTAACGACTATAAAAAGGAAGCGTTTTGAAAACATTGTGGAAAAAGGAGAAAATGCTGGTGACCAGCATTTTCTCCTTTTCCCACAATATTTTCTACCCGTCCCATAACAAATTTCAATTTTTAAGTCACATGTAATTTGTCGCCTTCAATTCGGACTGGTCTAAAATTTTGTCGTTGGGTTAAAGAGTTAGCTATCACATCAAGATTGTATTGGTTTCAAAGGAGGCCGCCAAAGTATTCAAACTAACAACTTCTACTACAGGAGGCTTGCACTAGAACCCTCTACCAGAGTTACGACCTAATTGTTCTTTTGGCACACAAGAAATACAAAAAGAAAATGAGTCATGCTCAGGCAAAAGGGGGTTTAATGCATCTCAGCAATGCGTCATACCAAGCAAGTTGCCAAGTATTATGAATCCATAAAATCCATGTTGTATAAGGAGGCAGAGTGGTCCTTTGAGCTGCAGAATATTGACCATAGCAAAAGGTTTCGGCCCAGGTCAGCCTGCGCGGGCTGTGCAGGCTGACCTGGAAGGAAACTTTTTGCTGCTGCATTAAGCCCCCTTTTCACACAGCATGGCTCAAATGTAAGTTTTCCTGAGAGAAGCATACGTAAACCGGTTGGAAAAAAGACAGCTTTTAAAAAATAGAAGTCGTGCCAACTAGTGAAGATGCTTCCAATTAAGTTTTGATAACTTTCATGCAAATTAATTTAGAATTTCAAACAATTTATTTCAGATCTTTAATGATTGCAAAGGCAAATTAAATGGGCTGAACAGGGCAGACAATTTATGACAAAGATAATATCAAAACCACGTTGAACATCAATATTGAAACATGTGGAATAATATAACTACCGCCTTTGAAAACAAAATTTGTAACAGGTATTCCTGCACATTTCTTGAACAGTTTTGCTGTAATGATCCTTGATGAAATAGCACAAACATAAACAACGATTTTAGTCTACTTGGGCCTAGATTGTCAAAATGCATTTGCACAAATTTCAAACGGTATTAAGGCATAATCATGTGGTGCTCTGGCAAAAGGGGGGTTAAAGACATTTTCGTTATGCACCATACCACGTAGGTCATCACATAATTATGGATCCATAAAATCCGTGTTGTCTAACAACAAACTGAATCCTGAGATAAAAATCGTCCTTAGACATGCAGAAAATTGACCAATAGCACAAAAGTATCGACCCAGGTCAGCCTGCGGAACCTGACTTAGGTCGATACATTTTGCAGATGCATTAAACCCCCTTTTTCACAGAGTATGGCACATTCAGAGACAAACAAAGTATAGAAAAAAAAGAACGTCAACTTTTGCCCGCTAAAAATCATTACAGGGCGGAGAAATAGTGTGTTTTGAATGGTATGTAAAGATGAGATAAAGTCAAGTTGATACTTACAGTCAGGGTTAAATTGATCTTGGAGATTTTATATGGCGTGCAACACATGAAAAGGGGTCTTCGGACGTATGCGTAAAAGTGTGTCGTCCCAGATCAGCCTGTGCAGTCTATGACTAATCCGAGACGACACTTCCCGTGTTTGTGCGATTTTCTATCTCACGAAAGTCTACTGTATGAAAAAATCTTATGTAGTCGTAAAGTACCGTCTCGGATTAGCCTACGCAGACTGCGCAGGCTAATCCGGGACGACACTTTACGCAAATGTCCGAAGGTCTCATTTCGCATGTTGCGGGCCATATGATGTCTAACAGAAGTTATACATAAAAAAGAAATCGAAATTAACCCTTGAATTGCTAAATAAATGAACATACATTTCCACCCAATGGTAAAAACTCAAATATTGCAGTTTCAAAGTTGATTTCATCTGAAAGAAAATACGGTATCGGACAATGTAGATCAAAGATCAGACTGCACGTTTTGTGCAGTCTGATCTTGATCTACACTGGTCGCAAGAGCGCTTTGATTCGCGCTCAGCAGCCTGAGGGTTAATAAAAAGAATGACGGAAAAATGAACTTTCTTTGAAAGGCACTTTAAAAGCTGTCCAAAAGACACATACTGTTATTAGTATCATTATTGCTATAATTTGTAAATAAAAACATTGAGAATAAAATCAACGAAACCCTGCTACATCTCAAGTGAGTAGCTCTTTGTATTTTTTAATTAACTTTATAGAATGTAGATATTAAAATTTGCATCCACTTCGAAACACTTACCGAAGCATATTTCATTAGAGTTTTAGTGTAAAAGTACTTAAAGACATCGTGGAGCTTGAACATTTTTTCAAAATTGTTACGTACGAAATATAAAAAACGAAAGCCTTGTCAAAATTTCAGACACAATGCATTGAAATGATTTTTTCTTGTTCTATTTGCGTGACGTTGGGGGCTTTTCAGAATTTTTCTTTTTTTAATTACACTTACATGGAAAAAGAAGTCGCTGAATTTATTTTTCTTAATAACGGTAGGGTTGACGTCACCAATCTTCATAAAATGTGAGAAATATTATTTTTAAAAAACTACTATCATCTCAAACACATATGTTGTGGTAGCCTGGATTCCAGTCTGGATATATTTTTGTCCTTTTAACACTTAGGCTGCTGAATAAATGAAACGCAAATTTCTACTCAATACTAAGAGCCCAAACATTGCGGTTTCAACGTTGATTTCATCGGAAAGAAAAAACCGTATCGGACAGTGTAGATTAAAGATCAGACTGCACGTTTTGTGCAGTCTGATCTTGATCTACACTGTCCGCAAAAGGTCAGTGGGTCGCGATTACAGCTCAAGGGTTCATAATTTTCTGGAATTTCTATGTCACAAATTAGGGAAGAGATCGACATATTATTTCCAAAAAAGAGACCGTATTACAAAGGTAATGGCGTAAATATTTGAAATAAATATTTTATCTCAAAAGCAAACGAATCTCATTTTTTTTTTTTATATCTCATACCGATATTTCACGAGTTATAGGCCAGAATTAGCAAAATCATACATGCATGCGTGTGGATTTCAATAAATAAAACCCAATTCTCTCCTCTGAAAGAATTATACATAACGTTACACAATGCTAACCTTAGAGGTGTGTACGACATGAAAGTTCGTAATGGGTATAATACACCGAAAAAGGGGGAAGTTATATGTGATAAAAAAGAAGATCGCAAAAAAAAAAAACGATTGAGAAGTTATTGGCGGCTGGACTAATGCTAATATACTAGTAGTTGATACTTTTCGGATTTGTTTCCACAGCATATATCGGTTTCACAGTAAGATTTCAAATCAACTCTGAAAGATACCCTGTAACTGTGTCATAAAATTCCCGCCATTCCTATTCCTCTGCTCAGCGTGAGCAATCTACAATTCAGTGAGTAACTTAAAACAATCCGAAAGCAATGTAAATAAATTTGTTAAAGAGTGACACGTAGCACAAACATTCACATTGATATGTACTTTTAATCCTTCACCAGGCGACAAAATTTTAGACCTGCCCAAATTGAAAGCATTTGCAGACGACAAAATAAATACGGCCTAAAATCTAGTATCTGTCTTTTAAAGGATAGAAAACATTGTGGGAAAAGGAGAAAATGCTGGTCATCAGCATTTTCTCCTTTTCCCAGAATGTTTTCAAAGCTCATTTTTCCTTGGGGGTCGTTAAACCGGGATTGTTTGGTAAACGGTTAACGATGAGGGCGGGACATTTTTAAACTCTTAACCAGACGACATTATTTTTATACCGTCGATATTGAAAGCAGTTGCAGACGACAAATTCGATGAGGCTCCATGTGATTCGCATCTTTGGAATGATAGAAAACGATTGTAAAAGAAAAAAATGCTGGTTTATTTATAAGTATTTTCTCCTTGTTTTAACAAGGTTTCTTCTCCAGGCCATAAACCCTTTCCCAAACAAGCCCTGGTTTTCACGTGTCTGCAGTACAAGTCTTTTGAAAACACTGTGGGAAAAGGAGAAATTGCTCGTAACGAGCAATTTCTCCTTTTCCCACAGTGTTTTCTACCCTTTTGGAGAATTTTCTGTCATTTTCATCAAATTTAAAATTGTCGTCTGCAAACTCTTTGAATTTGGACCAGTCTAAAATTTATCGTTTGGGAAAGGGTTAAAATGTGGGACTGATTGGTAAAAGGATACTTCTTTTCATTCATTCGAAATTCCCTTATTCATTGTGACTTTAGATAAATATAGAAAATTACAAATAAAAATAGTCAAGCCTTTAAAACACAATCCCGAGTTTCAACGACTCTGAGAAAAATCTATGATTTCACTCACGTTTATTTTTGGTCTGCAAAATGCTTTCAATCTGGACAAGTCTACTTTTTTTTATTGTCGTGTGAATAAATAAATAAACAATTAAATAAATAAATAAATAAATATGAAATGATAATCATTGCATGTAGAAACGACATCGAAGAATTATTGCAACTAGAAAGAAAATGGCTTTGACGAAGACTTTCTCCATTGTGGCATTATTTTGCAAATTATCACTGCCTTTGCGGAGAGGATGGACAGGATGAAATTGTTCCAGACGACAACATTATAGACTTGTCCATGTTGAAAGAGCCGAGACCTGGCAGCGCAGTTCGTCGCGCACAGCACTAGAGAACAGGGATCGCCGCTTCGAATCCCCAGCTCGGCCAATTTCTTTCCGAGGATCGCAGACCGTCATTGCGACAGGAGTCACTCCTCCATCACAGCTGATCATTGTTTCGACGATGGTTCTGTGGGAAAGCAGCCAGTAGCCTGGGAAGAATATTGTGCGAAGTGCTGGTAAAAGAAACAACTCGAAATCATAGATAGTTGCACTTGCCGCCGCGAGATAACTGAAATAATGCTGAAAACGGCGTTAAACAAGATTTAATCACTAAATCAACCATGTTTAAACAATCTGCAGACAAAAAATGTTTCTCGAGTGATAAGTAGGTTGTCCAAAGGGTTAAAAACCCTCGGGGGAAAAGGAAAAAATGCTGGTTAGCTGCATTTTCTCCTTTTCCCACAATGTTTCCGTTAGCGTCCTCTTTCTGGATCGTTAAAAATTTGATCAGCTTTGTACAGGGTCAACTCGGTTTGTAGTTTGTAGTACAAAGTTTCCAAAGATGTTTTTAGAGTTAGAAGCGTTACGGAGGGGGTGGTGGGGCTGGCTTTCAGCATTTTCTCCTTTTCCAACAATGTTTTCAACAGCGTCCTTTTTCAGGATCGTTAAATTTTGAACACCTTGGTACAGGATCAACTCAGTTTTGTAGTACAAAGTCTCCCTAGACGGTTTTAGAATTCGAAGCATTTTATCTTAAGTTTCTGATAACACGTGGTAAGAGGTGCAAAACAATCACGCTGGTGGGACGTAACAAAGTCGAAAACAATGAACGGATATAGAAACATTCGATGAGAAAGACAAACTAAACCCTTGTATTTGATGATATGTACGGGAACCTTGTTTCGACCAAGCTGTTTACACACTATTTGAAAAGTTTAAATCAGACCTCGCTGATTGGGATATTTTCTCGGTAAACTCTTGCTCGAAAAGTAGAAAATTTTATTTTTGACAACTGTCAAGACAAAACAAACATTTATTTTCTTTTCGTGGGGAAAAGTTTTCGTAAAAAGTCGAAATTTGGGCGCCAAATATCTATATTTCTATTCCTGCTTAGGCCGAAAGTCGGTGGCGAGGACAAGAATCTGTATGTGAGCCGTGCTCTATGAAAAGGGGGCTTAATGCATCTGCAAAAAGTATCGACCCAGTTCAGCCTGCGCAGTCCGCGCAGGCTAACATGGGTCGAAACTTTTTGCGTTTGGTCAGTTTTCTGCCTGACAAAGAACCAGTGTACCATATGAAAAATTCGGTTGTTAGACAAAATGAATTTTATGGATCCATAATTATGTGATGACTTGCTTGGTATAATACATCACGGGGATGCATTAATCACTCTTTTACCAGACCATGGCTTATATATTATAAGAACTGCAGACGAGACATACGCAGAGCAACGCATAACACGCCTACAGGGGTTTGCCACACGACATTTCTAATTTCTGAATTCAAGGGCGCGTAACTCTGGGATAATTTGATCCTAAGACTGCTAAGTGCGACTCCAGATGCTTCTGCGGACATCAAGGTCAGAATGCACACAATGTGCAATCTGGTCTGGGTTCTTCACTGTCCAGTATTCCGGGAAATAAAAAACACTTTGAAATAATAATGGCTATGAACATATCGCCGCGGACTCAAACTCCTGAGCATCGGTGAAAGATACCGGCGCTAAATCTAGCTTGATAAGACGAATCGCTGTTTTGTATAGAATTTAGTAATTCCTGGCCACTTGACATTAAGTTTCAAACCTGGACGTACTGGCGATAGAGACAGGTGCTCTATCCAGCTTGATAGAAACACTGTGCCCCAGTGAGTTTACGCTCTAGTACCTTGTTGGTGGTTCTGTTTTTAAATTGCTTCGCTTAAATATTAATTAACACATTAAATATATAACTCACCATATTAAAGGCATATGCGATTTTGAGAATACAAAAGAGTCATGCTCTGTGAAAAGAGTGTTTAAGGCATCCGGATCACGTGATTACTTATTTGGCATAATGCAAGACGGAGATGAGTTAAGCTCCCTTTTCCAAGAGCGCCGCTATATTTACAGCCTGCTGATGAAAATTAAACGAACTTTCATAAAAACTAGACCAAACCATTGAACCTGAAGCTGTTTAGTGACATAATTGGCCCGTAACATGCGAAATGAGACCTTCGGACATTTGCGTAAAGTGTCGTCCTGGATTAGCCTGCGCAGTCCGCGCAGGCTAATCCGGGACGGCACTTTACGACCACATAAGATTTTTTCATACAGTAGACTTTCGTGAAAGACAAAATCGCACAAAAACGGGAAGTATCGTCTCGGATTAGTCACAGACTGCACAGGCTGATCTGGGACGACACACTTTAACGCATATGTCCGAAGGCCCTTTTTCGTGTGTTGCACGCCATATAATGGACGTTGTTAATCTTTGATTTGACGGCACATCCTGTGCAGTCTGATCCTGGGTTTACACTGTCTGCTTAGCCTTTTGTGTTGTATAATGGCATGCAATAAAATCATAATGTGTCTGTCTGTCTGTCTGTCTGTCTGTCATAAAGCAAGACCTGTCAGCAGGGGACATGCACAGGGATATATAACTGAACTTTACGATGGTAAATTCTCCTTAACTCTTACAACACCGAGAAAAATTTGGGGCTGCTTTTGTGAACAGTGTAGATCAACATCAGACTACACAGAACGTGCAGTCTGGTCTCTGATCTACACTGTCAGATATTGTGTAAGGTATTCTGACCAAGATAAACTGCCTTGGGGGTTTCAAAACTTGGTCTGGTACGTTTTGCAGACTATATATACATATTGAACTGATATAGGGCACTAGGTGTTGAAAATTTTACCACACAAAAAAAAATTCATACTCTTACAAATTGAAAGCAATTGTGAAATCGTAAAATCAAATGTTGCTCAAACGATGAAAGTTAATTTTAGAATTTTTTTTGGAAATTGGAGAAAATGCTGGTACAGGCATTTTCTCCTTTTTCCTAGAGTATTTGAAAAATTTACTTCACGAAGTTCGTTAAAACATTGGATTGTTTGGTAAAGGGTTAAAGCTCATTAACTTGTTAAAACTTTGAGAGTGCGTGCTCTGAACCACAGAGAGGGGATTAAACAGAGAGGCACTGTAAATAAAACTCGGGCCTATAAAGACAGCAATACGGAGAAAACTGTCAAATGGTCAATAAAAGGTGACTTTTTATTTGATCCGCCCGTTTTATGCATAAAGTCTTACCCTTATTATTTTCAAGCAAAATGCATGGAATGCTTTAAAATTTTTTCGTTACCCCTTGAAACGACTTACAACGTTACAACGGGCTATTTTGAAAGCATCAGTTTAACCCTTAAGCTGCTAAATAAATTCAGTGAAACTTTTAAGCCGACAGTACAAAACCCAAACATTGTTATTTCGAAAAAAAAAAAATTTTTTTGTGGGGGGGGGGGGCGATATCTCCTTATCGGACAGTGTAGATCCAAGATCAGACTGCACATTCTGTGCAGTCTGATCTTGATCTACATTGTCCGCAAAAGGTCCTTGAGTCGCTCTTAGCAGCCAAAGGGTTAAGATCTGAACATTTAACATGAGTTAAATCTTTACCACACGGCTAAAATGTAGACTTGTCCAAATTGAAAGCATTTGCAGACGACAATTTGAATGTTACTCAAATTATGGGGCTTGTCTTTAATAGGGTAGAAAACACTGTGGGAAAAGGAGAAAATGCTGGTTACCAGCATTTTCTCCCTTTCCAACAATGTTTTCAAAAGCCTTCCCTTCCAGGGTCGTTAAAATTCGGCATTGTGTGGTAAAGGGTTTAAGGGACTTTACACTAGATTTCGTTTCGCAAGACTTTTATTTTAGAAATCTTAAAAAAAGACTGCTTATTTTCATTGGCGTGCATAGATGGCTGTAAAATAAAAACCTAGATAGAAATACAGGTAGAAAACACAAGGAATTATCGGGGTCTTTTTTTGTTTTACTAAAATGTCTTGCTCCGTTAGTAACGGTATTGTCGTTATTGCATAAGGGATAAATGCATTTGTAACACAGTAATATATTGGTTGGCTCCACAGCTTAGCTGGAAGAGTTACCGTCTACGAAAGTCGTGGGTTCGAGTCCCATTACAAACATTTGTTTTCAGCATTCTTTTTTCTTTCCCCCAACTAAGGGCGAACAGTTCCGTGGTTATAATTTTTCGTTTCAGAATATCAACTTTCTGCCCTAACCTACAAAAAATTGGGTCAAAATTTGATTCAACTCTCCCTCAAGGTTAAACATGAATATGAATTAAAAAAAAATGTGGATAAATGAGAAATTACTTATAAATTAGGAATTCTCCCTTTGACACAATGTTTTCAGAAGAGATCTTCTGCAAGATGCAAAACACCGTGTGCGAGAAAGAATTAGTAGAATTATCTATTAAACTTTATCCTGCTAAATAAGTGAAGTTAAACTTTCAAGTCAATAGTAAAAACCCGAATAATGTTATTTCAAACTTATTTCTAGTTCAATCTTTGAGCCACTTATATTCGGCGTCCGTAAAAAAGCGCTAGTGTTTTGCACGAGTCTCAAATTGTGGCATTTTTCTCTCTCATCCACAATATCTTTTAATTTTAGAGAAGCAAATCCTTTTATTCGAGCCACACTTTATCTTTCGTCTGCAAACGCTTTCAATTTGTCCCAATCTAAAATCTTGTTTCCTGGTAAAGAATCAACCCTTTACCAAACAATAACGAGTTTCAGCCACCATGACGTAAAGGGGTTTTATCTGAAAATATTTTCGGAAAAGAAGAAAATGCTTTTTACCAGCATTTATTCCTTTTCCTCCAATGTTTCGTTTTCTTCTTAAAGCCGATTCTTTGATTTCAGCCTTATTTAAAATGCTTTCAATCTGGAGAAGTCTATAATATTTTGTCGTCTGTAAAAAGTTAAATTTCACTTTTTTTCCAGGTCCAAAATGAGAATTCCATGGCAAATGAATATCATTTATAGCCATAGTTTAGCATCAGTTATGGGATGGTTCACATCAAAGATCAGACTGTACATTCTGCACGGTCTCATCTTGACCTATCTCTAACACAAACCTTTGCAAATCAGCATTTATGGTAAAATAATGGAGGGACACTCTGGAAAAAGGGGGTTTACTGCAGTTTTGTATTGCACTATACCAAGCAGGTCTTTTCTCCATTTTCTCTAAAAACAAACTGAATCGAGATGTAGAATGGTCAATGGCAAAAAGTTGCGACACAGGTCGGCCTGCGAGGACTGCACAGGCTGATCTGAATCGATAGTGTTTGGAGATGCATTAAATTACCTTTTAACAAAGCATGGCTCATTTCATATTTTATGGCCCGGACTTATTGAAAACTTCGACAAACATTGACTGTGTGAAATAAATTTATGACACAAGGGCGCTAAAAGTTACGCCTGATGTAATAAACAGTTATATTTACTGCTTTTATCTGAAATATTTGTTTTTGTCTGTCTGTTTAACGCTTAAAACCTGAGGCTGTTAAAAAGCCAAATCAATTGTACCTGTGCGGACAGTGAAGCTCCAAGATCAGACTGCACAGAACGTGCAGTCTGATCTTGGATCTGCACTGTCCGTTATGGTGTGATATTTCAGATTAAAAGATCATTTAAATTGCAATGTGCAAGGATTATTTTACCACAGGCTGAAAATTTCATATCTAGTATGATTAAAATGTACCTTATTCCTTGTTTGGCAAACGAAATAGGTTTTTTTTTTAAATACAAAAATACATTTAAATTAATCAAAAACGGGAAATTCTTTACCAGAACCAGATTTCGTTTCGCATTTCTGAGAAAAAAAAAATCTTACCAATTTTGCCTGAAAAGATTTACGCTAAATTAATAGATAGAAAGAATACTATGAAGACAATGGAATATTGCAGAACCGAGGTGTTTATGCTGAACAAATTTTCAATCTGAAAGGTTTTTTTTTTTAGCTTTGGAAACAAAAAGAAGTCACAAGGGGCAAGATCAGATGAATACGGAGCGTAGGGGAACGCAACGACATTTTTCTACTTCAGAATTTCTTGCACCTCGTACAAAAGACAATGACTGAAACTGATGGTTTACACACGTTGAAATACAGTTGACAGAAAATGAATTTCAGTGTCCTCATATTATACCTAAAAAAGACTATGAAAATGTCTTCAAAGATTGGATCCGGAGACCGAAACTTTGTAGATCTGTTGGAGGTGAATACTTTGAGAGAACAAAATAAAAAATTCAGCGAAACCTATGAAGAATCAAATTTTAGGTGCATAGATGCATTCATATTTGAACACTCCTCGTAAAATAACAAAGCGGTTATCAATTTTAAAACCATGCTTTGTGAAAGTGGAAGGAAAACTGCTTTCAGCTAAATCAAATTACAAAAACCTATATTACACTTACCCGACTTTACCGAACAGTGTATATGACCATGAGATTCATAAAACACCCAATCGAACCCAGCTGTAACCGCTAGTGCCGCCAACATACCCAGCTTGGATCTGAAACCGGTGAAAAGACAGATATAGTACTCTGCCTTGGTCTTTGACCCTTTAAGCACTAAAGGTGAAAACATGGCTTTTGCGGACGGCACAGATTAAGATCAGACTGTACAGAACGTGCAGTTTGATCTTGGATCTATACCTTCCGCTTTTTAAGTTAGGCTTATATGATAAACACCTTTCTGAGTTTTTTAATGGGTTGTCAGTTTGATCCTGGATCTATACCTTCCGCTTTTTAAGTTAGGCTTATATGATAAACACCTTTCTGAGTTTTTTAATGGGTTGTATTTTTACCCATCGAAAGCGGGTCGAGCTAACATATTTCGTCCTGAAAGAGTTTTTAAAAAAAAGGAATATTACAGTTTAATGTTTTCGTAAAAAATAGCCATATCAGTTGTTTTTCTTGCCTTTTTCTGGCGGCAGTGGTATTTTCAGTGAATATTTGCTCAAATATAACTGAAATAAGAGCACCGCATGAGGATGCCAGGATGCCAGTGTTCTGTTGCGGATGCATTGGAAATTCAAAGTCGATAAAGGGGCATAATTGTGCCAAAAATGCCCCTCTGGTTTGGGTTTCTCATTCGATATAAAAAAAAATGTCAAGTTCTCGCATGACAACGACAGGGCTAAGGGAATACCTCGACGCTTTCTTTAAAAAAGAAAGAAAAGAAAAAGCCGAGGTAAATGGTTGAAAGTGACGTAAAGCATCAATCAATCAATACCTGGTTCCTTACCTGTCTCTATCATTAGTGGCTACGTCCACAGCTCTCCCTTCATAATGTAGCGAGTTCTCTCCGTGTACATATTTATCGTCCCAGGCCTCCTTTACCTTAAGTTTCACTGGGGGTACTTCCGGTGGATCCCCGGGCCATTCGTTTTGTACCAACACGGCGAGGCGATCTAACATTTCTTTACACCTCTGAAAGTAGATAGAAAATAGTGCTTTTTGACTCAAAATCATAACTTCTTAGTAAAAACAAACTTAGACGAATTTGAAAAAAAAAAAAAATCCTGGTAAGACAACAAACATGAAGAATTTTATATAAGAGCCATTCTATGTGATAAGGGGGCTTAATGCGTCCGCAAAAACTATCGATCCAGACTGCGCAGGCTGACCTGGTCCGAAACCTTTCGCTTTTGGTAAATTTTCTGCATAACAAAGGACCATTGTACCTCATGATTCCGCCGGTTGTTAGACAAAATGGATTTTATGGATCCATGATCACGTGATGATTTGCTTGGTATCATGCATCACGGAGATGCATTAACCCTCTACCACACAATCTCGAGTTTTAACGACCCTGTGGAAGAAGACCTTTGAAAACATTGTGGGAAAAGGAGAAAATGCTGGTTACCAGCATTTTCTCCTTTTCCCACAATGTTTTCTACCCCATCAAAGAAAAATTCCGTCATGTAAGCCACCTTTAAATTGTCGTCTGCAAATGATTACAATTTGGACAAATCTAAAGTTTTGTCGTTTGGTAAAGAGTTAAGCCCCCTTTTTACAGAGCAATGCTCAATTAATTATGTATACATAAAACAATATTGTCGCGAAAGTCGAAAGTACTCGTCGCAATGTTTTCAAGATGGTCTGCTACAAGACGAAAGTGTAGTTGTCTGCTGTGACGAAGCGCTAGATCTGGAATTAAAAAAAAAAAAACTGTTTCAAGTGATGATATCATAATCAGAATCTGCTATCGATTCAAGAAGTGATATAGAATTACGTAAGATTTAACGACAAGTCTATTTGGTATTAGACTATTGCATGCTCTAAATGCACGAACTAACTACAGTGTTTCATGTCTGTGAATATTATTTGTAATTTCGATTTTCGAAAGAGTTAGGGACCCATATTTACAAGCAGTTGTTGTGAATCGCAATGAAATTCTGTTTCTTAGTCTAATGATTTTCTAAGTCTTATGATGAAAGCAACTTTTATTAGTTAACTCTTAACCAAACGACAAAATTTTAGACCAGTCCAAATTGAAAGCTTTAGCAGACGACAAAATAAATGTTACCCAAAAATTGAAAATTGTTTTGGGGCGAGTAGAAAACATTGTGGGAAAAGAAGAAAATGCTGGTTGCCAGCATTTTCTCCTTTTCCCACAATGTTTTCAAAAGGCTTTTTCCTCGGGGTCGTTGAAAGTCGGGATTGTGTGGTAAAGGGTTAAAAAAAATGGTTTAGCCAATCAGAAGTTCGCTCTCTATATCAGAAAAGGTCGGAGAATGCTTTTCAAAATGGTTGGGAGATAATGACCCAGTACTTTAGGATATATAAACTTATTTTTTTACTGGGTACAACTATTTTGACAACTCGCGAGACCTACCGTCGGTCTCGTTAGATTTCAAACTTTCCCACGCAGCTCGAAGCAAGCACATGCACCAACGCACCAACCAGGAAACTCCATAATTATGCATCCGTAAATTCAAAGTATTAACTGCAACGTACATGCCCTTTCAAAGGAACAAAAAACAACAACAACAACAAAAATGAGCCGTGCTCTGTGAAAAGGGGGCTTAATGCATCTGCGAAAAGTATCGACACAGGTCAGCCTGCGCAGTCCGCGCAGGCTGACCTGGGCCGAAACTTTTCGCTATTGGTCAATTTTCTGTGTCGAAGGACCAGTCTACCTCATGATTTAGACAGTTGTTTGACAAAGTGAATTTTATGGATCCATAATAACATGACGACAAGCTGGGTATCATCCTTAAGAAGATGCATTAAGCCCCCATTTGCTAGAGCAGGGCTCAATTCTAATGATTGTGTATAATCAGTATAACTATAATAATTCTCTACAGGGAAAAACTTATAACGTATCATTTACGAATAAAGGTTTATGAGCCATGCCCTATGAAAAAAGGGTTAATTGTATCAAAACTTTTTTGTAATTCGTAAATTTTCTGCATGCCAATTAAAATTGCGAGGGATTTATTTGTTTGTTTGTTTGTTTGTTTGTTTCTTTCTTTCTTTCTTTCTTTCTTTCTTTCTTTCTTTCTTTCTTTCTTTCTTTCTTTCTTTCCTTCCTTTCTTCCTTTTTCTTTCTTTCTTTCTTTCTTTCTTTCTTTCTTTCTTTCTTCCTTCCTTCCTTCATTCATTCATTCATCTATTTATTTATTTATTTTATTAATTTAGTAATTTATTTTTTCATTCATTTATCTACCTCGACAATAATTACACAGATAATTCTGATAGCATTTTCTCCATTTTACATCAATGTTTTCTGTTTCTTTTAACACTTTCAAAGAAAGATCCCATCTTTGAGCCATATCTGACTATCGTCTGCAGAAGCTTTCAATAGCAGCAAGTCTAAAATTTTGTTGTCTGGTTCAGAATGAAAAACAAATGAGACATGTTCTGGCAAAAGGGGGTTTCATGCATCTTCGTAATGCATTATACAAAGCAAATTATCACATAATTTGGGATCTATAAAATCCATTTTGTCTAACACCCAGCTGAATCCTGAAGTAGTGCCAGTATGGTCCTTGGACCTTAGAACATTTACCTAAAGCAAAGAGTTTCAACACAAGTCGGCCTGCGCAGTCTGCGCAGGCTGACCTGGGTCGATACTTTTTGCTAATCCATTAAGCCCCCTATTTACAAAGCATTGGTCAAATATTATGTCTAACGATGTTATCATTTCAAACCACTAACGCCTGGATGTCGACTTTTGTATGACAAATATTGCAGTAAAATGCTAAGTCATCCCCCCCCCTCCCCGTGGGGTGGGGGCGGTACACTGTTGCATTGTGGTTAATACTTTCTAAGATCGATTTTTGCTACAGACGTTGGTTGTGTGGGGTTGTCTTTGAGCAAGGCTCTGCATACAGTCAGCTTGATCGTCATGAACCTTTAGACACACAATAATATTCACCCGTTATCATTCGATTCCATAGTTTACCAACCTTGAGGAGAAAAGGCTTTTTAAAATATTGTGGGAAAAGGAGAAAATGCTGGTAACCAGCATTTTCTCCTTTTCCCACAATTTTTCCACACATTAATTCTAATTCATAATTTGAGCGATGTTTAATTAGTTGTCCGGATTTTTTTTTTTTTTATATGCACAAAAGTTGATAAGTTACCTGTCTTCTTGATTCAACCGAAACAGCAAAACGAAAGCCGAGGAAAGGCCCAACTGAAGAGAAAGAGGATTGCGAGCCAGGAAGCTCACTTGGTAAAAGAAGGCTGCGAGTTCGAATTCCGGCTCGACCATACTATTTTTGAGGATCGATATAATAATTGGGACAGTGTTTCGGCTTTCTTTATATGCGACGGAAATTAATGGCCTGGGCGGTGTGTTGTACAAAATCAAAAGAACACCATGGACATATTGGTAGGTGCACTGGCCTTCACGTTATTGAAAACTCCTGTAAAACACAAAAAACAAGCGAACAAAAGAGATGCAAAATATCACAGACAGACAGTCAGAGGAATATGGAGCATGTTTCGAATTAAACATAAAAATAAATTGCTTTTGACGGTTTAACAATGAGAACTAAAACATCACAAAAGTCCGTACGTTTTTATTTAAACAAGTTTTCAATCGAACAAAACAAACCTATCGTATAAATAACAGAGACTCGCGGGCATCGTTGAATATCGGTCAAATAAATGGTTTTGTTCAATATTATCTTGAAAGGATCTTATCTTCGACTGGTCAGGGAAATTAGTGACTACTGGACAGGAGAGCAATTTGTCGCCAGATAAAATAATACATGATATATAGAGAGATCAAACATTCTTGTATCAGGCCCCTTGTTATGTTAAATCTCTCTGTCGTTTTCTCGCTCTCTTCCCCTCTCTCTGTCTGTCTCTGTTATATCTGTCGCTGTCTGTCTGTCTGCTTGTCTGTCTGTCTGTCTGTCTGTCTGTCTGTCTGTCTGTCATTAATAGATAGAGATTAAAATAATTTCTCCCTTTTCCATGTCTTACCAGAATTTTTCCCCTTTTCTCTCGATGTTTGCAAAAGCCGTCTTCTTTAGGGCCGTATAAACACGGGATCTTTAGGTAAAAGTTAAACCGCTACATTCGAATTATTGCATACTAGAAATTTTGCTGTTTATCCATGAAAGCACATGACACAGCTTTGAGGAAATTTTTATGACCTGTTTTCTCATCCATGCCATTACTAATTTGCAACAGCACATTTTTGGTACCTTTATTGTTTGATAAATAGGCGGGGAAACAGTACAAAGTCCGTCCAAAAATCTATGGCAAATAACCGAAAAACAGACCGAAAGGTCGTAAAATAAAAGCGCAGTGAACTGTTTGCGTTCAACCCCAGCCCACGTGGTCGCCGTTATCTTGGAATAAATTCTGCGATCAATCAAAGAAAACCAATTATCATTTACGAAGATGTTTGCTTGCCTTATGATTATTAAAACGCTTGGAATCTTGTAAAAACCCTCTTCGTGGCCATAAAATAGCAAGTGCCTATCGCCATACTGAATAATTGGCTTTTCATGCTTTTGATTGATAATCCCGCTCTTGCGAGATCTTGTCTCTTGCTTGAGAGTTTCCTTAACTCTTTACCACAAGATAACATTTTAGACTAGTCCAATTTCAAAGCATTTGCAGACGCCAAATTCAGCTTTGGAACAAGCAGGTTTAAGCTCTCTGATAGAGCAAAAAAATTGTGGGAAAAGGAGAAAATGCTGGTTACCAGCATTTTCTCCTTTTCCGACAATGTTTTCAAAAGCTTTCTTTCCTAGGGTCGTGAAAACCCGTGATTGTTTGGTAAAGCGTTACCCCTTACCCTGCTAAATAACTTCGATGAAACTTTCAAGGCGATAATAAAAAGCAAAAAGTTGGTATTTCAAAGTTATGGGGGTTGGGGAAAATATCTCCATGTCGCACAATGTCTATCCAAGATCAGACTGCGCGTTCTTTGCAGTCTGATCTTGATCTACACTGTCCGCAAAAGGTCCGTGAGTCGCGCTTAGCAGCCTAAGAGTTAAACACTTTCTAACGTAGAGTAGGGCTTGTTTTATGGTAGAGCCTGAATTAAACGCTCTAATTTTTTTCATCTTTAAGGCACTTGTCTTTTTGACACACAGTCACGAGTTTTAACGACATTGGGGTAAAGAGCATTTGAAAACGTGATGAGAAAAAGGAGAAAATTCTGGTTACTAGCATTTGCTGTTTTTCCTACGACGTCTTGCTCTCTTTTAGTGGCAAATCTCATCATTTGTGCTCCAATTTTTCTGTCACCCCAAAATTAATGCTTTCAATTTGCACAAGTGTAAACTTTTGTCGTGTGGTAAAGGGTTAACTCTTTATCCAACGACACAAGTTTGGATTCGCCCATTATAAGTGCATTCGCAGACGACAACTCAGATGTAGCTAAAAGGATGGGATTTGTCTTTTAAAGAGTAGACAAAATTATGGGAAAAAAGCACGAGAATGCTGGTGACCTGCTTTTCACTTTTTTCAAAACAAAACTTTCTTTTTTTCTCATGGCCGTTCGCAGCCGTAGGATTAACTAAAATCTTTTACTCATTGTCTATGAAACACTTTCTTGCAGACGAATCTGAAAACCTGAAAACATTCCTGAGAAAAAGAGAGGCCCTTTGCTTTTTTTTTTCTAGCATACGTTATGAATTCATGATGCAAACAGGAAAAAAGTAAACACACACAAAAAAATGGGGGGGGGGGGGGGAAGGTCGAAACTGGGCTTGAACCCACTAAGATAGCACAAGTAGGCATGGTGAATTGAACAAATTGTGAAAAAATATGAAGTACAATTTCTCAAAAGAATTCAGTGGAATCCCGCCAAGTTTGATAGGGTTTCAATACTCATAGTTTTAAACAATCCCTGCAAGTTTCAAAGAAATGTGACCAATAATGTGGACTGTGTTGAGTAAACAATACTAAGTCATCCAATGACTGCTTTTCCTAAAGCGAATGTTAGATTTTCTTCATTCATTCCCTTGATGATACAAATAATCTTTGCAAGTTTCAAAAGAAATGGACAAAGAAATGCGTACTTAATTGTTTAAAAACAAGAAATGTAAATTTTCAACTTTAACTCTTTACCACATGACAACATTTTAGACTAGTCCAATTTCAAAGCATTTGCAAATGCCAAATTCAGCTTTGGAACAAACGGGGATAAGCTCTCTGATAGAGCAGAAAGCATTGTGGGAAAAGGAGAAAATGCTGGTTACAAGCATTTTCTCCTTTTACCACAATGGTTTCAAAAGCCTTCTTTCCTAGGGTCGTGAAAACCCGGGATTGTTTGGTAAAGGGTTAAATGGCTCCTTTTCCCATAGTAATTGTCAATGTTTTTGTTTCTTTTTCAAAATCAATAGGGTTCAAGCTATTCATCATATAAAGCAGCTGTGCAAGTTAAATGCCGAAATGCCGACGTTATCGCGTAAACAAGAATTGTAAATTTTCACATTTAAATGGCTACTTTTCCCAAAATTTCAATTATATATCAGGGTAACAGCTCAGTGACTCATCTGTGTCCTGGGTTTTACAAGTAGCTGGCCATGGATCTGATGTTTCTTGCCAAAGGACACTCTCACGAAAAGAATAGCGCCTCCAGTCAGAATCAAGCCCGGAACCTCTAGGTTTCAAATTCTACAATTTCACCACCGAGCCTAGGCAGGGTTCCGGTCCGATTGTTTTTCTTCCCTTTTAATATATGGCGTGCAACACACGAAAAGGGGCCTTCGGACATATGCGTAAAAATGTGTCGTCCCAGATCAGCCTGTGCAGTCGGTGACTAATCCGAGACGATACTTCCCGTTTTTGTATAATTTTCTGTTTCACAAAAGTCTTCTGTATGAAAAAATCTTATGTAGTCATAGAGTGCCGTCTCGGATTAGCCTGCGCAGGCTAATCCGGGACGACACTTTACGCAAATGTCCGAAGGTCTCATTTCGCATGTTGCGGGCCATATTGTAGCATTACTGAAACAGTTTTGCCACAGATTCGTTAAGGCCGTGAAAGGAGACCACAAAGAGTGATTAAAAAATAACTACCGCCTGGAACCAGGCTACACCGATCCACACTGGACCCAAAAAGATTTAACGCAGAGACAGAACAGAAAAAAGTGTGTTAAATAGTGATTTTGATTATTAACAGCCATTTTAACCCTTTACCACAGAATCCAGACTTTTAACGACACTGACGAAGACGGCTATTGAAAACATTGTGGGAAAACGGAGAGACTGCTGGTAACTAGCATGATCTCCTTTTTTCACAGTGTTTCAACCCTATGAAAGACAAATGTTTTCTTCCCTGTGAAAGACAAATTCAATGTTTTAGGTAACATTTATTTTGTCGTCTGCAAATGCTTTGAATTTGGATGAGTCTAAACTTTTGTCGTTTGGCAAAGAGTTAAACATTTTCGAACGGTTATTATTTGCATTTGCTGTAGACCGCTCGGTATATTATAGAAAAAGTATTACCACACTTTCCTAAGCAACTGGCTACTATTCCGAAAATAACAGAAGCAATTCAATGCTTTATTATTCTAAAAGTACATTTCATCTTAAAATACCGTCTTACATCTGGTAACAACATTTTCCCCTTTTCCAACAATGTTTTCAAAAGCTCTCTTCATCAGGGTCGTTAAAACTCTTAACTGTTTGGTAAAAAGTTAATGATGGGCGTTTTGGGGGAGTGCCTGTTACCGGTAAACCCTTTGACATTCATACTTTATTCAGGGTGAATGAAAAAAAATGGCTTTTTTCTATTCGTAAAAAAAATCCGGGTGTTCAAATGTCAAGGAATTTTCAGGCAAATATCACACGTCATAGTAAAGAAAAAAGATCAGACCGAACATTCTGCACACACTAGTCTTAATCACGCTGTAAGCAAACGAATTTAAAAATTGCCTTCGTCGCAGAAAGGGTTACGAAAAAATAATGAAAGAAAAACATGTCATCAAATTATACAATATTACTTATTTCAACTCTTGTTATCAGAACAGATTATCTTTTATTTGAAGTAATTGCATTGGAAAACAAAACAACGACCGGAAGTCCTTAACTCGATTGGTTTCCGGCATATCGTCCAATCGCGACCTCTATGCTCAAAATATTTAACGACAATCTAACCTTTGTACGTTGGAGCATGCCGTTTTAAGTGATTTGACGACAGTTGGCTTTACTCTTTACCAGACGACAATAGTTTAAGCGTGTCCAAGTTGAAAGCATTTGCAGACGCCAGTCTCAAAGTCGTCCGAATGATGGAAGCTTTCTATGGAGGAGTAGCAAACATTGTGGGAAATGGAGAAAAATGCTGGTTACCAGCATTTTATCCTTTTTCTACAATGTTTTCAAAAGCCTCATTTCTTAGGTCCGTTAAAACGCGATATTGTTTGGTAAACGGTAAATGGCACTTCTAAGTTGAAAAGGCTCCCTCTGTATACCACGCTATTTATACTGAATTCGGACAGCCCCACTTGCCATGAGGAAAAGACCTTGACCCGTTCAGAGGGCGAGGTCGAGAACTTATGCTCCGTCCGAGACCTGACAAAAGCCATAAAACGGAGGTAACACTGACTATATACTCGTATACTAGCATTTACGATCGGGTAGACGGTAAAAGCACAGCATGCGGGTGCCAACGCTCAACTGCAAGTAAACTTATACCTGTTGTTCTGTCCGATAGACAAGAGGCAGCAGCCGATTTATCGATGGCAGCTACTGGTTGTCAATCTTGTAATATACACCAATGAGACAACGCGAAACAGAATGCCTTTAAAGACAGCTTTGTCAAATTTACTTAAACGGGTCACCTGCCTTTCTCGTATAGGTTCCCCTATTAATTACTAATAACTACATGTAGCTTTAACTAGCACTAGTGTGAATTAGAAGTCTTCAGTAATGCCAGTTTTTGTAAGACAAGGAGAGGGCTATGAAAATATATTGACGTTTTTTTTTTTTTAAACCACCCTAACAAATAACATCTCGACTACTTTTAACCAGTTGCTGAAGATAGGGTGAACGTTAAAATCCTGAATCTAGTTAGAAAATTAAGAGGTAAGCCATTTTGCTGTAAAAAATGAAATAATCTGGTTAAAAAGACGGTGTGCACAATACACAATCACACAATCTGACAGTGGGAAGCATGCCTTGCCCACATACGCTTCCCAAACGACTTTTCTTTGTAGGATTCGAAGCTGGATCATGTATCAGCGTCAGAGCAAGGGCCCAAATAATTCTTGCTTCAACAACGCTCAGTCAGGTATCGAGCTCATGTACCAGACGTCTAGTGCGAAGGAATTTTTGACTAATTGATTTTATATTCTTTCCAAGTCACTGGCTGCTTTCCCACATAACCATCGTCGAAACAATGATCAGCGGTGAGAGAGGAATGAATCCTGTCGCAATGACTATCACCAATCCTCGGAAAGTAGTTGGCCTGTGGATGTGAACCAGAGACCCTCTTTTCTCAAGTCCTGTAGGATACCGATAGCGTTACCGGTGCCCGGCTAGAGCCCAGAAAAAATGGCTTGTCCAAATATGCTTCCACAATAACCTGTCCAGGCGAGAATCGAAGCCAACTCATTTACCAGAATTAGAGTAGCAGAAACTTGCCTTGCCAAGGTAAGCATTCGTAATGACCTTCCCCGGCAGGATTTGAAGTTTAGTCATCGACCAGTGTTTGGGGCTAAGGGACAATGTCATTTCCTAAAACACTTCCCCAATACCTTGCCAGGAACTGAACGCGCTTTACCAGCGTTAAGGAAAAGGACAAAAAGCTAGTCCAAATATGCTGCCATAATTAACCCATTACCAGACGACAAAATTTTAGCCTTGTTCAAATTGAAAGCGCATGCAGACAACAATTCCAGTGTGGCTCAAATGGTGCGATTTTGCTTTGATAGGGTAGAAAACATTGTGGGAAAAGGAGAAAATGCTGGTTACCAGCACTTTCTCCTTTTCTCACAATGTTTTCAAAAGCCTTCTTTCCCAGGGGCGTTAAAAGGCGGCATTGTACGGTAAAGGGTTAACTGTCCCGGCAAGTCTCGAAACCGGATCATTCACCAGCGTCACCAGATTCAGGACACAGGAAACATGCCTTCAAGCCAAAATATGCTTCCATAATGATCTATCCAACCAAGAATCGAAGACGGGTCATTTACCAGCGTCAGGATACAGAAAACATGCCTTAAAGGCCAAATATGCTTCCATAAGGATCTGTCCTAACAAGAATCGAAGCCGAGTTATTTACCAGCGGTAAAGTGATAGCAAAAGTCTTTCCTAAATAAGCATCCATAACTATCTGCCTCTGCAGGCATCGCACCCGAGGCACCCAAGTTGTACACCTCACAATATAGTTACTAGACCAAGGTAGAGTACGGCGGCCAATATTCCCGACTATCACATCAGGCAGTAAGATGATATACGGCAGTATATAACGCGATACAAGAATGAATCAGTGTTTTGACACATATTGGGCAATTCTCTCAGACCCGCCAACATCATTTGGCGGCACCAGACCAGACATTGATAACCTGTCAAATAAAGATGGTCTTCATCAGTGTGGGCTGTTTTAACTCCATTACTACACAATTCCTAGTTTTAACGACCCTTGGAAATTAGACTTTTGAAAACATTGTGGGAAAAGGAGAAAATGCTGGTAACCAGCATTTTCTCCTTTTCCCACAATATTTTCTACTCTATCATAGAACTTAAGCTCTTTGTACGAATATTGAATTTGTTGTCTGCAGATGTTTTTAAATTTAGAAGGGTCTAAAACTTGTCGTTTGGGAAAGGGTTAACTCCATTATTACATTCTGCAGACGACTTATTTTCTGCGTTTCTTGCAGCAGACTGCTTTTGGTAAATATTCGTTTAAAAGAAGAAATTGCTTGTAAGGAAAAATTCCATTTGCTACAATATTTTAAACAAATTATGCATAACCATTTACTTTTTACCAGATGAAAAAAAAATAGGCTTGTCTAAAATTTGAGGTATTAGCAGACGACAACTCATGTGTGTTTTTAAAATGGTGGAAAATATTGTGAGGAAACGAGAAAATGAGGTCTGTCGACACTTTTCGCATATGCATGAAGCCTGCTGATCACAGAGCATCGCTAAAATATATTGGGCACGTTGTCGTTCGGTTTTGAAATCACAGTCGTTAAATTTTGAAAATCTTTGAAAACCACAAAAAATTATTCTGCGATTATAGCAGGACAAAATTCAAGCTTATTTTACAAAAAAAAAAATCTCGAGCTAAGCGAAGATCATGCGATCTTTCCGAGGATACGATTCTAATAACACGTTAGCAGTACATGTCTCATCGATGATATATATATACCCATGCTGACAGAAACCCGGTTGAAATCGTACGACAAAAATCTGTTTACGACCGTTGATAAAACGCATTCTTGGGCACAAATTACCAATTGTATTCGAAGTCCATTTTTTGAGAATTTTCTGAATTCCAAAATAATTCAATTGCTGATTGGCTAAACCAAATGGTGAAGCCAATCAGAAATGGTGTTACTTTTTAAATTTAGAATTAGACGAAGAATTCAATTTAGAATGGTTGGCGAATATAGACCCTGATTACGAAGTAACAATAAACAATGGCCAGACATCACACACCCTACCCATGTCTTATGTAAATAGAATTCAAGGAGGAAAAAACGCGTAAAACATTCGCCATAAAGCAAGATATGGTCCTCAAAGATTTCTAAACAAATAAAGTAAAATGCTTTCACAGTTAACACTTTATGCAAAGATTTTTAGTTTAACAATTCATTCGTTGTTTTTTTCATATAATTTCCTGAATAAAAATGCCTCAGATCGCTTTGAAATCAATATTGTAAACACTGCTTACCATAACTTAAATTTTAACGCATGCAACTGAACATTGGGTCACTCAAAATTCACTACTTACTATATATTTCCGAATTTTCAGCTAGGCCTAATTTTCATCAAAGCATCATGGTTAACCCTTTACCACACAATTCCGACTTTTAATGACCCTGAGGAAGAAATCTTTTGAAAACATTGTGGGAAAAGGAGAAAATGCTGGTTACCAGCATTTTCTCCTTTTCCCACAATGTTTTCTATATACTCTATCAAGAACAATTTTTTTCATTCGAGCCACCTTTAATTTGTCGTCTGCAAATGCTTTCAATTTGGACCAGTCCAAATTTTTGTCGTATGGTAAAGAGTTAAACCTTCAAGGTGTGCCGAATAATTCCGAAAGTTCAGATAAATTCTGAATGCTCAGATAACTATGAGCCATGCTCAGGGAAAACGGTTTTAATAAATTTCTGTCATGCATGATACCAAGCGAGTCATCACATAATTATGGATCCATATCGTCCATTTTCTCCAACAACCAAGTGCACCATGAGGTAAAATGGTCCTAGGGCATACAGAAAACTATTGTTCATGGTTGTATGGTATTTAACGCCGTTTTCAACATTATTTCAGTTATATCACGGCGGCACCTATCCATGCTTTCCTGGAGAATCGCACACCAGCACTACGCACAATATTCTTTCCCAGTCACTGGCTGCTTTCCCACACAACCATCGTCGAAACAATGGTCAACGGTGAGAGAGGAATGAATCCTGTCGCAATGACTATCATCAATCCTCGGAAAGAAATTGGCCGAACCGGGAATCGAACCAGCGACCTCCCCTGTTCTCAAGTCCTGTACGCTACCTACTGAGCTACCGGGGCTTGGCTACAGAAAACTAATAAATAGCAAAATATTTCGAGCGATGTCTGCTGACTAGGGTTGATAATTTTTGCAGATGCATTAAGCTCCCTTTCCACAGATCATGGCTCATATTGTAGTGCGCCACCAATTTCTGTAATGAAAACGAGTATTTCAGCTAGAGCTCATCTGAACATTACAGCTCTACACTCAGACAGTGTCAGACAGTTCATAATGTTTGGCTGGAACCAAGCATTAGCATTCAGGTTAAGCTGAACACTGTACATGTAGCTCAGTAGTCAGTTGAAACACGCATATCTGCCCATTCTAAAAGTCGCAGTTGAAATCACACGATTCTGACAAAAAATGTAAAGTACGTATTCGTTGGTTTATGCTTTTTAAATCGTCGGTCTTTTGTAAAAAATAACCACCTCAGGTCGTCCTTAGATCGGCAACAAAGCACCCATAGGATGTAAGATTGCTTTTCAAAATGTTTCGGGGGGGGGGGGGGGAGAAATGCCCCCAACCCCACCCATGAGCACTAGCACAATTCTGAATCTACTCGGATAGAGGGCTGGCTGCACCTCTGGCTGAACATGCAAATGAAAACAAAATAATAATGTAGAGGCGCCCTGGGAAAAGGGGCTTTAATGCATTTTCAAAAAAAGTATCGACCCATGTCAGCCTCCGCATTTCTAATGCCTATTCTAGCGGATGATTGAGTCGGTTGTTAGACAAAGTGGATTGTGTGGATACATAATCATGTGATCGCGTGCTCGGTATCATGCACTACAACGATACATTTCCAAGAACGCCTCTTGTATATATTATACGTGTATTCTATTTTTCAATGGCCACCTCAGTTTTTACTGTGTTGAATAGGAAACCAATCTTTGATTTCAAACAGGTAAAGTAACTCCCTTACAGTCATCGGGTTATGGAGAAAGTAGATCAGACAACATGTTTGATATCGGCCTGCACACCTAAAACAGGATGTTGAAAATCGCAACATGCAGATATCCGACCGATATTAATAAAGAAATATAGCAAGTATTATTCTTTTTCTAACTTTTACCAGTCAGTTCGTAGTTGTAATAACTCAAAAGGAATGTTTACGAGATGACCTCTATACGGTAGACATATCATAATTAGCTTGGGAATTTCTAATGAGGAGATGTCTTTTACCGCGTGATTGAAGTGTAGAAGAGTGAGGATTGTAGACTGTTCTAGTTAGTTGAACGTGTCGGTTAGTACTGCATGCAAGAATTTAATCAATTTGCAGTTCTGCAATTCCCATTTCCAGCGCTATTCTTGGGAGGTGTAGGAAATATTAAAAACTTCTTGTTAGCATTCTGTAGGAGTATTTAACTTTATCCCTCAGTCTGTTATACAGAATTCAGCTCTGTGAAGGGATAAATCAACTATATCCGGCTATGTGACCTGTCAAGAAAACTAGCAGCATTTCTCCGTGGTTCTGTCACATATATCTTTAAAAATGGGGATTGGGGACCAGAATCAATTTTCACCAACTATCATACTGTCTTCTTTCTAGATTTCGCCAAGCACGGTATCTCAGGTGATAGCATACATGACAAACTTCCCCGAGGGATCGCGGATGCGATTGCAAGCAAGGTAAAACTCATTCCGAAGATTGATAACATGGTCATTGCGACAAAATGCATTCTTTTCTCAAGATGATTATGTGGAAACACAGCCTGTGGCTTGGAAAAAATGTGGCACTGGTAGAAATTGTTGCACTTGTGAAAGAAACTTCAGAACAACATGGATAAGAGCACTGGCCATCAGAATACCAACAAAATAACGTTGAAAACGGCATTAACACTGTACAAACTCCAGATTCCAAGATTAACTATTCGATTTGCTGAGACGTTCTGTCTCAACCAGTCGAATGCTTGTTTTGGAATTCAAAACAAATTTCAGTATAGAATCGGTGGTGAATAAGAGCCCGAATGCTGGACTCTTTTCAAAAAAATGACCAATTAACTCTTTACCACACTATCACGGGTTTTAACGACCCTGAGCAAAAAGCCTTTTGAAAACATTGTGGGAAAAGGAGAAAATGCTGTTTACCAGCATTTTCTCTTTTTTCCCACAATGTTTTCTACCTTTCCAAATCAAAATTCACTTTTTAGGTCACATTTATTTTGTCATCTGCAAATGCTTTCAATCTAGATAAGTCTGAAATTTTCTTGTGTGGTAAAGAGTTAAGCATTATGTGCCGAGATGCATCAGGTAGAGAGGTAAAAAGCCAAAGGTGAAGGGTAAGACAAGGTGAAGGTTCGGAAGTTGGACTTTAAAATTCTTTAACTCTTTGTTTGTGGTATGGTGTTTAACGCCATTTTCAACATTATTCAGGTTATAACGAGGCAGCAAGTGCACATATCCATGCTTTCCTGGAATTTATTTTACCAGTACTTCGCACAATATTCCTCCCAAGGCACTGGTTGCTTTCCCACATCATAATGGTCGAAACAGTGAGAAAAGAATGAATCTTGATACACAGAAAGAGATTGGCCCAGCTGAGGATTCGAAAAGTTCTTTCATAACAGATGCAAATAGAGACAGACTGAGAAGTACCAAAGGAGCCTTTGTTTTATAATGGTACTTAGCATTTTCTACTTTCCCATTGAAGTTTTCCTCCCTTTTCAAAGACTAATTCAGCACCAGTATTTTAGTCTGCAAATGTTTCCATTATTGACCGGGCTTATTTTTTGTCGTTGAGCCCCGGTATCGCAGTCGATAGCGCACAGGACTTGAGACCAGGGGTCGCCGTTTCGAATCCTAGCTCGGCTAATTTCCGTCCGAGGATTGATGATGGTCATTGGGACAGGACTCATTCCTCGCTGATAACTGTTTCGACGATGGTTATGTGGGAAAGCAACCAGTACCTTGAGAAGAATATTATACAAAGTACTGGTAAAAGAATCTGCAGGAAAGCATGGATAGGTGCATTGGCCGCTGCACTCTAACTGAAATTATGCCTTAAACACCATACAAAAAATACCCTAAATTAATTAGACTTGTTATTGTCCTGTGTTGGCACCCTTAAAGTTTATATCAAACTCAATCTGTATCACAGTTACCCAGGGGTCGCCTGGTATATTTATGTAAAAATGAGACAGATTGTTGCTCTATGATAACAAACCCTTTACCAAACGATCTCGGGCTTTACGTCCCCAAGAGAGAAGCCCTGATTGTGAGAAAAGGAGAAAATGCTGGTGACCAGCATTTTCTCCTTTTCACACAATTCTTTTGACGCATTTGCAGACAAAATCCTATCATTTGAGCCATATTTAATATTTCAATCTGCAAATGCTTCAAAAATGAAAGTCTAATATTTTGTGGTTAAGTTATTTAGGCTGATTCTTTACTATACGACAAAACATCAGAATGCATTTGAAGACAACAAATTCAGTGTGGCTTATATGACAACTTTTTGACAGGGTTGAAAACACTGTGGGAAAAGGAGAAAATGGTTGTTACCAGCATTTTCTCCTCTTCTCACAGTGTTTTTAAAAACCTCTTTCCAGAGTCGTCAAAATATAGGATTGTGTGATAAAGGGTTAAAGAACGATATCAACCGAATTCGACATCAGAGTGATGTGAAACTTATCTTTCCGTAGAAAAAAAAATGGCAAAAATTAGAGCGTCTATATGGTTAACATTTCCTGTATCGCTTTGTTCATCTATTTTGTGTCAGTTTGCTACACAGTAGTGAAAGGGTTGAGAGTCGGCCTCACAAAAGATATATCACGGGTTCAAATCCCATGACGAGCAGGGCTAACATTTTGGAACCATCAAAACTATCAACATAATGCCTATGGCGAGAGTAATGGTTAGGCTACGAATGAAATAACGATTTAAAGGGGCAATAAACAAGATTTAGACCCAAATTTTTCAGACGAAAAATATTTTGACGCAAAAGGGCATGGAATCTGTCACTCTCTGCTGTGACCTTGGCCTTGGAGCCTGGGCTCTGCAATCTCCGCGTTCACACATCGTCTGATCAAGGTGTGAAATATTTCCGAAATCAGACCAAGGGTTCAAGAGAAATGAGCGGACACGATAAGTGAGCATGTGGCCATTGACCTCTGCTGTGACTTTGACCTTTGAGCCGGGACTCAGAATCCTGGCTCTGCACGTCGTCACTTCAAGGTGCATGCAAAAAAATATGTGAAATATTTTCATAATCGGACACGGGGTTCAACATAATATATGGAAGGGACTCGAAATCGCTAACGCATGGATGGATGGATGGATGGATGGATAAAATGATAACATTAACTATTCGATTTGCTGAGACGTTCTGTCTCAACCAGTCGAATGTTAGTCTTGGAATTCAAAACAAATTTCAGTATAGAATCGTTGGTGATTAGGAGCCCGAATGCTGGACTCTTTTCAAAAAAATGACCAATTAACACTTTACCACACAATCACGGGTTTTAACGACCCTGGGCAAAAAGCCTTTTGAAAACATTGTGGGAAAAGGAGAAAATGCTGTTTACCAACATTTTCTCCTTTTCCCACAATGTTTTCTACCTTTCCAAATCAAAATTCACTTTTTAGGTCACATTTATTTTGTCATCTGCAAATGCTTTCAATTTAGACAAGTCTGAAATACGTTTCTTCGGGCGTATAAAAAAAACGTGCTAAACGAAATCTGATTTCGAATTACGAGATGTAAAGCCGATTCAAAGGGAACTAACCGCATTCTTGCACAATAACATACCTAGAGTGCTTAGTACGATTACCATTATCTTTAGTATACGACCTAAATCAAGATCAGACTTTGATTTTCCAGTTTTGTTAACCCTTTACCAGACGACAAAATTTGGAGTCGTCCAAATTGAAAGCATTTGCAGACGACAATTTAAATGTGGCTTGCATTAGGAATTTGGATGCGAGAGAGTAGAAAACATTGTGGGAAAAGGAGAAAATGTTGGTTACCAGCATTTTCTCCTTTTCCTATTATGTTTTAAAAGTGCTTCTTCCTCAGGGTCGTTAAACTTCGGGATTGTTTGGTAAAAAATTAATTTTTTAGGATACTGAGAGCAAGTCTGGGTTCTCCTAAATGCTTTTGTACACAGTAAGGATTAAGATCAGGCTGCGTCACCTGTGGTGTCTTATCTTAGATCCACTCTGTCCAATATTATATGACACGTGTCTACGCCAGCCAATACAAACACAATGCTTTTACTATGAACGGAAAATTTTCTTTTTTTATCTACTTATGAAGCAGTCCGTTGAGTTGAAAGCAAATGCCTGATAAGCCTCGGTTGTTTTTATTTCCTGTAATTTGTCATAAAGCCCGTGTATTGCAAAGAATTGATGATTAAACATTAAAATACTAATACATTATATTTCAACATATATAGACATGTATGATAGTAACACACACTAGAACAATGATAATTATAAAATTCAGTCGTGTTGAAGCCGAAACACAAAATGAAAACTGAAAATAAGCAAAACAATTTCTTTTTCTCACAAGAAGGAAACCGTTCAAACGTTTGATTTCAAATGGGCTAGTCAATGGGCTCGTGAAAATGCAGGGGGTTTCCGTGGGCCCAACTTTATCTATTTCGTATGATCACAAATAGAATGTATAATGGTTACATGAAAAGTTCATTAATTGCTCTCCGCTATATATTGGTTGCAATGTTTCTTTGTTTCTCTGTCCTACATGTAGGTTTCTCTAACCTTTTTCCCGGTTAGATAATTTTCTTTCTTTCTTTACATGTTTCTCTTGAAATAAAGACGCAGTTCAAAGACAAATAAGCGCACTTCTTGGACGTTGTCCTTTTTAGCATGGATCAGATCGTTAGATCAAAGATCAGAATCCAAGTTTTGTGAAGTCTGATCTTGATCTACGTCATCCGTAAAAGTTTTTTTACGGTGCGTCTGGTCCATGATTGGTTAACTTTTGAACAAAGGATCAAAAGAAAAGTATACTCATCTAATCCAAGATGGTATGTTCACGCACTTATTCCATCCCTGAACCCATCCTCTTCAGTGTCTGTAACCCTTTACCAAAAAGTATCGAGTTTTATTGATCATGAGGAACAAGCCTTTTGAAAACATTGTGGGAAAAGGAGAAAATGCTGGTAACCAGCATTTTCTTCTCTTCCCACAATGGTTTTTTTTTTTATCCTATCAAAGACAAATTCCATCATTTGAGCCTCAATTATTTTGTCCTCTGCAAATGTTTTCAATTTGAAAATTTTTAACTTTTTTGTTGTCTGATAAAGAGTTAATCTAGTTTGAACTCTTTCAGAGCAACTGTAACTTAGAAAGCTTTTGCGGACGGAGTAGACCAAGATCAGGCTGCACAGAAGGTGCAATCTGATCTACGGTCTACACCGTTCACTACCTGAGGCTAGACTGCGATCAGAATAATCTTCATTTGCAGTGCAAACCTACCTTATGACCTCGAAAATAAAAGTCGTATTTATGTTCTTGGCAGCCAAAAAATAAATTTGTTAATTCTGCACTAAACAACAAAATTTAGACTCGAATAAATTGAATGTATTTGCAGACGACAAATTATCGCGAGTACTGGCGTAGTTTTCAGGAAGCGAAATCGAGAGAGATTAGTATTAGTTGCTAGAACTTGTTTCTCAGTCGATGTAAAATAAGTATGTTTAAACTATACCCCCCTTTTCATAGAGCACCGTTCATATGATTTTGATGCAACAACGATTATGTACTTGCACCCAAATAAGTTTGCTGCCGAAATATATGCGTAGAATCAAAAATAAGGGAACCCTTGTATTTCATCTGAGGTAATTCTTTATTTTAACTAAAACATACACCAGATATGGAATCCAAGTCAATGTACGAGTGTGACCTCCAAGCGCAGCAACACCTGCACTACACCTGGTGGGCATACTGGAGATGATATGGCGTATAGCTGGTCTTGGAATCTGTTGAAATATTTAGAGGTAAAATCACCCCGTCACATCATGTCAGAAGAAACAAGTGGCACGGTTCCTTTATTTTTGGGGCTACGTATATAGGACATAACGGGAAGGAAAGTAAGTGTACCAAAGCAAGACGGCTTTAATTGAAATTAGGTTTTTTTTTTCCATGGTTCGTTGCTACGGACTGGTTCAAGAAAATCTAGGAAACAATAAATAGGTTAAATGTTGTCTCTAAAGAACTGAAAAGGGAACGGTTAACTCGGCATCAAGTAGAAAAAAAAAACTGTCATTTGACCCACAATGCCTTCTTCTATGAGGGTATCGGTTACAGTGCAGCTATAAAATAACAAAACCAAATTAACAAATATGTATTTATATAGTTTGGGTCTAAAAGTAAAACGGATATCAATAGAAAACCCGAGGGGTGCACTTATAACCCGCACATAACCAGGTCACTCTTCTCTTTAACACCCCATTGACCCTTTACTAAACAATCCCGAGTTTTAAAAGGACTCCTAGAAAGACGGCTTCTGAAAACATTGTGAGAAAAGGAGAAAATGCTGGTACCCAGCATTTTCTCCTTTTCCCACAATGTTTTCTACCCTTTCCAAGACAAATTCGTTTTTTTAAGAAGATATGTTTAATAAGTCGTCTGGAAATGCTTTGAATTCGGACAAGTCTAAAATTGGGTCGTCTGGTATAGAGTTCACACCCCTATAACATATTGGGTATCAAAGGTTAGTCTACTTTTACTGTTTTCCGTAAAGTTGACATAAAACTACGGGGTAAATGAGTCAAATCTACATATGTTGGTCATAGGGCAGGTTTTTAAATCTTAGAGGAGTCTGTTTAGTTTTTATGCCGTAAAGAAACCGCACTCGTCACAACTCGGCCAATTCCGAACTTACATCTAACCTCGTCCGTATAAAGGAGGATTCCATTTTGAACTACATGTACCAATCACATGGTCTTGAACTTGGTGGCGCCCATGTAAATCGCTTAGCAACGATATGAACAACCACGGTGCAGTTATTCACATCTATCGATCTGTTGATGAATGCTCCCAACGGAATTGATAAACCATGCTGAAAATTGAATGTACAAACTGTTTGCTGACGGAAATATTCGTACAGAGATATCAATAGAAAATTGTTACTCATGTTTCCTTTTTTAAGAGGAACCTTAGAATTTTAATAACGGTAAAAAGGTGTACTTCCGGCGAAGAAATGTACCTTGTAGGTGCATATCAAGCACGAGGGACTTGATCACCGGATCACCCGAGGTATGCCGAATGTAGAAAACGGGGTGGTCGTTTTGCTATCGGTAACTCTTTCTTTTGTTATTGCATCACATATGACGTCATCATATTTATTTGAATACGAATCCTCGTAATCGGTGCGTGTTATTGATCATGTGACATTCCCAGACGTCTTTGCGAAACTTTGGCGCTAAATGAAAAAAGAAAAATACATGTACCTAGAGAGGCTACATATCACATTAAGGAAATACCCTAATAAATCATTTTTTCACATTCTTCTTACTGATGATTTGACAGAACTATATTGCCTTACTTAATTCGGTGGTACATCATTTTTTTTTTTACATTTGTCGAAATTATAGAAATATAAATAACCCACTTGAAAAGGAAACGCCTGATTAAAGAAATTAGGTTTTCTCAATCAGGAAAATAGACCCAACCATTGCAGTATCAAGGGTGGTTTTACAAGAGTATTGACTTGAAAACTTAAGCGTAAATCGGTCAAGTCTATGTATGTTGGTCGAAAGTCAAGTTTAAACCTGAAAAGTCCAAAAGAATGAAAAAGGACTTTTTTCAATCGGAGAAAGACACAAAATCACTACAGTTTCAAGTGTGTTTTTGCAAAAATATTTGACTTAAAATCTACAGTGTAAATCAGTCATATCTATGTATGTGTATGTACATGTATGTTGGTCGTAGGTCGAGTCGTAACCTGTAATTTAAAGCGCTTAATAAAAAAAAAAAATACTTTCTCAAAAGACCATAACCATTGCAATAAAAGCGGTTTTTGTGTTTTTGCAAAAAGATTATTTGACGAAAAATAGTTGTCAAATCTATGTATGTTGGTCAAAGCTCGAGTCTTTAATCCTTCAAAGCGAGTAATAAATGAAAATGGACTTTCTCTTTCTGGAAAGAAGACAAAACCATCACATTTTCGATTGCGTGTTTTTTTTTAATGACAGTTTTGTAAAAGAGCAGACAGTGTATGCTAAAAACTAAGAATACACTTTCTGTGCAATCTGATCTTGATCTACACTGACTGCGAAAAGCAGTCGGATCTTGATCTACATTGTTTACAACAAAAAAGGTCGTGCTAAGTACTATTCAGTCTAGTCTTATTGTTTTTCTCATCCGCCGCAAATGGCTGTGAAAACAACTTCTCGGAAGGAGCAGTCTTCCATTTACGACGTATCTCTCGGAATATTCGGGAAGAACCTGGTCAAGCTGGGAGTCGAACATGCAACCCAACCTCCTGTTTTTAAGCCTTGTGCGTTTCCGACTGAGCCTCCAAACTCTGTCACTTAACCCTTATCCTGCTGAATAAGTTAAATAAAACTTTCAAGCCGATAGTAAAAACACGAATAATGCGATTTTAAACTTATTCTTTGAAGAGAAATATCTCCTTATCGGACAGTGTAAATCCAAGATCAGACTGCACTTTCTGTGCAGTCTGATCTTGATCTACACTGTCCGCAAAAGGTCAGTGAGTCGCACTTGGCAGCTTAAGGGTTAATCCTTTACCGTTCAGTTCCGACTTTAAACGACCAATTTACGAAAAGAAGCATAGGAAAACACTGTGGAAGAAACTTCTCAGACAAAATGCTGGTAACTAGCATCTTCTGCTTTTTCCTCATTGTTTTCTACGAAATTAAAGATATGCACTATCATTTCAGCAGCATTTAACTGCTCTCAGTTCGGGCCAATCTATAATTTTGTCGCTTGGATAAAGAGAGTGGATTTATCGTAGTGCATCTTTAAAAAAAAAGAACGGTGATTCGAGTAAACTCTGAACAACTTTGAAGATGGTGAAGAATTTGTCTGGCATTTTCCTTCGAAAAGATTAAAATCGGCGTGAACGTTTGAGCTAGGGAATGTCATCCAGTGTTTTCCCGTATATACGGTGTAAACATCTCACGCAAAACATAGATGGGATCTCTCTTTCTGAATCCCCCCTGATACAGCGGCTTACTTTATTCCAAGTAAACCGAGATCTGGACGGCGATGTAGCGGAAATGTGTAGAAATAGTGCGATATTACAAGTGAAACTAATTCGGTACAGCACAATCACAGCAGGAATTATAAGAATTCGGTCTGAAAATTAGATCACGGATCACTTACAGACATCTGCATAACGTCGGGAATAAATGAACCAATTAAAACAGATTAATTCTGTTTTGTTTTGTTCCAAATATGTGATCTCAGATTAATCACTTCTGAGTTAAATCAAGCTACCCCTAAAAAAAGTATTTTTAATCACGTAACCACTGTAGTTTTCAGTATAATAAGGCCATAACGAATTTTCTTATCTTACACTCGTTTGAGATAAGATTCTGTGACGTCATAAAATGAGGAGGGGCATTATGTGACGTCATTTGTTTAGAAGTTTATTCTTACCCATTATTTCCAAAAACGACGTCTGACACAAATTCCTGGACAATTAAACTGCGGCTGTGATGATTGTGGCAACGCTAAAGTTTGTATTATCTTCATATTTAGATCAACTAATTAAACATCAGCATCTTCGAAACTATTCTAAGCTCGAAACCTGGAACTACACTTATGGCATAGCAGTGAGTCGATCTTATTCATGAATATACAGGCTTCTCATTGAGATCTATCAACTTTATTTAGTAATTCTAGGGAAACATTCAGATAGTAAGAAGGATCTGACATTCGTTTGCGTTTGAAAGAGAAATTCTATTTAACATTTTTTCTAGACTTTTTTTTTTATAAATTTTAATCTCAAACGCCACCTCATATTAGTATTAGATCCTATAGCTCTTAATTATTTTTTAGCTTTCAGCACTACCTTGTAACAATGCAAATGCTGTGTTGGAAATGCTTGGGTATTTTGAGCCGTGCTCTATGAAAAGGGGGCTTAATGCATCTGCACAAAGTATCGATTCAGGTTAGCCCTCGCGGACTGCGCAGGCTGACTTGCGCTGAAACTTTTTGCTTTCGGTCAATTTTCTGCATGTCCGGTGGCCATTCCACCTCAGGGTCCGTATTCACCAACCATTCTTAAGAACATTCTTGGTCTTGTTCTTCAAAATTTTCCAAATTTGAAAGTAACACAACTTCTGATTGGCTAAACCGTATGGTAAGAATGGTTGGTAAATACGGACCCAGGATTCAGTCATTATTTAGACAAACTGGATTTTATTAACCCTTTCCCAAACAAGCCCTGGTTTTCACGTGTCTGCAGTACAAGTCTTTTGAAAACACTGTGGGAAAAGGAGAAATTGCTCGTTACGAGCAATTTCTCCTTTTCCCACAGTGTTTTCTACCCTTTTTGAGACCTTTCTGCCATTTTCATCAAATATAAAATTGTCGTCTGCAAACTCTTTCAATTTGGACCAGTCTAAAATTTATCATATGGGAAAGGGTTAATCCGTAATTTTGTGATGACTTGTATGGTATTATGCATCACGGAGATGCATTAAGCCCCCTTTTGCCAGAGCGTGGCTCATTTGTTTTGTTTGTATGGTCGGTTTAAATTCATTTTCAACATTATCTCAGTTATATCCCGGCGGCAACTGCACCTATTCATGCTTTCCTGGAGTTTCTTTTCCCAGTGCTCTGCAAAATATTCTTTCCCCGCCATCGGCTGTTCTACCACATAACCACCATTGAAACAATCATCAGCGGTGAGAGAGGAATAAATCCTGTCTCAATCATCAGAAAGAAATTGGCCAGGCTGGTAACCAGCATTTCTCCTTTTCCATCAATGTTTTCTAACCTCTCAAAGACAAATTCCGGTATTTGAGCCACATGTAATGTGTCATCTGAAAATCTTGTCAGTATGTATTAACCTTTAAATATTTGTCTTCTGATAAATATTCAGATAATATGAGCCATGCTCTGTGAAAAGGGGACTTAATGCACCTGCGAAAAGTATCAGCCCAGGTCAGCCTGCGCACTCCGCGCAGGCTGACCTGGCTCGGAACTTTTCGCTATTGGTCAATTTTCTGTATGCTCAAGGGCCAATCTACCTCATGATTAAGTCAGTTGTTCAAAAAATTGTTATTATGGATCCATGATTATGTGATGCAGAGCTCGAGACAGAGGGAGTGATTTTGATTTCAAAACTGAAAATGTTAATCACTCTCTACTAAACCCTATGTTATGGGTACTCATTAGAATCGTCTCATCGAGACGATTCTAATGAGTACCCACAACATAGAGTTTGGGAGAGAAATAATGGATTTAGAATACTATCACTCCCTCTTATCTGGAGCTCTGTGATGGCTTGATAGGTATAATGCATATCACAGATGCATTAAGCCCCCTTTAGCCAGAGCGTGGCTCATATGAATTGTATTCAGTAGGTTTGGTATGAAGAAAGATCAGCTTCGTTTTGTCAATAGTCTTCAACTTGACCTATTTCGTCCGCTGAAAATACAATCCAGCGCACATCAGAGACAGTTTCTATCTTACAGTCATTACTAAACCAGCGGAAAACCTAGATATAAGATCAGACTGCACGTTCTGTGCTGTTTGATCTTGATCTGTGCCGACCGCGAAAACTATTTTAGATTTTGGCAACGAAAGGATTAATCTGATTACATCAAAGTTTCAGTATTCACAAATCCGAGACGCTTAATCCAGCTTAACCCATATCCTTCGTACCCCGACCTCTGATGACCTTTACGAAGAGTGCAGACCAAGATCAGACTACATGTTGATGCAGACTGAACTTTTTCTTTATTTTTTCGACATTCACTATTGTTTAAGCTGCATTGTAACCATCGTATTCATTTTAATCTTTGACTACACGATCCCCGTGTTTTTACGACCCTGGGAATAAGGCTTTTAACTCTTAAACTGCTAAATAAATGAAACGAAAATTTCCACGTACTAGTAAAGACCCAAATATTGCGATTTCAAACTTGATTTCACCGGAAAGAAAACACCGTATCGGACAGTGTAGATCAAAGATCAGACTGCACGTTCTGTGCAGTCTGATCTTGATCTACACTGTCCGCAAAAGGTCAGTGAGTCGCGCTTGGCAGCTTAAGGGTTAAAAACATTGTGGGGGAAAAGTAGAAAATGCTGGGAAATGCAAAATTTTCTTCTTTTCCCCACAACGTTTTCTACCCTTTTCATTAAAACCACGTTGGATTTGTCGTCTGCAAATGCTTTCATTTTTTAAAAAAATCTTATCTTTCTGTCGTCTGGTAAAGAGTTAAACCAATATGTATACCCGAAATAATGATTTACTCTTGTGAAGCAGCAGGATTAAGATTAAAGATAATCCGAACCGTTCCTTTTTTACGTATAGGAATTTTTTGCCGCTTTTGTTGCAACAAACTTCAAGTCACCGTGATATGACTTGAGTAAAATCAACAGTTTCGTTAACACCAATCAATCAACCACCCAGTCAACCAACCGACCAACCAGCAGACCTACCAATTAACCGTTCGTCCGTTCGTTCGTGTTCGTTCGTGCGTGTTTGTTCGCTCGTACGTTTCTACGTTCGGTCGTTCGTTTGTTCGTTAGCTCGCTCGCTCGCTTGCTCGCTCGCTCGTTCGTTCGTTCGTTTGACCGACCGACCGACTGACCGATCGAATGACCGACCGTCCGACCGACCGTCCGACCGACCGACCGACCGAGCAACCGACCAACCAGCCAGCTAATTAATCAATCAATCAATCAAATTTTCAATCTCCCTTCCCTGGAATTGTTACTTCGCATTATGCCTTTGAAAGAACATGAAAGTACATCGATATGTAGGTAATATGTAACCATTTAGCTGGGTGATAACACAGGAATTACTTAACCCTTATCCTGCTGAATAAAGGTTCACTGAAACTTTCAAGTCGATAGTAAAACTCCAATTTTTCCAATTTCAAAGTTATTTTGGGGGGGAGAAATCTCTCCTTATCGGACAGTATAGATCCAAGATCAGACTGCACGTTTCGTGCAGTCTGATCTTGATCTATGCTGTCCGCAAAAGGTCATTCAGTCGCGCTTATCAGCCTAAGGGTTGATACAGAGGTTGAGATTTTGAACACTGGCTGAATATATGTTTCTCCCGTAGATAGATGACAGTCAGTGCCTGTAATAAGTTCCTCCCTCGCAACATAATTCCATTATTTCGTCCATTTATTTTGAAAGAGCGGCGAGTAATTTAAATAAAATAATTGCCTGTGTAATTGTTTTGGGGTTTAATTGTATAGATAAACATCAAAATGAGCTCTTAACGTCACGCCTCCAATGGAACACGCATGCATTTGTGCTTGTACATAGGCCGGATGCCTTATCATTGCAGAAAAAGCTGATTTATTTTGATGATTGATTAATTTTTTTTTTATATCGCGCTTGCGTTTTTTTTTTTTATTTCACCAGTAGCTGGGGGTTTGCAGTGTCTTGCCAAAAAGGCACCCCAAAAAATGACCAGGCTCAGTGCTTATTAAACTTTTTTCGTGCTTAACTCAGTTGAGCAAGAAATTTCAAAATTATATGAATATTATCTATTTCATTTCGACAATGAAAAAAATGTAAAAAAAAAACATTTTTAATCTTGTGAGAAGAAAGAAGGAAATGCTCTAAAAGTTATGTCTTTGTTTTTACATTTGATCCATGCTCTGTGAGAAGGGAGCTTAATCTGCAAAAAAAAGTATCGATCCATATCAGCATGCGCAGTCCGCGCAGGCTGACCTGGGTCTAAACTTTTTGCAATTGGTCTTTTTTTCTGCATGTCCAACGACCAGTTTTACCTCACGATTCAGTCGCTTGTCAATCTACGAACTGGTTTTTACGGGTCCATAATTATGTGATGACTTGCTCGGTATAACGCATTATGGAAATGCATATAAACCCCCTTTTGCCATAGCACCGCTAATTTCATTCAAGAAAAAATAATTGGGCCATGTTCTGGCAAAAGGAGGCTTTATGCATCTCTGTGATGCTTGATACCAATCAAGCCATCACATAATTATGGATCCATAAAAGCCACTTTTTTTTTTTAAAACAATCGACTGAATCATGAGGTAGTCTGGTCCTTGGACATACAAAAAATTGACCACAGCGAAAAGTTTCGGTCCAGGTCAGCCTGCGCAGGCTGACCTGAAACGATACTTTTCGCAGATGCATTGAGCCCCCTTTTCACAGAGCATGGCTCAATTATATCCCTTTCAGCGTTATTAGCTTAACCCGGAGCTTTTGCGGACGGTAATGATCCAGGATCAGACTGCACAGACAGTGCTGTCTGATCTTGGATCTATACCATCCGCATGAGTAGTCCAGCCTATGAGATAAAACTCGTTTTGAGTTTCAGCGGATTGTATTTTCAGCTGCCGAAAGAGGTCAAGTTAATTATATTTGAGCCATGTTCTGTGAAAAGGGGCCCGCCCGGGTAGTTCAGTGGTTAGCGCATCTGACTCGTGACCTTGTGGTTGCAAGTTTGATACCCCGGTTGAGGCAAACTTTCTCTCCGGCGATTTTTCGCCAGTCACTTCTGATGCATGTGAGAAAAGTAGTCAGTGACTTGGAAAGAAAGTTCTGTCATTACTGGTGTTAGAAAGCCAGGAAACACATGCGTATGTGCGTGCACTCACCGCCGTGATATGACCTAAGCTGTTAAAACGGTGCTAAACTCCAATACAATCAATCTATCTGTGAAATGGGGGCTTAATGCATCTGGGAAAAAGTATCAATCAGTCCACGCAAGTATCCTGGGCCGAAACTTTTCGCTATTGGTCAATTTTCTGCATGTCAAAGGACCAGTCTTCTTTGTAATTCAGTCGGTTGTCAGACAGAATAGATTTTAAAGATCCATGATCATGTGATGACTTGCTTGAAATCAAGCATTACGGAGCTGCATTAAGCCCCCTTTTTACCAGAGCATGGCGCATATATTAAGCGCTGCAATAGATACACCGACGACGGCAAAATCGGTGAAACTTTATAATCTCTTTCTTTCTTTCTTTCTTTCTTTTCTTTCTTTCTTTCTTTCTTCCTTTCTTTCTTCCTTCCTTTCTTTTTTTCTTTCTAAGATGAATGTCGAACGTTCCGGTATTCAGTTAACTAGTTTAATTCAAACCTTATACAGGCTTGGGTGGACGATTCTTCAAGAAGAAAAAGTGTCTAAATTTCAAACAATATCATTTACATCTTTAATATGTATGAAGTTAAATAAATGTATTATGTTGATCATTTTACTTCAGACTGAAGCTTTAAATTTACTGATAATTCGCGGTGATTTTTCAAATTATCTCGATACGTCTATATTGTATTTTTTGACCGGCTTACTTTTCATAATTAACCCCAAGCCAATCATTTACTCTGTACAGTACTATCCCTTTTGTTTAGGAAGAATGTTTTTGAAAACGTTGTGGGGAAAGAAGAAAATGCTGGTGACCAACATTTTCTCCTTTTTCTACACCGTTTTCTATCAGATTCAATGACAAATTCCACCATTTGAGTCACAGTTAATTTGTCGTCTCCAAATGCTTTGAATTTGGGCGAGTCCAAGGTTGTTGTCTTCAAGTTCAGAGTCAAACAAGTAAGACACATGTTCGAAAACCAGAAGTAATTGAAAATAGTTTTCATATCTTTGAGAAAATCATCCCGTCAAAGATCTTATCTATACAGACCGAGCTAAAACCACTGTTATACATTTACTTCTTGTGGTATAATGGTTCAAAGCCTGTATTAACCATTTAACTACATATATTAAACAAATTCGATAATAATTTCCAGCCCATAGGTATTTAGAAAAATGGCAATTTCAAAGGTCATCTATGCCTGAAAATAATCTCACCGTATCGGACAGTGTAGATCCAAGATCAGACTGCACGTTCTGTTCAGTCTGAGCTTTGATCTACACTGTCCGTATGAGGGCATTTGAGTGGCGATTAACAATCTATAGGTTAATATTTACTTTTCTTATTACAATTACGGATCTATGATAATTAATTCGATATTTCGACAGGGAAAAATGACTACGGACAGATAGTGAAAAAAAACATAGTGAGAATTATCTGATTCTTCAGATTAAGAAAAATAACTCGAATTTGTTGTATATATGCGTTTAAACCTTAAGGAAACAATTCTTTCTTTTCACGACCCTGGGTCAGTATTCACCAGCCATTCTTAAGAATAGTCCTAGACTTTACTCTTCAAGATTTTCGAAATTTAAAAGTAACACAACAACAAGTTGTGTTACTTTCAACTTTATAAAATTCTCGAGAGTAAGACTAAGAACGTTCTTAAGAATAGTTGGCGATTACGGACCCTGAAGTATAAGGCTTTGAAAACATCGTGGGAAAAGAAAAAAAGCTGCCGACAGATCTAATGAGCATTTTCTCCTTTTCTCGCAACGAATTTTACTCTCTGAAGGATAAATTCTATCATTGAGCGACATTTAACCCTTTACCACACAATCCCGACTTTTAACTGCCTCGATAAAGAAAGCCTCTGAGAACATAGTGGGAAAAAGAGAAAAGGCTGGTAACTAGCCTCTTCTCTTTTCCCCACAAAGCTTTTTGCCTATTTTGAGACAAATCTCATCATGATAATCACATTTAATTTGTCGTCTGCAACTGCTTTGAATTTGGACGAACCTAAAGTTTTGTCGTCTGATAAAGCGTAAAAAGGATCAGCGCCATCAATGATGTCCTTATTATGTCCTTGCCCATGTCCTATGTCATATGTATGCTTTCCTGGAATTTCTTTAACCATTTCTTCGCAAAACATTCTTTTCAAGCTACTGGCTGCTTTCTAACATAAATATCTTCGAAACATTTTTTTTTTTTCCGATCAGAATTTCTAACCCAAAACATTAAATAGTATAAACTGTGGATCAGACTTCTTTTTTCGTTTAGTCTGATCTGATCTTGATCTCTCCCCCATTCACCCCCCTCCCCCCCAAAAAAGTGTAATAATGTGCTTTAAAAAAACATCCTAATGAACCACGTTCAATCTGACGTTGGCAATAAGTCCTTTTAATTTGGAAAAGTTTAAAATTTGGTTGTCATGGAAAGAGTTAACTATCCGCAATACAGTTACATGTTAGACTTGCCCAAATTTGTAGACGACATTTTTAACTCTTTACCAAACAACAAAATTTTAGACTGGTCCAAATTGAAAGCATTTGCAGACGACAAAATAAATGTTACTGAAAAATTGAAGTTTGTTTTAGAAAGGGCAGAAAACATTGTGGGAACAAGGAGAAAATGCTGGTTACCAGCATTTTCTCCTTTTCCCACAATGTTTTCAAAAGGCTTCTTTCTCAGGGTCGTTAAAAGCCGGGATTGCTTGGTAAAGGGTTAAAAAAGGTGGCGTCTGAAACGAAGACGTTTGTATTTGAAAGAGTTGAATATATTGTGGGAAAAGGAGAAAAACTGGTCACCAGTGTTTTAAAACGCCTTCTTCTTGATCAGGGTCTCCAAAACCCAAGGCTTGTTTGTTTACGGTTTCAACAGAAGGAACAAAAGACAAGAAATACATGAGTCGTGCTCTGGCCAAAGGAGGTTTGATGCATCTCCCCGATGCAATATACCAAGCAAGTCAGGACATGAATATGGATCCGTAAAATCCAGTCTGAATCATGGCGTAGGTTGATCCTACGAGATGCAGAAAATTTACCAAAAGCAAAAAGTTTCAAGGTATGCACAGTGACATGGGTCGATAATTCTTGCAAATGAATTACATCCCCCTGTTCACAGAGCAAAGTTCATATTTTCTTATTTACCTGTCAAGCAAAAGGCTTGTCTTAGGAAAAAAGGAAATAATGAGCATTCCTGGGCTGCTGAACTCCGGTCAAGATATTTTTTTACGGACAATGTAGATCTAAAATCAGACTGCACAACACGAGCAATCCGATCTTGGATCTAAACTGTCCGACACAGTGAAACGGTTGTTTCTGCTTCGGCGAAAAGAACTTTTAGATATCGTATTTTTTAACTGACGGGTGAAAATTTTCATTCATTTTTTTTTACAGCATTTTAACCGTCAGAGCGCTGAATAAACCCAATTTAGGCATTTTCAGTCTAGAAGTATGAGTCAGACAACTGCAATTAGATGGTGGGTTTTGTCTATAGCATGTAAGCAAAGCGGACAAGGTAAATCAATGATCAGACAGAACGTTTTGTTCAGATTTGATATAAATTGGCCACACAGGCAACTATTTATTTTTTGAAAAGAAAGCATGCATTCTGATCTTGGATCTACACCGTGAGCCTTTTCAGTCACTCACACACAAGATAAAAATCTTTCTAGGTAACAGTGAATTGTATTGTCATTCTTCCGACGAAGTTTCATTTATATGAGCCATGCCTTGTGAAAAGGGGGTTTAATGCATCTGCAAGCGGTATCGAATCATGTCAGCCTGCGCAGTCCGCGCAAGCTGACACGGATCGAAACTTTTTGTTTCTAGTAAATTTTCTGCATGTCCAAGGACTATTCTGTTCATGATTCAGTCGCTTGTTAGACAAACTGGATTTTTGTGGATCCACAATTATGTGATGACTTGCTTGGTATATATAAAGCATCACGGAGATCCATTAAACCCCCTTTTGCCAGAGGATGGTTCAATATATTTGGCGCTGAAACAGTCGATTCTTATCCTACTAGTAAGTTAATTGAAACTTTCAAACCGATAGGGAAAAACCAGAATAATGCTAATTCAAACTTATATTTGGGGGAAATATATCTCCTTATCGGACAGTGTAGATTCAAGATCAGACTGCACGTTCTGTGCAGTCTGATCTTGATCTACACTGTCCGCAATAGGTCAGTGAGTCGCGCTTAGTAGCCTAAAGGTTAATTATTATTGTTCAATAAGGACTGATCACCTACCTTAGACATAATCCGATCCGAACCGTCTCTTTCCTCATCTCGGTATATAATATCAGTGTTGTGATTCTCGACAAGATTTTTAAAACGAACATCCCCTCGTTTTATGGCCCCCTCTGCCTGTCCACTGGCCCCTAGGGTCTCCTCAGACAGCGGGGGTGAGTACTGTTTGTAGACTAGGGGAGATATCCGCCGTCGGGGTTGGTTTCGATTCTGTCGACGTCCCGGCCCACATTGTATAGATAATCCAGCACAACACAGAAACACTACGGTCACTAAATATACGGTCCGGGGGTTGCTCGTAGAAACCATGCCTTTGTACGCTCTTCTGAAGGGAGTTTTCGAATATATTCTTTCTTTTTTAAATTCCCTTTTCCACGTTCTTTTCAATTCAATAACTTATTATCCAAGTTTCACATCTCCTCTTTTTTAGTGTTATGCGATATAAAGGTCAGTTGATATTCAATTTAGTTATTCTTGTTAAGAAAAGATCTTGTTTTAAACATCCTAAGTCAGCTATACATATCTTCAAAACGTCTTTCAGAAGGCAGCCTGGCCAAATTAATTTACATTATAGAATTTGTTTTATAACACTTCACTATTTAGATACCTCCAGAAAATGTTAACTTATTTCACTTTTTTTTTTTAATAATTATTTGAAACTTAATACATTTCTAATTTTCCATTATATTTCTTTACTCGCTTTGCACATCTCTTACAATCTCTGAAGATATCTTAAATCCATGAAAAAAATTAAAAAAGTTTATTTCAAGAAGGAAAATTTAAAAAGTGATTTGATATTGGTAACCGTGTATGTCCACTGCCCAATACTGAAGTAGTAAGTGATCGGAACATGTCGATATATATATATAAGTTCAGTAAGAGTCCGTCTATTACTAATAGTTCCTATCTCTATCGACAAAAACCACTTATAAATCTAGAGTGGCAGACTTTTTAAACAAGTGATTGGCGGATGACAATTTCCATATTTCACAATTCCAAAAGGAGTTTCCCAGCTTCAGATATCCCCAACGATAGTTTTAGGCGATAATTATCACGTTTGGGCAGTGATTTCTAACCCATCGCTCATGCTAAATGCCCATCAATTTTTTTCTCAACCACAGTGTCTAACATTTTGAGTGCTTCTCCAAAAAAAAAGTATAGGTCGATATTTGACTCTTTCGATAATGAATTGAATGGGTATCAATTAATACAATACAGTCCAGTTCAACTGACCATCAAGGGATAACTCCGCCCTCTCCGTGTTCTTTCCCTTCTAATATCATAAACGTAGTAGAAAATCGAGTACTACAAGCACACCTGTAAAATCGACGTGAGTGGTTCTACCTAGGCTAGGCTCCGCCCATATCGATAAAATCAAATCACACCCCTCTCAGTGAACAGATATACCAATGAGTAGCGAACCATTTTCAGCTTGAACCCGAGCTGTAATATAGAAAGGTGAAAATTGTTACATGTTAAACGATAGTACTGTACCCAAGTTGACAATCGTATTTTTTCCTCTAAATAGATTATTGCCGTTGAACCTTTCATCGCCTCGGGAGACATAAATTGCTTTCGCGGACGGTGTAAATCAAGATCAGACTGCACAGAACGTGCAGTCTGATCGTGGATCTACACCATCCTCTTCTTTCTTTCTTTCTTTCTTTCTTTCTTTATCTGTCTATTTATTTAAACCGTCTCTTCATTTAACGTAGAAGTGCATAAGCCCTCGTCAAAGTCAGATAAATTAAATAATACCCTCATACATTGGAAACATTTCGGACTGTCTAAATGGTTGTATAAGTTCACAGCACTTGTCCCCAAGCGGGGCAGTGGATGGGTTCAGATCCTGACTGCGTCATACTTCAGACCATTAAACTTTTGTTTTTAACCCATTCAGTGCAAAGCAGGGGCTTTTGCGTACAGCAGAGACGAAACCCAGTCTGATACTGATTCCACAATTTTTCAATGGTATGTGACAGATTCTGGGCCATTAGTACATTAGAGTTATAATATTTAGACCTTCTCACGCTCTAATTATCGTTTTACTGATCTGGCGCTCTATTATAGACGGTTTATCAGAAAACAAACTTTTAGATGCGCTCATAATGGAAGAATTTGCAGAAGACATATAAAATGTGGCTCATTTTATCAAATTTATCTTCGAAGGGACAGAAGACTATGTGGGTAAAGAGAGAGCATTTACTTCTATTTCACACATAGCCTGAGGAAAACGGTTTTTAAAAACTTTGTTGGAAACTGATTATCAGCATTTTCTCCTTTTCCAACAATTTTTTCTACCTTACGAAAGACAATTTCCGCCATTTGAGTCACATCTAAATTGTCTTTGACAAGTGCATTCAATTTGAGCAGTCCAAAATTTGTCTTTTGCTAAACGATTAATTCTAACAAACGACAAAATTTTAGGTAAATAATATGCCTGTAGAGAAATCAAGCCTGCTTTTCACTCAGAAATTGTTTACAAAAATATATTTATTTCAAACAGGAAAAACAATTTTAAAAATACCATTATTTTCTGCATTTCCTTCTATGCAGTTTCTAAATATAGATTTAGGGAAACCCTCAAAAAAATATCTTCTGCATTCATAATCAAATAGCTAATGAATAGTTCATAGACGAAGCAAAGGCACACATACACACATAGGCTGAAAAAATTTATGAATCGTACCAGCTAACGTTGTTTTGAATAAATGTATATTTTATTTCGAATTTGGCTGCATCAACTGCCATGTTAAAAAAGTAGTCCGGACCTGTACCCAGGATACTCAAAATCAGATTGGTCAATATTTGAGAAATTGCCACCTAGCGGAAGATAATGGTGCAGAGTACTCGGATATGCTTCTAATATTTCATGAACAGATGGCTATGATGACCAGAGTTACTTGGTTTCCTAGGAATGCTTGACTAAACTGGGACATGCTCTCTGAAAAGGAGGTTTAATGCATTTGCGAAAAGTATCGACCCAGGTCAGCCTGCGCAGTCCGAGCAGGCTGACCTGAGCCGAAACTTTTCGTTATTGGTTAATTTTCTGTATGTCAAAGGACCATTCTACCTCATGGCGAAGTCAGTTGTTAAAAAGAGTGGCAATTATGGATCCATAAGTAACTGATCTTTTGCTTGGTATAATGCACCACAGAGAGGCATTAAGCCCCCTTTTGCCAGAGCATGGCTCAACTGTTTTCCGAATCCAGAATATGAGGACAATTTTCATGTCTGTTACAAAACATTTTTCCAACCATGTCCTGCGCAAATTCGACGAAGCTGTGGGGATGGACGGTACCGCTACTTGTCTTGGCGGTCCTGGATTCAAAAAATGTTATTAACCTTTCATGCCTTTCTTTTAAATTTTGTGACCTTAAACTCGTTATTGTTTTGACCATAGCGCCATTTTTATTGTGCGTAGAGTGAAACGTTTGAAATAAAGAGGAAAAGGAAAAAAATATCGAACATATGTGATTCAATATCGCAGTTTAACCCTTTACCAAACAATTCCGAGTTTTAACAAAGAACACTTTTGGAAACATTGTGGAAAAGGGAGAAACTGCTGGCAATCTAATGTATGAGCCATGCTCTGTGAAAAAGGGGCTTAATGCATCTGCAAAAAGTATCGATCCATGGCAGCCTGCGCGGTCCGCTCAAGCCGACACGAGTCGATATTTTTCGCTACTTGTAAATATTCTGCATTTTCAAGGACACTTTACCTCCAGATCTAGTCGGTTGTTGGACTAAATGGATTTTTTGAACCCATAATTATGTGATGACTTACCTGGTATAATGCTTCACCGAAATGCATTAAACCCCCTTTTTCCACAGCACCGCTCATATAAACTAGACCTCTTTTGACGACTACAACTCGGGGTTATTTTAAAACTTATTGGCTACACTAAACCAGCGGACGGTATAACTAAAAGATCAGATTCTACCCCCGATCCAGTCTGATCTAGATCTATGCAATCTGCAAAAGACCCCATTTTTTTGCCTATGTCCTTAAAAGGGGTTAAATGATATGGAAAATATGTTGGGAGCAAAAGCAGTTCCTATTGACGATCAATAGTAAGTACTCCCTTTTCCACGATCTTTTCAAAATATGTATAATACAGTGTTGTAATCAGTCATATATGTAAGGAATGGGTTAAAAAGGGTATAGACTATAAAAAAACAAAAGAGTACCATCAACAAGCATCCAAGCGATACCTGATGATCGGAATCATGAGACGCTTTATGAGACAAGTGGAAATGGGTTTGAAATGTTGCCATGCGTTCCAAGACAATATCCGGACTCGAAAAGACGTGCAGCATTACGGCGTACCAACTAATAAACATCTTATAGACGAAACAACAATAAATAACGCCAAAACTATCACCCGAAAATTAAACGGGCTTAGTCATAGAGAGATTGAGTCTGTCAGAAGCGTAGAAATCAGGCTGGAAGTCTCCGTGGCTTGTTCGTAAATATTTTTCCCTGTAGTATGTTTTCCCGATACATTTTATTGTTTTTGCTTTATTTCTGTCGTTTAATTAGATAGAACCTGTGAATTCATAAAAATATCATAAAGATAGATAGAAATTGTCTCATAAAGATAATAAAGCTTATTCCTGTCTGTCTACTAATTGATAGATTGACTGACCGACTAACTGACCGGCCGACCGGCTGACTAACTGACCGAACCACTAACCGACGAAATGACTGACGGACTGACTAACTGACTGATCTACCAACCATTGGTCCGACCAACGGTCTTTCCGCCAACCTATCGACCAACCGCGAGCGCCCGCGATCAACCGACTGCAACCGATCGCCTGGGCCTATGGCTGGCTGAAATGTAGATAGATTAATTGACTGAAAGACAACCTGACTGACAAAATGGCCCACCGACCGACCTACCGACTGACTGTACACACCGACTGATTGCACACACTGACTGACTGTACACACCGACTGATTGCACACACTGACTGATTGTACATTTTGATTGTACTCTCTGGCCCGGCCGGGTACTACAGTTGTCGGCGTATCTAACTCGAGGTTGTGGGCTCGATATCCGGTTGAGACAAACTTTCTTACCGGCGATTTTTCGCCTCTCCCCTCTGATGAATGTGAGAAAAGTGGTCAGTTACTTGTAAAAAAAGTTGTGTCAGTACTGGTGTGGGAAAGCCAGGAAACACATGCGTAGGTGCACTGACCGCTGTGATATGATTCTATAATTGAATTACAGATTGACTAACTTTTATTGGTTTACAGACCGACCGACATACCGACCCACCGACCCACCGACCGGTCGTCTTACTGACCAGCATAACCGATTTACTGACCGAATCATTGAATGACCGACCGACTGGCTGACTAAACGGCCAACCAACTCAACGACCGACAAATTGGCCGAGCTATCAACCGATCGATTTCACCGACTTGTTGACGTTCTATGTCGACCAATAAGACAACTAGTCTTGTGTTTAAGATTTAGAACAATATACATAAGCCATACTCTGTGAATAGGGGGCTTAATGCATTTGCAAAGGGTATCGACCCAGGTCAGCCTGCGCAGTCCGCGCAGGCTGACCTGGGCCGAAACTTTTGATATTGGTCAATTTTCTTTAGCTCAAAGGACCAGAGTACCTCGAGATTTAGTCGGTTGTTTGACAAAATGGAGTATGTGGATCCAAAATACTGTGATGACTTGCTTGGTATCATGCATTAAGCCCCCTTTTGCCAAAGCATGGCTCATATGTATAGAACACTTTGCGAACACGGCCTCTGGTCACATTGTTTGCTTGATGAAAGAAAAAGTATTGAGTCACTTACAGTGGAAAAGGTGCAACATAAGCCCTTGGCTGTGTTCTACTAAACTGCGTAGATATACGCAAATTATTAAGGGTTGTATAAACGCACATACGATCCCCATCTTACACAAAGGCATGGGTTGGGGTAAAGTTATGCAAATATCTACCGTCAAATCGTCAAATCGTTAAGTTATGCAGCTAAGTGAAACATGTTTACAGGCTTGATGCTTGCTTACCTAAACTGCGTACACAAATTTCGTGCGTACGCAGTTTAGTGAAGCTAGCCGTGGAGTGCTTAACAGTTTCATTCAAGGAAAAAGATTAGAATATTGTTTATTCAAGGCGCAACTTTCTAATCAAAGCGGACTGTATATAGATTCAAGTTTTCGTGCAGCCTGATCTTAATCTGCACGGTCAGTGTGGGAGGCAGTGTCGAAGGAGTAGAGCGCCAGACTCTCGCATCAAAATGTTCCAGGTTCAAATCTCATGATGAGCTGTGACAACGTTTGGAACTGCCCACATCAAAGCGCAGGCACAGGTTAACCCTTGTCCATACAATCCCGAGTTTTGACGGCCCTGAGAAAGAAGGCTTTCGAAAACATTGTGGTAAAAGGAGAAAATGCTGGCAACCAGGATTTTCTCCTTTTCCCACAATGTTCTCTACCCTATCCAAAACAGAAATCATCATTTTAGCAACATTTAATTTGTCGTCGGCAAATGCTTTCAGTATGGCTCAGTCCAAAATATTGTGGTTTGGTAAAGAGTTAATGTTTCAAGGAAGTAAACGGCGAGAGTAATAAATATCAGTAATGAGAATTTGTTTCACAATCAATGTAAAATTAATGTTTGATTTTTCGATGCATAATCCCCGAGTTCTAACGACCCCATTGGTAAACGCTTTTGAAAACATTGTGTTCTACCTGTTCACAAACAAAAATAAGTAATTCAGTAATATTTATTTTGTCGTTTGTATATGCTTTCAATTCCACCAGTGTAAACTGTTGCTGTATGTTACGTTGTCTGCAAATACATTTAACACTTAAACACACAATCCCGACTTTTACCGACCCTGAGGAAGAAATCTTTTGAAACCATTGTGGGAAAAGGAGAAAATGCTGATAACCAGCATTTTCTCCTTTTCCCACAATGTTTTCTACCATTTCCAAACCAAATTTTAATTTTTCAGTCACATTGATTTTGTCGTCTGCAAATGCTTTCAATCTGGACTGGTCTAAAATTTTATCGTTTGGTAAAGAGTTAAGAGACGCTTTGGCAAAAGGGGATGTAATGCAACTCTGTGATGCATAATATCGTGGAAGTCATCATAATCTTACGGATCTGTAAAATCTATTTTGTTTAACCCTTTCAGCGCCATAGGCGAAAACATGGGACTTTTGCGGACGGCATAGATCAAGATCAGACTGCACAGAACGTGCAGTCTGATCTTTGATCTATGCCCTCCGCTTGTTTGGTCATGCCTATATGATAAAAATCTTCCGGAGACTCAGTGGATTGTATTTACAGCCATACAAAAGAGGCCAAGTTTGTTTTTTTGGCGCCGAAAGAGGTAAAAACTGACTAAATCATGAGGTAGACTGGTCCTGTGACATGCTGAAAATTGACCAATGACAAAAACCTTCGAAGCAGGTCAATCTGCGCAGAGTGCGCAGGCTGACCTGTGTCGATACTTTTTGCAAATGCATTAAACATCCTTTTCATAGAGCGTGGCTCATTTAAAGTTGGTCTCAGTATAGTAGATCTAAGCCTTTCTGATGACTTGGAATCAATGTAATGCAAAATCCGAATTTTCATACGGCGTAATTTGACTGTAATTGAAGAGTTCGCAGAGACGTGTTATAAACTTGAATCTGCACCACTCGAGCACGGTAATGGATCACAGCAGGTTTCTAATTGGTTTTGTGGTATTAAAAATGATAGACTTGTTTCATAGCCTCTTGAAAAATCAGAAAATTCCGGGGAAAAATTAATTTGCATCATATTTTTTTTTAAATGTATAATTCTAGACGAAGCGGTCTTTAGGCATTGCGTATTTTTTTGTGAGTGTGTGAATTACCAGTAGTTTTTCCCGGTCGACAAAGTCTTAGACGCGTTCCTATTCGAAAGCATTTGTGATTTGACTTTTAGATGGTGGAAAATTTTCATACAATAACACGTGCCAAAAACGTACAAAAAGTCGAGCAGGAAAAGTAGAAACTGTAAAAGACCAAACAGGGTCGTTTTAACAGCATTTTTGCATAGTTCTAAACTTAGAAAATAACACAATTTATGACTGGCTAAACCATTTGGATGAGCCAATTAGAAGTCGCGTTCCTTTGATTCTTTGACATTTAGAAATTTCTTAAGAATTAGAGTGCAATCAAGGCTAGCGAAATACATGCACATGTACTAGTATACGGCCCCAGATATTTACCATCCCGACATAATGAAGAAAAAAATTATCAACTAATTTTCAACGGAAGCTTCTCTCTTAGATAACGTATACGTGAAATTTCAGTATTTTGGTCAAACATTTATAATTCCACGACCTCCTCCGCCCATCTTATACACTTACAAACGTCATTGATCGACACTTATGCCACTTGGGCCTAAGACCTTCCGACTTTTGAAATAGTGAAATAAATAGAGTAAACTTAACTACAAAATATTAAAAAATTCAGATCCAAGATCATTGAAGTTTCCAATAGTCTGATTTTGACTGACGCTGTTCTCAAGAGAACTCCAATTCTCTTGCACATTTTGTAGATGGTGACTCAAATGTTATCATGAATAAGCGCAATACTAGACATGTACATGTAACTATTAAGCCCCAGTTTACTATTACAAGCAAATTAGAAACAGAGTTAAAGGAAAGTTTTCCGATATGCCCAATATGGTAACAATTCAAATCAGATATAAAATAAGTTTCAGTTTTACCAAGACATACCCAGCTGACATAAATCCAAGATCAAAATTGAATGAAAAAAAGTAAACAATTTTACCCGTGTCAAAAATTAGCAAAGATTTGGGTTCAAATTTTACGTTTTTGATTTTTAAGAATGGGAGAAAAGAAGGAAACTAAAGAATGCACGCGAGATTGCAAATCTAAACAATGCCGCGGTCGATTTAGTTAACACAAAAGTAGAATGAACGGCTAGGACGATATCATCTAGACCAACATAAAATTCTCATGACAGCTTTCTCGATAAACACCGACTTGGGGCAGAAAAGTTTCAATAGACCTGCCTTTGAGAAAACAATGCTTTTATACTTTGTTACTTTTTTCTGTATTTACCCTTTCTGTCGATCGTCTATGTGACCGTGTGGTGAGAGCGCTTGTGGGTCGGACCTAGGATTTCCGACTACACCCCCTTTGGTACTGAGAATTTAGGGCAAAGTATCCTTCAATCGGTTTCCAGTAATGTGACTTCTAAGTCATTCAACGGTCGAAAACACAATGCACTGAAACTCAGACATATTTTGTATCATAAATGCTTGACTAAACAAGTGGACGGAATATATCCAAGACCAAACTGCACATTTTTTGCCCGTTTCTGCCTATACCACTGACAGGATTAAAGCACTGACTTAACAATAGCAAGTGATAAATGTGTGCACAGTTTCAGATTAAGAACATTTAATAATAAAATAAGCAGATAAGCCAGTTTTTTTTTTTTTTAACTAAAAAGTTGTAGTATCACTCGAGGGTGGCTCGCACATCAGCTTGACAAGGTCCTTTTGCCTTGTTTGGTGTTCAAGAAGTTCCTTAAGCTAGTTTGCTATTCTCATATACATGTAAATGGTAGACCAGGGTCCATATTCAACAACCATTCCGAATTTCATTCTGAATCTAATTTACAATCTAGAAAGTAGCAAATTCCTGATTACATAAACTACATGGATTTAGTTTATCCCATGTGAAATTACGTTTTTTTTCGGCGCTGGTTTTTGACCTCTTTCTTGCTACTGATAAAGAATAAATAGATGGTAATTTGCGATTGGTAAAAAATGTGCACATGTTTATTCAGGGGGCCCCTGCAGGCATATTTGCTCACACATTTATGAAACCACTATTAACAAGCGTTCCTACTGCTAATCGATACCCTGTGGCCTTGATTCATACCATAGCAAAATGTTGTAGTAGAAAATAATTTTTTTCTTGTGCTGTTTGGAAATTTAGTATTTTCATAAGTGTTACCCAATAATCAAATTCTACTCTTCAACAAAATTCAAAACGGTGAAGAAAAAGAGGCATCTGCTATTTAGGCTACTTTTCACATTTTTTACTTCATATTGAGCCACAAAAAATTCAATGTTCATGTTACAGTATCTCTTACGCCCGTCTGTCTTTTTTAAAGATATTTCTTGTTTGAAATTGAGAAAACCCTGAAGAGTTCGGCGAAGAATCAGCTCAGAGTTGGTGAATACGGACCCAGCAGATTCCGTATTTACCAACCTTTCTAACTACATGTACATTCTTAGCTTAATTCTGAAATAAGTAAGTTACAAAAGTTAGTTCAGCCAATCTGAAGTATCGATAATGAGAATAATATAGATTTCTTAAGAATTACAGTGTAACTTAGAATTGTTGGTCAATACAGTCTATGTGGAAGATGTCGTTAAAAGTTAATGCTTGCACTATATAAATTAGTTAACAAAACTTATGATAATCAAAAGATACTGATAGTTAATGATATGGATAATTCTCACGTGGAATTTCACAATCATTTACATAGCAACGAGTTGATCCACGTCAACTTGTTCTACTTGTCAAACCTCGGCAAATTCTATACAAATCGTTACTTTTTTCGCAGCAGTTTACACAGATTAAACCAATCGCGATTTATCATTTATTGGAGACTTATATTAATACGCGGGTCAAAGCCATTGTAGAAATAAAGCTACGCCGAAAACAATAACTTAGTCATATTGATCACATCGTGCACCTGGGTACACTGGTGATGACGTCACAGGAATGACATTGGGAAAAAATGTTTTGATTGGATTTTCAAGGGGTTGGTTATTGTTTTGTTACTTTGGGTAATATTTGTGGGTAGACAAGATGATTCCGCTCCATAACCCTACATAATTTCATACTGATGGAGTTTGATATATTGCAGTAAGCAACTGTTGAGCTGTTTAGGGGAATATATACTTAGACTACCAGCTGTACAAAGCCAGGAGTGTTCGTTTAACGAATTTGTATTCAACTTCAGATGAAATTATACAACTATGCCTAGATTCATAAAACTCTAGTGCCCATAAAATTTTAATCCTTAGTGAGAGGCTAAAGTACATTCTAATCGTCTTAACCCTTATCAGAAGTAAGAGCAACAAATGTTTCCTTTGCGGACAGTGACGATTAAGATCAGAATGCACGGATCTACACAGTCCGCTATCTTTTTGGTATATTCTAGCCCAAATGGACCTTGAACTTCAAATATTTGACAGTTGTTCCAATCTCAAAAAGTCTCTTTCATTAATGGAGAACTCTAAGGGTTAACCGCCACTTGACTAAACCCTTCTCAAATCAGATGTGATCTTTACAAGACCGCTGTTGGAAACATTGGGACAAATGGAGAGACTGGTCATCATGAGAAATTTCTTCATTCTTTTTTTACAGTTTTCTTCTTGGTTTGGTTTGAAATGATCACCAAAGAAAATTAAGTCTATGTGTTTGTGCTTTCTTTCGCAGTTAAAAAATGCACTGAGGATGATTTGTACCCCTCTGAATCTAAGGATCCTTTTCCCTATTTTCTTAAGTCGTGGACTGAAATCATATAGTACATAACCTACACAGATTGGATCAACACTGTTGTATACTAGTACTTTACGAGATGCTCTGTCAACAAAACAGAGCACTGACATTACTATTATTGGATTTTTCGACGAACTGAAAAAAAAAATCAAATTTATGTATTCATGAAGGATACTAGTAAGAGTATGTTTGCGTGTGTGGGCGGGGGGAGCAATAAGTGTTGTGCAAACTAAGAGAACATGCGCTGGTAAAAGAAAACTCAAGAAGATCATAGATAGGTAAACTGACCGACGTGATGTGATTGAAATAATATTCGAAACGGAGTCAAACACCATACATACCTATAGTTAGCAAGAAAAGGTGTCGATTGTTGAGCATTTTACTCCAAGTTCAATACAATGTCAAAAATGACAGGTTTGATTTCAGTTTGGTGAAAAGGTTAGTTGTTCCTTAACGAGAGATAAACCTGCATTAATTAGCCTTTTTCACATATCTAACTTTTGTAATACGCTCAAGTACCTTAGTACCCTTCGAATGCCAAACAAAGCCTTGGTTTGGTTCTTTACGGACTACGTAGATTGAGATTAGACTGCTCAAACTGTACAGTCTGATCTTTGATTTACACTGTTTGATATTTTTGTTACATCTTTTTTTATTAACCGACTCTGAATGAAACTTGCAAAATTTGATTTTTTGAATTGGTTGAAAATGACCCTTTCAGTTAACACTCCACCAAAATAATCCCGAGTGTTAACAACCCTAAAGAATAAGGCTTTAGTGAACATTAAACACTTAAACTGATAAATAAATGAAACAAAACTTTCCATTCAATGGTCAAACCCCAGATATTGCCCTTTCAAAGTTGATTTCACCGGTAAGAAAATACCGTATAGGACAGTGTACATCAAAGATCAGACTGCACGTTTTGTGCAGTCTGATCTTGATCTACACTGTCCGCTAAAGCGTCTCGAGTTGCGCTTAGCATGATAAGGGTTAAGGGTCATTCTACGAGTGAGTGTTTTCTTCAAAAGACCTCTTGGTGACAAAAGTGACAGACCATAACGGACTGACTCCTTTACCAAATATTCCCGTCTTTTATTTTAAAAACATTGTTGGAAAAGGATAAAATGCTGGTAACCAGCATTTTATCCTTTTCCAACAATGTTTTCTATCCTGAAGAAGACAACTACCAGCATCAGAACCACATCTGTAATGTCGTCTGCAATATTTTGTCCCATTCATTTTCCCCATGTATGTATTAAAGGGGGTACATAAATTTTGATCCTCATACCAAACTGCAAAAATGCATTTTAGAACTGGATTTTGTTTGCTTACACTTAACAACCCATCAATATTTAAAAAAGAAAAGAATTGTCTAAAAAGGTATATAGACTATCTTAGGGTAATACTTAGCCTTCTGAAGTATTTTACATTGAGCACCAGAATTTCGCAAACGTTATGGCGAATGTCACGTGATATATAAGAAGCGTTTGTTTTCTTTTGGTTTTTTTCGCGTTGGTTTATCGTCACCACCGGTTGCCCATATGGACGATGCGCACATAAGGCTGTTAGTTATGTTACAGCGGATAGTGCAAAATACAGGACAAAACCCATCCTAGGTTACACCCGGTTCATTAACGTACTTGGTGTACTGTACGGTCACACGGGACTTCGGTTTAAAGTCTTATCCGACGGACTATCGGTCTTTTAGTTGGCCAGCCTCGAGGCTCGAATCCAAACCCTCAAGTGTCCCCGAAATTTGTCGCTTAGAAGTTTCACGGCCTACCTTTAGCTATTCGGGCTGGTCGGTACAAGAAGCGTCCGTTGTGTAAGGTCGTATTTAAATTTATCACATAAAACCTCCTCCGGCAGTGTATTAAACCCATGACTTATTTTTGATAATACACTAGTGTATTATCGTTTTTTGGGTCCCGGTTCTAATCAGTTTTTAGTCATGAGCGCGTGAAGCCAGAGAAACCAACCACAGCACGTGCCGAAATTTGTACGACTACGCCGCTTCGCGGAAAAAATGACGTCATTGTTGCTAAGACGTATACGCGTGGAAAGTGTTTGATATTCAAGTCTAATAAAAACCAAGAAATGCGGCGAAAGTCTTTTAAAACAACAAAAGTGCGGAAATAGGTAGACTTACCCCCTCTAGAAACTGTTTCATTCTACTTTCGGAGTTAATGTCAAAGATCTATCTACTTGTGTATGTACACATTTGAAACCGAACCACAACCGTAAACATTGACGTGAATGCTGTATAGGCTAAAGCTGACGATGCAGGATATTTTTTGCCTTCCATTTGTTTTATATGATAAATAGAATCTCACATTCGTGTTTATGTAGTATCAGTTTTATGAAACTCATTGACTAAAATGTATTTGACGCTCGCCAAGGCTAGCGTCATACATTTTTAGTCAACTCGTTTGATAAAAATGATAATACATAAACACTCATGTAAGATCCTCTATATATATATATGATGACGTCATTTCTGGTCTCGTAAAAATAGAAGTAATATCCAATCGCAAAACGAGCGTTCCTTTATTTCAATCTCAAAACTGTACATTTTTTTTTTTTTTACTGAAAATAATCATCCAGTCACTGTATGCTTACAAACAAGATATGTTTTGTATTATTTAACAATGTTTAATTCCAAGAGAAATCAAAATCTCCCTAACTCAATATTATCGACATATTTGATTGAACAAAGTAACATCGCAGGTACAACCCCCTTGAGGAATTCTCGTCTTCCTCGTATAACCTTTATTCTTGCTGAAACATTCATCGTTTAACCCTCTACCAGACCAGACTTAACGCTTTAGCTGCTAAGCGCGATCCGCTGACCTTTTGCAGACAGTGTAGGTTAAGATTGGACTACATCGTCCGGTAAGGAGATATTTTTCTTCAAAGATAAGTTTGAAATAACATTATTCTGGTTTCTATTATCGGCTTTATGAAAGTTTTATTTCACTTGTTTAGCATGATGTGGACTAATGAAGAAGGCCTTTTAAAATCAATGTGGGAAAAGGAGAAAATGCTGGTAACCAGCATTTTCTCCTTTTCCCACAATGCTTTCTAACCATATCAGAGAACTACAGCTCATTTGTTCCAATTTTAAACTTGTTGTCTGCAGTTACTTTCAAGTAGGAAGATTTGTTGTTTGGGAAAGGGTTAAGACAAACTGACTGATTTTAACATATGAATGGTACATGATTTACAGGGTATCAAGGAGTGTAGATCAAGATCAAACAGCACAGCCGCCCAGTCTGATCGATCTTGATCTACACACTTCTCAAACTGGCATCGGTAGGTAGCGATTCCCAGGCGAGGGCTGAAACGTTAGAGTTACAGAAGAACGCGATGAAAATTCACAGGCAAGAAAAAAAGCACCCAAAATGATTATCGCATAATGACATCTATTAACCAGAATGTCTCGGGCCAGCATAATCATAGCATAAATCTAAGATCAGATTGCACATATTTGTGCAGTCTGATCTCGAATCTACACCAGCAGTAAAAGCAAATATAACTTGCTGTTACAGTCACTGTAAGGGTGAAGATTTATCTCTGCTAGTGTACAGACAGCAGATGGGAGAAAAGAGATAATTCGTCCCCTCTCAATTATTTCTCGTCTAGACGGCTTCGTCATCAATTTGTAAGGAAAGTTCAGACACGTAGTTTTTACACCTCCGTAGACTAGATTTTTCTCTCCCGGAAACGTATCGTGTCCTTCGTCTACGATTTGCCAAGCTCCAGTAGCTCAGTCGGTAGCGTACAGAACTTGAGAACAGGAGGTCGCTGGTTCGATCCCCGGCTTGGTCAATTTCTTTCCGAGGATTGATGATAGTCATTGCGACAGGATTCATTCCACTCTAACCGCTGACCATTGTTTCGACGATGGTTATATGGGAAAGCAGCCAGTGGCTTGGAAAGAATATTGTGCGGAGTACTGGTGAAAGAAACTCCAGGAAAGCATGGATAGGTGCACTGGCCGCCGTGATATAACTGAAATAATGTTGAAAACGGCGTTAAACACCACATAATCAATCAATAAACTCGTCTACGATTTGTCCTCTGTCTGTTGTCTTTGTAGGTGAAAGATAATCTGTCTTGACTTGGGGATTACAAGATCAAGATCTGTACAAATGTAGGGGTCCGGTGTGGCTCATTTGTGAAGCGGTGGGATTTGAAACGGGGAAGTCATGGGTTAGATCCTCACACAAGACGCTGGGTCTTTCATGGGAGTATCTTTGGACAAGACGCCTCAGATAGCACAGTGCTCGTGAAACCCAGGAGAATTAACCGATCCAAAGAAATGAGCCACGGTCTGGCGAAAGGGGGTTTAATGCATCTCTGCTATGCATGATACATAGCAAGTCGTCATGTAATTATAGATCCATAAAATCCATTTTATATAACAACCAACTCAATCCTTAGGTAAGATGGTCCTTGGGCATGCAGAAAATTTACAAAATGCAAAAAGTTTCGACATAGGTCAGCCTGCGCGGACTGGGCAGGCTGACCTGGTCGATACTTTTTGCAGATGCATTCAACCCCCTTTTCACAGAGTATGGCTCAAATGTATTTTCATCGCCTGTTTGAGCCAATGGACTATGCTGTGTACCACTGAGCGTCCAGCATATCCAACAAATACCCACAGGCAGCTACAGGCGCTTTACTGGATAGTGTGATCAAGACGAGACATGGAAAAACATGCTATCTTTTCTTGGTGCTACACAGTTGGAGACAGTGAGCTTTATTTCAACTTACAAAATTTTGGGGTTTTATTGGCGGTACAAAACTTTCATTTTATCTAGTAAACAGATTAAAGTTTAAGATTGTTATGCCCCACGAATGGCAGGATGTCGTTTTTTGTATTGTCCGTCCGTACGTCTGTCCGTTCAACCTTATGTCCGTCCTTTCGTTGCCGTCCTTCCCTTCAATCATCTAATGTACAAATTTCGCGCCACCCCGCCCCCCTTGGCGAGGGATATCATTTCAAAGAAGTAACTTGTTTGAATTGGGTTTTCAATTCGCAATGAGAACTGTTTCGGTCATATCACAAGCTTTTCTGTGTTTTATCTGTATTAGGTCTCCGGCTCTACAGTGACCGGCGCCGCTGCGGAACGGGGGGTCAAACTAGATTTCCCTGAGGCTGTAATCACCAACTGATCTAAACAGCGTTTAATTCTGACTCTCAATAATTTTCTAGATTGCAAGGGAACACAATTTGTGATTAAATAACTCAAAACGGCATTACAAATGACAAATTCTTCTTTCTTTCTAAATTTACAAGCAGAATTCAAACGCAATTTAGAATCGTTGACGGCTCCTGATTCCAAGTTCCATGGTTTAACAGCTTACCAGACGACAAAGTGTTAGTGAAATTTGCCCGAAGTGAAAGCTTTGCAAGCGACAACTAAAAAAGTGGCTAAGATAATGGGATTTATTTTTAATATGGTAGAAAATGTTGTGGGAAAAGAAGGAAAGCCGGTTATTAGTGTGACAGTCAAAGTGTAACGATAGTCAATGCGTCAGGATTCATTCCTTTCTCACCACTGATCACTGTTCCGACGATGACAATGTGAGAAAGCAGACAGAAACCGTGGGAAAAATATTGTTAACGTACTGGTTACGAAACTCCAGGAATACATAGATAGGTACAATGGCCGTTGAGATATTACTTAAATAGAGTTTATAATTGCGTTGAACACCATGCAAAGAAATGAGCCATGCTCTGAGAAAATGCATTTGCAAAAAGTATCGACCCAGGTCAGCCTGCGCAGTCCGCGCAGGCTGACCTGGGGCGAAACTTTTTTGCTTTTGATAAATTTTCTGCATGTCCAAGGACCAGTCTACCTCATGATTCAGTCGGTTATTATACAAAATGGATTTCATGGATCTGTAATCATGTTATGACTTGCTTGGTATCATGCATTACGGGGATGCATTAAGCCCCCTTTTCACAGAGCATGGCTCAAATGTTTAAAAAAAAAAAAAAGTAAAACTGTTGGTAAATGCGAGTTAAGCTATTATTGCGGACAATGTACATCAAGATCGGACGCCATAAAAGGCGCTGTCGAACTTTGAAGTTATTCTGTCCAATGTTGTGAGTAATTCTGGGCGAAAACAGACTCACATAATTTATTTATGCAATATTTGGAATCTTAATCTTTAACCCATTTATTCGACACCTAAAGATAACAAGAAGTATCGCGACACACTATTTAAACCCGTCTTACATTATCACACGCAAAGAAGGGCATTTCCTGACGACTTAGATCAACATGAGACTGCACAAAATGTGCAGTCTGATCTTAGATCTACACCGTCCGCTTGCTTAGTCAAGCCTGCATGATAAAATCTTCCTGTGTTTCAGTGTATTGTATTTCCAGCTGTCGAGAGAGGTCGTGTTTATATGAGCCATGCTCTGACAAAAGGGGACTTAATGTATCTCCGTGATGCATGATACCTAGCGAATGATCACATGATCACGGATCCATAAAATCCATTTCGTCTAACAGCCGACTGAATCACGAGGTAAAACTGACCCTTGGACATGAAGAAAATTGGTCAAAGTTTCGGTCCAGGTCAGCCTGCGCGGATTGCGCAGGCTGACCTGGGTCGATACTTTTCGCAGATGCATTAAGCCCCTTATCACAGAGCATGGCGCATATGTTTTGTATTGAAAAAGTTACAAAGACAGTACAGCGAGATGGTCAATATTTTTGTATTGTCATCTATCTTTATACAAGACTATATCTGTATATGAAAATCTATGACAAGCAATAGGCTGTCATACACCCATACTGTATCTAAAAAGTTTCTTTCGCTAGTGAAAAAAATCAAAGTACTGAAAGTACTAATCGCAGGTGACGATGGAAATTTGCCAGCAAATAGGTTTTATCGGTGGACCATTTCATTAAAAATTCATCCATCTGACGATTGACGACGTTTTTTCTTTCTAGGATTGATAGCATTATTCCATGACTTTTTCCATAAAATCGTGTACCTTAGAGTTTTGCATGCGGTTTTTGGTGTAAGGATAGTGGTTTGGGGGTGTTTTTCAAGTGGTTTTGGGTATTTCATAGTGGTTTGGGGTGCCTTGCGGTGTTTCTCTTACTTTTCATCCGCGATCTAGATTATAAATTAGGTCATATGAAAGCTGTGAAACGAGGCCAGTTTCATATCTACAGCTAATTCTATGACATTTAACTCTGAAGTTCATTGTTTGTGCAATTAGCTTGCACAATTTTCAATCCGCATGCTTTTTTCACATATCAAATGACACAGAAAGGTATGTTCATTGATCTGTAAGGACCTATTTTTCTTGAAACAGAGGAGTGATTTGTCCTCGTGGGGTTTCAGTCTAACGGTTGACATAAGAAGGTGAGACCTGAAAGGTCATCACCTTTTGATAAAAAAAATTTCTTTTTTCCCTATTGATCTCGGTTTTGATTCAGAGGGACAAACCTTGCTGATATCGTGGAAGCATGCGGTAAAATTCAGAATTTTCCGACTTCTAAATTAGCGGCCATAGATATTTCATTAAATTCTGAATCCCCTTCAGATATATTTTCAAGTTTACTTTTTAATTTATTGTGGCTTAAAAAACTATGCTATCGATATTAAACTCATATGAAAATATACAAAAAAGAATCTTTTTTACAATGATAACAATTTAAAAAAAAAAAAAACCTTTTTGACGTTACGTCAATGGCGAATCTAACAGAATGATAACACCAATAGACTTCAGAGAACCACAACTTTGACTTCAGGCGAGAAACAATAACAGAATGTTAGTGTAAATAAATAGCTCCAGTCACCTCGCTTTCTACCGATATAGCTTTCCTCACAACTGTATGATCAGAAGCAGCGTTATTAATTTCCTTACACACTGATAATTAAATGTATTCTAAGTCAATGGGAAATCAGAATCTTATGAAATACTGTTTGCCATTGACTCATTCTAATCGTAGATCTATCCATTGAAATAAGTAAAATATAATCAATAAACAAGAAATTCATTTTCAATCCCGTTTCCAGCAACCTGGGTCCGTATTCACCAACCATTTTAGGACGTTCTTGGCCTTATTCTCAAAGATTTTCTAAACTTGAAAGAAACACATCTGATTGGCTAAACTAAATGGTTTAGCCAATCAGAAGTTATGTTACTGTTGAATTTAAAACCTCTGGAGAATTTGACTTAAAGTGTTCTTAAGAATGGGTGGTGAATACGGACCTTGGGATTCCAATCGGTTCCCACAAACCGACCTTTTACGTCCCCTACGTCTTCATATTTCTTTAACCCTGCATGACCCGTGATCTGGCAAAAGGGGATCTAATGCGTCTCTGTAATGTGTTACACATAGTAAGTCCCTAAATCATGGATCCATACGTTACGTCCAACAACCGGCTGATCAACGAGGTAGAACGGTCCTTGGTCATGCAGGACATTTACAAAAAGCAAAGGTTTCGACACAGGTCAGGCAGCGGCGACTGCGCATGCGGACCTGGGTCGATACTTTTTGCAGATGCATTTAACCCCTTTTTCACAGATTATGGTTAATATCTATCTAGCAGTTTAGGAGATTAAAAGAAAAGAAAAAGAGCGTATTTACAGACAATGTACAGAAACTAGAAAGACCTGAAATTATGTACCTTACGCCATCTTTTCGTGGCCACTAAGGTATTAATAACGAAACAAACGTGCGTGTAGAACCCAAAACCTTGATAATTGAAGGGTTCGCTCATTGCCTTAACACAAACAGTGAGCAACAGTTTCGGGCGCATTTCCTTCATGAGTAGGTTTTAACCCTCAGGCTGCTAAGCGCGACTCTGACTTTTTGCGGACAGTGTAGATCAAGATCAGACTGCACAAAACGTGCAGTCTGATCTTGGTCTACACTGTCCGTTAAGGAGACATTTTTCCCCAAAAAATAAGTTTGAGATAACATTATTCGGGTTTTTACAATCGGCTTGAAAGTTTTATTTCACTTGTTTAGCAGGACTGGGGGTTAACCATTACGGCGCTGTATCAGTGAGATGGGCCTTTTGAAATTACGATTTATTTGTTTTTTTGTATATTGTTAAACACCGTTTTCATCCCTGTTTCAGTTATATCGCGACGGCCAGTGCACCTATCCATGCTGTCCTGGAGTTTGTGTTACCAGTACTTTGCACAATCTTAGTCCAAAGGCACTGACTGCTTTTCCACATAATCATCATCATTACGATGATCAGCGAAGAGAGGGAATGTATTCATTTAGGATAAATAGCCGAAATATTGCTATTTCTATGTTGTTTGGGTCAGACTACATAACAAAATAGCGGACAGTATAGATAAAGATCAGACTGCACGTTCTATGCAATCTAATCTTCAGATAAAAATGCTCGCCAGGGCAACTAAGCCAGGTCAGTCGCTTTAAGAGTTTAATGTTTTCAAAGTGTTTTAATTATAAGGGCTGATATTACAAAAAAAATATGAGTCATGCTCTGTCAAAGGGGAACTTAATGCATCTCCGTGATGCATGATACCCAGCAAGTCATCACATAATTAGGGACCCATAAAATCAATAATGTCTAACAACCGACAGTATCATAAGGTAGACTGGTCCTTTGACATACAGAAAATAGACCAATAGCGAAAGGTTTCGGCCCAGGTCAGCCTGCGCGGATTGCGCAGGCTGACCTGGGTCGATACTTTTCGCAGATGCATTAAGCCCCCTTTTTCACAGAGCATGGCCCATATCGTATATGGAAATAGAGTCCATTAACGAGCCATTGTGACATAAGACGAAATTTCCTAACATACGTGATTTCCCTGCTGATGGCGATGATTTTGAAAGGTCATAAATGTAGAAACAGTAAAATATGTGTGCCTAATTTTGAGTAACTTTTCTTCTGAAAAGTATAGATTTTGAAGAATGAAAAATCATAGTGAAAGCTATCAAATAAAAGGCTGGACAAAAATAGCGTGGGAAAAGTTTCTGTATAGAAGATATTGCGAAAAACGGAGAAAAATATGGTTAATTATACTCATTGTGAGCAACTTCCACTTTCGCCACGATGTTTTGCAAAGGTTATCAACAGCACACACACAATAAAAAAACTACAAACGGTGAAGTGTGCACAGTATATAATTATACGGGGGATAGGTATAATAATACTTAAAACGATCAGTCTGCATAAAAAAGTTCGTTGGTCGTAAATCAAGGTTTAACTAGTTTGGATTAAGTTAAGTGAGTAAGACTAAATACCGTGTTTATCGTCTGAACCCTTCACTGAACAATCAAGTGTTTTAAAGGGGCCTGTTTTCTTTTTGCCATGAGTCAATTTTTTTGTGTGTGTGAAATACCGATAAACACAACTAGATGTTTTTTTTTTTTCTTTCTTTGCAGTGCAAAAGCTGTATGGTTACATTTAATTCAAACATCACGATTTGGGACATTTAAATAACGGGGTGGTCATTCTTTTAAATTGGTTACTGCGTTTATATCTATTACATCAGATATGAGGTCACCATACTGATTCGAATACGAATTCTTGTTATCGAAGCGTGTTGTTGATCATGTGACATTCCCACAAGTCTGGTGCAAAATCTAAAAATACCTGAAGAGACTCCGTAAATATAGCCAAAATGCCTGAAAAGACTACGTAGCCTATTAAGGAAGTACCATTGATTTTACTTACCTTTGTCTTTCTTCTCTACTTTTAATTTGTCAGCTTTCTCGGCTTTTTAGTTTAGTGATATTTAAAAAAAGTCTGAATTGCTCCGATTTACAAAGGTGAGAAGGAAGGCTTTTGAAAACATTGTAAGAAAAGTAGAACGTGCAAGCAACAAGCACTTTCTCCTTTTGCCACAATATTTCCTACCATTTAAAACATAGAATTCGTGGGTTTTTTTAAGTAACATTTTCGTAATTTGTTGCTTGCAGATGCTTTTAATTTGGACGAGTCTAAATTTTGTTGTTTGGTGAAGAATCAAACTTTGACACTTTTTTTTTTTTCCATTTGTAACAATGTTTTCATGAGGAATACGCCTATTCATACAATTTGATCGGCGACATACGAACAAATGGGATACAAATAAAGAGTTTAGTCTTGAAAATATTTTGAAAGTAAAGAGAATGCGTATTTCGAGAGTTTTTAGCCATTTGTCAAGCCGATTGCACCCAAACCGGGCTTAGGATCCTACAAGATATGGTTTGATGGGGAAAAGTGTTAATCTAGGATATATACTGGGCACGGGTTTAAGTCCCGCTTACCTGCTTAACTCTTTTCCACACGACAAAATTTTAGACAGGTCAAAATTCAAAGCAATTGCAGACGACAAATCAAATATGGTGAGATTGATGATTTTTTGTCTCTGAAAGGTTGGAAAACATTGCAGGAAAAGGAGAAAATGCTGGTAACAAAAAGCCTTCGTTCTAGGGGTCGTTAAAACTCACGATTGTGTGGTTAAGGGTTAATGAAGGGGTAAATGAAAACAAAAATAATGTGCAAAACATTCAAGCGTCTGTCTTCTTATCTATACTAAGATGAAATTTTCATGTAGACAGTGAAGATCGGAGATCAGACTGCACAGGCTGATCTTGAACCCAGACTCTGAGATATCTGCAGAAAGTCCTATTTCAGAAAACCCTGAAGACACGATTATTTCTATTTTACATTGTAGAGGAAAAAGTCATCCATTTATGAAGCGATCTTGCCCATACAGACTGATTCTAGCTATTACAAACATGTAACAAAATCTATAACAGATCACACGGAAAGAAACAAAATGCTTTGAAATTACACGGTGAAAAAAAAAACGTGATTGCGGGAAAAAGGAATAATCGCTTGCAAAAGCGTTTGCACCTTTCTGCCACAATGTTTTTTTGTTTCCCCAAATGTTGTCTACAGCAAGGATACATTTCAAACCACGTGTGCAGCAGGGAAATATATTTAACTCCTAGGCTGCTAAGCGCAACTCACGGACATTTTGTGGATAGTGTAGATTAAGATCAGACTGCACAGAAAGTGCAGTCTGATCTTGTATCTACACTGTCCGATAGGAAGATTTTTCCCCCAAAAATAACTTTGAAGTAGCAAAATTTGGATATTTTACTATTGACTTGAAGGTTTCATTGTACTTATTTAGCAGGATGAGGGTTAAACTAGTAGTGCTCATTTTTTTTAACGGTAATAGGATGAGGGGTTAAATTATGTAATACAGCTTGGATCCCTGGTTAAAAGTTAGTCTCTAATAATTTATGCCTTTTGCTCCTTTTCCCACATTTCAGAAATCAGCACTACCATTTCGCACGGCAATGGATTAAAGGGATAAATACCGGTTTCTGTTGATTTTGGACACAATTCGCTTCCTCACTTTGCGTGACATTTCATCGTAAATCTGACCTCGTTAGCTTCGTAGATTATGTTGGTTTGAAGAACTAAACGGAGGCATTTGAAATCAATTTGAAGATAAACTTTTCGCTAAATGACCGCCGCGATCCTTTTCTTCGGTTTTGACTGTTAAATAATAGTTGTGTGAAATTTACAGGTTCACAAATTACCACGGTGCATTACCTGTTATGAAGAAGGTCATTTAAAAGTTATTTTATCGTTTCAGGCAGTGATATTTATGACTTTTATCTGATATATCGCCCCCTAAGATTTGTTCGGTGTAGGATTAATACAAAAAAATATTAATCCTGGTGTACAGAAAAAAACGGGCAGCACTCAAATTTAAAGAAAGCCCTTAAGTATTTGCTACAAGTAAGTGCATTTTTTTTTTTCAAAATTTACAGTTGAACAAATCAATCTTTATTAAAGTTTTACATTAAGGGATTTAACCTCCAAAGCGCTGAAAACTGTATGATTTGATTCTGTGGGCTATGTAGATCAAGATCAGACTGTAAATCTAAAGTAACATTCATATTTAGGTAGATGAATGATATAAATATATGAGCCATGCTCTGGCAAAAGGGGGCTTAATGCATCTCCGTGATGCATCATACCAAGCAAGATATCACATAATTGGTGATCCATAAAATCAGTTATGTCTACTGGCCAACTGTACCAAAAGGTAGACTAGTCCGTTGACATGCAGAAAATTGACAAATAGGGAAAAGTTTCGGCCCAGAAGTCGGGCTGCGCCGACTGCGCAGGCTGACCTGGTCGATACTTTTAGCAGATGAATTAAGCCCCCTTTTCACAGAGCGTGGCTCATATTTATCGAAATTTCGATCGATTCATTCGATATTTTGCATTATGTATTGATACATCTGGACATGTTATAGTGGCTGGTACTCGATTTCTACTGGCACGAGTAACATGACAATGGCACGAGTAGCATGAGAATGGCACGAGTAACATGACAATGGCACGGGTAGCATGACAATGGATTCTACATTCATTGCTCGCCTCAACGTTTCATTTCAAAGTATCTACCAAACTCATTATGGCCGAAAGGCCTGTCCTGAAAAAAAGTCACCAGTATTGGCAATTTCATTATCATGAAGAAGTACACTAAGCCTATACCTTCCCCACCCACAGGATTCTGTTATTGTGTTTTGGACGGCTGCTGCGTTAAACCGTTTCCCAAGCGACAAAGTTTAGACCCTTCCAAATCAAAGGCATCCGCAGAAAACAAATTTGAAAGTGTTACTATTCAACATATATTTTATGATAGGATAGAAAATATTGTGGGAAAAGGAGAAAATGCTGGTTATCAGCATTTCCTCCTTTACCCACAATGTTTTCAAAAGGCCTTTTCCTCAGGGTCGTAAAAACCCGGGATAGTTTGGTAAAGGGCTAACATTGAGTCAGAACAATAAACCAACGACAAAATTCGTACACTATTAGGTTGATAAAGATCACACTGCACAGACCCTACTTACTGTCTGATCTTGTATCTAAACCGTAAAACTATGCTTCTTAACGCCAACCTATGACCACAAAATCTATTCATCTAAAACAGAATTAATTTTTGCCCTCGAAATAAGGCGAGCTAATTCGAAAGCAAGTAAATGCATACTTTGGTTAGTCTGAAACCGTATGGTTGTTACTACAGATAGTAAAAGTAACGTCTGCAACTGTATACACCAACCATTCTTAATTTCATTTCAAGTCTAATTCATGATTTAGAAAATAACGCAACAACGATCGGCTAAAGCATACGGCTTAGCAAATCAGAAGTAATGTTACTTTCAATTTTAGGAAATTCCAAAGCATAAAGCTAAGGATGTTTCTTTTTTTCTAAAATTTGTTCAGGGATACTGTACCTGAATTCGTATTGAGCCAAAAGCCCCTTTTTTAACCCTTTGCCAACCGACAAAATTTTAGGCCTGTCCAAATTGATTTGACGCATTTGCAGGCGATAAAATTAATGTGACTCAAACACTGAAATTTGTTTCTGGATGGGTAGAAAACATTGTGGGAAAAGGAGAAAATGCCGGGTTACCGGCATTTTCTCCTTTTCCCACAATGTTTTCAAAAGGCTTCTTGTTCAGGGTAGTTAAAAGTCTGGATTGTATGGTAAAGGGTGAAGAGAGCAGATTAAACAGTATATTTAAGAGGTTAGGCGGATACATATAATTCTGTTGCCATAAAGAAAACGTTTAAAAGCAGGAAAGCTAAAAAGAGAACAAGGTACCAAACATAGGGAAACTGCTCATTATAACCCTTTACCATACGACAAATTTTGGACTGGTCCAAATTGAAAGAGTTTGCAGACGACAATTTCAAATTTGATGAAAATGGCAGAAAGGTCTCAAAAAGGGTAGAAAACACTGTGGGAAAAGGAGAAATTGCTCGTTACGAGCAATTTCTCCTTTTCCCACAGTGTTTTCAAAAGACTAGTACTGCAGACACGTGAAAACCAGGGCTTGTTTGGGAAAGGGATAAACAATTTCTCTATCCGTCGTATTGTTTTCAAAAACCTGTTTTACAAACCCGTCAGAAAATCTACATGCACCCTATACCAAACAGTCCCGTGCTTTCACGACCCCAGTAAGAAAGTCTTTTAAACACAATTTGACAAAAGGGGAAAATGCTGGTAACCAGTATTTTCTCCTTATCCCATAATGTTTTCTATCACTTATAAGAAAGAAAAAGAAATCATATTTGAAGTTATATTTTATTTCTCGTCTGCAAATACTTTCAATTTGACCATGTCTAAAATTTTGCCGTTTGAAAAAAACAAAGGTCAAAAGGTTTTTAAGGCCCTGTCGATAAAGTCAATGGGCGCCCGTATATTTCCTTTTCACACCACACTTAGGTTATCAGTCCATCCGCAGCCAGTCAGTGGGACGCTGTACGTATATTCCCACGTACATCGAGGAGAATACTGGTCGCGGTTTGTACAGTTCGCCTCTTGGTCATTGATCCTTTTTAAAGATATAAGGATTTCATACAGGCCTTAGTATAACTCGAGACAAAATCCAACGATCGAGGTTTTTAAGAGAAAAAATATATTATTAATTAAAGATACCACGATTTTTTATGTACAGGCCTTATCAGAAATCGTGCCACAATTAATCCTTAAGCTACTTAACCCGATCCACTGACCTTTTGCGGACAGTGTAGATCAAGATCAGACTGCACAGAACGTGCAGTCTGATCTTGGATCTACATTGTCCGATAAGGAGATATTTCCCCAAGAAATACATTTGAAATAGCAACATCGGCTTGAAAGTCTCATCTAACTTATTCAGCGGGTTAGGGGTTAAATGGTCGAAGTTTTATTTTTTTTAAAAAAAGGATAAATTCAATACTTTACAATATTATTAGTAAATTCATAATGTCTTTGTTTGTTTTATTTTCATTATTAATATTCTTTTTTTTTTTTTTTTTTTTCAATATTCATATATAAATTTGGCATTAAAACAAAATTCCAACATACATGATGTTACATGTTATAGCTGGCAACCATAGCTATACTTCTATGATGACTCAATCCTGGCAAACCATATAGTTAAACATCGTCCGAAAAATAACGAAAGTACCAGATAATGATCAGATGAGCTATGAAGACTATGGTTCAACCCTGTTTCACGATTTTGAGGTCGAAGGTTTTTGAAGATATTTTTGGAAAGGGAGAAAAATGGTGATATCTGGCACTTTTATATTTCGAGGACAAATCCCATCGTTTTAGTCACATTTTAAGTTGTTGTCTGCATATGCTCTTCATATGGAAGAAGCCACTGTCGCTTTCCCACCCCACCCCCCTTTCGTTTGCCCTCCATTGATAAGCCGTGAGTGATTTGACTGCCGAAATCTCGTTGTCATAGAATTAAAACAATTTTTCTAATAAAAATCTGTTCAACAAGACGTCATCTGAGGGTTTTCTTAAATGGGAATTATGCTAACCATTATCAAACCAGCAAAATCTTTTCGTTAACGCTAGCCTATCTGTAACGAGTGAATTCATTGGTCAAAATTTTCACAAAAGCCATTACAGAACCAATAAAATTCTTTATAATAGCCAAATACCGTATGTATTGAGCGCTACGTAGATGAAATGTAACGTAATCAAAATATATTGAGTAGCCGAAGATAGAAGAAACATCACAGCTGACAGTGCACATTCACACGAGCCATGCTCTAACAAAAGGGGATTTAATGCATTTCCATGACGCATGAAACCAAGTAACTCATGATATGATTGCGGATCCATAAAATCCATTTTCTTTAACCCTTTCCCAAACAAGCCCTGGTTTTCACGTGTCTGCAGTACAAGTCTTTTGAAAACACTGTGGGAAAAGGAGAAATTGCTCGTAACGAGCAATTTCTCCTTTTACCATAGTGTTTTCTACCCTTTTTGAGACCTTTTTGCCATTTACATCAAATTTAAAATTGTCGTCTGCAAACTCTTTCAATTTGGACCAGTCCAAAATCTGTCGTTTGGGAAAGGGTTAACAACCTACTGAATCATGAGGTAGAATAGTTCTTTGATATGCAGAAAATTGACCAATAGCAAAAACTTACGATCCACGTCAGCCTGCTCGGACTGCACAGGCTGATCTGGGTCGATACTTTTTGATGATGCATTAAACCCCCTTGTCACAGAACATGCCTCAGCCGTCTTTTCTACATCACCTTCTGGTTAGGTTTTTCTTTGTCACAACATTGGAAGATGAGTAACATTATGTAATTTTATATAAAGGCCTAGTTTTTATTTATTTCTCCGTCTTCTTCTTCTATGAAAACCCTCTTGAGACAGATGACGACGATACCCTTGGTTTCAGACAAACAAATTCCTACGAGTATGCGTCAGAATCCCAGTGCAATATCATTGGGGCATTTAATCACGAATTATTCTCAGTAACCGAATTAACTCTTAGTCTAACTCTAAATGGAGACAGTGACATGATTTCTGATTGACTCAACAATGTGGTTAAGCCGATTAGAAATAACATTTCTTTGACATTTAGAAAGTCCATGAGAATTAACACTAGTATGCAATGTGATTGCTTCTTGCTACCTTCTGAGCCATGTACTGCTGTATGTAAATCCGACATGTAAACATATACAGGTACCGAAATTCTGTCTGTCGAAGACTTGACGTGAGATCTCATGAGTCATTGTGACTAAAACAAAAAGATTTTACACCTTTTCGCCCTCAAGTGACTTCGAAACCTTTAGTTCAAGAGTATTTCAAACCATTGCTGAAATCGTGGCATTTATCTGTTCTTTCACAGAATAAAAATACTACAAATATAATAAAAAGGTAAAATTTGAAATGTAAAGGAAATCTTTAAAGCATCATAAAATGTAAACAAATTGCTCGTTATGGGCAATTCTCCATATTTCACGTTGTTTTCCAAACTAATCCTGCGCATCTGAGAAGGAAAGAGTTACGGCATGCCCTCAATAAGTGCGTTGATTACAGAATGACAGGCAGCCCATCTGATTTTGACCATTTAGGCGAGGAAAGGTCGCATAAATTAAATATAATCGGTTTAATCAGTTGAACTTGATACCCCGGGTCTCTCAAAAGTTTGTATGGCCCGAACGAATACCCTAATATAGAATCACACAATGTCTATAGACATGTCAGACGTATGGGTAAGTACGCTGGATATTTGTATCTTGTTAGGAGCAGAAACACAACATAATGTTCAGTTAGACGTATACAAACTTTATGGTACCCCTAATTTGTAAAGTATCATACTAAAGCTGTTAGTGTGTGCATGTAGATAAATAAGTGCTCAAGAATTAGGCCTCGAACAAACAAGCATAGCTCCCGTTTATACCATTACGAGCAGATGCAGAACAAGAAATATTCAAACAGACGTGTATGCCTACAACGTGCATGGTTTATGGAGTGTGTACATATTTTTGTCTTAGTTGTACATAACGGTGGTGTATTTACAAGATTCGATTCAAAAGGTAACCGAAACAAAAAATTTAAAAAAAAAAAGATAATAAAGTATGCTACATTTTTAAAACGACAAATAAATCAAACAGGACCAGAACTGGAGCAGGCGGAATAATAACCCTTACCCGTTACCGTGTCACTGGATCAAGGGAAAAAAAGAAATCAAAAGACTATAAATTCTGTGATTAATCAGCAAATCATAATTGAAACTGCAGTTGAACAGGTTCACATGGTAGGAATTCTTCAATTCTTCAATTCAAAATTCCAGGCAAATTGGTCGAAAAGCTTAGGGGGGAAAGAGGACACAAAACTAGCGTACGGACGGACGGACATACCAATCACCCGATTCAAGTTTAAAACCCCCACTCCGTTGTCGGAACTATAATTATGGATATGAAAAGATAAAGAGCACAAAGCTCTGTATTTTACGTTTGGAATCAGCTGGGTTTAAGTATCTGAAAATTTGCATGAATGTGGAATTTAGGTTTAAGCTTGCAGTGGCATAGCAAGGCATATGCACGTACGCAAGCTTTTTATTTAAAAAAAAAAATGATATACATATCTCGAACCCATTAACACCAAAAATTAAAAATCTTGCAGATTTTCTCTTTGTAAAAGCTTGAAATTATGTACCCGCAACGCCGATTTTTGAAGATCAAAAATACCTAAATTCATTCTTTTTTTTTTTCGAGGGGCTTTCGCCCCTCACACCCCCTTCCACATTTGCGTAAGTTGAGAAAGGGTCCAGCTGTGCTCATAATGTACCTTTCTCTAAACTGCGTATGCACGAAATTTGCGTAAGCAGTTTAGGTAAGGCTAAAGCTATCTGACTCTGATCTGATAGAGAATTAACCCTAGTATGAGAAGAAGTGTGAGCGTCCGAAATACATGAGCCATGCTCTGTGAAGAGGGGGTTTAATGCATCTGCCAAAAGTATCGACCTATGTCAGCCTGCGCAGTCCACCTAGGTTGACATGGCTCGAACGTTTTTGCTATTTGTAAATTTTCTGCATGCCCAAGGACCATTCTAACTGATGATTTAGTTGGCTATTAGATAGAATGGATTTTATGGATCCATGATTACATGATGATTTGCTTGGTATAATATATCACGGAGATGCATTAAGCCCCTTTTCCCAGAGCATGGCTTAGTCATGAGTATGACGCTACATGTCGAGTTTACTTTCTGTACTCATTTTTGTATTTGCTTCTTAAAAAAAAAAAAAAAAAAACATTACGAGGTTTTTAAGAAGTACTAAAATCGAGCAAAAGTTGCATGTGGTCTACTTACGATTCCTTCACACGTTCCAGCTATTAGGATTTTTAAAGTGCGAGACGGAAATGGAATAAAAACAGCCAATAAAATCTATCGTACCGTGCTTAACAGACTGTTGTAAAGTCGGCTTTGATTGACATGTTTAGACATACCTACATAAAGAAACGTTAAAAATTGCATCGACAGAGAATTGCTATTAAAACTTTAGGATGCTTTTTTTTTTGTTACATAGAAATATTGACTGAAATTTGTATGCATGTCTATGTAGCATTATAAGAACATTGGTCGTCATTTGCGATAAGCTTTCCATTATTATCTTTTTCAAGTGTCGCGGTTTTTTGTAATCGTCTCTTCAACCAAGGCTTACCTACACATGTTTAATGTTCTTTCATATTTTAGTAGTCCTAAACTTACCCACCTTCAACTAGATTAATCTATACCAAACAATCACGAGCTTAAAAGATCCTGACAAAGCTTTTGAAAACATTGACCGGAAAGAAGAAATGGCCCGCAATATGCGAAATGAGATCTTCGGACATTTGCGTAAAGTGTCGTCTCGGATTAGCCTGCGCAGTCCGCGCAGGCTAATCCGAGAAGGCACTTTACGACTACATAAGATTTTTTTATACAGCAGACTTTCGTGAAACAGAAAATCGCACAAAAACGGGAGGTGTCGTCTCGGATTAGTCACAGAATGCACATGCTTATCTGGGACTACACACTTTTACGCATATGTCCGAAGGCTCCTTTTCGTGTTGCACGCCAAATGGTGGAACCGGTAACTTCTTGTTTTTCCCGTAATGTTTCCAACAAATTCTATCATCAATACCGCTTTTACCTTTTTGCCAGAACACCACTCAAAAACATGTATAGAAGAACCTTCCCTTTTAAAAAGATAAAGATATTTGAATGAGATGACGCTTCTATAGATACCAGTACAATTTTGTCATAAACAACTCGAAGATTATATAATTATAGCAATACCGATTTATTTGACGCGAAGTAACTCTTTACCAAAACGACACAAATAAAGACTAATCCAAAGTCAAAGCATTTGCAGACGACAAAATAAATGCGACTCAAAAATTGAACATGGTTTTTGGAAGGGTTCACAGTATTGTCTCCTTTTTCCAAAGAGTTTTCAAAGAATCTCTTCTCTGGGGTCGTTAAAACACGGAATTGTTTGGTAAAGGGGCGATGCAAGGAAGCACGTGTCAGATGTTCGCGGTCAGACGATCCTACGACAGTGATACGAACTATTTCCGGTTACATTCATGTCATGTCTCCGAGAAGAAATTTACGAGCAAGTACTAAAAATGATATGCAAATAAATGAACTGGTGTAAATCAAAGTGTTAAAATTACTTTTATTCGTATTATAGGTTCGATACAGTTAGATAATTGACTAATTACCATCAGATGTCAGATTATTATCAGATGTTCAGTTAAAGGGAGGTAATAATCTCTTTTCTGTAAATCATCTTAACCCTTTGCCACACAGTCCCGGCTTTTAACTACCCTAAGGATTAAGGCTTCGGAAAATATTGTGGGGAAAAAGGAGAAACTGCTGGTAACCACCAGTATTTCTTCCTTTTGGCACATTGCTTTCTACGCTTTGGGCCATATCTAATCGTCCTCTGCAAGTGTTGTCAATGAAGATTAGTCAGAAATTTTGTCATCTGGTATAAAGTTAATCCATTGGACGCCGAATAAAGAGCATGTCCATTTTATTCTAGACATAAGCTCAAAAAAGTGCATTTGCACAGGCTGCTTTTGTCCAGAACGTCTCGGCACAGCGGACATTGTAGCTAAAAGATCAGGGTCCATGTTTACAAACCATTCTCAGTAACATTCTCAGTCTAATTCTCAAGAATTTTCTAAATTTGAAAGTAACCCGTAATTTCTGATTGGCTAAACCATTTTGTTTAGCCAATCAGAAATTATGTTACTTTCTAATAAGCAATCAGAAATTCTATTACTTCCTAAACCAATAACAAGACTAAATGCTTTAATTTAGATGATTGGTGACTACGAGCCATGTATGCACGTGAATGCTCCCCCCACCCCCACCCCCGCACAGACAACTTAAGTTCTGACTTTCAGTAGCTGATTAGATTGTTAACTAAAACCCATGTCGTTAAACTCAACTTCATGGTCTTTTTCGTTTAACTCTTTACCACACGACAAAAAAAAAACTGTCCAAATTGAAAGCATTTGCAGACGACAAAATGAATGTTACTCAAAAATTAACGTTTGTTTTGGGAAGGGTAGAAAACATTTTGGCAAAAGGAGAAAATGCTGGTTACCAGCATTTTCTCCTTTTACCTAAATGTTTTAAAAGCTGTCTTTCTCGGGGTCATTCAAACTCGGAATTGTGTGGTAAACGGTTAACCACATACAAGACCACAAACATACATGTAGTAGACAACTATTCATGGAACACATTCAATGTCACGCAACCGACAGGTTTTGTTGTTGAAGTCACGGGTAGGAAACATTGTAGGAAAAGAAGAAAATACCGCTGCAAATGCAATCCACTGAAACTCAGGGAAAATTATCTTACAGGCTTGACTTAAAAAGCGAACGGTATAAATACAAGATCAGGCTTCACATTTTGTGCAGTCTGATTTTGATCTATACCGTCCACAAAAGATCCTGTTTTGCCTATGGCACTGAAAGGGCCTTGATGGATTTTTAACCAGTCTTACAGGCGTTCAGATTGGTCCTGTATATAACAGCCGAACTGATAGGCTTGAACACTATATCCTAGCCTGGCAGAAGCAATGTCATCGTAATGCAGAATGAAAAGTTAAGGTGTAAATCAGACAATTTTCAATCAAGGCTCTGCAAAGGCTGCAGACGCCATTAATGTATAAGGGAGACATTGGTCTAGGGAAAGAGACGGTCGGCCTCTCATATCGAAGGTTCCAGGATCGAAAGTTGTGTTGAGTTCGGTCTACCTTTATGAACCACCCACATTAAGGCGCTAGTAGGCTACTTGGTTTGTATTCACCAACCATTTTAAGAATATTCTTAGTCTTGTACTCCAAGATTTTCTAAATTTGAAAGTAACGCAACTTCTGATTGGCTAAACCAAATGGTTTAGCCAATCAGAAGTTGTGTTACTTTCAAATAATTCTAGAGAATAAAACTGAGAATATTGTTAAGAATGGTTGGTGAATACGGACTCTGGTTAAAGTTTCCAGGGATAAATCATCGGGAGTGATTAATGTAACTTGAAAGGACTGGTTTCACAATCGCTATAAAAGAAACAGATTTTAATTTATTGTATTCAGACTTTCTGTCCTAACTTTAATCAATGGACTATTTAAGGTAAATATAATTATTATGATAATAAATAATAATAACATAATTATTCATAATTGATTTTAAGTACCATACCGCATCTTGGGACCCTAATGCTTTCAGAGACGAGATAGGGACGATAGTCTTTGCCGTTTTAGTCATAATTTCGAAGCTCAAGTACAGCCATGCAGTGAGCCGATGTAAGACGGTTATTTCCGTCAGGACCGGCGGTTTCAAATTTCTTAACCCTCAATCTAATAAATAACTAAAATGAAACCTTTAAGTCGATAGTGTAAACCGAAATATTGCTATTTTAAAGTCGTTTTTATGAGAGGGGGGGGGGGGGATATCTCTTAATCGGACAGCGTAAATCCAAGATCAGATTGCATGTTATGTGCAGTCTGATCTTGATCTACACCGTCCACAAAAGGTTCTTGTGTCGCGCTAAGCAGCCTAAGGGTTAATATTTATCATGGGTCGATATTCACCAATCTCGTTTACATTTTTATTCTCATTTTAAATTCAGAAATTAGCGCAATTTCTGATTGGCTAAACCATCCAGTTTAGCCAACCAGAAATCGAGTTATTTTGAAATTTTAAAAATTCTTGAGAAATTAGAACCGTTATGCAATTAAGCATAGTTGGTGAATGCGTCTGCTGGTGAATCAAAATAGAGAATGGGATAAACTACGGTCTGTGATCCATGTGTTCAAATGGGTTTGATGATAAAACTGAACTAAACTTTTTGAGTCATGCTCTGGCAAAAGGGAATTTGATGCATCTGCGTGATCCGTTATCGCAAGCAAGTCATCACATGATCACTAATCCTCAAAATCTGTTTTGTCTAACAAGTGACTGAATCATGGAGTAAACTGGTCCTTGGACATGCAGAAAATTGACCCAGAGCAAATGGTTTCGGCTCAGGTCTGCCTGCACATACTACGCCGACTGACCTGAATCGATATGTTTTTGCAGATGCATGAAGCCCCTTTTCACAGAGCATTGCCCAATTTGGTAGGGCGGACGGAACGGTAGACCATCGATTGCGTGTCTGTGCAGTCTGATTCGGTATCAGACTGTCTTCACAAAGTACATCAAGTGGCAAGTTGTCCCGAGGGTAGGGATTACTCGTTTGTTTGCTTTTACGTTTATTTATCGTCGCCACCGGCAATCTATATGGGCGATGCCCGCAGAAGACTGTTAGTTTTGTTACAGGGGATAGTGCAGGATGCAGGACGAAATCCATCCTAAGTTACTCCTCGTTCTTTAGAGGCCCAATAGCGGCGAAAAAACGCAGGTGTTAAAATATCATACTATTTGGAAAATATTGTGAAGATGACAATCTGCTTTTTTGTGGTCTGTCCAAGCGTTAGTCCTTGGCAGAAAAATAAAGTTTCAAATCAAGCAAAGAGTAAGCAAAAGATAGAGTGACCTGGCAACTTTTAACCTAGTTTTGAAATTCATTTTTCTGCCAGCGACTAACACTTGAGCGGTCTGAACAATAACAGATTGTCATCTTCAGAATAATTTCCATACTTCTAATTGGTACGATTTAAGTTTAAATGCATTTTATCACCGGCTTTGTTTACTTTTACCATACAACACAATACGATATGTTCTATTCAGTAATAAGGCCTCCTGCCTATGATACATGCATAAATACAAATGTTTTCACATACTACCTTAACCCTTTCCCAAACGACAAATTTTGGACTGGTCCAAATTGAAAGAGTTTGCAGACGACAATTTTAAATTTGATGAAAATGGCAGGAAGTTCTCAAAAAGGGTAGAAAACACTGTGGGAAAAGGAGAAATTGCTCGTTACGAGCAATTTCTCCTTTTCCCACAGTGTTTTCAAAAGACTTGTAGTGCAGACACGTGAAAACCAGGGCTTGTTTGGGAAAGGGTTAACACTTAAGCTGCTGAATAAATAAAACGCAAATTTCTACTCAATACTAAAAGCCCAAAGCACTGCGGTTTCAAAGTTGATTTCACCGGAAAGAAAATACCGTATCGGACAGTGTTGATCAAAGATCAGACTGCACGTTCTGTGCAGTCTGATCTTGATCCACACTGTCCGCAAAAGGTCAGTGGGTCGCGATTAGCAGCTTAAGGTTTAATGCCCCGCATTTATCAATTCTGACAGTTTTGTCACATAAATTTCTACCTTTTTTTTATTACATTCAAATTATCATTAGACAAAACTAAAAATAAATTTTCCATAGTTGGGCGGCCATTGTACCAAGAAAATAAGTAATTAATTCTAATCTCATCATATTGTTCACATACAGAAAATGCATGAAATTCATCTTCCACTATCGTTATGTTTCTTTTATAAAAGCGAAATGTACATATTCTTTCTTCTCTATTAACATTACAATGGCGTCCGTATTCAATGCTTAATCTGTGGCTGGAGCAGCGAAAACGTGCAAGAGGGCGTTTATAAATTGGTGGCATATCTAACTCTAAATTCCTTTCCACATGGATCAAACTTTTAAAATGTTTATAAAAATTATATCTGGTAGAATTAAAAATATCACTGTGCCAAGTTTGAGACCAACAGTCATTTAACCTATGATTTAACATAATTATAAATTGCTTTACGTCCCCAACTTCTTGCGATATCCAAACTATACAGGCATTTTCTCCTTTTATAAAGATGCTTTCTGCCCTTTTAACGAAAAATTCCAGTGTTTCGGACACATTTAATTTGTCGTCTGTAAGTGCTTCCAATTCGGACAAATATAAAATATTGTCGTTGGTAAAAAAGTAAAGCAAGCATCCATTCGGTGCTGTAAATTCTGTTTTTACCACAATAATTAAGAAGTTATCTGCTCAAAGAGAGAAAAAAAGTCGTCTGCAGATGTAGCAGCATCGACGCTTTACCAGACGACACATTTTAGACGTTTCAAATTTCAAAACATATGCAGACGACGAATTCGAAATTGGTACAAATGCGCATAAATTCTCTGATAGGGTAGTAACCATAGAGGGACTTTGAGAAAATGCTGGTTTACCGTGCAGGTTACCAGCATTTTCTCCTTTTTCCACTTTGTTTTCAAAAACTTAGCCTCCCAAGGTCGTTTAAACTCGAAATGGTTAGGTAAAGTTTTGAAACGGATAAAAGTTGATAAATTTGAAGACTTCACCTGTGAAACTATTACCCGTTATTACGTCTCATAAACCTTAAAAAAATGCGATAAAAATATCATCTATGAATTGTTAAGCCTTTACCGAACAATGCCGAATTTTAACGAACCTTGGGAAGAAGACTTTTGAAAACATTGTGGGAAATGAAGACAATGCTGATAAACAGCATTTTCTTCTTTTCCCACAAAGTTTTCTTACCTTTTTGAAAATCAAATCCCATTATTATATTCATATTTAATTTGTAGTCTGCAATTGCTTTTTCAATTTGGACGATTTCTAAGGCTTTGTCGTTTGGTAAAGAGTTCAACCCTTTCCCAAACGATGAATTTTAGACTGGTCCAAATTGAAAGAGTTTGCAGATGACAATTTTAAATTTGATGAAAATGACAGAAAGTTCTCCAAAAGGGTAGAAAACGCTGTGGGAAAAGGAGAAATTGCTCGTTACGAGCAATTTCTCCTTTTGCCACAGTGTTTTCAAAAGACTTGTACTGCAGACACGTGAAAACCAGGGCTTGTTTGGGAATGGGTTAAATTCAATATTAATTTTAGTAGCGTACTCCATCTGATACTAGAAGGTCTGTTCTATTTACATGGTTTATGACGGGCTCTACCCCACCCTTTACCAGACGATAAAATTTTAGACGTGTACTAAATTGAAAGCATTTGCAGACAACAATTGAAATGTGACTCAAGTAATGAAATTTGTCTTCGAAAAGGTTAAAAAACACTGTAGGAAAGGGAGAAAATGCGGCAAACTAGCATCTTCTCCTTTTCCCACAATGTTTTAAAGTTGTCTTTCACATTGTCGTAAAATCGTGGGATTGCTTGGTAAAGAGTTAAGATTTCGGGTTATCGATACAGATGAAAAAAAAAGAAGTTTCCAGTCAATTCGTATGGCTAAATTATTGTAACCTAATATTTCTGGCAAGAATGTGACATTAAATCTCGGACATTTCAGATCAAAGATTAGACCGCGCGTACTGTGCAGACTGATCTGAGATCTACGCTGTCCAGAAAAGCAGTATAGCCTCACAAATAGAATGTATCAAAAGAAAGCTATGCTAAAACCAATTAACCCCTAACCTGCTAAATAAGTTAAATGAAAATTTCAAGCCGATAGTAAAAATCTAAATAATGTTATTTCAAAGTTATTCTTTGGTGAAGAAATATCTCCTCATCGGACAGTGTAGATCCAAGATCAGACTGCACGTTCTGTGCAGTCTGATCTTGATCTACACCGTCCGCAAAAAGGTCCTTGGGTCGCGCTTAGCAGTCTAAGAGTTAAAACAGAAAGATTGCGGTCATATTGTGTTTTTGTAGCGATGATTTATTGAAGGGATATAGTTTTGATATCGAATTTGAATTTTACAAGTTGTATATGACTGATAACGACTCCCTTTTTCGTTTAAAACTTGGAAAATTCAATCCATTAACATGTTTAATTTAGTTAGTGACGTACAAAGTCAGGGAAAAACGCCGAGTCTGCAAATTTTTGTTATTAACCTTTTTGCACCTTTAATTCCAAATCGAATACATACCTTGTTTGTCCGTTAATGAAATTCAATTTTTACAACGACCTAAAACACTTTTTGGGACATATAAACCCTTATCCGGCAAGATAAGCGGAATGAAACTTTCAAGCCGATTACAAAAAACGAAAGATTTTACTATTTCAAAGGTACTTTTCAGGGAAAGATATTTCCTTATCGGACAGTCTAGTTCCAAGATTAGACTGCACGTTCTGTGCAGTCTGATCTTGATCTACACTGTCCGCAAAAGGTAATTCACTCACGCTTAGCAGCCAAAGGGTTAACGACATAGTAACAAGGGATCTAGTTTTACTAAAAATGAATTCTATCCTTCGAATCAATTAACCCTTTGCCCAAATTGTCCCTTTTTTTACTGCGCTAAAGGGGAAATATTGCAATTGTAAATATTGTAAGAAAAGGAACAAAATGCCAGTGATCAGCATTTTCCCATACCACACAATGGTTTCTTCCTTTTCCGATAGAAAACCCATCGTTTGTGCCACATTTAATTTTGTCGTCTGCAAACCCCTTTTATTTGGATACAAATCTAAATGATCTATGCTCTGCGAAAAGTATCGACCCAGGTAATCTTGCGCAGTCCGCGCAGGCTGACCTGGGCCAAAACTTTTCGCTATTGATCAATTTTCTGAATGCCCGAAGACCAGTCTACTTTATGGTCGGTTGTTAAAAAAAGTGGCTAAAATGGACCCATAATTATGTGATGGCTTCACTAGTATAATTCATCACGGAGATGCTTCAAGCGCTCTTCTGCCAGAGCTCGGCGCATTAATATCTGTTGTCTGATAAAGATATACAACAATCAAAGGAAGAAGCGAGTTCAAGTTGTGTTTTTTATATATATATATTTGTATAAAGTCAAGTTAAGCTTAATTAGACGACAAAACTTTTAACTGGTCTATATTGAGAGCAGTCGCAGACGACATATTAACTCTTTCAGCGCCAAATTTCTAAATACGACTTCTTTCGACAGCTAAAAATTCAGTCCACTTGCATTCGGACTGATACATATCTTACAGGCTTGACTAAACAAGCGGACGGCATAGATCAATGATCAGGCTGCATGTTCTGTGCAGCCTGATCTTAATCTATGCCGTCCGCAAAAGCCCCAGTTTTCGCCTGTGGCGCTGAAATGGTTAAGTGTAACACAAATGAAAGGATTTGTCTTTGAAAGGGTAGAAAACTTTGGTTTCCAGTAGAGGTCACGGTGCCCAAGGTACGAGCCAAGGCCGCGATAACTCGCAACGTTTTTGTTTACACTAGAATTTTTAAAATCAGGGTCAAAAATATCTGTGATGATAGCTGTATGATCTTTCCTAACCCGAGTGCATGGAATACAAATCCAAAGCTGTTAGCTCTTTCACTACATGTACTTAACTCTTTCGGCGCCAAATAAACAAACTTTGCTTCTTTTGATGGTTGTAAATACAATCCACTGAGTCTCCGGAAGACTTTTATCATATAGGCATGACCAAACAAGCGGAGGGCATAGATCAAAGATCAGACTGCACGTTCTGTGCAGTCTGATCTTGATCTATGCCGTCCGCAAAAGTCCCTGTTTTCATCTATGGCGCTGAAAGAGTTAAAAAACCTCACGATAAAATTGGCCGAGCTGGGTTGATTTCATTAGGCAGTGAACAAGTTCAAAATTAATTTATTTGATAATTTTGAAACTTGCAAGAGCGAATGAATAATTGCGTCATGGTCTTTGTAGAAAGGGGGTTTAATGCATCTGCAAGAAATATCGAACCATGTCAGCCTGCGCATTCTTCTATAGTTAAATTTTCCGCGTGTTGAAGGACCCTTCTACGTCATCATGCAGTCGGTCTTTAGACACAATGGACCTAAAGGATCCATAATTATGTGATGACTTGCATGGTACAATGCATTACCGTGATGCATTAAACCCCCATTTGCCAAAGCGCTACTCATATGTATGTCTAAGTATGCATGAGTCACGCTCTGTGAAAATGGGGCTTAATGCATCTGCGAAAAGTATAGACCAAAGTCAGCCTGCCCAGTCCGCATTAGTCTGAATTACCTGCCCCTACCACCAGGGTCAGGCAAAGCGCAATAATGGCGGCCTCCTAGGTGTCCTCAAGCATACCTCTACATGCTTCCCCGTTTTCCCTAATTTCATGTGATCCAGTTTGATCAGTTAATAAAATGAGATCAATTTTGTACAAAAAATACATTACCGAGTCTAAAACGTGCTGTTGGGGTATGGTTTAAATGTAAATTCGACTATGAATCATTTTAAAAGTAGCCCTGTTTTCGGACGTTATATGGGTCCATTGACATTTTGGATATTTAAAGCATTTCTGATATGCAGTTTTTCTCACTAAATTACAAGGAAATGTAGAAAACTATCTGCCATGACTTTATTGCTAGCGATCTGTTTTGAATTCAGCCTATGATCCGATCTGATCATGTGAAATACCAATATCCCGTTTCCTCTCCATATTTCCAACGGGGGCCGCCATTATTGCGCTTTGCCTGACGTACTCTTGTAGTACGGCGGGGTACCAGACTAAGTCCGCATAGGCTGACCTGGGCCGAAACTTTTCGGTATTGGTCAATTTTCTGTATGTCAAAAGATCATCTACCTTATGATACCGTCAGCTGTTAGACATAAAGAATTTTATGGATCCATGATTATGTGATGTCTTGCTGGGTATCATGCATCGTGGAGATGCATTAAGCCTCCTTTTGCTAGAACATGGCTTTTATACAATACATAGGAGCCATGCTCTGGCAAAAATGTGCTTGATGCATCTGCGAAAAGTATCGACACAGGGCAGTCTGCGCAGTCTGCGCAGGCTGCCCTGGGCCGAAACTTTTCGCTATTGGTCAATGTTTTGTATGTCAAAGGACCAGCCGACCTCATGATTTAGACAGTTTTTCGACAAAATGGATTTTATGGATCTAAAATAACATGACGACTTGCTTGGTATAATGCATCACGAAGATGCATTAAGCTCCCTTTTGCCAGAGAATGGCTCATATTTATAATTGTAGTATTCTTTAATTTTTACCATACCATACTGGAAATTCCTCAACTCAATCTTCGGTAACGAAAAGATCTTAAAACCCCACGGTGTCGCAGGTTTATAATCCCAGCGCGGTGTCGCAGGTTTATAATCCCAGCTCGGACAAAGTCTTTCCTTATACTGATTACCAATACTAATACTAATTTATTCCTTTGTCACCTCTGACAACTCTTTTTGACGACGCCTATGCGGGAAATCACTTGCTTGGAAAGAATTTTGTGCGAAGAAACGGCAAAAGAAACTCCGGGAACGCATGGATGGTTATGTAGTTTCCCAGGCCGTCACTGCGTATATAACTGAAATAATGTTTAAAACTGCATTCAGCACCAAACAAAGAAATTAAAAACAGTCAATTTGCTTAAGGTTCTTGTATTGTTCATTCACGATGGGTTGCCAAATGCTTTCGTCAAAATAAACCATTCCGCCGCTCTTTTCTCTTAATGCTGTCTTATTTAGATTTTATGCCATGAATCATTTTTTTTTTTTGTAAAACACCGATAAAAACAACTAGATATGAGCCATGCTCTGTGAAAAGGGGGGCTCAATGCATCTGCGAAAAGTATCGACTCAGGTCAGCCTGCGCAATCCACGCAGGCTAAGCTGGGCCGAAACTCTTCGCTATTGGTCAATTTTCTGTATCTCAAAAGACCAGTCTACCTCATGGTCAAGTCGGTTGTAAGACATCATGGATTTTTGGATCCATGATCAAGTGATGAATTGCTTGGTATAATGCATAACTGAGATGCATTAAGCCCCCTTTTGCCAGAGCATGGCTCATTTTTCATAGAAACTGTACGGTTATTACTGTTGAAAGGTGTAATTTGGGACGTTTTATAACAGGATTGTCGTTTTGCAACAGGTAAGTCCGTCTATTTTTATTGCTTCAGACATTACGTCAGCATACTGAGTTAAATACAAATCCTTATGATCGACGCGTGCTATTGATCATGTGACATTCCCAGAAGTCTTTGCGAAACTCTGGCGTGAAATCTAAAAATACCGTAGGAAGCTACATAGCCCATTAAGGAAATATCATTGACTTTTTTTTCTCACTTTTGTCTTTCTTCTTTAGTGATAATCCAGCTACAGCTTAACTTAATTCAGTGATAAATGCTGAATTCTGGGAATATTATAAAAATCTGAATACCTCCCTTTAAGATCTGATTGTTAATTAAACTAATCAAACTTTTGGTTTAAAAGTAATGTCTGAGGCAATCAGGAAACAACCCAAAAACATCCTCATACCGCCGGGGGTTTTATATTTGGGGGGCGTTCCAGTCATTATAAAGGTATTTGTTTTATGAGCGTTCTGCCTGAACCCTTTATTTTGCGCGCAGTTTTACGACATCTATAATTTACCAACCTGGGCGCTAGTGTTTATTTCACTCGTTTCCTCATGCAACGTTCTTTTTGATGCATTTAGAGTGTAAAGTTTTTGGCAAACATTGTGACAAAAGAATAAATTGCTTAAACTGAGCAATTTCCCCGTCTGTCACAATTTTCTCGGGTTTTTTTTTTTTTAAGTTTCTATAGGTATAATTTACTCGAATTGTGTTCAAATTAGAATAGAACAGTCCAGTGTTGCAAATAGTGCGATAGTTTAACAATTAAGAAGCTTTAGTGGGATGTGCAGATCAGAATCAGACTGCACGCGTTGTTGCATCTTAAACGTTGACCTATATTGCCCTAGGTTTCGGAGATATTTAGGCCAAAACTTGGCTACTTAATCAGAGTCCTTTACAACTGAACAAAACCAATCCATTATATCAATCCACAAGAGTTCAGAAAATAGAATTAAGCCAATTGTAAAACCTAAAATACAGCAATATCAAAGTTCTTTCCGTCGATAAAATCTAACCGTATCGGACAGTGTAGAGCCAAGATCAGACTGCACGTTCTGTGCAGTCTGATCTTGGTTCTACACTGTCCGCAAAAGTGAAATACTTCTCGCTTCCGATGCCGCCTCGGGGGTAAAAGTATATAGTAGTGGAAAAGGTTATAGCAGAGCATCACTTTGTACAAGGTTTATGAGGCGAAATGCGCGCGCTGATGGCTTATAGTTTGTTTATTTGCTTCGCGCTTGTTTGCCGTCTGATGTCATTCCGCTTCATTAAACCTTTGTATTTATCATTTTTTTCTGCGCCTTGTAAAATCGTTGCGAAGTATGGAAAACACATTTTGACACATGTAAGTAGCGCTAATGAAATTTCGCTACATAACTCGGTATTCTTACTTCACAGGCTCGTATTAAACAAAACAAAGTCTAAACTTTGTTTAAAGGCACAAAAGCGGCCGAAAGAAAAACAATGCGGATGTTAAAAATGCATTTAGATTTAAAACATACCATTTAAAAGTATGGAAATTATTGTGAAGATGACAATCTGTTGTTGTACAGTTGGCGCAAGTTTGAGTCGCTGGCGAAAAAATAAATTTTAAAACCAAGTAAAGTAAATAATACAAGATAGAGCGATTTGGCAACTTTTTACCTATATTTAAAATTCATTTTTCTGCTAGATACGAACACTTGGACCGACGATACAGCAACAGACTGTCATCTAGACGATAATTTCCATATTTTTAAATGGTATAATTTAAATTCAAATGCAGTTTAACATCCGCAATGTTTACTTTTGGCTGCTCCTGGCCTTTTAACCCTTCATCACACAGTCTCGAGTTTTAACGATCCTGAGAATGAAGACCTTAGAGAACAGTGTGGGAAAAGGAGAAAATGCTGGTTACCAACACATTTTCTCTCATTGTTTTCTATCCCATCAAAAACATATCCACATTTGAGCCACATTTAACCCTTTCCCAAACAAGCCCTGGTTTTCACGTGTCTGCAGTACAAGTCTTTTGAAAACACTGTGGGAAAAGGAGAAATTGCTCGTAACGAGCAATTTCTTCTTTTCCCACAGTGTTTTCTACCCTTTTTGAGAACTTTCTACCATTTTCATCAAATTTAATATTGGCATCTGCAAACTCTTTCCATTTGGACCAGTCCAAATTTTGTCGTTTGGGAAAGGATTAAGTTGTGGTCTGCAAATGCTTTTAACTTGGACTAGTCTACAATTTGTCGTTTGGTAGAGTTTAACACTTAGCCAGCTATGCGGGACCGAATGCGCTTTTACGGACAATATAGATTAGGATCACAATGCAGAGAACGTGCAGTACGATCATGAATCTGCACTGTTCGATACGGTAAGATCTTTCCGACGAAAGGAACGTTGTAACCGCTTCCTTTTGGGATTTTGTTATTGGCTGGACATTTTCATCCGTTTCATGCAGCAGTTTAGGGCTTAATCCTTATGCTACTAAGCGCGACTCAATGACCTTTAGCGGACAGTAGAGATAAAGATCAGATTGCTAGGAACGTGCAGTTCGGTCCTGGATCTACACGGTCTGATAAAGAAATATTTTTCTCCAAAAAAAAAAAGTCTGGAATAGCATTATTCGGGTTTTTACCATCGGCTTGAAAGTTCTATTTCATTTATTTAGCAGGATAAGGGTTAATTGTTATTGCCAAGATCAGCAATCTGAATAGCTGAGACAGACCGTCTTATCCAGTCGGACTGCTAGTCCTGGGCTTTGAGAATTTGGCGGACTATGCTTGGAATTGGTGTGAAAACAATCTTTACTATGTACCTTTTAAATGATCTGAGTAAAATGCGGGTGTTACGTAAATCACAAATACAGCTGACCAGAATATTTTTCTGTATCAGTCATGTACTTTGTGTAGAACATAATCTTGTTCACGGACTACTTTTGTGCATTAATTTTTCACATACTACACTCTTGCAATGCAGCATAACGATTAATAATCACAAGCTTAACTCGCCTCCTGCGTTTAAACGAAAAGGAATTTGTGCTATTCTTGACAGTTGCAGTGAGTAACAACCACTGACTACCTTTTCAGCGTGTCAGAGATAGTTTCTAAGCAACAGCTCTTGTTTTTTGTAATGACTTGAGAGCAAGCAACCGCCATTTCTAACCACAAAGACTGATCTATGCATTTACATATTCATTCGCCATTGATAAATATCGTACTAAACGTACAGTAACATGTAGTTCTCTGACTGTTTGGTTATTTATAATTGTTTTTGTAATGATGCTTTACAGTTATAGTGGGAAGGTATAATATAAAAGGAACATTACAATAGTCTGCATTTCTACGTGGTCGAATCATGTCGAATTGCGTGTGAATAGAGGTGCGCATCGGATTCAGTCTTCGGTCTCATCCGATATGCACCTCTGTACACACGCAACTTGACATGATCCGACCACGTAGAAACGCAGACTGATGTAATAATTCATACGCCATGAATAAATGGCGAAACGAAAGGTGAAAAAAAAAAAACTAAATCAAGCCAGTTAAGTCTTATTTTTTTTTTTAACACAGTGGATGGTTGGACCATTCATCAAGCAATGCCATGTTTTCACGACTTGAAAAGACTTTCGAAAAATTTGTTGGAGAAGGAGAAAATGCAGCATTTTTTCCTTTCAGTACAACGTTTGATTCCCCCCTCCCCCCTCCTTCTCAAAGACTACCCCGATCTTCATCTAATATGTCGTCTACAATTGCTTTAAATTTGAACAGGACTTTAAGTTTGTGGTCTAGCAAAGTGCTGAACAGTATCAATATCTTTATTCAAGTATTAAGGCCTCTGGCCCATATACAAGTACATAGTATACATTTTTTTTTTTTTTGTATATATGATTTAAAAAAATGGAGTTTAGTTTACTTTTTCTTGTTTATTGTTGTTTATCGTCGAATGTAATTAGAGCTCGTTTATAACACAAGATCCATATGCTCGCTCCGTGCTGCCTGGTCTTGTATCTACACTCTCCACAACAGCTCAGTACATGTGAGCCATGCTCTGTGAAAAGGGGGGCTTAATGCATCTGCGAAAAGTATCGACCAAGGTCAGCCTGCGCAGTCCGCGCAGGCTGACCTTGGCCGAAACTTTTCGCTATTGGTCAGTTTCCAGTATGTCAAAGGACTAGGCTACCTCATGATTAAGTCGGTTGTTAGATAAAATGGACTTTGTGGATTCATGAACATGCGATGTCTTGTTTTGAGTCATGCATCACGGAGATACATTAAGCCCCCTTTTGCCAGAGCATGGTTCATTTTCATTGTTTCTATCATACAATAAGATTATTCGATGGCGAGCATCTTTCAGATGAGTCCGCCTTTATCTCAATGGCATCTCGACTCGGTCAGTCACACATAAATAACGATGACTTGTACGTTTTCCCTTATCTATCTACCGAACGAAAAACTATTATACTTTTTTTCCAAAATGAAAACATTTGTAGGACGACATATTACATGTGACCATCAACATGGGATCTGTCTTGGAAAGGATGGAAAACATCATGGTAAAAGGGAGAAAAATGCTGGTTACCAGCATTTTCTCCTTTTCCAATGACGCTTTCAAAAGACCTTTTTATAAGGTTCATTAAAACTCAGGATTGTTTTGTTAAGGGTTAAAGCGCTGGACTAATAAAATTAAGCTTTTCTATGTAACAAGAACAAAAAAAAAACAAAATTTTGCATTTTCAAGTCGTTGTGGCCAGGAATATGTCACAAGGAAGGAGACAGTCATGATTCAAGATTAGACTGCATGTTTTGTGCTGTCTGATCTTGGATCTATACAATCCACAAGAGCAACCCAGGCCAGGTTCAGCGCGTGAAGAGTTAATTACTCATAAGCACCCAAAGACACTGACGCTAGACGATTTCAAAATACATGACACCCCTCTCATAAAACACGGGAGAGATCCCAAGTCACCAATTGTGTTTGCATGTTTTCTGGTGTTTTAATGCTGTTTATAACATTTTTCGTCGTAAGTTATTTATTTTATGGTGCCATTTCACACCAATAATATTTCCAGAGACCACGAACAGTACAGGGCTAGAAAACAACGGCTTGTCCATGGACTCTCCAGTCTCGAGCTCCATTTACAGGAACAGAAAAGAAAAGACATTTTATTCAGACGTATACATAGTACATTGTCTTGTCAAAATATAAGTTTTTCAATGAATGATGTTACGTGTGTATATACATATCAAAAGTGAAGTAACCAAACTGTAAAAAAAAGTGTTAACCTATAGTTACCAATTAGAAGCAGAAGTAATAGGAATTATATATGTATATGTGTGTGTGTGTAAGAAAAAACAGACAACAAAAAACAATATGTATGAAGAGAAATAATATAAAGAGGGAGAGATGACCAAATAGTCAAACCATGAAGAAAAAGAGACAAGGTAATTCTTCAAGTCCCCTGGATGCGAAACGCGTCTGAATGTGCTCTTGTAGTATTGCGGACAGTGTATGTCAAGATCAGGCCGCACTCAAAGTTCAGTCTGATCACAGGTCTACACTTTCGAATACTTTGGGCTGATAAAAAAAGATACAGGGATGGGACCTATGTGTCACGATAAAATAAAACAAACAACTTTTCCAGTCGACAACTAGGGTATCATCTGTGAGTAATATCCAATGAACCTTTAGGCTGTTCAGCGCGACTCATGGACCTTTTGCGGACAGTGCAGATCAAGATCAGACTGTAAAGATTGTGAAGTCTGATGTTGATCTACACTGCCGGACACGGAGATATTTTATCCCCATAATATGTCTTTTATATCGCAACATTTGCGTTTTTACTACCGGCTTCTACTTTTTTACCACAATGTTTCAAAAGGTCTGCTTCCTAAAAGGAATAAAACAGGATTGTATGTTAACCCTTAAGCTGCTATTCGCGCCTCTCTGACCTTTTGCGGACAGTGTAGATCAACATCAGACTGCACAGAACGTGCAGTCTGATCTTTGATCTGCACTGTTCGATAAGGTATTTTCTTTCCGGTGAAATCAACTTTGAAATCGCAATTTTTGGGCATTTAGTACTGAGTAGAAATTTTACGTTCCATTGATTCAGTAGCTTAAGTGTTAAAGTGTTTACCTTATGGAAACTAGGTACATGATATTGGCATTTTTTGTCTAGAAAAATGAGGTTTATTGTGGCCCAGCGGTTGGATCGGTCACCAAGAAGCTCTGGTTCGCTCTCCGCTAGGGGCGTTCGCCTAGTGGGAACAAATGCCAATACGGCTATAAGCGAATGCCTATTTTTTCAGGGACATGTTTCGATTGAAGACATCCGTGTTTTTTTGGGTTCGAGTCAATACCTTAAAAATACGGTCAATATTGTGTTAAATTGTTACTGGACCTGTACGAAAGGGCGGTATTCAGGTTTTCATTATTTGACCAAACTCTGATGAAAAAGATAATGTTTCTGTAAAGAGTAAAGTATAAAAAAAAAATAGTTTGGCAGTATTGCCTTCATTGGTTACGTAGATTGTCTATTTACTTTTGATCTTCGCGCTAATAACTTGCAAAACCTTGTGAGAATGTCACGTGATCGATAGTATGTGGTATCGAATTAAAAAAGGCATGATGACGTCATATCTGGTCCCAGAATGTATTTCAAACCCTTCTCCGTCAGGGTCGTTAAAACACGGAATTGTTTGCTAAACGATTAATTTAAATCTCTTCGGATGCTAAAAAGACATCATTTGCAGACTTCAATGTGATATCTGATCACAAAGAAGATATTAGAAAGAGACATTTGTGCAACGCTACCTTAGTAACTGCAATGTTTTAGTTCTCGTCACTGACTGAAAACATCCGTTCTCAATTAAGAGAATGTATCATAACAGTGAGGGAGTAGCTATGGTCGGCTGGAACCGGCGCCCCTCCCTATCCCCGCCCCCCCCCCCCCCGCTTTTTTTTGACGGGGAATCCCTGCCAAATGTATAAGCCCCCTTTTTTTTTTACTTTCTTCTGCCCCTTCTTTGACTTTCTTCTGCACCAAAGTGTCCCTTTTCGTGCGTAAAAATCGTGTGCTGAAACTTCCTCCCCCAAACACCAGCAACATTTTTAAAATGCCTATAGTCACAAAGATGTTTCTGCACAAATGAATATATCAAGTCTGAATTGAACGATAAGCTATTCATTCCATTATAAAGCAATAAGAATTTTAAAAAATATGTGAGCCATGCTCTGTGAAAAGCAGGCTTAATGCATCTGCGAAAAGTATCGACCCAGGTCAGCCTGCGCAGTCCGCGCAGGCTGACCTGGACCGAAACTTTTCACTATTGGTCAATTTTCCGTATGTCCAACGACCACTCTACCTCATGATTCAGTCGGTTGTTAGCCAAAGTGGAATTTATGGATCCCTAATTATGTGATGTCTTGCTCGGTGCAATGAATCCCGAAGATGCATTAAGTCCCCTTTTCACAGAGCCTGGCTCATAAATTAACAATTTGTCAAATACAGAGTGAACAGGAATTTTCTCCCCTTCTTCCTGTTTTAGTTAGGATCGATCGGCTTTTTTTGCCCAATTTGTCATTTTTTCAGTTCACTTCCAATGGAGCTGTAACATGATGAAAGCGTATTTTAGACTTCATCTGTATTGATACCGTTTAGTTTGGTGCACAACTGCGTTTCTAATCAAGAAAATGTGGAATCTTGATTAGCATTTCGGCATTCAGACTCTGAACCTAGGGCCGGGTACGTTATAGTAAAATATTCCCTGGAAAACCCATTCATTTATCAGGAATAACTTATGTAACGGTTTTGGTTCAGCCATGTTTTCCTTTTTTTACGTGTTCTGGTTGGAGATTTCTTCATCCTGTCAATCAAGACAGAGAGTGTCCGCAATTACCCCCCTGAGGATGAATATCAATAAAGGAGAAGATTTATTTATCTAATAGGGTTTATTAACCCTTAGGCTGCGAAGCGCGACTCACTGACCTCTTGCAGACCGTGTAGATCAAGATCAGACTGCACACTACGTGCAGTCTGATCTATGATCTACACTGTCCGATGAGGAGATTTTTTTTCCAGAAATTAAGTTCGAAGTAGCATTATTTAGGTTTTTACTATCGGTTTGAAAATTTCATTTCATTATTTAGCAGAATAAGGATTAAACCAGCGGAAGGTAGCCTATAGATCCAACATCAGACTGCAAGTTCAGTGTAGCTCCCCCCCCCCCATGTCCTCGACTATGGCGCTGCGCAATCCACGCAGGCTGTCATGGGCCAAAACATTTTGCTGTTAGTCAATTTCTACATGTCCAAGGACCATTCTTCCATCTTAATGTAACACATTATCAGACTGATAGAAATATCTACACTTTAAATGATTGCATTAAATTTGTATGCATTTGACCCCCCCAAATTGTTTACTTTGAACGGTAGTGCGCCTTTAATATATGACCTTCGGTTTTGGCAGCTTTTTTAAAAGGTGGCGCTCGTTATTAATTAATATATTTCTTTTTTTATTTATTTTCAATAGTTTTCTAGTTTAAAACACATAAAACCTAATTCAACATTCAAATAAAAAACATTTCCAATTCTCTTCAAAACTCACATAAAAATTATCCAATACATGACTGAAAAGCATTTACTTCTGGGAATATAAAGCTATTTTTAGAACCATCTTCTATAGCATCATCTGTTTTATATGAATTTTTAAGATTTTAGAAATAAGAACGTCTGGTGCCTATTTCGTCGTTTTTTTTTTTTTCAAATTCTTATTATCTATTTCATGGTGCTATTTTTTTCCATTTCGGTTTCTGACATTCATTTCAATAGACAATTGGGCACTAATTAAACTGCTTTTTCAGAAAGTCTAGGTCACGGCCAGACCGCACAGCTGATTTTAAATCTCTACTCCACATTTTGAACAAAACGTCGGTTTAAATGTTTCAACATTGAAATGCGGGGATGACTGACTGTCTGAAAATACATGAGGCATGCTCTGAAGAAGGGACGGGGGGGGGGCTTAATGCATTTGCAATAAGGATTGACCCAACTCAGTCGGCGTAGTCCGCGCAGGCGGACATGTGTCGAAACCTTTTGCTATTCTTCAATTTCCTCTTGATTCTGGCGGTTGTTCGACAAAATGGATTTTATGGATCCCTAATTATGTGATGACTTGCTTGGTATAATATATCACAGAGATGCATTAAAAACCGTTTTGCCAGAGTATGGCTCACATTGTATTTTTTCACTCTTCCGAATATGAAGATTTATGGCGTGCAACACACGAAAAGGGGCCTTCGGACATTTGCGTAAAAGTGTGTCGTCCCAGATCAGCCCGTGTAGTCTGTGACTAATCCGAGACAACACCTCCCGTTTTCGAGCAATTTTCTGTTTCACGAAAGTCTACTGTGTAAAAAAATCTTATGTAGTCGTAAAGTGCCATCCCGGACTAGTCTGTGCGGACTCCGAAGGCTAATCCGGGACGACACTTTACGCAAATGTCCGAAGGTCTCATTTTACATGTTGCGGGCCATATCGCCTGAGTAATCGGTTCTAAAAGAAATTTCAGTTAAATCCATCCAAAGTTACATGCTCAATTTCTTTTAAATCTTAAACAGTTAAAAGAATTAAGTGAAAATTTCAAGCCGAAATCCAAAGCCTAAATGTTGGTAACCGGCATTTTCCCCATCTCCCACAATGCTTCTATCCTGTCACATACCATTATTTAAGCCTCACTTAATTTGTCGTTTGCAAATGCTTTCAATATGAAAGAGTCTAAAATATACTGTCGCCTCGTAAAAGTTTGATGGTACAGTCTATCAGGAAAAGTTCTGTTCATTGCCGTGGCTAGACCTACAGTGATGTTTAACTTTCAAAGCTTACAGATGAAGTAGGAATTTAATAATCTTCTTTTTGTTACATATGTGATAGCTTGAGGTGTCTCTGTCAATTAACTCTTCACCAAAGGACAAAATTTTAGACTGGTCCAAATTGAAAGCATTTGCAGACGACAAAATAAATGTGACTTTTCCGTTAATGTCACAGTATTATGTTGCTAAGTGTTAACCGTTTAGTGCAGAAAGGATAAAAAAGAAATGCGCAGACCCAAAATAAGAAAATCATCGCAATGCTATTGCTGTTTCGACTTGGATATCTTAAAACTTAAAAGTATTGGATAATGCAGATCCAAGATCAGACTGCACGTTCCATGCAGTCTGATCTTGATCTGCATTATCCACAAACTCACAGATATCGGTGTTCGACTGTCTCGAGGTAACACACTTTTTTTCAGAAATTTTGATAAACGTTCCGAGCTGTGTGCGGCAATCTTTTAGCTGTCATGGACCATTTTTACTTTTGTCATATTTGAGTGATGGACGTATTGTGACTTAGACAAGGTGTGAAAGTTTTGGGGTAAAAATGTACCCATGATTTTTGCACTAGGTATCCCCTTAAACTCTTACCAGGTGACATAATTTAAGCCTTGTGCAAATTTAGAGCATATTCAGAATACAAAATAAATGTGGTTAAAATTATGGGATTCGTCTCTCAGCGGGGTAAATAAAAAAAAAAACATTGTCGAAAAAAAAAAAGAAAAACCTGCGAACCTTTGCAAAGGTACATACTTGGGTTCAGTTTAAACATTTCTATTTTACATCGATTGAGAAACAAGTGCTTGCAACTTATAAGAATCTCTTTCGATTCTGCTTCCTGGGAACTACACCAGTACTCGCGCCGAATTTGTGGGCCAGTGAACAGTCTTAAAGTTGGCACCGGCTCCCAGGAATCGAAGTCAGGACCTTTTGGTTTCGAGGCTGACGCTCAAGCCCACGACCATGGACACCACAACATGCTTGGGTTTCTACCACGTCTTGAAATAAATTTACTTAGTTTCGTTTTTCATTTAATGTCTGCAGCTGAATAAGTAATGAAATTCATCACCAATATTATTTTTGTCATAAATGGTGAATTTTCTCATTTAAAAGTTGAGACAAGTCCTAAAGTCTATTCTCCACGAATAAAAAAAAGACATACGATAATTCCAGTAAGTATAGTGAGATAATGTTCAAATTTTAAGTTCTGTCAAAGTTTAAATATTCTATAATTTGATTATTTACAAGAGATATTGAATATACGTTCCATTTTTCACCATATTGTACTGGCAAGATTCTTTTAACTTTATATGCCAGCATACATTTCGATCTGTATTAAGGCTGGCTGATCCGAATAAAAGAGAAGACATTCATCAAACTGGACTATATAGAATCTAAAGAACTCTATACTTTCAGTTACGCAAAGTAAAGTGTTTGTGAGCAATTGTTTACAGACAATTCGTTTTGGTATATCGTATCTTGCCTAACCATCTATCACACAATCCCGAGTTTTAATGACACTATGGAAAACACCTTTTGAAAACATAGTGGAAAAAGGAGAAAATGCTGGTAACCAGCATTTTCTCCTTTTCTCACGATGTTTTCTATCCTTTCTGAGACAAGTTCCATCATTTTAATCACATTTGAATTGTCGTCTTCAAGTGCTTTGAATTTGGACAAGTCCTAAATTTTGTCGTTTGGTAAAGAGCTGCTCTATACGCTACCTAGCGTCAGTCATGTTCTCAACAGCAGTCGCTGTGTTTCTGTCTCCCAATCAGAGAAAACTATTTTATAGATTCATCAAACTGTGATAATCTAGCAATCAACATACCTGTTTAATATACTGATTATTGGGGAGTCTACTATGAACTATATCATTTCAGTTTTATCCCCTGAAATAAATATCGGGTTACGTTGAAACGGGTACACTCCGTCTGCCTCTCGGTATTGTATTCCACCAACTTCATGTTTTGATTTAGATCTCGAATTCTCCCGCTTGATAAGTATGTCATTTCATGATTAACTTCCATTTTGTATCTTTATAAAAGACAGTTATTGTCATGTACATAACAAGATTGCTAATTCGTTAAAAGGAACCGGTCTCGCCAGGCACAGTCTGTCAGTCTCCGAAACGATTTACGGATGTCTGTTAAATACACTTGCAAGCTTCCACACGACCACGTTTATTTGGTAACCCCCATGACCGCTTATGCGTTTTTTCTCCTTACCAGTCGAAGATACGTTTTCTTTAAAAAAGAAGTGATTATTTTCATACTAGAGTCAGCTACAGAAACTATCATGAAAACACTGTGGCAATGAAGAAATTGCTTGTAAGAGCAACTTTGTCATTGCCACAGTCTTTTCGAACGTTGTAAGTTTCAGATGAGAAGTTTTTGACGTCTGTGTACAAAAAGGGTAAATACGGTAGAAATGTTAATTTTGTTCATGTCGATTTCATTAAGAACCATCAAATGTTAATAACCCTGCTTGTCCATATGAATTATATTTAGGTGTTTAATCGAAATGGTGGATTTTTGCTTAGTTTTCGAAAATAGCGCTCGGTTTTATTGGAAAGTGGTCAGAAATATACGCCTAACCGCAAACCCTGCCTTAGTTTTTGTTAATCTTTATTGCAATCTTCACAAATGTTGTTATTATTTTTTATTATGATCATCTCGTTGTATTTTTTTTTTTTTTATTTTTGCTTTCTTTTACTGTCATAGTTTATTTCAGATATTCGGAGCCTGATAGGTATCAACGTTGTTATAACGAAACCTTATTTCGAGAGAATGAAACAGTAATTCGTTTTAACGAGATGCTAAAGCTTTTTATCGAATCATTGGTTTTCGTCCGTCATGAAGCAATCGCACTTGAACAGAGTTTTATTTTGTTTTTCGAAATATGAGTTCGTTAAAACGAATTATCATTTCGTTAAAATGAATTATTATTTCGTTTTATCTGAATACTATTTCGACGTAACGAATTAGCATTTCTTTTTATCGAATAGGATTCCATTATAACGGATAGATGTTTTATTTAATCAGATTGATACTAGTATTTCGTTACAATGAAATAAAAATGTGTAACATATGACACCTACGGGGCTCCATACCGATAATGTGCTTGACCCATATTGTTTTTTTAAACGTTTTCTTGTCCTTTAAATCACTGTCTTGAATCATCGAGATCATCATTATCGTCATCGTATTCGTAATCGTCCCTGTCATTGTTGTCATCGTCACGATTCTCATCATAATAAGTAGTTGCAGCGGTGGTAATAACAGTAGTAGTAGTGTACTACTACTACTGCTACTGCTTCTACTACTACTACTACTACTACTACAAGTGCTCGGTGGTGGTAATGGCAGTAGTGGTTGTAATTATGAATATCATTTCATTCCTTGCAACTATGATGATATCGATAACAGCTTTCACGGCGGACTCATTTCCGGGTGTAGGAAGATCAAAGACCCGGCAACTCCCCAAAACTCTTTACCTTACAATCCGCTGTTTTCTCAACATGGGGACGAATAAAGGTTTAAAACATTGAGGGAAAATGAGAAAATACATGTAATGGTAACCAACATATTCTTCTTTTCCGGCACAGTTTTCTACCCTTTCATAGGCAGTTTCTATGAACCGATTACATTTGATTTTTTTTTCCCCAATTGCAGATGCTTTAAATTTGGACAAGTCCAAAGTTTTTGTCATCTGGTAAAGAGTTAAACTGTCGGCGACAAACAAAAGTGAATGAAATTTAAATATGCTTATAAAATAACCAAATATTGTCCCACTCTTACTAACATTCACCTGCTATATATGAGTCATGCTCTGACAAAAGGGGGCTTAATACCTCTCCGTGATGCATCATACCAATCAAACCATCACATAAATTATGGATTAACGAAAGTCACTTTGTTTTAATAATCGACTTAATCATGAGGTAAGCTGGTCCTTGAACGTAAAGAAAATATGACCATTAGCGAAAAGTTTCGACCCATGTCAGCCTGCGCGGACTGCGCAGGCTGACCTGGGTCGATACTTTTCGCAGTTGCATTAAGCTCCCTTTTCTCAGAGCATGGCTCGTATACTCTGTGCGAACAAACTTCTTAGATTTCATATATTTGCATATCGGTGTGCGTACAGCGACCTTCTTGTAGGAGTTAGGTTAGCTAAACCCCTTGACCTCTTACAGACTGTTTTGAAAACATCGAGATGAATGGAAAAAAATGAGAGAAGCGAGTATTTTTAACAATGTTTGCTTGATCTTTATTTAGGACGTGGCTTTATTTCTTTCTTTAAAAGAAAAAAAGTTTATAAAAACTGCCCCCCACCCCCCAGCTTACCACCCATTATCCGTTTTAGTTTGAATGCTAAAGAATGGTAGTAATTTACGTCTCTTTGTATTCTTCGAACGATTCACTTTTATAGATTTAAAAACAAGACGTAATAAAAAGAAACAATTTTGCAGAAAGAAATCCACTCTACCCCTTTACTAAGCAATCCCGAATTTTAACAACCCCAAGAAGTGAAGCTTTGGAAAACATTGTTGGAAAAGGCTGATTTTTTTTTTTTCCTATCAAAACAAATCAAACCACTGTAGCAACATTTTATTTGTGGTCTGCAAAGGTTTTTAGTTTAGAAAAGTCTAAAATTTTCTCGTTGGCTAAAGACCAATATAAGCATCCTTCTATAAACCCTTTACCAAACAATCACGGATTTTCTCGACCCTGAGGAAAAGGCCTTTTGAAAACATTGTGGGAAAAGGAGAAAATGCTGGTAACCATCATTTTCTCCTTTTCCCACAATGTTTTCTTCCCTTCCCAAAACAAATTTCAATTTTTGAGTCACATTTATTTTGTCGTCTGCAAATGCTTTGAATTTGGACTAGCCTAAAATTTTGTCGTTTGGTAAAGGGTTAAATAGTAGGCAGGGGCACTGCATGGCTCAGTGGTAAAGTGTAGGAACCGAGACCTGGGGGGCCTCAGTTTCGAGGCTCGCTGGATCCATTGGGTTTTTCGTGGGAGTGTCCTTGAGATGCATGAAACCACCTTTTGACAGGGTGTAGCTCAATATTTTTTTGTCTGCACGCCACCAAAAACTGTTTGCACAGTCTGTTTTATTTTCACAATTTACTTTATATTAGCCCGAGCTCTTTTATGTCGCTCTTGATTCGCGCTTAAATATATAGAAATATCACCGGTACTCTAAAGAGTGTAAACTTTAGCACAAAAATAATAAGGCATCATGTTGATTTAAACATTGTTCAGTGTAATTGATCTTTTCAAATCAAAAATGACAGACAACCGCCCCATTCAGGAGGAGAAGTGGATCGACCTTAGGATAGCTTTGTCAACAAGCGCTGAAGAGCAAAGGGAAGGATACCGTTATCATCAAATTTCAGTCAAAATATTTAAGCCATGCTCTGTGAAAAGGGGGCCTAATGCATCTGCAATAAAGGATCGACTCAGGTCAGCCTGCGCGGTCCGCGCATGGCTGACCCGAGTCGAAACTTTTTGCTTTTGGTCAATTTTCTGCATATCAAACAGTGAACGTCATGATTCAGTGGGTTGCTATAAATACAACACGGGTTTTAGGGACATATTTGAATACCGTGATGAGATGCTTGGTATCATGCATTACGGAGATGCATTAAGCCCCCTTTTCAGAACCCATGGCTCATTTCTCTTTTCGTTAAATGGACAATGGCAGGAACCTTTCATAAAATGATCAATGCTCGATCCACGCTGACTATTTGAATTACACATTTGACAGTTTAATCAACCGCAAGTACGTACTTTTAATTAGAGAATACTTTAATTTAATTATCAATTAACGCTTTCTTTTCTTGTAAGCCATCTAACACACCATTACTAAATGCACTCCATGCGTACCCAGTTTCTCCGTATTTCGCTTTTCATTTCAATATCTTTTTTTATGTCATAATTTCAAATCACGTTCAATATCAAATTTTCTGTATCAATATGTCGCATGGTTTATGACTTTATAGACAAAGAAGTGGTAAGAAAACGTTAAACTACATTCATGTACTCTGCTAGCCTGCGTTCAGTAAAGTAAAATCAGAATATAAAAAAGGAAAATATGATCGGACTGGAACACAAGCTAGTGCTCGTCCGAGCGCGGTAGCTAAGCAGGTAAAGTATTAAAACCCTTTACCTCACAGTCCCGACTTTTAACGACCCTGAGAAGCCTTTTGAAAACATTGTGGGAAAAGGAGAAAATGCTGGAAACCAGCATTTTCTCCTTTTCCCACAATGTTTTCTAACCTTTCAGAAACAAATGCAATCATTGTAGCTACATTTAATTTTTCGTCTGCAAATGCTTTCAATTTGGACCTGTCCGAAATATTGTCGTTTGGTAAAGAGTTAAGAGAGGCCAGAAACCAGGAGGTCGCTGATTCGAATCCCCAGCTCGGCCAGTTTCCCTTCCAGGGATTAATGACAGTCATTGCGACAGGATTCATTCATCTCTTACTATTGAGAATTGTTTTGATGATGTTTCTATTGTAAAGCAGCAAGTGGCTTGGGGAAAAATAGGTGCAGAGTACATGTTAAAGAAACTAAAAGATAGGTGCACTGATCACCGTAATATAACCAAATGATTATCGAAAACGGCGTTAATCACTGAGCACGGATCTAGAAAAAAATCAACATAAAAGTTTTATACAAAATCGGGTAAAACTCATGTTGCAGATCTAAAAACAAAGACTTAACTTTTTCACCACACAATCTCGAGTGTTAACGACCCGGAGAGAGAAGACTTTTGAAAACATTGACCGAAACGGAGAAAAAGCTGATAACCAGTATTTTCTCTCTTTCCGACGATGTTTTCTATCCTATTAAACGGCAGAATCATCCTTTAAGCTGCACTTGATTTGTCGTCTGCAAACGCTTTCAATTTCGTCGATTCCAAAATTGTTGTCGTTTGATAAAGGGTTAGCGTTGCCGTCCATAGTTCTGTCCTAATCCAACAGCTTGCAGAAGGAGTGTTCACATTTAAAGGGACTGTTTAGTTTTCATGCCGTACATCAGAATTTCGTGTAAAGTACAGATAAACACTACTAGGTATATTTTTCTTGGCAATCGTATAAACTTGACTATCATATTCAATAAAAAGATCCAGGTTTGGGGCGTTCAAATGACGGGATGGTCGTTCAGCAATCGGTGACTCCGTCTATTTCATTACATCAGATTTGACGTAATCAAACTAATTTGAATACGAATCCTCGTAATTTACGCGTGTTACTGATCATATGAAATTCCAACAAGTCTTCGCGAAACTTTAAAAATACCCCAAAAGGCTAAGTAGCCCATTAAGGAAATACCACTGCAAAAAAAATCTTACTCTTGTCTTTCTTTTTAACAGGTTATTCGCTAGCAATCGGCTTACTTAATTCAGTAATATAATTTTTGAAGTTTTGTGAGATTAAAACAATCAGAATAATTCCTTTTTTTTTTTCAGACGACAAAATTTAAGACTAATCCGTATTGCTGGCATCTACAGACGACAAAATAAGCGGTTTTTTGTTTGACAGAGTGAAAAACACTGCCAGAAAAGGGAGAGAATGCCGGTTACCAGCATTTTCTCTCTCTCTCTCTTTTTTTTTTTTTTTGTCCAGTGTATTCAAAAGCCTACTTTCAAAAGGTCCGGTTAAAATCTGGGATCGTTTGGTAAAGGGTTAACGTTTAAAACGACCGACTGATGGTTTAAACCTGTCCAAAATCAAAAAGCATTTGCAGACGACAAAGTTTATGTGCCTCCAAATTTAAAATTTCATTATAGAATGGCAGAAAACATTGTGTTAACGGAGAAAATGCTGGTTAAACAACATTTTCTACATTTTACAATGTTTTCGAAAGCCTTCTTTCCCAGGGTCCGTTTAAGTTTAGGGAATCCCAACTTTTAAGGACCCCGAGGAAAAGGACTTTTGAAAACATTATGGGAAAAAGAAGAAAATGCCGGTAACCAGCATTTTCTCCTTTTCCCACAATGCTTTCTACCCTTTCAAAGAGAAAATATCAGAATTTGTGCAACATTTATTTTCTTATCTGCAAATACCTTCAATTTGGACCGGTCTAAAATTTTGTCGTTTGGTAAAGAGTTAAGGGTTAGCGTTTTATCACGGTACATGCTTTTTGGCCAAATATAGGGATTAGAGCCGTCTCGCCGAGCTGCTATTATTTCAAAACTTATTCCTTATTATCACCTTTATTGGTTTAAACCTCTCTCTATGATAGTCCCTAAGTCAACAAGTTCAACCAATTAACGCTTTACCACACAAACCCGAGTTTTAACGATCTGGAGGAAACAGGCTTTTGAAAACATTGTGGGAAAAGGAGAAAATGCTGGTAACCAGCATTTTCTCCTTTTCCCACTATGTTTCCTACCCATTTATAGACATTTTTCACCAAATTGAGCCATGTTTTAATTTGTACTCTGCGAATGTTCTGGATTTGGACGAGTCCAAAATTTTGTCGTTTGATAAAGAATTAACCCTTTAGAAGATAACAAAATTTTATTCTGGTCCAAATTCAAAGTAGACGACAGGTTAAATTTGGCTTAAATAAAAGGATGATTCTATGAAATGATGAAATGCCAGAAACACTGTTGGAAACACTGGTCCTTTTTCACATGATGTTTTCAAAGGCTTTCTACCTCAGGAATGTTAAAGCCAAGGAATGTGTATTAAAGAGTTAACCCTTTTCAAAACGATAACGTGTTTTTAGAACCCTGGAAAAGATCCCACTTGAAACCGTCGTGAAAAATGCAGAAAATTAGGGTGACCATCATTTTCTTCCTTTTCCCACGAAATGTTCTACTTTTTCAAAGAAATCTGTCGTCTGCAAAAGCTTTCAGTATAGATGATTCTAAAATGTCAGGTTAAGAGTTAACTCTTAACCTTTTACCACACGACACAATTTTAGATCAGTCCAAATTGAAAGCATTTGCTGGTAACCAGCATTTTCTCCTTTTTCCACAATGTTTTTAAAAGGCTTCTTCCTCTGGGTCGTTAAAAGTCAGTTTTGTGCGGTTAAGAATTAACCTGCTAAATAAGTAAAATGAAAATTTCAAGCTGATAGATGTTTCGCTCGTTAAATGGTACTTTTTAGAGAATGAAACTTCCTCATCGGACAGTGTAGATCCAAGATCAGACTGCACGTTCTGTGCAGTCTGATCTTGATCTACACTGTCCGCAAAAGGTCAGTGAGTCGCGATTAGCGGCCTGAAGGTTAAGAGTATATCCGTTAAATAAATCAGTTCCTCTACCTACTTCTTCGAGGAAAGAAAATTCAATTTCACTGCAAATGAAGCAACAGTTTGGTCAAATTAAGTAGCCGTCAATATAGATCCAAGATCAGACTGCACGTTCTGCGCAGTCTGACCTTGATCTTGATCTGCGCCGTTCGCCAAAATCTTCTATTTCTTCAGATGACAGAGTTAAAACTCTTAGAATACTGAACAAATTAGATTAAATCTATCTTAACCCTTTCCCAAACAAGCCCTGGTTTTCACGTGTCTGCAGTACAAGTCTTTTGAAAACACTGTGGGAAAAGGAGAAATTGCTCGTACCGAGCAATTTCTCCTTTTCCCACAGTGTTTTCTACCCTTTTTGAGACCTTTCTGCCATTTTCATCAAATTTAAAATTGTCGTCTGCAAACTCTTTCAATTTGAACCAGTCCGAAATTTGTCGTTCGGGAAAGGGTTAAGAAACAACCTAAATTTTGCAGTTTTGGATACGACAGCTGACAACACATTCGGCGGTACAGGTCAAAGATCAGACTTCGCCGGTCTGAGCAGTCTGATCGTGATCTACACTGCCCACAAAAACAATTAAAAATCTCGAGCCTGAACGTAAGGATTGCGACCTAAAAATAAGAAATCTCAGTTTAGGATGCGCAACGAGATGATAAAAAGGATAATTTAAAATGCTAACAACGCTTTACTTTTAAGGACTGCATTAATGAATTGAAGTTTTTTCAATAACAAAAGAAAAGCGAAAATGTTGCTATTTCCGGGTTGTTTCCGTCAGAATACTTGACAAGGCAGCAGACAGTGTAGATTTAAGATCAGACTGCACGTTCTGTGCACTCTAATCTTGACCTTCACCGTCCATAAAACCGACTTTAGTTAATTCCGGCACTTAACTCTTTACCAAACATCGAAATTTTAGGGTAGTCCAAATTGAAGGCACTTGGAGAGAACAAAATATATGTGAGTCAAAAAATTGAAATCTGTTTTGGGAAGAGTAAAAAACATTGTAGGAAAAGGAGAAAATGATTGTGACTAGCATTTTCTCCTTTTACCTCAATGTTTTCAAAAGCTTTCTCTCCCAGGGTTGTTACAAGCTAGGTTTGTGTGGTAAATGGTTAAATTGATTTGATGTTTCGGAATGCCCCATGATCCATTGCACCATACGCAACTTTCGCACCACACTAAATTAACGACGTTTACAGAGAGTACACTTCTTAATTTAAAACAAATTTAGTTTGGATTCACCAAACATTGTAAAAGAAAGAAAAAAGAGATTGTTCTAAACAAGATATCTCGATTTTGTGGCGCTGTTTTTAATAAGTCATTTAACGCAGAATCGTCAAAAGGGACGGCTGTTTACCTCTTTCCTAAACGACCATAAGTTTTCAACACCCCGATAAAGAAAGCTTTGAAAGCAATTTAGGTGAAAAAGGAGAAAATTCTCATAACCTTTAGTTTCTCCGTTTTCCACAGTATTTTCTACCTTTTCACAGATAAATACCATTACTTGAGCGAATTTAATTTGTCGTCTGCAAATGATTTCGATTTGGTCAAGTCTTAACCCTTATCTTGCGAAATAAGTTTTAAAAAAGTTTACAATCCGATAGTAAAAACCAAAATAATGCTTCTTCAAACTTACCATTTTGGAAGAAAAAAATCTCTTTATAGGACAGTGTAGATCCAAGATCAGACTGCACGTTCTGTGCAGTCTGATCTTGGATCTACACTGTCCGCAAAAGGTCAGTGGATCGTGCCTAGGAACTTAAGGGTTCAGGATCGCCGTCTGGTACAGAATAAAGGGAAGGTGTTTCAAGTGTTCCCACGACAGGGAATAAGTAGGAATTCAACTATTAATTTTATTAAATTTGAATTGCTGTCCATTTGATTTGATGGAGAGCGCACTTCTTTAAGAAAGCCTCTCTTTTTAACATTTATAAAAAGAATCGAATTAAAAAATGATTTCCAAATACGGATACTTTATGGGTTTCGTTTATTTATTTTTTCAACCCTTTCGGCGTCATAGGTGAAAAACAGAGGCTTTAGCGGACGCCATAGATTAAGATCAGACTGCACAGAACGTGCAGTCTGATCTTAATCTATACCGTCCGATTGTTTTGTGAAATCTGTAAGATGAAATTCATTCTAAATTTCAGTGAACTGTTACTCCAGCCGTTGAAACCGGTCGACTTTATGATTAATTTTCTTCTTAAAGCGTTTTTTTTTTTTTTCAAGTTTAATTTATTCTGAAAGTACCTGCAATAGTCTTTTAAGATATAATTATACGATTTGATTACGAAGTACAGAAGATAATTAAAGAACGCGTTTTTTTTTTTTTCATCCTATCAAGTATTACCTTATGTAGTTTTGCTAAGAACGTGCATTCTGAGCCTTATTAGACACTGTCAGATATTTTTGGCAATGAGGTTTTGACATTGCAAAAAATTATTTATATGTAAGTGTGTTTTCTTTTATCAAATACTACTAAAAGCTGTTAAACAAAAGAGTGTCAAGGTATTATTATCATCATCATCATCATCATCATCATCATTTATTATTATTATTATTATTATTAACGGCATGGATAGGTTGATTCTCCGTCGCACTATAACTGAAATAATGTTGTTAACGACATTTAACCCTTATCCTCCTAAATAAAAGACGTGAAACTTTCAAGCCGATGGTAAAAAATCCAGATTTTCCTACTTCAGAGATATTTTGCGAGAAAAGGTATCTTGTTGTCGGACAGTGTAGATTCAAGATCAGACTGCACGTTCTGTGCAGTCTGATCTTGATCTACGCTGTCCGCATAAGGTCAGTGATTCGAGCTTAGCAGTCGAAGGGTTAGTGCCAAAACAAACACTGAAGGTTTTTAAGATGGAAAGAAGCACTAAAGCTACCCATGGTTGAACTCTAACACGCACTTCATAAAAGTTTTTTGGCCATAATGTGGTAGTTTATTAATGTTTCACATGATTAGGAAAATTTCACGAGGGACTTAATCTGTATTATGCGCTTTTCAAAAGGGGTAACATAGCCGAAATTGTACATCACCAAGCACTGAATACAGTTTAATAAACTTTTACCACAAGCCCGAGTCTTAACAAGCCGGACAAAGAAGGCTTTTGAAACCATTGTGGGAAAGCAGTAACCAGCATTCTCTCCTTTTTCAATAATGTTTTCGACCTTTTTAAAGACAGATAAGATTATTTGAATAAAATTGAATGTGTCGTCTGTAAATGCTTTCAATTTGGACAAGTCTAAATTTTTGTCGTCTGGTGCAGTGATTGAACAAAATCTTAACTCTTTACTAACGACAAAATTTTGGACTGTACCGAATTGAAAGCATTTGCAGACGACAAATCACATGCAACTGAAATGATGTTTTCTGTCTTTGATAGTGTAGAAAACGTTGTTGGAAGAGGAGAAAATGCTTGTAAACAGCATTTCTCCTTTTCCAAGAAAGTTTTCCGGAGCTTTCTTTTCCAGGGTCTCTAACCCTTTCCATTCTAAATAAGCGAAATGAAACGTTCAAACCGATAGTAAAAATCCAAATTTTGCTGTTTCAAAGGTATTTTTGCGGGGGAAAGATATTTCCTTATAGGTCAGTGTAGATCCAAGATCAGACTGCAACTACTGTACAGTCTGATCTTGATCCACACAGTCCGCAAAAGGTCAGTGAGTCGCGCTTATTAGCCTAAGGGTTAAAAGTCGGCAATGTGTGGTAAAGAGTTAACCTTTCACTGAATGATACCGAAGTTTTTACGACTCTTAAGGAATATGGCTTCTGAAAACATTGTGGGGAAAGGAAAAAAATGCCGGTAACCAGCATTTTATCCGTTTCCCCACAATATTTTCTATCCCCTTGAAACCGATGACTTACATTATTTAACTATCTCACCTCCAATGTCGCCTTTGACAGTTTTCGCGCACGGCGTAGATCAAGATCAGACTGTACAAAAGGTGTAGTCTGATCTTTGATATACACTGTCTGCTGTTTGATAATGGTAAAGGGTTACGCGCTGAACAAATGAAAGTTTTGACTCCCCGCAAAAGTGTTAGAAAACATTGTAGGAAAAGGAGAAAATTGTGGTAATCAGAATATTGACCATTTCTTACGATTGTTAATCCTAATTCCCCAGCGGTTTGTAATGTTTTGATAAAGGGTTAAAGGGTTAACCAAATGAAAGGGTTAGCTCCCATATACCACAAAGGAAGCGGAGCCCAATAAAGAGAGATTAGTATCAGGGCTGTATTGGGAGCTGGCAGTGTAGCACATTCTTATTTGCGTTTCAGTTTCACCCGTTCACACAAAATCCTTTATTTCTTGTCCCCTTCCGGGCCTGCAGACGTAAAAGGCGATAAACTATTACTGATGATACTCACCTCATTGTTAACCCTTAGGCAGTTAAGCGTGACTCACTGCCCTTTTGCGGACAGTGTAGATCAAGATCAGACTGCACAGAACGTGCAGTCTGATCTTGGATCTACACTGTCCGATAAGGAGATATTTTCCCTCAAAATTGACTTCAAAATAGCAATATTTGGCTTTTTATTACCATTGGTTTGAAAGTTTCATTTAACTTATCCAGCGGGTTAAAAGCTAAAAAGGACTAGATCTATTTTTTTTTTTTTCTCTCGTCCAAGTATTGTCTTCTTTCTGTGACTACTACTACATATATACGACGGTTCTAAAAGATAGCTTTATAAAGAGACGATAGGGAAAATGCGTGTTTATATATCCTTAGGCTGTCAAACGCTAGTCAATCGCCTTTGCCGACAGTATAGATCAAAGATCACACTGCACAGAATGTGCAGTCTGATCTTTGGTCTACACTGTTCGATACAGTTTTGGTATTTTCTGGCGAAAAAAAATCGAAATCACAGGATCTGGATCCATAGTAGAAGCTGAAAATTTTCAGTTAACCCTTTCCCAAACATGCCCTGGTTTTCACTTGTCTGCAGTACAAGTCTTTTGAAAACGATGTGGGAAAAGGAGAAATTGCTCGTAACTAGCAATTTCTCCTTTTCCCACAGTGTTTTCTACCCTTTTTGAGAACTTTCTGCCATTTTCATCAAATTTAAAATTATCGTCTGCAAACTCTTTCAGTTTGGAAGGGTCTAAAATTTGTCGTTTGGGAAAGGGTTAATCCAAGAATCAGTTTAATGGTTATATTATTTCAAAGCCAGATGAATAAAATAATACGTCTGTTTGTTTGAGATCTAAAAATACTGCAGCGAATGAGGATACTTTTCCGTCATCGTTTATAATGTCCAAGTAGTGTAAATCTAAGATCAGACCGCACGTTCAGTGCAGGCTGATCTTGATCTACTGCCGCCCGGAAAATGGTACTTCGGTTCTCCCTTGACAGTAAAGGTAGAAGATTTAAATCTTTCCTAAATAACAAATTTTAAAACCCTTCGAAATTGAAAGCATTCGCAGGCGACAAATCTGAAAATGGAAAAAAAAAATAAACGGAATATTTTTGACTGGATAGAAAACTTTGTGGGGAAAGGAGAAAATGCTGGTTACCAGCATTTGCTCCTTTTTCCATAATGTTTCCAAAAGGCATCTTCCTCATGGTCTTGTAAAACATTGCAGTGTTTGGAACAGGGTTATCCCAGTGAGGGTGATGTAGATTAAATAAAGCGTTTTGATCGGATTAAAATTCCCGCTGCGCTTATTGACACATAAATGTTCAAGTTTGCATTGTGAACGAAAGTTTAACCCTTTCCCAAACAACAAATTTTGGACTGGTCCAAATTGAAAGAGTTTGCAGACGACAATTTTAAATTTGATGAAAATGGCAGAAAGTTCTCAAAAAGGGTAGAAAACACTGTGGGAAAAGGAGAAATTGCTCGTTACGAGCAATTTCTCCTTTTCCCACAGTGTTTTCAAAAGACTTGTACTGCAAACACGTGAAAACCAGGGCTTGTTCGGGAAAGGGTTAAAGAAAAGACAAAAAAATTAATGAAAGCAAAGAAAAACGCAAAAGACAGATGTTGATTTTACTAAACTCTTTCTTCGCACTGAGCGACATGAGTTTTGTTTGGTTGATGTTATTAATTACTCTTTTCAACAATATTTCGGTTATATCACGGCGGCAAGTGCACCTGTCGATGCGTTCCAGGAGTTTGATTACCAATACCTCGCATACCAATCGTTCAAAGCTGTCTGATCTTGACATGTGCCATTCACCGATTCCCTCTTTCGCTACCAACTAAATAAGATCAATTTTTCTCGAGAAATAAAATTTAGGTTTCCAATGTACATAAAAAATTGAGCGGTGGCCTGAGAAAATGGGGCTTATTGCATTTTCGTAATGCATTATACCAAGCAAGTCGTGGCATAATATAAGCCTTGTTTGTCTAATAATCGACTGAATAATGAGGTTGAATGTTCGTTTTCTACGCAGATAATTTAGCAACAGCAAAACGTTTCGACCTTTTTCAGCCTGCGTAAACCCCGTTTTCACAGACCGTGACTCAGACATGATTTTGGTCAAACTAAACATCAAGTAGCGGTCTGTGTTGACCCAAGATCAGACTTAACGTTCTGAGCCGTCTGATCTTGAACAACGCCATCCGCAAAGGCCATGAAAGTCGCTATCGTCTGAGAGAGAGTTAACCCTTAAGCCGCTAAGCGCGACTCAATGACCTTTTGCGGACAGTGTAGATCAAGATCAGACTGCACAGAACGTGCAGTCTGATCTCTGATCTACACCGTCCGATAAGGAAATATTTTTCCCCAGAAAATACATTTGAAATAGCAAGATTTGGGTTTTTACCATCGGTTTGAAAGCTTCATTTCATTTATTTAACAGGCTAAGGGTTAAGGAGAGACCTATCGCAGCGTTGTGTTGTCTAAGACAATCGCTCTTCAGAGAAAATATTGGCGTTTTAACTCTTTCGCTGCCAACTGAATGGATTCGACTCTTCTCGGAGGTCTAAAAGTATGTTTTCGTTTGAAACTTATGATAATTTTGCTGTAGGTTTAGCATTAGATAGCGGGCGGTGTAGATCAAAGATAAGACTGCACGTTTTGGAACCGCTAAAGTACATATAGTGAAATCTTGCTTAATTGCAACATTCGGTTGTCGCATTGTCTGGAACCGCCATGTCACAAGAAAACGTCTAGGAATATATGATGAATTATTGAAGTATTAAAGGCCCAATAGCGGCCAAAATAACAATGCAGGTGTTAAAACGCATTTAAATTTAAAATCATACCATTTAAACGTATGGAAAATATAGTGGAGATGACAATCTGCTATTGTGTAGTCGGTCAAAGTGTTAGTCACTGGCAGGAGAATGAATTTCAAAATCAGGCAAAAAAGTAAACAAAAGATAGAGTGGCCTGGCAACTTTAATCCCAGTTTTGGAATAAATTTCTCTGCCAGCGACTAACACATGGACCAAACGTACAATGACAGATTGTCATCTCCATAATAATTTCAATACTTTTGAATGCTATGATTTAAATTAAATGCATTTTGACATCCGATTTGTTACTTTTGGCGACTATTGTTACTTTAAGGGTAAGTACATGAACTTAACAGTTCATCAAAAATTCCCTCTGTCTGTCTGTCTGGTCTGGTCCGGTCCGGTCCGGTTCGGTCTGGTCTGGTTTGGTCTGGTCTGGTCTAGTCTGGTCCGGTCTGGTCTGCTCTGGTCGGTCGATCGGTCTGTTAGCCTACCTGCCTCTCTTTCTCTCTCTCTGTAGATTACTGTATTTTTTATATGATATGTAAACCATAGAGCCCATTGGCATCAACATTTAGAGGAAGGCCTATCACTGAGGTTATTAGCACTCTTACCCGACTAAAATGCAAATCATTATATTTAATAACATATGTTATATCCTGAAATAGGTTTCAAGCAATAGAAATTCATTTTAATTTCAAAATCATTTTGCTAAAATTTCTAGCAAATTACCAGTAGGCGAAAATTCAGTATAAGATTTTTTTTTATCACTATTCATCTAGTCAGATCTTGATCTAGACCGTTTGCAAAAGAGTCTTAACTCTTTACCACACAATCCCGACTTTTAACGACCCTGGGAAAGAAGCATTTTGAAAACATTGTGGGAAAAGGAGAAAATGCCGGTAACCAGCATTTTCTCCTTTTCCCACAATGTTTTCTACCCTTTCCAAAACAAATTTCAATTCTTAAGTTGCATTTAATTTGTCGTCTGCAAATGCTTTCAATTTGGACTGGTCTAAAATTTTGTCGTTTGGTAAAGAGTTAATGTTACTGTCAATTCAGTACCATCGCAGACAAAATTTGAGACAAAAAAAAAATTGAAAGCATCCCTTTAATGTATTAATTATCGACATGAATTCACGTTAACCCTTATCCTGCAAAAGAAGTGAAATGAAATTTTCAAACCGATTGTAAAAACCTAAATTTTATTATTTCATTGGTATTTTTTGGAAAAGATATCTCCTTATCGGACACTTTAGATCCAAGACACTGTCGGCAAAAGGTCCATGAGTCGCGCTTAGCAGGCTAGCGGTTAACACTTTCCCAAACGACAAATTTTCGACTCTTCCAAATAGAAAGAATATGCAGACGAGAAATTTAACATTCGTACAAATCAGCCGAAGTTTACTGATAGGATAAAAAACATTGCGGAGAAAGAAGAAATTTCTTCTCCAGGGTCGTTAAAACTGGGGATCGTTCAGTAAAAGATTAAATACAGATGCGGGGGAAAAAAATGCATCGAAAAAACTTGGTTATTACTAGTGCTTCATTTTTCTATTTTTTTTTTATAATATATTTTTAAAAAAATTGGGGGAAAAAAAACTTCTGCAGGTGGTTGGTTATGTTGTCAACAAACTGAAGAGTAAAAAGATAAACGATATCATGTGAAAATCTCTAAAAGACACACAAAAAATGCAGAATCAATAAAAAGAAATAAGAATAGCATATTTATGGCCAGAAAATTGCCAGTCATTACAGTTTGGCGTTTTCCAACACTTTCTTCGTCATATAAATAGATCTACTCGTAAAATCGAATTTTGAAAATATCGTTCAATGGCAAATAAAAGAGTTTTTTGTCATACTTTAAACTCAGCAAGCAGACGGTGTCGATCTAAGATCAGACTGCACGTCCGTGCAGTCTGATCTTAGATCTACACTGTCAGCAAAAGCCATGTAAGATCACACGGATCAAAGCACGGAAAGGGTGAGCATCATATATCAGATTTGACGATGGTTTTATCCCTGTTTTTTTCACACTCTCAATACACATTATTAGTTTCCCATAAATGTTCTTTTTGAAATCGACAACCCTAAAATACATTCTAAACTAATAAAGATGTCAGAATTTGAGATTACCGTAGAAAGTTTTATGAGTAAAATGACCATAAAAAAGCCAAAGATATTCCTGAAGTTCCGATCGGTAGAGGTGTGAAATAGTTCACACCTTTAGGTATGTGTCCACAAATAAAATCTGTCATTTTTTTTCTTTTCTTTGAGTTTGGGAGTTTGAGATAATTATCTTCACTGACATGATATTTCAAAATAACAGCAAAATCGGTGATTAAATTGAGCAAAAATGTTTCTTTGCAATGCTACACTGGAAATGGTGGTGCTTAAATGGACATTTCTTGATTATGCTGGAACGGAAATGTCTTGGGTTAAATCAATACATATATGTTTCGGAAAAGCATGAAGACCAGGTAGGAGGCTTTCAATAGGAGTAAACGTAGTTGCATGTTTTGTGAGTTCTAGAACGGACATGTCCTATGGGTTTTAGAACGAACATGTCTTGTCGGTACAAGAACATCATGTCTTGTAGGTAACTGAACGAAAATATCTTGTGAGTGTTAGAAAAGACATGTAATGTAGGTAATTGAACAAACATGTCTTGTGGGTATTAGAACATATATGTCTTGTGGATACTAGAACAGGCTTATCTTGTAGGTAATTGATCATACATGTATTGTGGGTACTAGAACATACATGCCTTGTGGGTACCATCATATATGTCTTGTGGGTACTAAAAAATAATGTCCGGTTAGGTGGCAGGGAAGGCTCGGGGCGACATGATTCCCCACAGCCATGAACAAGTTTCCAAGTGCCCTGCCACCTGACTGGACAACTAATAATGTCTTGTGGGAACTAGAAGAGATATGCCTTATGGGTACTACACCGGATATGTATTGTGGGTACTAGAACGGACATGTTCTGTGGGTTTAAGACCGGAAACGTCTTGTGGGTACTAGAACAGACATGTCTTCTAGGTACTAGAAAATACATGTCATGTAGGTAACAGAACAAACATATCTTGTGGGTACTAGACCAGACATGTCTTGTGGGTACTAGAACAGAATTTCTTGTAGGTACTAAAACAAACATGTCTTGGAGCTAAAACAGACATGGGCAATGTGGATACTTAAACGGACATGTGTTCTGGACATCTTGCGGGTACTAAAATGGACATGCCCTGTTGGTACTAGAACAAACATATCTTGTGAGTACTAGAACATAAATGTCTCGTAGATAATTGAAAAGATATGTCTTGTGGGTACTAGAAAAGACATGTCTTGTAGATGATTGAACAAACATGTCTTATGGGAACTAAAACATACATGCCTTATGGGTACTTGAACAAACATGTCTTGTAGGTACTAGATCGGAAATGTCTTGTGGGTAATAGAACGAACAGACATGACTTGAAGGTAATTGAACAGACATGTATTGTGGGGACTAGAACATACATGTCTTGTAGGTAATTGAATAGACATATGTTGAGGGTTCTAGAACAGAATGTCTTATTGGTATTAAAACTGTCATGTTTTGTGGGTAATAGACATTTCCTGCGGGTACTAAAAAGAAATGGCTTTTGGGTATCAGAATAGGTATGTTTCGTGGGTACTTGAACATGTCTTGCGGGTTTAGACGTAACATGTCTTGTGGGTACTAAACGGTTATGCCTTGTGGTTACTAGACCGGGCATTTCTTTTCGGTACTAGAACGAACATGTTTATGGGTAATAGAACAGAGACGTCTTGTGAGTACTAGATCAGACATGTCTTGTGGGCACCAGAACAGACATGTGTTGTGGGTACTAGACCGGGAATGTCTTGTGGGTACAAGACCGAGAATGTCTTGTGGGTACTAGAACAAACACGTCCTGTGGGTACTGGAATGGAAATCTCTTGTGAGTACTAGGCCAGGTATGTCTTGTGGGTACTAGACCGGGTATGTCGTGTGGGTACTAGACCGGGCATGTCGTGTGGGTATTAGACTGGGTATGTCTTGTGGGTACTAGAATAGACATGTCTTGTGGGCACTAGAAAAGACAAGCACTGTGGGTACTAGAACAGACATATTCTGTCGGTTCTAGAACAGGCATGTCTTGTGGGTAAATGACCGCACATGTCTTATGGGTAATAGACCGGGCATGTCTTGTGGGTACTAGACTGGGCATGTCTTGAGGGTACTAGACTGGGCATATCTTGTGGCCAGACATGCCTTGTGGGTAAATGACCGGGCATGTCTTGTGGGTACTATACCGGGCATGTCTTGAGGGTACTAGAAAAGATGTGTCCTGTCGGTACTAGAACTGCCATGTCTTGTGGGTTCTCGACGGGGCATATCTTGTGGGTACTAGAATGGCCAGGTCTTGTGGAAACTAGAACTGATATGCCTCGTGGGTACCAGATCGGATATGTCTTGTGGTTACTAGAACAGACATTTCCTGCGGGTACTAGAACAGATATGTTTTGTTGATACTTGTCTTGTGAGTAATGCAACGAACAGAACGATCCGTATGTATTTGTTATACGAACGAATTTCCACTAGATGTTTGATCCCACTCGTTGTCAGGCGATCATGATTTGTATTGTATTTTCATTAAACGTACTTTAAACATGTTTCAATCTCAATGACTTCAGCTTATTCTTGCTGACATGAAATCATTCCCAACACTTACATTAAGTGCACAATGAGTGATCGTTTGGCATCTTGATGGGGTGCGTTTTCAACACTTGGCTCACCCGGGACAACTTTAAAAACTTTTGTGGACAGTGTTGATCCAAGATCAGACTTACAAAATGTACAGTTTTACCTTGAATTTGCACTGTGCGATATTTTGGGATTTTCAGACCCAAATATTATTAAAATAATAATAAAAACTTTTTTCTACTTACTACTGAAATTATCATTTTCATTGACAAAGCAATGTTAAGGTCGAAATTGTCTTTCTGTCAACTTTGTACAATCAATTCTAATTGATATGTTGATATTATCTATTATGTGAGGCCCTTAAGACTGTCAGCTCGAGCTAAAACAAGCTAAATATAGGGTAGCTTTTTTCATATTATGGATAACATGTGACCACCGCAATCACAAAATTGATGCTTTTAATAGTCAACAGTCTATTTAAGGATGTTTCAGACAGTGATTTAAATGATATTTTCCATCGTCTATTTGTAAAACACTTGTGAATTAAAGGGGCGAATGAGTGTTGTTAAACCGTCAACAGCGCGAAATTAATTATATTGAAAATTCAGTCTGTGGAAAAGACCGATATTAAGGCTGTTTCGCAAAAATATATTCGGAATAAAAAAAAACATAGGACTGTGTGGCTCACAGGCACTTACATCTGGACAAACTTCGCTTTCTCTAACCTAGTATTTAAGACAAGATGTCCATCTATATTACCTGCCCTACATGAACCCCTGTCATTTGTTTGCATGCATTGCTGAATTGGGATGGAAAAGTTCAGACATTCTATCGTGTTCTACGGCAATTTATCTTCGATCTAATGCACAGAATGGAACCAATGGATAAATGTTAAGCAGAGTAATTAAGATCAAAATTTTGGAGGCGTATGGTATATGGCATATTGGACGAAACTGATCAGTCAAAACTATTCTTAATATTGCGCCATCATTTCAAAGCTGAAATTCAAATATAACCCAACAACCAGCCTCGTTGGAGATATTCATTGCGCTATCAAAATTTCCATCCTACGATGGGAAGAGAAAAAAGTTGTCTGCTTCCAAAGTTTTGACCTTTATTAATCTCTTCATACTGTTTGTTCCGTTCTGTGTACCAGACTGAAGATACATTATCGCAGACCATGGCGACGTTTTCTTTCCGAGTTTAGAAATATTTGAAAAATACTGATAATTCACTCTGGGTGTTGTCCGGCAGGTAATACAGTTGAACACCTTGGCCCGTATTCAACAACCATTCTTATGAAGGTTCTCAGTCTTATTCTTCAAAATTCTCTAAATTTAAAGTAAGACAACTTCTGATTGGCTAAACCATTTGGTTTAGCCAATCAGAAGCTGTGTTACTTTCAAATTTAGAAAATCTCGGGAAAAAAAAAAGGCTAAGAACGTTCTCAAGAACGGTTGGTTCTTGTCTTATTTACTTGGTCTGTAGAGTGTGAAGTTTGTCAAAAGCCAATCGCCTTTGGTGTGGCTTTAAGATTGGAGAGAGCTTTCTGTGCAGCCTGACCTTGATCTACACTATCCGCAAAGGCTTGTTAACATTCTACTTAGCATTTCAGCGATTAAGAAATGATGAGTATTAGACAAGATTTTTTTTTTCTCTCGTCAGATGTGTACTAAGACAGGTCTTTAAATACATTCGAATCATTCTCTTTGAAAAAGAGGTTTGATGCATCTACAAAAATTATCGAACCGTGTCAGCCTGCGCAGTCTGTACAGGCTGACAGAGGTCGAAACCTTTGTTGCTATCTGCAACTTTTCTGCATGATAATCTCTCTCTCTCTCTCTCTCTCTCTCTCTCTCTCTCTCTCTCTCAACAGGAGGTCGCTGGTTCGATCCCCGGCTTGGCCAATTTCTTTCCGAGGATTGATGATAGTCATTGCGACAGGATTCATTCCTCTCTCACCGCTGACCATTGTTTCGACAATGGCTATATGGGAAAGCAGCCAGTGGCTTGGAAAGAATATCGTGCTGAGTACGGGTAAAACAAACTCCAGGAAAGCATGGATAGGTACACTGGCCGCCGTAATATGACTGATGTAATGTTGAAAACGGCGTTAAACACCATATAATCAATCAATCAATCAACTCTCCCTCTCTCTCTTTTACTTAACGCACACCTCCTACTCTCCGTGTTAGTGTCAATGTTCATTTCCTTATGAGTCAGATAAAACCAGACAACAATAAAGACTGTAAAAAATATCACTTATTAATCGAACATTTTGACAAGTACATTCTAAAACAACTAAAACGTTTCGTAGAGACAAGATACTGCCTGCACAGACGGACTAAATCTGACAGTTACTTGTGAAGTCGGCGGTTTATACATAGAGGCTATTGTATACAACGTCCTGATCAGATCAGGCCCGACGCTCTGTCTCAAGGTCACGCAATTTCCATCGATTTGACCCATTAATTCTTTACCAAACGACAAAATTTTAGACTCATCCAAATTGAAAGAATTTGCAGACGACAAAATAAACATGACTCAAAAATTAAAATCTATTTTGGGAAGGATAGAAAACATTGTGGGAAAAGGAGAAAATGCTGGTTGCCAGCATTTTCTCCTTTTCTCACAATGTTTTCAAAAGCTTTCTTTCTCATGCTCGTTAAAAAGTCGTGATTGTGTGTTAAAGGGTTAACCAGAGGACAAATTAAACTTAAGATTCTTCCTTACTGAAAGCAATTGTACATTTCAGATCAAACATGTCTGAGTTGATGCGATTTGCCATTGAAGGAGAAAAAATGCACGGTAGAAAAAGGACAAAATGCTGGGTTCTGTTCGACACGTTTGTTTTCAAAAAATGGGAGACGAAACAAAGTCGTATGTCGATTACACGGTGCTAACTAGTACAGGGCTACATGAATGAGCCATGCTCTGGCAAAAGGGGGTTTGATGCATTTCTGTGATGCATTATACCATGCAAGACATCACATAATTATGGATCCATAAAATCAGTTTGTTCAACAAACGACTGAATCATGAGGTAGACTGGTCCTTGGACATGCAGAAAAATTGACATTAGCAAAAAGTATCGACCCGTGTCAGCCTGCGCGTACTGCGTAGGCTGACATGGATTGACACTTTTTTGCAGGTGTATTAAACCCCCTTTTCACAGAGCATGGCTCAAACAAATAAACTTTCATAGTCAGGACAAAATGACCTAAACTTTGCGATTTCAAGCTTGTTTTTGTAACATTTTACAGAACGGCGGAGATCAGGCTGCACGTTCTCTGTAGTCTAATATTGATCTACACTCTACCCAACAGGCAGTCTGATCTCAGTCTACTGCACGCTAAAAGGGTTAATCAGTGTTAATCATTGATTAACAAAGGGTGTGTTTATGATTCATTTCGTACGTTAGTAGTATGAGGTGTAGAATGTCATCTTTCATTCATTAAATGCATAATTTATGCTAACTATATTCTCACAGCGGTACTAGAATCCTATCCAGTTTCTTACCGGTAAGAATTTACCCTAGACATAATTATGAGGTTCTAGGACAATTCATACCTGGACGATTCTTATCAGGTCAATTGGTAAACTGGTACCCGTTGTATCTCCCGTAGCCGTCCGATAGACAACAGGCAACACCCGATTTATCGACGGCAGGTATTGGTTTTCACATGTACCAAATCCACCAATCAGACTGCTCGTAGCAGAATGCCTTATTTTGTTTTAAAATAACCGAGCAATATTCTATCTTTGGCTAAGATTTTCATGATAGACAAAGATTTTTCTGACCACAATCAATTTATCAAAATCATTCAAGAATTTAATCTTTATCGACAATGTCTATTTCTGTGCATAAATAAGATTATGATTTAAATTTCCAAGTCTCGCGTTATCTCATGAAATCTCGAACCGGGCAGAAACTCGACTTGTAAGCATTGGGTGTTACCTGTTGTTGATACGAAGATCGATAACAGGCTACCAGTTTAGTCAATTGGTACAAGACAATCGGTGCCCAGGGAAAATGTGCCAAGGAAAATCGGCACATAGGGCAGCTTGTATCTGGGTACAATTCGTACCAGGATAAATGGTACCTAGGATAATTTGTAGCAAGACCATTCGCACCTAGGGTAATTCGTTCCTAGGACAACTCGTAGTTTAGACAATCATACCAAGGGTTTTTTTTTATTTTAAAGAATCCTCGATCTATGATAGTGGTGAGTATTAATATACGTAGCCCCAAAAATAAGAGAATCCTTTACATTTTTCTTCAGACATGCAGTGAAAGGGTGACTTTAACACTCAATTTTTTCAGCAGATTCCAAGAGCAACGATAGGCCGTATCATCTCCAGTATGCCCAACAGGTGTCTTGCATGTATTGCTTCACATGGAGTTACAACCCCATATTGACTTTGATTCCGTAGCTGTTTCTAGTATAACTATGTTTTAGGTAAAATAACGAATTACCTAGAGATGAAATACAAGGGTTTTTTTAACTTTGATTCTACGTATACCTCTGGGTAAGAGTTGTCCTGGGTACAAATTGTCCTAGGAATCAGTTGTCCGGGAAACAAATTGTCTGGCACTACTTGTCCTGATACGAATTGTCCTGTTCCCTAATTAACCACGTCTAATCCGTCCCGCAAGATCACGCTTGCACGTTCTCGTAGGCATTCTCTCCATCTATATTGAACGAGATCTTATGCCATTGGGATATCGAGATTTTCTAAATTATAATCTATTCTTTTTCATGTATTAACTCTTATGCACCTAAACAAACTAAATGCAACTTTCAAGCCGATTGTAAATTTTGCTATTTCAAAGGTGTGGGGGGGGAATACCTCCTTATCGGACAGTGTAGACCCAAGATCAGACTGCACGTTCTGTGCAGTCTGATCTTGATCTACACTGTCCGCAAAAGGTCATTAAGTCGCGCTTAACAGCATAAAGGTTAACCACAAGGCTACCAGGCACGATTAAATAATCAGCATTTCTTCCCCTTTTCCAACGATGTTTTCAGCCATTTTGGAGACAAATCCTATCATTTCCAACCAAATCAAATTTGTCATCTGAAAATATATTCTAACTGAACAAGTCTACAAACTTAGTTGTCTGGTAGAGGCTTAAAATCCTTTTTTCGTTTTCAATGGATATAGACAAGAGCAATACGACTGCATTTGGAGATTGAAGGATTTTGTTTCCAGATTTATTATAGATGGCTGAAGATATTTCAAGATATTCTTTATGCTTGTCTCAGAAAATCTTGGGTTTCCCCGCACTAAATTGCATTATGTCAATACAGATTAAATCTTTGAGAGGCCACAAAATTTAAGACTTGTCCATATTGAAAGCATTTGCAGAAGGCAAAATAAATGTGGCTCAAATAATAGGGATTGCCTTTACAACGAGGTCTGTACGTCAATCCCAACTGGTTTCGCCCACACCATAATAGAGCTTCATCCATAGTAGTAGTTACGTTTAGCAGTTATGGTTGCGTGGAAATTCTTCCCTGGTATTCGGCATACTTACGTCCGCCTTTCTGCATGTGCAGTCTAGGTAATACCTTGACTAATGCTTAACACTTTACCAAACAACAAAATTCTAGACTAGTCCAAATTGAAAACATTTGCAGCCGACAAATTTAATGTGGCACAAAAGATGAACTTTTACCAAAAAGAGAAGAAAACATTGTGGGAAAAAGAGAAAATGCTGCTTACCAGCATTTTCTCCTTTTCCAACAAGGTTTTCAAAAGCTGTCTGGCTCAAGGCCGTTAAAACTCGGGATGGTGTGATAAAGGGTTAAAGACCATTTTGGTCAAAACAAAATGGTCCACGACACACTCATACCAGAGGTGGTTCCGGAAAGAAAAACTGGACTGGGTAAGCAGGATCTTCTCGAACGTAGACCATTTTGATACAAACCTGTGAGTATGGTTTGCGTTGATGCACTGGCACCCAGATGTATCAATGCGAAGCTGGGCTGAAGTTGCAAGACGGTTTTAGCGAGCCTGAAGGACCAAGAAACGATAATTATCTGCTGGTGTTGCTCATTCTCAGCCACCACCAATACGCATGACGATTATGCCATACTGTTGAAACTTCGTCAGGCTCTGATTATAACAGTTTGTTACACGACAAAGGTCTCACTAACATAACAATAGGTACCCCTTGCTCCATCATCCTAGATGCCTACCATATTTATGCCTACGATAAACGTATCTTCTTACATTTGGACTGACCTTACGTCATTAATAAAACTTAGCCTTTCAAGCTCGAGTGAAGATTGACAACTGTACATGCGACGGCCGCATATCTGCAGAACATAAAAACGCCGAGAAATTCTACAGGTACACCATTTTCATGATTTGCAGAAAAAGTTTGACTTGAACCTTTGCCAAACAATCCCTTGCTTAAACGACCCCGAGGGAGAAGGCTTTTGAAAACATTGTTTGAAAAGGCAAATGCTGGTAACCTGCATTTCCTCATTTCCCACAATGTTTTTCTTCCGTTCGAAAACGACTTCCGTCATTTGAACAACATTCACTCTGTCGTCTGCAAATTATTTATATAGATTTAGACCAGTATAAAGTCTTGGCGTCTGGTAATGAGTTAAAACCTTATTTGTACACTGGGGAACATATCCACGCATCACTGAAACATATCCAATTAAAAAAATCACAAAAAATATCAGTCACAAACTTTACAACCTTGGTTGGAGAATCCGGTTCTCCGCAAATTTTGAGTGGTTCAGTTATTGAGCAACTTTGTGTTGCGCAAAAACCCCCATAAAAACCAAGTAACACCAGCATGAGGACAATTATAAAGTTTTGGAAAGAAATCAAGATAACAGATGACTAATTTCCTCAATGTTTTGGCTGAGACATATATTTGGTTGGGTGAACACCAAATTTACTCTCTTTAAAAAAACAGAAATAAGTATGGATGCCGGCTTCAAAACCGCATTGGCCACTGTCTGACGACTGACAGTTGATCATTCGCTGGCATTTGGCTTAAACAACGTTACTGGTAAGAAAAACAACTAAGATCGCCTTTCACAACTTTAGTTGCCTTTGCGGCCAATGTAGATCAAGACCGGACTGCACAGCTCTTGCAATCTGATTTTTTATCTACACTTACGTTTTGCTGGGAAATACTTGACCAATGCAACCTTGACATTAAAATTAATTGGGTCTTATTACTAAATTGAAAATGTCTGCACTGCGCTTTAGGTGTTAAGAGAACCGAATCGTCAGTTGAAATAGCTTTCCGCACATCAAATATGCAGCCAGCGAGCCAGCAGCTGACAGCTGAAGAGCTGAAGTGCCAAGTTGGCTGAAAGTTGCTATTCTAAGCACATAAAATTCGAATAGGAGCAAGTGCACAGTCGATGTTTGACGTCTCCCTGATGACTCGCTAAAACAAACGTAACTTTAAGAAAATAGCAACTGTATAGTGAAGTTATCTGCCAGTTGAAAAATTAACGATTTGAAATTACTATCTGCAAGCACATAAAAGACTTATTGGCAGCCAGCTAATGGTTGGCAGCTGACGATTCGGTTCAACCAATTTTACTCTCGAGAAAAACGGACTGGTAGCTGATGTGTAATGATAGCTGATGGCTGACAAGTACCAATTTGCACTTACTTTCTTTGAGCACATGGATTACAAAATGGAAGCCAGTTGACAGTTGACAATTCGTCCTTATTCTTTGATATAAGCACACGGAAATCGAATTGGCAGCCGGCTGACACTTGAAAATTGACGATTCCCTCAAACTACGTTACTTTCGCAAAAATGAAGTTGCAGCTAAACTGTGAAGTAATCTGATAGTTGCCATTTCGCAGTGGAACCGTCAACTGTCAATTGTCGACAAGCAGGTTACTTCACACACGTCCTCAAAACGTCTCGAGCAATGATATTCATCGTGTAATTCTATAATCTACCGGATAATGTGTAAGGAAAATGTTATCTGAAGCAAGCTCTTAGTGGCAGAAACTGCTTCCAAAAGCCGAAACAAATCCATAGTTTTTCGATGTCGACAAATTTGATACTTGTAAAATTTTGCCGTCTTGACCCAAAATTAAAAATCGCCCACGTGTTGTTTCCAACGCAGTAAGAAAGCAATTGATTCTACTTTACATTCACGTGTTAAATATGAATTCATTTTCCGAATCATAAATAAGCGATAAAACGGCTGTTTTCGCCCGCTACTTTTAACAATGTGATATGATATTATTTCATAATATAGCACCTGTAAATTTGGTGATATCTATCTTATTTTAATGACGAATAGTTTTCGACAGGTGAGGAACACATAAATAATGCACTGTGGTATTCCAGTTGTATACCATAAAGTAGAAGGATACAAGACCCGTCGCATTCAGACATTTAATCTCTCATTTTTATAATTATAACATTGAATCTAGTAAGATCGTTTCGTCACATTAAAAATCTGTACAACAATCTGAAGGCATTTCGGTTTCGATAACCAAAACAATAGTTTAAAAATTTATCTGAAATGATAGTGTTGCTTTAAACTAGTTGTAGTTTATTTGGTGTAAAACAAAAATTTAAAACAACAATAACATTTCAGGTTCAAACTCAACATTTTATTCATATTATAGGCCTCTGGCCAAAATTACATAGGCATACAAGCACATATATTGGTCCCTTAACAAAACAAACAGATAAGCAAACCATTCCGGATTTTAAACGAACCTAGTGAAATAGCCTTTTGTAAACATTAGTTTCAAAACCATTATGTTCTTGTCATTAATTAAACAGAATACCACCTGATTGTTGTAATTCCTAAACCAGTGTTTGGTTGTTTTGTATCAACTGTCTTTTTGAGCAATTTGTCAGTTTTGCTAGAGTAGCCAGTACACATATCCATGATTTCCCGATGCTATTTCACCAATACTTCGCTATAAAGACACTATCAAAATTATTGACAACTTTCCTATATCGACAGTCAATCCAGCTTTAGCAATGAGAGACACTACATGTTGCAAGACTCACATACTCTGTCAGCGCCAAGTATACAAACCCCCATGTCCGAGTGTCAACGGCTGTATTACAATCTACTGAAACTCGTGGAACTTTTTTTCCCTCATAGGCTTGACTGCACAAGCGGACGACATAGACTAAAGATCAGACTGTACGTTCTGTGCAATCTGGTCTTAATCTATATCGTCCGATTTTTTTTCCGTTGGCGCCGAAAGGGTTAAATTAGTAAACAAAGGGTTAAAACACGAAGCATTGTCACATCATCGTCATCTCGACTTGGCCGCAACTGGGGAGGGACAAACAGACGATAAAGCCGACCAGTACTGATTTTACGTTCAAATGTCCGCTATTTTTCAAAAAGTACAAAATTTCTCGACTTAGATCTACCTATAGTTGAATTGTTAAGTCTGTGTTCACTAGATTTCCGCCAAAGAAGGAAAAGATGCGGGAAATGGATATTTGGTCAAGTAATGTCGTTAAATCACGTTTGAATGTCTGCTATTTCATAAGATACAAAATTTGTTGACCTACCGATTGAAAAATTATTAAATCTGCTTTCATATTTTCACAACAAAAATGAAAAAAAATTCGGATTATTGGTCAAGTAACAACGTTACTCTAACTGAAAGACAGTGCCCGGAAGTGCGGTCAGTAGCGCACAGGACTTGAGTCCAAGGGGATCCCTGGTTCGAATCGCCAGCTTGGCCAATTTCTTTCCGATGATTGATGGTATTCTTTGCGACGGGATTCAGTCATCTCTCATGGCTGATCATTGGGTTGACGATGGTAATGTGGGAAAGAAGCCGGTGGCTTGGGAAGAAAATTGTACAAAATTCAGGGTCTGTATTCACCAACCAATCTTAAGAATATTCATAAGATTGGTTAAGCCAATCGGAATTGTGTTACTATCAAATCTAGACAATTCTTCAGAATTAGACAAAGAATATTCTAAAGAATGGTTGGTGAATACGGACCCTGGTAAACGAATATCCAGGGAAGCATGGCAGGTGCACTGACCTCCGCGATATAAATGAAATAATGTTGAAAAAGATGGCGATAAAAACCATACAAACATAAAATCTATCTCAAGAGAAGAATGAAGCGTACTACGCACAATTATGCCGTCAAGGGGACCCAAACCCGCGACCGTGAAAATTACGAGTCTTCATTCAACTGATTATCAGGGTCCGTATTCACCAGCCGCTCTTGAGAACGTTCTTTGTCTTGTTCTCCAGATTTTTCTTCATATGAAAGTAACACAACTCCTGATTGGCAAAACCATTTGGTTTAGCCAATCAGGAGTTGTGTTACTTTCAAATGTAGAAAATCTTGGAGAATAAGACAAAGAATATTCGTAAGAATGGTTGGTGAATACGGACCTGTATCTGTGCCTAATATGCATGTATAGGTATAACCCTTTCCGAAAAGCTCTGCGTTTTAAGGACACAGATGGAGAAACCTTTTGAAAACACTAAGAGGAAATGAAAAAAAAAAAATGCTGGTAAGCCTTAATTTGATACACTTTCAATTTATCAAGCAATAACATCTAGGATAAAGAATTGCACAGACAAGTAACAAAAGCATTGGACATTCGTAGAGTTTTGCACTTGCAGTTACTGTCCATATCTTACTTGCAGGCGAGTAGAGATTATCAGTTTCTGCGAACATGTTTGATAATCAACCCAAACACAGATTTGTGTAGTACAGCATTGATGAATACTTTTGAGCCATGCTCTGTGAAAAAGGGGCTTAATACAGCTGCAAAAATTATTGACTCTTGTCAGCCTGCGCAGTCCGAGCAGGCTGACATGAATCGAAAGTTTTTGCTATTTGTAAATTTTATGCTTGTCAAAGGACCATTCTATCTCAAGATTCAGCCAGTTGCTGGGCGAATGGATTTTATGGATCAAGGATTATGTTATGTCTTGCTTGGTGTAAAGCATCACCGAGATGCATTAAGCCTCATTTTAATAGAGCATTGCCCATTTTAAATCATACTAGTTTAAATGATCTAACTTTTAACTCTCTCTCTCTCTCTCTCTCTCTCTCTCTCTCTCTCTTTTCAATCAGCATCATTATCATTCTGTTGCCTCGACAATTATACAAGTGGATTATCCCATTACCACACAATGCCGACCTTTAAGGACCCTGAAGACAAAGCTTTTTAAAACACTGTGGGAAAAGGAGAAAATGCTGGTAACCAGCATTTTCTCCTTTTCCAACAATGTTTTCTATCCTTTAAAAAACGCACCCCATTTATTGAGTCATATCTAATTTGTCGTCTGCAATTTCTTTCAAGTTGGAACAGTGTAACATTTTTTTCGTGTGGTAAAGCGTTAAATTCCTGCCCATACACAGGCCGGTCGATTTGATTGAAGGGAAATAACCTGTATCGAAATTCACGGTTATCATATTAAGCCAGTGAACTCCTCTGCTGTACACTTGGAATACCAAGGGAAACGTTTGACACTCTTTCATCATTGCCGATCGAGATCAGACTTCACATAATGCGACGTCTGATCTTTGATCTACACTTCCGCTAAATATGTGTGATGTTTTGGCCAAAATTAGCTTTACAATTACCATACAGAGATCAATGGATAAGACTATAGATACCGCCGAGCCCCGTCGGTAGCGAACACGGCTTGAGAACAGGGGGTCCTTGATTTCAATCCCAAGCTCCGACAATTTCATTCCGAGGATTGAGGATAGTCATTGCGTCAGGCTTCGATCCTCTCTCAACGCTAATCACTGTTTCGAGGATGATAACGTTGGAAAGCAGCCAACTATTGTTCGAGGGATTGGTGACAGAAACTCTAGAAAAGCATGGATAGGTGCACTGGCGGCCGCGATATAACCGAATAATGTTGAAAAACGGCGTTGAACACCATACAATCAACCCTTTACCTGGTGAAGTAGTTTTAGGTTTGACTTAATTGAAACCATTTGCAGACGACATTAGACTGTGTCTCAAATGACTAGATTTGTCTTGAAAAGGGTAGAAAACATTGTGAGAAATGGGGAAAATGCTGGTTATCAGGTGCTGGGGCCGTACTGACCGACCATACTAAATAAGTGTTAAGTGTTATTCTAGATTTAGACGCTTTCACCACTGAGTCACGCAGGACGCCACTTGATACCTTCGGGTCACCCTTTCATATAATACCAGCACCGGCGAGCTTACCAATTTTTATGATTTCTATACGACTCTTTCCTGACAATCAATCAAATACATGAGTCATGCTCTGTGAAAAGGGGGTTTAGTGCATCTTCGTGATATATTATATCAAGTAAGTTATTACATATTTAGGGACCCATAAAATTAATTTTGTCTAACAACGGCTGATTCCTAAGGTATATTGGTCCTTGGGCATGCAGAAAACGTACCAAAAGCAAAAAGTTTCGATACAGGTCAGCCTGCGCGGACTGCGCAGGCTGACCTGTGTCGATACTTTTTCCAGATGAACTGAACCCCTTTTTTCATAGGCTCACATATCACTACGATACTTGTACGAGCAATCACAGCCTAACCATCTTGAGTAAAACAAGGACAAAACTTTCTTTTCGATTGAAAGAACTCTCTGATTGATCGAGCCGAAAACTGAACCAAAAAAGAACGAATTGCAGCTAGAATGCTTACACCATGTTTGAAACCATACAAATTTAAATTATCCCGTCTGTACGGCAAAAACCAGTCTTGCACGTTTTTATGACAACTTATCTTGTTTTATTAGAAAACAATATTTGATTACGGATAAGTGCGTATTTACCTACTGAGGTTTTGCTGATAAATGTGATTTAAAATTATATTTTTTTTTATACAATTGCAAACTTTTTTTTTGCCATATCTTTACGAAGTTACTTTACTCCACTGTACGTGTTGAGTATTGTCAGTAATTACAACCTCTGGAAATTCTTTTTTAATCGCTTATCCAGATAGTTCAGCCAATCGGAAATTGTGTTCCTTTCTCCATTCAGAATTAACCAGGAATAGTTGGCGAATGAGCGCTGGGTCCTAATCACCAACCACTCTTAACAATATTCTCCGAGTTATTCTCATAAAATTTCTAAATTTGAAAGTAACACAATATATGATTGGCTTAACTAAATAAATAAGAAGTTGCATTGCTTTCTCAATCAAGAATATAACTACGAATGAAAGTAAAGATGGTTGGTGAATACAGACCCTGATTTTATCGATATAGGATATGCTTACTGTAAAATGTGTTGCAACAACCATGAAAATGCGCACCAAGTCTTGAATTCTACAGATGGGTAGCCCTTCGCTCCATCATCCGAACGGTTTGTTACATTTCTGACTCCAATTATTACTAATTAGAATAACCCCACATAAGAAAGCAACACTGTGAGCCACGACGCTTTCAGAAATGGTGTGCAATATGACAGAAGGCGTCTGCCAATGACAATGTGGTCTATAAAATATCAATTTCTATCAAGATATTTTTAGTTCATTATGCTGACCTCCCTGTTATGGACCACACCATATTTTCCCGCGGTCACGGTCATCATGGGACAATTATGATGTCTTTTACGACAGCATTGGCGTTTTTGAAGTGATCATCGATAGATATCTGACTTAAACCGTTAACTGAATACCATTGTACATTATAATACAGTCCAGTGTGTCATAAGCAAGCCCTCACTCGAAACATGCTTACAATGCAATGCCTTTTCTGGACCTAAATGTAGCCCTGCTTACAATGCAAGTTGATTGCTTAGCCGCCAGGCCATTTTATACAAAACAATGCAATAAAATGACAATTAAATTTTCATGTTTTTCATGAATAGCCCAAACAGCAGGAGAACCACAAAAGGATATGAGCCATACTCTGGCAAAAGGGCGCTTAATGCATTTGCGAAAAGTATCGACCCAGGTCAGCCTGCGCAGTCCGCGCAGGCTGACCTGGGCCGAAACTTTTCGCTATTGATCATTTTTTTGTATGTCCAAGGACCAGTCTACCTCACAATTAAGTCGGTTGTTAAAAAAAAGTGGCTAATTGGGTCCATAATTATGTTATGGCTTGATTGGTGTCGTGCATCACCGCGATCCGTTAGACCCTTTTGCCAGAGCATGGCTCATACGTATGTGTACTTTATTGTTCTTCGGAATACGTGCCTTGGATCTTTAGTAATATACATCCACCAACTATTCTATAAAAAATAACAATAGCATTCTTAGTGTAATACAAATTTTTAGCAGTAACGCAATTTCTGATTGGCGAAATCATTTTGCTTTCGCCAATCAAAAAACGCGTTCCTTTGCATCTTACTACAAAAATCTTCAGAAATAGAATTAGAATGCAATTTAGAATGGTTGGTGAATACGGGACCGGTATACAGTGAGAATTTCTTTCGGAATTTCAAATCTGAACAGAGGAACAGTTGGTTAGTGCCTAGTAGATATTAAGCAGTTTACATCATTAAAGATCCATCATGTACACCATACAAAGTCATGTTTCCACTTTTCCATATATTTACCCCCTCTCTCTCCCCAACTTCCTCTCTCTGTCTCTCTCCGTCTCTCTGTCTCTCTGTCTCTCTCTCACACACATGCATATTTTTTTTTCCCCAATATAAAATGCGTCCCACGACAAACCCCATAGTGTAAAGTAAGCTTTATGCCGACAGAGATAGCTGTTTTTGGCACAAAGTGTCACGTCTCTCAGCACCTAGGTTTTCCCTTTGTTCGATTTTCTGCTATATCATCAATTTAACCATGTTGCAAACGGCTTTTGCGGACGGTGGAGATCAAGGTCAAACTACACAGATCATGTAATCTGATCTTGGATCTACACCGTCCGCTACCGGATGCTAAACTGTATTAGGAATTATCTGTGACCTTGAGACCTTGAAAACAGGTCTGATTTATATGGAGGGCAGCGAAAAAGTTCACCCTTTCAGTGCCATAGACCAAAACCAGAACTCTTTTGTGTTTGCGGAGCTATGTACGATAAAGGGAGACTTACGAACGGCATCAAGACCGGAACCTGCCGTCTGATCTTAGATCTTATTTTATGCGCAGGCGTCAAAAGAGGTCAAAGTTCAATATTTGGTGTTGAAAGATATAACCCTTAACCCGCTAAATAAGTGAAATGAAACTTTCAAGCAAAACTTTCAAGTAAAAACCCAAATTTTGCAATTCAAAAAGTATTTTTGGGAGAAATATATTAATATCGGACAGAGTAGAAAACGTATGCTCTTATCGAAAAGTGTAGATCCAAGATCAGACTGCACGTTCTGAGCAGCCTGATCTTGATCTACGAAGTCCACAAAAGATCAGTGAGTCGCGCTTAACAATCTAAAGGTTAAGGGTTTTCAGGTACTGAACGCTTCATGACCTAACAAAAGATGCAAAAGAATAATAATTCTTTATAATGATACTGTGCGAGACAATGATAGAACGCACGGTACAAATGAAGACCTTTTTCTAAGATACATTCCGCTCATCAGACTTAATAGAACTATCCAAACAGAAAACGGAAATGACGTTGCTTCTTTTCACACAACATTTGTTTCTTTCAGTCCTTTCGGAGTCCATAGATATCGTAACTGCATTTTTTTTCTTGGACAGTGTAGATCAAGATCAAAACCTAAAATCTGATCCAAGATAAAGCTGTCCCACATATTATGCCCATTAGATTTTTTCTGACTTAAACAGCCTTGAAATTCTGTACTGGGAGACCAAAGGGTGGAATTTAGCAGTTTTAACGTTAGTAAATCCCTAATGTTCTAGTTTCGGTGCATTTTCAGTAAAACCTAGAGGAAATTTGCTAATCTTTTGCCATACAATCCCGACTTTTATCGACCTCACTGGACATAACTTTTTTAAAACATTGTGAGAAAAGGAGAAAATGCTGCTTACAGCATTTTCTCCTTTTCGCACAAGGGTTCCCATCCTTTCAGACAAATCCCATAATTTTACCAAATTCAGTTTGACGTCTGCTAATTCTTTCAGTATGAACAAATCTACATTTTTGTCATCTGGCAAAGAGTTTACTCTATACCAAACGATAAAATTTTAGACATGCTCAAATTGAAAACCTTCGCAGACGACAGAGTAAATGTGACTTGAAATTCGAAATTTGCTCTTAGAAGGGTAGAAAACATTGTGGGAAAAGAAGAAAATCCTGGTTACCAACATTTTCTCCTTTTCCCACAATCTTTTCATGTGCTTTCTGTCTGAGGGTAGTTAAAATCTTGGGATTGTTTGGCAAAGATTTAAACAGTAAAATAGCAGATGAAGGTAGCACTTACCGATTCATCGATACAGCTGGTTAAGCCGAGTTTATGATCGGATGCTAATCCCTCACTTCACAAAACAAAATGTAAAACAGATAAATATTGTCTATATGAAAACCGTTATATTATTTACTGCCAGTGTGCTCAAACACACGTACGAATATTACAGTGCTGAAAGCGACAGATTCATCTCATTTTGCTAGTATTCAAATTGTCATTTAAGCTTCTGGTATGCGTAGGGAAAAAAAAAGACAATATTTTTTTTTAAAGGAAGAGGGGTTAAAAATATATATATATAAATGAATCCTTTGGTTGGGCATTGATAACTTTTTTGCTGAGGTAAAAATAGAGACCTTTGATATAAATGCCTTAAAAATAAGACTTAGAATTCAAAATTGCTGCCTCAACACACAAGGTTTATTAATATTGTTATAGGTACCAATTCTAGATATAGCTTGTTTTTGTGTATAGCGTTTAACGTCGTCTTCCGTATTTTCTAGTTATATCGCGACGGCCAGTGCGTCTGCCTATGCTTTCCTAGAGTTTCTTTTACCAGTACTTAGCATGATATTCTTCCCAACCCCCTGGTTACTTTCCTCCGTGACCACCGTCGAAACAGTGATCAGCTGTTGGACATTAATGAATCCTGTCGCAATGAATATCGTCAATCCTCGGAAATAATTTGGCTGAGCTTGGGGATTCGAACCAGAGACCCCCCTGGTCTCAAGTCCTGTACGTTACCAACTGTGTAAACCGGGCTCAGCTTCAACTCCAGTTATAATCAAGATAAATCGTTTCAGTACCAATGACGACTAAGATAGCTTTTTGTAGACGGCATAGGTCAAGATCAGACTGCATAGAACGTGCAGTCTGATCTTAGATCTACATAGACCGCTACCAGATGCTAACCTATGTTCTAATTACCTTGAAAATTGCAGCGGATATATACTTTTAGACCTCGAAAAATGTTGATTTTTAAACGAAATATTTAAAAGAGATGTAAAGAATATTTGGTTTTTTTTTTTTTGGTGAAAGATCGAAATTTATTTCATCGAGTGAACATCGGTAATATTTACGCGAGTGGCGCGGCCACGAGTGAAAATATTACCGAAGATATTCACAAGAAGAAAGAAATTTCGATCTCTCACCAAAAAAAAATATTCTATTTATTTCATGTTTCTAACCCCTTTTTTGTTGGGACTTACATCAAAATCCGGTACAGTTGTTTTCCGTAATTCCCCGTGGCGTACCCCTCTCACATAACAACGCATTACAATATTACGTAAAGAGCGAGAATTTATTGCGTAAATTACGTCATATTTCTCTCTATTTGAATGGCACGCGCTGTTTACCTAGGTAACAAGTGCGCGGGAACTACTGTTTCCGCCTTTGATTGAAGAGTTAGAAAATATAAAATCGGTTTTTTCACTGGTCGTAACCATGAAATATCAAACCATAATCCACCAATACTTCTCGGTAAACACCCGAAAAGCATGATATTAAAAAATAGATATCTATAATTCCTTTAAGTTTCCAGCAAAAAAAAAAACAAAAAAAAAAACCGCAGACTGTGTACTTTTTGTACGATTTCTCGGCCTTGAAAGGATAATTCGAAATGCCTGATGCGACGGGTGTTAAAGGAGCTTTCAGCAGTATTTCAGTTTTATCAAGATGAAAAATCATGGTGGTGGCTTGTATCCTTTGTCCCTAACATTTGTATTATAGATTTATTACATAAATACCACTGTTTTCAGTGTAGCATAGCCATTACGAATTTACTTATATTACAATTGAGCCCTGCTATGTGAAAAGAGGGCTTAAGACATCTGCGAAAAGCCTCAACCCACGTCAACCTGCGCAGTCCGCGCAGGCTGACCTGGGCCGAAACTTTTCGCTATTGGTTAATTTTTTGTATGTCTACCTTTTGATTTAGAAAGTTTTTCGACAAAATGGATCTTATGGATCCATAATAACATGACGACTTGCATGGTATCATGCATTGCGGAGATGCATTAAGCCCCCTTTTGCCAGAGCATGACTCAAATATTTGAGATAAGCAAATAGTGCCGTCATTGGTCAAAGTTCTGTAATCATACGCCTTATTTCTAAACTATTGCATACTCGTAGGTTTTCCTAAGACTTCAACTGTCAAAATTGTGGCAAAGCTACGAATTTTCATATATTGAGATTTAAAACCGAGTTATTACATGTAAGCATCTTTGGAACTATTTTTCGTCCGGGACGTACAGACTTGTCAAGGAAACGAAAAGTTCTCATTCATGAAATGTTCATTAAAAATGTACACAGTGTAATGAAGGCCTACAATTTTGCCTATTGCGAACCATATAATTCTAGAGATACATAAATGTGATAAAAACAATATGACATTCGTTGGCTTGTGAGATGAAACTTTCTGAAACTCTTTGAGGAAAAAATGTTAGTGAGCTCGCAAAAGGCTCGCTTAATATTATTTTACGATGCTCTTTTAATAACGTTTTATCTCTTATGCCAATTTATCTCAAATTCTAAATATACGACTTACATGTAGAAATGAAGTAAATACGAGTGATGATAACAGTGCTAGGAAATGAGATACATTTATGTTCCAACATTGTTTTGACCATCGTTTGATCATGGCTCCAGTTCGACCAGTAGTTCGACCAGTAGTAAAGAGGTCATTGCGAATCGTTAATATGATGAAATAAGGCAACACTGTCATGAAATCACGCCATTTCCATTTCAAACGGAAAGGTCACGAATGGCAAAGTGTTCCTAGAAGGACACTGTCTTTTCTTATTTGAATTTCCAAGTTGGAATATGCTTGAGATGACAACTAGATCTCCTGTGTATGCAACATGGCACTCCTTTATGTCACGTGTTGCACATCTCTCTCGTCCGTATTGAATTGCGAATGAAGGATGACTGCAGCAATCATTTCTGAAAATTTGCATATCCGGCTGCAACGTAGAATGGCTGAGTCTCGGTTTTATTATTTTCCTTTAATGTGCAAAACCTTGTCTCTTCATCAGTATAATTCAACGGCGATACAGTGTCAGCGATATCTAAATGAAGTCTAATACAACGATGGTTTAACCCTGATTATGTGGCATACTGTCGCCGTTGCACCACACAATACAATAGTAATTGTTAACCCATTACCAAACAATTCCCTTCTGGAAACCCGCATTTTATCCATTTTCCAGAATATTTTCTACCCTAACAAAGACAAGTCCAGTCATTTTTGCTAACTACAACTCGAGAGGCCAACTAATGTTGGGTTTTTTCGGGGGGAATAATCAAGTACAAAAGCTATAGGATCGATAGAAAACTTGATCAGTCCAGTATGTCAAACAGTCGGTAACAATTAAAAGAAATTCAACTTTTTCCGAGACCACTGCAATTCAAGATGATTTTTGGTCATAGTTTAGTACCATGTAGCGGACGGTGTAGATCTAGGATCAGACTGCATGTTCTGTGAGGCTGATCTTGATCTACGCCATCCGCGAAAGCCAGCTAGTTGCTAGTGGCAGTGGAAGAGCAAAAGTGTTCCTTCAGTTTAAAACAATACCTACTATCAAATCTGGGTGTGAATTATTCATTCTAGAATATTCCATTTCTGATTCAGATGTCAATTCATGAGTAAACAATTGGAATTTCAAGAAATTCACTTTCATTTCACTGGCGCAGTGGTTTTAGCAAGGCAGGTGTGCTTTAAGCAAAAGATGAAAGTATAATGTTAAGAGCCCATGCGCTTGGTGTGATGTTTAGTTCCGGTCAGAACGATCACAGTGTAAATTCACTAATAATTGTACACATCCTGGTTTAAATGCTTTCGTACCAATCCATACAATTCTCTACCCAACAATTTGGCCTCGCTTTATTTTTTTAGATTCAACCTTCATTTCGATCAATTTCTTGCGCTTTACCTTAACAAAGGGTATTTTCTATGTTGGGTGGAATGGTGCTATCAATACAATTTTCGGGAGTCCTTTAGGAGACTGAGGATTTCCCCACCCGCAAGTATGGATTTCTTATGCCTGACCCCTAACTTGTAATCATCGGACAAGAGAGAGACACCAGTCCAACTAGTTGTCAAACAAGAATGAAATTCTACACATTAAAGCATCAAACGTTGCCTCTTTGAAAAGATTTCGGAAAAAATGATATGCTAAGGACGTTTACATCATATTGCTGACGTCACGCGATATTCTTAGGGATACCGATGCTTCTTCTTACAACCTTTAATTCGCTCTTTTTTCTGATTGGCTGTTGTAATTGTAACTGGTACCCGAAATGCTACATCATTTCATCACACACAGGCATCAGTGTCGCCTGACAACATGGATGTGTGTCGAATTCTGAGGCAAAATGGATCGGATTGTCATTCGCAGCCCAATTAAGTAACATCAAGTCTGAACAAAACCTTATAGGCAAAATGAACATCTGAGTCAGACAAGAATTGGGAATACGAGCTTAAAAGCCAGCGTATTTTAAGAATATCTGATTGAAAGACTTTCCGTGGCTCCGCCGTGAAGAAGTAGGACCGGACATAGCATAGCGAAAAAAAATCAGTGAAAGGAATTGGTAATGGAGTTTCTTAAAGCCAAGCATTAATTTAATTCAAAACAAAGACATGTGTCTGCGATTGAAAAATCCAAGGTCGTAAATGTTTCTGCATATGTTATGAATTGCAAGAATAGACTTGAAATAAGAGAGTTCGCTGCATTTTGATACAATTCTTGTCGTTTTGCCATAACCGGTAATTCAAGTCGGCTGATCCGTGGCACATTACTCACTGATTCCGTAATGGTTCTAAACCCATCAACTTTATCCTTCACGGCTGATTTGCCTATTAATCTTTTCAGCTTCATAGGCAAAAACAGGAGCTTTACGAGACGGCATAGATCAAGATGAGTCTGCACAGGAAAGCATTGCATTTTTCAGCAGTTGAAAAAGGTCGAGCTTACATACATTTGGCGCTGAAACAGTTCAAATTCAAAATCAGAAATAGTTGCCGCCAGTTGATATCGTGTGATAATATAAAAGGGCATTAAGCAAGACTTTGACCCCTCTTTTTTTTTTTGGTGGGGGACGGAGAAAGGGAGGAATGTTTATATTTTGTGTGTAAAAAATTATAGGGACGTGACTGTTTACCCTTTTTTGGGAAAAAATGTTGAAAAAATGAATTGTCTCCGGTGGGATTCGAATCCAGAACCTTCAAAATTTCAAAAATTAGAGGCTGCGACTCTACCGAATGAGCTAACGAGCCAACAGTTATCATTCTTTCTTAAAATGTATTTATCCCATTGTCTGCGCATGTCAATATTCTTCGAGGATTGTACTTGTCTGCTATGACGCATCACTATCCTGTACAGAATAAATATTGATACCCGGTGCACGAATTGACACCCAAATTAGCAAGCGGAATATGGCTATAAATAATACGTCGGTGAAAAATTAATCTTGTTTTTCGCTTCGAATTTCTCAAAAATATAATGATCTCAAACGGGGAAAATAATATTATAAGATACCATTGTTTACTGCAAATCTCTGTAAACAGTTTCTAAATATAGACATAAGGAAAACCGGGATTTGAAACACATTGACGTCACCACCTTGCTGAGCTTATACCGGGGCATTTTCCCCAGCTTATATGGGATATATTTACAGATGGCTGGTGGATAGGTTATATGCTAGCTAACCATGGCTGGATGAATAGTACAAAGTAGGTTTTAGTGAGTAAACGTAATTTCATTTTGGAATTCGCCGCATTGATTGCCGCCTTGAATAGTAGTCCGATTCTGTACCCAGAATGCCCATATCAGATATAAAAAAGTGGCTATTACGGATCCATAATTATGTGATGGCTTGATTGGTACCATGCACCACGGAGATGCATTAAGCCCCCGTCTCACAGAGCATGGCTCATTGCTATCTTTGTTGTTATCTTAAAGCCATCTTCGCACATGAACGAAATGAGCAAAAAAAAAAACACCTCGCAAAACGAAGTCTTGTTTAATGCCTCTTTAAACCCATAAAGTGAATATTGTCAATGCGAGTCTTTGAGTGTTTGTGTATTTTTGTATCCTAACGACGAAGTAAGGAGGTTGTCCGTTTATCCGTCCGTCTGTACGTCTGTCCATTCAGAGACACAATTTTCTCTTTTCCGTGAACAGCGTTTAACCAATTTGACTAAAAATGTAATTTTAACCCTTTCCCAAACAACCCCTGGTTTTCACATGTCTGCAGTACATGTCTTTTGAAAACACTTTGGGTAAAGGAGAAATTGCTCGTAACGAGCAATTTCTCCTGTTCCCACAATCTTTTCTACCCTTTTGGAGAACTTTCTGTCATTTTCATCAAATTTAAAATTGTCGTCTGCAGACTCTTTCAATTTGGACTAGTCCAAAGTTTGTCGTTTGGGAAAGGGTTAACTGAAGTCATGCTACCATGGAAACTTGTGCACGAACAGTCATACTCACTGAACGACTACTACATCAGTTATGGCCCTTTGAACTTTTTACTGATCATTGGACATGGCAATCGGGAGGGATATTCGTCGTCTGCAACAATTCTATTTGTGTGTGGGTGGGGTGGGGGTGCTTGTGGTTGATGCTTGGGTTTCTGCTGTTGCTCTTGTTGCTGCTACTGCAGTTGTTGTTGTTGTTGTTTTTCCCCGCAAAGTTTTATTATTTAAACAAAAAAATCAGGGTTCGTATTCATCTACCATTCTAAAGGACATTCTTTGTTTTGTTCTCAAGATTTTTCTAAAACAAATGTTTTAGCCAGTCAGAAGTTGTGTTACTTTCAAATCTAGAAAATTTTTCAGCATCAGACTAAAAATATTCTTAAGAAAGGTTGGTGAATATTGACCCAGGAGTAACCGAACCTGTGAAACCTTTACTGTATCGATGACCAGCAAATATTGGCACGAAAAGAAAACTTGAATCTTTTTTCCTTAAACATTTTTTTTCAGAAAGCGTGCATTAGAGAATAGTATTAAAAGCTTCCTTGCTGATTGATGGAATAGTTGAGCGGTGTTTTACGCCGCTTTCAACATTATTTCATTCATATCACAGTGACAGCTCACATATTCACGTACGAGTATGTCCAGGGTTTCAATTGTACTAGGCTAGGGCTCTGAAGTGTCTTGCACTAGGACACTTCCACCCTGGAAAGATTCAAATACTGCAGTTTTACATGCCTAAATCTTATTATATTTCAAAATGTCTCACACTATAGACCCATCAATCTGATCTTTCTGATCCTAAATCTACACTATCCTAAAAGTAAACTGATCTTAGTTGCCAACTATTAACCCTTATCCTGTTGAAGAAAGAAAATGAAACTTTGAAGGAGGAAAGATATTTTCTTGTCGGGCAGTCTAGATTAAAGATCAGATTGAACGTTCTATGCAGTCTGATCTGGATCTACGCTGACCGCAAGAGGTCAGTGAGTCGCGCTTAGCAGTTTAAGGGTTAACTAGAAAGGCGAAAACAGGGGCATGCAGACGGCATGGATCAAGATTAGACTCAGAACGTGCAGTCTGATATTTGATATATACCTTCCGCTTATTTAGTCAAGCTTTAACGTAAAAATCTTTCTGACTTTTAGTGGTTGGTAATTTCGGTAGTCGAGAGGGGTCGAATTTATATATTTGAAAGATTTAATTTTAATTCACATCGGAAAACTTTGAGAAAAAAGGAAGGGTTTGCATGTTTTAAACAAGTGTTCTTTTCCTTACAGTGTTTTCCACATTCCTTGAAACGGGTTCTTTTCTTTCCCCGGGATGTTTCTGCTCTGTGTAATTAGCATTAATGTCATCGACATTAATTTTAAAGGAGTCATGCTCTGTGAAAAGGGACATTAATGCATCTGCAAAAACTATCGACCCAGGTCAGCCTGCGCAGTCCGCGCAGGCTGACCAGGGCCGAAACTTTTTGCTATTGGTCAATTTTCTGCATGTCCAAGGACCAGGGTACCTCATGATTCAGTGGGCTGCTATACAAATTGGATTTTATGGAACCATGATCGTGTGATGAATTGCTTGGTATGATGTATAATAAAGATGCATTTAGCCCCCCTTTTACCAGAGCGAGGGCTCAAATATGCTAAAACATAGTCTGGACAGTAACAGATTAGGCCTACACTATGCTTAGTTAAATTTGTGAAAAATATCACTCGTTGAATGTTTCAGTTTTTGTGAACAATTTTTAAAAAAAAAGAGAGAAAAGAAGTGTTCATCTTTCACACTCACTTACTCGATTTCAATACAGACCACCCAGGCCGTTCCGCTTTGCTTGAAACTTGATAATGAGTCATGTAATAGAATTTCACACAAAAATTGACTCGTTTAACTAAATTAGTGAATAACTCATTACATCATAACGACAGAGCATATTTTACCTTTTTACTTTATCATTATGAAAGAAAAAAAAAAAACCTCAGGCTGTTAAGCACGACTCAAGGATGTTTGGCGGACAGTGTAGATTAAGATCAGACTGCACAGAACGTGCAGTCTGATCTTGGATCTACATTGTCCGATAAGAAGATACTTTTTTCCCAAAAAGTAGCTTTGAAATAGCAAAATTTGGTTTTTTCTATTGGCTTAATAAGTTTTATAATTATCTAGCAGGACAAGGGTTATAGGGGCATTCAACAAGATTTTTACCCCTTTTTTTCAGGAAGGGGGGGAGAGACGGAGGAAACTTCATATTTTTTACTATTTTTTAGGAAAAAATCATACGGACGTGATTATTTAAGCTTCGGGAAAATGCTGGGAAAATGGCACTGGTTGGACTCGAACCCACGGCCTTCAAAACCATAGTCGGCGACTCTATCAATTGAGCTATGAGTCCAAAAAGATAATTAACCGTGAAATTCTAACATTTGAGCCACATTTGATTTGTCGTCCGCAAATGCTTTCAATTTGGACAAGTCTAAACTTTTGTCGTTCGGTAAAGAGCTAAATATAGCTAAAATAGTGAGATTTGTCTTTGATAGGGTAGGAAACATTGTTGGGAATGGAGAAAATGCTGGTAACCAGCATTTTCTCCTTTTCCAATAATGTCTTCAAAAGCCTTCTTTTTCAGGATCGTTAAAACTCGGGATTGTGTGGTAAAGGATCACTTGCAGACTAAATCAAATGTAAAATGCCAAAAAACCAAAATATTACAACTTCAGAATTCTTTCGCAGAAAATATTCTCACCGTATCGGACAGTATAGATCTAAGTAAAGCGGTGAAAGCACTGGTGTGGCATTTGTCAAGAAAACCATTGTGTGGAATTAATAATTTGAAAAATAAACAATAGAAATAGTTTCAAAATATTCAATCGAAAGTCAACCTACTATATTGTCATGCAAAATCCAATAGAGAAGCGTGCAATCTTGTGGGACGAACAAGTCCGGGCGAACAAGCCTAGGGACGAATAAGCCCTTGAACGAACTGGTTTTGTGACGAACAAGTACGGAATTGGGCGGTTAGGAAAGATTGTGTGTATCATTACGCCAATGCCATAGTGGATCAAGCTATTTTCGACAAAAACAGAAGTATTTCCACGATCGATGGCCTAATCCAATTCATTTTAATACGCCATTTTGGATTTCATATATGTGTGCAACCGAAACACTTATTTGCATTAGAAAAATTGAGTTTGATAGGGTTTACTTCCTTCGGTTTTGCACAAACTACGATACATGATTTTCAAAATGCCGTATTGAACTCATGGTGGCATTGCCTTCGACAAATCCACAAAAACAGACGGGACGTTCTTTGCAGTCTGAACATAGATCTTCACTGACCAGAAGAGTGCCTTGAGATGCTGTCACAGCCCAGTACTTTAACTCAGTCAGCGAATATTGACCGGCCTTTAATTAAAGACTCTTTTATCAGTTCGTCACAGACTGATTACCATTCTTCGGACATTTACATTTCTAGAACTAAGTAAACGGTCAAACTTGTTTGGTGCTTTGCTAGACGACAAGATTTTCACCCTTTACCAATCAATCACGTGTTTTAACGACCCTGAAGAAGAAGAAAAAGGGGAAAATGCTGGTAACCAGCAGTAACCAGCGTTTTCTCCAGTTCCCACAATGTTTTCTACCTTATCAAAGACAGGAATCATCCTTGAACTACTTTTTTTTTGTCGTCTGCTAATGCTTTCAATTTGGTACTGTCCAAAATTTTGTCGTTTGGTAAAGAATTAAATTCGACTACCTTGAAGGCATTTGAAAACGGGAATATAAACCAAGCTCAAATTGTGAGATGTGTCTTTGAAATGGTAGAAAACATCCTGGGAAACGAAGGAAATGCTGATAACCAGTTTTCGAAAGCCGCCTTCTACAGGATGGTTAAAGTGTGGGATTGTGTGGTAAAGGGTTAAGCCCGGACATTTTCATGAAAGTTATCAATTGTACTGAATGAACCAAAGGTAAGGGAGTACGTTCTTTGATAAAAGAGTTAAATACAATGACTTCTTCTAACCTTATGTTGTGGGTGTGTATGTTCGAGACAATTGAAACAGGTACAAAAACACAGGTCTTAAAGCAGCATTTATAAGACTGAATTATGACCGAGAAGAAGTCTAGAAGAAAGTTGATATACGTGTATTTGGTAGGAAAAACAACGTCTCAATGAGAAATGTTTGTTTGTAACTGTCTACTGTCAGCTGGGGAAAATGCAAAATTACAACAAAAATTGAATTAACATTCGCTGGGACTCGAACCAACGACCTTCAAAATCATAGTTCATCGACTGTAGTAACTCCGATAACTGTGCAACTAATCAATTACCTTGTTTAAAACTGATTTTTATCACATAAAACCTCATCCACCAGTGTATTAAACCCATGACTTATTTTTGATATTCTAACATGACACGTGAATTCGGCTTTTTTTTAATATAGAAAGCCCAACGAAAGCGTGGTGAAATGGACGTCATTCCATATAAAGTAACGCCCTTGTATGTAAAGCAAGTCGCCCGTGGCTCTTCCATATCTCCGCCCTCGGATACTTTAACAATGAAATTGTTTACGTAAACATATCGTCATTTGCCTCTTCTCGACGAAGGAGGCAGGAAAAACTCAAGGAATTATCGGTATCTACTATGATAAAGATTGACAATGATGGGCTTATTTGAAATGTTACCAGTAAACATGTGTAAATCAAGTGCCTTTTCATGTTGACGGCTTACATCAAAACTGGCCGGTGCTGCCATGGAAGTGGAATTTGGAGCGGGTGGGGTAATATTCAGAGCATTTGAAGAGACTGCGACTCTAATGCTTGACGATACATTAATTCTTCTTTGTCATTTGAAAGCGAGAAAATAGTATAATGGTAAAATGGTGCGGTTTGTTGTTGTTGTTGTTGTTGTTGATAATGATGATGTTGCCTGTGGTTGTATTGAAATTTTGATCTTTCTTTCTTTGCACTTACCGACTTGGCTGTTGGGTATTGTTTTGGTTAGTAACTGGAACAACCTTGGTTTGTTCAAGGGAATTAATTCGCATCCGCGTTTGTATACTAGGTATTATCTTACGATAGTGGCATTTTTTCAAAAACAAACCTATCTGAGAGGGCATTCTGGGTACAGAACCGGACTTCTTTTCAAGGCGGCAATCAATGCAACGAATATCAAAATAAAGTATACGTTTACTCACTAAAACTTACCTTGTTCGATTCATCCAACTATGGTTAGCTAGCATGCACCAGCCATTTATAAGCATAGCCTATATAAGCATGGGAAAAAGCCCCGGTATAAGCCCAGCAAAGTGGGGACGTTATTTTTTGTTGTCAGTCTGTTGCACAAATCCCGGTTTTTCCCATGTTCACATTTAGAAACTGTCTACAGAGATTTGCAGTAAACAACTGGTATTTTAAAAAAATATTTTCCTTGTCTGAAATCTTTTTTTTTTACGAAATTTGTAGATAAAGACTACATTGATTTTTTCCACAGACTTATTGTTTATTGCCATTTTCAGCGTGCATATTTTTCAGTGGCAATTTATGCACCGCGTATTAATATTTATCCTGTACAGGTTAGTGATGCGTCATAGCAGACAGGTCCAATCTTCGAAGAATATTGACATGCCCAGACAACGCACTAGGTATGAACTTGTTTTCAGTTGATCAAGGGTTGGTCATATTAGAATCGAAATAATCTTCTTTCTGTCGTGGTTTGTCGTTCAATAAACCACGGCTGTGAGTTATGAGGCGCAATTAATAATCCACGAGGGCGATAGCGTGCTGGATATTATACCACTTCGCCGCTTCGCGGGAAAATGACATCGTTTTTGCATGGACGTATGCGTGCCAAAAATGTAACTTACATATCTAAAGTCAACAAAATTGTAAAAAAAATCGATTTACTCCCTCTAAAATTCTTTTATTCTAATTTCGATGTAAATGTTACGGAACTATTTTCTTCTGTATGTACAACCGAACTACATCGATAAATATGGACCCGTGAACGATATATAGGCTAAGGTAATGATGCAGGATACTAATTTGTCTGTCACTGGTTTTATGTGATAAATGGAGTCTATCATTCGTGTTTATGTACATGTATTATCATTTTTATCAAACTCGTTTCGTAAAATGTATATGACATTCGCCAAGGCACGCGTCATATGATTTTAGACAACTCGTTTGATAAAAATGATAATACATAAACACTAAAAAAAGATCCTCTATTTATCAAACAGCCTCCCTTGTTTTTCAATGTAATATATTGCGAATTCTAACATGACACATTAATTCGGCTCTATAAACAAAGTGCAACGGAAACGTGGTAAATCGACGTCATTCTATATAAAGTGATGTAATTCTATGTAAAGTAAGTAGCCCGTGGCTGTTCCACGTCACCGCCCTCGGAATATTTATCAATGAAAGTCACTCGACATAAACAAATCGTCATTTTCCGCCACCCGACCAAGGAGGAAGGAAAAACTGAAGGATTTGCCGATATTTACCGTTTATAATTTAAAAAAAAATGACAATGATGGAAATATTTGAAATGCTACCAGTACGCATATGTCAACCGAGTATCTTTTCATGTTGAAGATTAGCAGCAAAATGGGCCGGTGTTGCATTGGAAATGGGATTTGGAGTGGTTGGGGTAATATTCAGAGCGTTTGAAGCGACTGCGGCTCTAATGCTTGTCGATACATTCATTTCTTTTTTTCCTTTGAAAGGGAGAAAAAAAAATAGTAAAACAGTGCCAGTTTGTTGTTGTTGTTGATGCATAAGGTTTTATTGGTTTTTATTTTGTATAGATCTAAATTTATTTACTGACTGGGCAGTTTATTTTGGTTAGTACCTGGAATGGTTTATTCATGGAATTAATCCGCATCCGGTTTTTTTACTAAGTTTGAACTTTTTTCCTTTGGTCATGAGTTGATCATGGTAGAATCGAAATTATCTTCTTTCTATCGTCGTTTCCCGTTAAATAAACCACGGTTGTGTGTAATGAGTTGCAATGAATAATCCACTTGGGCTATCGCCCTCGTGGTTCATTCATCGTGCCTCATAACTCACAACCGTGGTTTATTGAACGATAAACAAGGATGGAAAGAAGATTATTTCTTAATTTTCTTATCTTACACACGTTTGAGATAAGATTTTGTGACATCACAGGAGACTCATATGACGTCATTTTTTGAAGCAATGAACTCCAGCCCATTAATTCCAAAACATGTCAGACACAAATTTCCAGATCAAGTAAACTATAAAAAAAAAAAAAGAAATGATCTTGGCAAAGCTATGGTTTGTTCTATTTCAGGATTTAAAATCGTAAAAAGTTGGTATTTCTCAGGTTTTTTTTTTTTTAAGTATTTCTACGCCAAACGTACACATCTGTAAAAAGTGAGTCGGTTCCATTCATAAATATTTGGGGCCCGAAGGCACATACAGATTTCGTCCTGATATACATCTATAAATATACGCATAAATCTTGGGATACTGTTAAGTTAAAAAAAGAACCCGACATTCGTTTGCTCCTGAGATTATTTTGGTCAACTCGTCAGGGTAAAGAGTGTTTTAACATCTTTCTGGGCTAGTTTATTAAGATTTCTTCTCAAAGGCCAACTTATTTCAGATCTTGTCCATCTCTTGTAACGCAGTGACAGCTATCCCGTGACGAACGGATACGAAATTTTACAGAAAGAAATATAAAAGGTGGGGCATGCCTCGTGTTTCCTACATGTGGGCCATATTCTGTGAAAAGGTGATTTAATGCATCGGCAAAAGATATCGACCCATGTGCAGTCTGCACAAGCTGACATAAGTCGAAATTTTTTTGTATGTCAAAGGACCATTCTATCGGATGATCCAGCTGGTTTTTAGACAAAATAGACCCATGTTGTCCAACGGGTTGTTTGGTTTAATTTATCAAAAAATAGAGGATATTTGTTTTATTCGGTGAAAGATCGAAATTTATTTCATCGAGTGAACATCGTCGGTAATTTTTTTTCTCGAGAGGCGCTGCCAGGAGTGAAAATATTACCAATGATATTCACGATGATGAAATAAATTTCAATCTTTCACCGAAAAAAAAACAAATATTCTATTTATTTCATGCTTCTAGCCCCTTTTTTGTTGGGCCTTTTATCAAAATCGAATAGAGTTGTTTTCGGTAATGCCCCGTGGCGTTCCCCTTTACATAACAACGCATTACAATATTACGTAAAGCGCGAGGAATATAGCGTAAACTACTACGTCATATAGCAGGTGCACAAGTTCCTATGGTAAAAAGGCTTCCATTGCCTCTTAATCTGCTGAGCGCGACTCACTGACCTTTTTTTGCAGACAGTGTAGATCAAGATCAGACTGCACAAAATGTGCAGTCTGATCTTGTATCTACACTGTCCGATAGGAAGATATCGTTGTCTCAGTTGCACCTTTTCATCGGGTATTATTTCTCTTTTTCGGGACGATAGATAACTTTAAATTCGTCAGAATGTTCTAATATAAGGGAAAGAGTTAATAGTCGACTGCCGCACTTTTTTTAGTCCGTTTATAGTTTTATCATTAGAAGATAACTTATCGCCCCATCTCTCATGATTTTCAAGAGCAGCATCCCTGTCGAGAATGGACTTAATTAACACTTAACTCTTTTTCAGACGACAATATTCAAGCCTTGTCCAAATTGAAAGCAATTGCAGGCGAAAAATCAAATGTAACTAAAATGATGCATTATTCCTTGACAAGGGAGAAAAAAATTGTGGGAAAAGTAGAAAATGGTGGTTACCAGCATTTTCTTCTTTTCCCACAATGTTTCCAAAGTCTTCTTTATTGCGGTCGTAAAAAAAAAACGGGATTACTTGGTAACGGATTAACGTCTACAGGTGGTCTGCAATTCCGGAATTGCATCATCTGTATTTTACAGAATAGATCCACGCTTACACCACAACAGCACGCAGTTTATCCTTGGATCTGCAAATTTTGTTACTTTTGTGATAAGGGAAAACAGCTAAATGAATTTTTTTTAACATTTGACCATGAGCCTACATCGAAAATGATTTGTGGATTTTTATTTCATTGTTCATGTAATAGTTTAAGTTTCATTGCCTGCAAAAAAAAAAAAATCCACGGCAGAACTACGCCAGTGATCCACACTTACTGAAAAAGCTACTATTGTCACATTTGGAAGTGAAATGGCGTAGGAAAACTGCGAGATTTTCATAACCACAAAAATAATCATTGCCTGTTTTGTGGTGCGAAACGTTTCATTCATTAGCTATTTTCGGAAACAATCTTCGACTGCTCTCATATCTAAGACAACTAATTTGATTAACTCTTTACCAAACGACAATTGTCCAAATTGAAAGCAATTACAGACGACAATTCAAATAGTTGGACTTGTCTGTCAAGGGTTAGAAAACATTGTGGAAATAGAAGAAGATGTTGGTTCCCAACATGTCTCCTTTTGCTACAATGTTTTCAAAAGACTTCTCCCCCGAGGTCGTTTAAACTTGGGATTGTGTTGTAAAGGATTAAAACGCCATACTTTTTTTTCAGTATATGTCACTGGTACTGAAAGTAAGTCATTAATGGTAAATGATAGTGTCAGACAAGATACCGGTACCATGTTTTCAATTTCTTCTTTTCAAGACTTTCAATAATAAGATGATTAAGGTCAACTCCCGTAGCACATTTATCAAGGGAAGATCTGAAATTTTATAAAGAGACGGGTAGTATGTACATGTACATAAGAGCATGCGCACAGCTACATCCGGTCTGTACTTCGCCAAGCGGCCTCAATAGATGAAAATAACAATTTTCAGAAACAAATGACTCTCTCTACCGTGATGCTTGACCGAGGAATCAATTCTCACATTAAGAGCTCTGCCTAACCAAACTTTCTGTTACCGCTTTAGGCTAAACTAGTCGCAAATAACAACGGAAGGGAGCAAGCAAGTAATGGAGACTCCACTTCCTGGTTTATTTTCAGACATATGCTTTATTCCACAACGGAATCTCCTAATAGAAAAATCAGTGAACAAGCACCGATTTCCTCGATTTATTTCGCAAAAGCTCAGTAATAACTGGACTTCTTAATTAAAGGAAGACTTGAAATGAAAAATGAAAAGGGTATGAAGCTTGAAAGAAAGAGAAAAAAAATAGGAGACATGGCTTCTGTGGATATTGTTCATGAAGCCTGCAAATAGTTATCAAAATTCGAAATAATATGAAACCTATGTTAAAATCGCAGTAGCAGCCAAAAGTAATAAAATGCATCTGAATTTAAATCATGCCATTTAGCAGCATGGAAATCATTGTGAAGAGGACAATCTCTTCATGTACGGTCGATCCAAGTGTTAGTCACTGGCAAGAAAATGAATTTCAAAACCATGTAAAAAGTTAACAAAAGATAGAGCGACCTGGCAACTCTTGACCTTCCCAAACAAGCCCTGGTTTTCACGTGTCTGCAGTACAAGTCTTTTGAAAACACTGTGGGAAAAGGAGAAATTGCTCATAACGAGCAATTTCTCCTTTTCCCACAGTGTTTTCTATCCTTTTTGATAACTTTCTGCCATTTTCATCAAATTTAAAATTGTTGTCTGCAAACTCTTTCAATTTGGACCAGTCTAAAATTTGTCGTTTGGGAAAGGGTTAAACTAACACTAAGACCGATTGTCCTCTTCACAATAATTTCCATACTATTAAATGGTATTATTTAAAGGCATTTAACTAACCATTTGATTTTTTTCTTTTGATCGCTATTGGGCCTTTTAATCGTAATGAAGTGTTTTTGCACGAGGACAAAAAACAGCAATTCAGAATTTTAGCCTAGTCCTGGTGAATCCGGTAAATTGCTTTTGAAAACACCGGGAAAATGAGAAAAGGCTGGTTACCAGTATTTTCTCCTTTTCCAAAAGTGTTTCCACCCTTTCAAAGACAAACCCGATCATTTGAATCACATTGCCATCTACAAATGCTTCCAATTTAGTCTAATCTAACATTTTTGCGTCTCGTAACGAGTTTAATATTACGTCAGATGGCTGGGGAGAAAAACTGAGGAAAGGCTCCAGGTCTGCATATCTTAACATTTTTATTATATTTGCACAGTAAATCTACAGTAAAAACTTTACCATCGACTCGTGCGCATCATAAAAAGTCAGCAAGCAAAGTCATGCAGTTATCAGTGTAAGGCATCAAGTGCAGTCTGCATAAGGAAAAGGGGCCAAGGTCAAACCTTCACAAGACGAAAAAAATTCAGACCCGTCCAATTGAAAGCATTCGCAGACGACTTATCAAAATTTGACTAAAATGATGGGATTTGCCATTTAAAGGGTAGAAAACTGTTGGAAAAGGAGAAAGTGGTGGTTTCTAGCATTTTCTTTTTTCCACCAGATGTTTCAAAAGCTTTATCCCCCAGGGTCGTTTAAACACGTGATTGTTTGGTGGAGGGTTTAGACAGACAGCTGATTCGAAGGTTTGTAGAATACCAGAGATGCGTCACATAGTTTTGAAAAAGGCGGCGCGGTCTGTAAGGTATCATACCACTGGAGTTTTATTTTCGCTACATTCATTGAAAACAAAATGAAAATCACTATCTTTGGCCCACTGTTATACATTTATCTGCCAACCAAGAACCTTGTAGTTAATTTCCATCAAATTCATGAACAGTGGCCTACACAGGAACATGGCACCTCAACCGATTTTTTTTTTTTTTTATTTAATCTCATACACAACGACCGTTGAAAAATAAACGGCGAAAAAGGCCCTTTCCTATTTTAGCCTATGTTCCTGGTACAAAAAAGTTCTCCAAGAAATAACAACTTTCCCCTTAATTTCTACAGTTATAATCAAGAAAATATCAGAAATGCATTGTAGGCCTATCCTTCTATTTTCTCTAATAAAACAGTACGGCAGGAGTGCTTGGTGTCGAATTTTCTAGTAGGACTTCTTTTGACTACTACGACCCGGAAGCACTTCGTAGTGGTGTGTCACCATAAGGCTATTAACTGAAAATGTGTTCTTTGGTGTGTCAAAATCGGAATGCATGTGGGAAGGGATCACACAGCTATCACATTCCAGGTCTCGCCATCGAGTATTCTAGACTCTGAGAGCTAATGATAGGCAAATGATAAATTCGATCGGTAATTTGTTGTATAATTCTTCTGATGTATCGTAAAATACACCTGACAGTGCAGGTTCTAGATCAGATTTTGATCTATGCTGTCTGCAAAATAATCTAAAATTGTCCATTGGTATCGAAAGAAATAATGTTTTGCTACAAGGCCAAAAGCTAGTTTGTTTGTCGTATCCAAATACATTTGAGCCATGCTCTGGCAAAAGGGGATTTAATGCATCTCTTTTAATTGTTACGGAAGATCAGTCCTACTTTACAGCATAGCTTCTTCCCGTATAAAATCAATACTCGACACTTGCGTTAGGGAGAATTCTCTTTAGCTCAGGGGTTAATGTATTGGTGTTTTAAACCTCCACAAACGAGGATATTTGCCGCACGGGTTCGAATCCAAGTCGGGGCGGTTTGTATATGGGCTATGCATTTGTTACGAACTTTCATGTTCGTAAGATGGGGACTCATCCGGGATTGGCCTGAGCCATTTGTTGTCTGCCCGTGATTGGCCATTGAGCCAGTTGTTGTCTAAATGATAGACTCAATGCCTAATAAGGTTTCCCGTCATCAAAATGATGACTTCTCTTAAGAGGGGTGTGTTACGGAAGATCACTCCTACCTTACAGCATAGCTTCTTCCCGTATAAAATCAATACCTGACAACTGCGTTAGGGAGAATTCTCTGTAGTTCAGGGGTTAGTGTATTGGTCTTTTAAACTTCAACAAACAAGGATATTCGCCGCACGGGTTCGAATCCCAGCCGGGGAGGTTTGTATTTGAGCTATGCAGTTGTTGCGAACTTGATGCTTGTAAGATAATGCATTATACCAAGCAAGTCACCATATGATTTTGGGCCCATAAAATCCATTTTGTCTAACAACCGATTGAGTCATGAGGTAAACCGGTCTTTTGACAAGTAGAAAATTGACCAACAGCAAACGGTTTCGGCCCAGGTCAGCCTGCGCCGATTGCGCAGGCTGACCTGGCTCGATTCTGTCTGGCTTGTTTATAAAGGTGTAATTTTGGAATGAAATTTGACGAGGATAAAAATACAATAGCACAAATTGTGTTGGTTTATTTCTGTGCTGAGTTAAGTGTTGTTCGAATAACTGACTGTATTAATCACTGGCTCGAACCCAGAGCGGTTAGCATGGGACGTCGGTCATCTGTATCTTAAACGATCTCAGGCGAATTTCTTTATGCTCTGGCTTACTTAATCGCCATCGATATAAGCCATGCTCTGTCAAAAGGAGGTTTAATGCATCTTTGTGATGCACAATACCAAACAAGTCAACACATGACTATGGATCTATGAAATCCATTTTGGCTAACATCCAAATTTATAATCAGGTAGAAAGATCCTTGAGACATGCAGAAAACTTACCAAAAGCAAAAGGTTTCGACTCAGGTCAGCCTGTGCGGACAGCACAGGCTGACCTGAGTCGTTACTCTTTGAAGAGGCATAAAACCCTCTTTTCACAGCGCATGGCTCATATCTGTGTCAGTCAGATGTAACAGAGCTACTTTAGTGTGTAAAATAAAACTATTATATGGACTGGAAGTTGGACTTTTTTCTTTCAGCAAAGAAAACGAGACAATAGTAGGAACTATTTTTGTTGTGTACCTCTGGCAAAGAAAGTCAGTCAGTGAGACTTACTTTTATCCATTACGTCGGTTTACATAAGAAATGCATTTATCTACCTAAGCACGAACCTTTGGCAGGATGTATTAAAAAAAATCCCATTTCATCTGTGTGAAACACAGAAGTATCACTAGCAGACGGTGAAGATCAAAATCAAACGAGCCTGCGGTGTACAACATAGGCTACCTAATTCTAAACTGTAACCAAAAGGTGACGTTATCTGCTGTCGAAGTCTTAAAGATAGAGTCGATGTTTGGTTTTCAGCAAAAGATATCGGAACGGTTAAAAATTCAACTACGCATCATGCATCACGAATTACTCATTAAATCAAAGTGCTGTAAGCACTGTCGTCGGACAGTTTCAGGGTTTTTTTCCTCGATAAAAATGTTCTATTTGACAAAATTTTTAAAATCTTTCAAATGGGTGAAAAACGCTGTGGAAAAAAAGAGAACATGCTAAATACATGCAGTTTCTCAAAGCCCCACAGGATTGTTTGGTCAAGGGGTAACAGACTGATTCCAGCCTGTAGAAACTCACCAAGAAGAAACATGTAAGTGACTGTGTAAAATGGTAGTGCCATGGCTGGAAGGAGAGGAAGAGGGGCTGTGAAAACAATTTAACCCTTATCCCGCTAAAACATTGAAATGAAAAAAAAACCTGAATAATTCTATGTCAAACTTATTCTTTTTTGGAAAAAGAAATATCTCCTTATCTGACAGTATAGATCCAAGATCAGACTGCACGTTCTGTGCAGTCTGATCTTGATCTATACTATCCTCTAAAAGGTCAGTGAGTCGCACTGAGCAGCCAAAGGGTTAATACATCATACGCTGAAAGATGCGTAATAAGTCAGTATTGTGAATGGACAGTCTGGGTACTAAGGTTGCCAGCGGTGAATCGCCAGTCCATACTGAAAATGCTTACGTAATGGTCTCTCCGCGACAGCAATAACCTTTACACAGCTCTATACCCTTTGTCCCCACGGCTCCACATGCTTCGCCTCACATATACGATCCCTGCATTAAACGACCAACGGCCGGTTACTATTTTAAACTTACGGCTGTTGCATTAACATCAGTTTTCTCTTAGGCAGAGCAATCTAAATTTTCAAATTCTTTTAAAGCAATGCTTCCTTACAAACTCCTTTCTGTTGCGATTTTATTCCTCTCAAGACCAAAATGACCTATCATCTTTTCAACACCTGCTACACATACGGAGAGCACTCGTCACAACTCGGCCGATCCCGTAACTACGTATAACTATCAACGGATCACTCGAAATTTGCCGAATGATATGGACAGCAGACGACTACAAGATGTATTCACATCACCCGATACATTTAATTCGCACTCGTTTCATTCATAAAGTTGCTGCTAATCACTGGCCCTATTTCTTATAATCGTGCTGAAAGTAAACTGCTCCAGTTTTTGCTGGCCAGAGATTTTGATAATGTTGCAATTATGACATACTTCAACACTAAACAAATTGTAACCGCCGTTTATTACATAATTTAAAAGTTATTATGGGATTACTTGACATTACTTAACGCCTGTTTACCGCTAATTACTATTCCTGTGCTTATCTGGGTCAAAAGTGCTCTTATCTGGGTCTAAAGTAGTTTTTGTAATAAGGTCATCACAGCAGGTATAAGCGTTAAACGCTGTAAGTAAAAGCTGTTACGAGTTGCAGTTACATCAGTTTGTCCTGAGCGGACGGGTTTCCGAAGTTTGCCATCTCTCTAATCGGTCTATCAACCAATTAATAAAACTGCATTCGGATTAGAATTTTATTTAAGCTCTTGAGTTTATTCTTGTAACAGATTATCATTTCATCGAATCAACTTTTTACATATATATTCAGACGTTCATTTGCGCTATAAGGATGACGTTAGAGATGCGCAAAAGATTGATATCACGACGTAAATAAAGTTTCTGAGGGTTTCGTGTTACCGCAGGGTTTTACTTAGATAAACACTGCCTGAGTAAATTGGGATAAATAAAAGAATATCTGCCCTACCTATGGAAGTCATGCCAAAGTGTATTTACTTGCGATTCACTATACCACACCAGCAAAATGTCATGTAAACATAACCCAGATTTTTTTTTAAAACACGACAAAAGGGGCATCTAAGAAATATTTCCCTGCCCCCTTTTCGGTTTAGAATACTTATTATTGTCGTTCATATAGAGTTTTCGCTCTTTGAGCACTCTTGCGCATATATGATAAAACAATGAACAAGTCTTGCGAGACAGCACGATATTATAGTAATCTACAAGGTCCCCGTAACGTAGCCAAATCGTCAACTAATGACGGGATAAGAAAATGAGAAATGAAAGCCTTAATATACTCATTAGACACTACATCACAATGAAATGCCCCTCCCGTAGTACAGATGACTACGTTTAATTGTACTTCATATACTATTGGCCCGCAACATGCGGAATGAGATCTTCGAACATTCGCGCAGGCTAATCCGAAATGGCACTTTACGACTACATAAGATTTTTTCATTTAGTAGAAAATCGCACAAAAACGGGAAGTGTCGTCTCGGATTAGTTACAGACTGCACAGGCTGATCTGAAACGACAGACTTTCAAGCATATGTCCGAAGGCCATTTTTCGTGTGTTGCACGCCATAATGAGCGATATCCCCTCTCCCTGTAACATTTCGCATCTATACATTCTGATCTTTATTCAACATCGTCTGCTTCCTGGTGGTTCACTATGACGAAATAAATCTCCATTTACATTTGAACTGTAAGTGTAAACATCGAAAAGAAAAAAAAAATCAGTTTGGCTGGTAGCGAAAGCGTTGACTCTTTACAAAACAACAAAATTGTAATCTTGTCCGAATTCTGAGCATTTGCAGGCGACAATATATTAAAACATGGCTCAAATGACGGGATTTTGCTTTGATAAGTTGGAAAATATTGTTGGAAAAGGAGAACATGCTTGTAACCGGCATAATTTCCTTTTCCTGCAATATTTTCCATGTTTGTTTTCTTCAGAGTCGTTAAAACTCGGGATTGTGTGATAAAGGTTTTAGACGGAAAAAAATGATGACAGTGTTAGGCTTCTGTATTTTATTCAAAATTGATCCCATTCTTTCCTAGGTAAGAAATAGTGTCGCACTTGAGTAAATATCTAATGAGACAGTGTTAGGCCTCCGTATTTTGTTCATAATTTATTTCATTCTTTCCCAGGTAACGAATAGTGTCGCACTTGAGTAAATGTCTATTGAGGCAGTGTTAGGCCTCCGTATTTTGTTCATAATTTATCTCATTCTGTCCCAGGTAAGAAAAGGTGTCGCGCTTGAGTAAATGTCTATTGAGGCAGTATTAGGCCTCCGTATTTTGTTAATAATTTATCTCATTCTTTCCCAGGTAAGAAAAAGTGTCGCACTTGAGTAAATGTCTATTGAGGCAGTGTTAGGCCTCAGTATTTTGTTCATAATTTATCTCATTCTTTCCCAGGTAGGAAATAGTGTCGTAGTTGAGTAAATGTCTATTGAGGCAGTATTAGGTCTCCGTATTTTGCTAATGATTTTAATTAATAAGTAAATAATGCCATTCATTCCCAGGTAGGAAATAGTGTCGACCTTGAACAAATGTCTAATGAGGCAGTTTTAGGCCTCCGTATTTTGCTCGTAATTAATCTCATTCATTCTCAAGTAGAAAATAGTATTGTACTTGAGTAAATATCTAATGACTGACTCAAGATAATTATTAGCTTTGTCCAGGATATATCACCTGTAGGTCAAGTCTTTTAACCCTTGGTTGGCTAAATGCACCTTATTATGCTTTTTCGGACAGTGCAGGTCAAAATCAGACTGCACAAAACGTGAAGTCTGATATTTGATCTACACGGTCCGATACTTTGTAACATATTCTAATCAAAATATCCTTGAACTACTGCATTTTTTTTTTTTTTTTTTTTAATGAAAGGATTTACTTCATTGATTCAGGGTTCTAAGGGATAACTTACTTTCAACGTATCTCTTGACCCCAGAAAAGCCCCTCTTTTTGGTCACTGGTCACTCCTTCTTATTTTGGCACACATACATGTATGTCAAATTTTCATTATTCAACCCTTGCAGTACTTAACCCTTTACCACACAATCCCGAGTTTTAACGACCCTAAAAGAAAAGGGGTTTTCAAAACATTGTGAGAAAAAGAGAAAATGCTGGTAACCAGCATTTTCTCCTTTTCCCACAATATTTTCTACCCTATCAAAGAGAGAAATAATCATTTTAGCACAATTTAATTTGTCGTCTGCAAATTCTTTCGAGTTGGTCCGGTCCAAAATTTTGTCGTTTGGTTAAGAGATGATTAACACTATTGTTTCACTGCTTTTGGCAGACACTGTAAATCAGGACAGCATAAATCAAGATCAGAGTGCACAGAGAGCACAGTCTGATCTTTGATCTACATAGTCCGCTGTTTTTGTGAAAAGTTCTGACAAGAACACCCAGGGAGTCGCTGGTTCGAATCCCTAGCTCGGCCAATTTCTTTCCGAGGATTTATGATAGTCATTGCGAAAGAATCCATTCCTCTCTCTCACAGCTTTTCATTGTATCCAAGATGGTAATATGTGTAAGGAGCAAGTGGCTTGGGAGGAATATTGTGCGAAGTACTGATTTCGTTTAGTTTAAACATATGAGCCATGCTCTGTGAAAAGGGGGCTTAATGCATCTGCGTAAAGTGTCGACCAAGGTCAGCCTGCGCAGTCCGCGCAGGCTGACCTGGGCCGACACTTTTCGCTATTGGTCACTTTTCTGTTTGTCCAAGGACCAGTCTACGTCATGAATCAGTCGGTTGTTAGACATCTTGCTTTGTACAACGCATCACGGAGAAGCTTTAAGCCCTCTTTTCACAGAGAATGGCTCATATTTTATTTCACATCGATTGAGAAACAAGTTCTTTTAACTTAAACTATTCTCTCTCCATTCTGCATCCTGGAAACTATACCAGTACTCGCGCCCAATGTGTGGGCCAATGAACAGCCCCGAAGTTGAAACCCGCTCCCGGGTTTCGAACTCGGGACCTTATGTTTACGTGACTTTATGGTTACGAGGTACTGGTGGAAGAAACTCCAGTAAAGCATGGCCGCCGTGATATAACTGAAATAATGTTGAAAACGGCGTGAGATACCATACAAACCATCAAACAAAATATCGTATTCGAATTGCCATCCTGGGTCAATATCGGGACTCTTTGTTTCAGCATAGAGCGCCAAAGAAAATTGGTCCATGCTGTGTGGAAAGAGGGCTTATAAAGCCTCTACGAAAAGTATCGATCCAGGTCAGCCTGCGCAGTCCGCGCAGGCTGAACTGGGCCGACACTCTTCGCTATTGGTCAATTTTCTGTTTGTCCAAGGACCATTCTTCCTTATGATTCAGTCGGTTGTTAAAAATGTGGCTATTATGGATCCATATTTATGTGATGGCTTGATTGATACAGTGCATCACGGAGATGCGTTAAGCCCCCTTTTGTCGGAGCATAGCTCAATTATATTAACACGTTCAGTAAAGTAATGAATTGCATTTCATGCATATTGCAGTTTCAAAGTAACTTTGACCAAATTATCTGAAAAAAAAAAAAAAAAATAGCGGACTGAACATGCTGAACAGTCTAGTCTTGATCTACACTGTTTACAAACCAATTGGAATTAGGGAAGAACCAATCAAGTCTAGGTCTTATCCTTTTAGTCATTTTTTTTTTTTTATTATTATTATTTTCATTGTGATGTATTGTTTTAAGAAAATTTTAATTACATGTACATGATGGATGAAATACGTTTAAAACGTCAAATCAGCTGGGCCATGCTCTGGCAAAAGGAGATTATGCATCTCCATGATGCATTATACAAAACAAGTCATCACAAAATTATGGATCCATAAAATCCGTTTTGTCTAACAATCGACTGAATCCTGAGACAGAATAGTCTGTGGGCATTTTGAAAATTTACCAACAGCAAAATGTTTCGACCCAGGTCAGCATGTGCGGACTGCCGATGCATTAAACCCCCTTTTTCACAGAGCACGCCTTGACTATATTTGAGCCTAACCTTTTATAGCTAATCCTTTAAGCACAAGCAATGATATAGACATATTCGATTATTAAAAAGAACCCTTGCAAAAAAAATTACAGGGTAGTTTGAGAACAACAGATTTCATACAAATATCGATCAGTGTAGATTAAAGATCTGGCAGCAAGTTCTGCACAGTCTGATCTTTAACTACACTGTCCACAAAATCAATTTAGGTCGTCTTTTCTGCCCTAAGGGTGTGTTTTGTAATGGAATCCGTACATAACACCTGTCACAGCGCAACCAATACTTATATGACATTTTTTGTAGGCAGTGGGCCATATTACGGCATAAGGTGTTATTAAATAACGTTTGACTAAATAACCTATCTAATACAGCGTTTAACCTTTTTGACTGCTGAGTGGGTCTAAAAGTCTGTTTGCAGACAGTGCAGGTCCAAGATCATACTGCACAAAACGTGCAGTCTGATCTTGGATCAACACTATCCTATTCGATGCATCTGTATTGTTTGAAACCGCATTTAAATCGCAATACTCAAGATTTCCCTACTGCCTTGAAATGGCTATTCTATTTATTTTGCAGCTAAAGGGTTAAATCTATTATCATAAAAAAAATGATATGAATTTTTTTGAGACCCGTCAGTACCTTTTTTTTTTCAGGGTAAAAAAAAAACGTGAAATTGAGCAAATGCCTCATACATAAAGCCTCGGTTACACCGGAACCGAATCAGCTGCGAATCCACCCGATTTTTTTAATTCGGGTGGATTCGGGAGCATTCTGCTCTCCCTACCCGAATGGGTGAAAATTCGGCAGGGATTCTGAAACATTCGTGGATGGATTCGGCTTGTTTTGAAATGTTCAAAATCAGCCGAATACCCTAAAAAAAGGTCCCGAATGTGGCCCCGACAAATTTCATTCGGGCTATATTCGGGCCATATTCGGATGGAATTCGGCCGGATTCGGCCGGATTCGGGGAGGCATTCGGGGCGTTCTAGGCAGATTCGGTGTTATTCGTATCGTATGGGGTGGAACGATCGAATCGTCTAGCCAAATCGACCCGACTAACAAGAATAGAGCCGAATCTGCCCGGAATGCCCCGAATAGCTCCCAGAATCCATCCGAAACGCCATCCGAATATAGAGCAGAATACAGGCGAATAAAGCCAAATAGGTCAGAATACTGCCGAATCGCAGACGAATAGCTCCGAATGAGGGGCCAGAATAACCCGAATAGCCCTGCGAATGTAGACAGATTGTGCAGGGATATCTCTGCCTCATTGTTCCTGTAGCATACAAAGAGATAAGATCTTTGTTTTTGCCATGCCTAAAAGTAAATCTAAGAACACCCAGAGGAAGTCTTCCACTTCCCCTCATCCTCCTCTATCTGAAAATATGTCAGACTCAGAAGACGTAGAAATGGACATTCCCGGTGAAGACTATGAAGTATCCGAAGCAGAATCGGTCGGCCCTACAAAGAGGACCTATCAGAAGAAGTTCATAAAGACCACTACCAGCGAGGACGCCAAGAAGAAGGGGAAAACTCCTAAATGCTTGAAATTCAGCCAAGCCGAGCAGGAGGGTCTTCGAGATTGGTTGTTTGAGAACCCCATCATCTGGGACAAGAGTGATCCCGACTATAAAGACAACGACAAGCGGGACAAGGTCTATAGGTTGAAAGCGATTTCCTTGGGCATCGAACCGAAAAATCTAAGGACCTGGTATGAGGGGGTTCGCACGAGATTCGCTAAGGCCATCGAGAAGAAGTCAGGAGACGGGACAAAGGTGCTGCCTTCTGCAGAGCAGTGGATTGCTGACAATTTTCAGTTCCTGCTTCCCCACGTCCACCGGATGCCAGGAAGGACCTTGGGATCACTAAAGTCAAAGGCAAAGGGTCCACGAGTGGCGCCGTCGACGTCCAAATCAACTTCTCAACCGACGAGCGACGAGGAACGGGAAGAGGAGGAAGACGTTGCCGCCAATGATTCCAACGACACCGACATGGAGGTTGTGGCATCAACATCCAGTGCTCCTCCACCTACAAAGAGGGTGAAAGTAGAGGCCATCAGAAAAATCAATGAGCGAGCACGGGCGTCTGCGAAGCTCCAGCAGCAGGTGCAGAAGCTGATAACAGCCCCGCCTCTTGATCAGAAGGCAGCGTATGGAAACTGGCTGGCTGCAGTTTCCAGAGAGATCCACCCTTCAATCTGGTACCATTTCCACCAGTAGTCGTCTGATGGATGTCGCTACTTCCTTCAAGAATCAGAGCGTCTCAACAAACAGTCGGTAGTGACATCAACGCCAGTCAAGCCTCCTGCTACTCCAGCTCTAGAGACACCAAGACAACTGCCACATCAGCAGCATTTCCAGCAGCCACCAACGCAACAGCAGCAGTTCCAGCAACCATCAAGGCCACAGCAGGCAGGGCAGCAATACCAGCTGCAGACACCACCAACTCAATCGAATGATCGCCAAAATTCAAACATGGGCAGCCAAGACCTCTCCTTCGGCTCGGTCATGAGAGAAGCCTTCAACTTCGACAACCAAGACTTCGCCCAGCTGCCCTGAACTGAAAAAAACTATCATGACTCTTTGTTGTTTAATTAACCCATTACCACACAATCCCTACTTTTGACGCCCCTGAGAAAGAAGCCTTTAGAAAACATTGTGGGAAAAGGAGAAAATGCTGGTAACCAGCATTTTCTCCTTTTCCCACAATGTTTTCTACCCTTCACAAAACAAATTTCAAATTTTCAGTCACTTTTACTTTGTCGTCTGCAAATACTTTCGATTTGGACAAGTCTTAAATTTTGTCGTCTGGTAATGAGTTAATTAATAGTTGAGGATATTTGGGGTTTTTTTTGTAAAGCTTATCTATGCTTCTACATGATGGACACTAGTTCCTTGCACTTTGAAATTCAGTTATAATTGTAATAATACAGTTAGTATTTTGATTTTTCTGTGTTTTATAGTCCCCTAAAACAGGCCTGATTGTAGGAAAAGGTCGATTTAGTTTTTAGGTGATAAATTATCTGTGCATCTTAGACATAGGAGTATATCGCATAAAAATATGGAGGCCGAAAAAAAATCAACATTTTAAAGGGCATTTAAAATGGCAAATAACTGCTATATAGAAAATATAGAAAACATTCTGAGAAAGGAAAAATACTTTTCTCACAATGTTTTTCAGAGCTATTTATCGTTAGTGCGTCAAAATATGGCATTGTGTGGTAATGGGTTAAGTCGCATTGAATAAATTTGTCGTCTGCAATATCTTTCGATTTTGACCAGTCTAAAATTCTGTTTTTGTCATTGGATTAATATGGTATTCGTTACCATATTGAATTTTAATGAATGGTCATGATAATTATGGTTTCTAGACTTAAGGTGACACATGCAGTCGATTCCATCTCATCGCAACCCTGATAATATTCTTTTGTACACAAGATGTGTTTGTGAAACACTAATGCCCCCGAAACGGCAATTTTTAGCTCTACTGGCTGAAAGCCAGCAGAGCTTATGTCATATCGTGGTTTCCGTCGTCCGTCCGTCCGTCTGTCTGTCCGTCCGTCCGTTAGTCTTTTTCTTGTTTACACGATAAAGTCTTCATTTTTGGTCTGATTTTCGTGAAACGTACACAGTTTGTTTATCTCATCAATAGCTTTGACCCTATTGATTTTGAAAAAAAAAAAAAAAACAGTATGGGAAAAAAAGTCATTTTAAGTTAAAACAAATTCCATTTCTTGTTTACGCGATAAAGTCTGTATTTTTGGTCAGATTTCCATGAAACTTGCAGAGTTTGTTTATCTTATTAATAACTTCAACCCTATTGATTTTGAAAAAAAATCCAACAAACAGTATGGAAAAAGTAGACATTTCAAGTTAAAGACTTTCATTTCTTGTTTACGCAATAAAGTTTTCATTTTTGGTCAGATTTCTGTGAAACTTACACAGTTTGTTTATCTTATCAATGGCTTTGAATCTATCGATTTTGAAAAAAAATCCGAAAAGCGGTATCAGAAAAGTAGCTATTTCAGATTGAACAATTTCAATGCTTATTTACATGATAAAGTATTTATTTGTGATCAGATTTTTGTGAATTTTTCAGCTTGTTTATCCCATCAATAGCTTTTTAACCCTGTTGAGTTTGTAAAAAATTCAACAAACAGTAATGATAAAGTAGCCATTTTGAGTTGAAAATGTCAATTTTTTGTCTTTTAGCATAATGAATTCCTAATGAATGCTTTATTTCTTTATTTAAAAAAGCAAAATATCTGCCAGTAGAGCATATTCAGGGCCTTCTAGTTTGAGAAATGGAACCTTGACATTCGACTTTCACCTTTGCAGATGACCTCGACTTTGGTACCACCGGATGTGTATTGATGAGATGTGCCTTCATACCAAAATATGGCCCTTGTAACTAAATTACTTGAGGAGTAATGGGAAAATGTTAACTTTTCACGTTAAGTTTGTGCAGACAGACAGACGGACAGATGGACAGACGGACAGACGGACTTAAGACTAAAGACACATGAAAAGAAAAATACGAAATGAAAAGAATGTCATAATATATATAGTATTTTATTACAATGTATCTTCGGCATTGTTGTGTTTCACAAACCCTTGGGGTTAAAGCGAAAATTCCATAAGAAACCTCAGCACAATTGTCTCGGTTCCTGACTTTCATTCAAAGTCCTTTTCATTTTTTTTATCTTTTTTTTTTTTCTTTCAAATCATCTGCTGCTGCCACTCTACCGCTCCAGCTTCTGACATGAAGTAGTGCTTCAATGTCAAGCGCTGGCGTTTCGCCTCCTTTGTTGTTCTGTTCCCCGTCACAGCCTGGAGGTCTTCCATCTGTGCTTCTTCTCTCCACTGACCCGGGATGACGTTGTGCTGCTCGTCTTCCAAGTCGACGCCTGGTGGTGGTCCGTTCTGACCAGATCTCAGGAGGTTGTGAAGGCAGACACACGCGAGGACCATCTTGGTCACAGTCTCTGGAGACTGGCGCATGGTTGTTAGCAGAACTTGGAACCGGTTAGCCAGAATACCGAATGCGTTCTCGATGACTCGCCTTCCCCTTGAAAGGCGGTAGTTGAATATGCGCTCGTCGTTACCTAGCTGTCTTCTGGAGAAGGGTTTCATCAGCCAGGTACGCAGCGGGAAAGCGTCGTCACCGACCAGGAAGTAGGGCATGTCGACGTTGTCATCGGGAAGAGGGTCTGGATCTGGCAAGCCAATAGTATCATCTTCTATCGCCTCTTTCAGCTCGGAGCTGTTGAATACTTGGCAGTCGGACGCTGACCCGTTCGCCCCAACATCAACCCCGGTAAACCTGTAATCCGCATCAGCAATGGCGAAGAGGATAATGGAATGGTACCCCTTGTAGTTGTAGTACACCGAACCGCCACGCCTCGGACATTTTATGGCAACATGTTTCCCATCGGTGGCACCGACGCAGTGTGGAAGGTTCCAACGCCGCAAAAACCCGTCTGCCAGGGCCTTCCATCCTTCTGGTGTGGTGGGAGCGTTGACCAACTCATCACCATATTCCTTGATGATCGCCTCGGCTACATCTGGCACCATGTTGACGATGGATGACTTGGAGACACGGAAGGCATACATCAAGCTCTTATAGTTGTCCCCTGATGCAAAGTGTCGCAGGACCAGCGCCAGCTTTAAACCAGGTTCTAATGGTTCTCGGTAGTTGGTTCTTCTCTTTTCTGAGTGCTGGACCAACCCTGGCAAGGATCTGTTCGAACTGATCTGGATCAAACCGCAAGAAGTTCTGGAACGATTGGACGTCTTCAAGCTCGAGTTCCCGCATCAGTGCGTTATATTGGCCATACGCCACTCGTCGTTCGATCCAGGGGCGGACCCACCATCTTCGTCGGCGCCGACCTGCTGGTGCATTATCGTCATCGCCAGCATCACCGACTAAGCCATCGCTGATATCGCTGTCACTGTCTGTAGACATATCTATTGCAATTGCCTCGTTTTGCAAAATGTCATCCTCCAGCAGCAGTTGGGTAGCGATGAGAAGATTGTGATTTTCCATGGTGTATTCAGATCGAATGGCAAGGTGCATGTGAGATGCACACAGCTCCTGCACACCCATATATATACCTAGGAAAATCATGTTTTCTTTAATTCAGACATAATTCGGGTCCAAATTTAGCCAAAATCCAATGATTCTGTGGCGAATTCGGGTAATTCGGTGGCGTATTCGGTGCATTCGGCTATATTCGTCCCGATTCGGGTCGACATTCGGGTCATTATTCTGGTGTAATCGGGGAATTCGGGCCATATTGGGCTCAATTCTGGTCACATTTGGCTCGATTCTGGCCTCTATTCGGATTGCCACTCGACTTTATTCGGGATGCCCAAAATCGATTCGGGTCAATTCTTGGCGATTCTGCTTAATTCGGGACCTAATCGGGACCTATTCGTCTCTGATTCAGGAAGCTCCCCGAATCAGAAACGAATAAGTTCCGAATCAACCGAATCCATCCGATTCAGCCCATATTCGGGCAGAATCGGTCCGAATTTATTCGGCAGAATTCGGTTCTGGTGTAACCCTGGCTTAAGCTGCTGAGCGCGACTCACTGACCTTTTGGGGACAGTGTAGATCAAGATCAGACTGCACAGAACGTGCAGTCTGATCTTGAATCTACACTGTCCGATATGTAGATATTGTTCTCGACAAAATAAGTTTGAAATAACATTATTCGGGTTTTTACTATCGGCTTGAAAGTTTTATTTTATTTATTTGGTCGTGCTCGGTAGTTCAGTTGGTTACGTACAGGGCTTGAAACAAAGCGGTCGCCAATTCGATTCTCATTTCGGTGAAATACTTTTAAAGGACTGATGATAGTTATTACTACAAGACTCACTCCTTTCTCACCGCTGAACATTCTTTTGGATGTTGTATAGTGTTTAACGCCGTTTTTAACATTATTTCAGTTATATCATGGCGGCCAGTACACCTATCCATGCTTTTCTGGAGTTTCTTTTTACCAGTCCTTCACACAATATTCTTCCCAACCCACTGGCTGCTTTCCTACACAACAATCGTCGAAACACTGATCAGCGGTGAGAGAGGAATGAATCCTGTAAAAATGACTATCATCAATCCTTAAAAAGAAATTGGCCGCGCTTGGGATTTGAACCAGCGAACCCGTGGTCTTAAGTCCTGCACGCTACCGACTGCGCTACTGGAGCTGAGCGAACATTGTTTCGACGATACTTATGAGGGAAGGCAGCTTAAAGACATTCCTGGCCGGTATGGATAGTCGATTCGGCCGCCGCGAAAAAAAAAATGAAATAATTTTGAAAACAGCGTTAAAGACGAAACAAACACGGTGATAAACCTTAAACGACTCTTACCAAAATGTAACCAAGAGTGGATAGATATCTTTGCAATATTCTTGGGCCAACTTTTTCAAAACTTTACCAAAAGAACCCTGAGAAAGAAAGCTTTCGAACACATCGTGAGAATATGAGGAAATGCTAGATCTAGTAACCTTCGTAATGTTTGCCTTTTCCCACCACAATTTTCTACTCTTTATAAAAGACAACTTCTGTCATCACTTTAAGCCAATGAATTCCATGTGTCGTCCGCAAATATTTCCACTAAGGACCAGTCTAAAATGGCCCGCAACATGCGAAATCAGACCTTGAGATTTGCGTAAAGTGTCGTCTCAGATTAGCCTGCGCAGTCTGCGCAGGCTAATCCGAGACGACCCTTTACGACTACATAAGATTTTTTCATACAATAAACTTTCCTGAAACAGAAAATCGCACAAAAACGGGAAGTGTCGTCGCGGATTAGTCACAGACTGCACAGGCTGATCTGGGACGACACACTTTTACGCATATGTCCGAAGGCCCTTTTTCGTGTGTTGCACGCCAAATAGTGTCGTCTGTTGAAGAGTTAAAGAGATACATTCATGCGCAAAAAAAAAAAATTCAAATTAAAAGTGAAAAAAAAAAAAAAAAACGAATATCAGATACATGTATAAGCGTATAGCCTTTGGAAGAGGAATAGTGTTCTGCAGCATTGACTTCCCACGGTCCTTCACAACAGTGCCCAGATTCGAACTCATAATCCATGGACTGTCTGCCAATCTTACTCCTTACTTACTTGGCCACAGAGTCTCAGCCAGCCACCACAGAAATGATGTCGATCAATATCTGTATTCAACAACTATTCTTGAGGATATTCTAAAGAATTATCTAATTTGAAAATAACATAATCTCTGATTGGCTAAACCAAATGGTTTAGCCAGTCAGAAGTTGTGTTACTTTCTAAATTTAGTGTTTCGAGCTCTTGAAAAAGGCAATAGCCGAAATATCGAAATATTGCCTATCATAGTAATTCATTCATAGTGTCATTGTGTCGTTGTGTTACATTTTCTAAGATCTCTGTCATTATTAAAGATTTTTTACATCAAAATTGGCATAAATGTTAATTATCAAAAGGGGGAAACCATAAAAATATTTAATCAGGTTATGTCCCTTTTCCGATTTAAAATATTCGAGCTTGGCACCAACCATTCTAATATGCAATCTTATTCGCGAGAATTTTCTAAACTTTAAAGGAACCCGATTCATGATTGGCTAAACCAAACGGTTTAGCCAGTCATAAATTGTTATCCGTTATTGATTAAGAATAAGAGGGCAGTTAAGAACAGTAGCTTAACTCTTATCCTGTTACATAAGTTAACCCTTAAGCTGCTAATCGCGACCTACTGACCTTTTGCGGACAGTGTAGATCAAGATCAGACTGCACAGAACGTGCAGTCTGATCTTTGATCTGCACTGTCCGATACGGTATTTTCTTTACGGTGAAATCAACTTTGAAACCGCAATGTTTTGGCTTTTAGTATTGAGTAGAAATTTGCGTTTCATTTATTCAGCAGCTTAAGTGTTAAATGGAACTTTCAAGCCGATAGTAAATTCCCGAATGTTGCTATTTCAAGGGTATATTTTGGGGAAAAATATTTCAGTATCGGACAGTGTAGATCCAAGATCAGACTGCACGTTCTGTGCAGTCTGGTCTTTATCGACACTGTCAGCAAAAGAACACTAAGTCGCGCTTAGCAGCCTAAGGATTAATACAAACCAAAGTCTATTATGTTAGTTCTGGTTAACAGGCAATAAATAGATAAGAAAAGGTTGGCAATTTTAATTGGTATCCCTCTAGTTAAATTCACTTGAGGAAATAACCAGCCACTGTCTTACCCAGGTGCGTATACCAAATTTGTTCTCTGTGATCTGCAATTCAATGACGCTTGCCAGATGTTCAAAATTAAAACCAAAATCAAGAGAAAATTAAAGTCAATAGAATTTTTTAGCCGGGCTAAGATCCACCCCTGAGAGTGCTTTCCCCCCCCCCCCCCCACACACACACATACGCACACAATAATTAACCCTTAAGCTTCTAAGCGCGACTCACTGACCTTTTTGCGAACGGTGTAGATCAAGAGCAGACTGCACAGAACGTGCAGTCTGATTTTGGATCTACAGTGTCCCATAAGGAGATTTTTTTTCTCCAGAAAATAAGTTTGAAATAACATTGTTCGAGTTTTAACTATCGGCTTAAAAGTTCTATTTAAGTTATTTAGCAGTATAAGGATTAAATGGACATGTTTTGCCATAAAAGCTGACCGAAACATTGCGATTTTCATGACTTTTTTCTCGCGATTTAGCTTTGCATAAAGGATGTTAGACAGACAGACACAGATACAAGAGAAAACAATGTTATACATTAATCATTGTGCCACGTGACAATGTAGACTCACAGTGCAGCCTAATTTTGTTCTACTCTGTTAGTAAAGACACCTTCAGCTGTGCTTAACCCTTTCCCAAACAAGCCCTGGTTTTCATGTGTCTGCAGTACAAGCCTTTTGAAAACACTGTGGGAAAAGGAGAAATTGCTCGTAACGAGCAATTTCTCCTTTTCCCACAGTGTTTTCTACCCTTTTTGAGAACTTTCTGCCATTTTCATCAAATTTAAAATTGTCGTCTGCAAACTCTTTCAATTTGGACCAGTCTAAAATTTATCGTTTGGGAAAGAGTTAATTCTGAACAGTTTAACCCTCAGCGTGCTCAGTTATTGAAAAAAAAAATCTTTCAATCGGGAAAATAAATCGTCCACAATAGCGATATTTCAAGATTGTTTGGCTAGTTTATAAAACAAATGTTGCAGACAGCAGAGATATAAGATCATACTGCATTTCCTGTGGGGTCTCTGATCTTTCTGTACACCATTTAGCAAGATCAATAAGTTGTGCCTAACCCTTTACGACACAATCCCGAATTTTAACGAACCAGATGAAGAAGTCTTTTGAATACACTGTAGGAAAAGGAGAACCAGCATTTCCTCCTTTTCACATAACGTTTTCTACCCTTTCAACATCATTTCAGTCACATTCAATCTGTCGTCTGCAACGGCTTTCAAGTTGGACCCGTCTAAAATTTTGTCGTCTCGTTCACAGGGTCAAATAAGGTGTCACCGAAAAGATACAAGTCAATACTAGTGCGTCAACGTATTAAAGTCGCCAATTACATAACCAAAAAGTAAGAAAAGCTATACGACATTAAACAGCGTTAATTGGCTACTTATGTTGGGTCTTCTTTTGTGATAATATCTGTTAGAATAACGCCTGATTTAGAAACTGTTATTTTTGTCCGAGCTTTAAAGTCTGTAATTCGAACGGCCAATTTATGTTTTGAAATAAATGGTATCAGATATCGAACCTTGTTGTATTGTTCCTTTTTTTTTAATGGAGGTTTTAAAAAAAAATCATGTGCACTCAGATTGCCCCAACTCCAACATTTTTGCATTTCACGATCACTATTAGAATAGTGCTCGTTTTTAAGAGAGTGTCTTTGAACTGGGTATTTCAAAGTGGTATTCTCCCCGAAATGGGAGAAAATTCCATACAAAAACATAGGCCAAATAACGGTGACGTAAATTATCTACAGTGTAAGATACCTCAATCAACCCTTCCTACATTACTGGAATAAATGAAACGTAAATATGGAAATAATTTTTCGGTACTATTCTCGATTGCAAATCTTGGGCAACGTCGTTCTGTATAAACCCAACACTTACTATGCGGTTGCCTTCATTTAATTTTACACCATTCGCAAATACCTTTAGCTACCCTCTTCATGTTGGCGGTAAGCAAGCAGCGATGTGAACCGTTGGATATTACCAGTTGGTGCAATAAAATAATACTAGTATTAAAAAAAAAAAATGCATGTATAGTAGTATGTCATCTCTTTAAACTTTAATGCGCTATTAGACAGTCTATTTGCACACAGATCACTAACTAGCAAACACGAATGAACCACAGATATCAAAAACACTGCGTGAAAGACAACGATTAGACGAAACTAGTACTTGAGCCTATTTCCTCGATGTTTGCCAAAAAGCTGTTTCTACAAAGTCAAACTTGTAAGTTAAGGGGGTTTGAAGGGCGTCCATTTCTAACATCTGTGGACTTACACCTGTTCGAACTGAGGTCGTTTAACTTTTTTTTCAAAAAGCTTGAGTCATACAAATAACGATTCCATCCACGATTAGATATAAATGACTGAAATAGACATGGAACGTCATTTCTTGAATATACTGTAAAGTTTGAAAGGGGAGCACTTACTTACACTGATTGTGCGACAGAATCTTTGAACTAACACCATCAAACGTAACAAACAATAGTCATACAAGTAATTCATGTAAATTGGAAGTTTATAATTTGCCAATCATTTAAAGAACAAAGATAAAGCGATAGTACCATTTGAAAAAGCCACCTGTCGCAATTTAACCCTTATGCTGCTAAATAAATGAAAAGAAACTTTCAAGCGGATTGTAAAAACCCAAATATTGCTATTTCATAGGTATTTTTGGAGGGTGAAAATATCTCTTTATCGGACAACGTAGATCCAAAATCAGACTGCACATTCTGTGCAGTCTGATCTTGATCTACACTGTCCGCAAAAGGTCAGTGAGTCGTGATTAGAAGCCTAAGGGTTAAAAAGAAATACCGTTGAACTTGCATGACCGGGGCCCGTACTCACCCAACATTCCAAATATCACTCTTGCTCTAAATATAGATTCAGAAAGTATCACAGGTTTGTAACTGTCTAAACCAAATTTTTTAGCCATTCAGAGAATGCGTTTCTTTGAAATTCAGAAACTTCTTTTTATAAAATCAAAACTGCAATATCAAAAAAGAGAAGTGAAAGTAAAATCAAATTATGGTTAAGATATCCAACTTTTCGGTATTTCGCTGCTCCAGAAATATACAACAAATTTGGTTAGTGGAATGGATCAAGGGGCCTAACCCTGTCAAACAGTTACGAGAGGGTCTTGTCGTGAACCAGATACATTGTATATTTGCAAAGGTAGAACATTTCTTACGAGTTTGTCAACGTTTTCAGTGTTTATTCTAGGCCGCGGGATTGCGGGAATCCCCCACTTTCGTAAAAAATCCCCCAAACTTTCTGACGCCGTGCTGGACGAATCCCCCACTTTAAATCACGTCGCTGTATTATTCAAAATAGTCTAATTTTTCATACTCTCGGAAGTTTAGGGTCTCCAAATAAAAACAAAACACATTACTGGAAAGAGAACTTTCTAGTGTTCTGATTTTAATAATGTTTGAGAACCAGTCAAATTATATGTTTAAATTGCGGTCCCCGAACAATCTTAAATCACGCAGCCAAAACTTTTGATGTCGGACCGAAAATCATTTAGAAGAAATACTTTTTTTGTTTGAAATAGATGGTTAATCTACCAATCATTATCATTTTAACTTTGGTATCAAAAATGTTTGTGGATTTACATAGTTCTGTTCGACAACGTGACTGATTTGTTAATGTCCAATCGAAGCCGTAAAATAAACACGCCTTTTTCTGTTGCTCTTAGTAACGGTATGACATCAACATTTCTGTCGTCTGAAATCTTGTTTTACCGGACTTGTCTTTATTTTATCAATGTGGAAACGTAAAATTAGCGATTTTTTTTACATCGTCTGCCTCATCAACGTCCCAGACAGCAGATGAAGAGGCTGAAGAAGCGTTATTAGTCAGAGACGATTCTGTCGGGTCAGGCGAGGCCTTTGCCGGGCCTTCGTCAGTCAATAAACAACACGTTTTCCAGCAATCGTGGCTGAAAGACTGGCCTTGGTTACAAAAAAATGACAAAGGAGCTATGATATGCTCGTATTGTTTAAAACATGGTATAAAGAATATTTTCACCACTGGCAACACCAATTTTCGTACGTCGACATCAAGGCACGCTGACAGTGAAGACCATAAGAGTGCCTTACTTGCTCAGTCATCGAGCAAAGCCTTCAAAAAGTCAGTTGAAAAAACAATTTTCAAAAAGGTAGAGGCCATTGTTAGTGCAATCGAAACTGTATTGGCTTGCCAAAGAAAACATCGCTACAGTAAAATATGCTTCTTTATTGGATTTCTTGGACAAGCAGGAATGTGAAGCAGTGAAATCATTTATTTATTTTTATTCATTTATTGCATTACCTTATAATCCCCCACATTTTTTGAAAATCCCCCACATTTTTTCAAAGCATGGGGGCAGATCCCCCACTTTTTTCAAATCCTAGAATAAACACTGCGTTTTATAGATTTAAGATTCCAGTTTATATGATAATTAAATTTTAAAATACTTCCGAGAATACATGAGTTTACTGATATTTTCTTTTCATACAAAACTACCTCAAAACAGTATTGGTCAATCTGTGCAAACTCATATAGAGTAAGGAAAGAATGTACTAATAATCAAATTAGTTCCACTGGATCTAAACTAGTTTTATGCTCTTTTTATCACCATGTAATAAGATTCCTCTGTAATGTTACCATTGCCAAGTTAACTCTTTACCAAACCGAAAAACTTGAGACTTGTCCATTTTGACAAAAAATGCAGATGACAAACGTGGTTCAAATGGTGGGATTTGTCTGAGAAAGACAAGAAAACATTGTTTGAAGAGGAGAACATGCTGGTTAGCAGCATTTTCTCCTTTACCCATGATGTTTTCAAAAGCTATCTTCCACGAATTCGTAAAAACAAGCAATTCTTATTTAAAGGGTTAACTTTTCGCAGATGTGTATGTATACAAATGAAATGTTCTAATACACTCTACCTAGTTGCAACTACTATTGCCCTATCTAATCTAGTACATTCCCTGTCGACATCACGGTCACTGGGTTCAAATTTTAGTTGCATCCTGGAGAGTTTAGAAACCAATCCTGCTGCACGTAAATGTTTGTTCCAATAAAAATAAAGTGTAGTCTGATTCTGAATCTACAACGTCCTGTATTTGGTAAGATAATACCGAGCCCAGTATATAGCTCAGTCGATAAGGTACAGGGCTTGAAACCAAACAGTTGCTGACCCACTTTCCTGCTAGGGCATATTCTTTCTTTCCGAGGATTGATAATTGTCAATTCGACAGGATCATTCCTTTCTCGTGGCCGAACAATGTTTGGGTGATGTTTAAGTGGGACAGCAAACAATGCCTCGGAAAGATGTACTGGCAAAAGAGACTTATGGAAAGCAATGGTAGGTTGACGTGTCGTTGCGATATATCCGAAATAATGTTGGAAAGGCAATAATGCCAAACAACAGATTTGAAATTTCAATGTTTGAAATTTGCATCACCGTGGAAATCTATACATGTCGCATACTAACACTGCATCAATAAATTCTGTGTTTTAACGGCCATGCGGAATAAAGCTTTTCAAAACATTGTAAGTAAAAAAGATTAAATGCTGGTCTTCCTTTCCTACATTGTTCTCTACCTTTTCAACACACAAAATCATTTGAGCAATATTTGATTGGTCGTCTGCAAATGCTTTCAAGTTGGTTCAGTATAACATTTTGGTCTGATAAAGGCTTAACCCTTTCCCAAACGATGAATTTTAGACTGGTCCAAATTGAAAGAGTTTGCAGACGACAATTTTAAATTTGACGAAAATGACAGAAAGTTCTCCAAAAGGGTGGAAAACACTGTGGGAAAAGGAGAAATTGCTCGTTACGAGCAATTTCTCCTTTTCCCACAGTGTTTTCAAAAGACTTGTACTGCAGACACGTGAAAACTAGGGCTCGTTTGGGAATGGGTTAAGCAGTCAAATGGGTTACCATTGCATGATCACTTTATTGTACTCACTAATACTTGTTTACCGAAAATAAATCGGGGGCGTTACGAGGAAAATATGTACCAGGAAAGCTTTCCTCCGTCTAGATTCATTCACCAAAGTCTTTGTTATTTGTAATATCATCGCTTTGGAACTTTCATAACAATATTATATTGGGTTATTGAATTTCAGGGACATATTTAGATTTGTTGCCGCAAATCTTTTTTTTTTTTAAACACTGACAAAATAGTCTTTCTTTGCAGAAGAAATTGAATAGGTAATATTTAGTATTGTTTTTAACAAAATCTGGACTGATCACTTGAAAAATTTGTCACAAAAATTCGACAATAAGTTACATTGCTCTAGGTAGCAGCCTCTGCAAATATTTAAGGAAAAGGAGCCACCACTTTGTTACAAGAGATTCTTCTATTGGCAAACACTTGGTTCAGACAATTCACTTATTGCACCACTATGTTTTCTTGTAATTGAACACTAAAACTGCTCAGTGAAAAAGAGCAACTTTGGCCTTTAGCGGGATTTTCTTATTGCAATTGCGGACTTCGTCCATTTTTTATGAGAGCAGATGTGACGTCACTTTACCTACTTAATTAATACCCGACATAAACGGCGATGCATGTTTATCATCATATGGCATTCCCACCCGCCTTACTGGACTGTTCACTTGAAAACTTTATCACAAAAATTCGACAATAAGTTACATTGCTCTAGGTAGCAGCCTCTGCAAATATTAAAGGAAAAGGAGCCACCACTTTGTTACAAGAGAGATTCTTCTATTGGCAAACACTTGATTCAGATAATTTCCTTATTTCCCCACTATGTGTCCTTGTAATTGAAAACTAAAACTGCTGAAGAAGACTCAACATAAATTTTGGCACACTTTTGACCAAGACCATACTGCACAGAACGTGCAGTCTGATCTTGGTCAACACCGTGCAATACGATACAGATGTTTTAAACCAGAACTTGAAAATCCCTAAATTACTAAATTAATTAAACATTTCCAGCCAATAGCAAAATTCCAAATAGGAAAGAAGATTTCAAAATTCTCTACGCTACGAAAAATATTCATCGTATCGGACAGTGTAGGTCTAAGATCAGACTACATATTTCATGCAGTCTGATCTTGATCTACACTTCCCGCAAAAGCGCACTAAGGTTGACTCTTAGCGGCCTAAGGTTCGTAACTATTTACAGAGAAAGGAAACTCTTTGAAACTGATATCATGCGGGTGGTAATCTAACTGATGCAATATTTCGTTTTGTTGATTTTTCACAACTTTTTTCGTCATTTTTCCCGGTTGTCTTTTCCCCTGATTTCAGAGTTTTCACTGTAAATATTACTGGAACCTGTAAAACGACAATCTACCTTTGTCCAACACAAACACTATACATGTTCTTAACGGAACCAAGATTTTTTTTGGAGTTTTTAAATAGTTATGTCCTGTTTTGTCCTTTGCAAAACAGTCCTGAGAGTTTCAATATTTTCTTCTTTTCTAAGCATTTTCTGTTTTTTCCCTTAATGCTTTCCGTCCATCATTCTACCCACATTTATTCTGCACGCCTGCAAGAGCTTTAACCTTTTACCACACAATCCCGCGTTTTACTGACCAAGAGGAAAAAGTCTTTCGAAAACATTGTGGGAAAAGGAGAAAATGCTGGTAACCAGCATTTTCTCCTTTTTCCACAATGTTTTCTATCCTATTATAAACAAATTCCGTCATTTGAGCCACATTTAAGTTGTCGTCTGCAAATGCTTTCAATTTTGACAGGTCTAAATTTTTGTCGTTCGGTAAAGAGTAGCCTGGATCCAGGCGTTAATAATCTTTTAATCTCTCCCTACAGCACAGTCTCCTTTCACGGTCCATGCAGATATGTGGCAAAACTGCTTACCGGTTCCGTAATTGGTATCTCAATGAGGGCCATTCCTGTAAATCAAATTATCTCCCTTGCCAGATTAAGACTAAAGGTAACCAAATAACAGATTGGTCCTTTTAACTGTATTCCTTTGTTTTTATCCTTGATTCCCTTGGGGATGTTGCGATAAAAATAATTTGATTTATGATTATATTTAAAGTCTCCATGTAAATTTAAAGCAAATCGTGTTCTCAATCAACAGAGAAATGTATATAAATGGATTTGTAAAACAATCTAACCCGATTTAGCCGAGATATTATCTCAAAAACATATTTGTGTGGTGCAAGAAAATCAAGGATAAAATCAAAGTAATCTCCGAATATATAAAAGGAAAAAAAATGATCGGACTTGAACCCAGGCTAGATAAAGAGTTAACCCTTTACTGCACAATGATGCCTTTTGACGCCTCTGGGAAAGAAGCCTTTTGAAAACATTGTGGGAAAAGGAGAAAATGCTGGTCACCAGCATTTTCTCCTTTTCTCACCATGTTTTCTACCCTATCAAAGACAAATTGCACCATTTGAGCCACATAGAAAATGTCGTCTGCAAATGCTTTCAATTTGGACAAGGCTAAAGTTTTGTCGTCTGGTAAAGGGTTAAAGAGTTTAATAATATCCAGGACTCATGGGTGGGTGAACAGTCGCCATCAAGTAGCTAAGATAATAGCAAACCACGACAATAACAAGTTTAGGTAAGCTGTACGATAAAACTGGTTAACGCTGGGGTTAGATTTTTAACAGTGAAATTCCTACGCTGATCAGTTTCATTGATTAAAAAAGATGAATCTGAACTCTCCAGTAAAACAATTAAATATCTATGATTAATCACTCCTTTACATAAGGCCAAAAATTTATCATTCATCAATCCTAGGAAAAAAAATTGGCCGAGCTATGGATTCGAATCTACGACCCCGTGGTTTCAAGTCCTGTACTCGTGCGTTTGTCCGTCCGTGCAGGCGTGTGTATGACAGTGTACGAGACAATATTAGAAAAGCATCTTACCTCTTGATATATGTGTCATCTTATATCCACGAAATTAAAAATACACTCTAAATGTTATATAGTCCACAAAACAACTTCAAAACAAATCGATGAATATAAAAACAGCAGCCGCATTAAGTCATGGTGGAAGTACAAAATGAAACGTATATCAAACTAGTCATGTTATTCAATTAAACAAAATAAAAGACACATAAAAAACCACAATGCGCATTGACACTTAATTGACAGGACCTTTTAGATCGGTCTTAAAGCCTAATGATTTGACCTGCGATGATCCGTTTGTTATATCGCAGATTTGATCTCTTGGCTTTTGTAACATTTTTTTTTCTGCTTTAAAAATTCTATCATAGTATCTTTTACACTTTACTATACTAAACAATTCCGGGTTTTAACAATCCTGGGGAAGATGCCTTTTGAAAACATTGTGGGAAAAGGAGAAAATGCTGGAAACCAACATTTTCTCCTTTTCCTGCAATGTTTTCTACCCTTTCAAATGCGAATTCTATGATTTTAGACTCGTTTGTTTTGTCGTCTGCAAATGCTTTCAATATGGACATGCCTAAAATTTTGTCATTGGTAAAGCGTTAACGCGCGTTTTTTAATTCTTCCTCCGCTAAATGACTAAGTTCGACCGTTTACGAAGTCTAGAAATTATAATTTCACCACAATTAGGATTCTTTTTTCTTGTGTACTGTATACGGTTCGAGGTACTATAATGAGCGGTGACTGATCAAAGAGTAAGACTGTACATTTTGTGCAATCTGATCTTGATCTATGTCGTCCGAAAAGGATCAAGTAAGAACAAAAAAAAAAAAAAAACTTACAGCATCTTTCATGTCTTTGAATTTTCAAGCTTTCTGAAAAGTTTTAGGAAAAGAATATGCAGTTTATCTTTTTCAAACAATGTTTTCCAAAGTCGTCGAAGGTACGAGCGTTTTCATGGTTCTACATTTTTCCACGTCTACGTCTCTTTTATCACGTAGCAGTGTTAGAACCACTTTTGTAATAAAACGGCTGTTTGAAAATTTTATTAGAAACAGACGTTTTATTATAAAAGTGGTTCTTACATAGCAGTATGTCTCAGAAATGTTGAAAAGTACAATATGTCTAAGAAAGGTTTAAAAGTACAATCTATTAGAGTAAATTTCAAAGGGAGGAATCCAAATTTTCTGTCAAAATATAAATTTGCTGATTTCAGTATCTTAACTTCAATATTTTTTTCCACGTCTGCGTCTCTTTTATCACGTAGCAGTATGTCTGAGAAATTTTGAGAAGTACAATCCGATACAGTAAATTTCAGTGGGAGGAATCCAAATTTTCTATCAAAATATGAATTTGCTTATTCTTAATATTTTAATGAGCTTGTGATCTTTACAAACCACGAAAGACCTTGCCTAACAATTGAAATTCGGTAAGCTGACCATTGTTTCGACGATGGTTATGTGGGAAAGCAGCCAGTGGCTTGGAAAGAATATTGTGCGGAGTACTGGTAAAAGAAACTCCAGGAAAGCATGGATAGGTGTACTGGCCCCGTGATATAACTGAAATTATGTTGAAAACGGCGTTAAACACCATACAGTACAGCACAGTGAAATTCGGTAAATAGGTAACTCCTTGCCTAACGACAAAATGTTTGACTTTTCTAAATTCAAAGCATTAGCAGACGATAAATTAAGTATGAATAAAATGATGGGTTTCGTTTTTGAAATAGTAAAAAGCATTGTGGGAAATGGGAAAATGCTGGTTACTATCAGTTTCTCCTTTTCCCAAAATGTTTTCAAAAGTTTTAATCCCTAGGATCGTTAAAACTCGGTATTGTGTGCCAAAGGGTTGCACACACTATTTTTACGAATTTTAAAAAGCCACGTATCACTTTAAGGATCCTAATACACAGCATACAACTCTGAGCGCGGTAGCTCGGTCGGTAATGTACAGTAGCTGAAACTAGGGGGGTCGCTGGCTCGAATCCCAAGCTCGCCCTCTTTCTTTCCGAGAATTAACGATAGTCATTGCAACAGGATTCACTCCTCTCTGACGCAGATCGCTGTTACGACGATGAGTATGTGAGAAAGCATCCAGTGGCTTCGGAAGAAAATTGTGCGCTAAGTTTCTTGGTACAAAAACACTCCCGGAAAGCATGGATAGGTACACTGGCCTCTGCGATACATCTGAAATAATGTTGAAAAACGATGCTAAAAATTAATCGACAACTCTGAAAAAAATACTCCTGCTAATCTCGAGGTGCTCCCCAATGGTATTTTGTTGTTAAGTCGACTAAGCACATACTTTATTAAACGAAAAATCAAATTGTAATTTAAAGTGCTTTTCAAAAACAGATGTGCCATGCTCTGGCAAAAGGAGGCTTATTGCACCTGCGTGATACATGATACCAAGCATGTTATTACATACTCATAGATCCATAAACTATTTTATGTAACATGCGGTACACTGATCCTTGGTTATACAGAAAATTGAGCAATAGCGAAAAGTTTCGGCCCAGGTCAGCCTGCGCGGACTGCGCAGGCTGACCTGGGTCGATACTTTTTTTGCAAATGCATTAAGCCCCCTTTTCACAGAGCATGACTCAAATCTAAATCGCTTCCTTTTCGTGATAATCTTTCAAGAATGTTAGCGTACACCAAACAACCTCGAATTTAAACGACCTTGGACAAGAAGGCTTTTGATAAAACACTACGGAAAACAAGCAAATACTGGTAACCAGCATTTTGTCCTTTTCCAACAATGTTTTCTGCCTTTTCAAACAAAAATCCAACAAGTTAAGTCACATCTACTTTGTCGTCTGCAGTTGCTTTGAATTTGGACAAGTCCAAAATTGTGTAGTTTTTTTTTTTTAAGATTTAAAGCCGGAGGAGTGCGCCAGATAATCGTAAACCACAGTTTGATCTGCAGATCTATCATTTTTTATCATCTTTTAAACATGAAAACAATTAAAACGGGAAAAATAATCTCTGCGATTAGCGAGCAAAGTTCAGAGAGCTATATTTAGGAAGCGCACGGCAGAAGTCGGAAAATTCCGAGTCACTCCTTAACCCTTTACCACACAATCCCGAGTTTAACGACCCTGACGAAAAAAAAAAAGACATATTAAAAAAGGAGAACATATTGGTAACGAGGATTTTTTCATTTTCCCGCGATTTCTCACATACTCTTTCGAGAGAAATGCCATTATCTGAGCTTTTTCTAACTTGCGGTCGGCAAATGCAGTCCCACAATGTTTTCTACCCTTCCAAGCACAAACTTCGATGTTTGAGTCACATTTTTATCGTCTGCAAATGATTTTAAATTGGACAAGTCTAAAATTGTAATGTGTGGCAAATAGTTAACCCTTTCCCAAACGACAAATTTTGCACTGGTCCAAATTGAAAGAGTTTGCAGACAACAATTTCAAATTTGATGAAAATGGCAGAAAGTTATCAAAAAGGGTAGAAAACGCTGTGGGAAAAGGAGAAATTGCTCGTTACGAGCAATTTCTCCTTTTCCCACAGTGTTTTCAAAAGACTTGTACTGCAGACACGTGAAAACCAGGGCTTGTTTGGGAAAGGGTTAAATCAATCTCTGTTTTTTCCTACAAATAAAATAAATCCAATGACGCTGATCTTTCATTATTTTCCTACAGATAACATAAATCCAATGACGCTTCAAACACAGTTTTGTATTCTCTTCGATGGTCACAAACGAAAGTTATTTGAAACCTTGTATAAAAAATAAATCCACTGATGTATTTGGATTGACCGAAATCAAGTAAGAACTAACTGGATCTCTTTACATTATCCTCTCCCAAGTTACTATACCCTTAGATTTGGGGATGAATAAAACAGACCCAGGACGTTAGTTTTACAATCAGAACGCCGATCCTACTAACTATAGTCCCATTCAGACCAGACTGCACGAATCTACTTTGTCAGTTATTTTGCTTGGTAACCGTTCTAAAATGGACTTGAGGTGCCAAATATTGTGCTTTTTTTTTTTTTCAAACCAGAAAATATCGATTCCTTGTTTTTGACTTTCTTACAAGAATTATGCATCTCGAGTTGATCCGTTTAGAATGACCGATTAACCCTTAGGCTGCTAAGTGTTATTCAAGGACCTTTCACGGACAGTGTAGATCAAGATCAGACTGCACAGAACGTGCAGTCTGATCTTGGATCTACACCGTCCGATAAGGAGATATTCCCCCTCCCCCACTCAAAAAAATAACTTTGAAATAGCAACATTTGTCTTGTTACTATCGGCTTGAAGGTATCATTTATCAGGGTAGGGGTTAAGATGTTGAGGACAAGTAAAGGTACAAGATCAGACTGCATATTCTGTGCAGTCTTGTCTGGGATCTACAAGTCTTATCTTGGATTTACATTGTCAGATATTTTATGTGGTAAAATTGTCAAAAAATTGAAATCGTAACGTTCGTGGCTAATATTATTTTGTTACCCACTAACTGAAAATAACCTTTTCATTTCCTATGTTCTTAGGTCACATTTCTTACCAGCGGACGGAGTCCATTTTAAAAGCTATTGAAGAATATAGATTCAGTGTTTCGCAAATAATGGGATTTTTCTTTAAAAGGGTAGCAAACATTGTTACCGGCATTTTTTCTCCTTTTCCCACTATGTTTTCAAGAGCCTTTATCTTCAGGGTCGTTAAAACATTGGATTGTTTGGTAAAAGGTTTTCAAGTTTTGCGCCAATCATTGTTCGAATTCCACAAGATGAAGGTTGGTTTTATTGTTCTATCTTCTGAAACAGCTAAGTTAAACTCGAATCCTTACCCTAAACCCTTTAAGGAACATTCCCGAGTTTTAACGACACTGAGTAAGATGCCTTTCGAAAACATTGTGAGAAAAGGAGAAAATGCTGGTAACCAGCATTTTCTCCTTTTCCCACAATGTTTTCTACCCTGTCATGAATTAATTCCACCATCTGAGCCACATCTTAGTTGCGGTCTGCAAATTCTTCCAATTTTGGACCGACAGGCAGATATTCGGAATGACTTGTGCGTGCCTATATCAATAGACATTGGAACAGGAAGATTTAATTACATCTCTAAATTTGACTGACATAATTGAGAGGTTTGGTCTGGATGATATTGCATTGGTCATTTTCCTCAACTCTTTACCACCTGAGAAAATTGTAGACTTTTCCAAATTGAAAGCATGTCCGAGTGACAATTCAAAGTGTAGCTCAAACGGAGGAAATTGTCTTTGACATGGTAGAAAACATTGTGGGAAAAAGAGAAAATGCTTGTGGAAAAGGAGAAAATGCTGATTACCAGTATTTTCTCCTTTTCCCACGATGTTTTTAAAAGGCTTCTTTCTGAGGGTCGTTAAAACTCGGGATTGTGCGGTAAAGGGTTTATACTCTGTGCACGGCTGTGACAGTAGACACAACTTATTGGGTTGTCCTTCTTGATTTGTACCTTACCTACCATAACAAACGCCCAACATTTTACGGAAACCCACCTGGGCTTCCTGCATTTTCTTTCCTTTTGCATTTGCTTTGCAGTCGTTAGCGTTCGAGTATTGAACTGAACTGGGTGGCTAAACAGAGGCCAAGCTTACAACAGTCGCGAGATGAGCCATGCAGTGTGAAAAGGGGTTTTAATGCATCTGCAAACAGTATCGATTCATGTCAGGCTGACCTGAATCGATACTTTTTGCTAAATGTAAATTTTCTGCATGTCAACGGATCACTCTACCTCATGATTTGGTTGGTCTTTAGACGAAGTAAGATTCGTGTCATGCTACAACTTTCTTAGTATAATGTATTACGATGTGCGTCAAGCCCCTTTCCCCAGACTATTGCTTAAATCTATAGGATCTGTTTATTGATACTACATTGTGCTGACCACAATTTACGAAGTGTAGTGGACCTATTTATGCATTACTAGTGAATCAATTATTGCAGGTGATATAGCTTCCAAGCAACTTGAAAGCTACCAGCATTTGTCTCTTTTTCCCGCAATGGTTTCAAGTTTCTTTTTCCTCTGGGTTGTCCAAACAGAAGACTGCTTGAACTTGAGTCTGATCTTCGATTTGCATCCGTCGAGACGGTGAGATATTTCCGGCTTAAAAAGGACTCAAAAATCGCAAATTTTTGGCCCATGTTTAACTATTAGTGACTGAAAAAAAATCATTTCACTTAGCATTTTGAGTTCGTGTCCGATTCAGGTCTGTCTGTTTTCATGTTTGGTTTTCATCGAAATTCAGTACATATATATTTTCAGTTACATCGCGGCGACAAGTTTACCTATCCATGCTTTCCTGAAAGTTTCTGCATTACCAGTACTTCAAAGGCACTGGCTGCTTTCTCACGTTAAACATCGACGAAATAATGATCAGCCGTGAGTAAAGAAGGGATCAGTCTGTCAAAATGACTATCATCAATGCTCGGAAAGAATTTGGCCGAGCTGGAAAATCGAACCGATGACCCCTGGGTTTCAAGCCCAATACTTTTACATAAATTGAGCGATAGGGTTCTGCATTCAATTCATGAACGTTTTAATCCTTAAAAGAACAATGTCCGTTTTAAACAACCCTAAAGTAGAGAGCTTCAAAAAACATTGTTGGAAAAGGAAAAGAATGCTGGTGACTAGCATTTTCTCCTTTTCCAACAATGTTTACTGCGCTCTTAAAGTCAAATACAATGATTGGGTTACCATACAATTTGTCATCTGCAGATACTTTCGAATTTGAACAAGTCTAGATTTATGTCGATTGGTAAAGAGTTTATACGTTTGCAGGGTTAGTATTAATCACAGGTAATTATAATCAAATTAACAATTGTTTCCTTATCGGCTGTAGTATCTACACCTGTAGTGCAGAATGAGTTACCATGTAAGGTCGATAGACTTGTACAACAGTGACCCACCCCTCCCACTGTCTATCTATTGTAACCCTGCCAGTGTTATCATTGTCTTTTAGTGCATTTGCGGACTGTGTAGAGTAAAGATCAGGCTACACAGAACCTACAGACTGATCCAGGATCTACTCTGTCTCAACTTTGATTTTTTATCTATATTCTGGTTAGAATCAGCCTCCAAATTATAAGCCATAAACCTTTCATTTTTTAAACGTGGGAAATAAATCCTTTTCAAATTAGGGGTTTACCCTTTACCAAAAGATCCCGAGATCTTCGACCCTTCGGAAGATTGTTTTTTTGTGAATATTGTCGAAAAAGGAGAACTTGCTGATAACCATTGCTTTATACCCTTCAAAGACAAACCAATTCCCATACTGAATTTTTCGTCTATAAGATTCTTTTCAATGCAAACGGGTCTTAAACTTTTGTCGTGCGGGTAAAGGTTTTACCTTTCACAAAACGACACAATTTGAACTTGCCCACATCCAAAGCACTGCAAAGGTCAAATTAAAATTGCCTCAAAGCCAAGATTCGTCATTGAAGGGCTAGAAAACATTGTTGGAAAAGGAGAAAATTCTGGTTACCAGCATTTTCTCCTTTTCCCACAATGTTTTCAAAAGACTCCTGTCGTCAAGGACATCAAAACTCGGAATTGTATGGTAAAGGGTTAAGACGTATCTATTAAGCCATAGCTCTCATCCGTGTGAAATCAGCGGGCAGATGGTTGCGATAAGTGCCACTCGAAAAGGCGGGCAGGTATTGAATCTTTGTCTATACGCACAGGTAACTTCGGTACTTATCTCCGTATATCGAGCCACGGATCAGCGGCCCTGCGGTCTGTCCTGACCCTTGCATGTGACTCAATTAGCAGATTTTTGTATGGGCTGTGATTGACGTGACCTCGGGTCGCGTTTAAGGACCACCCCGTTTCTCGAGTCAGTAGGTTAGATGAAACGTTGCCCATGTTTTGGTGTGGGACATGTTTCGCAAGAGATTACTATCTTCCGACGGTTTTCTCCGTTACAAATATGATCTGTTTTTAACTCTTTACCCTATGACAAAAACTTGGAATGGTCGATATTGAAAGCATTTGCAGATGACAAACTAAATGTGGTGAAAATGGTGGAATTTAGCCATGGAAGGTTAGAAAACAATTTTGGAAAAGGAAAAAATGCGGATAACCAGCATTTTTTCCTTTTCCAAAATGTTTTCAAAAGTCTTCATCCTAAGGATGGTAAATTCACAGAATTGTTTGTCAAATATAGTGAACTTGATGGTCTCTGTGCATTTGAAACCGTTAAAAACAGAGTAGATATTTTTTGCAGTTGTTGCAATTCTATTTGCCTTGCTTTTAAAACGGTGTAAGCATTTTCTCATTTAATTGAAATGCGACAGTTCACATGTTACATTTTTATGTAAGTTAGCAGTGCCATTTCGAACTAGTACTGTCATAAATATCTAACATAGGGGAACCTGTCGCTATGCTTTCCTCTAAAATATGAGGATTGGGTAAGGAAAATCAATAGGAGCTCGGGTATTACACAGTGCGGTATTTAACCCAGGACCTGTTTGTCGCGAAAAGAAAGCTTTTATCAGTGGTCACCATTGCCCGTATTAAACAACCATTCTTACTCCATGTATACTATCAGTCTAATTTTCAAGAACTTTCCGATTTCAAGAATTCTGTTACATCTTAAACCTAAATAAAGACTACGAATTCAGTTTGGATTGGTTGGTGAATACCGGCCCAGATATTACTTTCAGTACCTTGATTACGTTGCGCAGAATCTGTATCTATATTAAAATCTCGCTCTCATAAATGATTAATGAAGATTTCATCGGTTCCGTGATGACATTTTGCGGAACCTTTGACCAATGAAATGACTGATACCTTACAAACCACTTGCAGGACATGTTTTTCCTGGTCTTGGATATGGTCATAAAATTCCCAATTTTAGTAGATCTAACAAAAATTGTTCCAGGTGGTCATTCCTGTATTAGGTAATTGTCATGAAAATGGAATTTCAGCAACCAAATTGCATGCGGGAAATACATGAAAATGGCGAGACTGGTGGGTAGAGATGGGGCTTGGGCGCGACGATGGCCTCCACCTAGATGATACCATATCAAGGATGTATATATCCTACATGCATATAATTATTATGATAAACAATAACATTATTTGAGTATATAGAAATAATAAGACTTATTGTCAACCGGTTTCTTGAGTAAAGGAATCATGTTTATACAGACTTGTCACGAAATATGCATAAAACTCCATATTTCGTACATACATTCATTTGAATATATCACTTAATTAATTCTGATCACAAGAACGGAAACCGGAACATGTCTTCTACTGCAGCAGCATTTCTTGGCCCGTATTCACTAATCATTCTTAAGAACGTTCTCAGTCTTATTCTCATGAATATTCTAAATTTGAAAGTAACGCAACTTCTGATTGGCTGAAACATTTTCGTCAAGCCATCACAATTTGTGTTCCATTCAAATTTAGAAAATTTTGGAGAATTAGATAAAGAATGTTCTTAAGAGTGGTTGGTGAATATAGACCCTGGGTCCGTATTCACCAACCATTCTTAAGAACGTTCTTAGTCTTATTCTTCAAAATTTTCTACATTTGAAAGTAACACAATTTCTGATTGGCTAAACCATTTGGTTCAGCCAATCAGGAGTTGTGTTACTTTCAAATGTAGAAAATTTTGAAGAATAAGATTAAGAATATTCTTAAGAATGGTTGGTGAATATAGACCCTGGTCTCTCAACTACCTCGAATCAACATTACAATTGAGTCTCACTCTAGGAAAAAAGGGGGTTAAATGCTTCTTCGTGATGTACTGTTTGAAGCAAGTCATCACATAATCATGAATCCATAAAACCTATGTAGTCTAACAACCGACTAAAATTGGAGATAAAATGGTACTTGGACATGCAGAATAGTTACAAATAGCAAAACGTTTCGGCCATGTCAGCCTGCGCGGACTGCGCAGGCTGACATGAGTCGATACTTTTTGCAAGTGCATTAAGTCCACTTTTTACAGAGCATGACTCATACCTTATTCGATATTTGGACAAACTCTCATGAAGACGGCAGACATGATGTAGCAGACAGAATACTTTGTATCTGTCTCAGATCAGTATGTAAATAATCTGCTGGAAGTAGCTGCCAGATACGGAGTGGTGCACTTTTACACTGACCGATTGATTGTTTTCTGTTCCGTCCTTTATATAGTTATCATTTCAGTTATTGGACAGTTTTCTTTACTTCTGTTAATGTTTCAAAAGTCGCACACTCAAGGTTGGTTGGTTGGTTGATTGGTTGGTTGGATGGATGGATGGATGGATTGAAGTTCTGCCTCTCTCAATACTATTAAAGTCATATCACAACGATAGGTCACTTATGTATGACCCGGTTTTCACCGGTTTGAGACTAGGGGTCTGAAGGGTCTTGCCCACGCATTCACCAAAAAAAAAGACGCCTCAAGCGAGAATCGAACCCAGTGCCTTCAAGTTTAGCATCCTACACCTTAACCACTGAACCACTCGGGACCCCTTGAAGACTGTGGTTGATTGATTGGTTGACTGTATGGTGTTTTTTCTGCTTTAAGCATTATTCAGTCATGTCACGAGGCGGCTCACTTGTATATGTATATCTTAAGATTGGCCGGTAGTTTGCTAGGGCTCTAAACAATATTGCATTAGGATGCTTCCACGATAAACCCAATCCCTCAAGTAAGGATCGAACCCCGGGTTACCAGGTTTCGAATTCATCACCTTCACCACAAAGGCACACAGGACTCCGCATGTCAACAGCAAAATCGTTTCTTGATGTCTATATGATACGTCAAAGATGGGTTTTATCAAAGATCTTACGCTAGAGCCATGCTATGTGAAACGGAGGCTAAATGCATCTGCAAAAAAAAAAGTCTCGACCCGGGTCAGCCTCAGCGGACTGCGCAGGCTGACCAGGGCCGAAACTTTTTGCTTTTAGTAAATTTTTAAGCCTAAGCTTTGTGCTTTAGGTAAAATTTTAAGTAAACAATCTCCTGATAAACGACCTGAGAAGAAAGCTTTATGAAAATATTATGGGTTAAGGTAAAAATGCTAGTAACCAGTATTTTCTTTTTTCCCACAATGTTTTCTGTTCCTTTCAAGGCCAAATCCCAATATTTGAGCCATATTTACAGGCATTTTGTAGTTGCTGTCATTTCGGACAAGTCTACAATTTTGTCGTCTTGTAAAAATTTTATGGCAGGGGCTTTTCTATTTAACTCTTGACCACACAATCCCGACTTTTAACACCCTTGAGAAAGAAGCCTTTTGAAAACATTATGGAAAAAGGAGAAAATGCTGGTAACCAGCATTTTCTCCTTTTCCCACAATGTCTTGTACCCTATCAAACAAAAATCACATCATTTGAACCACGTTGAAATTGTCGCCTGCAAATGCTTTCAATTTGGACTGGTATAAATTTTTGTCGTGTGGTAAAAGGGTTAAGCCATGATATGTGAAAACTGGGTCTACTGCATCAGCAAAAAGATATCAACCACGGTCAAACTGCGCAGGCTGACCTGGGTCGAAACCGTTTGCTTTGGTTATATTTTTTACACGTCAGAGAGCCACTCTACCTCAAGATTCAGTCGGTTGTAAGACAAAATTAATTTCATGTAATCATAACCATGTGATGTCTCGCTTGGTATGATGCGTCACAGAAATCTATTAAACCCCCATTTACCAGAGCATGGCTCAATTCTATTCAGATTTCAAGAAATTGAGTTTAGAGATCTTGATTACGTTTGAATATCAGAGAAGACAAGAATGACTTCTTTATCAAGAATCACGTGGGAGGATTTACTGGTAATCCTTCTCCGGTCAAATAAATCTGATGAAAAATTCAATCCCATGGTAAACACCATATTATTGCGATTCCAAAGATCTTTTCGCTGGATCAAATCACACTGTATCGGACAGTGTAGATTCAGGATCTGTGCAGTCTGATCTTGATCTGCACTGTCCGAAAAAGGGCAATGTGTCGCACAAAGCACCAGTATGGTATATTTAACCCTTTACCACACAATACCAACTTTTGACGACCTTGAGAAACAGGAATTTTGAAAACATTGTGGAAAAGAAGAAAATGACGGTTACCAACTTTTTCTCCTTTTCCCACAATCTTTTCTATCAAATAAAAGACAACTTCCACAATTTTAGCCACATCTAATTTTGCGTCTGCATATGCTTTGGAATTTGACAAGTCTAAAATTTTGTCGTGTGGTAAAGGATTAAAAATAACGGTTATATTACTCTTTGCTAGAAGTTAAAATAAAACCAGAAAGAGCATACCTGTAAAGTTGCCTGCTACCGTCTTTGGAAATCTTTTTAAACGTCCTACTTGCTGTTGTTGTTCCAACGGGCAACAATGTCTGTATAAAGCTTGCCACTTAGTTTAAAAAAAAAAAATCCAAAATGCCCGGATTATTTTTCACCGTTCATCGAATTGAAAAATCATGCACACATCGAAAATACTGAGTCCAGTACAAACGAAGTCACTGCATAATGAATGCTGTCGTCGATCTGGGCATCATTCGCAAAAAGTCGCAATGCATAGGCTTCGTTTAATAGAACTTGGAATTACATTTTGCATTGTTAGGACGGCGAATGATGTTCTTCAGTGCAGACATTTTTTTTTTCCTCTTTTCTTTTTCAATACTTTAGAATGTTGTTCGCCATTTTTGGTACATGTCACGGAGAGTGTAGATTAAAATCAGACTACACTTCGAGCCAATATTTGGTACATGTCACGGAAAGTGTAGATCGAGATCAGACAGCACTTTTGCTGACAAACATGCTGTTGGCTAAATTTTGATACACAGGTGTGCAGTCTGATCTTAGATCTACAATGTCCGATATTTTGTTAGTATACCTAATTGTAAAAAAGGAAAACTTTCGTGAAATGGTATCATTGGGCGTTTTTAGGATTGAAAATTACCATTTTATATATATATGGAGCATACTTAAAATTCAACATGTTATTAAACGACGAAAAAAAAACAACTGTGAGTGAAGAGTGAATCCTTTCGCTGCCAATGACGATTTACACAATACCTTTCGCGGACCACATAGATCAAGATCCTACTGCACAGAACGTGCAAGCTGGTCTTGGATCTAAACCGTTCGCTACCTGATACTAATCCATTACGAAAGCCAGTTACAATTGCGGCGGAAAATCTATTTTTAGTCCTCGGGAAAAAAAGCCGAATTCAAATGAGCCATCCTCTGGCAAATGGGGGTTTAATGCATCTCCGTGATGCATTAAACCAAGCAACTCATCACATAATTATGGATCCATAAAATCCATTTTATCTAACAACCAGCAGAATCATGAGGTAGAAGGGTCCTTGGATATGCAGAAAATTTACCAAAAGCAAAAAGTTTCGGCCCAGGTCAGCCTGCGCGGATTGCGCAGGCTGACCTGGGTTATACTTTTTGCAGATGCATTAAACCTCCTTTTCACAGAGCATGGCTCATTTTTTTTTTTTTTTTTTTTTTTTTTTTCTTTCTTTCCAGCGAAAAGGTTGATTTGCTTTGAAACTCACTTTACACTTACGGGTTTGCCTAAAAGTCCTCTACGCACTATGTATTCGTATATAATGATTCTATGATTCCAGGAGATTTCAACTCTTTACAAGACGACAAAAACGTTAGATTCCTCCATATTGAAAGCATACGCAAACCACAAATTCAATGTGACTCTGAGAAAGAGTAAGAAAACATTACGGGAAAAGGAGAAGATGCTGGTAACCAGCATTTTCTCCTTTTCCCACGATGTTTTCAAAATCCCTCTACCTTAAGGTCACTAAACCGCGGGATTATTCGGTAAAGGGTTAAAAAAAAGAGAGAGAGAGAGAGAATCCCAGCGATGACTAAAGAGAAGCTCGACACTGTCTCCAGACTTATACACCCTGAAGACTCGTATATATTACCGTGCCAGACATCTAAGTGACAACGAGACATGACGTAGCATACTGCAACACCGTCGTTATTCCCAGTTGTAGCACAATCCACCGTCTACGGAATCCTTATTGTCTTATTTCATGGTTTCATTTGGTTTGATTTGGTTTGGTTTGTACGGTATTAAACCCGTCACTAAGCAATCCTGTCTTTTTTTTTTTTTTTTTTTGATATAACCCAGGGAAAAGGAGTTTTTTGAAAACAATGTGGGAAAATGAGAAAAATGCTGGTAACCAGCATTTTCTCATTTTCTCAAAATGTTTTTTTTTTTCCTACACTTTCAAATACAAATCGGAATGCTGTCGCCATATATAGTTTCTCGTTTGCAAATGCTTTCGATTTGGACAGTTCTATTTTTTTTTTTCGTGGAGAATTAACGCCGCTTTCAAGATTGTTTCTGTTATATCGCAGCGGCCGGTACACCTATCCATGCTTTTACGGGAGTTCCTTTTACCATCTCCTCGCACAATATTCTTTCCAAGCCATTGACTGCCTTCCCACATTACCTTCGTCGAAACAATCATTAGATCATCTGTGAGAGGGGAGTAAATTATGTGGCAATGACTTATCATCAATTCCCGGACAGAAACTGACCGAGCTGGAGAGTCGAACCAGTGACTCCTGGGTGCTTTCACTTACCATTATTAAGAACATTCTTGGTCTAATTATAGATTTTTAAAAGTAACACTACTGATTGGCTAAACCATTTGATTTAGCCAATCAGAAGCTGTGTTACTTTAAAATTTAGAAAATTCGTGAGAATAAGACTGAGAACATTTTTAAGGATGGTTGGTGAATACGGAAGCTGCATCACTTTCAAAATTAGGAAATTTCGGAGAATAAGACTGAGAATATTTTTAAGAATGGTTGGTGAATACGGGACCAGTGTATGTTATCGACTGAGCTACTCGATTCGGCTTGTTTGTTTGGTTTTCTTACGCCGAATGAACATTGATTTAGTTACTTAAAGGCCACAATTAATTAGTTTCTTTACCAAACGACATGCCAGTATTAAAAGTATTTGCATACAAATGAGATAGACCTCCAATGATCGGATTTTGCAGTGAAAGGATTTGAAGATGCATTAACGGTGCAAGGACGGGAAACATTGTCTCCTTTTCCCACAATATTTTCAAAAGCTTTTTTCCTCGGGATCGTTAAATCTCGGGATTATTAAGTAAATTACATGGTATTTGCTTAATAAAAATAAAGGCTTTTTGAATCACTTTTCAAACCTGCTTTTTGTAATTTGAGTTCGACTGCTTGCATTGACTCGACTTTTTAAAAAAAAAAAGCACTCTTCGCGATAAATCGCAAAAAAGCGTTCATAAGTTCAGCAAGCGGAAGCTTCCCTTGCAAGACAAAGGCACATATGCTCGTTTTAGCGATCTTAGGTTTACATGCGAATGTTGCAAAAGTAACCTCAGTTGGTGTGACGTCAACCAAATAGAATACTGGTGGGACCAATTGCGTTATCATGCGATTTGCCATCTATTGATTGGTCGAGCGTTACCAAATAGCCCCATTCCACTGGGCGTCGATCCCACTGCTCTCATGGCGATCATGGCACTCCTCCAAAATCTTCCGAGTCACCGCAGAAGCGCCGACATGTGCATAATTTTCGAACATAAGCGTTTCCAGTACGCTTATAGTGCACTTCAATAACGATCTCGCTGCTCTTGTCACGATCCTGTCGCGCTTTTGTTGGGCATCCTCGGCGCTTAAAGTCTCTCCAAAGCGCTTCTACTACGCCTCTATACGGCACGGGATATCAGGCTCTGCTTATTCTACGCTTACTACTTCGCGCTACGACCTTGTCACGTCCTAAGCGAAGGAGCTCCGTTTCTACTGCGCTTTAGGAACGTTTCTATATAAAATCTATTTAACTGCTTTGACAGAAATTGACTATCGGCCTTCGAAAAAGATGGATCAAACTGTTCCAGTAGCTGTGCTCCAGCTTGAGATTATGAACAACAGATTGATGAAGTTGGTTGTTGAGAGACAAGTAAGACGGAGAAGGGGGACCAAAAGGTTCTGGGTCCGTCCATGTTTGTCTGCAGAGAGAAAGCTCCAATTTGGTCATCATGACTAACTTATGAGAGAACTCAGGATGGAAGACAGCACTTCATTTTTCAATGGAAGAATGGAGCCTCACATGTTTGATGAGATCTTGCACAGAGTTGGTCCTAGAATCTAGAAGTGTGACACAAACCTCAGAAAAGCACTTGAACCAGGCCTGAAGGACAAATATCTCGACGCTTTTGTTACGATGCGCTGCGCTTGCGCTACGTTACTCGCGCCTGCTGCTACGATACTGCTGGGTTCATCAATTCCTTGCTACGCTTTTACCACGCTTTAGTGGCGCTTCACGTCCTAGGCGATCCCGATACGTAAATCTTCAGCAAGGTCAAAAAAAGCGCCGAGACTGCATGAGTCTCTGCGATGCCTGGTAAAGCACCATACGAAAGGTCATGCAGCACTGCTGAAAATTATAGCAGGCGATCATATGGTGGTGTCAGACTGAAATTGTGTAGGGGGCTTTTGCCAGTAACGGATCCCTGATTCTAGTGGACATAAACTTGAAGAGCTGAGGAATGAAACCATAACTACTATTGGTTTATATTCTTTAGCAGTGACTTTAATACAGTGAAGCTCGAGATCAGTGGTGTGTATTCACCAACCATTCTTAAGAACGTTCCTAGTCTTATTTACCAAGATTTTCTAAATTTGAAAGTAACACAATGTCTGAATTGCCTAACCAAATGGTTAAGCCAATCGCATGTTGTGCTACTCTCAAAGTTAGAAAATTCTTTAGAATAAGACTTGGAACGTTCTTAAGAATGGTTGGTGAATACGGACCCAGACTGCAGATTCTATGCAGTCTGATTTCGAACTTCAATGTCCATAACATTCCACAAACATGACTGTAGTCCGTAGGATTGCAATTTGTCTGCAAGTTGGACAGAATTCACATTCGGGATTGCTGCCCGTCTTGGACATCAATCTTCATTGTCTCACACAATTTCTTTTTGTGCATAAACCAAACTAGGATGCAACTTAATCATTTTTATCTCAATCTCCCAAAGACAGATATTACGCGCATTTGTAGACATTGTAGATTAAGATAAGAGCTCAAGGAATATGTCATCTGGGTCCGTATTCAACAACCATTCTTAAAAACGTTCTTTGTTTTATTCTCCGGAATTTTTCAATATATTTAAAAGTAACACTTTTTTCATGCCTTAATCTGTAGCATATTGGTAAAGGGTTAAGGTCGGGAAAACTGCCCCCCAGGAACTGCCCCCTCCCCCGGAAATGTGTCCCCTGAGAAGTGCCCCAATGAAACCTGCCCCCCCACCCCCCAGGAAAATTGCCCCACGGAAAACTGCCCCCGCCCACACTTTTATGTGTATTTCTTGTTTTACAAATAGAAATATATTGGCTCATCTACAAGCCTCATTCGGCGGTGATGGCAAGTTCTATAAAAAAAAAGATAGAAATTAACATAGATATCCCCGCTTTATCAAGATTTTTAATTATCTAATTTTATTGTTATTCTTCTAATACTGTAATGGAAACATTCAACAAAATGGAACGTACAAGAAATACAAGCACTTGTCAAGAATGACATGGTGCATCTACTTTTTGTGTTTCGTTTATTTCTAATTCAGTGCATCTTTTTTTTTATTGGACAATGTACACATTTTTTTTTCCCTTTTTAGTACTATCATTTTTATTAAACATTATACTTACATTGCATTTTTAAACATTCACAGTACATTTTGAAGCGCGAAATTCTTTACAGTAAATACTTAAAAGCAATCAATTGGCTTTGATAGGGTTAAACCTTTCAAAGGAATCACTTGTCCTTAACAGTGTTAAACCTTTCAAAGGGAATCTTAATGTCTCGAGAAATGTGAATTCATGTGGAATAAATTCAATCAATGAAAACGAAATGCGTTAAAATAATAATCAACATCAACAAATTTCCCGAGGCAGTTTTCCGGAGCGGGGGCAGTTTTCCGGGGGGGGGGGGGGGGGGAGAGATTTGGGGGGGGGCGGTTTTCAGGGGAGGGCTGGGGGAGGCGCAGTTTTCCTGACACCCTGTACTATTTTTAGCAGCAACTGCTCCTTTTCCATCTTATCTTGAAAAAGAAATATCTAATTGAACATTTTCTTTTTTCAACAATATGCGAAAGAGGCAATTTGCTGTCGTGGAAACTTTTCATAATATCGCTTCATAATAAACCACAAAAGAGTTTCACTTGTCATATTCGAGTACCCCTTTCGCCGTCCATCTTTCCACCAAAAAGATCTTTCTTGTTTGCAAATCTTCTGGACAAATCAGAGCTATCACTCAGCTGTAATGAAGTGGACAGACGTCTGAAGTGTTTGTATCAAATTGTGTCTGTCTGATAAGGAGTTAATTCGCTATTTTATGGTAACTGTATGTTTCTGTTTTATTTATGGGGTCCCGATTACCATATTTGTCATAGAACGTCTATCGTTTTGCGAAATTCTCCGAGCTCCCAGTCCTTTCGGCGGTAACGACACGTTTTCTTAACCCTTAGGCTGCTAAGCGCGACTCACTGATCTTTTGCAGACAGTGTAGATCAAGATCTGACTGCACAGAACGTGCAGTCTGATCTTGATCTGCACTGTCTGATAAGGAAATATTTTTTTGTCTCCAAAAATAAGTTTGAAGTAGCATTAGTCTGGTTTTTGCTATCGGCTCGAAAGTTTAATTCAACTTAATTAGCAGGAAAAGGGTTAACACGCTCAGCGCTAAATAGATAAACTTGACCTTTAGGGATGGCTTAAAGCACAATCCACAGAGACTCAGATTTTTCTAAATAGGTATGACTAAACAAACGGGTGATATAGATCCAAGATCAGACTGCACGTACCGTGTAGTCTGATCTTGATCTATGCCGCCCGCTACCTCCTCTTTTGGCCAATCTCACACGACCCTGGAAGGGTTAATTGACCGTATTACGTTAAGATTGCTTCCTATATATAAGCCATGCTCTGGCAAAAGGGCGGGGGTGGGGGTGGCTTAACGCATCTTCGGTTTGTACTGGATTTGGTTTGTATTGGAGTTTAACGCCATTTTAACAGCTCAGGTCATATCATGGCGGTCAGTGACGCACTCATGTGTTTCCTGGCTTTCTCACCCTAGTACTGACACAACTTTCTTTCCAAAGCCACCGATTACTTTTCTCACATGCATCAGAGGCGAGAGTCGAAAAATCGCCGGAAAGACAGTTTTGCCTCAACCGGGTATCGAACTCGCAACCACCAGGTCACGCTAAACCACTAAGGTACCCGGGCGGGCTAATGCATCTTCGTAATGCATTATACCAAGGAACTCATCACATAATTACGGATCCCTAAAATCCACTTTGTCTAACTATTGACTGAATTTTGGGGAAGAATGGTCCTTTGACGCGAAGCCTTTAAAAATTGACAAATAGCAAAAAGTTTCGGCCCAGGTCAGCCTGGGCGGACTGCGCAGGCTGACCTATGTCGATACTTTTTGCAGATGCATTAAGCCCCTTTTTCACGGAGCACGACTCCTACCTACAAGAAAAATAAATCATGCACATCGTGAATAGTAATATTATTTGCGGAAAGAGTAAACCAAGATCTGACTGCACATTTTGCGCATTCTGATATTGATCTACACTTTTCTGTACTAAAGTCTTTTGCCTATGATCATTTTGAACAAATAAATGGGCTCAAAAGAAATGACGCGTAACATAGCTTTCATGGCTATTTCAGACGTATCACGCTGACAGATCGTTCAATCTATTATTCCTGGGTGTCTTCAGTTCAAGGCTGGGGCTGGGCACATGGCCTGTGCAGCCAGGCTGGATCAAACCAATGTCGCGTTTTGTCGACGGCTACACGTTTAGTTCTGTTTCATGCGCATATCGGCGATCATATTGCTAATTAGTAAAGAATCGCACTCTCGGAAAGATCGTACGACATCACTTATCGTGCGGTACCTGTAGCAAAAAAGGTGTAAATTTTGTCGTACGAAAACCGCGTGGTAAAATTGCAAGGTAAGATTTTCAGAATCGTGCGAGCGTCGATAAAACGCGCCCTAGGATTTTCTGGTCATAAACCTTTATTTTCAACCGCTTAACTTTTTACAAAACGACAAAATTTAACTCTTCTCAATTAAAAGCATTCACAGAAGATACTATCAAATGTGTCTCAAAAGATGGAACTCCTTAAAAGTGTAAAACATTGGGGGGGGGGGGGGGGGGAAGAAAATGCTGGTTACCAGCAATTTCTCCTTTTCCCACCATGTTGTCAAAAGCCTTTTTCCTCAGAGTCCTCAAACTTGTTTGATAAAAGGTCAATGTTAGGATAGACCTCTAAGTGGGCATTGTTAGTGCGTGTTGGGATGGGTGAAGGCTCTTTTGTATTGGAAGATAGTGCAGCGTGCTTTGATTGACAAGAAGGCAAAAACATGTGTATCGATACTCTGTTTGTGTTGGAGTGTGTTGGAGGGGATGGGGGCGTCCTGGGTCCGTATTCACCAACCATTCTTAAGAACATTCTTGGTCTTGTTCTTCAAATTTTCCAAATTTGAAAGTAACACAACTTCTGATTGGCTAAACCATATGGTTTAGCCAATCAGAAGTTGTGTTACTTTCAAATTTGGAAAATCTTGAAGAATAAGTCCAAAAACGTTCTTAAGAATGGTTGGTGAATACGGGCCCTGGATTCGTATTTCGTTCTTCGAATACACTAAATCTTATTTCCCTCCGCCCGTCTGTCAGAACTATTTTCGGGCTCAAAACATCTTTTTTATTTCATTCATACACGTGCAGTGTAAAATAAACCAAACTGAAACTACAATGACTGATGCATGCCTTGAGTGACAAAGAGGACAAAGTATCAAATTTTGTCGATACTCTGCGTTGGAGTGCGGGGGGCGTCCTAGATTTCAACATTGTTCCTGGAATAAACATAATTAGTAACTACATTTTTCCTATTTTGTCAGAACTGTTTTGGATTTCAAATCATCTTTTTCATTCATATGTGCATTGTGAATAGACAAACTAGACAATAGTAACTCAACGGTGGGTATTTTTGGCAAGTTTCAAGGGCATTATTATTGCTGGCTCACTAATTGGGTACTTGACATTGACCAGCCAAATTTTGAACAAAGAGAAGTTCAAGGGTAATTGTTTTTCATCTTTTTTAAACAAATAAAATCATTTTTCACACTCAAAAGAACAACTGAAGATAATTCCAAACAATAAGGACACTTTCGTTGTCATGTTGTGAGTTATTTTAGTCTTTGACCATCGGAAATCAATCGGCTTTGATACTTGTATACCTCCCCCAACACCGCTATTTATTGAACACGGTCCCTCGTACCACGGCACCTACTTCATTTGACACCACTACAAAGATACTCCAACGCTAAATGCATCGTTATGATAGTATTGCGCATTCTAAATTTAGTGCATAAACTCGGTTTAGTCGCTATTGATACTAATTGCTGTTCACTACGCTACCTCTGTACCTTTCATTTAAATCTTTACCATACGACAAAATTTTGGACCAGACCAAATTGAAAATATTTGCAGACGACAAATTAAATGTAACTTAAATGATTACTTTTATCTTCATTAGGGTAGAAAAGATTGTGGAGAAAAGGAGAAAATGCTGGTTACCAGCATTTCTCCTTTTCCCACAATGTTTTCAAAAGGTTTCTTTCCCAGAGTCGTCAAAAGGCGGCATTGTGTGGTAAAGGGTTAAATCTTCACTGCAACGTCCCTTGTTTAAGCAACCATGAGGAAAAAGGCTTTTGAATATATTCTGGGAAAAAGAGAAAATGTTGATAACCAGCACTTTCTCTTTGTTTTTTTGACAAAGGTTTATGTTCTTTCAACGGTACATTCCGTCATTTTAGCTACCTTTAATTTCTCGCCTGAAAATGCCGTCAATTTGGCTAAATTCCGTCTGGTAAAGAGTTCAACGGATCGTTGTGTGACAAATCTGTCCGGTGGGGGTATAAAATAAAAAGAATCGTTTCTGTTATATGACAGCCATTTCACATACACGTGGCATGCATTCCAATCGGAATACGTACCCTTATTTTAGCTTCTTCGTCATTCGCATGGAAATAACTCTACATGTCAGAAGCCTGCAGCCGGAACAAATACAAAGTCTTCAATTATAGAACAGGCCTTTGAAGCTACGTTGGTCTATAACAGAACACCCAACTTTTCATTTTTCGATCATCGAACACTGTTACAAAAAATAGCGCGTTGGCACATCGCCTCTGTATCGAATAATACTGTTGATTTATGCGATAAAGAGACGCACTGAATATCAAAGACTTGTAACTTATCAATATTGCTAGTAAATGCTTATCATATCGATGTCATTGAAACATACGTTTGAATATTAACATTCCATTGCATGTACATGCAGTTGGCTTTTTTACTCTTGGCTGGAAATTTTCATTCGATTCATTAAGGAGTTTAGGGATGAAGGTGTTAATGTACGTATTACATTTACTGAGCTACAGTATTCCATGCACACAAAAATACAATCTTTACCAAATGACAAAAGTTTGGACAGGTCCAAACTGAGAGCATTTTCAGACGACAAAATAAATGTTACAATTTATTTTAGGAAGGGTAGAAAATGTGGGAAAAAGGAATATGCTGGTTACCAGCATTTTCTCCTTTTCCCATAATATTGTCAAAGGCCTTCTTTCTTAGGGTCGTTAAAAGTCTGGATTTTGTTGTGAAGGGTTTAAGCCACGCCGGACTAACACTAGCAGGTGGGTCAGAATGAAGTTTACGTAGATCTATTTCTGAGCCGTATTCACGTATCAGTTTGGACTAATGGTCGTATTCACAACGCATTGAAAATCAAATATCAAGACAATATGTTTGATTTGCTGGGCTACAACGTCTTAGCCAATCAGATGGCTAATCTTGGAGTTAAGAATGAGAACAATACTTAGAAATGTCGGTACATACGACCCTCAGAGTGCGTATTCACAAACCATTCCAAAAATAGCACTCTTAGTCTAATCATAAAGACTTCTCTACATTTGAAGGTAACACAAATGGTTTTACCAATCAGACATTGCGCTACTTTATTAATCTAAAATAAGAACGCATGTTAAAATGGTTGGTGAATACTGCCACTGACCCAGAATGGTAGCAACACTCTCTTGAGTCATATGCAGACACAAAAAACTAGCAGAATAGAGGTGTTATTGGTAGAGAGACCGAGGTCCGTGTTAGTTTAGTTTAAACACATTTTATTCAATAAATGAATGGGGTCGGGCCACGAGTTCTTCCAACTTAGATTCGGCCCTTCCCTACAATCAAGTGAACAATACAAACAGATAATGGCAGCACTGCATATAAAGACAAGGTGTAAATAACAAAATGAAAAAGAAAAACTTAACAAGAAAAAGAGAGAGAGGGAAAGAAAAAAATGGTCCGTGTTCTCTAACTATGTGTTCTAATGCGAATGCTGAACTGAGAATGTACTACCATATATACCAGTTTATGATTGGTTAAACTGATATACCAAGCCATTTGGTTTAGCCGGTCAGAAATTGACTTCCGTTAAACTCTAGCAAAATCCCAGAACCTTTTTAACCTTCCAAAGATAAATTCCATGATTTGAGCAAAAAATTATATTTCGTCTGCAATACTTTCACCTTAAATTTAAAATTATGCCGTCTTGTAAATAAATGATAAAATCTGAGGGAAGAAATGTACGGCTTTGGTTGCAGTGATCTTCTCCAACCACGTGACTGTGAACATACTACTTCTTTTACGTGCGGTTGAAAGCGGTACATACATTATGGCCCAGCCCTGGTAGCGTAGTCTGTAGCGTACAGGACTTGGGAACAGGTGGGCACTAGTTCGAATTCCCAGCTCGGTCAGTTTCTTTCCGAGGACTGATGATGGTCGTTGCAACAGGATTCATTCCTCTCTCACCGATGAAACATTGTTTCGACGATGGTTATGTGGGAAAACAGCCAGTGCCTTGGGAAGAATATTGTGCGAAGTACTGTTAACAGAATCTTCAGGAAAGCATGGATAGGTACACTAGCTCCCGTGATATAAATTGAATAATGTTGAAAATTGCATAAAACATGCAATCAAGCAATCAACATACAGTGGTGAAAAGCAGCGACTGCTAGCAACAATCAGTTGCTCCTTTTCTCTGAAATGTTTTCCGTGCTGTTACAGTGGATCTTAAAGAAAGAGCCAATGCAGTATTGGGTTAACAGCAAACAAGATGATGACGGATATAGAATTCTATTGTCGGGGTATATTTATAGATCCAACTCACCCAGAACCGCTGTCTTCCCGATCATTTCCTGACTCGTTGGCGTAATGTGACAATAGTAGATTGGCTGTAAGGTCACTATGTCCCCTGACTGCGATTTATTCTGCAGCAGTGGGACTTCCCCTTCACAATCTGCCTTGTCTTGCAAAGAGAACTCAACTTGTTACCGGGCATTTATATTTGAGCCGCGCTCTCTGAAAAGGGGCTTAATGCATCTGCGAAAAGTTTCGACCCAGGTCAGCCTGCTCATTCCGCGCAGGCTGACCTGGGCCGAAACTTTTCGCTATTGGTCAACTTTCTGCATGTCAAAGGACCAGTGTACCTCATGAATCTGTCGGTTGTTATACAAAATGGATTTTATTGATCCATAATTCCAGTGATGACTTGCTTGGTATTATGGATCACGGAGATGCATTAAGCCCCCTTTTGTCAGAGCATGGCTCATTTTTAACCCTTATCCTTAAGTTTTGCTGCCTCCTTTGCAACACAATACAACACAATACAGTGCATTAAAGTAAAATACTATACTAGTGGGGGAAAAATCCGGTGCATTTCATAATACCCTGACAAAAAGAATTTCGTTCATGAGCTGCATCCAAACCATAAATAAACATGACTCTAGAAATAGACATGCCAAAACATGTGTCGTCACATCAATGGAGCCAGATGAGAATTTCGCAGACGTGAGTCCAGGAAATGCACATTTCACTTCCTGTCGTTAACTCCCCCAGTATTTTCATCATACTAATCGATCGGAGTCTTTCGGTGCCCCAGGGCAAGTCAGAAAAACAAAAACTTTCGGACTTTAACCGCGTATGAGAAAATGCCACATTTACTTGACTATAAACGTTTTCGTGTCGTCGGCTTGCTTGAAACAAGGAGATTGAGGTTGCTAGACAATTTGGATTGCATAGTAAATTAGTAATACATGAACTGTACAATCGCTACTGAAGCGCAGTCAAAACACATAGGGCCTACAGTGTTTCACTATCAGGACGACTCCGTGTGACGTCACGAATCAAGACATCCATATTCGCCAACAACATCCTAGGAACCGGTTTCAGACAGGAGCTTTCACTGCCTGCGGTATCCCTGGTCTACGACTAATCATTGGAGGGACTGTTAGACATCGACTAAGAGAGCATGGCATAAGCCGTGCACGTTGTGTCATTCATCCCGTAATACTTCGTCACTAACGTGCAGCTCATTTGGTGTGGTTCAGACATTTTCGGTTCAAGAGACATGACTAGGCAGATATCTTTTTTCAGGCATGTATCTCGTTTCCATTTGCCAGTACAAATAGCCGACATATTGCCTATCGACGTCCCTGTGGAGGATATTCAGACGCGAGTGTCTTTTAACGCATGTCTTTTTGTGGACGGAATGTGGTGGTCAGTGGAAGAATAAATGCAACTCACAGAACCCTGCTGTACGTTGTAGCATTAGGGCAATTCGGTACCGTGATGAAATCAATCGTCCTTTAGTTTTGCCGTTTCGTCAAGCACGCAGCAATAACATTACAAAAGACAACGCCCACGTGTTGCTCGCGTCGTATGGAACTTCCTGAGACAAAATATTGTTCATACTCCTCTGGCTTGGTGTCTCGCTAGATCTTTCGCCCATAGAGCATTTGTGCGACAAGGTGGAATGAAGACTCCTACGTTTTCCTAACCAACCGGTAACTGTACAGAGCTCCAGACAGAGGGAGTGATTTTGATTCCAATATTACAAATATTAATCGCTCTCCACTAAAACCCTATGTTATGTGTACTCATCGAGACGATTCTAATGAGTACCCACAACATAGGGTTTGGAAGAGAAATAACGGATTTAGAATACTATCACTCCATTTTACCGGTATCTGAAGGCCTGGACCGTAACAGGGCTTGAACTCGAACAAGCCTCACTTAGGATACTGGCTGCCATCTCACAGGCTACAAAGCGATCGTCGGAAAATCGGATCATGGAATGTATTGCAGCAAACGGTGCACACACAGAATAATCCCACTAATATGGACTCAACGTTTCAGAAAGTGTCACGGCATGTGACGGGCTGTAGCACCTGAGGATGTCATTTCACTGGTAATTCTGTTTAACCCTTAAAGCACCTTTCACGACTACAGTTGCGTTTGCGGCCCGTGTAGATCAAGATCAGGCTGCACAAAAGGTGCAGCCTAATCTTTGATCTACACTGTCCGCTTTGCTGAATCACTATAGACAAAAGTAACCATGAAATTGCAATTATTTGGGTCGTATTTCTAGGATAAAAATGTCTGATAAGTTTATTCGGCGCTCTAAGGGTTAATAATCAAATTGTTCAATAGTCAATGCTTTATCAAATTCAATATATCTTCTACGACAGAATTACGTAATGCGCAGGAACCTTTTTTTTTTTTCCCACTAGTACGACTATACATATATATAAAACAGTCCAAACTTATTGCAGGCCTCTGGTCAATACAGGAATGTTAAACATACAAACGATGCAAAATACATGTAATACACATGCATAGTGACATGGTAACCAGCATTTTCTTGTTTTCTTACAACGTTTTTAACCCTTCTAAAGCCAAATCCCGTCATTTGAGTCATATTCAATATCGTCTGCGAATGCCGTCAATATGGACGAGTCTAAAATTTTCTCAGCCGACGGAGAGTTAATGTGGCAGAATAATAATTAGCCAGTGGTGTACTTCAAAGAGGTAAATTTGCCAACATACAGCCTTGCTTGCCTGTTTGGTTTGTGTTGGAGTTAATTTCATTTTAACAGCTCAGGTCATATCATTACGGTCAGTGACGCACCTATATGTTTCCTGGATTTCTCACACCAGTACTGACACAACTTTCTTTCTAAAGCCACTGACTACTTTTCTCACATGCATCAGAGGTGAGAGGCGAAAAATCACCGGAAAGAAAGTTTGCCTCAAACGGGTATCGAACTGGCAACCACCAGGTCACGAGTCAGATACGCTAACAAGTTAAACCCAAGCCCACCCACCCCACTTCTCTCTGAATCAAAAACCAACCTGCGCTTAAGAAAGACTTTGAACCGTTCAACAAACGACAAGATTTTAGACTCATTGAAATTGGCATCATTTGTGAACAATAAATGCAGCATGACTTAAGTGACGGAATATGTCTTTGAACGAATAGAAAACATTGTGGGAAAAGGAGAAAATGCTGGTTGCCAGCATTTTCTCCTTTTCCCACAATGTTTTCAAAGGTCTTCTGTCTCAGGGTCGTTAAAATCGGGATTTTTTGATAAAGGGTTAACAGACCTGGTTAGAACAAAGTCGAGGCTACTTTTGCAGGTAAAATCTACATGAAATAAGATGGTGTAGATCCAAGATCAGACTGCGCTGCCAATGAACTCTGATCTTGATCTGCTTTTGTCAATAACCTACGATAAATACGGACAGATCATTTCAACCATTAACCGTAAACCATAGAAAACGTTGACTCTTTACCACACAATCATAAATTCTAATGACCTTACTATGGCAGAAAGTTTTTGAAAACATTGCGAGAAAAAGGAGAAAATGCTGGTGACCAGTATTTTCTCATTTTTCCCACAATGTTCTCCACCCTTTGTGATACAAATCTCATCATTTGAATCACGTTTAACCCTTTCCCAAACAAGCCCTGGTTTTCACGTGTCTGCAGTATAAGTCTTTTGAAAACACAGTGGGAAAGGGAGAAATTTCTCATAACGAGCAATTTCTCCTTTTCCCACAGTGTTTTCTACCCTATTGGAGAACTTTCTGTCATTTTCATCAAATTCAAAATTGTCGTCTGCAAACTCTTTCAATTTGGACCAGTCCAAAATTTGTCGTTTGGGGAAGGGTTAATGTGTCGACTGCAAATGCTTTGAGTTAGGACCAGTTTAAAATGTTGTTGTGTAGCAGAGTTAATTCAGACTCGGACTGCTAAGCGCGTCTCAGAGACCTTTTTGCGGACAGCGTAGATTAAGATCAGACTGCACAGAACGTGCAGTCTGATCTTGTATCTACACTGCCCGATATGGAGATATCTTTCCTCCAAGCATTTCTTTGAAGTAGGAAAGGGTAGGTTTATGCTATCGGTGTGAAAGTACCATTTATTTGCTTTAGCAGGGTAAAGGTTAAGTCTTGTTCATATTGAAGCCTTGCAGACCAGGAACCAGATTTTGATTTATCATTTGCAATTCCAAGACAATATCGCAAAACTATCTGGCTGTAATTAATCAATACTGTCCGTAAAAGTTGTAAAAATATTTGTTTTTTTTACATACCTGAAAAATTTCTGGCTCAAATACAAGCGTCGCATGAGGACAAAATAACACACGACAGAAAAAAGTCCGTATCAACAGTGATTGATTGAATGGTGTTTAACGCCGTTTTCAACATTATTTCAGTTATATCGCGGCGGCCAGTGCACCTATCCATGCTTTCCTGGAGTTTCTTTTACCAGTACTCTGCACAATATTCTTTCCAAGCCACTGGCTGCTTTCCCACATAACCATCTTCGAAACAATGGTCAGTGGTGAGAGAGGAATGAATCCTGTCGCCATGACTATCATCAATCCTCGGAAAGAAATTGGCCAAGCCGGGAATTGAACCAGCGACCTCCTGTTTTCAAGTCCTGTACGCTACCGACTGAGCTACGGGGGCTTGGCCCGTATCTACAGACTTTGATATACGGTTCAAAATATGGTATGGTGACGTACTCACGCGCGGAGACTACAATGAATATGAGAAAAGGGGCTTAATGCATCTGCGAAAAGTTTCGGCCCAGGTCAATTCTCTGTATGTCAAAAGACCAGTCTACCTTATGACATGGTCGGTTGTTAGACATATCGGATTTCATGGATCTCTAATTAACTCATTTGGTATGATGCATTACGGGGATACATTACGCCCCCTTTTACCAGAACACGGCTCATATACATGTGTCGTAAAAAATATTTGTTTAATCAAGTGTGCAACGATCGTAATGGAAGCCGCCTGGAGGCCATCTTTGACTTGCGACTTATGACTTAACCAGTACCAAACGACAAAAATTTAGTCTTGTCCAAATTGAAAGCATTTGCAGACGACAATTTCAATGTGGCTCAAATGATGCAATTTTCTCTTGATAGGGTTGAAAACATTTTGGAAAAAGGAGAAAATGCTGGTTACCAGCATTTTCTCCTTTTCCCACAAAGTTTTCAAAGGGCTTCTTTCCCAGGGTCGTTAAAAGGCAGCATTGTGCGGTAAGGGGTGAAGACTTGTAACTTATGACTTGTGACTTTTGTGAAACGACTTGTGTAATATTGGCGCACATATCGAGAACATGCACAGAAAATGGCTGACGGTAGCCACAATTGTAAATATCATTATAAGGTGACTGGTTTTGGTAATTTTGCATCCATGTTTTGCGTACGTTCTTGGCATGCGCGCCAAGTGTTCCTCATAAGTCATAAGCCATAAGTCTTAAGTCATTAGCCGCAGCCCGCCTGGGTGGCTCAGTGGTGAGCGTGTCGGACTCATGACCTTGTGGTTGTGAGTTCGATACCCGGTTGAGGCGAACTTTCTTTCCGGCGTATTTTCGCCTCTCACCTCTGCTGAAGCATGTGAGAAAAGTAGTCGGTGGCTTTGGAAAGAAAGTTGTGTTAGTACTGGTGTGAGAAAGCCAGGAAACACATGTGCGTCACCGACCGCCATGATATGACCTTAGCTGTTAAAGTGGCGTTAAACCCCAATACAACCAACCAACCAACCAACCAACCATTAGCCGCAAGTCAAAATTGCCCTTCAGGGCTTCCATGGCTTGCTACAGGGAATCACCATTCAAATGCCAAGATAATGCAATTATTAGTAAATATCGCAATTTATTTCGCGTTTTTCGGTAGTTTATCGAGAAATAATGGTTGATTGTCGTTTGATATTTCATAGTTACAACCAGTGAAAATACCGATTTTATATTGTCTAACTCTTCAAATGAAGGCTGAAACGGCAGTTCCCGCACATTAGCTACCTAGGTAATCAGCACGTGCCATTCAAATGGAGGGAAATATGACGTAATTTACGCTATATTTCTCGCGCTTTACGCAATATTGTAATGCGTTGTTATGTGAGGGGTACGACACGGGGAATTACCAAAAACAACTGTTCTGGATTTTTTAGAAGCATGAAACAAATAGAATATTTGTTTTTTTCGGTGAAAGATCGAAAATTATTTCATCTGGTGAACATCATCCGGGTAATATTTTCACGAGTGGCGCAGCCACTCGTGAAAATATTACCGATCAGGTTAAAACGATGAAATAAATTTCGATCTTTCACCGCAAAAAAACAAATATCCTCTATACCATCCGACTCAGTAATCTATACAGTCTGTTAAGTGCCCTTAAGGATACATCTATACTCATTTTCAGCCAGGTTTTAAACCATTTTTTGTCTTTATTTTATCAAACTACAATCGTTCTTGGATCTTCATGCCGAATGTTGCCCCTGAACATTGTAAGGTTGCATAGGTTACGACGGATACAACATGCATTTCATTTCCTGGAGGCCTTCAAAGCTAACACTATTGCGACGTTTCCGGTTTTAAATCGAAAATTCCGATATACATGTATGTATTTATCCCTTACACTATATTTATCAGTAATTTTTCCATGTTTACACTGCTAATTCTGAACCATTCTACAGTCTGTCAAATTTTAGCAGTGTTCTCTCTCTCTCTCTCTCTCTCTCTCTCTGTGTGTAAGGATGTATATTTAACCCTCTCCCAAACAAGTACGTGTTTTAACGACCTTGCTGAAGAAGGCTTTTAATAACAATGGAAAAAGGAGATCCTGGTAACCAACATTTTTAACCCCCCCCCCCCCCCCCCCCACACACACAGTGTTTTGTACCATTTCCAAGACAGATACCTTCTTTTCTTCTAAATAAATAGAATTGTGGTCTGCAAATGCTTTCGAATTGCCGAATGCAAAAGTTGTCTATTCGAAATCAGTCTTACTGCCTGATCTTGGTCTGCGCCGTGAACAATGGCTAATTCAGACAACTAGCGCGGTTATTGTAGGGTACTACATTTTTCCCTATTCTTTTTATTGTAATGATTTTTACCACATGGTCCCAAGTTTCACTGAGACTGACTTTAGGCGGGTATACTTATTTGGGCCAAATGGTTAAAGCATCGGGTGAGTAGCATCAGACGCATAAGATCTATCTATCTATCTATCTATCCAGCTGTCTTGTGGACCGTTGGCGCCCCACAGGTAATCTGGCAACCAGCATCTCGGTTTTCTGCCCTTCTGATTGTATTACTCAACCTCAAGCCCGTCCATTCTGGAATATTGTCCCCTCTCATCTTTTCCTCTGTCTGTCTCGCCTTCTCCCTCCTTGCACTGTGCCCTGCAGGAATGTCTTGGCAAGCCTGGTGATATCATGACATAGGTACATTAACTCATTACCACACAATCCCGAGTTTTAACGACCCTTGGAAATTGACTTTTGAAAACATTGTGGGAAAAGGAGAAAATGCTGGTAACCCGCATTTTCTCCTTTTCCCACAATGTTTTCCACCCTTTCAGACACAAATCCAATCTTTTGAACCACATTTAATTTGTCGTCTGCAAATGCTTTCAATTTGGAACAGTCTGAAATAATGTCGTGCGGTAAAGAGTTAACTCTTTACCAAACAATCCCTGGTTTTAACGAAACTAAGGTTGAAGGCTTTTGAAAAGATTGTGGGAAAAAGGAGAAAATGCTGGTAACCAGCATTTTCTCTTATTCTCACAATGTTTTCTAATCTTTCATTGAAAAATCTTGTCATTTTATCCACGTTTAATTTGTCGTCTGCAAATGCTTTGAATTTGGACGAGTCTAAGACTTTGTCGCCTCTTGGGGAAAAAATGGTTGACTGAAATTCTGGATACGGGTCTCCTTCAAATCAAACAATTTCTAGAAAAAAAAAGGTGTCAGATACATATGTACTCCTAATATTCGCAATATGAAGGGCATTTTCAGGCGAGAAAATGGCGAGTTTTGCGGAAACAGTAGCTTAAAATGCAGACGGCATAGATCAAGATCAGACAGCACAGAAGTTCCGGTCTGATTTTGGATCTATACCATCCGATTGTGTAGTCAAGTCTTTGAGATTAGAATCTGAGTTTCAAGATGTCGACAGGTACAGTTTATAATTTTGGCTCTGAAAGTGCTGGTAAAAAAAAAAAAAAAAAAAGAAACTCCAGGAAAGCATGGATAGGTGCACTGGCCGCCGTGATATAACTGAAATAATGTTGAAAACGGCGTTAAACACCATACAATCAATCAATCTCAAAGTGCTGATGGGGGAAGCAAAACAGTTTTGGTTCCACCGAGGATCTTGTAAACATGCTCTAAATAATTCCTGGTTCAACATCAAAATATCATTCGAGAGTTCTGGCTTCGCTGCTTCCTTCGTTAGTCCTACGCTTTTGTTCATTTCCCTGATAGTTTTTTTTTAAAAACTACATTTATATTTTATTTATTTCAAGTTCCAATTAGCATAACTATTGTGCTACGAATCTTATAAGGGGGGCAATTCATACATATCATATAAAAGTTTATCTGTAGTTGTCTTTCTTGTATTATGGACCGAAATCCTGAAACGTATTTTGTAATTCCGTATCAATACTTCATAGACAAATTACGATGAAGAATATGTCAGTAAATGAGGATCAAAAAATCGTTTCTGTTCCGCCTCCATGATTTTACATGCATGCGTCTGAGTGGGTGTGTCCACAGAAGTGCAGGTGCAATGACACTTTAAATCTTTTCTAAGGGAGATTACTTGTTGTTTGTTTTTATGGAGTATTTTTAAACCAATGAAATCTAAGATTTTCTAGGTCTGCAGAGCAGATAAAAGTTCGGGACAAATTAGGGTATCAATACACAAAGTAGATCCCTATAGACCTGTCACGCAAAAGGCATTCTCCACTGTGAAAAAGGTGTAAATTATGACTGTATACCTATTATGTACGAAAGGAAATATCAAGTTAATGACATTGAATTTTCTTGCCAAAAGTTTATGTATGGTAAAACCGTATCACAAATGTGTCCTTCGGTCAGTAATGTCTGAATTTATGTAGCTCATCGAAAATCGTAGAAAATGTAAATAGACGATGCAATTTTCCTCACATGATTCTACTTCGCTTTCCAGAATGATAATTTTGCAAATATATGTCTACATGTGTGAATTAGCGTTGTCTCACAATATTTAGCTGTACAGAGACTGTAAATTAGTCATAAGCTTAGGTGTTTGACTGGGCGACTAATCTATCAGATAGATGACCACCCTCACCTGATGAAAATCCACCCATATTCAGACTTGGTTGTTATGTTCAGCATTGTCAACTGTTAGAAGGCATCAAACTGACAGAAATTTTACGGATGGCGTTACCAGATAAGTAAGTATTTGTGCGCAAGCAAACAAGGTCCTCTTCAAGGTAACCACACAATCACCTGAATCCAGCTTCCTGTTTGTAAGGTCAGATACATGCAGGCCTACCAAAGGTTTTTCACAGTCTGGTAGTCCACTGTTACCTTCTTCATGCTACATAGTTATGAAGATGACAGTTATATCAACCCTACAGACTGTTACATGACTTTACCACAAGACAAAATTTAGACCTGTCGAAATAGAAAGCAATTGCAGACGACAAAGTAAAGTCATGTTCTGAAAGTGTGCCTTTCATTTTACATCTCTGTAATCAGTATTTTTCCGTTCTAACAAACATTAGATGTATTTGACTGGTAATTGCAGTTTTTTGTGTTTCACTTTTTGTATTAGAATGGTAAAGTTCACAGTTTTCGTAAACTTTCGTGAAGCACAAACCTTACGCTCTCAAATCGTTGTGACATTTGTGTGTAGCACCAAATGGGCACCTTACAGGTAGGCAGAGCAAAAATTTCATTTCGTGCTTCATGAAAGTTGACAAGTCGAATACGGCTACTGGCACCGTCTGAAAGCTTGTCTGGCCTCTACTTTCAGTGTAAATACCTTGACCCAAACATCCCTCTTCCTAAGCCAGCTATAATTTCCAAAATACATGTTTTGAATGAGGAAATAAAATATGGAAGCATAAAAGATGCAATCAGCACCTGCTTGCTGAACTCCATTTGCCCTAACCTCTAGAATCCTTTATAACAGATAGTTTTCCAAACAGTCAACATGTTGTCTAGATCATCTGCTAGATCATTTGGCAATATTTTCAAATATTTTGACTATAAAATGGGGCCAATTGTAACTGTTAAAAATAATTTTTTGACAAATATCAGCAAAGTCACATGATTCAAGTTCAAAATGGCTGTAGGATAGTGGTGAAGGTCAAAGTGAGTTTACTTTCAAACATTAGGATGAATTTGAATGATGTCAGTATTCCCACTCACATCCTTTTTGTGGAGTGCATGCACTCTCTGGGTACACCTGTGGGAGTGCAAGAGAAATGTTAGGAGTGCACTAAATAATGACAATCTTAGAGCTTCTGTAGATGGAGGAAATTAAATTTTGGTGAATTCAAATTTTGATGAGTCTCACTCTGCAGTCATCTGCTCTTGAAAACAATATGGGTTTTCCATAAAAGAAGTTGCTTGTAACGTTTCCTTACCCACGGTTCAGAGGGACATTTTTCAACCTAAGGGCCAGTAGAATTTTCCATTTCACTGTCAATTTCAGACACTAATTAGGTTTCTCTTACTTTTTTATAGAGAGACGTAAATTCACTGTTAAACTCATTACCACACAACGAAATTGAAGACTGGTCCCAATTGGAAGCATTTGCAGACGACAAATGTTACATAGAAATTGAATGTTATTTTGGGAAGGGCAGAAAACATTGTGAGAAAAGGAGAAAATGCTGGTTACCAGCATTTTCTCCTTTTCCCACAATGTTTTCAACAGGCTTCTTTCTCAGGGTTGTTAAAAGTCGGGATTGTTCGGTAAAGAGTTAAAGTCATCATTAAAGCGGAATAGACAGTTTGAAATGCCTGTATCTGGACGATGTCAAAACCAATCTTTGATGTGTCATGGGTTTTCACATTTTTTGCCACGATCTTTTTTTTTTAATGCCACTCAATTTTTGGAGTAGTATGTCCACTTGGTTTCCCATATGTTTATCAGTTAGGACAACGAATTCATAAACTTTAATTCTACACTAGAAAATTGGATTAATATCATTAATACTTTTAGCTTTAAGTAAATGACATAAAACAAAAGCTTGATTAGCTGTGATAAGCAGTGACCTGTGCATCTTCCACTTGATACTTACTGTATTTACCATAGTTTAGATTTTGAAAAAGTCATGTAAAGAAATTACTTGTTGCCAGTAGATTCACCAGTGCTTCAGTTTTGGGGACCTTTTGTCTACTTGTTCCAACTGGCGCCACTGGTGATCGACAGCTGGAGCCCTGAAACCTGTGTGTGCATGCATGTTTCACTTCATATTTTTGTGCGTGATTATACAATTAAGTGTGTTAATTACCCACATATGTAAGTGAATGGGAGCCCTGGATGTTCTCTATGACCCTAACTAAAAAGGTGAAATTAAATAAGGATTTTGTGATTTATTCTATATACTCTGTGAGAATGTTGGTATTTTTCATGATTGGACAGTAACTGCTGCAAACCAATGATAAACATGGTTACATTGGCTCAAATCATGGAACTGCAAATGAAATGTATTCTGTGTGTGATATGGCATGCAACACAAAGGGTCCTTCGGACATATGCGTAAAAGTGTGTTGTCCCAGATCTGCCTGTGCAGTCTGTGACTAATCCGAGACGACACTTCCCGTTTTTTTGCGATTTTCTGTTTCACGAAAGTCTACTGCATGAAAAATTCTTAGGTAGTCATAAAGTGCTGTCTCGGATTAGCCTGCGCGGACTGCGCAGGCTAATCGGGGACGACACTTTACGCAAATGTTCGTATGTCTCATTTCACATGTTGCGAGCCATATATGACTTGATACTATATTTGGAATCGCATTTGACACTGTATAGATATGGATTTTTTTTTTTGTCGTATGTGATACTTTATCTACATGGGACATGTGTATTTGAGCCAGAAAATTTACTGTGTAATTACAGGTGTGTAATACCTAAATAGATCTAGAAGCATATGGATTAAGTAATTGATTAATCGGAGTGAAAATGAAGCATAGCAACTGTCAACACTTAGATTAGAAAATGAAGAAGTTTTATGAAAAAGATTTCAACACAGTGAGGATGTAACAATACTTTGACACAGGAAAAAGTGTACAACCTTGTTGAAGAAAAATACACAATATGAAAAAGAAAAACAGGTTTCTCAAAATCCAGTTTGTTCTGCCATTACCTCAAACATATATACAAAGTCAAAGTTTAGCTTACGAAGGGTTAATATGTTGATGTCTTAAAATTTTACATAGTATTATATTAACTCTAACCAGATTACAGAATTGTAGATGCTCGCCTGGGTAGCTCACTGGTTAGCGTATCTGACTCATGACCTGGTGGGTGCAAGTTCGAAACTTTCTCTCTGGCAATTTTTCACCTCTGATGCATGTGAGAAAAATAGTGGCTTTGGAAAGAAAGTTGTGTCAGTACTGGTGTGAGAAAGCCAGGAAACACATGGGTGCATCACTGATAGCCATGATTTGACCTGACCTGTTAAAATGCCCTTAAATACAAACAAACAAAAGTGTAGACACATCAAAACTGAAAGTGTTTGCAGACAACAAGTTGACTTGCTAAAATGGTTTGATCTGTTGTTGATAGGGTAGAAAACATTGTAGATAATGGAGAAATCGATTTTCACTTTGACAGTCTTAGTTTTCTCTGATGAGGGTTGATTGATAAGTTGCGAGCCTCACATGTAAGAGTTTGATCCTTTTCTTGACTGTTCAGAAAGTCATGCACTGCATGTGTGAAGTCATCCTCTGACCAAAAGTTTACTCTAGAAATAGCCTATTTCAGTTTCGGAAATAGATTAACTCTTTACCAAATGACAAAATTTTAGACTGGTCCAAATTAAAAGCTTTTGCAGACAACAAAATAAATGTGACTCAAAAATTGGAATTTGTGTTGGTAAGAAGTGATGCACGATGCACTGATTGTTCGTCCTATATGCAGATAATCTACCGTCTGATTACCACCAGCCTCCCAGAAAACCAAGGCCATGTATGAACAGATCTCTGGTCACCAACATTTTCTCTTTGTTTCTCAGATTCGTAAAAGTACAGGATTGTTCATTAACTCTTTACCACACAATCCCGACTTTTAACGACCCTGTGAAAGAAGCCTTTTGAAAACAGTGTAGGAAAAGGGGAAAATGCTAGTAACCAGCATTTTCTCCTTTTCCCACAGTGTTTTCTACCGTCCCAAAACAAATTTCAATTTTTGAGCCACATTTATTTTGTTGTCTGCAAATGCTTTCATTTTGGACAAGTTTACAATTCTGTTGTTTGGTAAAGAGTTAAAGGGTTTAACCCTTTACCATACAGTCTGGAGTATTAATGACCTTGAGGTACAAGGCTTTTGTAAACATTGTGGGAAAAGGAGAAAAAACTGATTGCCAGCATTTTCTCCTTTTTCCTACAATGTTTTCCGTCCCAAGGGTTATTTAAACCCGGGATTGTATAGTAAAGAGTTGCCAGTAACCTTCATAGATTGTTGTGTTATGCATTATTTCTTCCCTTGAAATGTTGCAATTTCAACCTGACAACCAGGATATAGACTTGTGCAAATTGAAAGCATTTGCAGGTAATAAATTTGATCTGGTTCAAATCATGGTATCTCTTTGAAAGGATAGAAAACATTGTGGGAAAAGGAGAGAATGGTGGATAGCAGCAAATGGCAGTGAAGATCCAAGATGAGACTTCACACCCTTAGCAGTTGCATCTTCATCTCCATGGCTTGCAAAATTGACAAGGAGCAGCTCCTGGCATTTCTAAATGCAGACATTAATTCTATACATGAAAGTAAGCTTACCACAATGTGCAGCCAGTAAAGGGAAGTAACTTTGTTTGGTATAATGATGTAAATTTGTTTCTGTTAGATTTGTTTCTCTTCATGGCTTTTTTATCCTCATGGCATGAGTAATGTCGGAGCATTAACCCCTAGGGTGCTAAACGCAATTCAAGAACCTTTTGCGGACAGTGTAGATCAAGATCAGACTGCACAGAATGTGCAGTCTGATCTTAGATTTACACTCTCTGACAAGGAGGTACTTTTCCCTATAAAATAACTTTGAAATAGCAATAATTGGGTTGGTACTGTCAGCTTGAAAGTTTCATTTAAGTTATATAGCAGGATAAGGGTTTATTGTAGAAGTGATGACCAGCTTTAGACAGTATGTTAACTCTTAACTCTTTACAAAACGACAAAATTTTGGACCAGTCCAAATTGAAAGCATCTGCAGACCACAAATTAAATGTAACTCAAAAATTGAAATTTGTTTTGGGAAGGGCAGAAAACATTGTGGGAAAAGGAGAAAATGCTGGTTACCAGCATTTTCTCCTTTTCCTACAATGATTTCAAAAGACTGCTTTCTCAGGGTTGTTAAAACCCGGGATTGTGTGGGAAAGGGTTAAGAGCCCCAAAAAAACCAAACAGTATGTTTTTAGTCTCGAAATAAGACCAAAACAATTGCAGTTTCAAAGTTGTGTTTGTCTATAATGATTTAGCAAGGCTGAGTCAGCATAGATGAGAGATCAGACTGCAGGTTTTTTACATTCTGATTTTGATATACTCTAGCCACAAAGGAAACTATTATAGCTGTGAAAGACGCTTTAACCCTTTACCACACAATCCCGACTTTCAACGACCCTGAGGAAAAAACCTTTTGAAAACATCGTGGGAAAAGGAGAAAATGCTGTTAACCAGCATTTTCTCCATTTCCCGCAATGTTTTCTTCCCTATCAAAGACAAATTCCATCATTTGAGCCACATTGAAATTTTTGTCTGCAAATTCTTTCAATTTGGACAAGTCTACATTTTTGTCATCTGGTAGAGTTAAGTGTTGATTTACAGATAAAGGCTTTTAGACAATAAATTATCTTATTAACCCTTTACTGTACAATGCCGCATTTTGACACCCCTGGGAAAGAAGCCTTTTGAAAACATTGTGGGAAAAGGAGAAAATGCTGGTAACCAGCATTTTCTCTTTTTCCCACAATGTTTTTTACCCTATCCAAGAAAAGTTGCACCATTTGAGCCACATTGAAATTGTCGTCTGCAAATGCTTTCAATTTGGACAAGGTTAAAATTTTGTCGTCTGGTGAAGGGTTAAATGGTTACTCTTTACCAAACAACAAAGTTTTAGACTTGTCCAGATTGAAAGCATTGGTGGAAAACATAATGTTCCTCAAATAATTTACTAAAACAGTGTTTCCCCTGGGTTAAAAGTAAACAAAAGATAGAGTGACCTGGCAATTTTTGACCTAGTTTTGAATTAATTCTTCTGTCAGTCACTTACACTTGGACCATCCATACAATAATAGTTCGTCATCTTTACAATAATAATTTCCATTCTTATAAAAGGTACTATTTAAATTATGATATATTTAAACACCGGCATTGTTTACTTTCGGCAGCTATTGGGCCTTTAAAGGGGGCTTTTTCCTCCCATGTACCACTTTGTTGTTATTGTGTTTTTTAGTCTAATGTATATTTAGATCTGTTCCTAGTTTTAGGTTTTTTAAGATTTAAACAGAAGATAAAGACATTACTGGGATTTTGGCATTGATTTGCAACATGGCATAATAATTTATTAGGTATTGAATCCTTTGCCTGATGTACACAGACTATCTTTTTGCTGACAGGTTGAATTGAGATCAGACTGTCACATTTTATGTTTACACTAAGTCTTGTCACCTACTGCTTTATGAAAAAGGACCAGAAAGTCTATAATTTATTTAGAGTACATGTATTCATATTGTAACTTTTAGATCTTAATAATTGGCAATTTATGTACATGTATATGGCTGCAAAACAGTTTGCTCTTGGACTGTAATGAAGAGATTAACCCTTTACCAAAAAGTCCAGTGGTTTAATCCTTAATATCAAAAGACAATACTTCAGACTGGTCCAGATTGAAAGCATTTGAAGACGACAAAATAAATGTGACTGAAAATTTGAAATTCATTTGGGATGGGTAGAAAACATTGTGGGAAGAGGAGAAAATATTATCATCATTTTGCTCCTTTTCCCACTATGTTTTCAAAAGGCTTCTTTCTCAGGGTCGTTAAAAGTCAGGACTGTGTGGTAAAAAGTTAATATTTTACCACACAGTCCCAAGTTTTAAAGACCAGGAGGAAGATGGCTTTTAAAGGCATTGTGGGAAAAGGAGAAAATGCTGATAACCAACATTTTCTCCTCTTCCAACAATGCTTTCTACCCTTTCAGAGACGAATCCAAGCAGTGCAGCAGCATCTGATTTGTTGTCTGCAAAGGCTTTCAATTTTGATTTGACTAAAATTCTGTCTTTTCGGTGAAGAGTGAATGACCTTGAAGAAAGAGACTTTTGAGAACAGTTTCATTGGTTTCCATCAAAATGTTGGGAATATTGGAAACAAGATCAGACTAGACAACGATTAGGTTGTCAGATCTGGTTTGAATTTGTCTGCCAAGGCAGCAGTGTTGCAACAAGCATGCAAAGGGTAAACCCTTTACCAAACAGTCCCATGTTTAAACTACCTTGAGGAAAAAGGCTTTTGAAAACATTGTCAGAAAAAGAGAAAATCCTAGCTCTGGTAGCAAGCAAACTCCCCTCCCCTAACGCTAACATTTCAAAGGCTACTCCCATCATTTTAGCCACCTTTAATTTGTGGTCTTCAAATGCTTTCAAATTGGACAAGTTTAACTCTTTATCAAACAACAAAATTTCAGACTTGTCCGAATCGAAAACATCTGCAGAGGACAAATTTAATGTGGTTCAAATGATTGTATTTGTCCCTGAAAGGTTTGAAAGCATACAGGAGAAAAGGAGAACATGCTGGTTACCAGCATTTTCTCCTTTTCTTACCATATGCTTTCAAATGCTTTCATTCGTAGTGTTGTTAGAATGCAGTACTGCATGATAAAGGATTAACATTTTGTCCTTGAGTAAAGGTTTAAATATGCAGATCAAGGAAGAAAATACTTGTATGCAGAAACTCCACCTAGACTGGGATAGACACTTTGAAAAGTGTCGCTAATTTAAACACCCAGTAGAGAATGTAAGGTACTGGCTAACTACAGCAGGAAGTATATGTAGATTGTGACCCTTAGTGGATGCTGAATAGGGCTCACTTGTTGATTTCACCACGTGTACATACATAGAATGTTATGGAGATTAATTACACAGGTTCAGAAGGCATATTCTGGGTTCATAGGTGGTGAACTTAAAATGGTGTATGTGGAAGCATGATTTAAGACTTGCCAGTGTTAATTAGGAGTTGATTTTATTTCAAACAAAATTTATTTAAAATCTACAAAATTCTAATGGAAAACTTAGTGCCTGTTGATTGTGTTTATCAAAATCAGAAAGTTTGAATTTGGATAAAGTACAATGTTGTCTGATGTGTTGGGATATTCTAGTGCTAAAACTGAATATAAGTCTTAATGGCTGGATTTTCAGCTCACCTGAGCACAAAGTTCTCAAGGTGAGCTTTTGTGATCGTGCTGTGTCCGTCATACATCGACCGGCTGTTGTTTGTCATGCAGTCCGCAACAATTACCTAATGTACACCCTAGAGGCCTCTTTTTTAATCAGGTATTCATGAAGAAAAAATTTCTGTCTCAATAATACCTCTATCATATCTCGAACAAAAGTTTGAAAGTGGTTCTCATGGGGTCATAAAGTAGGTCACTCAGATAAAGCTTAGTCTCGATCTCAAATCTCAGTCTGATACTCTTGAAAATTGGTCAGAATGATTTTCTTGATAATATCTCGGACGTGTTTGAAATTGGGTCATGTGGGGTAAAAAAAGTTGGTCACCAGGGACAAGTTTAAAGAATAAAGAAAAAAAATTTCTGTACACTCTAGAAGCCACAATTTCAGTACTATACTTGTGAAAGTTGGTCAGAATATTTGTCTTGATAATATCTTGCACAAGTTTGAGAACTGGGTCATATGGGGTCAAAATGTAGGTTCTGTGATAAATCTTAGGAAAACCTTGTGTGCACACTACAGGCCATTTAATTTCAAGTCTGATACCCATGATAGACAGAATATTTGTCTTGATGATATTTCAGATGAGACTCAAACTGGGTCAGGTAGGGTAAAAAATTTAGGTCACTTGAACAAGTCTTAGGAAAATTATATGTGCTTTTTGGAGGCCACAATGTCAGACTGATACTCATCAGTCATGAAAATTGGTCAAAATGGTTGTCTTAATGCTATCCCAGACAAGTTGGAAACTGGGTCACAAATCATAGAAAAATCTTTTGTGGTCTCTAGAGGCCAAATTTTCAGTCTGATACTCATGAAAATTGGCCAGAATGCTTGTCTTATTTGATAGTATCTCAGACAAGATTGAAACTGGGTCAGATGAGGCCAAAATGTAGATTACTCGAACATAACCTAGAAAAGCTTTGTGTACAGTCTGGAGGCCACATTTTCAGTCTGATACTCATGAAAATTGGTCAGAATATTTGTCTTGATAATATCTGACAAGTTTAAAAATGGGTCACAGGACAAACTTCAGGGAAAAAAAACTTTTGTGCACTCTAGAGGTGGCATTTTCAGTGAAATTCTTTTGAAAATTGGTTTTGAATGTTTGTCTTGATGATATCACGGTCAGGTTTGAAATTGGGACACATGGGGTCAAAAAGTAGGTCATCAGGAAAAATCTTCTTGTTCACTTCAGAGATCATAATTTCAGTCGGATACACATGAATATTGGTCAGAATGATTGTCTCGATGATAATCTGACGTGTGAAAATGGGTCATATTGGGCCAAAAATAAAATGACTGGGACATATTATGGAAGAAACCTAGTGTGCACTCTAGAGGCTACTTCTTTAGGCAAATTCTCATGAAACTTTTGAAATTTTGGGCTGCAATTATGTCAATTAATGTAAACCATGGAAAAGTTAACTAAGAAAAAACTTCCAGTCATGCTCACAGAGTATATCTTATATGACATTGTGTTTTATATCATCACATTTTACCAGGATGATCGCCAACTTTATCAGTCCTGGATGACTTTACTCAGGTGAATGCTAAACTTGGAGCCAATGACCCTATTGTTTATGGACTGATAGAAAACATTGTGGAATAGAAGAAAAGGGTCAGTGCTGAAAGAAAATGTCAATGGTATTTGTCAGTGAGCATTCCAAGGGCTAACACCTTGTATGATCATATGAGTCTTGGTTAACGATATGCCAAAAGCCCAAAACAATTTAATTTTAAGCTGTTTCAACTTGAAAGCATTTGCAGATGACAGATTTTGATACTGCTCAAATGGCAAGATTTTTATGTGATAGGAAAGAAACCATTGATAGGAAAGAAACCATTGTGGGAAACGGACAAATTGCTGATAACAAGCATTTTCTCTTATTTCCACAGTATTGCCAAAGCCTGTTTTCCCTGTGTGGTTAAACTTCAGGATTTTTTGATAAAGGGTTTTAACCCTTAAGCTGCTATGCGTGACTCACTGACCTTTTGCGGACAGTGTAGATTCAGATCAGACTGCACAGAACATGCAGTCTGATCTTTGATCCATATGTACACTGTCCGAAATGGATATATTTTTTCCCCAACAAATACCTTTGAAATAGCAAAATTTGGGCTTTCACAATCGGCTGGAAAGTTTCGTTTCATTTATGTAGCACCTTAATTAACCCTTTACTGCACAATGACGCCTTTTAATGACCCTGGAAAAGAAGCCTTTTGAAAACATTGTGGGAAAAGGAGAAAATGCTGGTAACCAGCATTTTCTCCTTTTCCCACCATGTTTTCTACCTGATCAAAGAAAAATTGCACCATTTGAGACACATTGAAATTGTCGTCTGCAAATGCTTTCAATTTGGACAAGGCTAAAATTTTGTTGTCTGGTTTAACTCTTTACCAAACAACAAAATTTCAGACCAGTCCAAATTGAAAGCTTTTGCAGACGACAAAATAAATGTGAATCAAAAATTGAAATTTGTTTTTGGAAGAGTAGAAAACATTGTGGGAAATGGAGAAAAAGCTGGTTACCAGCATTTTCTCCTTTTCCCACAATGTTTTCAAAAGCTTTCTTTTTTTTCAGGGTCATTTAGTTGGGATTGTGTGGTAAAGGGTCAAACTATTTGCGAGATGGTACAATTTCAGACTCATCCATATTGAAAGTATTAATTTTGTGGATGAATAATTACATACAGCTCAAAGGATAATAGTGGTCCTTGAAAGGGTGGCAAACATTGTGGGAAAAAAAAGAAAATGCTTGTTTTCAGCATTTTCTCTTTTTCTGATGGTGAGTTTAAGGGCCTTGTTTTGCAGAGTTGTATAAAAAAAATCACAGTATTGTTTTGGGTAAAAAAAGCTACAATGCAACAATGAAATTTGTTAAATTGTGTCCTGAGCGTATATCCTGTAATCAAGAAATGTGTTACAAGCTACGCATAAATATGAATGATTTATGAATTTGATTTATAGCTTAATAAGTGAGTAATATACCATATGCAGCGTGTTAAGTGAACATTGAAGTGGATGTAAAGATGACAATTAAACGTTAGTTCAGTTGAGTTGGTGTATTGTGATGGAGACTGAAGTTTGCAGAGTGCTCTTAGCCCCTACAGTGCCAAGTACAAATCAAGTTGTTTGAGTAGGCAGTGTCGATAGAGATCAGACCAAGATCAGACAGCCTAGATCTCAATCATTTTGCACAATATGCAGTTTGATCTTGGTCTTCTCAGTCTGGCATGCTGAGTCACTCCGGCCACTAACATTCTTGAAACAGCAATTATAAATTCGGGTGTTTTTGCTTGATTTGGCTGTTTACTACACATTTCAGAGTTAAAATGACCTTGAGGAACAATGCCTATTGAAAACATTGTGGGAAAATGAGAAAATGTGTCAAACTGTAATTTTCTCCTTTTCCCACAATGTTTTCTATGCCATCAAAGACAAATTCCATCATTTGTGCCACATTTAAATTGTTGGTCTGCAAACGCTTTCAGTATGGACAAGTCTAAGATTTTATCTTGTGGTAAATAGGTAAATTTTGATTTTATTTGGCACTCTGTGAGTATAAAAAGGCACTTGAAGATTCTGGTGATAACAAATTGATTGATAGTGGATTCTATATTGTTTGTGCAGAGTCTGAAAGTGGATTTAGTTCATTATTGGCCTTAATTAGTGTTAAATAGGGTTTTTGAACCTTTAAATGATGGATTTAAACCATTAAGTGGTGGATTTAAACCGTTATATGGTGGATTTGAACTGTTATATGGTGGATTTAAACCATTAATTCGTGGATTTAAACCCAACATCATGGAGGGACATATTTTAGAGTAATTTTAATTTGATCATAATCATATAAATTGTGTTACTGTTCTTTCACCATTGATTTCTTTTGAAGGGTTGGAAGAATTTAGAAAGATATCTTTATTGGTAGTGTTTAACCCATAGCCAAACAGTTCTGGTTTAAACAACCCCTAGGAAGAATCCTTTTGAAAACATTGAGGGAAAAGGAGAAAATTTCTGGCTACCAGCATTTTTTCCTTTCCTCTCAAAATTTTCTACCCCTTGAAAGACAAATGGTATCATTTGAACGACATTTGATCTGTTGTCTGCAAATGAATTCATTGTGAATTGGTTGTTTGGTAAAGAGTCACAAAGTGGTTTGACAACACATTGTTTTTTAAAACATAACATCCTGGAAAAAGATTTATGATATCCTTGTAAGATATTGGTAAATCAGCATGAGTAATGGTTGAATACATGTGAAGACAATGTGGTCTGGCAAGAAAATGATGCCTTTGAATAATTTTTCCTTTTGCAACAATATTTTTATCAGTATGGAAACACAAAGATATAATACTGGTATGTATTCATCTACAGGTGATTGTATCTGTGCAATAATGCCATTTCCTGCAGTAGAGATGGGTAGCTTAGTTAGAATCATATAGGGCTTGAATCCACGGATCGCTGGTTCAATACCCAGCTGGAAAAAGTTCTTTCCAAGGATTGATGATAATCATTGTGATGGATTCATTCCTCTGTCATGCCTGACCATTGTTCTGAAGATGGTTATGTGGGAAATTTCTCATTTTGATCTCCAAACTACAGTGTAAGCTTTGCTGAATCACAGTAGACAGAAGTAACCATGAAATAATAATCTATTCTTATATAATTTCTAGACTGAAAGTGTCTACTGGGTTTAACCCATAGGCTGCTAAGCGCGACTCACTATGTTTTCGGACATCGAAGATCAAGATCAGAATGTGCAGTCTGGTCTTGGATCTACACTGTCCTATAAGGAGATATCTTTCCTCCAAAAATACCTTTGAAATGGGAAAATTTGGGTTTGTACTATTGGTTTGAAAGTTTCATTTCTTCTATTTAGCAGGATAAGGGTTTAAACCTAGAGAGTTCATTATCAAGGTTGAATTCCTGTCATATTGTATGGGATGTTAGATAAAGGCATGCACAGATAAAAGTGAACCTGCTACCGCACAGGCTATTTTTAGATGTACCACAGACATAAACATGTTTACAAACAGGAAGCCTTTTGATAGATTTGGCCCAGATAAACTAAACTGTCACAAAGAGGAAAACATGGCATGATCTACACAGTACAGTTTTTATGGTGTTTAATGCCATTTTCAACATTATTTCAATTATAGTGCGTAAGCAAACGCCTGTTCATATTTTCCTTGATTTTCTTTGCCAGTACTTTGTACAGTATTTTTGCCCAAGCCACTGGCTGCTTACCCTCATAACCATCATCCAGACAGTGATCAGCGACGAGCGAGGAATGAATTCTGTCACAAAGACTTATCATTAATCTTTGGAAAGAGATTTGAAAGAGCTGGGAATTCCAGCGACCTTGAAGCCATGTACGATACAAACTGAGCTACCAGGCAAGGCTCCACAAAAGGAGTGTCAGGGGAGTCTGGATGATGAAAGCGAAACTACATGTATCAGTAAAAAATCACATTGCAATCAAAAACAACTTCTTTTGTCGTATATACCTCTTCAAAAATGTTGAAACATTGTGGCGAAAAAAAAATGGCTCATGATGAAAAACTAATTTGAAACTTGATGAATTTGGATCAAAAAGTGGGTCACAAGGACAATGAATGAAAACCAAAACAAGACTTCAGAGCTCACAGTGTTTGTTTAAACCTTTACCACACAAAAATATTTTGACTTGTAAAATTGCAAAGTATTTGCAGACTGTGGGAGTTGTCATTGAAAGGGTAGAAAACATTTTGGGAAAAGGAGAAAATGCAGGTTACCAGCATTTCCCCATTTTTCAACAAGGTTTTCTAAAGGTTTCTACTCACAGGGTTGTTAAAACTACATGTAGGGATTGTGTGGTAAAGGGTTAATTTGGCCAAACTTGCGTCTTGTCATATTCTTCAAAGTCCTGGACAAGTTCTGCTGAAAACCTGGACATAAGAACAAGAAAAAGTAAGCAGTCACCTTGACCAGGGAAATAATGTTGGAAAGTGGTGTTTACTCAACGATTCATTTCCCCTCCGAACACATCCAAAGTAAAGACAGATTTCCATGTTACTGATGGAAAGGATATCTAGATTTACGAGTTTGTTTTTTGGTTCAAAAATAAGGGGAATATCTTGCTAAAGTCAAGGATGGAATATCCTAAGGCAAGGCACATTAACCCTTTCCCCGAACGACAAATTTTGGAATGGTCCAAATTCAAAGAGTTTGCAGACGACAATTTTAAATTTGATGAAAATGGCAGAAAGGTCTCAAAAAGGGTAGAAAACACTGTGGGAAAAGGAGAAATTGCTTGTTACAAGCAATTTCTCCTTTTCCCACAGTGTTTTCAAAAGACTTGTACTGCAGACACGTGAAAACCAGGGCTTGTTTGGAAAAGGGTTAACCTTGCCATATTACGTAAACATGGATAATGTTTCACCTGTGTCAATGAAATATTAATCCAAACAGGGATTACAGCTCAACCTTCCTTGCTTTTGTGGTCATTGTAGACCAGCATCAGATTGCACACTGCATATTCATGTGCTGTCTAATCTTAGATCTACACAATTAAAGTGAAACAACCTTGAAATTGCAATCTTCACTTGTTCATCTTCAACTCTTTTATACCAAAGAACAAAATTTTATAATTGTCCAATTTGAAAGCAGTTGCACAAGATGAAATTTAATGCAGTCCAATTAGTGAAATGTGCTTGTCAAAAGGTAGAAAAAAGTGAGAGAAAATGCTGATTACCAGCATTTTCTCCTTTTTAGCTCTACTGGCCAGAAGTCAGAGGCCAGCAAACTTATGTCATGGCCCTGTGTCTGTTGTGCGTCCGCCAGTCTGTCCATGCTTTAACTTCTATTTCGAACATTTTCTTCTCTGGATCTACCCATCCAATGTTGACCAAACAGAAATGATCCTGCTGTGGTCCTCTTCAGAATTTCTTGTAAGAATTTAATTCCTTTAAAAACTCTGGTTGCCATGGCAACAATACTAAAAAATACCGAAAATCTTTGAAAATCATCTTGTCCAAAACTGACGATAATGGCTAGGGCTACAAAATTTGGCATCTAGCTTCATCTATTGGACTTCTACCAAGTTTCTTCAAGTTATAGCCCTGGGGTCAAAATTTGGGGCCACAAGTTTAACCTGGGCTTATATAGTGAAAACTTTAAAAACTTCTTGTCCAAAACTACAAGACCAAGGGCTACCAAATTTGGCATGTAGCTTCATCTAATGGACCTCTACAAAGTGTCTCCAAATTATACGCCTAGGATCAAAATTGGCACTGCCCCTGGGGGTCACAAATTTTACATACATAGTGAAAACTTTAAAAATATTCTTGTCCAAAAACATAAGGCCTACGGCTACCAAATTTGCATGTAGCTTCATCTGAGACCTCTTCAAGTCTTTTCAAATTATAGACCTGGGTTCAAAATTAGCCCACCCCAGGGGTCACAAGGTTTACATTGGCTTTTATAGTGAAAACTTTGAACGTCTGCTTGTCCAAAACTAACAAGCCAAGGACCTCTACCAAGTTTCTTTAAATTATAGCCCTAGGGTCAAAACTGGCCCAGCCCCAGGGGTCGTAAGTTTTATAGGGGCTTGTATAGTGAAAACTTTAAAAGACTTCTGGTTCTAAATAAGAAGGCCTAGGGCTTGCATATTTCGCATGTAGTGTAATCTAATGGATCACTGCTAAGATTCTTCAAACTATAGCCCTGGGGTCAGAATTCGTAAAGAGTGGCTTAAATTGCCCTGGCAGTGTCTGATTCAGGATTTGAAAAATGAGGGGGAAAATCCCCCATTACTTTGAAAAAGATGGGGAATTTCTCAAAAGTATGGCGGATAGGAAAAAGTAGATAGGAAAACAACCCGGCTTATAGAATCGGCTTTGGAAAAAATTGACGAAAGAATTAATTTACTTTTTCCCACCCTCCTTTTATATTATTGTCGATAAAATAAATTCATATTCAAAAAAAAAAGAAAAACATAAAAAATACTAACATTTCTGTAAATATGACGAAATTATTTTTTACCAGGCTTACTTAGATAAAAATGCAGTTTAATTTTTTAGTTTTAAAAAAAAAATCTGTTAAGTTGAATTGGTAACTCTACCATAAACAAAAAGGGAAGCTACTCTATGCAACAGTGACGTGCCTGTCTGTCTTTCTTCATAAACACATAAATCGTTGAAAAATAGGTAGGAAATTTGACTATTCTCTCCAAAATTTGAATGCTGGATTATCCTGCATTTAGTTTGAAAATATGCGCGCTCTAGATCAGACACTGCCCAGGTATCACAACTTTCACGTGGGCTTTTGTAGAGAAAACTTTGTAAGTCCTGTTGTTCAAAACCAACTTGCAAAAAATTCATGTGTGGTGTGTATGGTTCGTACTTATTAGCCAGTGGAGCGATACAGGGTCATCATGGCCCTCTTGTTTCACAATGTTTTCAGAAGATTTCTTCTTTAGATTTGTTTAAATTCGGAATTGTAAAGAATTAGTAAAATGGTTTCTGTTATTATTTCATTGCTCTAAGGGTTAAACTCAGTATGCTGTTGACAATGTCTGGTTTGCTGTAGACAATGTAAATCCAAGATAAGACAGTGTAGAAGGAACTGGGTTATTGATTGATTGATTGATTGATTGATTGATTAATTGAATGGTGTTTTAAGCTGCTTTCAACATTATTTCAGTCACATCACGGCGACAGCTCACATATTTCATGTATTTCCTGGGTTTCACCAGTACTAGGCTAGGGCTCTGAAGTGTCTTGCCCAAGGACACTCCCACAAAAAACTCAGCGGATCAGGTGTGGCTCGAACCTGGGACCTCCAGGTTACGAGTCCCAAACTTTACCACTGAGCCACGCAGGAATCCGTTTTTTTGATTGAAAGTGATTCTTCTTCTTCATGACCATACAGCTGAAATTCTTAACATTCTTAGTTTGCTCTGCTTCTTTGATTTGTCAAGGTCATGTTTCTTATTTGGGTCTAAAAGTTTGTTAACCCTTTCCCAAATGACAAATTTTGGACTGGTCCAAATTGAAAGAGTTTGAAGATGACAATTTTGAATTTGATGAAAATGGCAGAAAGGTCTCAAAACGGATAGAAAACACTGTGGGAAAAGGAGAAATTGCTGGTTATAAGCAATTTCTCCTTTTCCCACGGTGTTTTCAAAAGACTTGTACTGCAGACACGTGAAAACCAGGGCTTGTTTGGGAAAGGGTTAAGCATCCCATACACTTTTGGTGGAGCGGGAGGGGAAACAAAAGACTGAATAGTCTCAAAACAAAAACTGCTGCTTGCCAGAATGTCACAGAACAATGGTATAGATCTAAGATCAGACAACCCATTCTTTGCTATCTAATCTTGACCTACAGTGGCTGAAAGAACAACTTGTACAATCATGTAGTTGGCAAGAGGGGAATAGGTCAAGGAAGGGAAGTAACTTAGCTCTTTACCACTCAATTCAAGACCTGTTCAAATGGAAATTGCTTGCCGACAGCTAACAATGTTGCTCAAGTTATAAAATTTTTTCGTTTGAAGAGTTGAAAACATTGTAGGAAAAGGAGAAAATGCTGGTGGCCATTTTCTCCTTTTTCCACAATATTTTCAAAAGCCTTATATACTGTTACTTTAAGAGTTTTCCTGTATTAACTTTGAAGCCATCTGACTGTTGAAGGGCACTATCACATGATTACACATCAGTTTATCTCTTTAGCAGAGAAAAAAGTTATAGGCTTGTCCATATTGATAGTACATGCAGAGGACAAGTTAAAAGTGGCTCTAATGGTGATATATGATTTTGAAAGCATAGAAAACATTGTGAGAAAAGGAGAAAATGGCTGGTTACTGGCATTTTCTTCTTTTCTCCCAGTGTTTTCCAAAGTCCCCATCCTCAGGGTCATAAAGCATGAGAACAGTTTAACAAAGGGTTAACTCTTTACCACGAGACAATATTTTTGACTGATTCAAATTCAAAGCAGGTGCAGACGACAAATTAAATGTGGCTAAAGTGAATGGATTTGTTTCTGAAGGGTTAGAAAAAATTGTGGGAAAAGGAGAAAATGCTGGTTACCAGCATTTTCTCCTTTTCCTACAATGTTTTCAAAAGTCTAATTTCCCAGGGTTGTTAAAAGTCGGAATTGTGTAGTAAAGGCTTAAACAATGCTTTGTGAGTGTGTGAGTAGGTTTGCATTATAAAACAATTATTCTGTCACAATTCTTTCTAGCTTGCCTGTACTCATTAAATTTTGCTAAAGGTAAAATTTTCTTGATCAAACTCTGTCCGTCTGTTTGGTGTCCAGTAACAATTGTAAAGATCTTCTCCTCAGACATCATTTCACTTACTGAATTTCATCTAAAGCCCCCTAGGTTGGATTGAACCCTTTATACTACATAATTCCAAGTTTTAACAACCCTTAGAAAGAAAGCTTCTGAAAACATTGTGGGAAAAGGAGAAAATTTTGGTAATCAGCATTTTTCTCCTTTCCCCACAATGATTTCTACCCTTCCAAAGGCAAATCACATCATTGAATAAAATTGAATTTGTCATCTGCAAATGCTTTCAATTTGGAAAAGTTTAAAATTTTGTCATTTGGTAAAGATTTAAGAAAGATTAATCAAATTATCATGGACATATGATAAGTATTTCCAATGTATCTTTAAATAGAAGAAAACTGAAAGCACTTCCTAAAGAAGAGGAAAGGAGATTACTTTGAAGCTTGGAAGTCAGTCAGTGTCAGTAAGTTCTATAAAGATTAGGGTACATGTAGGTTGACCTTTGACCTATCTCTTGGTTATGTCAAATTTTAAGCTAGTGTACGGTTCAGATTTATTTGGAAAAATCTTGAGATTTTTCTGTAACTTGTTAACGTTATTTGGAAAAATCTTGAGATTTTTCTGTAACTTGTTAACGTGCCCCTAGGGTCAAAATGGCCACAGATTATCATAAAATTGATCCCATTTAGATAGTATTTCAAAGATCATTTTGTCTTAACCCTTTACCACAAATTCCTGACTTTTAACGATCATATTAAAGAAGAAGCCTTTTGAAAACATTGTGGGAAAAGGAGAAAATGCTGGTAACAAGCATTTTCTCCTTTTTCCACAATGTTTTCTACCCTTGACAAGAAAAGTTCAGGTTTTGAGTGACTTTTAAATTGTTGTTTGCAAATGCGTTTAATTTGGACAAGTATAAAATTTTGTCATTTTATAAAGGGTTAAACCAAAAGCCTGGATATGTTGTATAAATGAAGCATTATCTGATAATCATTTTTTCAAAGTACTTCAAATTTTTTACCTTAGGGCTCACAGCTGTTAAACTAAGGGGTCACAATTGTACATATATCAAAATTCTTCAAAAATCATTTTCCGATATTAGTTACAGATTCTAGGCCATGGTTGAATTTTTTTATGCAGAGCCATCTAATGGACCCCACTAGATCTGTAGCTCTTAAGTTTACATGTAGTATTGTAGAAATAATCATTCTTTATCAAAGATCAGCATGTAAAATTCCTTGGATTAAAAATGGGCCTTCTTCCAGGTGTCCCATGGTATCCTCTTCCCTACTCAGGTGAGCAATATAGGGCTATCATGGTCCCCTTGCAACGAAATTATATTGATGAAATCAGAGAAAACTTAATGTAATTGTTTAAGGTGTAATCTTCAGGTCAACCAAATTGGGAGATGAACACTGATTTATAGACACTGTTTGTCTGCAGACTTTCATACAAATTATCTATTTACCACTTCATTACCCATTATGCATGTACTATTTACCCAGGATATATACATACATTGAAAGGGGAAGTTAGTATGCATTATGTAAGTTAAAACATGTACTTATTTGACGAATTGTAAGGTTTTATACATGGATACATGTGAAAATGTGGCAGAAAGAGAAATTGCTTGTGACCAGTAATTTTTAGCTCCACTGGCCGAAGGCCAGCGAGCTATTGTCATGGCGTTGTGTCCGTCGTGCGTCCGTCCGTCCGTTCGTCCGTGCGTGCGTCCGTAAACTTTTTCTTTAAAAAACTTCTCCTCAGAAATTATTGACTGGATTTTTACCAAATTTTACAGGAATGTTCCTTTGGTGGTCCTCTTTCAAATTCCTTCAAATAATTGTGTTCCATGAAGAATTCTGGTTGCCATGGCAACCAAAGTAAAAAACCTTTAAAAATCTTCTCCTCCCAAACCGCTCTTTGGATAGCATTATTATTTTGCAGGAATGTTCCTTAGATACAGGTTTACAGAATTCCTTTAAAAAAAAATGATCTGTCTAAAAACATGGCTTTTATGGGAGACTCATTTTCCTTTTATGGTATAAAGTAAAATCTTTGAAAAATTTCTTCTCTAAAACTATTCATTGGATTTCATTGTTGTTTTGCAGGTAAGTTCCTATGGTGGTTGTCTGCCAAATTGTTTCTATGGTGGTTGTATACCAAATTCCTTTTAAAAAAATGATACACCTAAAAACACATTTTTTTATAGACAAGGCTTATATTTCAAAAAAATGTTCTTCTCCAAAACTATTTATTGTGTTAGTTTTATCGACTAACAAAGAAAAAGGAATAAAATTGGATTGACTTGACCTAGTCAGTGCTGTCCTATTTAAGCCCACACATTTTCCTTGGTATTAAGATCACAATTTACTCCAATGATATGCTATTAGTTAGTACTAGTAATAAAATATCACTGGCCATAAATAAGATAAAAGCTTGAGCACCTTTCACAAGTTGAGCTTTTCAATTTTGCCTTATTACTAAGCCTGAGTAACCATGCCAAGATAAAAAAGAAAAAGTATTTTAATAACAAAACCCCCATGTTGTAGGTACTTTATAGTCCTTTTGATATAGAACAAGAGAACCTCTGCACTTTTATTAGTTCTGGTAAAGGTTTGTTGACCTACTAATGAGTAAATGCAGAGTGGACAGAAGGGATGTAAATCCTGGTGACCTGGTACAGAGTGGGACTGGGCTTTACATATGTGATAAGGCATTAATGTTATCCAGTCAAACTGATCCCACAACTTCAGTACACCAGAATTAATCTGTGCCCTGGAGCAGGATATTTGATTTATGTAAATGCATTTGTAGACCATTTTGTGTTGTTTGCCACAGAAGACATTCTAACTGTGACTGTGAAAAGTTAATTATTAGGGATTAGGTGTTCATTGTATGCCAGCATATTTCATTCTATCTGGTGTATTGATGTAAGTTGATCTATATTGCTATAACATTCATTCATTTGCCCTCCTAGCTGTTCTTTTAGATTACCCCTTTACCACACAATCACAACTTTTAACGACCCTGAGAAAGACATATTTTCTATATTTTGATGTTTCCCCACCCAAAATGGTTTGTGAAAGGACCTGTTGCAGACAACATATCTTCAAATTAGTAAGACATATAAAAAAGGATAGAAATTATTGTGGGAAACTAAGAAAATGCTGGTTACCATTTTTTTCTTCTTTTCTCACAAGTTTTTTCCATACCTTTTTTCTTCAGTGAGCTAAAATGCAGGATTGAATGGTAATTGTTAAAAACTTCTTTTCGCCATTATAGAAATATCAGGCCTGTGGAGCGATACAGGCGCTCAAGCGCCTCTAGTTCTTTTTGCCACAATGTTTATGAGCCCAGCTTTGTGAGAAGAGGGTTTAATGCATCTGCAAAAAAGTTTTGACCCACTTTGGTCGAAACTTTTCGCTATTGGCTTTTTGCTATTGGTCAATTTTCAACTCACCAAAGGACCAGTCTACCTCATGATTCAGTCTGTTATTATTAGATGGAGTGGATTTTAGCGATCCATAATTATGACTAGCTAAGTATAATGCATTACAGAGACATATTAAACCCCTCTTGCCAGAGTAGTGCTCTTATGTATATGGTCAGCAAGAGGAAAGCAGTGGTCTGTAGGTTACAGTGTGGTCACCAACTGATCAGTTTTATTGAGATAATTCAATGCATCATTGTGTCTCCCCTGTTATGGACAAAACATTATTTTCTGGTGTTGGAGTTATTCTGAGGTGCTAGTAAAAATGATTATATCTGTCTGTGTGCCATAAAACAAGGTTCATACTGTCTGTTGAAAAAATGGCATCTGTTGTTGAACTTAACAGTGTTTTGACTTTCACAGTGTGTTCAGTTATGACACTTCCTAAAATGTTCTGGTTTTGGACCAAGGAAGGAGCATAATGAATTTGGGTTACATGGGTTTTTTCAGTAGCCCTAAAAAAATTAATGTTTCTTTGAGTTTGGACCCAAAAATTTTCTAATTGTCACCCAGGATTTTTTAATTTTTGCCTTCTCTTATTCATTAGGATGGGGTCAAATTGACTCTAGTGGAGAAAGTCCAGGGATAACTTGTTTACTGAAAGGTCAAGGTCACTATGTATAAAAGGTCACATTCTCTGACACAGAGACTATTTCATGGAAGACATTGTAATAGTATAGTATACTATATGACCTTAGAATGATGCAAATCAAATTTGAGTCCACCTTGGTTGAATTTACAGGTTGCTCATAGTGCAAGGGGTGGATGGATTTGTACTAGTATATATGTCCTCATGGATGGCTGAAGTTGATATGTTCATTTGTCATTTCAGCCAGATCACTGCGACCTGGTTTAACTGCCTATACTTTTCTAGTTGTTAAAATTGCATAGACTTACTTTCAAGGAGCTGACCATTTTTTCACTGAAATTGAGTTGAAAATAATCCAAGAGGTTCATCTTAAAAATGACTGCCTCTGTGATTAGTTTGACCAAGCCAAGACAGAACTTTTGTCAAGCCAGGGTTTTGAATCTTTGCCCCAGTATTGACAAGTCCTATGCCCTAGCATCTTGGAATTCTCAGGGAAATGAGTAAGGAGAAAGTATTTCCAACCTTGCCAACAAGTTGTCACAGTGTTGTGTTTTGTATAAGAAGATGTTGTGTAAATTGTGTAGATGTGACGTCAGTCTGGGATCTGCTGGGCTGAGATTCCAGCGATTATTTATCTTTCAATGCACTTGTGTAGAGAGCATTTACCTCTAGCAAGGTAGAACAGTTTGTGTTCTGGGATATATTTTGAAATCATCTTGTTTGTTCTTTTTCTTTTTGGTGGACCAGGAATCAATAAACTGTTTAGTTCTGTGCTCTTTCGCTGAGGTTTGTTCTTACAGTGGATATATTCATCATTTAACCCTTTACCAGAAAACAAAACTTGAGACTTGTCCAAATTGAAAGAATTTGCAGACAACAAAAATAATGTGACTTGAAAATTGAAATTTGTTTTGGGAAGGGTAGAAAACATTGTCAGAAAAGGAGAAAATACTGGTTACCATCATTTTCTCCTTTTCGCACATAGTATTTAAAGTGTTCTTTTTCAGGGTCGTTAAAAGTTTGGATTGTGTGGTAAAGGGTCAGCACAGGTTGTCTGAAAGAATGGTTCTAATATTAGCTTAGATTTATCCCTGTACCCCTTGATTACACTGTTTTCTTGATTCATGTCCTTTCAATGTCTTTAGCCCTTTACCACACAGTCCTGAGTTTTAATGACCCTGACAAAGAAAGCTTTTGAAAACATTGTGGGAAAAGGAGAAAATGCTGGTAAGCAGCATTTTCTCCTTTTCCCATAGTGTTTTCTACTCTGTCAAAGACCTTTTTTCTCGTAAAATAGCCTTGAAATTGTATATCTTTCGGGCCGTAATCTACTGCTTAGAGATGCCATTTTAACCCTTTACCACACAATCCCGAGTTTTAATGACCCTAAGGAAGAAGTCTTTTGAAAACATTGTGGGAAAAGGAAAAAATGCTGGTAACCAGCATTTTCTCCTTTTCCCACATTGTTTTTAACCTTTCAAAATACAAATTTTAAATTTTGAGTCACACTCATTTTGTCATCTGCAATTACTTTCAGTTTGGGCAGGTCTAAAATTTTGTCATTTGGTAATGGGTTAACTGTTCTCTTCTAAAGATGAAGAATTGCTGTACAGTAGAAATCCGTAGAAACGATCTGAAGGAAGAGCATAATAAAATTTTGTTGCCCCTTTAACTCCTTACCACCCAGTCCCGACTTTTAACGACCCTGAGGAAGAAACCAGCATTTTCTCCTTTTCCCACAATGCTTTCTACCATATCAAAGGCAAATTCCTCACATTTAATTTGTCATCTGCACATGCTTTCCATTCGGACTAATCTAAAATTTTGTTGTTCGGTAAAGAGTTAATTCCATGCTCATGCATTATGCATCTCTTATTCAATGTAATGGAAACAGTATGACTAAAGAAAAAACGGGTCATATTACAAGAAATTTTGACATGAGCTGTGCTCTGTGAAAAGGGGCTTAATGCATCTGCAAAAAGAATCGACTCAAGCCAGCCTGCGCAGTCCATGCAGGCTGACCCAGGCAGAAACTTTTTGCTTTCGGTCAATTTTCTGCATGTCTAACCCTTAGGGTGCTTAATTAATGAAATGGATCTTTTCAATTAGGAAAAACATCCAAAATATTTTCATTTAAAGGTTTGTTGTTTTGATCAGAATATGTAACAAAGTAGCCGACAGTTTAGATCCAACATCAGACTGCACCTTCTGTGCAGTCTGATCTTGATCTACACTGTCCGCAAAAACAACTTAAGTTGGTTCCAGAGCTTTATGGGCTAAGGACCATAATCTACTTGAGGATTCAGGCGGTTGTTAGACTAAATGGATTTTATGGATCCATAATGATGTCATGTCTTGCTTGGTATAGTGATTCATGGAGGTACATTAAACCCCCTTTTGCCAGAGCATGGCTCACATATTTCATTTAACCTAAACCAAACTATCCTGTATTCTTATGGACCTTTGGAAAAAGGCTTTTGAAAACATTGTGGAAAAGGAAAAAGAATGCCGATAACCTGTGTTTCTCCTTTTCCTACAATGTTTTCTTTATCACATCAGATAAATTGGGCTACTATATACCAAGATACAATATGCAAACTGTAGATACTTTCAATTTGAAAGAACCTCAAATTTGTATGTCGGTAAAGGGTTAACCCTATACCACACAGTCACAACTTTTTTAGACCCAAAAGGAGAATGATTTTGGAAACATTGTTGGAAGAAGGAGAAAATGCCTGTAATCAGTGTTTTCTCCTTTTTCAGCAATGTTTTCTACCCTATGCTAGAGAAATTTCATATTTTGAGTTACATTTGTCATCTGTAAACGTTTTCAATTGGACACATTTGAAATTTTATGGTCTGTTTACTTTGTACCAAACAACAAAATTTCACACATCCAGATTTAAAACATTTGCAAGCGACTAATTAACCCTTTACCACACAATCCCGACTTTTAACGACCCAGCAAAAGAAGCCTTTTGAAAACATTGTGGGAAAAGGAGAAAATGCTGGTAACCAGCATTTTCTCCTTTTCCCACAATATTTTCTACCCTTCCCAACACAAATTTCAACTTTTTAGTTACAGTTATTTTGTCATTTGCAGATGCTTTCAGTTTGGACCAGTCTAGAATTTTGTCGTTTGGTAAAGAGTTAAAGGTTGCAAAAATGACAGAATTTGTCCTTGATAAGGCAGAAAACATTTTTGTTAGAGGGTAAAATGCTAGTAATCAGCATTTTCTTATTTTCCCATAATGCTTTCAACAGGCTTGTCCATCAGCGTCATTAAAACTCAGGATTGTGTGGTAAAGGGTTAAAGAGTTACTCCTAGTTAGTTCCAACATGGAGAATTGCAATAAAGATGGTGGAGTGTGGAAAAGGAAATAATGGAACTTACGTTGAATTGTGAATTTAGAAAGTGACTATTTCTGGTGTCTTGAAAGTTATTCTATTTAGTTTCACAGGCTGTGCTAAATCAGTTTTTTTTTGTTATTTGTGCATATTCAAGGATTTGGACGAGAGTGAAAAATGCCACTGAAAAAGTGGAAATCCATGGATATATTTAACTTTTCTCCTCGTGAAAGTCCATTCATGGAGAGTATCAACAATAAATTTGCTCAAATATCCCAGTCTCATGCTGGATCCTTGTTACGCAATCGAAGGTGAGTACCGAGATCTTTATTGAATGATAACCGGAAACAATAATAAATATACTGGGTACTTCATTTAAAAAAAAAAGAAGAAGAAGAAAGAAAAGGAGCAATTGTTACTTGCATGCAATTCCTCCTTTTCTCAGAATTTTATGTCATTATGTAATAAGAAAATGAATATGAGAAAAGGTGGTTTGATGCATCATTAAAAGCAAGCCATCACGTTATTATGGATAAATTAAATCCATTTTGTTTAAAATTGACGAATAGCAAAAACTTTAGATCCAGGTCAGCCTGTATGGGCTTGGAAGGCTGACCTGAGTCGATACATTTTGCTGATGCTTTAAATGCCCTTTTCACAGAGCATTGCTCAAACATGCATATAATTATTTTACCTTATATATGTGTCCATCATGTTACCTGTAGAAAAATGTCTGACAGTAACTTGTAGGTTATAGATGTTTGTCCATTTTCTACAATATTACCATTACCCTTTTACCAAACAAACCAGTGTTTCTGTATGGTCTAAAACATTTGCTGCCAGGACAAACTTCAACCCAGGTCAGCCTGCGCAGACTGCACAGGCTGACCTTGGTTGATACATTTTATGGATGCATTAAACTTGCATTTCCCAGGGCACTGCTCAAATGTTTTTTGGAGTGCACCCTTCCGGGACTGATACCAAAATTTCAGACTTTTACTATATAAAGCCTTTACAAATGACAAACATTGCTTGACCCTTTGCTACACAGTCTCGAGTTTTATCGACCCTAAGAAATCGGCTTTTGAAAACATAGTGGGAAGAGGAGAAAATGCTGGTAACCAGCATTTTCTCCTTTTCCCACAGTGTTTTCTGCCCTTGCTAAGACTAATTTCATATTTTGAGTTACCTTTGTCGTCTGCAAATGCTTTCAATATGGACAAGGCTTAAATTTTGTCACTTGGAAAAGAGTTAAATGATGGGATGCATTTATGAAAGGATGAAAAACATTGTTGGAGAAGGAGAGAATGCTGGTTTTTAGCATTTTCTCCTTTTCCCATATTTTCAAGTAACCTTTTTCCTAGGATTCCTAAAAACACAGGATTGTTTGTTTAAAGATTAAACCCGGTACCTCACAATGCTGCCTTTTAACGACTCTGGGAAAGAAGCCTTTTTAAAAACATCATGGGAAAAGGAGAAAATGCTAGCATTTTTTCCTTTTCCCACAATGTTTTCTACTCTATTAAAGAAAAAATTGTGCTGTTTGAGCCACAATGAAATTGTTGTCTACAAATGCATTTGATTTGGACAAGGCTAAAATTTTGTTGTCTGGTAAAGGGTTAAGAAGTGCAAGGAATGTTAGATCACTGTAAGTGTTACCTGAAAGGTTGCCAAGCTCTCAATTGACATTGAAACAACCCAACCAGGTTTCTGCTAATCAGATGGAACATCTCCATTCTCAAAGATCATGGCAGAGCAGTGATAGCTCTATAGTTACATGCCTGGAGAAAGGAATGAAAGTAGGGGCCAAATCTGGTTGCGCAGTTGGTAGCATACAGGACTTGAGACCAAGGAGTTGCTGGTTTGAATCCCCAACTGTGTAAATTACCAAGGATTGATGAGAGTCATTAGGATACTAGGGACAGCATTCCTTCCTCTCTCACTGCTGATTATAGTTTTTACTGTAGTTATGCGGGAAAACAGGCAGTGGCTTGGGAAGAATATTGTGCAAAGTACTGTTTAATAAAAGTCCAGGAAAGCATGGGTTCGACAGATCACTAAAATTTCACCGAAAAACCCCTAATTTTCAGATTTTACGACACTGTTACACTATGGTATCATTTAAGAAAACTTACACTATGGTATCATTTAAGATAAACTAGAGTGCAAGGATTTGAACGTGCACACTTTAGCATACCGTAAACCTAAGACTCCTCATGACCACCATGGCAATACGAGTAACCTGCTATTACAAATGATTTTTGTCAGAACTGAGTTTTACCTTCTTAATGATCAATGATCACAAACCCGGAAATATGAGCATGTACATTACTTTGAATATAATTTAAAAATTCTGGAAAGCAGACCAACCAGCCATTAAGACCAATTTTCAAAAGTACCACAGATGGTCATGATAGAGGGTTTCAATGTACTTTGTTTGTATGGTGTTCAATAGTGTTTTCAGCATTATTATAAATGTAAGCATTTCGGGACAACATATCAAATGTTACTCAAAACAGAAAATTTGTCTTTCAAAGGGTTGAAAACATTGTGGATAAGGAAGAAAATGCTGTTTACCAGCATTTTCTGCTTTTTCCACAATGTTTTCAAAAGTTTTCTTTCTCAGGGTCATTCAGGGATTGTGTGGTAAAGGGTTAACTGTACTAGGCGCCTAATTTTGGACCTGTCTAATATCAAAAGCATTAATTTTGCAGACAAGAAATCAAATACTGCTTAAGCACTAGAATCAGTCTTTGCAAAGCTAGAAAGCATTGTCGAAAACAGAGAAAATGCTGTTTTTTTTTTAAGCATATTCTCCTATTCCAACAATGTTTTCTGAAACCGTTTTTCTTAAGGGTATGAAAATGGGGATTGTTTAGTACAGGGTTTAACAAGTTCTCTTCCAAAGCCAAGGGAAGGATTTTGAAAACTTAATTCAAGAAAGTTTTGCTTTGTTGACCTTACACCCCCTATCCTGTTTCCCCCCTTAGACCTCCTCAAAAAATTGATTGAAGTGCTCTGTGTGGCTGAACAGTATGGCCGCCAGTGCTAGAAATAGAATAATGTGGGAGCAAGTTATGCTGCCACCAGTTTTAGGATTTTTGTAAATTTTACAGAAGTGTTGCTCTGGTAACCCTCCAACAAATTTTATAGAAACCTCTTATGCTAGGTCCAAGGGTGAGCAAGAGGGTTGCCAGAGAAGAATCATGTAAACAATATCTCCATGAGAATAGGCGGATGGAGTTTGGAGAATTTTACAGAATGACCAGATGGTTCTTTAACAAAATCAAATTCTTCCAAACCTTTTGGATCAGTACTGAAATGATTACACAAGAATAGAAGATATGTGACTGTGATTATGGGGGTGTGCATGTTAGTGATCTGTTTCATTTGTATATAGATCATGTGAGCAATGCAAGGCCAAAGGTTGATGATAGCTATCTTCTGTACAGTTTTCAATAGTATTTAGTTATGTTATCGCAGGCAGTCCACCTGTCCATGCATTCCTGGTGTTTCTGTAGTAATTTTGAGTACTGTGCACAGCATTCCTCCCAAATTATGGGTTGCATCACTATGTATGAAGTTTATAAACCACAGTTAACTCTGTACCAAACAACAAAATTTTAGACTACTCCAAATTGAAAGCAATTGCAGACAACAAAATAAATGAGACTGAAAAATTGAAAATGTGTTTTAGGAAGGGTAGAAAACATTGTGGGAAAAGGAGAAAATGCTGGTTACAGCATTTTCTCCTTTTCCTGCAATGTTTTCAAAAGGCTTGTTTCTCAGGGTTGTTAAAAGTCAGGATTGTGTGGTAAAGAGTTAATCCTTTACCAAACAATCCACCTTTAACAACCCTAAGGATGAAGGCGTTCGAAAGCATTGTGTGGAAAGAGGAAAATGCTTGTAACCAGATTTTCTCCTTATTCCACAATATTTTCTATCCTATCAAAGAGTACAATCCTCATTTTAGCAATACTTTAATTCATCATCAGCAAATGCTATTAATTTGGTTCAGGTCAAAATTTTGTCGTCTGGTACAGAATTAAAAGAATGTTCTTATGATATAACTATTTTAACAACACAGTCCAAACTTATAACAACCCTGAGAAAGAAGCCTTTTGAAAACATTGTGGGGAAAGGAGAAAATGCTGATAACCAGCATTTTCTCCTTTTCCCACAATGTTTTCTGCCCTTTCCCAATCAAATTTCAGTTTTTGAGTCACATTTATTTTGTCATCTGCAAATGCTTTCAATTTGGACAAGTCTAAACTTTTGTCGATTGGTAGAGATAATCACAATTCCTACATACAGGGCAATCACCTGACATTGACTCATACCAGATAAGCCCTTTTTTATGACCCAGAAGGAAAAGACTTTTGAAAATATTGTGAGCAAAGGAGAAAATGCTTGTTACAGGCATTTTCTCCATTTCCCGCTACATTTTGGGTTTGGCTATAAGGAGATTAGTTAGACAGCAATCATCATGGATTGATGTATCAAAACAAGATCTTTTTTTAGACTAAAACATGTATGCCAAAACTTAATTTATGTTTTTAAACATATTTCTTGCGTTATACATTCCCCCCTGGGGATACAGACTTTTATAACTAATGGATGCGTAGATTTTATTTCATATTTGAATGTAAACTTTATGGTTATAAGCGGATAGACATGTACAATGTAATTCAGGAAATAACACTATTGTATCAGGAAGAGTCGCTGCGATAATCCCTTTCACAGCTCTTGGCAACTTAACTCTTTACCAAAATGACAAATTTTAGACTTGTCCAAATTGAAAGCATTTGCAGATAACAAAAAAACTGCGAAGGAAATATTGAAATTTGTGTCAGAAAGGGTAGAAAATATTGTGGGAAAAGGAGAAAATGCAGGTTACCAGCATTTTCTCCTATTAACACAATGTTTTCATAAGCTGTCTTTCTCAGGGGCATTAAAAGTCAGGATTGTGTGGTATAGAGTTGAGTCACTTTGTTGGATGGTGTAGATTTAGACAAGACTGTATGGAGTGACAGTCTGATCTTTGATCTTCACTGTTTGGTACTCTAATATAAACTATGATCAGAAAGTGTTTTCTTTCAAAGTACTATTCTACTTCTAGCTTTTGAATTAACTCTTTACCAAACAACAATATTCTAGGCCAGTCCAACTTGAAAGCTTTGCAGACGACAAAATAAATATGGCTCAAAAACTGAAGTTTGTTTTGGGAAGTGTAGAAAACATTGTGGGAAAAGGAGAAAATGCTGGCTACCAGCATTTTCTCCTTTTCCCACAATGTTTTCAAAAGGCTTCTTTCTCAGGGTCAATAAAAGTCGGGATCGTGTGGTAAAGGGTTAAGAATTTTAAATGAACTTGTCCATTGGAGGCAGGGGGCAGAAGACTTAACTCTTTACCAAGCGACAAAATTTTAAACTTGTCCAAATCTAAAGAATTTGCAGACGACAAATTAATTGTGACCATATGACTGAAAAGTGTCTGTGAACAGGTAGTAAATATTGTTGGGAAAGGAGAAAATGCCGGTTACCAGCATTTTCTCCCTTTTCCTACATGTTTTGCAAAGACTTCTTTGCCGAGACCGTTAAAACTCGGGATTGTCTGGTAAAGGGTTAACTCTTCACCAAACTACAAAACTTTGGGCATGTCCAAAGTCAAAACCTTTGCAGAAGACAAATTTAACTTGCCTGAATGATACAATTTGTCTTCAAAAGGGCAGGAATCAGTGTGGGAAAAATTAGATAATGCTGTTTATTAGCATTTACTCCTTTTCCCACAATGTTTTCAAAGGCCTCTTCCCAAGGGGCTGTTAACCCTTAAAGCGCTGGAACCTACATAAGTTGTTTTTGCAGACAGTGTAGATCAAGATCAGACTGCACAGATCATGCAGTTGGAGCTTTGTTTGATCTACACTATCTGCTACTTACGTTACATGTTCTGGCCTAAACTGCCACGAAGTAACAATATTTTGGAAAATTTTCCTGATTGAAAAGGTCCATTTCATTAGTTCAGCGCTGTAAGGGTTAAAACTGGGGACTGTGTGGTAAAGGGTTATCTCATAACCGCACAAAATTTTACTCAAGTCCATATTGAAAGTCTAAGTGAATATAGCTATAACAACTGGACTTGTCTTCGAAAGGGTAGAAAACTTTGTGGTTAAACCTTTACCGCACAATGCCGCCTTTTGACGCCCCTGGGAAAGACGCCTTTTGAAAACATTGTAGGAAAAGGAGAAAATGCTGGTAACCAGCATTTTCTCCTTTTCCCACAATGTTTTCTACCCTATCAAAGAAAAATTGCACCATTTGAGCTGCACTGAAATTGTTGTCTGCAGATGCCTTCAATATAAAAAATTGGACAAGGCTAAAATTTTGTTGTGTGGGGTAGAGGGTTAAAGGAGAAAATGCTGGTTACAAGCATTTTTAGCTCGGCTGTTTTTGAGGACAATGTCGAGGTATTGCCGTAGCCCTGGCATCGTCTGCATCGCCATTATTGTCCGCATTGTCGTGCGAAAACTTTGATATTTTACAATATCTCTGTTGTAACTGAAGGTATTTGTTTCAAACTTGGACAAGTTGTTCATTATCAAAAGGGGAACATACAAAAGGGGCAGAAAACCATCAAAGATATTTTTGACAGTTATGCCTCTTTTTTTGACATAGAATTTTTCTCTGAAAATCAAGCAACCACAGCGGACAGTTGGCACCCACTTGCAGTGCTCGTGTCTCCTATTCCCACGTTTTCTACCAGCATTATATCCTTTTCCCACAATGTTTTGAAAGCACAGATTTGTGTGGTACAGGGTTCACTACTAAACAACCTGAGGTTTTTATGACCCTGGGGAAGAAGACTTCTGAAAACATTGTGGCAGAAATCCAACATTCTCTTAATCTTCTACAATTTATATACCCTTTCAACATCCTTTCAAAACAAATCCCATCACTGAACCCTTTACCAAACAACAGAATTTTAGACTTGTTCAACTGGAAAGCATTTGCAGGTGACAAATGTTGCTCAAATTACTGGATTTTTCTATGAAAGGTTGGAAAACATTGAAAACAATGTTTGCAAAAGATTTCTCTTGTAGGGATGTTAAAACTTGGGATTGTGTGGTAAAGGGTTAAGCCACATTTATCTTGTTTTCTTGCAAAGTCTGCAGAAGATTTCAACATCAAGGAGTCAAACATTCTGTCTTTGGTAGAGTTGGCCCATAGCCAGATGATTCAGAGTTTCTATGCACATGTGCTTTGTTTTTGACAAGTGCCACCTTCTATAACCTGATATATAAGACAAGGTGTTAAGCTGTTTTACGTGCAGAACACCACCAAACATGACATGCAAAGTCAGTTGTCAGTATTTTTCACATGTTTCTAAACTCAAATGGAAGTTGTCATGCATTTGATCATTTTCTGCGAGAAATTGTCTGCAATCTGGTGCATGTACATAGAACAGAACAAATCGATAAATATGAAGGGATTAATTAATGCCATATTGGATGAATCTGATTGGTCAAAATTATTTTTAGCCTTGTACTTTTATTTCAAAGCTCATATTTAAATTTCATTGACCAATCAGATTTGTTCAATGTATTATCTGCAGTGTTAAAATTTCCATCCCATGGTAGGAGTAGAACAGAACAGAAAGATAGAATTGAAATGGAAAAATTTGTCCACCTCCAAAGTTTCCACCTTGACTGCTTTCTTAATATTAATCTGTTTGTTCCGTCCATGTATTAGACAAAAGAAAATCCAAGTGCCTTTGTTTCTGTGTTATGTCAGTGTACAGCTTGTACAAACTTCCAGGAGAAAGAATCAGTTCCTGGTGATAAGGATGCACTCCTTTCCCCCAATATTTCCCACTCAATTCAAAAAGAGTATTTTCCTTTCTCCCAAATGTTTCGGCTATTAAGTCACTTGTACCAAATTTCTGTGGGTGCCTGGCTCGGGCGTAAAGTGTAGGGCTCGTAACTTGGAGGCTTCCGGTTCAAGCTTCACTGGAAGCGCTATGTTTTTTTTATGGGAGTGTCCTTGGGAAAGATGCTTTAGGACCCTAACCTGGTACTGGAGAATCCCAGGACATTCATGAAAAAGTGAGTTGTTGCTGTGTCATGACTGAAATAATGTTGAAAGTGGTGTTAAACAATAAACACAATTTATTTAACCCTTTACGATACAATCCCAACTTATAATGACCCTGAGGAAGCAGCCGTCTGAAAACAACGTGGAAAAAGGAGAAAATGCAAGTAACCAACATTTTTTCCTTTTACCACAATGTTTTCTACCTTATCAAAGACAAATTTCATCATTTGAGTCATATCTAAATTGTCGTCTGCCAGTGCTTTGAATTTAGACGATTCTACTCCTCAAAAAATTGATTGAAGTGCTCTGTGGTAAACAGTTAATCAAATAACCTCTTCTTACTTTGCTTCCAAAAGGCCATATTCCATAAGATATGATACCATTGGACTGTGTACCTTTGTTTAGAAGGGGATGAACTATTGAAGACTATCAAACATTAACCCTTTACCAAATGACAAGATTTCAGACCAGTCCAAATTGAAAGCATGTGACTCAAAAGCTGAAATTTGTGTTAGGAAGGGTAGAAAACACTGTGGGAATAGGAGAAAATGCTGGTTACCTAGCATTTTCTCCTTTTCCCACAATGTTTTCAAAAGGCTTTTTGTTCAGAGTCGTTAAAACTCGTGACTGTGTGGTAAAGAGTTAAATGATTATTCTTAAAATTTTGCAGTTTGCAAACTCGGTTGTCTCAGCAGTGTTAACTCAGGCACACAGTAGGACACCCCCAAAATGTGAACTGTCGAAGACAGTCATTACTAAACAATTTTGTTTTTGTATTTTGCAGACTGGGCAGTCTCAGCAGTGTCAAGTCAGATGATAGTGTAACACCCCCAAAACATGAAGATGGCACAGATTCATCAAGTAAGCACCACTTATTGTGAAGATGACAATCTGTAATTGTACGATCGGTTTAAATGTTAGTCACTACCAGTTTCATGTGTTTCAAATAAAAAAAAAATACCTCTTTGAAAGAGTAGAAAACAAAGTGGGAAAGGAGAAAATGCTGGTTATCAGCATTGATTTTTCTCCTTTTTTCACAATGTTTCCTAAAGACTTTCTTCTCAGGGTTGTTAAAACTCTGGATTGTGTGGTAAAGGGTTGCTGCACAGTTCTGAGGTTTGATGACCCTGAGAAAGAAGGCTTTTGAAAGCACTGTTGGAAAAGGTAACCAGCATTTTCTCCTCATCCAACATTGTTTTCGAACCCTTCACAGACAAATCCCATTATTTGTTTAACATTTACAATGTCTTCTGCAAATGCTTTCAATTTGGACCAACCTAAAATTTCATGGTTAGGTAAAGAGTTAAGATCCTGAGGAGGAAACCTTTGTAAAACTTTGCAACATTGTTTTCTACCCTTATAAAGGCAGAAATCATCATTTGAGCCATGTTTAGTTTGTTGTACATGTATGCAAATCCTTCCAATTTCAAAAAGTCTAAAATTTTATCCTCTGGTAAAGACTTAACACTTTACCAGATTTGAGATCAGGAGGTCGCTGGTTCGATCCCCGGCTTGGCCAATTTCTTTCCGAGGATTGATGATAGTCATTGCGACAGGATTCATTCCTCTCTCACCGCTGACCATTGTTTCAACGATGGTTGTGTGGGAAAGCAGCCAGTGGCTTGGAAAGAGTATTGTGTGGAGTACTGGTAACAGAGACCTCAGGAAAGCATGGATAGGTGCACTGGCCGCGGCAATATAACTGAAATAATGTCGAAAACGGCGTTAAACACCATACAATCAATCAATCAATTAACTCTTTACCACACAATCCCGACTTTTAACGACCCTGAGAAAGAAGCCATTTGAAAACATTGTGGGAAAAGGAGAAAATGCTGGTAACAAGCATTTTCTCCTTTTCCCCACAATGTTTTATACCCTTCCCACAACTAATTTCAATTTTTCAGTCACATTTATTTTGTCGTCTGCAACTGCTGTCAATTTGGACCAATCTAAAGTTTTGTGGTTTGGTAAAGAGTTAAAGGTACACGTATACTCATTTTCAGTCAGTTTCTAATCTGTTTTATAGTTATTTTATGAAACTATAATCATTCTTGTATTTTCATGCAAATTGTTACCCCTGACGGTTGCAAGGTTGCACAGATTACGACCGATAGAAAATGCATTTCATTTTCTGGAGCCCTTCAAAGAAATCTCTCTGGTCATTTCCAGTTTTAAGTCGAAGACAAGTCCCTTGAGTTTTTTTATCCCATACACCCATATATTGGTAATTTATCTATGTTTAAACAGCTGACTAAATTCTGAACCGTTCTACTCTAGGAAGTTTTAACTGCATATTCTTCTCTATGGCTGTAAGGATGTTTAAAAGTACAAACTGTAATTATGAGGAATTTTACATCCTTGATGGAAGAGTTAACTCTTTGCAACACAATCCCGACTTTTGACGACCCTAAGAAAGAAGCCTTTTGAAAACATTGTGGGAAAAGGAGAAAATGCTGGTAACCAGCATTTTCTCCTTTTCCCACAATGTTTTCTACCCAATCAAAGACAGAAATCATCATTTCAGCTACATATAAATTGTCGTCTGCAATTGCTTTCAATTTCAGCCAGTCTAAAATTTTGTCATTTGGTAAAGAGTCAATTTATCATTGCCATTGGCAGTGCCTCTGAATAACAGTTTTGTTACAAGGATAGTGCAGAATACAGGACAAAATCCTAAGTTATGCCTGGTTCTTTTACTCTTTACCAAACAACAAAATTTTGGACTGAACCAAATTTAAAGCATTTGCAGACGACAGACTATAATGTTGCTAAAATGATTATTTCCTTCGTTGATAGGGTAGAATACATTTGGGAAAAGGAGAAAATGCTGGTTACAAGCATTTTCTCCTTTTCCCATAATGTTTCCAAAATGCTTCTCTATCAGGTTCGTTAAAGTCAGGATTGTATAGTAAGGGTTAACATGCTTGGTGTATGGCACTGTCACACAGGACCTGGTTTAACCCTTTACCACACAAGAAAAATTTATACTGGTCCAAATTGAAAGCATATGCAGACGACAAAATAAAGTGACTCAAATAATGGAATTTGTCTTGGATAGGGTAGAAAACATTGTGGGAAAAGGAGAAAACGCTGGTTACCAGCATTTTCTCCTTTTCCCACAATGTTTTCAAAAGGCCTCTTCCGCAGGATCGTTAAAAGTCGGGATTGGGTGGTAAAGGGTTAATGTCTCATCCGAAAGACTGTTTGTAATCCTAGATGGCCAGCCATTGGGCTTGAACCCACACTTTCAAGTGGTTCGAGACATGATGTTTACAAGTCCTATGCTCTACCACTTGAGCATTTTAGGCTGGTCAAGGGGCTGTCCTGTTTTGTATTATGTATGAGCCACACTGTAGCAAACGGGTTTTTGCATTTTTATAATGCTTTATACAGCGAGTCAGTTTGTCTGAAATAGGCCTGAGGCAGAAGAGTCCTTTGACATGCAGAAAATTTATCAGTGGCAAAAGGTTTAAACCGAAGTCCGCCTGTCTATACAGCAGAGGATGACATTGGTCCATATTTTTTGCAGATCTATGCATTAAACCTTTACAAAACTACAAATCTTAGACACAACCAAATTCATAGCATTTTCAAATAAACTCAAGCTCATAAGATGATTTCTGTCTTTGGTGGAGACGAGAACACTTAAGAAAAAGGATAAAATTCATTTTCCCCTTTTCCCTTGCAGTGCTTTTAAAAGCCTTTCTCTCAGGTTCGACATGGCTATGGATTTGTTATTTTACTCTTTCTGTATTTTCTTGAAGATCAACCTCTCTTACAAAGGACAGCCATTATCCAGAAAGATGAGAAAGGATATGGGTTAACTGTCAGTGGGGATAACCCTGTCTATGTTGCCAGTGTCAAACCAGGTAGGTTATCTCCCTTTTTAGTATTCCCCCCCCCCCGCCCCCTTAATACTTGGTGCTGCTCCATGAACTAATAAATAGTCAGATGTGCCTGCATTTGACTGTTTCTTAACCCATAGAGTGTCATAAACAAAATCAAAACTTTCAGTCAGGAAAAAGTACCTACTTAACTCTTTACCAAATGACAAAATTTTAGACTGATCCTAATTGAAAGCCTTTGCAGACGACAAATCAAATGTGGCTCAAAAATTAAAATTTGATATGGGAAGGGTAGAAAACATTGTGGGAAAAGGAGAAAATGCTGGTTACCAGCATTTTCTCCTTTTCCCACAATGTTTTCAAAAGACTTTTTCTTTAGGGTCGTTAAAAGTCGGGATTGTTTGGTAAAGAGTAAATGGTTGTTTCAGGATTGTTATTGACCACAATGTCTAGATGCAAGTTTTGTGCCGTCTTGATTTTGACAGACTCAGACCCTTAGCTTCTGAAAGGGGTCCAATATATGCACAGTTAGATAAATCAAGCTGCAGGCCTGGATTTTAAGGATCCAGTATTGTATGGGATTTTAAGACATCAAAATTGCTGCACGTGTTCCCTTCAACCCTATACCATAAGACAAAAATTAGAATTCTCCAGAATGAAAGCATTTGCAGATGACAAAATAAAAGTAATTCAAGAATTAAAAACTGTCTTTGATAGGATAGAAAACACTGTGAGAAAAGGAGAAAATGCTGGTTACCAGCATTTTCTCCTTTTCCCACACTGATGTCAAAAGGCTTCTTTCTCAGGGTTGATAAAACTTGGGATTGTGTGGTAAAGGGCTAATCCTTTACCAAAGAATCATGACTTTTAATGTTCTGGAGAAAAGTTTTTGAAAACATTGTGGGAAAAGGAGAAATGCTTGTAACCAGCATTTCCTCCTTTTCCAACAGTATTTTCTTTCCTTAAAAGTTAAAAAATAACAAGTTTTTGAGTCATGTTTACTTTACCACATGTAAATGCTTTTGATATGGACAAACTGGTAACTTTGCTCTGTGGTAAAGAGTTAACCCTTTAACTCTACCACACAACAAAAATGTTGATTTGTTTAAATTGAAAGCATTTGCAGAAGACAAATGTGGCTCAAATGATGGAATTTGTCTTTTATGGGGTAGAAAACATTGTGGGAAAAGGAGAAAATGCTGGTTACCAGAATTTTCTCCTTTTTGCACAATGTTTTCAAAAGGCTTTTTCCACAGGGGTCGTTAAATCTTGGGATTGTGTGGTAAAGGGCTAAGGGGGAAAATTAAATCTGTCCGCGTGTCTGCAAATGCTTTCAATTTGGGCTTGTCTGAATTGTTTTTGTTTGGTAAAAGGTTAAACTATGTCCACTCAGAGCTTTTGGAAACATGGTAACCAGCATTTTCTCTTTTTCTCTCAATGTTTTCTACCCCTTCTGACACGAATTTGATACCGGTAATTTATTTCATTTAATTTGTTGTCTGCAAATGCTTTCAATTTGGACCTGTCTAAAATTTTGTTTATGGTGTTTGAAAGATTAAGCAGAAAATATGTGTACCTAAAGCATGTACAGTTGTAGTGTTTGGTATGTAATGATCAGTACTTTTGATGTCAAGGGAAGAATAAACCCTTTAACAGATGATTAAAATTTAGACTTGTCCAAATTGAAAGCATTTGCAGGCGACCAATTAAATGTGAGTCAAATGACAAGATTTGTCCCTAAAATCGTAGAAAACGTTGTTTGGAAAGGACAAAATGATGGTTACCAGCATTTTCTCCTTTTCCCACATTTTCAAAAGCCCTTTTTATCAGGGTTGTTAAAACTAGAGATTGCGTGGCAAATGGTTAAGTAAAGGTAGCAGAAAAGTTTTGAATTAATATGTCTGTTTTTAGGTGGTGCTGCAGAAAAAGCTGGGGTTCAAGTGGATGACAGAATTATCAAGGTAAAAAAATACTTTCATTTTGTAGAAATATTACTGCATGGAATCTGATAAGGAACAATGAGCCATATTTTTAGCTTGCTTGCCTTTGAAGAAAATGTCGAGGTATTGTCATAGCCCTGGTATTGTCGTCGTCTGCTTCATCATTTTTTGAAATCTTCGACATTTTATAATATCTTTGTAATTACTAAAGTTATTTGATTCAGATTTGGACAAGTTGCTTATTATCAAAATGGGAACTCATAGAACAAGGGCAGGTAACCATCAAAGTATTTTTGACACACTTATGCCCCATTTCGACCTAGAATTTTCACTTAAAATCAAGCAACTAAAGCCAAGCTTTGGCACCTGCATGCAGTGCTCTTGTTTATGTTTTGTTTTGTACTTTGACATCAATTTCGACACAAGGAAAGCATTGGAAACCCCAAGCGTTTAGAAACAGTGCCACAAAAATTTCTTCATCACTTGAGGAAAGCATTCATCCTGTCAATGGACCTGGCAGATATTGATGGTCAAGAAGGCAGCTGAAAAGAGATTCATTTAACCCTTTACCTCACAATCCCGACTTTTAACGACCTGTGAAAGAAGCCTTTTGAAAACAATTTGGGAAAAGGAGAAAATGCTGGTAACCAGCATTTTCTCCTTTTCCCAAATTGTTTTCTACCTTTCCAAATACAAATTTCAATTTTTCACTCACGTTTATCATGTTGTCTGCAAATGCTTTCAATTTGGACCAGTCTAAAATTTTGTCGTTAGGTAAAGAGTTAAGCAATCAATTTCCTGTTTCAGGTAAATGGAAAGAATGTGACCAATTCAAACCACCGAGAGGTTGTACAGCTTATAAGAGGTTAGTGCATTTTCCACTCTGTATGATTAACCCTTTACCACACAGTACTGCTTTGTAACGACCCTGATGAAGAAGGCTTTTGAAAACATTATGGGGAAAAGGAGTAAATGCTGGAAACCAGCATTTTCTTCTTTTCCCATAATGTTTTCTATCCTTCAAAAAACAGTTTTAATTTTTTTTTGTCATATTTACTTTGTCATCTGGAAATGTCTTAACTATTGCCATGTGGTAAGGGTTAAACCTTTTCTTCATAATCAGTTATTAATCCTGTACCAAATGATTTCATCAAGTTACAATGCTGAGGAAGAAAACTTTTGAATACATCATGGTTGAATACATGCTAGGAAAATGGATAAAAAGCAGGTAACTGGCAGTTTCTCCATGTTCATGATGTCTTTTCTTTTTTACCTGTTGAGAAACAAATCTAATCATTTGAAGGTCATTTTTTTTTTTCTGCAAATACTTTTGGTATGGACAGGTCCAACATTTTGAAGTCTAGTATAGAGTTAGGAGAGCCTAGTACTTGTAAAACCAAGGAAACACATGAACATGTGAAAGGTTGCCAAAATGTAACTGAAAGATATGCTTGTAACTAGCATTTGCTCCTTTCCCCACAATGTTTCATCCTCTGTAGAAGACAAATTATTTTCATTTGAACTACATTTGAATTGTTGTTTGCAAATGTAATTAGGGTATGTCTTGGATTTTGTCAGTTGGTAAGGATTTAACTGTTTACCAAATAACAACATTCTAGACTTGTCCAAAGTCAAAGCATTTGCATACAACAGATAAATGTGATTCAAAAATTGAAATTTGTTTCTGGAAGGTTGGAAAAAAATTGTGGCAAAAGGAGAAAATAGTGGTTACCAGTTTTTAGCTCCACTGGCCGAAGGCCAGCGGGCTAATGTCATGGCCCGGTGTCCGTCGTGCGTCCGTCCGTCCGTTAACTTTTATTTCAAACATCTTCTTCTCTGAAACTACCCATCCGATTTTCATGAAACTTCACAGAAATGATCCTGCCATGGTCCTCTTCAGAATTTCTTGAAAGAATTTGATTCCTTCAAAAACTCTGGTTGCCATGGCAACAAAACTGAAAAATATGGGAAATCTTTAAAAATCTTCTTGTCGGAAACCATAAGGCATAGGGCTACCAAATTTGGCATGTAGCTTTATGTAGTAGACCTCTATCAAGTTTCTTCAAATTATAGCCCTGGGGTCAAAATTGGCTCTGCCCCAGGGGTCACAAGTTTTACATAGGCTTATATAGAGAAATCTTTAAAAATCTTCTTGTCGGAAACCATAAGGCATAGGGCTACCAAATTTGGCATGTAGCTTTATGTAGTAGACCTCTATCAAGTTTCTTCAAATTATAGCCCTGGGGTCAAAATTGGCTCTGCCCCAGGGGTCACAAGTTTTACATAGGCTTATATAGAGAAAACTTCAAAAATCTTCCTGTACCTAGCCATAAGGCCTAGAGCTACCAAATTTTGCATGTAGCTATATCTAGTGGGCCTCTACCAAGTGGGCCAAAATTTTAGCCCTGGGGTCAAAATTGGCCCCACCGCAGGGGTCACAAGTTTTACATGGGCTTACATAGTGACAACTTAAGAAATCTTCCTGTTTTGATTTTTTTTTTAAATTAGCCTTGCATCAGGGGTCTTATGTTTTACAGAGGCTTCATATGGACAAAAATTGAAAATCACCTTATTTATAACTAGGGGTGAAACAATACGGTAAAAAGCGTATTGCAATATATTGCAATACGGCTGACCCGTATTGCAATACGTATTGCAATATGCTGTATATGCTGACATTTAGCATATCTGACCACTTGTAGTCACTGTTAGGGTAGCATATGCTCAAAAGGTGATAAAGAAAACTAGTACATGTGCTTGAAACTCTTCCATTCTTTCAAGATAATGAACTAAAAAGCAATTGTTTCGCATGAACAAATAAAAACAAACTGAAATTGACTAGTCTTTAACACTCGCTATCTTGACGATTTTCGTCTGCCATTTTTTTTTCTTCAAGAGCATACTTGTTTATATATAAACAAGCGCTACTATACCGAACTTCGGGACATGGCTCAACAGAGTAGACAGTGCGATGCACTTACTTACTCAGTTGCTTACTGCACTAACACTAATACTTTGCCGCTTAACTACTGGAAAACGCAAAAATAAGTGTGAGCAAAGTTATAAGAAATGAATAACATACAAACTCCATTGATCCAAAAGCATTAAAGCTCGACATTTATTTGGAGTTCGTGTCGTGAATTTTATGTGGTCATAGTTTTACCTAAACACCGGTGACACCGCCTGCGGAAAAAAATAAACAACTTTCGCTTTCGGAAATCTTTAGAACTGTAAGTTGAAAAACGATCGATTTTTGACAGAATTTTTGGGAAAACCGGACTTTCTGATGCAATTAAGAGAAGTTGACATATTGCAGAAATACCGACACGGTAAAATTCGAACCGGTTTCGGTTTTTTCTTTGAACAGACCGCGGTTAATCGGTTAATCGGTAAACCGTTTCACCACTATTTATAACCATACAGCATAGACTTGTATTATTTTGGCATGTGGCTTTATCTTGTGGACCTCTACCAGGGGCCAAGTAATTATAGCTCTGGGATCAAAAATGGCTTTGCCCTGCAGGTTTCAACTTCCACATGGGCTTTTACAGAGAAAACTTTTTGTAAGTCTTCATTTTGAAACCGTTTGGCTCAGAATTGAAATGTTTAGTATTGATGGTTTATATTTATAAGCCAGTGGAGCGATACAGGGCCATCATGGCCCTCTTGTTTCTCCTTTTTAGCTCCACTGGCCGAAGGCCAGCGAGCTATTGTCATGGCGTTGTGTTCGTCGTGCGTCTGTCCGTCCGTTCGTCCGTGCGTGCGTCCGTAAACTTTTTCTTTAAAAAACTTCTCCTCAGAAACTATTGACTGGATTTTTACCAAATTTCACAGGAATGTTCCTTTGGTGGTCCTCTTTCAAATTCCTTCAAATAATTGTGTTCCATGAAGAATTCTGGTTGCCATGGCAACCAAAGTAAAAAACCTTTAAAAATCTTCTCCTCCCAAACCGCTATTTGGATAGCATTATTATTTTGCAGGAATGTTCCTTAGATACAGGTTTACAGAATTCCTTTTAAAAAAAATGATCTGTCAAAAAACATGGCTTTTATGGGAGACTCATTTTCCTTTTATGGTATAAAGTAAAATCTTTGAAAAATTTCTTCTCTAAAACTATTCATTGGATTTCATTGTTGTTTTGCAGGTAAGTTCCTATGGTGGTTGTCTGCCAAATTGTTTCTATGGTGGTTGTATACCAAATTCCTTTTAAAAAAATGATACACCTAAAAACACATTTTTTTATAGACAAGGCTTATATTTCAAAAAAATGTTCTTCTCCAAAACTATTTATTGTGTTAGTTTTATCGACTAACAAAGAAAAAGGAAGAAAATTGGATTGACTTGACCTAGTCAGGGCTGTCCTATTTAAGCCCACACATTTTCCTTGGTATTAAGATCACAATTTACTCCAATGATATGCTATTAGTTAGTACTAGTAATAAAATATCACTGGCCATAAATAAGATAAAAGCTTGAGCACCTTTCACAACTTGAGCTTTTCAATTTTGCCTTATTACTAAGCCTGAGTAACCATGCCAAGATAAAAAAGAAAAAGTATTTTAATAACAAAACCCCCATGTTGTAGGTACTTTATAGTCCTTTTGATATAGAACAAGAGAACCTCTGCACTTTTATTAGTTCTGGTAAAGGTTTGTTGACCTACTAATGAGTAAATGCAGAGTGGACAGAAGGGGTGTAAATCCTGGTGACCTGGTACAAAGTGGGACAGGGCTTTACATTTGTGATAAGGCATTAATGTTATCCAGTCAAACTGATCCCGCAACTTCAGTACACCAGAATTAATCTGTGCCCTGGAGCAGGATATTTGATTTATGTAAATGCATTTGTAGACCATTTTGTGTTGTTTGCCACAGAAGACATTCTAACTGTGACTGTGAAAAGTTGATTATTAGGGATTAGGTGTTCATTGTATGCCAGCATATTTCATTCTGTCTGGTGTATTGATGTAAGTTGATCTATATTGCTATAACATTCATTCATTTGCCCTCCTAGCTGTTCTTTTAGATTACCCCTTTACCACACAATCACAACTTTTAACGACCCTGAGAAAGACATAATTTCTATATTTTGATGTTTCCCCACCCAAAATGGTTTGTGAAAGGACCTGTTGCAGACAACATATCTTCAAATTAGTAAGACATACATAAAAAAGGATAGAAATTATTGTGGGAAACCAAGAAAATGCTGGTTACCATTTTTTTCTTCTTTTTTCACAAGTTTTTTCCATACCTTTTTTCTTCATTGAGCTAAAATGCAGGATTGAATGGTAATTGTTAAAAACTTCTTTTTGCCATTATAGAAATATCAGGCCTGTGGAGCGATACAGGCGCTCAAGCGCCTCTAGTTCTACTATGCTTTCAAGAGCTTTCTTCATCAAGGTCGTTAAAACTCGGTATGTGTAGTAAAGAGTTAAAGAAGGCCTGGGTTACTTGTGCCTGTTGAAATTTTATATCTATAATGTTACATCACACTTCGATAAATATGCAGATCACAATCATAGCATTTTTTACCTCTCTGGCCTCCAAGATCAGACTGCACGAAATGTACCGTCTTATCTTTGATCTGCACTCTCTGCTTTGCTGAGACATTCTGGACATAAACAACCTTGCAAATTTGCAGTGATTTTGGCTTCATTTCTTGTGTGAATATAATTTTAAATGTCGACTACTAATCAAGAGCCAGACACCTTTTAAATTAACAATGTCTCCTTCTTAGCTCACTTGAGCACAAAGTGCTCAAGGTGAGCTTTTGTGATTATGCTGTGTCCGGCGTCCGGTATGCATCTTTGGTCGTGCATCGTCCGTCGTCCAGGCGTCAACAATTACCTTGTGTGCACTCTAGAGGCTACATTTTCAATCATATACTCATGAAACTTGGTCAGAATGTTTGTCTTGATAATATCTTGGACAAGCTTGAAAATGGGTCATGTTGGGTCAAAAAGTAGGTCACTGGGCCAAATCTTAGAAAAACCTTGTGTGCACTCTGGAGGCCACATTTTCAGCCAGAAACTTATGAAACTTGGTCAGAATGTTTGTCTTGATAATATCTTGGACACGTTTGAAATTGGGTCATGTTGGGTCCAAAAGTAGGTCACTTGGCCAAATCTAAGAAAAACCTTAAGTGCACTATAGAAGCCACATTTTCAGCCTGAAACACATGAAAGTTGGGTAGAATGTTTGTCTTGACAACATCTCGGACTAGTTTAAAAATTGGGTTTTTTTTTGGGGGGGGGGGGGGAAAGTAGGTCACATGGTCAAATCTTAGGTAAACCTTGTGTGCACTCTAGAGGCCACATTGTCAGCCTGATTCTCATGAAACTTTGTCAGAAAGTTTGCCTTGATGATATCTTGGACAAGTTTCAAAGTGGATCACATCTGGTCAAAAAGTAGGTCACTGGACCAAATCTTAGAAAAACCTTGTGTGCACCGTAGAGGCCACACTTGTAGTTGGATACTCAGGAAACTAGGTCAGATTGTCTGTCTTGATGATATCTCAGACAAGTTTGAAATTTGGTCATGTTGGCTGAAAAAGTAGGTCACTGGGCCATATCTTAGGAAAACCTTGGGTGCTCCATAGTGGCCACATTTTCAGCCTAATGCTGATAAAGATTGGTCAGAATGTTTATCTTGCTGATATCTCAGACAAGTTTGAAAGTGGGTTATGTCAGGGCAAAAACTAGGTCACATGGTCAGATCTTAGGTAAACCTTGTGTGCACTCTAGAGGCCACATTTTCAGTCTGATTCTCATGAAACTTGGTCAGAAAGTTTGCCTTGATGATATCTTGGATAAGTTTCAAAGTGGGTCACATCTGGTCAAAAAGTAGGTCACTGGACCAAATCTTAGAAAAACCATGTGTGCACTGTAGAGGCCATATTTTCAGTCTGATACTTATAAAACTTGGTAAGAATGTTTGTTTTAATGATATCTTGGATAAGTTTGGAGTTCAGTCACATTGGTTCAAAAGTAGGTCACTTACACTCATGTGTTTTACGTCATTAAAACCAGGATCTCTTCAGCTGTATCAACTGTAGATGACTTTACTCAGGACAGTACTTTAGGGCCAATGGCCCTCTTGTTCCATAATGTTTTCTAAAGCTTTTAACTGTATGGCAGGGGCATAAAATTGTATTTTACTATGGATTTATGCTTTAGAAGATGGCAAAATCTCAAATTATAATGAAATCTGAGGATGAAGACCTTTGAAAACAAAGTGGAAAAAGGAGAATGCTGGTAACTAGCATTTTTTGCTTCTCCCACAATGTTTTCTACTCTTCTAAGGGAAAAGTATTCCATTTGAGCCACTTTCAATTAGACATTCTGCAAATGGTTTGGATTTGAACAAGTCCAAAATAGCACTGTTTGGTAAAGACTCATCCCTTAAAGCTTCTTTTGTGACAATAGTTGGTTGTGCGGCCAGTGTAGATCAAGATCAGACTTCACAAAACATGCAGTCTGATCTTGATCCACACTGTCCATTTTGCTGAGACAGTCCGGACAAAAGCAACCTTGAATTGGCAATTACTGTGGTTTTATTTCTAGATTGGAAATACCTCTTTGGTTTATTTGGCACTTAACACTTTGCCAGACAACAAAATTATAGCCTTGTCTAAATTCAAAGCATTCGCAGACGACAATTACAAATGTGGCTGAAATGGTGCAATTTTTCTAAGAAAGGGTAGAAAACATTGTGGGAAAAGAAGAAAATGATGGACACCAGCATTTTCTCCTTTTCCCACCGTGTTTTCGAAAGGCTTCCATCTGAGGGTCGTTAAAAGGCAGCATTGTGCGGTAAAGGGTTAAGGGTTAAGATAGCACCGAGCTAATGATGTGAGTGGCCCTTGTGTAAGAAGGAATACACCTCACATGATCAGTGATCAGATAGATATACCTGTAGAAGTAATCCTCGTTCTCTGTGTGTTTGCCTGGCAAAACGGCTTCAAATAGAACAGAGTGAGAGATTTGGTGCTATCTGGTTCTCTAGCAGCCATATTGTTCTTTGCACTTGAATAAAATCTTGCGATTTGCCAGGATGGATCTGTCATTCGTGGATTATATTGTGTTATGAATACAATCAGTGTAATTTTTATGGTGTTTTCTTGATGTGGTTTTACGAGGACAAGGTATCTTGTGTTGTTTTGGATTGTTTACAGATGATTATTATTCCCCAATGGTTATGTAAAAGTGATGTGTATTGAAATTGGGAATCCTGCTAATCATAGATAGGTACTGTTTAACTCTTTACCAAATGACAAAATTTTAGACTGATCAAAATTGAAAGCATTTGCAGACGACAAATTAAATGTTGCCCAAATTATGAAATTTGTCCTTGAAAGGTTAGAAAATATTGTGGGAAAAGGAGAAAATGCTGGTAACCAGCATTTTCTCCTTTTCCCACAATGTTTTCAAAAGATCCTTTCCTTGGGGGTCGTTAAAAGTCGGGATTGTGTGGTAAAGGGCTAACTCCTTACCACATAATCCAGACGTTTAACAACTCTTAGAAAGAAGGCTTTAGAAAACATTGTGGGACAAGGAGTATTTTCTCCTTTTGCCACAATGTTTTCTTACCCTTCCCAAAACAAATTTCAATTTTTGATTTACATGTATTTTGTCGTCTGCAAATGCTTTCGGTTTGGATAAGTCTAAATTGTTGTCATGTGGCACTGAGTTAAGCTGCAAAGTTCTGGTTTTGCTTGCCATGATCTAACCCCTTACTATACAACAAAATGTTAGATTTGTAAATACTGAAAACATTTGCAGATGACAAAATAGATGTGGCCCATAATGATGGAATTTGTGTTGGAAAGTTGAAAACATAAAAGAAAATGTCAGATTTGTCCATTGTTGAAAGCATTTGTGAAAGACCAATTCCATCTGGCTCATATAGTGGTATTGTCTTTGAAAGACTTGAAAATGTAATGGCATAAAGGAGAAAATGCTGGTTTACTGTTACCATGCTTTCAAAAGCCCCCTTACACTGTCTTGTTAAAGCATAGGATTCTTTGGTAATGGAATGAAGTAAAATATTTTAAACAAAGCAAAAATCTTGCAACAGAAGGCTTTGAAAAACATTTTAACAGTTAAAGAAATTGCTTTAACCCTTTACCACTCACTAACGTGTTTAAACAACCCCGCAAAAGGTTTTGAAAACTTTGTGGGAAAAGGAGAAAATGCTGATAATCAGCATTTTCTCCTTTTCCCACAATGTTTTATATCTTGTCAAAGACAGAAATCATCATTTGAGCTACAGTCAATTTTTCGTCTGCAAATGCTTTCAGTTTGGACCCGTCTAAAATTCTTTTGTGTGGTAGAGAGTAAAGCACACCTTTTGTCCTATTGCTTCAACAAATTCACATCTTGCTTTGAATTATGTTTAACTTCAATTTGTCAATGGTCTTTATTTTACAAGGCTATATGCACAGTACATGTATTGTGTTTTTGATTTGTTTCAAGAATTAACGACTTTAATTCCTGCAAATTTAACTCTTTATCATATATAAAAAATTTTAGAATCCTCGGAAATGAGAGCATTTGTAGGCAACAAATTTGATGTAAAAATAATGAAAAATTTCATCAAAATGTAGAAAACATTTTGGGCAATACTTTCAAAAGCTTTTCACATCATTTTAGTTAAAAACTCTGTGTTTAAGAGTTACCATATATTAAATTGAATAGCAGATATTTGACTTAAAACAGTCATTAGAATGCTTTTGAAAATATTATGGTAAAATGAGAAAATGTCAGTCACCAGCATTTTCTCAAATTTTCAATTGTGTTTGCAACCCTTCTTGGAAAAAAAAAATCCTATCATTACAGCCAAATTTATTCTGCCATTTACAAATATGTGTACTTTCGATTGAAATAAGCCTAAAGTTTTATCATTTGGCTATTGAGGGTTCAGGAAAAAAATTATTGGTTTGGCTGAAATACCAAATGTTAACTCCTTACCAAAAGACAAAATGTGGACTTTGCCAAAACTGAAAGAATTTGCATACGACAAGTGTAAGTACTTCACACATGAAATTTGTCTTTCATAGGGTAGAAATCATTTTGGGAAAAGGAGAAAATGCAGGTTACCAGCATTTTCTCCTGTTCCCACAAGGTTTTCAAAAGCCTTCTTCCTCAGGGTCATTAAAAGTCGGAATTGTGTGGTAAAGAGTTAAGCAGTTTGAAGACAGCATTATGAGGAAAGAGGTTATTGGAAGCAGTACTGTCTGTGAACAGGAAGTAACTCTGATAAATAGTGGAACCCTTTTTGTGGATGCAAACTGGTACTGCCTCAGTTCATATATCTTTTATGAATGGTAATGATTGAAGAGAAGTAAAACAAACAATATTAAAGAAAGTTTCAGATCTGAGGCACATTTATTTTGCTCCAGTTCAGCTTTATCTGATTTGTTTGTACATGTATACCTGTAATTCTATTTTGCATAACATTCTGATTCCTTGATGGAAATTGGCATCATTTTAACTTTGTAATAAAACAAAGAGAAAATTTCACTTGGTCTAATCATCAGCATTAATTGTGCAGCCTAGAGATTAAATGTTGCTGAAATGGTTAGATTTATAAAGATATTGTGGAAAAGGGGGAAAATGCTGGTTATCAGCATTTTCTCTTTTTCTGCCCATGTTTTCAAAATCCATTTCCCTCCAGGTTGTTAGAACTCCAGATTGTTGAAAGGCAAAGCTCTTGGAATGCAAAAAAAGAAATGGCAGCTTGGTTGTTGCAATTTCATGCTAGTTATGTCAAGAAAATGAGATGGACTATCTGATAACTCAACTGTTGATCATGAGTGAAACTGCAGTTTTTGAGATCTTGGTCTGCACTGTTTGCAAAACCATTTAAATCATAACCACATGTCAGAATTTAGGCTTGCCCAAATTAAAAGCATTTTCAGGCAACAATTACATGTCCATGGATCAAATGATTTTATTTGTCTCTGAAAGGATGGAAAACATCATGGGCAAAGGAGAAAATGCTGGTTACCAATTTCCCAGAGTGTTTTATAAGCTTTCTTAGGATCATCAATAGTCAGAATTGTGTGATAAAGGGTTAAAAATAACCGAGGGTCAGATATACCATATTATGGAGGCCTGGGCTCAGGGCTAATCTACAAGTGTAAAAGGCAGGTTACAAAGATAAGGTTGCCTTTCAGCATAAGGTGTTTTTATCTATATTGGAAGGGCAAGGTCACTGATAATATCATCCCTTAACTTTATGTCAGGTGCATTTTGGTGCTGGGGACCTGCTAGGGTCCTACCTGGCTCAGTGGTAACGTTTAGGACTAATATCCTGGAGGCTGAGCATCAGTGGAAACACAGTTTTTCATAGGAGTGCCCTTGGGCAAGACACCTCAGGAGTTCAAGGCTAGTACTGGTGAAACCTAGGACCTATTTGAATATGTTAGCTGTCACCATGATATGATAATTTTGAAAGCGGCATTAAACACCAATCAATCAATCAAGTATTTTGGGCACAGCTGTTTGTTAAAAATTTCTTCATGAAAAATGTTGAAAAGGAGAAGTTGCTCATTCTGAACAGTTTATCATTCTCTACTGTTATCTTCTATGAGCCTGAAATTTTTGTCAGAGAAGAAATAATAATAGTCCACTGTGGTTTTCAAATGGCACCTGTATATTATTATCTTAAAACCTCTGCTGTGGGTACTCTTTAAAACTGTACTATCAGTCATAATACTGTAAATCTTCTATGACTCGGACCAAGTCTATCAGATGATATCATGAGCTATTGGGTTAGCAAGATTAGATAGCCATCTTGATGATAACAAATTGGATGGGGGAGATGAAAGGTCTAGGAATAAAATCTGTCAAATCTTACAGTAGTTGTCTGAAAAGGCATTTTCTATTGTACTTCTCAGGGATGGCTAGAGACTTTGGTTTGTACCATTAACCCTTTCCCAAACGACAAAATTTGGACTGGTCCAAATTGAAAGAGTTTGCAGACGACAATGTTAAATTTGATGAAAATGGTAGAAAGTTCTCAATAAAGGTAGAAAAAACACTGTGGGAAAAGGAGAAATTACTCGTTACGAGCAATTTCTCCTTTTCCCACAGTGTTTTCAAAAGACTTGTGCTGCATACACATGAAAACCAGGGCTTATTTGGGAAAGGGTGAAAGCCTTGGAACTGGCTTAACCCTTTACCACACAATCCCGAGTTTTAACAACAATGAGAAACAAGCTTTTTGAAAACATACTGTGAAAATCCTGTTAACCAGCATTTTCTTCTTTTTCCACAATGTTTTCTACCCTTCCCAAAACAAATTTCAAGTTTTCAATCGACATTTATTTTGTCGTCTGCAAATTCTTTCAGTTTTCTCTTTGGTAAAGAGTTAACTCTTAATCTGCTGTTGTGACCATGGATATGGTGTGTTTTTCAGAGAAAGTTAAACAAGATCAGCTGACACCTAATATTTTGGCTGTTTTTCCTTATTGAGTAGGTCTTTTCCAGTGATTTAGTGCTGTAAAGGTTAAAGCCTCGACATTCATGCTTGGACCTTTTGAAAATTGTTGGGGAGGGGAGATTTTTAACCCCTAAAGTGCTTTTTGAAACAGTTGCATTTGCAGCCAGTGAAGATCAGGATCAGATCTAAACTGTCTGCAATGCTGAGACAGTTTTGGCCAAAGGCAACACAGGTCGTTAAGACTGGGGAATGTTTGGTAAAGGGTTAAAATGGTTGTTGATTAGGCACCTGATGTTGTACTTGTTGGGAAGTGATCAGGGGTCTCATGAGTACAAAATGCAGCAAACTCTACGTCTCTACATTTTTCATGAGTTCTTGAAAGTGTTTCTATCTTGCAGTGTTTTTAGTGGTATAAAACTAAAGCTTTGAACTTAACCCTTATCCTGCTAAATAAGTTAAATGAACCTTTCAAGCCAATAGTAAAAATCTGCTGTGTAATACTATTACAAAGTTATTTTTTGGAGAAAAAATGTCTCCCTTTCGGACAGTGTAGATTCAAGATCAGACTGCATGTTCTATGCAGTCTGATCTTGATCTACACTGTCTACCAAAAGTCGGTGAGTCGCCCTTAGCAGCCTAAGGGTTAAAAAGCAACATATCCGTGACAGTGAAGGCATTGTGTATACATAGAGCATTTTATTTCACAAACAAATATTTTCCTGTGTGAATACAAATAACTGGAGACAGTGATACAAGTTGAAGGATTTTAGTATCTTATGTACTGGGACATCATTGAGATATTGAAGCCCAGGTTACTGTACTTCCATGACTTGTGAGAAAGGTAAGAATCTGAATGTGGTGTGCAGTGTGTCCTCATCAAGACCTATAATAATTATGATCACAGCTCTTCCAAGGGGAAAGACCATTGAAAACAAACAGACAACTGGATGCAGAGAGTTCTAAATCCACTATTTCTCTTCCAAACCCTATGCTGTAGGTACTCATTAGAATTGTCTGGATGAGACGGTTCTATTGAGTACCCATAACATAGGGTTTAGTTGCGAATAATTAATATTTTCAATTCTATAATCAAAATCACTCCCTCTGTCTGGAGCTCTGAATTGTCTGTATTGTTTCAAGAAATCAAAGATGTTGCATGTTCCAACTTCTTTCCCCCATAATGATTTCAAACACCTTCTTCCCTAAGGCCTTATTTTTTTTTCCCACAAGATTGTGTTAAGTAAAACCTTTGTTTTTTTGGTGTTTAAAGCTGTTTTCACTATTACTTAACTCTTTACTACACAATGCCAACTTTTAACAATCCTGAAGAAGAAGCCTTTCGAAAACATTGTGGCAAAGGAGAAAATGCTGGTAACCAGCATTTTATCCTTTTCCCACAATGTTTTCTACCCTATCAAACAAAAATTACATCATTTGAGCCACATTAAAATTGTTGTCTGCAAATGCTTTCAATTTGGACGGGTATAAATTTTTGTCATGTGGTAAAGAGTTAAGTGGTCCTGCGTGGGTCAGTTGTAATGTGTAGGACTTATAACACGGAGGTCCTGGATTCAAGCCTCTCTGGAAGCACTGGATTTTTAGTCTGAGTGACTATGGGCAAGACACCTGAGAGCCCTAGTCTAAAACTCAGGTGAAACCAAAGACATATATGAATGAGCGAGCTGTAGCTGTCATATGACTGAAATAATGTTGAAAGCAGCTTAGAATACCATTCAATCAATCAACATTTATTCAGTTATTTCGCTTTTCGAAAATGAACATTGTTGTTTAGGGTCAAGACAGGAATGAATCTTGGCACAGTGACTGTCATCAATTCTCACAAAAAATTTGGTTGTGCTGGAAAAGCAAAACATCAGCCCCTGAGGATTTCAAGCTAAGCTGCCAGGTTGGCTGGTAAAGAGTTGAAACATGGTTAATGCTTAGAATTATGGTTTGATAATTTACCCATCCAAGATCAGTTGAAAGAGAGCTCTTGATGGGAAAAGCATGCACATATTAATTATTGTTGTTGTTGTTGTTGTTTTTTGTGGTAAAGGGGAAGATTGTGCCAAGAGTGCCCTTGTGAAACTAATTAACCCTTTACCAAACGATCCTGTGTTTCACCACCCGAGGAAAATTTGCCTTCTTATGACATTGTTTGAAAAGGAGAAAAAGCTGATAACCAGTAATTCCTTCTTTTCCCACAATGTTTTCTACCCTTTTCAAAGACAAATCCCCTTATTGAAGCCACATTTTTAATCTTCAAATGCTTTCAATTTGGACAAGTCTAAAATATTGTCATTTGGCAAAGAGTTAACTCTTTTTCAAATGATCCCCTGTTTTATAACTGGAAGGATTAAGGCTTTTGAAAACGTGGAAAAAGGGGAAAATGCTTTCATTACCAGCATTTTCTCTCTATTCCACAATGTTTTATTCCTTCTCAAAGATAAATCCAATTATATCAGACACATTTGAATGCTTGGATCCACAGGAGTCAGAAGTTGTGTCACATAGTTAACCCTTTACCAGACGACAAAATTTTAGCCTTGTCCAAATTGAAAGCATTTGCAGACAAAAATTTCATTGTGGCTCAAATGTTGCAAATTTTCTTTGATAGGGTAGGAAATTTGTGGGAAAAGGAGAAAATGCTGGTTTCCAGCATTTTATCCTTTTCTCACAATGTTTTCAAAAGGCTTCTTTCCCAGGGGCAATCAAAAGGCGGCATTGTGCAGTAAAGGGTTAATAGTGAATCCTTCAGCCAGTTAGCACTCCTTTTGGGTGGACTGCATTATGAAAAAGAATGGTAAAAGGAAGAACAACTGGAAATGAGCAACACACCATTTACCAGATTATTGTCTTACAAGCTTCTCAGGGTATCAAGACTTGTGTGAACCCCCACCCCCAAATTCATGGTGAATTTGGTTAGCTTCGGGAGATTTATAGCACTTTTCAAATCAAATCAGCATCAACTTGGGCTCAGAAACACTTGTGGAGAAAATGTTCAACACCCACATTTTTTCCCCCCGAATTCAAAGGTCCAGCCGAGTTGATCAGAAATCAATGTATTTCGAAGCTCTTCATAGTACTTCATATGACATCATAGTGTCTCGGTGTACTTCAAAGTAGTTAATTTGGCATTGTTCAGTTAAGAAACTGGCCCTAATTCTGCGTACTCTCCTCTCCGAAGCACCCCAAGTCACAGCGCAGTACAGTGAGTTACCCCGATTCACACTGAAGTACTACCAGTAATATCTCAGATCCTGACTTTGTGTCCCAAGGTATGCTGACTTACACCAAACAATGACAAACTACTTTGAATTTGCTTGGAAACACTTCATAGCATAGCATACCAAAATACTACAAAGTACCCCGAATTCTGGAAGAGTATAAAAAAGCGAGCCGATTTTACAAATTATTCAGTGTTTTCCAAATCACAGCCACCGCCGTCTTTGTTTCTTCTTCTTAAGCTGTGGCAGGTGCTGTTTGTGTTCCAGCCCCTGCTGTTGCCGAACAAGACTTTGTTCAGCCAGGGCCTTCTCCCTCTTCTCGATTTTGATGAAGATGTAACACAAGATGGCAATGATGACTTCAGTTGTTGGCATGTTATCACTTCAAAAGTTTTAGGATGACTGATTCTCAACTGAATATTGAAGAATTTATAATTACACTTGGGTGTGTCTTTTGTTCAAATTCGGGAGCAAATTCTTGGAGAAGATTTGAAACTTGTAGTACGTCTGGAGCTGTCAGTATAGTAGGAGTGTAACGATACATTGTATCGATGGATCCCAATGGCGACCGTGTCGATGCAACTGCATCGATGGTTCAGTTAAAAATCGATAACAATCGCCAATATTTACCTCAACTGTCGATAGTTTCGATAGTTTCACTAACAAGAAGAAGAGAAAAATCAAAAGAATTCAAATAGCCCCCAAAAAGCTTCCAAATGTCGCCGACTGTCTGATAAATTCTTCCTGTATTCATTTTGTCGGATGTTTCGTCCTGGTCGGTTTTGTACTTGAGTGGGAAACAACTTACACCATTCAAATTTAATGGTTGTATCATTCGTAGACATTAATTTGCGATGCTTGATTCTTAGTTAACCTTTCTTTTGTCTCTTTTTAATCATAATACCTATTACCTTTTTTTTTTTTTTTTGAAAAATATTGTTCGCCAATGTGGCGAATTATCCACTGGCGAAACAGGGTCGTTCTCCTTAGCAACATAAAACATGGCGACTGCATCAGCAACTGCAACGTCATTCGAAATAATAAAAACAAATCGGGAAAATCACAAGTCTTGGAGCATTTTGGCTTATTACAAGAAAATGGACAAATAGATAAAAAACGTGTGGGGTACAAGATATGTCAACCTATTTTGAAATATAGCGGGAATACCAACAATTTGACCGACCACCTGAAAAGGAAGCACCTGACTTTCAATGATGTGGCAAAAGAAGAAAATGCTGATTACCAGCGTTTTCTCCTTTTGCCATAATGTTTTCAAAAACTTTCTGTCTAATGTTTCTGGACAAAAAAAAAATATGGAACATTTAATGGACGCTCTACTTCGATATCAATGCATGAAATTAAATGTCTGTCAGCATTATAGGCTCTGCACCACATTTAAAAGCTGACTTCTTTAAAAGCTTATTGTAGAGTTACTTTACAATTACTTTTATACAAGGTGTGTTTATGAACCATCTGCATTTGTCAGCATATTTTGCTTTTCATTTCTGTAAATCAATCCGACAATCACATTTAAAAGTTGACTTCTTCAGAAGTTTAGAGTTTATGTAAAGTTATCTTTAATTGTTTGTGAACCATCTGCACCTGGAAAAAATAGTTTCTGAAATTTATTAAGCACTCCTTCTAAAGGTAGAATTCAAACTACCCAGAGAAAGTATTAGTATAAAACATGATTTCAAGATGTAATTTGGTGAAATTTCATTTTGTGTAATTCAATAAATTCATGCAATAGTATCGCAATAGTATTGCAATAGTAACAGGCAATATCAATACTATTGCAATAGTATTTTTTCCAATGTCAGTACTATCACAATAGTAGATTTTGGCCTCAATAGTCAACCCTACAGTATAGTTCGTCATAGTTTGTTGTACATTGTAGTCCTTCGTACGTAGAAATTGGTAGTCATTCTGGATCGAGATACTTCATGGTACCTGTGCTCCGAATCTCAGCATACTTCGGGAGAAAATTAGGCTGAGAGCGTAGTAAATCGTAGTATATTGTAGTATGTCATAGCACGTCCGGAAAAAATCATTGTACTTTCGGAAGTATGCCCAGAATGTCTATTGAATGGCATGTTTTGGTAGTGATCTGGAAAAACACTGCCTTCCAAAGTACTATGATTTTGGGGGGATTCAGGCTGGGAGGATGGGGGGTGAAGGAGGAGTGGATGTATTGTTGTAAAACATTGTAAAATTGAGACAGCTATAGAAATGAAATCAGTATTTTCAGCCAGTTTGAAAGACCCTCCTTTGCTCACTGTTTTCTCACTATGTTTTCTCCCCCTTCAAAGACAAATTCTATCCTTTCAGACTCATTATACTTTGCTGTCTGCAAATGCTTTCAATTTTAAATATTCTTCAGTTTTGTTGTCTAGAAAAGAGTTAACCCTTTACCACACTGTAAGGATTCTGAACAATGAGGCTTTTGAAACTATTGTGGGAAAAGGAGAATATTTTCTCCTTCTTTTTAGCCGCAGTCATTCTGCCATCTGCAAATGCTTTCAATTTAGACAAGTCTAAAATTTTGTTGTTTGGTAAAGACTTAATCTGTTGTGTGCAAATGCTGTCAATTTGGACCTGTCTAAAATCTTGCTGTTTAGTAAAGAGTTTGCACGCAAAGAGGTAAGCGGAGGAAAGTTCAGGCTAGAACTGTACATGTGGAACTGGGTTAGCACCCATATTTATGTTTTACACAGCTGTGTTAGTTTCAGCTGTTAGTAGAACTGATGGAAATTAACCAGTTGTGATGAAGGCTTTCAATCTTCCACATGTGTTTCTGTCATTCAGTTCAAGCAAAAGTTAACCTATACATTGGTAGCAGCCATGTAAAGATCAAAGTACTGAAAGTACAGAGAAGGTGATGGTAGAAACTTGCTAGCAAATAGGTTTTAACAGTGGACCATTTCATTTAACTCTTTACCAAACAACACCGTTTTAGACCTGTCCAAATTGAAACCATTTGCAGACCACAAAGTAGATGTGAGTCAAAAATTGAAATTTGTTTTTGGAAGGATGGAAAACATTGTTGGAAATTGAGAAAATGCTGGTTACCAGCATTTTCTCCTTTTCCCCTAATGTTTTCCAAAGGCCTCTTTCTCAGGGTTGTTAAAACTCGGAATTGTGTGGTAAAGGGTTAATTCATATATTTGATGGTTGACAGCATTTTTTTTTCTTAGATTGGTAGCATTGATTCAAGACTGTTTTCCATAAAATCTTACATCTAAGCATTTTGCATGCAGTTGTGGGTGTTAGAAGGTATATTGGGGTGTAATGACAGTGGTTTTGGATGTTTTCAAGTGGTTATGGGGGTGTTCATCTTACTTACTCATCTGCAACATAAACTTTGTAGACCAGGTCATGTCAAAGCTGCAAAATTAGGCTAATTTAAAATTTAGAGCTAATTCTGTGACATTTAACTGAGACGTTCATTGTCTGTGTAATTGGCTTACACAGATTTTTAATCCACATGCTATTTTCACACATCAAATGACACAGATGCGTCTCTTCGTTGCTCTAGCAGGATCAAAGTTTCTTGAAACAAAGGAGTGATTCGTCTCCGTGGGACTGCAGTCTGACCGTTGCCATAAGAAGATGAGACCTAGAAGGTCATCACCTTCCAAAAAATTTCCGATATTCTCTCTTGGCAAAAAGAGAAGTTGCTTGAATCAAATGAATCCTCCATTTATCATACTGTAATGTTACCCTGACTATAATGTGTCTTGTCATTCAGAGGGAATTGGGTCCTTGGTCCAAGGTGGATCAGTGATAAAGGTTAATCTGGATGCTCCTCCTTTGATCCTCACTTGAATTACTGGGATTTCATGGGAGTGTCCTTGGGGAAGACACTTCAGAGTCCTAGCCTAGAACCTAGCCTGATGTAAATTGCCAGAGCCTCTGCCACCTTGCAACATGGCTTCAAGAAACTGGATTTTGGTGGGTACAAATCAGGGTGACTGGGGACTGCTGATATTGAAAAATCTCTTAAGTAAGGATTGAAAGTCTGTAACGATAGGACAGTACCTTGTAGTTTTCTATGATAGATTTAAACATCATAAAAATTGGCTTTGTTGAGCATCAGATTATGGAAAATTTTTGAGACTCCAATTTCATCTAAACTCTTGAGACTCCAATTTTCATAATAAATGTAAAACTTTTTTATTACACTTTTCTTCATGATATCTAAGCCAGTTTTTGAACTTTGTCATGTAGGCTAAAGATAAAGATCTGACTTCTTAAATCAATAAAATTTGCAGTGAGCAATATCATGGCCATCATGGCTGTCTTATTTTGAAGTTACAATACCATACAGGGTTTTCTCTTGACTTTTTCCTCAAGGGTTTCTTGTGTTCCCCTCACCCTATTATTTTGGGATCATTTTTCACAGCAGAGGGCATACTTTGAGAAACAAATTATGAAGTATCATTAAAGAACAAACTTTATTACAGTAACTTTTGAACACTGTCATATCATCGTTTAGTATGTGTTATTACAGCAGAGGAGTGCACTAAATGGTAGATCTAAGATGAATGTTAAATTGTCAGACCATCATGGTAGATTAATGATTATTAAAGTATCTCTTAGCGCAAAAAAAAGTGTGCATGTTTAAACACTGAATTATCATGAATTGTCATTCAGTATGAGTAGAGATACGCCTTACTGCCAAGTCTTGATGTCCACATGTACTACATTTCAGTTTACTTCTAAGACTTTGACTAAGCACAACTATTCGTAATATGAAAGCCATTTTACACAAAAACCTCATTGGGCTAGATTGAGAGGGTTTTATATGAGAGTCATTTTACACAAAAACCTTTTGGTTTAGATTGGGTCATTTTTTTTTTCTAATTTGGCCCCAGTGCAGGACTATCATGTTGGAGCTTGTTTGTTTATTTTGGCCACCAGAAGCTTTGCTTCGCTGAAAAAATTCATCAGGTTGGATGGAAACATGATGCAGTTGCCCATAAATGCACATTTTTCTGTATTAACTTTGTGTGTGTAAAGCAAAAGAAAAACAGCGAAAAAAGTGTGCAGAGTCTAAAATTTGAGCAGCTAGAACGGTTTCCCCCCTGGATAATCAAGTAAATAGGTATACACGAGTCAATTGAAAATATATAGATGCAGTCTGTAATTTGTTGTGCACCTGAAAATTGACAACTCCCGATTTCCCTCTTGAATTGTGTCTCATGCCAGCAATGGATGAATTTTTGTGGGTCATTTAAATAACAAATTTGTCAAAACCAGAAAATTTGTGGGTCAGGGAAATCCCTGAGCATACAATCCCATATTTAATCCAGCCAGAGCAAGTAGGACTTTGAGGACATTTTTGGCAAAGGAGAAATTAACTGAGCATTTTCAGCTTTATCCCACTACAGTAAAACTGCAGTAGTTCATAGCTGAAGGGACCAAAGTATTTTATTTGAACTAAACATAGTATGAACCAAAAAGTATGACTCTGTGCAGGTATTTTCTTTGCCGTATATATACGGAAATAGACAATCAGATTTAGACAGCATGTCTTGCAGTACCCGAACTAGTACAGATTATACATGTATATCTCCCGTTCCTTCAACTTGAAGGCTTTTATAATCCAATGTCATTTTTGTGATTGTTTCTTCGCTCACTTAGCGAAGACACATTTTAAAAAAAAAACATCGGAGCAAGTTTCCAGATCGGGGGGTAATCTCATGTGACCGTCGGAAACGAGAAGGTTTACTTATCTTTTTTTTTCATCCATCTATAAATACATGTTTATCATTATGAACACATGAAACAAATTTATCCACTGTTTTTTGCGTTTGTTGAATTCTGTCGGAGTGATTTTCCCTTCTCGAGATCAAATCACTCAGAGGACTTCAGACAAGGTCACAAGTAGAAACACCGCAAAACACCTATTGGTGTGTTCTGGAATATTTAGGTAGTATATGGGAGTAAAAGGTAATATCCTGCCCCATATCCCTATTGACCAGATAATCCCAATAAACGAAACACCTCCACCTATATGATTTGCTTTTTTTCCAAATGTTTGGGGCTACACAGTGATTTTCAGCGATAAAAATGGAATAGGATGAGAAAATATCAGTGGTACTTTTGGCCAAGTATATGTTGATAACTTCTCTCCCCAATACCCCTATTTAACATATAAGCCTTCCCTTTCAATTGTCTCCACCTTTTGATATGTATTTTGCTATATTTTGGGTGTTTTCAGATGTTTTTGGCATTTTCCTGTGTTTTCCTGTCATAAAGTGTTTTCCGGTCTTTTTGTTAACCACTCCAGATCATTATCCGCTTATGCCTTATTCCATTTTCAGGAACTTCTGAATCATTAATTGTCATTTTGATTGATAAATTGATGTGACAAAGCAAATAACGCCTTTAATTACATTAGCTTGCTGTTAACAACTGAATGATACCAGTCGACATCGTCAATCAAGAGGTGTGAAAATCCAGGTTGGTTAGGGTTTTTCACACCTTCGCAAGTTTGCAAACGGAATAATTATTTACCAATTAAAGGTAGGAGTTTGTGTTAAAAAACTGCTTTTGGGGCATGAAATACGCAACGACAACAGATGTTTGAAGTATTTGGAAGAATTTAACAGTGATAACGGATAAATTTCCGGACTGAATATAGCATATGAACCGAGACATCGCTTCGAACAAGCAACGTGCGTGCAAACTAATGAAATTTTACCGTATGATGTTTTCTACCCTTTTCACTGACAAACCCATCATGTGTGAGTGGTTTGTTACAATTTGTTGTCAGCAAATGCTTTCAAATTGGACAAATCTAAAATTTTGTTGTCAGGTAAAGGGTTAACTTTTGCTAAGCAAGAGACATTTCGTGTTTTTGGGTTCAATTTGATTTCTCTGGTCTTCACTGATAAATATAGATGATAGGAGATTTTTTTTGACTTGAAATTGTATTGATTTTTTTTTGTGTGTTAGGATGAGCTATAGTCTGTTGTGGGGAAGTTTATAACCTAATGTTTGAGGAAACAGGTGAAAGACCTGTATGTGGTAGATACCAAGCTGGTTTTTATAATAAATTTGAAAAGAAATCTAATCTTGTATTGAATTCGCAAGGTTAAAAAATAAACCTTTTTTTCTAAATCTGAGTATTTCATGGTTCACATACCATTACTATTATAGACATGTTTTGAAACCATGTAGTCTCCAGTATTGAAATGAATTCACCCTCTCTGGGCACAAAGCACATCTTAGGTCAAGATCTAGCTGTACAGAATAGATAGTGACTTAAGTCTTGGATCTATGCAGCCACATACTCTGTAAGATGTTCTGGCCTTAAAACAGCTCTTGGATGGAAATGAACTGGTACCAAGAATTCCCCTTTAAATGCCCCATTTTTTATTGAAATTCACTTTTACGCACTCATACTCTTGTTGTTGTTCCCAAAGCTAATTTCTAACTGAAATATCCCATGGCCAATCCATCAATCAGGTTTAAATAAGTCAGCTGAAATAGATGGAGTTAATGACATTGACATACTCCCACTTACTACACATATGGATGTAATTATCACCTGACCATCCAAAAGTACATGTATTTACTTCAAATAATATCATAGGCTTCAGGTAACATGAAACTCATCAACTTGGAAGAACCTGAAGTAAAAGTATTTGAAGTTTGGAAAGCAGTTTTCTTTATAAATCAAGAATACTTTTAATGTTCAAAACAATTAAGACCAAAAGTAAAATCAATAGAATTGCCTTATATATAGTGGGTATGTCACATGGCTACTGCTTTGCCACCAAAACCTAACTAAAACCTGGACAGCAGTGTTATTGTAGTTGGAAACTTTGGTGTTATTTTGCCATTCCTCCTTAGGAAAAGTAACACTCCAGGTTTGGGTTTGATAAAATTTAATACAGAAAATAATTATGGTATCATCTATTTGGTGCTCTGCTAAAGCCTATTTGCTAAGCTAAATGAAACTGATACTTAGAACCTAATGTTTTCTACCCTTGTAGATGCAAATAACCTTCTTGTAAATTGATGATTATTTGGTGGAATTGTTACAAATGAGAAAATATTTGTGGTTATTGGAATGTTTGGATGGTCATGAAAAAACACAAAGTCTTAACATGGTAAGAACATCATTATGTAATTCAACTTCAACTTTCAATAACAAAATAATAAAACATAACATTTTACCCAATAAAATTTTATTATTGCTCTTGTCAACAAAAGGGGATGTATAGAAGAAACAGTGTCCAGGATTTTTCACAAATGATATTGTCAAAAACATCATGATAGAGGTAAAATCTATAGAAATTGGTGCATGTAGTCATTCTCTCTATAATTTTAAGACTTCGCTATTGGCATTGACAGACAGAAATTTTAGCATAGTCTTATTTCATTTGATCCCGATTTATTGCCTCCTTATTGGAAAATGTAAACATCAGCCCCCACACCAAATGGGGCGGTAGCGTTAAATTGAGAATACATGGTATATTAGATGAAACTGATCAAATGAGGAGAAAAAAAAAACTGAAACTGGCAACCTTACTGTTCGAATGTGATGGATGTGTCATGTTTTTTTTTATAATGTCAATTGTTTGAATTAACCCTTTCCCAAACAAGCCCTGGTTTTCATGTGTCTGCAGTACAAGTCTTTTGAAAACACTGTGGGAAAAGGAGAAATTGCTCGTAACAAGCAATTTCTCCTTTTTCCAAAGTGTTTTCTACCCTTTTTGATAACTTTCTGCCATTTTCATCAAATTTAAAATTGTCGTCTGCAAACTATTTCAATTTGGACCAGTCCAAAATTTGTCGTTTGGGAAAGGGTTAATCCTTTGTCCCTCAGCGATACTGGTTACTTTGCTAGTATCAAACAACTGTAAACATTGTAACAAGATGAGCATTTGCCCAAACTGAATAATTTCTTACTGAAGTCAAAATGTTACCTTGATTTTCTTTAGCACTACTTAGCTTAGTGTGTAAAGTCAATCATCCTTTTTTCTTCATGGTCTCTGAAACCTGGGGTGGTGCAAAATAATGATAGAGGTAAATTTTCTACCAAACAATCCATACTATTATAAACTGAAAGACTTGAACACATAATGGTAACTTAGATCTAACCTAGCATTTTCTTCTTTTCCAATGATGCTTTTTACTTTTTCAATAATGAACAGCATCATTGTCAGGTACAATTTGTTGTCTGGTATACATGTACTATGTAATTTGAACTTGTCTTATATTCTGTCATCTAGTAAAGAGTTAACCTTTTACCACACAATCCTGAGTTTTAACGACCCTGAGGAAGAAGCCTTTTGAAAACATTGTGGGTAAATGAGAAAATGCTGGTAACCAGCATTTTCTCATTTTCCTACAATGTTTTCTACCTTATTAAAGACGAATTCCATCATTTGAGCCACATTTAATTAGCTGTCTGCAAATGCTTTCAAATTCGACTTGTCTGCATTGCTGTTGTTTGGTAAAGAGTGAAGCCTTTACCAAATAATCAGGTGTTTTAATAGCCAAGGGGAGTAAGGCGTTTGAAAACATTATGGGGAAAAAACGAAGAATTTAATGTTGGTTGATGAAAATGCTGGTAACCAGCATTTTCTCCTTTTCCCGTAATGTTTTTTACCATTTCCTGATACAAATCCTGTCATGTAAGCAACATTTAATTTTGGGGTCAAAAAATACTTTCAAATGTTTAGAAATTGAAAAATTTGTGGCATTGTATTATAAGAGTTAACCCTTATCCTGCTAAATACAAGAAATGAAACTTGTAGACCTAAAGTAAAAACCCAAATGTTCCTATTTCAAAGGTATTTTTGGGGGAAGGTATCTCCTTACTGGACAGTGTAGATGCAAGATCAGACTGCATGTTCTGTGCAGTCTGATCTTGATCTATACTGTCTGCTAAAGGCCAGTGAGTTGCACTTAGTAGCAGCCCAAGGGTAAATGGGTTACTGCAGAATCCAGACACTTACTTGTTTTAAGCAATGTATATGTAGAGGAATTATTATGGCTGAAATTGTTTACACAGAGTATAAACAGTGCTTATTGATGGGAAAAGATCAACTTGATGTATGCCTTATTTCAGCCTCTAAACCCTTGCCCAAACAACAGAATTTCAGACTTGTTCAAATCCAAAGCTATAATTGCAGACAGCCAATTAAAAGTGGCTAGTAAATTGTGGGAATTGCTTTTGAAAATCAAGTAAACTTTGTGAGAAAAGGAGAAATTGCTGGTTACCAGCATTTTCTCCTTTTCCCACACTGTTCTCAAACAACCTCTTTATCAGGGTTGTTAAATCCCAGGATGGTGTGGTAAAGGGTTAACCTTTTACCGAACAAACTGGTATGTTAGCAACCCTCAAGAAAAGGCTTCAGAAAATATTGTGGGAAAAGGTGAAAATGTTTGTTACAACTTTTTTGCCTTTTCTGTCAATTTGGTAGACAAACTCTATCCCTTTGGTCATGTTCAATTTGTTGTCTTAATTATGATGCTCTCAATTGGGATACATCAACATTTGTAAAGAGTTAACCGTTTACTACACAATCCTAATTTTTAATGACTGTGAGAAAGAAGTCATTTGAAACATTGATTGAAAAGGAGAAAATGCTAATAACCAGCATTTTCTCGTTTTCCCACAATATCCCCCCTTCCCCCCCCCCCCCCCCCATCAAAGATAATTTCCATCATTTAAGCCATATTGATTTTGAATTGCTGTCAACAAATACTATCACTTTTGACATGTCTAAAATCTTGTTGATTGGTAATGAGTTTAGAGAATGTTTTTCATGGTCGTTTTAAACTCCCCCCCCCCATGAAGTAGACGAGGGTGTACTGGCTTCACCGTGTCAGTCTGTCCGTTTGTCCTTTCGTCTGTCCGTCAATCCATCCATCTGTAGACTTTTTGTAGATGTCTGTCATGGGGTTTTGAAAACACTAGATTGTTGGTAAAGGCTTAATTTGGTTGATTAATTTTCCGTCAATATGAAGAAAATGGTGATGATCTTCTAATCATGCGATATTGTAGTGCACAAAATGATGTCACACTGTAGTGTGTCAAATTGTTTTTTTTTGCCACTTACAGGTATGTGTCATGTAAAACCCTAAAATAAGTTGCTTTCTTACCCAACCATGACAGAATGTCAGTGCTTTACCCTGTCGGTAACAGTAGGCAAACATATTTGTAGCAAGCAAACATCAAAAACCCTTCAGCAAATGCAGAAAATGTTCACAGTGAATAACTTCTGCATTTGTTGTATTGTTTTCCGTTCTGTCGTTATTTATTTAAAAAAATAATATTAGTCATTTTTCATTGTTCTTGTAGATTTTTGTCTTTATTCATGGATCCCAGTATGACAATAAGAATGGGTTTACAAGTTTATAGTAAGGTATAAATTATGTTAACTAATGCAGTTGGATTTTAGCTTGTATAATAGAAATATATTCTAATGCATGTATTAGAATACTGAATGATCAGTTTGTTTATTTAATGTTTCGACTTCTCACTGATAGTGTTTGGAATTCTAAAACTTGAGACTAGAATACTACAAAAGACTGTATTGAGGTTAGTAAAACTGGATTATGGTCTCTAAAAAGGTAAATAATAATGCACATCATTAATTATACCCCCGCAAAATGAATGTTTTTAGGGGTATACTGGAATCAGCCTGTCTGTCCGTCTGTCCATGTGTCCATCTGTGTACAAAATACTACTAATTTTGTGTCACAAACTCCTCCTCCAGTTTTCTTTCAATTGTATTGAAACTTTGCACATACATTCATCATATATTGAAGGTTTGCAAGACGCAATTTTCAAGTGTCAACTCCTCCTGCTTCATGAATTATCTCCCCTTGAACTTGACACTTTTTTTTCCTCTTAACATCAATACTAGTTTCTGTCAAAGCGCTGGCGGGGGTATTAAGTCACATTTAGTGACAGCTCTAGGTTCATAAGAAAGTGCGCAGATTGTATCTTTGTTTGGCTCATGGTTGAAATTTATGTCTGACTTAGCAAGAACTTATAAATGGATACATTGTACAAAGCACCATCTTGTTGTTTTGTTGCTTTAATTCAAATTCTGTCCTTTGGGGAAAGAAGCGTTCCTTTTGGGGATGCGGAAGGGGGATAAGGAGGAGGTTAATATAATAGGTTTGCCATAAGTTTTAATGTTTAAAGATTTCCTCGTCTTTGATCACAAAGCCTAGAGCTTTGGTATTTTGTATGTAGTATCATCTAGCAGTCAGTGATGATGATGATCAAATTCTGTCTTGAAGTCGAATTAACCCTTAACCTGCTAAATAACTAAAATGAACCTGTCAAGTCCATAGTAAAAACCCAAATAATGCTACATGTATTTCAAAGTTGATTTTCTGGGAAAAGTATCTCCTAATCCGACAGTGTAGATCAAAGATCAGACTGCACATTCTGTCCAGTCTGATCTTGATGTACACTGCAAAAGGTCAGTGAGTCATGCTTAGCAGCTTAAAGGTTAAAATACTTTTATAAACAGTTTTAGAGAAGCATAAAAGTAGATTTGACCTAAAATATTTTGGAAGGGGGATGGGGAAAGTTGATATTTTTTTCAAGGAAAAATCATAAGGACGTGATTGTTTACTCTTCCTTGGGGAAAAGCTGAGAACAGCACTGCAAAAAAAATCAAAGTGCTGTAAGCACTGTAATCGGTCGACACTGAATAATTACAGTGGTTTGAAATCACAAATCAGATGGTAGATGTTTAAACTATGTATTGGACAAAATATCCTACACCGTTACAAATGAGCTACATAGGATCCCACTTTTTTAAACTGTCTTTTCAAATTAGTAGTTTAACGATTGGTTAAAATATAAGTTATGTTTGCCAGCCGACAGCAATAGAACGTAAAAGATATCTGACAATTCTGATCAGCAATACCCATTATCAAGTTTTAGATATCACTCATCATGAACAGCAGTACCTACCAACCCTTTAAAAGAGTGAAAAAAATACATATATTCTTTTCTGTAACTTTGGCAACTTTGGTAACTGTATTGTAACATATAAAAGCCGTATAACATATGTCTGCATTATAACTTTGGAATTGTTTACTTTTGGCTGCTTGTAGGCCTTTCATTTTTCCATTTTGAACAAGACATCGTATTCATCTTGACAGACTGTCCTACTTATTTTTTAGCGGGCCAAATCGCCCAGTCCAAACGTCTGCTGGCAAATTTCTCCTACATTATACTTTCAAAGAATGTAGATACCCAATAGCTCCCTAACCGTCAACTCTTTACCAAATGAGAAAATTTTAGACTTGTCCAAATCAAAAGCATCTGCACATGACGATTAAATGTAGACCAAATGATGATCTGAATCATTGAAAGGGTAAAAAAACGTGGGGAAAAGGAGAAAATGGTAACCTGCATTTTCCCCTTTTCTCACAATGTTTTCAACTTCTTTCTCATGGGCATTAACAAAGGATAGTTTGGTTAAGAGTTAAAACACTCAGTTAATCGACTAGCCTTTTACAGTAAGGAAAACAATATCAAACATTAGGCTTCAATTTCATGGTCGTTTTTTTTTCCCCATATACATCCCAAATAAACAGACAATTAGATCTAAGGTATGAACGTCTGTGATATTGAATTGCATTGCGTTCAAAGGACAGTCTGATCTTTGGCTTTTATTGTCTTCAAAAGCGACTTTACTTATCCATAGCCAACACAAGTAATTGTATTTGAGTCATTCTAATCAGTAAGAGCATAACTGCGGTAGCCTTGATCTCTTTATCTGAAATGTGGAAAGGATGAGAATCGACCAATGTGGAATAGCTGATGAGACAAACATGTTGTTGACATTTACACGCTTAGAGCGCTAAACTGTTAAAATAGACATGTTAAGCTTAGAAAAGCAGCCTAAATCTTGCAGGACCATTGCTGTCTTGAGTTGAATAACTCGGAAAACTGGCATGACAGATCCAAGATCTGACTGCATGTTCTGAGCAGTCTGGTCTGAATCTGCACTCTCTGCAAAGACTTTTTCCCTGGTTCGTTGATTCAGATATGGAGAATATAACTGTAAGTGAGCTTATTTGTGTGACCGTTTGAGGTTTTGTTTTTTTTTTTATCCTCGATGAAAATGTTCTATTTGACAAATTTCAAAAATCTTTTAAATAGGTGAAAAACGCTGTGGAAAAAAGAGAACATGCTGAATACATACAGTTTTTCCAACTATATTTTCAAAGCCACACAGGATTGTTTGGTCAAGGGTTTACAGACTGATTCCAGTCTGTAGAAACTCACCAAGAAGAAACATGTAAGTGAGTGTAAAATGGTAGTGCCATGGCTGGAAGGAGAGGAAAAGGGACTGTGAAAACAGTTCAACCCTTATCCTGTTAAAACATCGAAATGAAATTTCAAACCGGTGATTAAACCCAAATAATTCTATGTCAAACTTACTTGGAAAAGAAATATCTCCTTATCGGACAGTATACATTCAAGATCAGACAGCACGTTCTGTGCAGTCTGATCTTGATCTATACTATCTGCAAAATTGGTCAGCGAGTCGCACTTAACAGCCTAGGGGTTAATACGTCATACGCTGAAAGATGCGTAATCAGTCAGTATTGCGAATGGAAAGTCTCGGTACTAAGGTTGCAAGCGATGAATCGCCAGTCCATTCTGAAAATGTTTACGTAATGGCCTCTCCGCGAGGGCCATAACCTTTACACAACTCTATACTCTTTATCCCCACAGCTTCACAAGCTTCGCCTCGCTAACATTAAACGACCAGCCGGTTACTATTTCAAACTTACGGCTGTTACGAGTTGCATTTACATCAGTTTTCTCTTAGGCAGAGCAATCTAAATTTTCAAATTCTTTTCAAGCAGTGTTTCCTGTTGCGATTTTATCCCTCTCAAGACCAAAATGACCTATTATCTTTTCAACACCTGCTACACATACGGAGAGCACTCGTCACAACTCGGCCGATCCCGGAACTACGTATAACTATCAACGGATCACTCGAAATTTGCCGAATGACATGGACAGCAGGCGACTACAAGATGTGTTCACATCACTCAATACACTTGATTCGCACTCGTTTCATTCATAAAGTTGCTGCTAAGTACTGACCATATTTCTTATACTCGTGTTGAAAGTAAACTGCTCCAGTTTTTGCTGGCCAGAGATTTTGATAGTACTGTAATTATGACATACTTCAATACTAAACAAATTGTAACCGCCGTTTATTACATAATTGAAAAGTTATTATGGGATTACTTGGCATTGCTTAACGCCTGTTTACCGCTAATCACTATTCCTGCGCTTATCTGGGTCAAAAGTGCAGTTATCTGGGTCAAAAGTAGTTTTTGTAATAAGGTCATCACAGCAGGTATAAGCGTTAAAACGCTGTAAGTAAAAGCTGTTCTGAGTTGCAGTTACACCAGTTTGCCCTGAGTAGACGGGTTTCCGAAGTTTTCCATCTCTCTAATCGAGCTACCGCCCGATTAAAAACCTAGTGAATCACAAACCTACAACCTTCAAAACCATAACTGGCTACTCTACCAACTGAGCTATCAGGGAACTCTATACTTATTTGTTCAAGATGTATTTGTTTCTTTTTACACAACCATGCAGCTATCCGGTTACATATAGAATGGGAAATACTACAGAAAAATTACCAAAAACTCGATATTTCCTCATGTTTTTTACATGTAAGTCTATCTATATTTTAGCCAATAAGCTTTGATCTTTGCTTGGTATTAAAAACATTACCAGTCTCTGTTACTATTTGTTGGAAAGCTTACGCAATGAAATCTGGTTCAACGCATCTTTAAACATAGACCACCAAAAAGTTGTGGGGTGGATAGGTTTGCTGTATGCAATGGTGGATGCACTTTGTCCAGATTGTAAAAACAGGTCCCATGCTAGTACTATAATGAACAGGCTGATCTTGCCCTACACTTGGTGTCACCCTGGTTGATTAGAATTTATGGTCACAAGTACCTCCCATGAATTGCCAATATCCTCAAAGAAAGTTTATGATTGTGCAATTACCTTCCATAAGGTGGCATTTTTCAAATACATAACTTATCTGATATGGGCATTCTGGGCACAGAACTGGACTACTTTTGTTTTTAGGTGGCATTTAAGGCAGCTAATTTCAAAATAGAATATAGTCGCTAAAACCTATCTTGTACGATTCATCCAGCCACTGTTAGCTAACACTTGTAACCTATGCACCAGCCATTTAAAACATAGTCCCTATAAGCTTGAGAAAAAGCCTCGAAATAGCCCAGGAAGCTAGGGACATTATCATTATTGTCAGGCTGTTCCACAAATCCTGGTTTTCCCCATGTCTATATTTAGAAACTGTCTGCAGAGATTTGCATTAAACAATGATATTTTATAAAATTGTTTTCCCTGTCTGAAATCATTATATTTTCAAGAAATTTGTAGGGAAAAACGGGCTCGATTTTTCCAAAGAAGTATAATTTGTAGCCATTTTCTGCCTGCAATGTATATTTATCCCGTACAGGATTGTGATGCGTCTAATAGGAGACAGGTCAAACCTTTGAAGAATATTGACATGTGCAGGCAACGATGATTTGTGAGATTGTCGACCATATAAATTTGGCAGAAGAGGGTGTAGAACTGAAGAGAAATTGTACAAAATTGCATAGAGTAGATTTTGTTTGTATGGTGTTTAGTGCCGTTTTCAACATTATTTCAGTGGCTTGTGCTTCTATCCATGCCTTCCTGGATTTTTTTTTTTAACCAGAACTTTGTACAATATTCTTCCCTAGCTATATAAAAATAGATCTACAAGGCTAGGAAATATACAGGATATTCTGAAGTAGGTAGAGAGTTGTGCGAAAAAAATACATATATCCAACCAAATTGTAGTTGATTCGTTATTGTTTGTTATCTCTTACGGCACTGAATTTATGAAATGGACCCCTTTTCAATACTATGATAAAACAGTCAAAATAGTTCCAATTCAAGCTTGTTTTGGCAGGAATATAGAACAACAGTGCAGACAGTGTAGATCAAAGATCAGACAGCATGTTCTCTGCAGTCTGATCTTGATCTATATTATCTGCAGTATCAGTATATAGTTGTGCTTATAAAGGCTTGCTTAGGGTCAAGCTTTGTAGAGAAAAGGCAAATAGATACATAAGTAGACAGGTATCTCCGAGAGAAACAGGTGTGATGGCTGATTGTGCTTGCTGGGCTATAAAAAGATTTTCATGTGTTTCCACAATCTTACTTCCCATAGTAGGTATACCTCATGCCCAAGTTGATGTTTTGGATCCCAAAAAATAACAGAGATGGAATATTTAACCCTTTCCCGAAAGTTCTAACACCCATGAGATTATAGATAGCTTCTGAAAATATTGCTGGATAAGGAGAAAATGCAGCTAAGCAGCAGTTTGTCCTATGCCAACAATGTCTTCTACCCTATCAAAGACAAATCCTGTGCTATAGCCATATTGGATTTGTTGTCTACAAAATTTAATGCTTTCATAGTTCATATTAGTCTTAAATCTTTACCAAACGACAAAATTTTAGACCTGTCCAAATTGAAAGCTTTTGCAGACGACAAAGTAAATGTGACTCAATAATTGAAATTTGTTTTGGGAAGAGTAGAAAACATTGTGGGAAAAGGAGAAAATGCTGGTTACCAGCATTTTCTCCTTTTCCCATAATGTTTTCAAAAGGCTTCTTTCTTAGGTTGGTTAAAATTCGGGATGGTGTATGTGGTAAAGAGTTAAGGTTTTGTCAATTGGTTAAGAGGGGAGGTGGCAATATGCATATTTAAATTTAACGGTATACCACACAGTCCTAATGTTTTAATGATTCTGAGTAAAAGGCCTGTAGAAAATATTGAGGGAAAAGGAGAAAATGCTGCTGACCAGCATTTTCTCCTTTTCCCATGTTGTTTTCTAACCTTTCAAAAGACATATCACATCATTTGAGCCAGACTTCATTTGTGGTCTACAGATCCTTACGAAATGGACAAGGCAGTAAATTGGTCATTTGGTAAAGGGTAAAGCATATTTATTTAACATAGATTGTGAAAGAAGGTTCTTACAACTTAATATATTAACCCTTAAAGTGCCTTTCATGACTATAGTTGCCTTTGCGGCCAGTATAGATCAAGGTCAGGCTGCACAAGAAATGCAGCCTGATCTTTGATCTACACTGTCCTCTTTGCTGAAATACTGTAGACAAAAGCAACCATGAAGATTGCTATTGTTCGGATCATATTTCCATGATGAATATTTCTGTTGGTTTTATCTGGTGCTCTGGTGCTCAAAGGGTAATAAATACTCTTGACAATGGCTTTTTGGAAACCTTAAGCCTTTGCCAGACAATCACAAGTTCTGATGACCCTAATGGAGAAGCCTTTGGTAAACATTGTGGGAAAAGAAGAGAAAATGCTGGTAACCAGCATGTGGGAAAAGAAGAGAAAATGCTGGTAACCAGCATTTTCCTCTTTTCCTGTAATGTTTTCTGTTCTTTCACTCACAAATTCTGTCTTTTGAGCCACATTTTGGTATGTGGTCTGCAAATTAGACAAATCCAAAACTGCCGTTTAATAAAGGGTTAACTCTTAGTACCACATGGCAAAAATTGAGGCTTTTCCAAATTGAAAGTATTTGCAGAGGACAATTTGAAATGTGGTTCAAATAATGAAACTTGTCTTTGACAGGGTAGAGAACATTGTAGGAAAAGAAGAAAATGCTGGCCACTAGCATTTTCTCCTTTTTCCACAATGTTTTCAAAAGGCCTCTTCCTCTGGATCGTTATAAGTTTGGATTGTGTGGTAAAAGATTGACTTGTACTCAAGCTGTAATGAAGTAGTTTCAAAGGTCAACCCATCTCATCACCCTGGATTCAAACCCAAACCTGTGGTCTGAGAGGCTGCTGCTCTGCCCCTTCGCCTATGTGAAAGATTGTGTGGTAAAGGGTTAATGTTCTATGGAGTCCTAGTGCCGAAAAAAATCAAAAACAGCATGGAATTACTAGCTGCTGATATAACTGAATAATGTTGTAATTAAGGCTTTAACTCTTTTCCACACAACAAAATTTTAGACTCAACCAAATTGAAAGCTTGTGCAGATGATAAATTCAGTGTGACTCAAAAATTGAAATTTGCCTTTGGAAGGGTAGAAAACATTACGGGGAAAGGAGAAAATGCTGGTTACCAGCATTTTCTCCTTTTCCCATAATGTTTTCAAAGGCTTTCTTTCTTAGGGTCATTAAAAGTCGGGATTGTGTGGTAAAGAGTTAAGTCTAGAGAGTTTAGCCTTATCTGAATTGAAAGCCATTGCAGAAGACAAGATAAATGTGACTGAAAAATTGTAATTTGATTTGGGACGGGTAGAAAACATAGTAGGAAAAGAGGAGAATTTGGTTACCGGCAGTTTAAGTTCACCTAAGCACAAAGTGCTCAAGATGAGCTTTTGTGTGATCGTGCTGTGTCTGTCATCCATCGTCGGGGTCGTCAACATTTACCTTGTGTGCATTCTAGTGGCCACTTTTCGGTCAGATACACGTGAAACTTAGAATGTTTGTCTTGATAAAATCTAAGACAAGTTTGAAAGAGGGTCATATTGGGTCAAAAAGTAGGTCACTGGGCTAAATCTTAAAAAAAACTTTGTGTGCTCCCTAGCAGCCACATTTTCAGCCTGATGCTCTGGTAATATGGTAAGAATGTTTGTCTTAATAAAATCACGGACATGTTTGAAATTTGCTCATGTTGGGTCAAAAAATAGGTCACTGGGCCATATCTTAGAAAAAGCTTGATACTCATTAATCTGTGTCAGATTATATGTCTTGATGATAAACTTGAAATTGGGTCATGTCGGGTCAAAAAGTAGGTCACTGGGCTAAATCTTTGAAAAAACCTTGTCTGCACTCTACAGGCCACTTTTTCAGCCCGAAACTCGTAAAACTTGGTAAGAATGTTTGTCTTGATAAAATCTTGTATATGACTGAAATGGGTCATGTGTGGGGTCAAAAAGAAGGCCACTCAGCCAAATCTAAGAAAAACTATGTGTAGACTCTAGTCTCGAGGTCAGGCCACAATTTCAACTCAATACTCATGAAACTTGGTCAGAACGTCTATCTTCATGATATCTTGGCCAAGTTGGGTCTAAAAGTAGGTCACTGGGCCAAATCATAGAAAAGCTAATGTACACCATAGAGGTAACATTTTCAGCCTGATACTCTTGAAACTTGGTCAGAATGTTTTTCTTGGTAATGCAGGTTCGAAATTAGGTTACACTGGGTTAAAAAGTAGCTCACTGGGCCAAATCTTAGACAAACATTGTGTGCACCGTAGAGGCTATACTTTTGATCTGATACTCATGAAACTTGGTTAGAATGTTTGTCTTGGTGATATCTTGGACAAGTTCAAAATTTGGCATTGTTGGGTCAAAAAGTAGGTCACTTACACTCATGCCTTTTACATCACTAAAAGTCTAAAACCAGGATCTCTTCAGCTTTATCAACTGTAAATGACTTTACTCAGGTGAGCACTTTAGGGCCAATGGCCCTCTTTTCTCTTTTTCCCACAGTGCTTTCAAAAGCCTTTTTTCTCGGGGTCCTTAAAAGTCGGAATTGTGTGGTAAATGGTTAGTGCTTTCAGTATCGACAATTCTAAAATTTTGTTGTCTGGTAAAGGGTTAAAGATGTGCAGAAGATGGTGGGTTATGGGTCTGTCATATGTAAGGAGATAAATACTCCAGATCAATGGCTTTTATTGATCATAAAAAGTTTTGCAGGGATATGTCTGACCTGTGTGCACCTTTATTATTCATAGACTGGGATGAGGGAAGTATTTTATAAATTTGCCATTAGGACAAGATTTATGATACTTGTACACCACATTAGTGTGAACAGCCTGTGAAAATTATTATGGGACAAGGAGCAATTGCTAGTTACAAGCTCTTGAAATTATCAGACAGACATTTTTCTTTTAGGTTTCTTTTGCTGTCGTAAGCACCATTATATTCTAGAAATGGTGTTAACCCTTTCAGGTGCTGTATACCGGTACAAGTATCCAAACATACAATAATGTTGAGTTACAGAGATAAGAATCAAATATTAGTAATTTTAAGGTTTCTATTGACCAGAATGTCTCAGCAAAGTGAACAGTGTTGATCAAAGATCAGACTGCACTTTTTGTACAGTCTGATCATGGTCTTTGCTGGCTGCTAAGCCAACTATAGTTGGGAAAGGTCCTTTAAGTGTAACCCTCAATCTATGTCGGACACAAAAAAATATACATATTGAAAGCATTGTAGATCATGACACATCCGAATGTAGCTCTAATGATGGAATTTGTATTTGAAAGGGCTAGAAAACGTTAAGGGGTGTTGGGAAAGAAATACAAATCCTGAATTCATCAGAGCAACACCAAGATCATACAGTAGAGGCCCGCCCCTCTAGCTCAGTGGTTAGTGTATGTTACTCATGACCTGGTGGTTGTTGGTTCAATACCTGGTTGAGGCAAACTTGCTCTCTGTTGATTTTTAGACTCTCACCTCTAATGCATGTGAGAAAAGTAGTAAGCGACTTGGAAAGAAAATTGTACTGGTGTGAGAAAACCAGGAAACACATGTCTAGGTGCACTGACCACTTAGATATTGAAACAGCATTAAACTCCAATTCAGTCAATCAGTACAGCTGAGACTGAATTGTACATTTAGTTCGATATACCTTTGTTTATTCCAATTCCCTCCCCCCCCCCACAAAAAAAAAAACTCATGAAAAGATTTAACATATTTTGAATTTCTGATGTTGATTTATTTATTGAATTTTAAAAAGTTAACCCTTTACAAAACAGTCCCATGTTTTAACAACCCTGAGGTAGAAGCATTTAGAAAACATTTTGGGAAAAGGATAAAATGTTGGTAACCAGCATTTTCCTCTATCCCTTTACCACACAATCACAGGTTTTAATGACCCTGAAGAAAAAGCCTATAGAAAACATTGTGGGAAAAGGAGAAAATGCTGGTAACCAGCATTTTCTCCTTTTCCCACAATGTTTTCTAACTTTCCCAAAACAAATTTCAATTTTTGAGTCAAGTTTATTTTGTCGTCTGCAAATGCTTTGAATTTGGACAAGTCTAAAATTCTGTCGTTTGGTAAAGAGCTATACCAAAACTATTTTATACCTGTCCAAAGATGAATCCAGTCAACTGAACCCTACATAACCCTTTACCAAACCAACAAATTTAATTGTAGACTTGTTCAAAATGAAAGCATTTGCAGACAACTATTAAAAGTAGCTCACTTGATGATTTCTGACTTTGATAAGGTAGAAAACAATGTTTTCAGAGTTCTCTCTCAGGGTCTTTAACTCTTTACCAGACGACAAGATTTTGTACTGGACCAAACTGAAAGCATCTGCAGATGACAAAATCGCTGTTGCTAAAGCAATTATTTCTGTTTTGGATAGAGTAGCAAACCTTGTGGGAAAGGGAGAAAGTGCTGGTTACCTTTTCCGTCAATGTTTTCCCAAAGTCGTCTGTGTTAGGGTTGTTAAAACTTGGTATTGTGTAGTAAAGTGTTTAAAGTATGGACTGTTTGGTGAAGGGTTAATGTGTGGTATACAATTGGTTTTAAATTGGTCAAAATGTAAAATTTTGTCATCCAGCAAAAGCATTAACTTTTAACCATACAGTCCCTAGTTTTAACAACTCTGAGGAGAACCCTTTCAAAAAAATTGTGGGAAATGGAGAAAGTGCTAGTAACCAGCATTTTCTTCTTTTCCCACAATACTTGTTCAGTCATGAATCTTATTTTTTTAGCCACATTTAATTTGTTGTCTGCAAATTCTTTCAATTTGCAACATTCTTACATTTTGTCATTTGGTAAAGAGTTAAGTATTCATCAAATGAGAAAAGTCAACTGATGCCAGTTGGTTTTTGGAGACAATAGTGAAAAGACAACGGTGTTTGCATGTTTGGTAAAAACTGTATCCTCAGACAACACACATCATGCCAGAATGGGCTGATAAGCAGCTGATTAAAATTTGGGTGGTGCAATTTGCGCAGCTATTTTTAGCTAACAAGGAAACTATATTTATTGTTATTCTCTTGACTCTTTACCAAACACTCCCATGTTATTATGACTGTTAGGAGGAAGGCATTTGAAAACATTGTTGGAAAAGGAGTAAATGCTGATTACCACCATCTTCTACTTTCCCCATGATATTTTTAAACGCATTTTTCCTTTAGGTCATTAACCCTTTACCACACAATCCAGAGTTAAAATGACCCTGGGGGAAAAACCTTTTGAAAACCTCGTCAGAAAAGGAGAAGATGCTGGTAACCAGCATTTTCTCCTTTTCCTTCGTATTTTCTTACCATTTAGAGTCAGGTTTCGTCAATTGAGCCACATTTAATTTGTCATCTGCAACAGCTTTGAATTTGGACATGTATAAAATTTTATTGTTTGGTAGAGTTAAAGCACAGGATCACTTAGTAATGGGTTACGGCTCATTCAATCAAAGCTCCAGATAAGGAGTGATGGTATTCTACATCCATTATTTCTCTTCCAAACCCAATGTTAGGGTACTCATTAGAATTGTCTCATCTAGAATTGTCTTGTTGAGATGATTCTAATGAGTACCCATAACATAGGGTTAAGTGGAGAATAATTAATATTTTCAGTTTTGAAATCAAATCCACTCCCTCTGTCTAGAGCTCTGTTTGATGATGTTACTGTATGTAGGCTCAGTGCTACTTTCTTTTTTCTTTTCAGCTGGTTCCTATGTAGCCTTGACGCTACTGGGTAAGCCCTTGAACACAGGTCACCAGACAAGTCGTGATTCAACTATAGGAGAATCAAGTGGTTCTTTCAGGAATTCCATCACGGCACCACTACCTGTTGATGTAAGCATTTCTTGCTTTTGTATCTCAGTATATATATATATTTCCAGTCTTTCCCCCCTCATGAGTTTTGACACAGTTATGCCCCTTTTTCGACAGAAATTTCACTTAAAACCAAGCACCTGCAGCTGAGCGTTGGCACCCACATGCATAGCTCTTAGTTGCTTAGTTGGAAACATACAGAACTTGAGAACAAGGGGTCACTGGTTTGATCCCAGGCCTATTTCTTTCTGAGGATTGATGACAGGATTCATTCCTCTCTCACTGCTGACCATTGTTTCGAGGATGGTTATGTGAGAAAGCAGCCAGTGCCTTGTGCATAGTACTGGAAACAGAAACTCCAGGGAAGTATGGATGGGAGAGAAGCCCTTTGAAAACATTGTGGGAAAAGGAGAAAATGCTGTTTACGGGCATTTTCTCCTTTTCCCACAATGTTTTCAAAAGCCTCCTTTCTTGAGATGTTTAAAGTCGGGATTATGTGGCAAAGGGTTAAAAGCAGCTGCAGATAGCATATGACATGTGGCTTTAAGGATTTGTCTTTAGAAGGGTAGAAAGGGTTAAAAAACTAGGGCAGAAAACATTGTGGTTACCAGCATTTTCTTCCTTTCTCACAATCTTTCTTGCATAGGGTCATTAACTCTTTACCACACAATCCTGAGTTTTGACGACCCTGAAGAAGAAGGCTTTTACAAACATTGTGGGTGAAGAAGGAAATGCAGGTAACTGGCATTTTCTTCTTTTCCCGCAATGTTTTCTACCCTATCATAGACAAATTCCATCATTTGAATTACATTCAAATTGCCGTCTGCAATTGCTTTCAATTTGCACAAGTCTAAAGTTTTGTCATTTGGTAAAGGGTTAAACCAGGGATTATTGTTTGGTGAAGAGGTAATTCAACAAAAGATTAAATTTCAGAGAAACCTGATACTTGGTTATATTTTATGGAGGTCATATTGTTTCCGGGTAGGACATTGTGAGTGATATTCCTTGTCGCACTGAATCCGGATTCAGTTTCTTATGCTGACGGTGCAGATCAAGATAAGAGTGCAAAGAAGGTGCTGTCTGATCTTTGATCTACACCATCCTCTGTTTTTTTTTTGCCAGACATTCTTGCTGAAAAAAAAAAGCAGCTTAATACTTGCAATATCTGCATCAATCAAAGAACCAAGAATGTCTATTTCATGTACAGTAAAACCCCTCTATAAAGACCACCCGTGGTACTTTTGAAAATTGGTCTTATTAGGGGGGTGTTCCGATTTCCGGGTTTCACCCCACCTAGATTTTGAATAAAACTCTTTGTAGACTTATGTAGATTTAAATTATGTGCAAGTAATGTTGATGTATTTTAGTCAGGAAAGCCTGTGCAAACACACAAAAATGACAACAAGAAAATTTTCAAGTTTATTGAAAAGTTGATTATGTTTGTTGAATTTATCCATGTTTAAGTAAGCGCATGTCCATTCATAACTATATATTTAAACTCTCACAGTCAAATTAAGAAACTGAACTTAAAGTCTACGAAAGTTAATGTTACTGATAGAAATTGTCACATTCCCTGTTTTGTGTAGTCTCGAGAACCCATATTTCACGTGCTGATTTTCATTTTCAGGCAAAGAATTTCGAATAAGCGCTAATTATTGAACAGTCTGATGTTTACAGTTTAATTTTTTTCCTTTTCGTTTTTCTTTTCTTTTTTTTCATTTTGATTCGAGGTGTATTTTCGAACAGTCCTACTTAACGTCGATCGCACAGTTGAAGTGTTCACCTGTTTACAAATCGCATATTCTGTACGATATAAGTATGGCTTTAACGTGTAACAAAAACAAAATAATTAGCCCGTCTCAATCACTAGATATTAACCCAAGCTTCTCAAATTACAACAGCTCAATGCAAAAAAAACAAATCGTAATTACCCGAATGTCGACATGTTTTTCACCTGTGTCAGCAGTGTGTGATAAGTGCTTGATTACAGCATAAATGCCGAATTAATTCTTATCAGTTCATCAGTCATTTGATTATGTAAGGTAACACCCTGATCACTAAACACAAACGTTTACAATAGTCCATAGATAAACAAAAGATCGATAATTGACTGTCAGTTACATCGGACCCAGGAATGTTCGTACATGAAAAACGGCCGACAGTGCCTGATTATGGATGCGTGAAAATTAACCGGTCGTAATGAAGTTGTGAAAATTAGCTGTCGTGTCAGGGGTTGAAAATCTATAGGTAATTTCTCATTGGTACTGAAAATGGTAGTCGTAATTTCGGAATGGGGGGGTGCCCGTATTTCTGGGGTCATGGTCATTGATTATGAAGAAGGAAAAATTCCGTTCTGAGAAAAATCGTTTGTAATAGCGGGTTGCTTGTATTGCAGGGGTGGTCTTGAGGAGAGGTTTTACTGTGCTTAGTGCTTATGGGTAACCTTTTACAAAACAATTCCTTGGTTTTAAGACCCTGGGAGAAGTAGTTTTTACAACATTGTGGGAAGAGGCATTTTTAGCTAACGTGAGCACGAAGTGCTCAAGGTGAGCTTTTGTGATCGTGCTGTGTCTGTCATCCGTCGTCCAGGTCATCAGTATTTACCTTGTGTGCACTCTAGAAGCCACATTTTCAGTCAGATAGTCATGATACTTGATCAGAATATTTGTCTTGATAAAATCTTGGACAAGTTTGAAATTGTGTCAAAAAGTAGGTCACCGGGCTAAATCTTAGAAAAACCTTGCGTGCACCCTAGAGGTCTCATTTTCAGCCTGATGCACTTGAAACTTGGTCAGAATATTTGTCAAAATAAAGTCTCGGACAAGTTTGAAATTGGGTCATATTGGGTCAGAAAGTTGGTCACTGGGCCATACCTTAGAAAAAGCTTGTGTGCACTCTAGAGGCTACGTTTTCAGCCTGATACTTATGAAACTTGGCCAGATTATTTGTCTTGATGATATCTCGGACAATTTCTAAATTAGGTCATGTGGGGTCAAAATGTAGGTCACTGGGCCAAATCTTAAAAAACCTTGTGTGCACCACATGGGTTATATTTTCAGCCTGATACATTTGAAAGTTGGTCAGAATGTTTGTCTTGATGATATCTTGGCCAAGTTCGAAATTGGGCTGTGTCAGGTCCAAAAGTAGGTCACTTACACTCATGTAATTTACATCACTAAAACCAGGAGGATCTCCTCAGCTTTATCAACTGTAGATGACTTTACTTAGGTGAGCGCTTTAGGGCTTGTTCAGTATTTTGTTGAGTTTATTGCTGTCATTACATGTTTAGATTTAGGGTAGAAGATCCTAAAGGGAGTAAATGAATTTTGTCAGTATAGAGTTTTGTGTTGTTCAACAGAATTCATGTTGTGGATACTTGTACTCCTCAGTGTAAAGATAGTTCTTTGGAGTACCAGCATCACTGGTTTTGAAGGGACTGATGATTCTCAACTTAATTTCCCCTTAGTCTTTTTTGGGGGGTGGGTGGGGAGAGGAAGAAGGAAGGAAAAAGAACAAGCTTATTGCTTTAAGTTTGCTTTTTTTATACAAGAAAAACAAAAACAAATATTGTTTGAACATTTTTTCAGCCTGACCAAGTAAGTTACACTTCTAACTTGATTTCTAGACAAAGCTCTTAAAGTTCCACAACTTTCCAACAGTCTTTCTTAACCCTTAACGCGCCTTTCACGACTATAGTTGCCCTTGCGGTCAGTGTAGATCAAGCTCAGGCTGCACAAAATGTGTAGCCAGATCTTTGAGCTACACTGTCCGCTTGGCTGAGACACTAGATATGAAAACTGACCACAAAATTGTAATTATCTTGGTTTTATTCTAGACTGAAAATGTCTGTTGGGTTTATTCGGCGCTTTAATGGTTAAGGCTTTCTACTCTTCTTGCTGAGCATTTTTTAACTCTTCACCACACAATCCTGAGTTTTAGGGACCTTTAAGAATGTTTTTGGAAACAGTGTAGGAAGAGGAGAAAGTGCTGGTGACTAGCATTTTCTCCTTTTCGCTCAATGTTTTCTACTCCCCTGAAGAAGGATACTATTGGTAATTACTTGTTGTCATCTGATGCTTTCACTTTGGACTAGTCTAAAAAACTTGTGTGGTAAAGAGTTAACTCTTTACCGAACAACAAGATTTTATCCTGAACAAAATTGAAAGCATTTGCAGATGACAAATTAAGAATAGCTAAAATGATGATTTCTTACTTTGATAGGTTAGAAAACATTATGAGAAAAGGAGAAAATGCTGGTTTCCAGCATTTTCTTCTTTTCCCACAATGTTTTCAAAAGGCCCCTTCCCCAGGGTCATTAAAACTTGGGATTGTGTGGTAAAGGGTTAACTAAAGTTTGTGCATATATAAAGACTTGAACTCTCTCTTTACCCATCATTTTTGCAAACCTTGCCTTAGGGGGTCACATTTGACGTGATTAAAAAAAAAATTTCTAGAATCTTATTCTCTTTTAAGCTATAATTTTAATGTAATAATTATTTATTTAACCCTTAGGCTGCTAAGCGCGACTCTCTGACCTTTTGCGGACAGCATAGATCAAGATCAGACCGCACAGAATGTTTAGTCTGATCTTGGACCTACACTATCCGACAAGGAGATAGATATCTTTCCTCCAAAAAATACCTTTGAAATAGGAAAAATAGGGTTTACACTATCAGTTTGAAAGTTTCAATTCTTTTAGCAAGCAGGATAAGGGCTAAAAGCATGCATCTTCACCTCCCCTTCCTCTTAAAGTTTGTTCCTTTAACTCTACCATACAATCCCGAGTTTTAATGACCCTGAAAGAGAAGGCTTTTGAAAACATTGTGGGAAAAGGGAAAAAAAGGAGTAATCAGTACTTCCTCCTTTTCCCACAATGTTTTCTACCCTATCAAGGAAAGAAGTAATCATTTGAGCTACATTTAATTTGTCGTCTGCAATTGCTTTCAATTTCATTCAGTCTGAAATTTTGTTGTTAGATAAAGAGTTAAACCTTTCAATTCTGAATAAATTGCTTTAACCGTTTTAGTGCTGAATACATAATTTAAATTTAGAAAAAAGACCCAGCTATATTGCAATACCAAGGTTGCTTTTGTTCTTAATGCCGCAGCAAATCACTTAGTATAGATCAAAGATCAGGTGAGATCTGCGACAAATTCATCATCATGGCACTTCGTTGGTGATGCTGACTTGACCGTTTACCAAATGAGGTTGAAGGGTCCTGAAGAAGAATGCTTTTGAGAACATTGTGGGAAAAGAAAAAAATTTAATGCCGATAAACAGTATTTTCTCCATTCCCAACAGGTTTTTGTATCCTTTCAAAGACAATTTTCAGTTTTTGAGTCTTATTTGTTATTTGCAATGCATTCAATATGGAGAAGTCTGACATTTTTGTCATCTGGTTAAGAGTTAAGAATTTGAAGACCTCTATCCAGTTTGGGTTGCAAGTTGATATTTAAGATTTTGTCAACATTAGTCAGGAAGTCTTGGTGACAAACACTGGGCCTTATGGTTGCTTCACTTGATATTATATTGGTGTTGCCAGACAGAAGTATTGTGGAAAAATTGAGACAAAACTAGAAAACTCATAATAAATCAAGGCAGGTCATTTTTGAAGTGGTATTAAGCCGAGCCCTGTAGCAAATTTGGTAGTGTTCAGGACTTGAGACCATGGGATCACTGGTTTGAATCCTTTGCTCACAGATTATGTCATTTCAACATAACTCTTTTTTCTCATGGATGATCATTATAATTTGACGATGCCTATATGGGAAAGCAGATGAAGTGGCTAATGGGAAGAATGTGCAATGTACTGGTAAAAGAAAATCCAGGAAACCATAGATGGGTGCATTGACCACTGCAATATATCAACTGAAATAATGTAGAAAGCAGCATTAAACACCTTACAAAGAAAGAAAGAAACAAAACATTGTTAAGCTGTAGACAGTACCCCAAAAAAACAACAGACACTTTCAGTTTAGAAATAAAGTTCATAATAATTACAATTTGAAGGTGGTACCAACATCCTGAATGTTTGAGCAAAGTAGACAGTGTACATCAGTGATCAGACTGCATGTACTGTGCAGTCTGATATTGATTTACACTGGGCACAAAGACTACCGTAGTTGTGAAAGGCACACACTTTACCACACAATCCTGATCCCGAGAAAGAGGCCTTTTGAAAACATTGTGGGAAAAGGAGAAAATGCTGGTAACCAGCATTTTCTCCTTTTCCCACAATGTTTTCTATTCTTCCAAAAACAAATTTCAGTGTTTGAGTCAGATTTATTTTGTCATCTGCAAAAACTTTCAAATTGGACAGGTCTAGATTTTTTTCGTTTGGTAAAGTCGTTAAGACATTTTAGAGCCCTAGTCTGGTGTTGGTCATTTTCAGAAACCCATGACGCACTTGACTAAGCAAGTTGTCCCTGTGATAAGACTAAAGTAATGTTGAAAGAAGCATATAACACTTTTAAGTCAATCAAATTGACTTCTGATAACATTGTCCTAAATGTTGGTCAACATTCTTTGGCTGCCACATGTATTTCATGTTTTGTAACACTGGCTTTTTCTGTTTGACAAAATACTGCCTCTAAAATATCTTCATTCATGGACTAAGTTACAAAATTTTGTCCTTTGATATTTAACATTACCCTCATTTAACCCTTTACCACATGGCACAAATTTAGACTCATCCGCAGTTATCGAAGGAATTTGCAGACAATAATTCACATGTTTTTCAAATGATAGTTTTTGATCTTGAATAAGTAAAAAAAATTGTGGGAAGAGGAGAAAATGCTGATGACCAGCATTTTATCCTTTTCCCACAGTGTTTTCAAAAGGCTTCATTATCATTGTCATTAAAACTCGGGATCGTGTGGTAAAGGTTTAAACATATTTTTTTACTAGTCTAGAAAACAAAAGGTCCACTGGTATAATGTGAGATTTCTCATGGGCCACACTTCTTTCTAATTGCAGGTACAAAACTTTTTCAGTGTTATCATGTCCTCAGATTGTCCTTTTCATGTTAGCATGAAAACTTTTCTATTTATTATTTTCAATCATCATCAACAGGTAAAAAGTATGCTAATCAAAATTCATGTAGATGTTTGAATATGTTACTATATGATTATCATAAACTTGCCAGGGTCTAGGTCCATAGGTCAAAAAAAAGTTTTGAATCATTCATGAAGATTTCTTGCTGTTTTGATGAAGTTTTTTTTTGGTGATGGATTCACACTGTGTGGGTGTTATTAATTTCACCACTATCTTTCACACTGTTGTCCTATCAGCATGTTACTCTATGTGTCAATATTTAGTTGTCTATAATTATTTAGTTTGCTCTGTCTCTCTGGATGATGCCCATTTCATTGTACAACAAAAACATGGCCAGATTGCTTTAATCTGAATTATCCCATGTTGGTATAACCCATACAAAAGGCATAATGTGCAGGCTAAATTGTCTGTAGCCAAGCACATAGGGATAGACTCCACGTTGGCAATGATTTGAAACTTTATACATCATGGTCACAAATCATAGGCTTGCAAGGTGCAGCTTTTTGGATGGGTGCTTTTAGATGCTCAGAAGATTTGTGTGTTAATTAATGCACACTAGGTTGTAACTTTTTACCAATCAACAAAATTTTAGACTGGTCCAAATTGAAAGCATTTGGAGATGCCAAGATCACTTTTTTACAAATGATGGGGTTTGTTCATAATAGGCATGAAAACAGTGTGGGAAATGGAAAAAATGCTGGTTACCAGTATTTTCTCCTTTTCCCACAGTGTTTTCAAAAGCATTTCCCGCAAAGTCTTCTCAGAAATATTCATTTTACAAACTTATCAGAAATACTTATCCCACAAACTGTTTTCAGAAAGACTCATCTCACAAACTCTGTAGAAATACTCACACCACAAACTGCACAGGTATATTCATCCCACCAACTCTTCTCAGAAACACTCATCCTGCAAGTTCATCTTTATGGAAATTGACTCATCCCACAGACTTGTCTCAGAAATACCTGTCCCACAAACTTGTCTCAGAAATACTTGTCCCACAAACTTGTCTCAGAAATACTTGTCCCACAAACTTGTCTCAGAAATACTTGTCCCACAAACTCATCTCAGAAATACTCATCCCACAAATTGTTCTCAGAGATACTCATTCTTCAAACTTTTCTCAGAAATACTTTGCTCACAAACTCATCTTGGTAATTATTACAGTAACTTATCCCACAATTTCATTTCAAAAATACTCGTCCCACAAACTTGTCTCATAAATACTCATCAAACATAAATACTCATTAAAAAATACTCATCCCGCACTTAAGTCTATCCTACAGACTCACTTCAGAAAAACTCATCCCACAAACTCATCTCAGAAATACTCATCCAAGTCTTCTCAGAAATACTCATCTCAAAAACTCTTCTCTGAAATAACCATCCCATAAACTTGTTTCAGAAATACTGATCCTAAAAACTTCAGAAATTCCTATTCGACAAACTCAGTGTTGTACATGTATTCCTCAAAATGTCCTAGTAAAAATCTTATTGCTACTCCAGCTTGAAATTGTAGGCAGAAATAAATAACAATTAAAATTCAGATAATAAAGAAAAGCAAAAAAGAAACATTACAGCAAGTAGAGAAATTATTCAAATAATTTCTACATTTATTGCATCATTTTCAATTAGTTACACTGCAGGTGTGAAGCAATGCATCTACACTTGGTTTGAGAGTCAAAATGATGGCTTTTTATGGTATGATCAGATTCTTACTAACAATGATAATTCACTACCTAACCTGATAACCCTTTACCACAAATCCCTAGTTGAAACAGTCCATAATAAGACAGCTGTTGAAAACACTCTGGGAAAAGGAGAAAATGCTGGTAGCCAGTATTTTCTCCTTTTTCCACAATGGATTCTGCCCTTTCAAAGACAAATCCAATCATTTGAGCCACATCCACCATATTGTTTTCAGATGCTTTCAATATGGACAGGTCTAAAATTTTGGTGAGTGGTAAAAGGTTTACTCTTAACCAAACCACAAAATTCTTGACTTGTCCAGGTTGAGTTGCACGGATGACAAAGTAAAAGTATAGCCCAATCATGATGCTTTCTGTCTTTGAAAGGGTAGAAAACATTGTTGGAAAAGGAGAAAATGCTGGTTACCAGCATTTTCTCTTTTCCCACAATTTTTTCAAAAGCTATCTGTCTCAGCACAAAGCAATCTTGTTAAAAAACAAGATGGTGTGGTAAAGGATTAAAAGAAGTACATACATGTACTTTCATGATGAAAACACTGAAATTAAAATATTGTAATTGTTCATATTTTTCTGTTATTTTTGTGTCATTATTGCAACTTGAAGTAGTAGGAGAAATGCGTAATGCTGGCCTGGATAAACCCTTGACCCCCTCTAACTGTGTACCTTACAATCTTGTGCTGTAATGATGCATAGGAAGAAGGCTTTTGAAATCATTGTGGGTAAAGTGGTAAAGTGTGGGACTGGTAACCTGGAGGCCCTGGGTTCAAGCCCTACATGATCTGCTGGGTTTTTCGTGGGTGTGTCCTTGGGCAAGACACTTCAGAGCCCTAGCCTTGTACTGGTAAAACCCAGGAAATACATGAATATGTGAGCTGTCGCCATGATATGACTGAAATAATGTTGAAAGCAGCGTAAAACACAATTCGATCAATCAATTCAATACTCTAAGACAAATTACTTCGAACAATATTTAGATTCTTGTCTGAAAATGCTCTCTGATGCCTTCTGACTTACAGATAAAACTGGTAGTATGAATGACTATCAATTTTCTATTGCAGGCTGAGAAAGAGAAAGATTTCCGCCAGCAGAAAGCTAATACAATACGGGTTATGTACGAAACGGCACATGAAGAATATGATGTACGTATAATCAGAGGAAAATTGACCTCCACTATCATGAAGGATGGATTAACACTTTATCGCACATTGACGCCTTTTAACGACCCAGGGAAAGAAGCCTTTTGAAAACAATGTGGGAAAAGGAGAAAATTCTGGTAACCAGCATTTTCTCCTTTTCCCACAATGTTTTTTCTACCTTATCAAAGAAAAATTGCACCAGTTGAGCCACATTGAAATTGTCATCTGCTAATGCTTTCAATTTGGACAAGGCTATAATTTTGTCATCTGGTAAAAGTTAACATTTTACCGCACAATCCCAAGTTTTAATGACCCTGAGGAAGGCGGCTTTTGAAAACATTGTGGGATAAGGGATTGTGGGATAAGGAGAAAGTGCTGGTAACCAGCATTTTCTCCATTTCCAACAATGTATCCTTTCAGGGAGAAATATTTTCATTTGAGCTACATTTAATTTGTCATCTGCAGATGCTCTGAACTTGGACCAGTCTACATATTTGTCCTTTGGTGAGGAGTTACGTAAGTTAGACCGAGATTAACTCTTTACCAAACGACAAAAATCTTTACCAAACGACAAAAAATTTAGACAAGTCCAAATTCAAAGCATTTGCAGGCAAAAAATCAAATGTGGCTTAAAATCGAAATTTATTTGGTGAAGGTTAGAAAACATTGTGGGAAAAGGAGAAAATGCTAGTTACCAGCAGTTTCTCCTTTTCCCACAAAGTTTTTGAAAGGGTTTTTTGTTATGGTTGTTAAAAGTCTGGATTATGGGGTAAAGGGTTAAGCAGTTTGTGATCTTATTAAAGATAAAGTATGTACTAGTACTACAGCTCAGTAGTCTTTGTTCAATTGAATTTTGGCATCCAAGGTTTTAAGTTCCAGAACTTATGTCATGGCCCTGTGCTCATGGTGTATGCATAATATGTTCATTACCTTTAATCCGAAATTACAGGCCTAACTTAAAGGAAACTTTGGCAAATGTCCCCACCATGGTCCTCTTTCAAATTAGTTGAAGAAGACCAAGAAATGTAGGTCCATTGACCCTTTACCACACAATCCTGACTTTTAACGACCCTGAGAAAGGAGCCTTTTGAAAACATTGTGGGAAAAAGAGAAAATGCTGGTAACCAGCATTTTATCCTATTCCCACAATGTTTTCTGCCCTACCAAAGATAGAAAAACATAATGTTAGCAAAATTTAATTTGTTGTCTGCAAATGCTTTTAATTTGGTTGTGTCCAAAATTTTGATGCTTGGTAAAGAGTTGAGAAGTCTGGTTCAGTTACAACAGAAGTGAAAAACCTGAAAACTGTATACTGGTAGTCATATCTTAACCCTTTACCAAATGACAAAATTTCAGACCTGTTCAAATTGAAAGCATTAATTTTTCCAGATGACAAAATAAACTTTACTCAAAAATTGAAATTTGTTTTGGGAAGGTTAGAAAACATTGTGGGAAAAGGAGAAAATGCTGGTTACCAGCATTTTCTCCTTTTCCCACAATGTTTTCAAAAGGCTTTTTTCTTCAGGGTTGTTAAAACTGGTGATTGTGTGGTAAAGAGTTAAGTCTTTTTGGATTCTAATATGAGATGGCTATTGTGTTTTCAAAGTCTTCTTCCTTTGGGTTGTGTAAATACTGGATTGTTGGGTAGAGGACTCAGAGTCTTTTCCTATACAATTATTATAAGACTAAGAATGTTGGTCCTGATAGTATCTTGCTACCATACAATCCAGAGCTTTGACGACCCTTTGCTAGAAGGCTTTTGAAAACATTGTGGGAAAAGGAGAAAATGCTGGTTACCAGCAGTTTATCCTTTTCCCACAATTTTATCTACCGTTTTACAAAAATATTCCATCATTTGACTCGTATTTAATTTGTCGTCTGCAAATGCTTTCAGTTTGATCTGATATGAAATTTTGTCATTTGGTAAAGAGTTAAATGCATCTCCTGAAGATGCAAATCTACAGATGAGGGAATAAAAAACACCATGATCCTCTTGTTAGATACAGAAATAGAGGCCAAGATATGATGGGGTCAGCAATTCTCAAAAGCAGCATTTTATCATTGACACCTTACTTGTGGAACTCATTAGAATTACCTGAATCAGACAACTCTACTGAGTTTGCAAAACAGGTGTTTTGGTGAAGAACTATTACTCCAGAGATTCTTTGTTTTGAAATAGAAATGTTCACCATACCTGAAATGTTGCAGAAATTAAAGAAGGCCTACAGAACAAACCCTACAGAGAAACTACAATCCCAGATTTTAGAAAAAGAAAAGACATTGAAGATATTAGAAGCACAGTTACAAGGTGGACCAAGCCAGCCAACTACTGTCAGAGAATCACAGGTAATAAACCTCTGCTCATGTTAACCCTTGACCCCACAACTCTTTGATAGACAAGACAAAAGCTGTAACTTGAACCACATTGAAGTTGTTGTCTTAACCCTTTCCCAAACAAGCCCTGGTTTTCACATGTCTGCAGTACAAGTCTTTTGAAAACACTGTGGGAAAAGGAGAAATTGCTCGTAACGAGCAATTTCTCCTTTTCCCACAGTGTTTTCTACCCTTTTTGAGACCTTTCTGCCATTTTCATGAAATTTAAAATTGGCATCTGCAAACTCTTTCAATTTGGACCAGTCCAAAATTTGTTGTTTGGGAAAGGGTTAACCCTTTACCACACGAAAAAATTTTAAAACTGTCCGAATTGAAAGAATTTGCAGACGACAAATTCACTGTAGCTTAAAAGATCATTTCTGTCTTAAAAATTGGTAAAAAATATTGTGGGAAAAGGAGAAAATGCTGGTTACCAGCATTTTCTCTTTTTCCCACAATGTTCTCAAAAACCTTCTCTTTCAGGGCTGTTAAAACTTTACCACACAAGTTAACCCTTCACCACACGACAATTTTACACTTGTTCATGGTGAAGGCATTTGCAGAGGGCAAATTAGATGTGGCTCATATGGTGAGATTTGTCTGTAAAAGGACAGAAATCATTGTGGAAAAAGGAAAAAATGGTGGTTACCAGCTCTTTCTCGTTTTCTCACAATGTTTTAAAAAGGCATATTCTCAGGGTTGGCATATTTTCAGGGTTGTTAAAGCACAGGATTGTGTGGTAATGGGTTAACTCTATACCACATAATCCCGAGTCTTAACATCCCTGAGGAGAAAGACCTTTGAAAACCAGCAATGTCTCCCTTTCCCCAAACGTTTTCTGCCCTTTCAAAAACAAATTACATCATTTGAGTTACATTCAATTTGTTGTCTGCAAAGGCTTTCAATTGGGACTAGTCTAAAATTTTGCCGTCGGGTAAAGGGTTAAAGTTTTTTTTCAATAATGACAAGGTTGAAATTTTTTAGTCTGGTAAGAAGTTATTTCTTTACCAAATGACGAAATTTTGGACTTGACTAGATTGATACAATTTGCCAACAAGAAATCTGATCTAGTTCCAAAAGATGACCTCTGCTTTTGATAGGGTAGAAAGCATTGTGGGAAAAGGAGAAAATGCTGGTTACCAGCATTTTCTCCTTTTCCCACAATGTTTTCTAATGCGGTCTTTTTTCAGGGTCTGCCAAGCCCCATAGCTCAGTTGGTAGTGTACAGGACTTGAGAACAGGAGGTAGCTGGTTCGATCCCAGGCTTGGCCAATTTCTTTCCAAGGATTGATGATAATCATTGTGACAGGATTCATTCCTCTCCCACCGCTGACCATTGTTTCAAGGATGGTGATGTGGGAAAGCAGCAAGTGGCTTGGAAAGAATATTGTGTGGAGTACTGGTAAAAGAAACTCCAGGAAAGCACTGGCCGCTGCAAAATAACTGAAATAATGTTGAAAATAATGTTAAACACCACACAATCGATCAATCATTCTTCAGGGTCCTTAAAACTCGGGATTGTGGTAAAGGTTTAAGTTTGCATTAATCTTCTTTCATGAGTATACTTGAAGTTGTACATAAAAAACTTGATGTTGTCAGTCTAAGGGAGGTAATTCAATATCTGCCTATAGAGGGCAGTCAAATACTGTACACAGTGGAATTGGACAAATCTAATACTTTGTTGTGGGGTCAAGAGTTATGCCTTTACCTAACAGTCAGGTCAAGTGTTATGCACTTTATAGATCTGAAGGAAAAAGACTTTTGAAAACATTGTGGGAAAAGGAGAAAATTATCCCCCAAGGAAGAAGCCTTTTGAAAGCATTATGGAATAAGCTGAAAATGCTGGTTACCCGCATTTTCTCCCTTTCTCCCTTTTCCACAATGTTTTCTATTCTATAACAGACACATTTCATGTTTCGAGTTGCATTTAATTTTTCGTCTGCCAATCCTTTTAATTTGGACAAGGTAAAAATGTTTTTGTTTTGTAAAAAAGTTGATGATAATCATTTTACCTGCAGGTGCTGCCTGTTAATGTTGATGATACTGGTACAGGGGATACTTCATCTGTCTCTTCATGGGTAAGCAGAATTATTTTAGGGTCATGTTTCGTGGTTGAAGTGCAATACTGAATTCTATTGGATGAGAACCAGTCTTTTCTTTGCAACAATGTTTTGCAGTGTACGATTTTAGGAACTGGAGGGTTTAATGTAGATTTAGATAATTTGTATTAGGTAGTGCTAAAGTGATTTCATTAGTTAATCCTTTACCAGACGACAAAATTTTAGCCTTGTCCAAATTGAAAGTATTTGCAGACGACAATTTCATTGTGGCTCAAATGGTGCAATTTTTCTTCGATAGGGTAGAAACATTTTGGGAAAAGGAGAAAATGCTGGTTACCAGCATTTTCTCTTTTTTCCAACAATGTTTTCAAAAGCTATTTTCCCAGGGGCATTAAAGGCGGCATTGTGCAATAAAGGGTTAATATGATAGATTATAGATCAAGATGTGAGAAAAAATTGATTTATGCTCTGGGAAAAAGTGCTTTAACCCTTTACCACACAATCTTGAGTTTTAATGACCCCAAGAAAGAAAGCTTTTAAAAACATTGTGGGAAAAGGGAAAAAAATGCTGATCCCAGCATTTTCTCCATTTCCCACAATGTTTTTCTACACTCTCGGAGGCAATTGTTTTCCTTTGAGCCTCATTTAAGTTGTTGTCTGCAAATACTTTCAATTTGGACAAGTCTACATTTTTTTCGTGTGTTAAGAGGGTTAATGCATTATAAATGTACCGAGTAAGTTGTCAAAATAGTATGATTCCATTCTGTCCCAAAACTGACAGAATCATGAGATAGAATGGTCATTTTACGTGCAGAAACTTTACCAACTGCCAACAATGTTTTAACCAGGTGAGCCTGCATGGATTGCGCCTGGGTTGACTTTTTTGGCAGATACATTAAACTGCTTTTTAGTAGAGCATGACTGATATCTGTATTATATGACCTTAGAGATCATGATCACTTGGAGTACTTTAATTCTTTAACCCTTTACCAGACAACAAGATTTTTGACTTGTCCAAATTGAAAGCACTAGCAGATGACAATTTCAGTGTGGCTCAAATGGTGCAATTTTTCTTTGATAGGGTAGAAAACGTTGTGGGAAAAGGAGAATATGCTGGTTATCAGCATTTTCTCCTTTTCCCATAATATTTTCAAAAGGCTTCTTTCCCAGGGTCTCTAAAAGGTGGCATTGTGTGGTAAAGGGTTAACGCTATACCGGACAACATTATTTCAAAGTGCATTTTGAAAGCATTTGCAGTTAACAAACTTAATGTGGCTGAAGTGATAGGATTTTCTTTAAAAGCAAAGAAAACATTGTTGCCAGGGGATAAATGTTATCAGCATTTTCCCCTATCCCACAATGTTTTCTACACTGTCATCTTTCAATTCCTTCATTTGAATTTTATTTGATGAGTCAACTTACAATTAAGGCTGTCTGTGTGGTAGAGTCCAAAACTTTGGTGTTTAGTAAAGATTTGCAATACAAGACTTCATATTTATTTGCTTTTTCTCTTGAACTACTAGTGTATCTGTATTCTTGACTTCTTCTATGGATTATATATTCTGTGTATATTCTGTATAAGTCATAGACAACTCAACTCTGTGATATAAGTTCATAACATATCCCGTGCTTGTGTAACTGTAGTATGTGTTCGTAACTTAAGTTAGTCTTAGAAGTATATAGAAAAATGTATCTTGACCCTTTTTAAATTAATTTATAATTTTAATAAGATGCAGATACTGGTGCTCTATGGATTCATGATCAAACTTATTTATTCCAGGCAGTTCAGGATGCCAGGATCATATTCAAAAATCTTTCTAAATTTCATTTATAGTCATAATTCTAGATTTAAGAAAGTAACACAATTTCTGATTGGCTGAACCACTTGGTTTAGCCAATCAGAAGTTGTGTTACATTTAAATTTTGAAAATTCTTGAGAATAATACTAGAATGTTCTTAAGGATGGTTGGGGAATACTGGCCTGGACCTTCTTTGAGAGTGGATAGAAACGGACTATATTCTTATTTTCAGGCTGAAATTTCAGTCAGTGTTGTGTCATATGTCAGATAAATTACCTCGCATTTGAAGAACTTTTCAATTGTTTTCATTTTTGTTTTCATTTTTTTGTTTCGCACAGAATACTGTAGGAGTTTGCAAACATTTTCAGCTAACCTGAGCACAAAATGTTCGAGGCAAAATTTTTAAAACTCATGAGAGTAGAACATGGGGTTGGATGTGTTAGCTCTGCCGAGCCAAATACATGTTAACATAGAAAACATTTTTAACCCTTTTTTCACACAATCCTAACTTTAAACCACCCTGTGAAGGAAGGCTTTTAAAAATATTGCAGGAAATAGAGAAAATGCTGTTAACCAGCATTTTCTCCTTTTCCAACAATGATTTCTACCATCTGAAAGACAGAAATCATGTTTTGAGCAATATTCAGTTTGTCATGTGCAAAATTTATGCTTTCAATTTGGATGAGTGTAACATTATTATGGGTGGAAAGATTTAATCCTTTACCAGACAACAAAATTTTAGACTTGCCAAAAATGAAATCTTTTCCAGACGATAAAATAATTGTGACTCAGAAATAAAAACTGGCTTTTGGAAGAGTAGAAAACATAGTAGGAAAAAGGAGAAAATGCTGGTTACCAGCATTTTCTCCTTTTCATACAATGTTTTTAACTGGCTTTTTGGTGAGGGTTGTTAAAACTCGGGATTGTGTGGTAAAGTATTGTGTGGTGTGGTATAGTAGTAAAATACTTCACCCTTTAGCAGCTTCCAAAGTTTTAGACTTGTCAAAATTAACCCTTTACCAAACAACAAAATTTGAGACTGGTCCTACTTGAAAGCTTTTGCAGACGACAAATAGAATATTGCTTCAGTAGTGAGATTTTTATTTGATGAGTTAGAAAACTTTGTTGGAAGAGGAGAAAATGCTGTTTACTTACATTTTCTCCTTTGCCCACAATGGTTGCAACAGTTTTCTTCACCAGGATAGTCAAATTTAGGAATTGTTTTGTAAAAGTTTAATACAACTGAGGTTGCTTTTTCAGACAATATATTCTAGATCAAGATCAGACTTCACTCTTTACCAAACGACAAAATTTTAGATTTGTCCAAATTGAAAGCATTTACAGACGAGAAATTATCAGTGGCCCAAATGACAAAATTTGGCCTTGATAGGGTAGAAAACATTGTGGAAAAAGGAGAAAATGCTGGTTACCAGCATTTTCTCCATTTCCCACAATGTTTTCTAAAGCCTATTTCCTCAAGGTCGTTAAAAGTCGGGGTTGTGTGGTAAAGGGTTAAGAAAGATGCAGTGTCGTTTAGGTCCTTTTTATCAGATATTTTCTGAGACAGTCTGACCAGGATAGCCTTGTGATTAGAGTGAAAGATTACTTTTAATTTATTCACATGTATGTGGCACACTAAGTGTGAACCAGTAAGGCATGGACTAAACAAGGTACACTTGTAGTTGAGAAAAGGACCCAAACAGTAGGTATGAAACTGAAAAGGGCGTTTAATGCATCTGGAAATAGTATCAACCCAGGTCAGTGCAGGGTGACTTGGGTTGAAACTTTGTCTTATGTCAATTTTCTGCGTGTCAAAGGACCATTCTACTTCAGAACTCATTCAGTTGTTACACAACCATATTGATCCATAATTAAGTGATGACTTACTTGGGATTCATTGAGATTCACTAAACCCCATTTTTCGGAACACCACTCACTTGCAATGACAAAGTTGCTCAAGTGTAGAATTTCTCAGCAAAGTGGACAGTGTAAATTAAAGATTGGGCTTTATGCTTATTGCTGTCTGATCTTGAGTACTCTGACCTAACAGGCAACTATAATTGAAAAGGATACCTTAAGTTGATAGCCATATTGTACATTCCATTATTATTTCATTGTATGCTGTTAGTATTAGGTCTTAATGTGTTATAGCAGAAAAGTGAACAGTCTTTTTCATTAAATGTATGTTACTGTTTAATCTGATAATTTAGCTAGCTGAGGTTCAGTAGAGAGTGACAAACATGCCAGTATACCAATTTCATGTTTTGGTAGTGGTGAGATTCTAAACTTTAATGTTTGTTTCTGTAGCTGCACAAGAGAGAGCGTAAACACATGAAGCACAGTTCATCCCCGGGGGCAATATATCGCCCCTCAGACTCTGAAGCCCGAGCTAGTGCCAATGTTTGTAGGTCAAAATCTGATGTCTCATCGAGGAAAAATACTTTGTTTGAGAATCCGAATGGGAGCCAAGGATTCAAGCGAAATGACTCCAGTCCTGAGGTAGTTATTTCTTTACATTGTCAGGACATTGGAGCACATGGTTTTTTGTTTACCTTTGTATTTCTGCATGGAGTGACGTACCCCCGTATATTGGATTTATGCTTTCTCTTATTCTGCTCAGTATAAATGAATTGGGTATTTTCAGTTGGTAGAAAGGACTAAGCTATTCAGCATAAGGCCTCTAATCATACAAAATCATATCATGAAACAGTAATAGTCCATCATACATGTGGAACTGATCTTATGCTAATTATTGAAAAAAATGTGTGAAAAAAAATTGGTAAAAGCAAAAAAGTCTCCGTTTAAAAGCATCTCTACTCAATATCTCCTCCCCACCCCATTGATGTTGCACTTGCTTATGTACAACCCTTGCCCCTGAGTTTTGATTTTGTATAAATTGTGAGTTTGGACATTTTGTCTTCCCTTTGATGTTGATTATTTGGAACTTCTTTGCTTCCCTTTAATATTGTCTGTTTCACTAACTTCCTAAGTCACCCATATCTTGGAATTTTTTATTAGAAAGGTTTGGACGTCAACCTGTATCACTGAGTTCCAATGAAAATCTTTTGAAATCAGTTCTAATGTATTTTCAGATTGAAGATTGAGAAGTTTTGTGTTGAAATTTCCCCATTAAAACATATTTTTTATTTTGTCAAACAAAATGAATATTTTCTGTTAGCTTCAAATTACAGGCTAAGCCTTTACCACACAATCCCAGAGTTATCGTGACCTTGAAAAACACAGTTTTGAAAACATGGTTGGAATAAGAGAAAATGATGGTTACCAGCATATTCTCCTTTTCTCACAATGTTTTCTCCTCTTTCGAAACAGATAATTTCTATCATTTGAGGCACATTTAAACTGTTCTTGGCAAATAGTTCGAATCTGACAAGTCTAAAATGTCATTTGTTAAAGAGTAAATTGCTGATTTTAGCAGATATGTTGCACAAAACATTGAATGGAGTAGGTCTGGGATAAGACTGTAGATTCGTTGATGATCTGAACTTGATCCACACTGTCTGCTTAGATTATATTGATTTGCGTGGTAGGATGGTTGGAATGAATTTGAAAAGCAAAACAGATTATAGAAAGTCCTTTCTGAGATTGTTAACAATTGTTACATGTGATTCATTTTCGGCTGAAGTGACATCCTTCATGATTTACCGACAGGTTTCGGGTATTTATCTAACGACAGGGACGAAAGTGAAAAAGAGCTCCAGTTTCAAAGGATTTAGAACGTATGCCCGCAAAAAGAATGTAAGAGCATTTTACGGAAGTTGTGTTTTGATGAAAGGATTCTTTTTAATATCACTTTTTCTTTTTCAACTGTATGGCATGGAAGAGTTTTGTAACACAGTTCTTGCATCACTTGAGCGCTGTTATGATTGTTATGATTGGTTGATGATTGTTATTATTGGTTGTGGGATATATAAGTTTCAGAGCACCACATAACAGGGAGTGATGGTATTCTAAATCCATTATTTCTCTTCCTAACCCTATGTTGTGGGTACTCATTAGAATCGTCTCGATGAAACGGTTCTAATGAGTACCCATAACATAGGGTTTGGTGGAGAAAATTTGATATTTTCAATTTTGAAATCAAAATCACTCCCTGTGTCTGGAGCTCTGTATAATAACTCATTATCAGCTACTAAATTGATAGAATTTTTCTTTTGAAGGCTAGAAAATGTTTAACTCTTTACCAAACAACAAAATTCTGGACTTGACTAAATTGAATGAATTTGCAGACAACAAATTAAATGTAGCTCAAATGATGATTTCTGTCTTTGATAGGGTAGAAACATTGTGGGAAAGGAAGAAAATGCTGGTTACCTGCATTTTCTCCATTTCCTCACAATCGTTTCAAAGGCCTTCTCTTTCAGGGTCATTTAAACTCGGGATCGTGTTGTAAAGAGTTTAAAAAAAGGAGAAAATGTTGGTTGCCAGTATTTGTTCCTTTCCCCACAATGACGATTTCAAAAGCTTTATTTCTCGAGGTAATTAAAACTGGGAACTGTTTGGTAAAGAATTGAAGGCCGATATGCAGCCAAAAGTAAACATTGCGGGTGATAAAATGCTTTTTAATCTAAATCATACCATTTAAAAGTATGGAAATGACTGTAAAGATGACAATCTGTTATTGTATGGTTGGTCAAAGTGTTAGTGGCTGGCAGAAAAATTAATTTTCAAACTAGGTCAAAAGTTGCCAGGTCACTATGTTTTTTTGTTTATGTTTTACCTTGTTTTAACCCTGTACCACACAATCCCGATTTTTAACAAAACCCTGAGAAAGAAATCTTTTGAAAACAATGTTGGAAAGGGAGGGAATGCTGGTAACCAGCTTTTTTCTCCTTTTTCCACAATGTTTTCCACCCTTCTGTAAACAAATTTTAATTTTTGAGCCACATTTATTTTGTTGCCTACAAATCCTTTCAATTTGGACTAGTCTAAAATTTTGTCATTTGGTAACGAGTTAAAATTCATTTTTCTGCCAGGGACTAACTCATGGACTGACTGTACAATCACTGTACAACCCTTTCATTGACCTTTCATAATGCTTAACCCTTTACCATACTATCCCAAGTTTGACGACCCTGACAGTTAACCCTTTACCGCACATTGCTGCCTTTTAACGCCCCTGGGAAAGAAGCCTTTTGAAAACATGATGGGAAAAGGAGAAAATGCTGGTAACCAGCATTTTCTCCTTTTCCCACAATGTTTTCTACGCTATCAAACAAAAATTGTACCATTTGAGTCAAACTGAAATTGTCGTCTGCAAATGCTTTCAATTTGGACAATGCTAAAATTTTGTCGTCTGGTAAAGGGATAATGCTTCAGAAAACATGGGAAAACGAGAAGATGCTGGTAACCAGCATTTTCTCTTTTTCCCATGTTTTCTACTCTTTCAGAGACAAATCCCATCATTTGAGCAACACATGATTTGTCGTCTGCAAAGCTTTTAATTTGGACAAGTCTGCAGTTTTGTTGTGTGGTAAAGGGCCTACCCTTTGAGTGCTGAGATTATTACATGGATCTTTTCAGTTTGGAAAAAAAGAAAAGAGCAATTTCCAGGCTATCACAGCCAAAACATCTTACAAAGTGGCAGGCAGTGTAGATTTTAAGATCAGACTGCCTAATGTGTGCAGTCTGATTTCGAGCTGCATTGTCTGCAAAAGGAACCCCAGTTGTGCATGGTGCTATAAAGTTTAATTTTGCTCTGGGTCATTTTTAAGGTTTTGCAGTCACTTCATCTCTTTGATATGTTGACATAACTAGTTTCCTTGTGTGAAAACATATGTATTTATTAAGTTTTTTTTTTTTCTTTGAGAATGATTTTTGTCTGAATTGTTTTCTTTCCAAAACTTTCAAATTCTCTTTTGACCTACTGATTGTGGAGGACTAAGTTTGATGCTTTTACATAGTATAGACCAAGATCAGACAGCATTTTATGCATGATTGTGAAATGAAATGTACTCTTTAGAATCAAAAAGAAATTGATTGGCCAACCCAACCCAGTTGCATGAACTTGATGTCTACATAGGACATCAAAAAGAAAGTGTAGTTTCTGATCACTGGTGTGCAGTATAAACATAGAGATTGCAGTCATAGGTTATTATTAACCCTTTCCCAAACGACAAATGTTGGACTGGCCCAAATTGAAAGAGTTTGCAGACGACAATTTTAAATTTGATGAAAATGGCAGAAAGGTCTCAAAAAAGGGTAGAAAACACTGTGGGAAAAGGAGAAATTGCTCATTACGAGCAATTTCTCCTTTTACCCTAGTGATTTCAAAAGACTTGTACTGCAGACACGTGAAACCAAGGGCTTGTTTGGGAAAGGGTTAAAATCAAAGATTGATTTGATTCAGAGCTGTATTTCTCAAGTGCAGGAGATGAATGCTTTGTTAACCCTTTACCACACGACAAAAATGTAGACTTGTCCAAATTGAAAGCATTTGCAGACGACAATTTCAATGTGGCTAAAACAATGGAATCTGCCTTTGATAGGGAAGAAAACATTGTGGGAAAAGGAGAAAATGCTGGTTACCAGCATTTTCTCCTTTTCCCACAATGTTTTCAAAAGGCTTTTTCCTCAGGGTCGTTAAAAGTCAGGACTGTGTGGTAAAGGGTTACCACAGAGGCTGAAATCATTAATCTGACCTTTGGATCTAGGGTTAGTCTCTGGAGGGGGTGTATTGACAATTCTGATTTTCTGAAAATTTTAGAGGACAGTTACCATTTTGTTAAGAAACTATGAAACATATAGGTGTCATTTTATACTAATATTGGTGTGCATGAGGACAGACACTTTGAAATGTTTTGTGCTATTTCTACATTTTTGAATTGCTACCATTTGACATGTTACACAATTTTCTTATTTTGTTTGATTTCAGAACTTACATTTGATTACACATTAACACTATTTTCATGTAAAAATAAGTAAGTTTCTCTAAACAGCAATCTTTTTAGATGTTTTTTTCTTTGCTGAAGTTGTTGTAAGGCACTGTGTGCTTCTTAACCTTTTACCCAACAATCCCAAGTTTTAAGGACCACAGGGGGTAAAGGCTTTTGAAAACATTTTGGAAAAGGGAAACAATGCTTTTAACCGGCATATTCTCCTTTTACCAAAATGTTTTCTAACTAAGTTATTTCCAGCATTGATAAACATCTAAATTGTCACATTTGATTTTTCGTCCGCAACAACTTTGAACAACTTTAAAAATCTGCATGTGGTTTGGTAAAGAGTTAAGAGATTTACCTCAGACTTAACTCTTTACCACACAATCACGGATTTTAGTGACCCTGAAGAAGAAGCCTTTTGAAAACATTGTGGGAAAAGGAGAAAATGCTGGTAACCAGCATTTTCTCCTTTTCCCACAATGCTTTCTACCTTTCCCAAAACAAATTTCAGTTTTTGAGTCCCATTTATTTTGTCGCCTGCAAATGCTTTCAATTCGGAAATGTCCAAAATGTTGTTGTTTGGCAAAGTGTTAACTCTTTGTCAAACAAAAATACTAAGACTTGTCTATATTGAAAGTATTTGCAGACAACAAAATTTAAATGTGACTTGAATGATGGACTTTGTCAATAAGCAGGTAGAAAGTGTTGTTAGAAAGGAAGAAAATGCTGATTACCAGCATTTTCTCCTTTTCCCAAACTGTTTTCGAAAGTCTCTTCTATCATGGTCATTAAAAAAAAATCTTGCTTTGGGATTGCTTCAAATGGGTTATTGGTACAAGTGACACAAGAAATTGTTGAAGGAAAGGATTCTCTGGTTTCGAATGGTATAGAAATCATACTTGGAAATACAGATATTACATGCAGTTGCTCCTTTTCCAACATTTTTGGCTCAGCTGTTTTCGAAGAAGACGTTGAGGTATAGCCGTAGCCCTGGGTCATCTGCAACATCATCTGCAAAAACTTCAACATTTTATAATTTCTCTGTTATTACTGAAGATATTTGCTTCAAACTTAGACAATTTGTTTATTATCAAAAGGGGAACCTATACAACAAGGTCAAATAACCATCAAAGTATTTTTGATACAGTTATGCCCCTTTTTTGACTTGAAAGTTTCCCTGAAAATTAAGCATCTGTAGCCGAGCGTTGGCACCCGCATATGGTGCTCTTGTTAAATAGCAGTTTATTTACTTGGTATATTCAGTATGAATGATACTTGATTCTAGTCGCTTGTATTGATTGACGTCATCTGTGCATTTTTTCTCTGTGAAAGTTTATTGCCATACAGACCTTTAATGATTTCTGTCTCTGTCAGTGCAAATTAAGTGCTTGATACATTTATTTGAAAGGCAGTGGAGTGATACAGGGCCATCATGACCCACTTGATTTTTTTGTAATATTAGAATCTATTGATAGGAATTTGTCAGTAATAATTATTGTTGTTAGAAAAGATGTCATTTACTTGACAAGGAGATGTAGCTTTTCTCAGTGGGCATGCACTGCATTGTTTTAAAAGGGTCCATAGGAATTTTATTTATGTATGAAAAATAATTTACTTATTTATTATCCCAATTATTATGCCAATTGTATTTACTTTGTACAGAAATATTTCTCACATGTAAATAGATTTATTGTAATTTTTTTACTCTCAAAAACAGGAGAAACCAGGGTGACAAGTGGATCAATTCCAACTACTTAATATGAATTTTCATTTACCACAATCCTTTGTTGCCTATTTCTCCAGCTATTTGTTGCATTATAAGGAACCTCTTGATTTTATTTCACTTTCTGCTATGAATTTTTTTAACCCTTAAAGCACCCTTAACAACTTTAGTTGCACTCTTAACAACTTTGGTTGCCCTTACAGCCAGTAGGGATCAAGATAAGGCACAGAACATTCTTAGTGATCTTTGATCTACATTGTCCACTTTACTGAGGCATTCTAGATGAATTGCAATTCTTTGGTTCTTATTTCTGGATGGATAATGTCTCTTAGGTGTATTAGGTGCTCTGAGGGTTAACTCTTTACCACACAATCCTGAGTTTTAACGACCCCAAGGGAAAGGACTTTGGAAAATATTGTGGGAAAAGAAGAAAATGCTGGTTACCAGCAGAGACCGAAACCTTTTGCTATGAGTCAGTTTTCTGCATGTTCAAGGACCGCTTCACAACCTGATTCAGTCAGTTGTTAGCCAAATGGACTTTACGGATCCATGACCATGGGATTACTAACTTGGTATCATGCATCTCAGAGGTGCATTAACTCTTTACCGAACAACAAAATTTTGGACGCCACCAAATTGAAAGCATTTGCAGATGATAAAATAAATGTAGTTCAAATGATGTTTTCTATCTTTGATAGGATAGAAAACATTGTGGGAAAAGGAGAAAACACTGGTTATTAGCATTTTCTCCTTTTCCCACAATGTTTTCAAAAGCCTTCTTCTTTAGGGTTGTTAAAACTCGGGATTGTGTGGTAAAGGGTTAAGCCCCCTTTTGGCAGAGCATTGCTAAGATTTATTTATAATTGTAAAGTTTCTACTTTTAAGGACAGCAGAAACCTTTGTGACAGGTGGATCAAATTTTCATTAGATTATATCTAGTCATCATCCAGAGGTATTTCTGTTAACCCTTGACCACACAATCCTGAATTTTGACGACCCGTAGGCATAGACCTTATGAAAACATTGTGGTAAAAGGAGAAAATGCTGGTAACCAGCATTTTCTCCTTTTCCCACAATGGGTTTCTACCCTTCCAAACACAAATTTTCATTATTGTGTCACATCTGTTTTGTCGTCTGCAAGTGCTTTGAATTTGGACTCGTCAAAAAATTTATTGTTTGATAAAGGTTTAAGGGCTGTAGTAGTTTAAGGTATGAAGATCTTTAACCCTTTACCACAATATCCTATTTTTAAAGATCCAAAAGGCATGGACATTTGAAAACTCTCTGGGAAAAGGAGAAATTGCTGGTAAGCAACATTCTCTCCTTTTCCCACAATGTTTTCATCTTCAATGACAAACCCAATCACTTGAGACACATTTAAGTTGTCCCTTTTTAACTCTTTACCACACAACAAAAGTATAGACTGGTCCAAATTGAAAGCATTTGCAGACAACAATTTATATGCTGCTCAAATTATGAAATTCGTCTTTGATAGGGTAGAAAAACGTTGTGGTAAAAGGAGAACATGTTGGTAACCAGCATTTTCTCCTTTTTCCACAATGTTTAGACATGCCTTACTCCTTGGGGGGGTCGTTAAAAATCGGCATTGTGTGGTAAAGAGTTAACCCATTCCCAAACAAGTCCTGGTTTTCACATGTCTGCAGTACAAGTCATTTGAAAACACTGTGGGAAAAGGAGAAATAGCTCGTAACAAGCAATTTCACCTTTTCCTACAGTGTTTTCTACCCTTTTTGAGAACTTTCTTCCATTTTCATCAAATTTAAAATTGTCGTCTGCAAACTCTTTGAATTTGGACCAGTCCAAAATTTGTCGTTTGGGAAAGGGTTAAGTGCCTCAAATTTAGTTACAGTTTGAAATTTTGTTGTTTGGTTTAGATTTAAAGAGGTCCTGATGTAAAAAGAAATTATGTAGAACACTCTAGCCTTCAGTCTGACCTATCCAAAAATTAATTTCATATTGTGTGTATTTTTCATTTTTGTATATTTTCAGTCTACCAGTGTCCCACCCACAGTGTCAGATTTAGGGTCTGACTCTCCCTACACAAGCCCCAGCACCTCGCCCACACCCACACAGAGTGGGGATACAGATACAATAACTGGGGAATCGGGGATAGAGGTAAATCAAATGGAATCATGATTGATAAACCTTTTACTATTCAACAAACCCGTGTTTTAACTCTTTACCAATTGACAAAATTTTGGACTTTACCAAATTGAAAGCATTTGCAGACAACAAATTTTTTGTAGCTTAAATGATTTCTGTCCTTTGACAGGGAAGAAAACAATGTTGGAAAAGGAGAAAATGTAGTTTTGCAGTATTTTCTCCTTTTCACACATTATTTACCAAAGCCATCTGTCTTAAAGTCAACAAAAGTCAGGACTGTGGTAAAGAGTTAATGACTGAGAAAGTAGGATTTTTGAAAACATTGTGGGAAAAGAAGAAAATGCGGAAAACAAGTTTTCTTCCCTTTCTTTCCTTTGGAATAGGGTAATTCCATAAACTAGGTTACAGTTAATTTGTCTTCTTCAAAGTCTAATTTGGACTTGTCTGAAATGCTTGTTAAAGGGTAAAGTGTAAACTCTTTACCAAACGACATAATTTTAGACTGGTCCAAATTGAAACCAGTTGCAGATGACAAAATAAATGTGACTGAAAAATTGAAATTTGTTGTGGAAAGGGTAGGAAACATTGTGGGAAAAGGAGAAAATGCTGGTAACCAGCATTTTCTCGTTTTCCCACAATTTTTTCAAAAGGCTTCTTTCGCTAGGATCGTTAAAAATCGGCATTGTGCGGTAAAGGGTTGAATCTTTACTACACTCCAATGTTTAAGACTTTGCCGAATTGGAAGCATTTGCAGGCAACTAATGATATATGTCTCAAAGGGTGGAATTTTTCATAAAAAGGGAAAAAGGAAAACATGTTGCTTACCAAGATTTTCTCCTTTTCTCACAATTTTTAGCTCCACTGGCCGAAGGCCAGCGGGCTTATGTCATGGCCTGGTGTCCGTCGTGCGTCTGTGTGTCCGTCCATCCGTCCGGTCGTCCGTCCGTCCGGTCGTCCGTCCGTCCGTGCGTTAACTTTTATTTCAAACATCTTCTTCTCTGAAACTACCCATCCAATTTTCATGAAACTTCACAGAAATGATCCTGCCATGGTCCTCTTCAGAATTTCTTGAAAGAATTTGATTCCTTCAAAAACTCTGGTTGCCATGGCAACAAAACTGAAAAATATTGGAAATCTTTAAAAATCTTCTTGTCTGAAACCATAAGGCATAGGGCTACCAAATTTGGCATGTAGCTTTATGTAGTAGACCTCTATCAAGTTTCTTCAAATTATAGCCCTGGGGTCAAAATTGGCTCTGCACCAGGGGTCACAAGTTTTACATAGGCTTATATAGAGAAAACTTCAAAAATCTTCTTGTCTGAAACCATAAGGCATAGGGCTACCAAATTTGGCATGTAGCTTTATGTAGTAAACCTCTATCATGTTTCTTGAAATTATAGCTCTGGGGTCAAAATTGGCTCTGCCCCAGGGGTCACAAGTTTTACATAGGCTTATATAGAGAAAACTTTAAAAATCTTCCTGTACCTGTGCCATAAGGCCTAGAGCTACCAAATTTTGCATTTAACTTGATCTAGTTGGGGTCTACCAAAAGTGCCCAAATTATAGTCCTGGGGTCAATTTGGCCTCATGCTGGGGGAGGGGTTTCACAAGATTTACATAGGCTTACATAGGGAAAACTTTTAAATCTTGGTGTACATAGCCATAAGGCTTAGGCTACCAAATTTTGCATAATTATAGCATTATCTAGTGGACAACTACAAAGAGGGCCCAAGTTACAGCCCTAGGATCAAGTTTGGCCCTGCACCAGGGTTCACAAGTTTTACATGGGTTTATTGAGTGAAAAGTTCAGAAACCGTCTTGTTACTAGCCATAAGGCCAAGAACTCCCAAATTTGGCATGTTATTCTTCTAATACACATATTCCCCATTTAGTCCGACTGTAGCCCTGGGGTCAAAGTTTTATGAGGGCTTATATAGTAAAGACTTCTCTTCATGGTTTATATTTATAAGCCAGTGGAGCGATACAGGGCCATCATGGCCCTCTTGTTTCGAAGCCTTCTTCCTTGGAATTGTTAAAACTTAAAAAATTATGTAGTTAAGGGTTAAGTATTTTTTTAATACAACAGAGAATTTCAAGTTTTTGTTTAACTCTTTACCACACAATCCCAGTTTTAACGATCCTGAGAAAGAAGCCTTTTGAAAACATTGTGGGAAAAGGAGAAAATGCTGGTAACCAGCATTTTCTCCTTTTCCCACAATGTTTTCTACCCTTCCTAAAACAAATTTTAATTTTTCATTTGCATTTAATTTGTCATCTGCAAACGCTTTCAATTTGGAACAGTCTAAAATGTTGTGTGGTAAAGAGTTAATCTTTACCATACAGCAAAAGCAACCAAGCTTTCCAAGAGTTAACAGTTTACCAAACAATCCTGATAAAGAAAGCTTTTGAAAACAAGGTGGGAGAAAGAAAAAAAATGTTGGTAACCATCACTGTCTCCTTTTCCCACAATGTTTTCTACCATTTGAAAAGCAAATCTCATCAGTTGAGTCACATTTGATTTGATGCCTGCAAAGGCTTTCAGTTTTAGTGAGAATCAAATTTTGTCAGTTGGTAAATTGGTAAAGAGTAAATATGAATTTTGACCATGCTCTGTGAAAAGGGTGTTTTTGCATCTTTATAAAGCATTATATGAAAGATGTTGCATAGGATAGATCCATATTACCTGAAAACAGCTGGACCACAAGGTAGGATGAGACAGAATGGTCCTTTGACATGCAGAAAAAATTAGGACCAGGTCAGCTTGCACAGACTGATCAGGATTGATACTGTTTGCAGATGCATTAAACCCCCTTTTCACAGAGCATTAATCATTTTTTTTTTTTTTTTTTTTAGCTCCACTGGCCGAAGGCCAGCGGGCTTATGTCATGGCCTGGTGTCCGTCGTGCGTCCGGTCGTCCGTCCGTCCGTCCGGTCGTCCGTCCGTCCGTCCATGCGTTAACTTTTATTTCAAACGTCTTCTTCTCTGAAACTACCCATCCAATTTTCATGAAACTTCACAGCAATGATCCTGCCATGGTCCTCTTCAGAATTTCTTGAAAGAATTTGATTCCTTCAAAAACTCTGGTTGCCATGGCAACAAAACTGAAAAATATTGGAAATCTTTAAAAATCTTCTTGTCTGAAACCATAAGGCATAGGGCTACCAAATTTGGCATGTAGCTTTATGTAGTAGACCTCTATCAAGTTTCTTCAAATTATAGCCCTGGGGTCAAAATTGGCTCTGCCCCAGGGGTCACAAGTTTTACATAGGCTTATATAGAGAAAACTTCAAAAATCTTCTTGTCTGAAACCATAAGGCATAGGGCTACCAAATTTGGCATGTAGCTTTATGTAGTAAACCTCTATCATGTTTCTTGAAATTATAGCCCTGGGGTCAAAACTGGCTCTGCCCCAGGGGTCACAAGTTTTACATAGGCTTATATAGAGAAAACTTTAAAAATCTTCCTGTACCTGTGCCATAAGGCCTAGAGCTACCAAATTTTGCATTTAACTTGATCTAGTTGGGGTCTACCAAAAGTGCCCAAATTATAGTCCTGGGGTCAATTTGGCCTCATGCTGGGGGAGGGGTTTCACAAGATTTACATAGGCTTACATAGGGAAAACTTTTAAATCTTGGTGTACATAGCCATAAGGCTTAGGCTACCAAATTTTGCATAATTATAGCATTATCTAGTGGACAACTACAAAGAGGGCCCAAGTTACAGCCCTAGGATCAAGTTTGGCCCTGCACCAGGGTTCACAAGTTTTACATGGGTTTATTGAGTGAAAAGTTCAGAAACCGTCTTGTTACTAGCCATAAGGCCAAGAACTCCCAAATTTGGCATGTTATTCTTCTAATACACATATTCCCCATTTAGTCCGACTGTAGCCCTGGGGTCAAAGTTTTATGAGGGCTTATATAGTAAAGACTTCTCTTCATGGTTTATATTTATAAGCCAGTGGAGCGATACAGGGCCATCATGGCCCTCTTGTTATTATTATTATTATTACAGGACAATTCTCACAACTCGGCTGTGATGTCATTTAAAACCAACAATATCATTGGAATGGATGACGATGAATTCCCGTCAGAGGATGAGTGCGTAAGTAATCTTGTGTGTTGTGAGAAACGTTTGTAGCAGTGCATAGGTTAGAGATAACATAAGTAGAGATTTTGTTTGAAAATGTTGTTATACTTTATCCAGTGGCCCAATTCACCAACCATTTTAAACAGCATTCTTTGTCGAATTTGATATCTAGATTGTAACAGCATTGAATTTTCTGATTAGCTTCTTTCCCACACAACACAATTTTAGACTCCTCAAAATTGAAAGCATATGCAGACCACAAATCTAATGTAGCTCAACAGATACTTTCTCTCATTGAAATAGTTACCAGCTTTTTTAGCTCACCTGAGCACAACGTGCTCAAGGGGGGCTTTTAGGGTCACCCAGTGTCCGTCGTCCGTCGTGCGTCGTCAACAATTCTTTAAACATCAACTCCTCCTAAACCGCTGGGCCAATTTGGACCAAACTTGGCTGGAATGTTCCTTGGGAGGTCCTCTTTAAAAATTGTTCGCAGAATTTGATTCCGTCAAAAACTCTGGTTGCCATGGCAACAAAATGGAATTTTTTAGGAAATTCTTTAAAAATCTTCTTCTCTGAAACCGCTGGCCAGATTTTAAAATGATTTCACAGAGATGTTCCTTGGGTGACCCTTTTCAAAAATTGTTCGCGAAATTTTGATCCGTCAAGAAACATGGCTCTGGTGAATGGGGGCTTCTTGCACTATACAGAAATGAAGGAATTCTTAAAAATTCTTCTTCTCTGAAACCGCTGGCCAGATTTTAAAATAATTTCACAGAGATGTTCCTTGGGTGACCCTTTTTAAAAATTGTTCGCGAAATTTTGATCCGTCAAGAAACATGGCTCTGGTGAATGGGGGCTTCTTGCACTATACAGAAATGAAGAAATTCTTAAAAATTCTTCTTCTCTGAAACCGCTGGCCAGATTTTAGAATAATTTCACAGAGATGTTCCTTGGGTGACCCTTTTCAAAAATTGTTCGCGAAATTTTGATCCGTCAAGAAACATGGCTCTGGTGAATGGGAGCTACTTGCACTATACAGAAATGAAGAAATTCTTAAAAATTCTTCTTCTCTGAAACTGCTGGTCAGATTTTGAAATAATTTCACAGGGATGTTCTTTGGTTGACCCTTTTCAAAAATTGTTCGTGATATTTTGATCCGTCAAGAAACATGGCTCTGGTGAATGGGGGCTACTTGCGCTATAGGGAAATGAAGAAATTCTTAAAAATTCTTCTTCTCAGAAACCACTGGCCAGATTCTAAATAAATTCACAGAGATGTTCCTTGGGTGACCCTTTTCAAAAATTGTTTGCGAAATTTTGATCCGTCAAGAAACATGGCTCTGATGAATGGGGGCTACTTGCACTATACAGAAATGAAGAAATTATTGAAGATTCCTCTTCTCTGAAAACACTGATCAGATTTTGAAATAATTTCTCAGGGATGTTCTTTGGGCGACCCTTTTAAAAAATTGTTCATGAAATTTTGATATGTCAAGAAACATGGCTCTGGTGAATGGGGGCTACTTGCACTATACAGAAATGAAGGAATTCTTGAAAATTCTTCTTCTCTGAAACGGCTGTTCAGATTTTAAAATAATTTCACAGAGATATTCCTTGGGTGACCCTTTTCAAGAATTGTTCGTGAAATTTTGATCCGTCTAGAAACATGGCTCTGGTGAATGGGGGCTATTTGCACTATATGGAAATGAAGGAATTCTTGAAAATTCTTCTTCTCTGAAACGGCTGTTCAGATTTCAGAATAATTTCACAGCAATGTTCCTTGAATGACCCTTTTCAAAATTTGTTCGCGAATTGTGTGTAAAATTTTGATTCATAAAAAAACATGGCTGTAATGGGCGGATCTTATTTTCACTATGGGTGCTAGAAGAAATTCGTTGAAAATCTTTTCTGAAAACACTGGAGTAATTTCAATCAAATTTGGGTGGATTGATTTCTGGGTGGCCCTCTTGAAAAATTAGTAGACTCTAGTGAAATTTTGATTTTGTGAAAAAACATGGCACAACTGGGCGTGATGTATTTCCACTATGTGTTCACATTATGTTGTACAACACCAGTGAATATGCTTTATATCAAATTAATCAGTTTCTGTTTCAATTTAGAAAAAATTCTTTAAGAATTTTCTTTTTTGAAACAAAATCCAACCAAACTTGACTGGATTGATCCCTGGCCATTTTTGGGGGGCTTCTTTTGTCCCTGCAAACTCGAAGAAGTTCTTTAACCCATTACCACACAATCCCGACTTAACGACCCTGAAAGAAAAGCCTATTGAAAACATCGAGGGAAAAGGAGAGCTTTGATATTTGGCATGAAGCATCTCCTAGTGGACCTCTACCAAGTTTGTTTATATGATGCCCTTGGGGTCAAAACTGGCCCTGCCCTGGGGGTCACAAGTTTGAACATAGGAACAAAGAGGGGAAACTTTAAAAATCATCTTCTCTGAAACTGGAAGGTGTAGAGCTTTGATATTTGGTATGTAACATTGCCTAGTGGACCTCCACCAAGTTTGTTCATATGATGCCCCTTGGGTCAAAACTGGCCCCGCCCCGGGGGTCACAAGTTTGAGCATAGTATCAAATAAGGAAAACTTTAAAAATCTTCTTCTCTGAAACTTGAAGGTGTAGAGCTTTGATATTTGGCATGTAGCATCTCCTAGTGGACCTCTACCAAGTTTGTTCATATGATGCCCCTGGGGTCAAAACTGGCCCCGCCCCGGGGGTCACAATTTCCAACATAGGAACAGAGAAGGAAAACTTTAAAAATTTTCTTCTCTAAAACTAGAAGGCATAGAGCTTTGTAATTTGGCATGAAGCATCTCCTAGTGGACCTCTACGAAATTTGTTCATATGATTCCCTTGGGGTCAAAACTGGCCCTGCCCCAGGGGTCACAAGTTCGAACATAGGAACAAAGAGGTAAAACCTTAAAAAATCACCTTCTCTGAAACTGCAAGGCGTAGAGCTTTGATATTTGGTATGTAGCATCTTCTAGTGGACCTCTACCAAGTTTGTTCATATGATGCCCCTGGGGTCAAAACTTGCCCCGCCCCGGGGGTCACAATTTCCAACATAGGAACAAAGAAGGAAAACTTTAAAAATCTTCTTCTCTGAAACTAGAAGGCATGGAGCTTTGATATTTGGTATGTAGCATCTTCTAGTGGATCTCTACCAAGTTTGTGCATATGATGTCCTTGGGGCAAAAGTTGGCCCTGCCCCGGGGTCACAAGTTCGAACATAGGAACAGAGAAGGAAAACTTTAAGAATCATCTTCTCTGAAACTGGAAGGCGTAGAGTTTTGATATTTGGTATGTAGCATCGCCTAGTAGACCTCTACTAAGTTTGTTCATATGATGCCCTTGGGGTCAAAAGTTCAAACATAGGAACAAAGAAGGAAAACTTTAATTCTTTTTTTTCTCTTAAATGGGAAGGCATAGAGCTTTGATATTTGGTATGTAGCATCTCCTAGTGGACTTCTACCAAGTTTGTTCCAAGGATGCTGCTTGGATCAAAAATGGCCCAGCCCCTGGGGTCACAAGTTCAAACATAGGAACAAAGAAGGAAAACTTTAAAATTCTTCTTTCCTGAAACCGAAAGGTGTGGAGCTTTGATATTTGGTATGTTGCATCTCAGAGTGGACCTCTACCAAGTTTGTTCATATGATGCCCCTGGGTCAAAACTGGCCCTGCCTGGGGGGTCACAAGTTCGAAGATAGGAACAAAGAAGGAAAACTTTAAATTTCTTTTTCTCTTAAACGGGAAGGTGTAGAGCTTTGATATTTGGTATGTAGCATTTCCTAGTGGACCTCTACCAAGTTTGTTCATATGATGCCCCAGGGTCAAAACTGGCCCAACCCCGGGGGTCACAAGTTCGAACATAGGAACAAAGAAGGAAAACTTTAAAATTCTTCTTTAATACTGGAAGGTGTAGAGCTTTGATATTTGGTATGTAGTGATTCTCTTCTAAGTTTGTTTGCCCATCTAAGCGCAACAAGTTCATTGAGTTCAAAATTGGGTCATCTTGGGTCATAAACTAGGTCACTAGGTCTAATTAAAGAAATACCTTGTTGGCACTCTCATTATTTGCTCAGTTGCCTTGAAAATTAGTTAGAAAGTTTGTCTTTATAAAGTCTCACATAAGATTAATTTGGGTCAACTTGGGTCATAAACTAGTTCACTGGGTCAAATTAAAGAAATACCTTGTTTGCACTCTGGAGGCCACATTTATTGCTCAAATGACCTGAAATTTGGCAAGAATGTTTGTCTTGATGAAATACCAGATGAGTTTGGATTTGGGTCACCTGGAACCATGAACTAGGTCACTAGGTCAGAATAAAGAAATACCTTGTGGGCACTCTAGAGGCCACATTATTTGCTTAATTGCCTTGAAAATTGGTCAGAATATTTGTCTTTGTAAAATCTCACAAGAGTCTGAATTTGGGTCAACTGGGGTCATAAACTAGGTCACTTGGTCAAATTAAAGAAATAGCTAGTGGGCACTCTAGAGGCCACATTTATTATTCATTTGATTTGAAAATTGGTTAAATTGTTTCTTTTCATATAGTCAAAGACCAGTTCAAATTTGGGGTCATAATCTAGGTCACTAGGTCAAATTAAAGAAATATCTTTAGGGCACTCAAGGCCACACTTTTTGCTCAGTTGACTTGAAAATTGGTCAGAATGTTTGTCTTCATGAAATATGAGTTTGAAGTTGGGTCACCTGCGGTCAAAAACTAGGTCACATGGTCAAATTAAAGAAAAACCTTTAAGGCACTCTACTAAGGTGAGCGACCCAGGGCCATCATGGCCCTCTTGTCTCCTTTTCTCACAATGTTTTCAAAATGTCTTTCCCCAGGATCATTAAAACTCTGGATTGTATGGTTTAAGGTTAACACTTTGGTTTGGTGTATGGGTCCTGCATGGCTCAGTGGTAAATTGTAGGACTTGTAATCTTGAGATCTAGGATTCGAGTCTTACTGGAAGCACTGGGTTTTTCGTAGGAATGTCCTTGGGCAAGACACTTCCGAGCCCTAGGCTATTACTAGTGAAACCCAGGACATACATGAATACTCGAGCTGTCCATGTGATACGTCTGAAATTATGTTGAAAGTGGTGTTAAACAATTCAATCACTTAATTGGTTTTGATGTAGCCATTCAGAAATTATGTTCTTTTGAAATGTAGATAAATTATTGTGAAATAATTAGAATGTAATTTAGACTGTTTGGTGAATCCATCCCCCCTTTTTTACACTGCTGTTTTATAATGGACTTTTTTGTGTTTGTTGGAATAGAAAATTTGTGTTTGCAAATTGTCAATTCAGTGTCATGGTGATTGTTCTTCTGTTTGCATCCTTAGTTATGCCTTTGAATATGAGCTATAGAAATAACACTTTTATTGTAAATGTTTGGGTCTTGGAAATGCATTTAATTAAACTGTTAAAGCCTTATGCTGATTAACTCTTTACCAAACAATCCCATGTTTGGACAACCCTGTAATAAAAAGTTTTTGAAAACATTGTGAAGAAAAGAGAGAATGGTGTTAACCCTTTAGAACACAACAAAAGTTTGGACCTGTCGAATTGAAAGCATTTGCAGACGACAATTTCAGTGTAGCTCAAACAATGCGATTTTGCCTTGATGGGGTAGAAGAAATTGTGGGAAAAGGAGAAAATGCTGGTTACCAGCATTTTCTCCTTTTCCCACAATGTTTCCAAAAGGCCTAGGCCCACCCGTGTAGCTCAGTGGTTAGCGTGTTGGACTCGTGACCTGGTGGTTGCGAGTTCAATACCCAGTTTAGGCAAACTTTTTTTCCGGCAATTTTTCGCCTCTCACCTCTGATGCATGTGAGAAAAGTAGTCAGTGGCTTTGGAAAGAAAGTTGTGTCAGTACTGGTGTGAGAAAGCCAGGAAACACATAGGTGCGTCGCTGACCGTCATGATATGACCTAAGTTGTTAAAATGGTGTTAAACTCCAGTACAAACTAAACCAAACAAATCCAAAAGGCCTCTTCCTCACGGTTGTTAAAAGTCGGCATTGTGTGGTAAAGGGTTAACCAGCATTTTCTCCTTTTCCCACAATTTTTTCTAACCTTTCACAGATAAATCCCATTATTTGTGCTACATTTACTGTGTCATCTGCAAATGCTTTCAATTTGGACTAACATAAAATTTTGTCATGAGGTAAAGAGTTAGGAAATGGTTGTTTCTTGTCAGCTAAAAAATTAGACAACACCCATTTCACATTATCTCTGTAGGGCATAATCAGATCCATCTGTAATGCTATGTTTAACCCTTTACCAGACAACAAAATTTAGCCTTGTCCAAATTGAAAGCATTTGCAGATGACAGTTTCATTGTGGCTCACATGGTGCAATTTTTCTTTGATAGGATAGAAAACATTGTGAGAAAAAGAGAAAATGCTGGTTATCAGCATTTTCTCCTTTTATCACACTGTTTTCAAAAGGCTTCTTTCACAGGTTCGTTAAAAGACGGCATTGTGCAATAAAGGGTTAAATAATTTATGTTATGTCTGTCTATTTGTATTTGATATTGTATATTATGTGTCTATGGGCTGTTGGCCTAAACACTTTAATAAACCATTGAATTAAATTGAACATGTCCAAATTTGAAAGCGTTAAATTTTGCATACAAAAAATTTAAAAGCAGTCTGTCTGAGGGTGGTAAAATCATGGAATTGTTTTGTGAATGGTTAATTTTAGTTTACACATATTTAATGTTGTTTTGTTTTGCAATTATACTTTTTTGTGTTTTATTGCCCTAGAATATGCAAATTTTTCCCTGTAATTTGTGTATCTGCCACTCTTTACCAAAACCAACAAGCAGAATCACAGTGATAGAAAAGCACTGCTGCTATGGACTGTCCGGGAATGAGAAGTGCCCACATAGTTTGACTTTGTCCACTTAACTCTCGTTGGCAGTCGTTGTATTCTATATGGCATGCAACACACAAAAAGGGGCCTTCAGACATATGTGTAAAAGTGTGCCGTCCCAGATCAGCCTGTGCAGTCTGTGACTAATCCGAGACAACACTTCCAGTTTTTGTGCAATTTTCTGTATCACGAAAGCCTACTGTATGAAAAAATCTCATGTAGTCGTAATGTGCCGTCATGGATTAGCCTGCACGGACTGCGCAGGCTAATCCGAGACGACAATTTACGCTGATATTTGAAGGTCTCATTTTGCATGTTGCAGGCCATATCTATTTAAGAAATAAACTAAACACTTCTTTCTTGATATTCCATACTTGACCCTTTATTCCACAATCCGAAGTTTTAATGACCATAAGGAAGATGTCTTCTGAAAACATCATGGGAATAGGAGAGAGTGTTTTCTCCTTTTTCCCCAATGTTTTCTCCACGGCCAAAAGGACATTGCTGGTCATATCTATTTTGTGATCTGCAGAAGCTTTCAGTTTGAGCAAGTCTTACATTTTGTTGCTTGGTAAAGTTTTAAACTTGATTAAATGATTTTGAGTTTTAATAGGCCTGAGGAAGGTCACTTTTGAAAACTGTAGAGGAAAGGAATCAGATGCTGGTAACCACTAACCAGCATTTTCCCCGTTCTCCACAAGCTTACATACTCTTTCAAAGACAACTCCATCTATTAACCCTTTGCCAAACGCTAGAAATTTAGGCTTGCCCAAATTGAAAGCTTTTGCAGACGACAAAATAATAGTGACTCAGAAATAGATATTGACCATTGGAAGGGAATAAAATATTGCGGGAAAATGCTGGTTACCAGCATTTTCATCTTTTTCTGCAATATTTTCAAAAGGCCTTTTCCTTAGGGTCGTTAGAACTTGGGACTGTGCGGTAAACTGTTAAGTCTTCAAAGGCCTTCTTTTTCTTGACTGTAAAAATGCAGGATTGTTTTTGTAAAGGGTCAAGGTTACCTGGTAAAGTGTGACAGCTTCGGTAGAAATTCTGTGTTTATGGCATGTATGTGTTTCAAACAGATTGTTGCTTCAAATAACTACTTTTCTTTCAGTCGGATGTTGACCGTCGTTCAAAGACAGTTTCACCATTTCTGTCTAAGCTTCAAAACTATGAGGTTATTTTGATTTTGCACATGTAGCTGAGCTTCTTTTCCCTACCTTGTTATCACCCACCCAGCTTTATTTTTTTAATCACAAAGTACTGATTGGCTTATTTGAACCAATTTTGGGTTATACTTCATCAAGAAGATGTAAAATTGCATCATTGGTTGAAATTCGAAAAGAAACAAAAAAAAAATTGTCTTTTTTTATGTATTTTGATAATTTCCAAATATTCAAATCAAGCCACTCAAGAATTAAAGATCACTGTAAGAGTATTAACATCAAGGTAATTTGAAATAGATTATAGAGTTCCTTTTTAGATGATTTCCTCTTTTTTTACTAGACATAAATCCAAATAATATAATTATTAGTGGGCCACATGAAAACAGGGTATTACTTCGTATATGGTTACCTCTTTACTAGGCCAAAAAATCTTTAGACATACGGTAATTAAATTGAATACATTTACAGACGGCAAATTGAATGTGACTGAAAAATTGATATTTGTCATTACAAGCATTTTTTTCCTTTTCCAGCATTGTTGAAAAGCCTTCCTCAGGGTCATGAAAACTCAGGATTGTTTGTTGAAGAGTTTTGATGTTTGACTGTTGGAAAAGTTTCCAAAAGTCATGAACTCTAAAGAGTTTTGTATCAAGAAGAGCAAGTGGTCTTATAAGAAAGCAATTCCTGGTGTTTTTTACTCTCACATTTAAGTAATTGATACCAAGGGGGAAAACTCATAATCATGAATAGATTGGTGCATGCCACCATCAAAGTAGAAAAGTTTGGGGGCAGAAAACTTCATCAATAAATATAGAAATGATGCTCAAAAGGAGCACTTTTGCCATTAAGCTCTCCTGAGCAGGAAATGCTCAAGGTGAGCTGATGTGATTGTGCTGTGTCCTCGGTGCGGAGTTTTCATCCATCATGTGTGATCAACTTTTACCTTGTGTATGTTGTGGAGGCTACATTTTCTGTCCAATACTCATGAAACTTGGTTGGAATGCTTGTCTTGATAATATGTAGGACATTGTCATAAATGAATCTTGTCGGATCTAAAACTAGGTCAAATTTTTAAAAACCTTGCATACACTCGAGAGGCCACATTTTCAGTCTAATACTCGTAATATTCAGTCAGAATGTTTGTCCTGATGGTATCTTGTAAAAGCATGATTATGGGTCGTGTCAGGTCATTAGCTAGGTCACCAAGTCAAAGCTTTGAAAAACCTTGTGTACATTCTGGAGAACACATTTTTAGTCAAATGAAAGCCGTGAAAGTCACTCAGAATGTTTGATATAATGATATCTCAGACAAGTTCGGGAATGGGTCACACTTGTTCAGAAAATTGGTCATCAGGTCAAGACTTAGGAGAAGCTTGTGTTTACTTTAGATGACATATTTTCTGTTCAGTTCTCGATAAAATTTCTTGGAATGTCTGTCCTCATGATATCTAGAATAAGTCTGAAGACGGGTCATGCTGAGTCAGAAGCCTAGTCACGAGGTCAAGTCTTTGAAAAGCCTTGTGTATGCTCTAGAGGCCACATTTTCTGTCCAGTACTTGTGAAAATTACTCAGACTGTTTTTCTTGATGATATCTCAAAGGAGACTTAAAATAAGATATGTATGCTGAAAAATTAGGTCACCAGGTCAAATCTTTGAAAAAGCTTATGTAAACTCTAGAGGCTACATTTTCAGTCTAATACTCATAAAAGTTGGTTAGCATGTTTTTTGATAATGCCTCAGATAAGTGTGAAAATGGGTCTTATCTGGTCAAAAAGAAGGTCACAAGATGAAAATTTGTCAGAATATTTTTTACAATGGGTCATGTTCGGTGAAAAAGTAGGTCATTGAGTCAAATCTTAGAAAAACCTTGTGTACACTCTAGAGGTCACCTTTTCTGTCCAATACTCATAAGAAGTAGTCAGAATGTTTGTCTTGATGATATATCGGACAGGTTTGAAAAGGTCAGAAAGTAGGTCTCTGGGACAAATCTTAGAAAAACCTTTTGTACTCTCTTGAGACCATGTTTAAAGTCCATGAAACTCGTGAAATTTGATTGGAATGTCGGTCTTGATGATATCTACGAGTTTGAAAAGGAGTCATGTGGGGTCAAAAAGTAGGTTACTGAAACAGTTCCTGGAAAAAGCTTATGTACTCTGTACAGGCAACATTTTCTGTCCAATACTCATGTTTTTCTTGATATATAGGAAGAGATTGGACATGAGTCATGATGGGTCAAAAAGGGTCAGGTGAGCGGCTATGGGCCATCATAGCCCTCTTGTTTAGCATTTTCCCGCCACTCACTGTATATTCATGAGCTTTTGATGCAATAACACTCGAAAGAAAAGACAAGGGGGTGTCAGTTGGTTTGTCACCTTTTACTACACAAGCCCAAGTTTTATTGATCACAAGGAAGAAAACATTATGGGAAAGGGAGAAAATGGTGATAACCAGCATTTTCACCTTTTCACACAATGTTTTCTATCCTTTTTAAAAGTAATTTTGATTATTTTAGCAACATTTAACACCTACAGGTGTTTTGGATTGGAAAAGTCCAAAATTAGTCGTCTGGTAAAGAGTTAAATAAATTTCTTGTCCTCCCTCTCTTTGAATTATCAATATTTCCAGTTAAGAGTATTTATCCATAATAAAGGCAATAATGTTGCAAATGACACAGTTACATAATAGGCCAAATGATAAAAGTTGTCTGTGAAAGGGGTCAGAAAACTTCATAGGGGAAAATCAGAAAATACTTGTAACCAGCATTTTCTTGTTTTCCCACAACATTTTCAAAAGCCTCCTTTTTCAAGGTTATGAGAAAATGAGATCGTTTTGTTCTGTTAGATTTATCTTTTTCAAATTATTCATTTTGACACAGATCTAGATCATAAACTTTAATATTCACTACTCTTTCATCACCACAACCATATTTGGAATCATACCACAGACTTGAAACTCACTTCCACAGCTAGTGCTTTTCACAAAATATCCCATAAATATGTAACTTGTAATAGTGTAGGTGGTGGAGGTGTTTACTTTTTGTGCAATATATATGAGCCATGCTTTGGCAAAAGGGGCTTTAATATGTCTCAGTGATCCCTTATACCAAGCAAGTCATCATGTAACATCATAGATCTTTAAAATCCAGATAGTGTAACACTGTTGGATCTGGAGGTAAATTAGTCCTTTGACATGCAAAAAAATTACAAAATTTAATAGCAAAAATTTTCGACTTGTGTCAGCCTGCGCAGGCTGACATGGATCAGTACTTATTGCGGATGCAGTAAGTCCCCTTTTCACAGAGCATGGCTCATATATACATCTTGCAGCAACAGGACTATAGTTTATCTGAATTTTTTTTTTTTTTCATCTTTTTTTTTTTTGTAGACTTTTGGTATTAAGCTTATCTGAACATTTAGTGATCAGACTTGGTCAGAAACCAAGTACTTTTCCTCCTTGATCATTTTGTCTTTTGACCATCCAAATGTAGATTTAATTATTTTCCCCAGGCTTTTCACTTCTGTTTTGATGCTTGTTTCTGATTTGCCGTAGATGTTTACTACCAGATTGTTAAATTCAATTAAGAAATGAAAGGTTGTAGATCAAGCCATTATTCTACCTGAATATCACATCAATCCCTAACACATCCCTTGGCCCTGCAAGAAACAAATACAAGTTACATATAGAGAATGGATGGCTGCTGCCTTTGATTGGGAAAGTTTATTGGGCAAGGTGTAGCAATTTTTTCTGGTGAGCTGATGGCAAATTCTATAAAATTCTGAAGCAGAGCCCGATTCACTTTGTCAATCAAAGACACCATTTTACCATCTGTTCTATTTATCCTTTTACTCATTTATAGTCCTTACCTGACAAAAGCAAATATTTTGCTCGAAATAATCCACAAATCTACACTTTTTTCACTACAAGGAAAAAGTGAGAGGACACCGTGTGTAAAGTATCTTTTCACTGTACCAATTCACTGTATATGAAGCCCCTGTTACTGGGTCAAAATTATTTGCAAGTGACAGGATAGTTGGAAGACTTGAGTGCCACACAAGAGAACTTACTTAGAGTCTCAGATCCCAGATCTTGTCTGTAAAACTTTTGTGAGAAAGAAAAAATCTTTGGGATCATGGTGTGTTTTCCTCTTTTATGGACTGAAAATGTTTATTTCATTTGTTTGGCACTTTAAGAGGTAATGCTTTGTCATTCAACGAAATTTATGGCAGGACCAGATTGAAAGCATTTGTCGACAACAAATGCTGCTAAATTGATGATATCTGTCTGATTTGGTAGAAAACATTGTGGGAAAAGGAGAAAATGCTGGTTACTAGCATTTTCTCCTTTTCCTACAATGTTTTCAAAAGCCCACTCTTTCAGGGTCGTTAAAAAGTCGGGATTGTGTGGTAAAGGATTAACTCTTTACCAGATGACAAAATTTCAGACTTGTCTGCCGTAAAAGCATTTTTAGACAACACATTAGATGGGGCTGAGATGAATGGATCTGTCTATAAAAGAGCAGAAAACATTGTGGGAAATGGAGAACATGCCGGTTACCAGCATGTTCTCCTCCTCTCACAGTGTTTTCATATGCCTTTTTTCCTGAGGGTTGTAAAAACACAGCATTGTTTGGTTAAGGGCCGAGCATTTGTGCACAGTTTTCAATTTTGAATCGCCAGACTACATCTACAGTCTTCTGCTGTAGCCAGTGACTATTTATGTAGCCAAACCTTAGGGTTATTCAACCACTGTAATCTGCAACCACCTTAAATCAGTCCATCTTCATGTTAGACTCCCAAATCATCGTTTTCTCAAGAAAGGGCTCTATTTCTTTATCAAACAATAAAATTTTGTTTACTTATCCTAATTGAAAACAGCGGCAGACTAGAAATTAAGTGTGACTAAACAGATGGATTTTCTGTGAAAGGGTGGAAAACATCGTTGGAAAAGGAGAAAATGCTGGTTACCTGCATTCTCTCCTTTTTCCACAATGTTTTCCAAAGCCTAAATCTTTATCAGGGTCATTAATACTCAGGAATTTTAGGTTTAATTTAAACAGTTTGTATTGCCATCTGTATATAAATCATACAATATGGTAAAGGGATAAAAACAGAGGCTAATTTAACTTGAAAATCTGGAGGCTTACTGTGATAGCTAGGATTGTGTGATAGCTGCTTATCACAGAGCTGTTTATGCTTTTATATTCTTTTGATGATTACTAAATCCAGCTTTTGCCACTTAAACAAATGCTTAGCAGGAACAAGATAAAGTTAGATACAAGTTATATTGTTCTAAAACATGGCTATGCAGTGCTATGTAATGAATAAAGCTAATTTTACAATTCAGTCAATCTACAGCATAATGTTATATTAATTACCCTTAACCCATTACCACACAACAAAAATGTAGACCTGTCCAGATTGAAAGTATTTGCAGACAACAAAACAAATGTGACTCAAAAATTGAAAATTGTTTTGGAAAGGATAGAAAACATTGTGGAAAAAGGAGAAAATGCTGGTTACCAGCATTTTCTCCTTTTCCCACAGTGTTTTCAAAAGGCCTTCTTGGGGGTCATTAAAACATGGGATTGTGTGGTACAGGGTTTATTAATTCCACACAAAATGATTGTAGCTTGTTTGTAGGCAATCTTTCAGGGGTATTCCAAGGGCCTTATTTTCTCATTTCTTCAACTGTATTGTCTTTGAAAACTCTTTTTTCATGGAAACATTCCATTCAGTCAAATATAATGTTGCTTGAGTATTAGCTTGTGTCCACAATTAAAACTGTTTAATCAGAAATTTCATTTTGGACCGTTAACTCTTTTCAAGACGACAAAATTTTAGACTTGTCTAAATGGAAAGCATCTGCAGACAACAATGAATGAGTGCCTTCAAATTTGTCTTCAGAAGGGTAGAAAACATTGTGGGTAAAGGAGAAAATGCTGGTTACCAGCATTTTCTCCTTTTTCCACAATGTTTTCAAATGCCTTCTTCTTAAAGGTCAGGATTGTTTGGGAGAGGGTTAAACTAAATGGAAATTTTATCAGATAGAAGCATTCAAGGGAAATGGAACTATACTGTATATCAAAAGCATTGAGATACTCTAAGTAATTACTTGCAACAAACAAGATCTTTTGTACATTATGCTCCTAATGTAACAATTATATCTCTATATAATTATATCTATTTTTATTACAGACGGGTGAAAGCAAAGTGTTTTCAGATTTGCGACTTCTGGAGACAAAACCAGCTCATATGGCTATATTTCTACATTATGTTCTTAATCAGCACAATTCAGCCTCGCTGTTGTTTCACATGCTTTCGGGCATATATGGCACAGCCCAGGGGAACCCAAAGGATTTAAAGAAATGGGCCTATGAAATTCATTCAACATTTCTAGTGCACCAAGCGGTGAGTCCTCAAACATTTCTATTGTCTTGTTCAATTTTCTTTTTTCCTGTTATGCATAAGGGATTTTTAGCTCAACTGGCCAAAAGCCAGAAGAGCCTATGTTATGGTGTGGTTTCTGGCAGCTGTCTGTCTGATTCTCTGTTAGACTTATTTTTGTTCATGCACTTAAGTCCATAATTTTGTTGGATTTTGGGCTTTTCCTAGAATGAATACCTTGATCCCTATCAAAAATTTGAGGAAATTCACTTAATAGCAAAGGAAAAGTATCTGTTCAAAGTTGAAAATTTACACTCCATTTTTACTTACAGGTAAGTCCACTTTTTTTATCCAATTGCCTTGAAACTTGCATGGATTATTTAATTCTTTATTTGGTTCCGGAAAGGTAAATCCTTTATGAAACAAACTAGTAAAATTTCACAAGTCTGAATAAGAACACTTATGAAAAAAATGTTAGAAAAGGGGAAAATAGGCAGTTTTGTTTCTTTTTCCACCACAATGATTTCTGAAAATTCTTGTAGTTCGAGCCATCTTTAATTTTGCCCCTGCAAATTACTTTCAGCCCTGTAATTTTGTTGTTTTTTACCAGATGACAAGAATTTAGACTTTTCCAAAAAAGTCTATACAGGAGATAAACAAAATGTGTATCAAAATCTGAAGTTTGTTTTTGGAAGGGTAGAAAACATTGTGGTAAAAGGAGAAAATGCTGTTTACAAGCATTTTCTCCAATGCTGTTTACAAGCATTTTCTCCTTTTCCCCTAATATTTTCAAAAATCTTCCATTTCAAGATCATTAAAACTTGGGATTGTTTGGTGAAGAGTTAAGATGTGCTTGACATTGAAAGGTTTACATTAAAAAGTTGTATGTTTTACAGCCACTGAAAGTTCAATCAGTGAAGGACTACATGGTACAGGAAATAGACAGCAACCTACAGTTTAAGTCGGAGAAGGAAGAGGTTTTAAGGGCTATATTTTCAAAAGCCCGGGCCGCCGCACAGGAAGAAGTGCAGAAATTATTAGAGGACCTGCGTCAGAAGAAAGAGCAAGGTGTGTATAGAAAATGGTTTCCCTTCTATATTTTTCAAATGTTGGCTTTTACAGAGAATACTCTGGTTTCAATCTATTTGGCCTAGAATTATGGTATTTGGTATGTGGCGGGATGTCATGAATCTCTACCAAAAGCATGAGAATGTGATTTGCAGCAGGAGTCGCAAATTGTTTCCTGGTGAGCGATTAAGGGCTATTGCCCTTTTGTTTAATTTGTCCCGAGAAGTGTGTACAAGTCCCACATACCTTTTACCATACTATCCACACTTTCTGACGACCCTGAGACAAAAAGCTTTTGAAAACATTTTTGGAAAAGGAGAAAAAGCTGGTAACCACCATTTTAGCTCACCTGAGCACAAAAGTGAGAATTTATGTTGGTGCTGTGTCTGTTGTGTGTCATGCATCATTCGACATGCAGTCATCAACAATTAACTTGTGTGAACATTAGAGGCTACATTTTCAGTCCAATACCCATGAACTTTGGTCAGAATTACTGTCTTGATAATATCAGACAAGTTCAGGTCTGGGTCATGTCAGGTCAAAAACTAGGTCACTGGGACAAATCCTGTAAAAAACTTCTTGTTCACTCTAGAGAGCACATTTTCAGTCCAATTGTAATTAAACTTGGTCAGAATGTTCATCTTGATAACATCTAGGACCAGTTTGAAAATTGGTCCTGTCGGGCCAAAAAGTAGGCCTCTGGGACACATCTTGGAAAAACCTTGTTTACCCTCTAGAGGCCAAATTTTTAGTCCAATACACTTGAAACTTCGTCAGAATATTTGTTTAGATGATAATTTGGTCAACCTTGAATTAGGTCACATCAGGTGAAACAGTAACTGTAGGTCACTGAGACAAATCTTATAAAAACGTTGTGTGCTCTCTAGAGGCCACATTTCCAGTCTGATACTCATGAAAGTTGTTCAGAATGTTTGTCTTGACATCTTGGACAGGCTCAAAAATGGGTCACATTGAGTCTAAAGTGCCAAGTGTTATAAAAAACACATTCTCAGTCTGAGACTTACAAAATCTGATCAGAATGTTTGTAATATCTTGAATAAGCTTGAAACTTGGTCATGTTGGATTATAAAGTAGGTTACTAAAATACATGTTATTACATCATCATAACCAGGATGTCTTTAACTTTATCAATCTTAGATGACTTTACTCAGGTGAGCATTCTAAGGCCAATGGCCCTCTTGTTTCCACTCAGCACAATGTTTTCTACCCTTCCCCAAACAAAGTTCAGTTTTATAGTCACAGTTGTTTTGTTGTCTTGTAATTATTGCTTTCTATTTTGACTGGTCTAGATTTTGTTGTTTTGTAAAGAGTCAATATTCTGTCATTGTATTAACCCTTCACCACACAATCCTGAGTTTTACCAACCTATAGAAAGGAAGATTTTGAAATCATTGTGAGGAAAGGAAAAAATGCAGGTCACCAGCATTTTCTGCTTTTCCCACAATGTTTTCTACCCTATCAAAGACAAATTCCATCATTTAAGCCACATTTAAATTGTCATCTGCAAATGCTTTCAATTTGGACATGCCTACATTTTGTGGTGTGGTAAAGAGTTAATAGGAAGTAAGAGAGCTTGTTCTGTGCTTCCTCTGGATGGTTTCTCTGTACAGGTTTGACTGTATGTTGAATAATGAGGACTTCTCTGTATACTTCAGGGCTTATTGAGGGCTCCACAGATTTAAAAGATCATATGGACAGAACAGAAGAATTGAGAATAGTGGAGAGGTATTTGATGCCAGATTTAGAGAAGTTTATGTAAGTTTCACTGTATACTGTTGTTGTGACCTATAGATTGCTAGATAAGTAGAAAAGAAATTTTAAGTCATTACAAAGATTCAAGGTATTAACACTTTTTACCACCACACAATCCTGAGTTTTAAAGACCCTAAAGAAGAAAGCTGTTGAAAACATTGTGGAAAAAGGAGAAAATGCTGGTAACCAGATAATCTGAGAAAAACATCGAAGAAAAAACCGGAAAGCCTGTTTACCGAACTTTACCGGAGAAATAATGAATCCTTTTAAAATTTGAAAGTATTAAAGGGAAATTATCAATTAACACTTGGCCCCTTTACAAGTAATTCTGTGTCCAAAGGACCACTAACAAGATGACTTTTGAAAACATTGTGGAAACAGGAGAAAATGCCCCTTTTCCTACAATAATGTACCGTACCAAAATCAATTTACATCATTCTAGCCATATTACATGTATATATTGATTGATTTTTTTATACAGTCAAACAGTTGAAAGCGATGAGAAGTACAGTGCTCAGAGCTGGGCTATAGCAACATTCCTTCGTCATTGGGGCCTTCACAAGAGTTCTCATTCATCTAGCTTAGAGAGAGTACAGAGTTTCGTCACTAAAGATAAAAGACCAACAAAAATATTAGGGAAAAAGTCAAAGGTAAGTTTGGAGGCTTTAACTCTGTACCACACAATCCCGACTTTTAACGACCTTGAGAAAGAAAGCTTTTGAAAACATTGTCGGAAAAGGAGAAAATGCTGGAAACCAGCATTTTCTCCTTTTCCCACAATGTTTTCTACCCTTCCCAAAACAAATGTTCAATTTTTTAGTCATATTTAATTTGTCGTCTGCAAAGGCTTTCAGTTTGGACAAGTCTACAGTTTTGTCGTTTGGTAAAGAGTTAAACACAAACTGTTCTAAATTTAATAATCATTCTCTTTTTTTTTCTCAAAATTCAGCAACCACTCTATTGTATCCTCGGTCTATTTCTTGAAATTTAATTTCTTGAAAATTTTCTTATTTTCAAAAGTTACATCATTTCTGATTGGCTAAACCATTTGCAAAATAATGTTAGCTTTTAGCCAATCAGTGCAGTCTAGAACATCTTCGCAAGCCAAGGATACTAAGGTAGTACCCTTGGCCGCTCGCCTCTTTAAAAATCGAAACTCCCGCTGCGCCATGTCATTGGATGCGCTCAAAACCCATTGCGTCCAATCAAACCATCTGTAACAAGAAATCTTCCACGAAACAGAAAACGATAATGGCGGCGCTAGTCAAAAACGAAAGTAGTCGTGTTTGTGACGAAAATTTGCCCAAAAAAAGTAGACGATCGATATTTAATGAGTTTTTTATAGTTCATGATCAATGATGTGAAATATTAGGACGGGTTCCACAGCCAAATGATTGCGAATCATCGTATGTCTGATTAATTTCAGAAAATTGTGATGAATCCGAAAGCCATATTTGATGCATAGCCAAACAAATTTTATTACGAGCATTTTGATTGGTCAGAAATAACATCAGCAAAGGTTACGCAACTCGTGATATTCGATAGGTGGTGCAGCGGGAGTTCGATTTTTAAAGAGGCGAGCGGCCAAGGGTACGTAACGAACAAAGGGGAGTTAGTATCCTTGGCTTGCGAAGATGAGTCTAGAATGGTTACTAAATTATTGCCCAGGACAAGGTTGACATGACAAGGTCTGTTATGGATGAGCTAAGAAACATTGCATCTATTGTTTCTCAGGATAATATTAATTGTACACAGAGAGTTTAACCCTTTACCACACAATCCCGACTTTTAACAACCCTGAGAAGAAATCCTTTTGAAAACATGGTGGGAAAAGGAGAAAATGCTCTAGGGTCCTGCTCTTCAAAGCTTCTGGCATCTCAAAACCACAGTGAAATTTGCTTAATATTAAACATCACTATGTAGTCAAAGACATTTTTTGTGTATTGACTTCAGTATTACAAGGCACCATATTCCTTTAACTTTTACCCAACAGCAGAATTTTGGACCTGTCATAACAGTAAGAATTGCTGGTGACCTATAAAAAGTGACTCAAATATCTTTGAAGAGGTAGAAACATTGGCTTCAGAGGTTTTCTTCCATAGGGTCATTTAAAGATAGGTTGTCTGTTAAAGGGTTAAGTCTTAACTGCTTATTTCCCATGATTCTTTCAGAGTATAAAAGGACACCAGTTTTCTCCAGCACACCTCAGTAAACAGGAGTTCTGTCTACATTGTAACAAGGTCCTGTGGGGGGTGGGGTTCCAGGGATATCAGTGTCAGAGTAAGTGATACTTGTATGTTTGTTGTTTGTTTGGTGTTTCCACATTATTTCCGCAAAGTTATGGCATTTTTTGCTTTCTTGGAGGTTTTTTTTTCACCAGTATGTGGCACAACATTCTTTCCAAGCTGCTAGGTGCTACCTGAACATCGTTGAAAAAATGTTCAGCAATGAGAAAGGAATTAATCCTTTAGCAATGACTATCATCAATTATCCAACCCTTTACTTTACGATAAAGTCTAAGACTCGTCTGTATTAAAAGCCTTCTCGGGCAACAATTTAAATGTAGCTCAAAGGATTAGAAATTTTTCTGGTAGGGTAGAAAATATTGAGAGAAAAGGAGAAAATGCTGGTGGCCAGCATTTTCTCCCTTTCACACAGTGTTTTCAAAATCCTTTTTCTGAAGGGTCCTAAGACACGGGATTGTTTGGTAAAGGGCTAGGAGACTTTGGTCGAGCTGGGAATCAACCAGTGGCCTCTTGTCTTCCATCTGTCCATTTACTGTAGATACAATTTCATGTCATATTTTTCCTGTAATTTTCAACCAATTTTGTTGAAGTTCAAATCGATTTCTGTCTTACCATGAGATCTTGTGCACCTGCTATTTTAAGTATGTTTGATCTACTATTACAGAAGTTATGGCCCTTTAATTTGTTATCTTGACCCAGTGACAAAGCAACCAATGGAAAGTGGGTGAGGGGGTTGTCAGCTTGTGACAATTCTAGCCAGTACTTGGTAACTATCAGAAGCCCATTCAGTGATGTTCTGATAAAGAGTGTTTGACTTTACATTACAGCTTGTGAGCAGTGTGTACATAAAAACTGTGTTGATGAGTTAGACGAAAGTTGCAGTAAAAGTAAGAGGAAACGTGTCTCATCCTCACTGAATGTCTTCAAGCCTAAACCACAGCCTGGTATGTATCTTTTGTTGAAGATTTCTGCTGTAAACAACATCTACCTCAATTCGGTGTTGCATCCAGGTCACATTTTTTTTGTGGGAGTCCCCTTAATTTTTGTCACCTAAATACATGTATATAATTATGTTAGTGGCCATATAATTATGTTAAGCAAGCAACTTGTATTAAGGAAATCTGTAAAAATTTTCCAAAGGAGCAAATATGTTGAAATGTACCTGTATTAAGCAAGCACCTGCCTAATGCAAACACATTTTTTATCAGCCTATCCATGCTTGCTTGATAAAGGTTGGCCTGTATATCCTGTTATAAAAGAAAAGGACATTTTGAGGCAAAACTGCAGTGTCCAGTGAGGCCAAACAATAAAAGGGTATATAATGTGAAGAAGAGAGCCAAGGGAATTAAGCTGGCACTCCCCTTCTTTTGCAAAGTCCATGCCTGGAGGCTCACAACCTCCTTCCCCCGTCCATCTTTGCTGAATTTTGGATGCAACACTATTATTTCTTTGCTCTTCTTTATCCACTTTGAAATAGAAAATATATACATGTATCTTGATTATTTGAACATTTGATTACTCAGATACCAGTGTAATACTTTGAACTTTACAGCAAACAGTGAAACCCTTTTGTCATAGTTTGAAATGAAGTAGCAGAGGGTGTAGATCCATGATTGAACTGCACATGTTCTGAAGTCTGAGTTGCGTCTATAGGGCCCAAAAGAAGTAATAGTAATGTCAGCGTTATTCTTTTTTTTTTTTTTTTTTTTTTGCAACCCCCCCCCCCCCCCGACACACAATTGTAGTTAACTCTTTAGCACACAGTCCTGCGTTTTAATGACCCTGAAGAAAAGGCCTTATGAAATCACTGTGGGAAAAAGGGGAAATAATGGTATCCAGCATTTTCTCTTTTTTCCACAATTTATTCTACTGTTTAAAAAGATAAATTCCCCTCATTTCAGCTACAATTAGTTTGTCATCTGCAAATGCTTTCAATTTGGAAAAGTCTAAAATTTTGATATGTGGTAAAGAGTTGAAGAATCAGGACCCTGTTTGGCTCAGTGGTGAAGGTGTAGTGTTCAAAAACTGGAAGCCATGGTCTGATAGTACTGAAGGTGCTTTATTATTCATGGAAGTGTCTTTAGGCAAGACACTTCAGAGCCATGGCCTAGCACATTTAAAACCAAGGACGCACAAATAAGTAAGCTGTTACAGACTGAAACAATGTTGCAAAGTTAAGTGGCATAAGACACCATTCAATCAATCAGTATTCAAAGAATCAAGATATTGTATTAGTATACCATATTAGTAGTTTGCTTACTCAATATTGATCATCAGTGACCTTGCTTTCCAGTATTTAAATTTAGCTTCAAAGATGCAATGAAGTTGAAAAGAGTTTTTAAACAACAAAAAATGTAAGATTTATTGCTTTTAGTCTGATCTTAAAGCATCAGGCAGTAAGGCAAGTCTGCCCTAGTAAACAGCATTTTATCCTTTATCCAAAATGGTTTCTCCCTTTGAAAGACAAATCTCATCTTTAAGCCAAATTTCCTTTGTGTAGTCTGCAAATGCTTTCAGTATTGACAAGTCTAAAACTTTGTTCTCTGATAAAGAGTCAATTCAAATAAGTTCATTCTTTGCTGTTCTGTATTTGTAGGTGGGGCGGTAAAATCCGCTCTCTCGGACATTATAAGTGCAGGTACCATTTCTTATTTCTGAATGTCATATAGATAATCTATGTTATTATAACTATCACACTATGTCTAGGCTTTACCTGTTACTTATAGCTCAGCTGTTTTTTCCACAAAAAAATGTTGAGGAATTTTAATAGCCCTGTAGTGCAAAACTTGGACAGTTCTTTTGCGTGTGTTTCTCACTACTGAAGATATTTACAGTACTTCAAACTTAAGCTAGTTGTTCAGCACAAAAGGGTAACCTATACCACTAGGGAAGGGATCCATCAGAATACCAACACCCCTTTTTCCATTTTAGTAGTACTGTTACTAAAAATCAAACATGCACTGTTGTATATTTCACAGTTAATGCGGTCCTCTCATTTTCTATCAAATAGTGAAGTCAAGGGGTAATCCCCAGGGCTTCCAATTGATGGAGATATTTTTTCTTGCCTTGATAGAACTAAAAAAAAAAAAAGTTTAATTTTGAAGAAACAAAGGCTTGGTTGCTTACAACGTGTAATTGCTACTTTAGCTGAAATGATTCCATAAATTTTAAACTTTATTTTTTTTTTTTTTTCCAATTAATTCCTCTCAATTCTCGTGAGTTATGATATTTATTCTGAAAAGGAAAGATGCTTTTGAAAACATGGTGGGAAAAGTGCTTTAAAGACTCCAAAAAAGAATACTTTTGAAAACTGTGTGGATAAAGGAGAAAAGGTAATCTATTGCCGCAGGTATTTCCTATTGCCACAATGTTTTCTGCCCTTTTATAGGCAAATTCCATCATGTGAACTATATGTATACTATCGTCTGCAAATACTTTCAAATTGGAAACATCCAGAACTTTGTCATTTGGTTTAACCCTTTCCCAAACGACAAATTTTGGACCGGTCCAAATTGAAAGAGTTTGCAGACGACAATTTTAAATTTGATGAAAATGGCAGAAAGTTATCAAAAAGGGTAGAAAACACTGTGGGAAAAGGAGAAATTGCTCGTTACGAGCAATTTCTCCTTTTCCCACAGTGCTTTCAAAAGACTTGTACTGCAGACACGTGAAAACCAGGGCTTGTTTGGGAAAGGGTTAAGGTTTACTGCTTAAGCTCTGACCCAGGTCAGTAAGAGAAGTTTTAGGAGAATCATTTGGCACTTTCAATGCCACAATTTTGCTTTTTTCCATCTGAGATTTAGTAACAATATTTATCTTGATATTATTTTGGTCAGAATGTTTTTCTTGATGATATCATGGCAAAGTTTTTAATCTTGGTCACACAAGAAAAAAATAGATCTCTGATCCCGCCAAAAGAAGGCCTTTAATTCGAATGTAGCAGGCAAAATTCTGCTCAAGTCTTTGAAAACCTTTGAATAGTTTCATCCAAATTTGAATATGGTTCAAATCTAAATGACTTTGAGAAATATCAGAAAAACCTGTTGTTTGCTTTAACAGCCACCATTCTGCCCTAATCCTGTTTAACCCTTTACCAGACGACAAAATTTTAGCCTTGTCCAAATTGAAAGCATTTGCAGATGACAATTTCAATATGGCTCTAATGGTGCAATTTTTCTTTGATAGGGTGGAAAACAATGTGGGAAAAGGAGAAAATGCTGGTTACCAGCATTTTCTCCTTTTCCCACAATGTTTTCAAAAGGCTTCTTTTCCAGGGGCATCAAAAGGCAGCATTGTGCGGTAAACGGTTAAACTTGGGCCAGAATACCTTTCCCAGTTTATTTCTTGAACAAGCTGAATATTTGTGGGCCATAGTGAAAAGCTGGTTCACTAAGTCCATTTCCAATCCATCTTTGATGTTCATCCTGGGGGCCATGTTGTAGCCCAGGCTTTGTGAACTCTGGTCAGAATGATTGTCTCCAATTGAATTGTTTAGTTCTCTTTCATTTACAAAAATATCCCATCACTCTATAAGCCTGTCGTACACTCACAACAAATAGTTCTTTGAAATAAAGAATAGCTATTTAACAGAACATTATTATCATGTATATAACTAACATAAGTCTAGAAAACTTTTTTAGTCTTGTGAAGACTCGTTTTAACATGTAAACTACTATTATCCAATGCTCAGGGAAAAAAAATCAGTTTAAAGCTGTGCAGTAGTCATTTTGATGCAAAAATAATAAAGGAGGCATTAGGGCATATGGTAGAACTCTCATTTTGAACATTTTGAGCTTGTCTGAATTGCCCAAAGTGAGCTTTTGTTAGCATGCAGTTTCCATTGTTTGGCACATTTAAACTTGTGTAAGCCTGTGTCAAAAAGAAAGTAACTGGGTTGTACAAAAAAACCTTGTAGCACACTGGTGGCCACATTTTATGCCCAGTGTTAATGAAACGCAATTGAATATTTGCCTTAATATCTTCCTCTTTGACCTTGAGGTGTTTTCATTCTGTCAGCCATACAAAGGTTAAAGTGAGCAATCAGGGCTATCCTGGCCCTCTTGTTCTCTTTTACTGAGATGTTCATGTCATTGTGCATTTTTTTATATCCCCGCAAAACAAATGTTTTCGGGGGTATACTGGAATCAGCCTGTCTGTCCGTCCGTCCGTGTGCCCGTCTGTGTACAAAATACTAGCAATTTTGTGTCGTGAACTCCTACAGTTTTCCCTCAATTGCATTGAAACTTTGCACATATATTGATCATATATTGAAGATTTGCAAGACGTAATTTTCAAGTATCAATTCCCCCTTGTTGAGGAATTATCTCCCCTTTAACTTGACAGTTTTTTTGTGTCAAAGCGCTGGTGGCAGTATTAAGTCACAATCAGTGACAGCTCTAGTTCATTCTCATTTACTAGGATGTCAAAATGATTTATTTGTTCTGTCTTCTTCTTGTTGAATATGTAACTGTCATCTGTTCATTCTTAATTCTCATTGAGAAGTTGCTACAATTCAAAGATCTTACTGCCATTTGGCCATTCTGTGTGCTCCTTTTGTAAGATGTCTATGTCATTGTCTCCTTTATAAGGTGTGTCCAGCTCAAGTCTTTACCACACAAACTTTTTGCGGCCCTTGAGAAAGAAACCTATTGAAAATATTGCAGGAAAAGGAGAAAATGCTGATAACAAGCATTTCTTATTTTCCCACAATGTTTTTTACCCTTCTCAAAACAAACTCCTATTTTTTAGCAATGTTTATTTTGTCGTTTGTAAAGGCTTTCAGTTTGGATTAATCTAGAATTTTTGTCATTTGGGAAAGGTATAAATAAATGAATAATTATGGATGATCTCTCTATCTACACAGTCTGTTAATATGCAAGATATTTTACCCGGAACAGCCTTGAAATTGCAACATTCGGGAAGTTTTTTTTCAGGGTCTGTGAAACTCGGGATTGTGTGGAAAAGGGTTAAAATATCTCTCAATTAGCAGGTAGAAGGTTGATCCAAAATGAACCTTGAAATTGCAACAATTGAGTAGTTTCTATTAGCTTAAAATTTCACTGGCTTAGCAGTGTAAAAGAAGATCTGAATGTTTTAACTCTTTACCACATGACAAAATTGTAGACATGTCCACTTGAAAACATTTCCAGACAACAAATTGTATGTGACCGAAAAAATTGAAATTATGGGAAGGGTAGAAAACATCGTTGGAAAAAGAGAAAATGCTGATCACCAGCATTTTCTCCTTTTCCACAATTTTTCAAAAGGTTTATTTCCCAGGATTGTTAAAAGTCAGAACTGTGAGGCAAAGGGTTATCGACCCATTGGAAGAAAGATTTTGTAACCATTGTGGGTAAAGGCTTGTAATGAGCGTTGTCTTCTTTTCCTACAAAGATTTTTAAGCTATCAAAGATATATTGCATCATTTGAACAACGAAAAAGTTTGTTGTCTGCCAACACTTTAAATTTGGATGCCTGAAATTTTGTCATCTGGTAGGGTGTTGAGTGTAAACTGGAACTGCTTTTGGCTGGCAAGGTTGTGGTGGAGGAACAAAGAGCGTGTTTGATAATGTTGGCTTGGTGATAGAGTCTGTCCGTCTTATTTGTGAAAATAACTTGTTAGCAGCACAATTATATAGGACATCATAGAGCTAGCCTTTGTTGTGCAATTCTGGATTGGGCAGTTCTACGGCAGTGTTGTATAAGGACAAATTGCTGGCAACTAGCATTTTCTCCTTTTCCCACAAAGTTTTGGGAAGGCTCTTCCCCAAAGGTCGATTGTGTGGTAAAGGGTTAGGTTTACTCCACCAGAATATTTTCATAGGTTTTAGCTTTATCTTCCGAATAAGGACCAGTGAACAAAAATAATGATGGGTATTTACAAAATGGAAGGAGGATGAAAAAACTTTAATGGTGGGGGGGTTCTATGCTTTGCTTGCACTTGTCTGCTAACCCTTTACCACACAATCCAGACTTTTAACGACCCTGAGAAAGAAACCTTTTGAAAACATTGTGGGAAAAGGAGAAAATGCTGGTAACCAGCATTTTCTCCTTTTCCCACAATGTTTTCTACCCTTTCAATATCAAATTTCAATTTTTTATTCACATTTCTTTTGTCGTCTGCAAATGCTTTCACTTTGGACTAGTCTAAAATTTTGTTATTAGGTAAAGAGTTAAGGCAAATTTCTCCTGTGATTGGCTTAGTATTTATGTCCAATCACTAATGTTTGGTAACAAGTGGAAATGTTTTTTTAGGTTTGAGCACCCTGCAGCCCTTGTAAGGATTGTGGGAACAGATGCAATTTGGTCTTTTTTGTCTGAAGTTTATTTTTAAAGATTGCTTGTCCGTCAAGCCAAATTTCTCCTTTGGTTGGCTCATTATTTATTTCTAATTAATGATGCATGGTATTGAAGAAAAGTGGGTTTTCAGATTGAACACCCTGCAGTGAATTAGAAATTATTGGAAACAGGTGCAATTGGGTCCTTTTTGAAGAAAAGATGGCATGTTTGTATCTAAAGCAGTAGTATGGGTAAAACTAATTGCAGAAAAGTCTTTCCAGTTAGCTATTTTCTTGAGGTAGGGGGCAGTTTCCTGCAAGGGGCAATTATCAGGGGAATAAAGCCAAAGTTAATTTTTGAAGGAGCATTTTCCTACCCTCTAAAGCAGTGCATCTTTTTGAATGTTGTCTCTGTTTCTTGTTTCCCTTTTCCTTGGTTTGCAGCAAAGCCACTCAACAAGACTTGGTAAATTCTCATTTTTGTGTCAGGTACTTAATTTGTCCTGATATTGTAGCACGTAAACACTTTACCACACAACAGTATCTTAGACTTGTCTGAATAGAAAGCATCTGTTGATGATAAATGTGACTCAAATGATTGGATTTGTTTCTTAAAGGTTAGAGAACATTGTGGGAAAAGGAGAAAATGCTGGTAACCAGCATTTTCTCCTTTACCCACATTTTTTTCATTTGTCAAATTTTCCAGGGTGGTTAAGGCTCAGGATTGTGTGGTAAATGGTTAAGTGCTCATGAAACAGTGGATTGGTACCCTATTAGCTTTTGCATAGGACTGTATAGGTCTTTCAGCACACCACTGTTTTAAACATGATGGCAAAAGGTGAAAATAGTTATAACAAGCCAATTTCTCCTTTTATGATGATTTTGTGCATGCATTCATGTATTCAACCTTGATTCAAATAAAAGACCATTTACACTTTTTAATTACAGCCACACCCATTATCAGTGACGGGGAGAGGGAGGCAGTAACCAGTCCTACACAACAGTACAAACCCAATGTGTTCACTCAGCCACTCAAAGAAGCAGAAGATGCTGAACTTAGTATGTATTCAATCAGTGTTAACCATAACCATCTGAGCACTTAATTTATGAAAACTGAATGGACCTTTTACTCTTTCACTGCCAATGTTGCCGTGGGTAGCTTTTGCAGATGGCTTAGATCAAGATCAGACTGCACAGAACGCACAGTCTGATCTTGGATCTACACCATCCACTATCTGATGCCTACATTTGACTGAAGTCAGCTTCAATTGTGATAGAAATATATGTTTAGATGTCGAGAAAAGTCAGTCGAGAAAAGTCGAAATTATTTATTTGGCAGCGAAAGAGGTAAAGAAAGAAGCCAGTATAATTGATATTGTAAGATTGTTTAAATCAGAATATAGTCATTATGTAGGGATTGCGTACATCCAAGATCAGGCTGCATATTCTTAATCTGATTTACGCTGTCTGTAAAAGCAGTGTAAGTTGTACATGATGCTCTAAGGATATTTAGATATTTAAAGTGACATCTCTGTGCAAGTTTTATAGAAACACAGATTATGCCAAAAGTCCTTCTGGTAATATCAGAGGGGCCTTTTTAGATTTTTGCTGCAAATTCAAAGATTCCTTTGAACACTGACAGTACTACGAAGGATACTTTTCTGTGCAAGCGTAAAGCAACTGGACGGCCAAGCAGAAAATTCAAGGGTCCTTTTACAAAGGAATGGGGTCAGGGAAAATCATGTCCCATTTCAGCATGGAAGATTGCGTTGATTTTTTTCATGGGCGAGTAGCCTGTAGCTTTGAAGTGTTTAGTATAATGTGGGTTTATTGTTCGAATCAATTACCCTACAAGCTATTTTTAGACTTCGTGGGAGACAATACTAATGGTACAAAATAGAAAAATATGAACAAAAAGAAGAAGGAAAATTGTTGGTAACTAATAGCTTTCCCCTTTTCCCACTTCAATTTTAGCTGAACTGTTTTTTGAAAAGCACTGAGGTATTGATACAGCACTTTTGTCTTTTATGTCGTCAGTGTAGAAATACATTTAACATTTTCTGATACCTCTGATATTTTTGAAGACATTTACTTCAAACTTACACTAAATGTCAACTGTACAAGGGTACCCTATACAGAAGGGGAGAGACCCTTAAACCTCTTTTGACACTGTTATTTCCCCTGATTTTAGACACGATTCTGACTGAAAGAGCAACTGCAGCTAAGCATTGGCCCTTGCTCTGTATCAGAGCTGGGGATGTAAAATACCCTATTGTATATTATGTGTAAACCCTTTACCAAACTACCAAAATTTTGGACTTGACCAAATACGAAGCATTTGCAGACATCAAATTATAATAAGCTCAAATGATGATTTCTGTCTTTGATAGGATAGAAAACATTGTGGGAAAAGGAGAAAATGCTGGTTACCAGCATTTTCTCCTTTTCCCACAATGTTTTCAAAAGACTTCTTTTCCAGGGTCGTTAAAACTCAGGATTGTGTGGTGAAGTTTTAAAACTTGGGATTGTGTGGTGAAGAGTTAAGTACATTGTTGTTCTAACACTTTTATTTTGTTTTGCAGCTGCATTCAAAGATGCAGGCCATTCAGTAAATAACCTGGTCAGTAGATTTGAAAACAAAAGTCCAGAGAGGGATACTTCTGGCAGGTAAATCTCAACTATTTTTTTTTCTATGAGCTGCTTGGACATACTGATACTTTTCCAAACAGCTGTGTATTTTTAGGGCTATGAAGAAGAATGCTTTTGATATTATTGTGGGAACAGAAAATGCTGGTAAGCTGCATTTTCTCCTTGTCCCACAATATTTTCTATCCCCATGAAGACTGCATTCATCATTTGAGCAACGTTTAACCCTTTCCCAAATGATAAATTTTGGACTGGTCCAAATTGAAAGAGTTTGCAGATGACAATTTTAAATTTGATGAAAATGGCAGAAAGTTATAAAAAAGGGAAGAAAACACTGTGGGAAAAAGAGAAATTGCTCATTAGGAGCAATTTCTCCTTTTCCCACAGTGTTTACAAAAGAGTTGTACTGCAGACAAGTGAAAAGCAGGGCTTGTTTGGGAAAGGGTTAACGCTTAAGCAAACAACAAAAAATTTGGGTTGTCCAAATTCAAAGCATTTGCAGACGAGAGTTTGAATGTGACTGGAATAATAAGACCTGGCTGTGAAAGAGTAAAAAACATTGTTTGAAAAAGAGAAAATGCTGGTTACCAGCATTTTCTCCTTGTCCCACGATGTTTTCCAAAATCTTTCTCACACAAGATTGTTAAAACTCAGGATTCTGTGGTAAAGCACTAATGTGGACTAGTCTAAAATGTTAATGTGGACTTGTCTGCTAAAGAGTTTGGAATTAAGCATTGGATTGCTTTATTTTTTGTCCCCTAGACTAAAGTGCCATGATAAAAATTATACAATCATGATGATGATGAATGTAGTGTTCTGCCAAGGATTTATCAAGGAGGGGACAAATGTCCCTATAAACTTTCTAAAATAGAGGTTTCTTTTCAAAATAAGCCAGACAAGTACAATGAAATCTTATTAATAAAATTGGAAAAGGACCAAGTTCCACCTGTGAAATGATGGGATATATTTGAGCCATGCTCTGTGAAAAAGGAGCTTAATGCATATGCAAAAAGTATCAAGCCAGGTCAGCCTTCACAGTGAGGGCAGGCTGACCTGGGCTGAAACTTTTTGCTTTTGGTAAATTATTCTGCATGTCAAAGAACCAGTGTACTTTGTGATTTAGATTGTTGGACAAAATGGACTGTATGGATCCATAATCATGATTGTGATGACTTGCTTGGAGTCATGCATCACGGAGATACATTATACCCACTTTTGCCAGAGCATGGCTCATTTATAAATCACTGGGGCAGTGCCCTGGGATCCCTGTCCTGGTGTAATAAATGGACTAAATTATGACAGTTTGAATACTAGTATACCATTGTTTGATAAAATTAATCAGAAACATTTGCATATTCAGTGGCCTAACTTTGGCACAATCCTGTTCATTGAATGCAAACAAAAATGATATACCATTTTGTCTCAGTTAAGCCCTTTTCCAAACAATCACCATGTTTTCACAACCCTTAGAAAGAGGCCTTCTTAAAACATTGTTGGAAATGGAGAAAATGCTGATAACCAGCATTTTCCACAATGTTTTCTACCCTGTCAGAGAGCCTTAGTTCATTTGTACTGCATTTAGATTTGATGCCTGCAGATGCTGTCAATTTGAAAGAGTCTGAAATTTATTGTTTTGAAAAGGATTAATATTTCCCGTTCCTGGATAAAAAACTAATTTCTATAGGATGAGTAAACTGTACAGCCAGTGTATATTTTGGACTATAGGGCAACCGACTCAGAAATATAGAGTTGTTCTGCTGTATGGAAATATAGTTGAATTCAGTGTTGTACCGAAAGTCCTTTTAATGACCCCTTTATTTGAGCCTTGATCTGTGAAAAGGGGGCTTAATGCATCTGCAAAAAGTATCCATCCATGTCAGCCTGCACAGGCTGCCCGAGTCAAATCTTTTTTTGGTAAATTTGCAGCATGTTAAAGGAACAGTGTACCCCCATCAGTCAGTCAGTTGTTATACAAAACAGATTTTTATGGATCCACAATTATGTGATGACTTGCTGGGTATTATGTATCACATAGATGCATTAAGCCCCCTTTCCACAGAGCATGGCTGATTTTTAATTTACTGATAGACTTAGCACAACAATTATGTTGGCTATTTCATCTTAACCCTTAATGACATAATCCTGACTTTTAATGACCCTTGGGAAGAAGGCTTTTGAAAACTTTGTAGGAAATTAATGTTTTTGATTTGGACAAGTCAAAAATTTTGTTTGGTAAAGAGTGTATTACCATTAAATTTTATATAAAATAAAGGGCGAGATAAACCAATTGATTTGGTGATTTGTGGTAGGGTTTTTAAGTACCTGAGGAAGAAGCCTTCAGAAAATCATGGGAAATGGAGAAACGTCTGGAAACCAACCTTTCTCCACAATGTTTTCTACGCTTTTAACCCTTTACCAGACAACATAATTTTTGCCTGGTCCAAATTGAAAGCATTTGCAGACGACTATTTCAGTGTGGCTCAAATGGTGCAATTTTTCTGTGATAGGGTAGAAAACATTGTGAGAAAAGGAGAAATTGCAGGTTACCAGCATTTTCTCCTTTTCCCACAATGTTTTCAAAAGCCATCTTTCTGAGGGGCGTTAATAGGTGGTATTGTTCAGTAAAGGGTTAATCATACAATCTTGAGTTTAAACAACCTGTGACAGAGAAGTTTTGTAAACATTGTAACATTGATTACCAGCTTATCCTTCTTTTCCCCACAATGTTTCCTATACTCTGAAGGACAACTTTCCAAGTTATGAGTAGCATGTAATTTGTCATCTGCAAATGCTTTCAATTTGGACAGGGCTAAGATTTTGTCATATGGTAAAGGGTTAATTTGTCCCCTGCATATGTTTTGAATATAGTTGAGCCCAAAATTTTCTCATATGGTAAAGAGTTAGACATGTACATAATTATGAGTGGTCCTCTGGCAACAGGGAGCTTAATGCATCTCTGTGATGCACTATACGGTACCTAGCAAGTCATCATATAAATATGGATCCATAAAATCCATTCCGTCTTATAACCGCCTAATCCAGATATAGAATGGTCCTTGGACATGCAGCAAATTTACTAGAATCAAAAAGTTTCAACCCAGGTTGACATCCACACACTGCGCAGGCTGACCTGGGTTGATACGTTTTGCAGATGCATAAAACCCACTTTTCACAGAGCATGGCTCATAATTATACCTGTTTATCTATAATGATAAAGGTACAATGCTTCAAAGCAGAGAGACTTCTCATCCAGGTTTGTATCCAAAGGTCATTTATTCAAACATCTAGTGTCTAAATCTAGTGCATCATGCTTATAAATAAATACATAACCCTTTCCCAAACGACAAATTTTGGACTGGTCCAAATTGAAAGAGTTTGCAGACGACAATTTTAAATTTGATAAAAATGGCAGAAAGGTCTCAAAAAGGGTAGAAAACACTGTGGGAAAAGGAGAAATTGCTCGTTACGAGCAATTTCTCCTTTTCCCACAGTGTTTTCAAAAGACTTGTAGTGCAGACACGTGAAAACCAGGGCTTGTTTGGGAAAGGGTTAATACGTATCAGAAAGAGTAGGTATTGTCTTAGTTTACCACCCTCATACTGAAAACTTTTTTTTAGTTTCATTTTGCTTCAGACCATGTTGAAAACATTGTAGTCAAAGAAGATAAAAATTAGTCTGTAGTAATATAAATTATATGGGTGAAGTTTGCTATGATGAATTTTACCAATAGATGTTTGAAAACAAACCAAATACCCTCTCTCTCAGCTTATACTGTGGATGTCTGGAAATGAATCGGTACTCCTAAACAATGCCATTTGGACTTGGTTTCTCCTCACTTGTACCATAGTGGTTACTGTATTTCTAATTTTACCTGGTTTTACTACTATTGAACCCATGCAAGTACAACAATTAGGCACACTCTTGTGACTGAAAGTTTCTGTTTTATGTCTTCGTTCTTTACTAGACAACAAAATTTGAAGCATTCGAATCATCTCTGAAAGGGGGAAAACATTGTGGGAAAAGGAGAAATTGTTAGTACCAGCATTTACTTCCTTTCCCACAATGTTTTCAAAAGCCCTTTTTAAGCCTCATTAAAACTTAGGACTTTTTGGTAAGGTGTTAAGCAGCATATGGGTTAACCCTTTACCAAACAGTCCTGAGTTTTAAAAACTCTGCTAATAGACTTTTGAAAGCATTGCGGTAAAGGCAAAAATGGCTGTAACCAGCATTTTCTCCTTTTCTCTCAGTGTTTTCACCCTTTTAACCCTTTACCACACAATCCCGACTTTTAACAACCCTCAGGAAGAAGCCTTTTGAAAACATTTGTAATTTCAGTGACATTTAATTAGTTGTCTGCCAAAAGTCTCAATTTGGAGAAATCTAAAAAAAGATGTTGTCTGGGAGAGAGTTAAAGGACATGTTTGAGTTAGTAATCTTTCATCTTGGAATGGTCAGTGTAATTAGCATATGGACTCTCAGTTATTCTACTCTGTGCATGGTGCATGTTTAACCCAATACCACATAATCACAAGTTTTAACAACCTTGAGGAAAGAAGGCTGTTGAAAACATTGTAAGAAAAGAAGAAAATGCTGGTAACCAGCATTTTCTCCTTTTCTCACAGTGTTTTCAACCTTTTCAAACACAATTCTGATAATCTTGGCCACACTTATTCTCTCATCTGTAAATGCTGTCAATTTTGACAATTCTAAGATTTTATTGTCTGGCAAAGGGTTGACTCTATACCATAAAATAAAATTTTAGACCATAAAACTGATAGCATTTGCAGACACCAAATTCAGTGGGCTTAGGTTAATCATCAGATTTAATGACTGAATTTGTTTTTGCAAGATAAGAAATCATTGTGGGAAAAGGGGGAAATGCAGGTTACTGGCATTTTCTTTGTTCCTGAGCAGGTTTTAAAAAAGTCTTGTTCCTTGTGGTCATTATTCCCCAGGATTGTTTGGTAAAGAGATAACTCTTTACGACATGACAAAAGTTTGCATTAGACCTTCTGAAAACTGTTGCAGATGACAAGTTGAACATAGCTGAAATGATGGAACTCTCTTTTACCAGCATTTTCTCCTTTTCCCACAATGTTTTCAGAAGCCTCTTGTCTTGAGAGGCATTGAAAATGAGGATCATGTGGTAATTGGTTAAGCAGGTAGATATGTTCTATACTGTCTTCAGAACTGTTGCCATCGGATCTTGCTGTGAATTATTTTATCTCTTTACAAAATGACATAAATTTTACACTCATCAAAATTGATAGCATTTTGCAGACAACCAATCAAAGGTAGCTCAAATAATGGAATTGTCGGAAAAAATTGTGGAAAAGTGAGAAAATGATGGAAATCAGCATTTACTCCTTTTCCCACAACATTTTCTGCAAGGAAAGTTGTAGTAAAGCCCCGATCAGACAGAAAGGGATTATTATTGATTATCTACTTAGTCTGATTGGGCTAAAAGTAAAATAAGCAAATTCAAATACATTAGAAACAAAACAAATTGTTTAGGCATTCTTTCTGCATTAAACTGTTATTCCTCTGCTAAAACCTGTGTTGTGGGTAAGAAGCTAAATTAACACATCAGAAACCAAAAGAAAACTATTATTACTCTTTACCGCATGACAGTGTTTTAAACTGATCCAAATTGAAAGCATGTGCAGAAGACATATTATGTGGCTCCTAAAATAATTTGATTTGTTCCTGAAAGGTTAAAAAGCATTGTGGGAAAAGGAGAAAATGTTGGGTACCGGCATTTTTTCCCATTTCCCAGGGTGTTTTCAAAATTTTTATTCTTCTTATTCTTCAGGGTCATTAAAAATTGGGATAGTGTGGTATAAGGTTAAAGCCTTTGTTGTGGGTACTTAGCATAAAGATTGTACCAAAAAAAACCTCAAGAGGGAAGGGAGCTAAATTTTGACACTTGCTGTAGAAACCAAGAGAGACATGTACATATTTTTTCTTCAAAAACTGTAATTTCTATGATAAAACCTATGTCTTCACTAAAATGCTTGTACCCTGTGGTGGGGGTGGGGAGGGAGTAACATTATATAACACTCGTAATTAAAGCTAGAATGAATTGATGGTATTTTTTCCTCCAAAGCTTATTTTTCTACTAAAGCAATGTTGGTACCTAGATGTTAGCCACTGGGAAGGGAGTGATCTAAATTTTGACACTCTCATTAGAAACTAAATGAAAAGCATGGGTATTTTTGTTCTCCAAGAACTATTATTTCTCAACTTAGTCCTATGTTGTGGATACTTAGCCCAAAGCTTGTTCCATGTAAGCCAAAGGGGAAGGGAGGGAGCTATTCAGAAAGGACAAGTGAAGTCTAAAAGATATGTTGAGTGTAACCAGGAAGCAAGAAACATTCTGAAATACAAAGAAATGAACCCCTTTTGGGTCTTTTAGAACGTAAGTTGCCTTTGGGGCCAGTGCATACATAGATCAAACTGCACAGTCTGTGTAGTCTGATCTTTGATCTACATTGTCTGCTTTGTAAATTAAATCTTGAGTTTGTCGTAAGACCTTATCATAGGAAAGTTATTATAGCAATCCAAGATTTTGGTTAAAACTAAGTATGTTACGAAATGTTTAATCAATCTGACAAAATACCTTGTGCAAAGGAGGGCCCACTCTAATTTTAGAACAAATCTGCTTGGAATCAAGGATGAAATGTGTTTTTTTTTTACCTAAAAATTTATATTTGTAGTGTTTCCCGATTATCATTAGGGTCACAGTATCATGTTTTTGGAATAGGATAAAGTTAACAAACAAGTTTTTATTTATCATCATTCAAATTTTATGCTCCAATACATTTTAGATTAGGGGTAAATTTTTAAAGATACCACATTGAAGTTTAACTTTGTAAATTTTATATTTGTAGACAGAGAAGAAATGCGATTTCGCCTAGGTATGTGAGCATGCAATTCATACAAAAAGGAATTGTATGTAATATTTCTGAACTGTGTAACTGATTCTTCTTGTTTTCTTCCCCTGGAGCTTTCTAGTTGAACTGCCAAAGAATAGAAAAATTATTATTATTGATTAAAAAAATTGTTAAAATTATTTAACAATTGGTAGAGTTGCTGAATTATTGGTAATTGATGTGGTTAAGTCTTTACCAAACAACAAAATTTTAGACTGGTCCAAATTGACGGCACCTGTAGATGACTAATCAAATGTATACAAATTACGAAATTTGTCTTTGAAAGGGTAGAAAACATTGTGGGAAAAGGAGAAAATGCTGGTTATCAGTATTTTCTCCTTTTCCCACAATGTTTTCAAAAGCCACTTTTCTCAGTGTCCTTAAAATTCTGGATTGTGTGGTAAAGTGTTAATCAACCTATCAACAAACAGTCATGCGCTTCAATATGTCTGTAGAGGAAGCCATATGAAAACATTGTGGGAAAAGGAGAAATTACATTTGACAAGCAATTTCCCATTTTCCACACAAAGTCTTCTACTACATCAGAGAAGTTAATTGATTTGTATCAAGTTCAAATTTGTCTTCTACAGTTGATTTCAATTTCAATGAGTCGAAAATTTGTCATTTGGTAAAGGGTTAACTCTTTTCACACCTGGCAAAACTTTTCAAATGAGAACTTTGAAAATATCCTTATAAAAGTCAGCATGGACTTCGGTCTTAAATATGAAAACATTTTGAAGGCCAAGACAATTTACTCGCTAGCAATTTCTACTTTGTCACTATGCTTTCAAAAATAATCTACTGCAAGACTAAGAAAATTATGTAGAGATAGTGGTGTGTTCAATGCAGTCTAGATCCTCTGTTTCTGCGAACTTTTGGTTTAACTCTGAAAGGGCGATTCACAACTAGTTGCCTGTAGTGTGGATCAGGAGTAAGGGGTCAAAAAAGACCTTGATGAGAATAATTCCAGAGACCCGTGCAGCTCCAAATAATTGAGGGGTGCTCTGGCAAAAAGGTTTTATGCATCTCCGTGGTATGTTATGCCGAGCAAGTCATCAGATAATTATGGATCTATAGAATCTATTTTGTCAAACAACCGACTGAATCATGAGGTGGAATGGTCTTTGGACATGCAAAAATTGACCAGTAGCAAACAGTTTTGACCCAGGTAAGCTTACCCAATCTGTCCAGCTTACCCAGTCTTTGCAGTCTTACCTGGGTCGGTACAACTGGCAAAATTCACTAAACCTTCTTTTCAGACAGCATGCCTCATTAACCCTTTACCACACAATCCGGAGTTTTAACGACCTTGAGAAGAAAACTTTTGAAAACATTGTGGGAAAAGGAGAAAATGCTGGTAACCAGCATTTTCTCCTTTTACCACAATGTTTTCTCAACTTTTGAGTCACATTTATTTTGTTGTCTGCAAATGCTTTCAATTTGGACTAGTTTGAAATTTTGTTGTTTGGTAAAGCGTTAATAAAACAGGGCAGGACCCTGTATAAGTTACTGCAAATTCAATTCTTTGTTTGACTAAAATATCTCTACTAAGCAGATAGTGTAGACCTTAGATAAGACTATCTTCTCTGCTGTATGATTATGATCTACACTGTCCCATAAAAGCAACAAAAGCTTGGTGCTTTAAGGGCAATTAATTTAGGCTATTCACTTAGCTTACAGCAACCTCCCAGGTAAAGACAAGCATTTATGCCTCTACTGCTGCCAGATAGTGAAAACATTGAAGGAAAAAGAGCTAAGTTTGACTTAATGATTTCTACTTTTTCCCCAGTAGTTTTAGCTCACCTGAGCCCAAAATGCTCAAGGTGAGTTATGTAATTGTACTGTTTTTGTTGTCAACTTTTACCTTGTGTACACTCTGGAGGCCACATCCTCATTCAGATACTCATAAAATCTGGTCAGAATGTTTGTCTTGAGTATATCTTGGACAAGTCCTAAAATGGGTCACCCTTGGGGTCAAAAACTAATTCATCTGAGGTAAAATCTTTGAAAAACATTGTTGTACCCTCTAGAGGCCAAATTTTCAGTCCCAATACTTAAGTCAGTCAGAATGATAATCTTGTTGATATCTCACACAAGTTCAAAAACAGTTATCTCAGATTAAAAAAAAAAACAGCAGGTCACCAGGGCATATCTTAGAAAAACCTTATGTACTCTGTAAAGGTCACAATTTCCATCCAGTACTCATGAAAGATAGTCAGGCTGTACATCTTGATGATATTTCGGAAAAATGGGTCATGTCAGGTCAAAAAGTAGGTCACCAAGTCAGTTCGTAGAAAAAAACATCTGTAAACTATGATGGCCACATTTTCAGTGTAATACTAATGAAAATTGGTCAGAATGATTCTCCTGATGATATCTAGGGTCGTGTCGGGTCAAAAATGAGGTCACCAGGTCAAGTCTTTAAAAACCTTGTGTATACTTCAGAGGCCACATTTTTAGTCCAATACTCATGGATGGTGGTCGGAATCTTTATCTTGATGATATCTAGAATGACTCTGGAAATGGGTCATGTCAGGTCAAAACTAGGTCACCAGGTTAAATCTTTGAAAAACCTTGTGCACATTCTAGAGGCCACATTTTCAGTCCAATATTCATGAAAGTCGGTCAAAATCTTTGGCGTAAAGATATCTCTAACAACACTTGAAAAATGGGTAACATCAGATCAAAAAGTAGGTCATCAGGTCCAAACATAGAAAAACTTTGTTTATACTGCGTAGGCCATAATTTCAGTCCAAATTAATGGAAGTTGGTCAGAATGTTTTTCTTGATGATATCACAGATGAGTCAAAAAATTGGTTAGGTGGAGTAAAAAACTGGGTCATTAGATCAAATCTTAAAAAAAAAACCTTGTGTACACTCTATAGATACCACATTCTCAGTCCAATATACATGAAAGGATGTTTGTCTTGATGATATTTGGGATGTATATAACAATAACTCATGTTTGCTTTAAAAGTAGGTCAGTAGGACTGATCCTAAAAAAAGCTTGTGTACACTGTAGAGGCTATGGTATCAGTCCAGTACTTAAAAGAATTGGTTAGAATGTTTGCTTTGATGATATCTTGGACAGGTTCACGTAAGTTAAAAGAAATAGGTCTTTGGGATAAATCTTAGAAAAACCTTGTATTCACTGAGGCCACATTTTTAGTCCAAAACTAAGAAAAGTTGGTGAGAATGTTCGTCTTGATGATATCAACAAGTTTGAAAATTGGTCATGTTGGGTCAAAAAGTAGGTCTAAGACAAACCTTAAAAAAAGTCTGTATTCACTCTAGAGGCCACATTTTCAGTCCATTACTCATGAAAGTTTGTGAGAATGTTTGTCTTGTTGTCTTGGAAGAGATTTGAGTTGGTCAAAAAAAAAATAATAAGGCCTGGGTGAGCAACTCAGTGCCATCATGACCCTCTTGTCTTTATTATCCCATAATGCCCCTTTCTTTCTTACCCAACTGCACCTCTTCTGCTTGTCTGTGATGTGTCCTAACTATCAAAGTACAAAATTTTACCTGTAACCAAATTGAAAGCATATGCAGTTGACAAACGTAGCTCAGATGAAGATTTCTTCATTACCTCACCTGAGGTTGTAGTGTTCTAATTAAGAAATTTTTACCTCTCACTGTCTGATATCTATTCTGATATCTATCTATCCTTGGTCAATCAGTGATTTTAAAGGTCTTCCATAGGCAAACTATGAGAATTTCTCTGGAGATTGTTATGGTTGGCAGAGAAATTTGCTCCCTTTGCGATGTGCACAACCTTCTTCCTCAATGCTGGGAGGAAAACATAATACCTGTTCTCTTTCTCCTCTCCCCTCCCCTCCAATCATGCAGATGGCCAGGATAATATCAGTGCAAGCAGCAGAAACAAGGGTAACTGCAGCAGTCGCATGTGCCTTGGTATCATAGGCCTTTGTATAGGTTGTCCCTAACTCTTTACCAAATGATAAAATTTTAGACTTGTCAAAATTGAAAGCATTTACAGACCACAAATTATATGTAGCTGAAATGATTGTAATTGTTTATATGAAAGTGTAGGAAACTTTGTAGGAAAAGGAGATAATGCTGGTTATTAGCTTTTTCTCCTTTTCCAACAATGTTTTCAAAAAGCTATTACCCAAGGATCGTCAAAAGTCGGTAAGGTGTGGTAAAAAGACCACAGACTGCAACTCTTCTCCCGGCTGGTGTATACATAGTTACAGTGAGAATTCAGAGCTCCAAGGTTTTCTTTTAACATGGTTTTATCCCTGAAAACAGCTCCAAAAGAAATGCTGTGAATGCTTTAAATCACCGGTTTCTTCCAACCATTGGCGTAACCATGGCATTCAACTTAGTAAAACCAACTTTTCTCCCTTCTACACAGAATTACGTGTTGCTCTACCCAGATGAGAATGATCGATTTCTTGTATGATAATATGACAGGCACTGTTCAGTACAACAGATGTGACAGAGTCACATAGGAGACAATGCCCTTTCTGAAGCTTCATTCAAGGCCTATGGCCTTGACAGTTTTGATATGTGCCATTACCTGGTGGTCTTAAGTCAAAGTTGCCCAAGTTGTGTCTCTGGGTTCATTGATGTCTTTTACATTGAAATTTTGTCTGAAATAAGAAAGCCCAGAAAGTTGAAATTATTCTAAAAAGTACCACCATTGATATAATTTGCAAGTTGTAATTGTTAACTTAACTCTTTACCACACATAATGATGGACTAGTCCAAATAGAAAGCATTTTGCAGATGATAACTTAAATGTGGCTGAACTGTTGGAGTTCGCTGAAAGAGTAGAAAACATTGTAGGAAAAGGAGAAAATGCTGTTTATAAGCATTTCCTCCTTTTCCTACAAAGCTTTCTAAAGCCTCCCTCAAGGCCATTAAAACTGGGGATTTGTGGAAATTGTTAAATTTCTGTAATATCCAGTGGAAGAGAATGAGGTTTTATGGTATTAATGCAAGACAAACCAGTCAGGTTCAGACTTAGTTTTGTTACTGCTGATACTCTTAAAAATATACCGTATTTCGCCTAATTAACGCTCCCTCCCGAATAGTAGGGCCCCCCCCATATTTTCTTGCTCCAGAGGCATCCAGACAACCCCCACCAACATCCGATGTTACCTTAAAATCGACAACTGGAGTAACAAACTTCCAAACACAAGATAGTTTCACTAAAACTTTTCAAATACAAACTTCTGAAAATCATTAATGATGGATATTTTATAAATAACTTACCGGTACAGCGTCAACATAATCCAAATTACTTCACAGATCAATGTCATTAACACTTGACTATCCGAATACAAGTACACTTCCAAAAACATTATAGACTTCCAGTAACACAAAATTTGTTAAGTATCTTCGAAAAACTTTTAAGAAAGTGAAATATTTAATACAGTGTCCCATACTAATTGTGAATGATATTAAAATTTTAATGTCCAAATAAATCATGATCAGCAGTAAAATCGATATTCTGCATTACTGCATTTGTAATAGTGAGTCTGTCAAAATGGCAGTTGTTTTGCACTCGGCACTAATCAGTGCTCTCAATAAGCGGACGTCGATGTATATTATGTCCAAATTTTTAAAAAAAACGACGGCATTTTGAAAGTCGGACGTTTTTTTGACGTCCAGATTTTGACAAAAACATCCAAGAATTTCAACCTGGACGTTTTTTTCAAAAAACAATGCACAAAGGGTTTGACGCGTGTGGAAAACTTGGATATCGTCTATTCAATGTAAGGAAGGCGCTTTACAAAGAGTCTCTGATGATGTTAAAGCATTTTGGTGATCCGGATTACGGTGTAGAGATGACAATTACACTTATGCGATTGTTTATCCAATTATGACCAGATTATGGTAAGTGTTTAATTGGTTGGTCAACTATGATAAGCAAGTAATCAACCATCTTTAATTTGACTGCAGCTGTAGAAATTAACGGATAATTGCAATTAATAAGGCACGCAATCAAGATCGGGGAATGTTGTTTGTTTGCAAACATGCAACATGAAAGAAATTGAAATAATCAAGTAATATCAATTATTTGTCCAACTCTTTAAAAATCGGCAGATTATAATTTCGATACACATTTTATTTTGGAATTATGCAGCGCAATTTGGCAAATTTCTTTAAAAAATCTTCGTGCAACGTGGACATCGTTACGAAGGAAACCACGTCTGTCCGAGATACATCTCTTCCAAAAACCACTAAGAAACTGAAAGAAAATCATGCACATCAAAAAATTCAAGATAGATGGTTTAGCATGATCACTTGGTTTACCTTTTGCAATGAATTGTCATTATTACAGTTATGAAACAGTGATTTGCTTATTTAGTCTTAACACCATCAGGTTCCATCATTGCCAGCCAATCACAGATAATAATTTGTGATTTTAATTTGTTTTGATTACTTGTCGATCATAATTGACAATGAATTAAACACTTACCATATAATCAGTGTTGTTATAGATATATATACATTTCTAACCCTATTATATGGTTATTCTTAGGACATGTTTTTCTGGTTATTCGTCATTTGCAAATGCTTTCAATGTGTACAAGTCTAGAATTTTGTTGTCTGGTAAAGACTTAAAATTTTAGGTTTCTAAAGTTTTTAAATAGAGACAAGGAAAATTCTCACATAGACTGGATACTTAGAGTAATCACAACATAGGGTTTGAAATTAGGATTGGACATTCCGCAACACAATCAAAATAAATCTAAGTCTCTGACTACATTGACTGATGCGGAAAAAAATTCCTGATTTTTTAAAAAAAATTCCTAAAATTTGAACATGGAATTACAAAAATTCCTGAAATGGACCCTTACTGAGAGCACTGACTAACTAAATCTTGGATCAAAATACCATACTTACTCTAAATGACAGCACTTTAATTTCGGGAAATTGGCTATGAAATAAGAGCGCCTTGTTGGTGTTTTGCATGGCGCCCAGGCACATTAATTAAGTGAAATACGGTATTGCTAGTATAAATGAACCTATGAGAGAAATAATTGCAGCCAATGTAGATTGTCTTCTTACCAATATAGTGAACAGTATGCAGTATATAGAATATTGTCTATTAATTTTACCCCAAAAAATCGCAGGAGAGAAAGTTTGCCTCAACCGGGTATCAAACTTGCAACCACCAGGTCATGAGTCAGATATAGTAACCACTGAGCTACCCGTGCAGGCTCTGTCCATATTGAAAGCATTGGCAGACAATAAATTGAATGTTGATCAAATGATGAGGTTTGTCTTTCAAAGGGTAGAAAACATAGAGGAGAAATTATTAAATACTGTTAAGCATCACTTTCTGCAATTCAAACAATGTTTTCCAAAATGCCCCTTTTCCACAGTGGCCAGTCTGGAGTGAGATCAGACTGCACATTACATGTAGTCTGATCTTTGATCCACACTGTCCTCTTTGTGCAGAAATTCTGGACTTTTACAACTGCAAAATTGCAACTGTTCAGGTCTTATATCTATACTGAAAATGTCTTGGGTTTAATCGGCACTCTGAGGGTTAAAAATGAAAAATTACTGTGTGATTGGTTTGCAGCCAGACTAAAAAGCAGTTTTTTCGGCCATTACCTTTTCTTGAAGAAATCAGGTAATATGTTTTTTTCTAAAATACATGTATCTCTTTTTCTACATATCTTGACTGTGCCTTAAATTTTTGTAGTCATTTGGAATTCTGTTCAGATCTAAATGCTTTTTGAATCTCACATTCAATTTCTAGACTTTACAGGATATGTAAATATGTTCATTTAGGTATGTTGGAAAAAATGTCAAAAAAAGACAAGTCTACCTTTTAACAAGAGATTAGAGTGTTTGCATCATGTGCAAGCCTTACAATTCCTACATGGTACAGTGGTTTTTAACAAATTTGTAGCATACAGCTTTGAAAGCATCCTTGTAAATGAGGAATAACATATATTTACCACATTTTGGCAAAAGAAAAAATTACTTGTCACAAGCAAATTCCCCATATATTAATGTAATGATAAATGTCTGCAAACACCCTATCACCGAAACTTTCAGTTTCGATACTCGCATTGCTTAAGGCGATTGCAAAGTGTGTGAATTTTTATGACACCAGTATGGTATCATACAGACATAAGTTCTCTGCAATATGATGCACAGATCAATCAATATAGTTGAGCACAAAAAACAAAGACAGGTCATTTATCTCAGCATTTTTTTCAAAATTCTACCATTTGTCTCTGCAGTGTGTCAAAAATAAACCCACTTGGTTTCCCACCCTGTCAATTGTGCTTGACATTTTGTCAGTTGTTCTTACTAAAACAGCTTTGAAATTGCAGTATTTGGAGGGGTTTTTTTTTACTGACTGAAAATGTCTATAAAATTCTGTTGGCAGATGGTACAAAGTTTGGATTTTTCAAATTAATAGAATCTTGTCAATTGCTAAGCCTAGGAATCAGTATTACTAAAGTAGAAATTTGCTTCATATAAATTTTCCTATCATTTGCAACGAAAGTTTCAAAAGTCAGAAACTACCAATGGGAGAACCTGTTAATACGGTAACTGTTATTAACTGAAATAAATCAGTAGAAACTATTTGGTTGCAGACAGGGTAGAAGGACTAGTCACAGCTTGACTTCAGTCTCTTTGCCCCCAAGAAATAGTCCAAGAAGGTAAAACGCATCAATTAGTGTAGAATCTCTGATATATACATGACACCCATCACCCCTGGACAAAGGCCACTCTGTGTTTCTTAGAAATTTGATGAGCATGGCGGAACATTGTGAATGTTAAGTGTATTGGATAAAAGAAAGACTGTGTTAATTGTTAGTTCTCACAGGCTGCTGAACACTGTTTCAACAATGTGAATGAGGAAAAGCAGCCAGTGACTTTGAGAGAAAGTTTTGCAAAATACTGGTAAAAGAAACTCCAAGAAAAGCATTGAAATTGCTCTGGCTGCCATTATATAACTGTAATACTGTTGACAATGGTGTTGAGCACCAAGCAAAAAAGCCTAGGATCTCTGACCAGGTGGGTTTGCCCCACAACTTCAGAAGAGAAGTTATTGCATTATTGGTCAGTATTGCAGTCATACTAGATAACTTATAAGCCTTTACCAAACAATCCAGAGAATTATGGACCCAAAGAAAGAAAGCTGTCAAAAACATTGTGAGAAAAGGAGAAAGTGCTGCTCACAGGCAGTTTTAGCTCATCTGAGCACAAAGTGCTCAGGATTATTTTTCTTGGTGAAATCTGGGACGTATTTCAAATTGGGTCAAAAACTAGATCACTGGGCCAAATCCTAGAAAAACTTTGTGTGCACTCTAGATGCTACATTTTCAGCTGGATACTCATGAAAATGGTCAGAATGTTTATCTTGATAATAGCTTGGACAAGTTTGAAACTGGATCATGTAGGGTCAAAATGTAGGTCACTGGGCCATATTATAGAAAAATCTTGTTTGCACTCTAGACGCTTCATTTTCAGTTGGGTACTCATAACATGTGATCAGAATGTTTGTCTTGATGATATATCAGACAAGTTTGAAATTGGGTCTCATAGGGTCAAAAAGTAGGTCACTGGACCAAATCTCAGAAAAACCTTGTATGCACCATAGAGGCCACATTTTCAGCCTGAAACTCATGAAAATTGGTTGGAATGTTTGTCTAGAAGATATCTCGGACAAGATCGAAATTGGGTCATGTCAGGTCAAAAAATAGGTCACTGGGCTGAATCGTAGAAAAACCTTGTGTGCACTCTAGAGGCCACGTTTCAGTCTGAAACTCATGAAAGTTGGTTGGAATGTTTGTCTTGATAATATCTTGGGCAAGTTCTAGGCCAAATAAGCCCGGTACTCATGAAACTCAGAATTTTTGTCTTGATGATATCTTGAGCAGTTTAGAAATTGGGGGATGATGGGTCACAAAGTAGGTCACTGGGCCAGACCTTAGAAAAGCTTTGTGTGCACTCTAGAGGGCACATTTTCAAGCTGATACTCAGAAAACTCTGTCAGAATGTTTGTCTTGATGAATATCTCGGACATGTTCAAAATTTGGTCATGTCAGGGCAAAAAGTAGGTAACTGGGCCAAATCTTGTATGCACTCCAGAGGCCACATTTTTATCCTGATACTCAGTGGAATGTGGTCAGAATGTTTATCTTGATTAAATCTAGTACAAGTTCAAAATTGGATCATTGCAGGTCAAAAAGTAGGTCATTGGAACATATCTTATAAAAACCTTGTATGCAGGCTAGAGGCCACATCCTTCCGATACTCATGAAACATTGTCAGAATGTTTTTCTTGATGATATCTCTGACTTTGTATGCATTGTAGAGGCCACATTTTCAGCCAGATATTCATGAAAGTTTGTCAGAATGTTTGTCTTGATATCAGACAAGTTTAAAATTGGGTCATGTCGGATCAAAAAGAAGGCACTGGGACAAAATCTTAGAAAAATCTTGTATGCACTCTAGAGGCCACATTGTCTGTCTAATACTCATGAAACATTGTCAGAATGTTTTTCTGACTAGACCAAAAATAAGTCAAGTCGGTCTAAAAGAGGGTCACTCACACTCATGTTTTAAATCATTACAATCAGGATCTCTTTAGCTTTATCAGTCCTTCATGACTTTACTGAGCGCTTTAGGGCTATTGGCCCTCTTGTCTCCTTTTCCTGTAATGCTTTCCACCATTTCAAAAACAAATTTCAATTAATGAGTCACTTTTATTTTGTCGTCTGCAAATGCTCTCTATTCGAGCCAGTCTAAAACTTTGTTGTATGGTAAAGAGTTTTAAGTTCTTGCCATGTCCAAGGGGTTTTCAGAGACAAAGAGTGGTCGACTTCATATAGTGTGATGGGAATGTTACTGTTGAAATTGTGCTTCCTATGTTATGTTGAAATACATGTATCTTCTTCCTTCTCACTCTGCATGATTGAAATTATTAGACTGAAAATATGCATAAATTGCTCTAGAATGAGTCTTGTATGAAAAACTGTTCACAGTGTACCCTTGAAACTTTTATGGACTTCAATGTGAATGTAGGAATGTTTCATTGAAGACCATTCTGTGTTTACTGCATGTAACTGGTACTTTCCTATAGACTTGGCTGAAATAGCTGTGTGTACATGATAGTATATGGAGGTTTTTTGCAGTCTCAACAAGCAGTTTCTGGTCCAAATTGAAATCATTTGCCAACAACAAAAGTTAACTCTTTACCAAACCACAAAATTTTAGACTGGTCCAAATTGAAAGCATTTGCAGACGACAAAATAAATGTGACAACAAAATTGAATTTGTTTTGGTAAGGGTGGAAAACATTGTGGGAAAAGGAGAAAATGCTGGTTATCAGTATTTTCTCTTGTTCCCGCAATGTTTTCAAAAGGCCTGTTTCACAGGGTCATTAAAAGTCAGGATTGTATGGTAAAGAGTTAACTGTGGCTCAAAAATTGAAATGTACTATTGATTGATAAGAATACATTGCAGAAACAGTGTTTGCTTACCAACAATATTTTTTCACAATGTTTTCAAAGGCCTTCTTTCTCAGGGTCTTTAAAACTTTGGATTGTTTGGTAAAGGGTTAACCATTCATGAAATATCACACAAAACAAATCAGAGTAGTCTAACTTGACAGCATTTGCAAACAACAAATTAAATAAGGTTAAAATGATAGGTTTTGTCCTTGTCCTCAAAAGGGCAGAAAACATTGTGGGAAAGGAGGGAAATGCTGGTTACCAATCTTCTTTTCACACAATGTTTTCTAAAGCCTTCCTCGGGGTCGCTTAATTGCTTGAATTGTGTTTTACACCACTTTCAACATTATTTCAGTCATATCAGCTCACAAATTCATGTATTTCGTGGGCGTCACCAGTACTAGGCTAGGACTCTGAAGTGTCTTGCCCAAGGACACGCCCACAAAAAACCCAGCTGATCAGGTGGGGATCGAACCCGGGACCTCCAGGTTACGAGTTCCACTCTTCACTACTGGGCCACACAGGACCCCTCGGGTTCGTTTAAACATGGGACTGTGTGGTAAAGTGTTAAAACACCAGGAATAAAGGAAGGTTATCTGTGCCTTCTTAAGATTACAAATTTTAACCCTTAGCCTGCAAAGAACAACTGAATTTGCTTTTTCAGATGGTATAGATCTACATCACTCTGTACAGATTGTGCTGTGTGATCTTGAATCTACTTTGTTTTTTACATCAAGTTAATTTCAGACCCAAAAAATGATTTTAAAATACTTTTGTATATGGCAGGAAATTCCCATTTAACCCTTTACCACACAGTCCAAAGTTATAACAACCCTGTGAAAGAAAGCTTTTGATCACATTGTGGGAAAAGGAAAAAATGCTTGTAACCAGCATTTTCTCCTTTTCCCACAATGTTTTCTTACCTTTCAGAGACAAATTCAATCATTTGATCCCCATATAATTTGTCATCTGAATATGCTTTCTATTTGGGCAAGTCTAAAATTTTGCACTGTGATAAAGAGTCAATTTATTCAGCAGTTCACGGGTTAAAGCTGTCTGGGTTTTTCCTGTATTTTATTAACCTTTTAGCACACAATCTGGGGTTCAATCAAAAAAGGAGACTTTTTGAAAACATTGCAGTTAAATGAGAAAATGTTGGGAACCAGCATTTCTCCTTTTCTCACAGTGTTTTCTACTCTTCCCAAAACAAATTTCACATTTAAGTCAAAATTATTTTGTTGTCTGCTAATACTTTCAACCTAGACTCGTCTAAAATTTTGTCGTTTGGTAAAGAGTTAACTCCTTACCATACAACAGAATTTTGGGTTGGACCAAAATATTTAATGCAAACAACAAATTAAATGTTGCTTAAATGGCAATTTCTGTATTTGATAAGGTAGAAAACATTGTGGAAAAAGGAGAAAATGCTGGTTACCAGCATTTTCTCCTTTTCCCACAATGTTTTCAAAAGCCTTCTCTTTCAGGGTCATTAAGTCCGGGTTGTAAAGGGTTAAGGATAAAGATGAACAAATTAATAGAGGGATAGGTAATGTGCACACACTGAATGATAGTAATATGTAAAGGAAATCCTGTTACTTATGTCAAATGATGGATTATTCTTCTACAATTGATAAGTAGTCTTACACAGGCATATTGCTCATAAGTTTTCGTCTCTCTGTAATCATTTCCTTTATGTTTGCTTCTCTTTGAAGTCATCATGTTATATATATTGTCTTTTAACCCTTTACTACACAATCCCGAGTTTTAACGACCCTGAGGAAGAAGCCTTTTGAAAACATTGTGGGAAAAGGAGAAAATGCTGGTAACCAGCATTTTCTCCTTTTCCCACAGTGTTTTCTACACTATCAAAGACAAATTCCATCTTTTGAACTACATTTAAATTGTGGTCTGCAAATGTTTTCAGTTTGGACTAGTCTATATTTTCCTTATGTGGTAAAGAGTTAAATCTTCCTAAATATAGGATGGCATTATTATATTATCAATAAACCATGTTGAAACCCATGTTTTAACGACCCGCAGAATGAAGACTTTTGAAATCATTGCTGAAAAAGTAGAATTGCTAGTAAGCAGCATTTTCTCCTATTTCCACAATGTCTGAAATTTTGTTGTTTGGTAAAGTTAGCAAGCTTGCAGCTCATCAAGCAGCCATTGAGGCCTTCTTCTTAAGGGTTGCTATAACCCCTGATTGTTTGATAAAGTGGAATGAAGCCCTTGCATTTAGCAACAAGGAAAAATATTAGCGCGCTCCCACTCGCCCATGGCGACTAATAATTCGGAGGAGCAAGCTGAAAATGCCTGTGAGGGGCCCAGGTGGCGATCCCAAAAAATGGGAAGAGTTTTCATAGTTATTAAATTTTCGGACAGAATATCAAAGTCAGGTTTCTGTCTAGTGTATAATTCAAAACTGACCAGATTCTGGTATTTCTCTGCCTAATGTTGTGTCATTTATGATATTCCGGCCATTCCAACTGTCTTTATCTCTACCACATGTTTACTCCCATTGGGCTGGTTCTCGATTACTGTGCACATTACTGTGCACGCCGGTAAAGATCTCGAGACTTTTCATTGGTCAGTGAAGTTTTCATTGATGAAACTGTGGTCTTTGCTTGGATTCTATCTTTTTGCTCCACCTATCGCTTACCCATTCTTGCTCCAATAATTATAAGCTAGGCCCCTAGATTTTGGGCTGGGCCCCTGGATTTTTGAAGTTGGGGGCCCAGTTGGCCCTTATAGGAAAAAAGTTAGTCTTTTTCCTTGAGCAAGTGATCGCTCCTTTCTCCACAATGTTTTTAACCCAGTTCTACACAATGCTTAGTTTTCACGATCCTGAATAAGGAAAGTTTTGAAAGCATTAAGGAAAAAGGAGAAAATACAGCATTTTCTCCTTTTCCAAGGATGTTTTCAAACCTTCCAAAATCAAATCGCAATTTTTGAGTCAAATTTATTTTGTTGATTGCAAATACCTTCAATATCAACATGTCTAAAATTTAGTTATTGGATAATAAGTTTAACCTTGTCTACTGAAGGGGCATAAAAGGTTGTATGGTTATATATACATAAAGTTATGATGGATTTATTTTCAGTTAGGATGGTAAGTAGAGGTTCAGATGGCTTTAACACTTTGCCACACAATTCCAAATGTAAACAACCCTGAGGAAGAAGCCTTTTGAAAATGTGGGAAAAGGTCCAGAAAAGGGTACAAAACAGTATGGGAAAAGGAGAAAATGCTGGTACCAGCATTTTCTTCTTTTGCCACAATGTATTTAAAAACCTTCTTTAGAATCGATGAAAAAAGAGATTATTTGATGAAGGATTTGAATTTAAATACATGGTAATCCCAAGTTTTAACATGTCTAAAGGTATAAGTTTTTGGGGAAAAGAAGAATTTGCTTGTATCAGACAAAAAGGCCTTTTCCAACTATGTTTCATAGCCTATAAGAGCATTTCAGCTGATTTCTTTCAACTTCAAATTTGTCATCTGCATAATATTATACTTTTAATTTTGAAGAGACTGACAATTGTTGTGTTTGAAAGGATGAAATACTAAAGGGCTTATGAGGAAGTTGTGGACTGTTCCTCTACAGAACATCAGCAGAACATCTTCAGAACAACTTCCCTAGCTTAGGATGGCAATTCTGTACATTACTCAGTTCATATGAACATACTAGCATTGCTGATTCTTTTGTTTTGGTTGTGAAGATAATACAGAATGGAGTATCGTATTTTCACTTTCAGTTTCATTGGATATCTTGAAATATTTAACCCTTTTCCAGATGAACATACTTGCAGAGGACGAATTAGATAATGGCTCAAATGATGAGACTTTCTATGAAAGGATAGAAAACATTGTGTGAAAAGGAGAAAATGCTGGTTACCAGCATTTTCTCCTTTTCCCATAATGTTTTCAAAGGATTTTTTGGTCAGGGTCTTGAAAACTCGAGATGGTATGAGCCTTTTCCAGATGACAAAATTATCATGAAAGTGGCTCAAAAAAATGTTTCTGAAATGGTAGAAAACATTCTGGGAATAGGAGAAAATGCAGGTTACCAGCATTTTCTTCTTTTTCTCATAATGTTTTCAAAGCCTTCTTCATCAGGGTCATTAAAAGTCAGAATGGGTGGTAAAGGGTTCAAAATATTTGTTGGGCAGGAATGTTAGATTGCTTTGACAGAGCAGGAGTTATCATCATATTAATATAGGTGTATTGAATATTAACCCTTTCCCAAACAGACCCTGGTTTTCACGTGTCTGCAGTACAAGTCTTTTGAAAACACTGGGAAAAGGAGAAATTGCTCGTAACGAGCAATTTCTCCTTTTCCCACAGTGTTTTCTACCCTTTTTGAGACCTTTCTGCCATTTTTATCAAATTTAAAATTGTCGTCTGCAAACTCTTTCAATTTGTACCAGTCCAAAATTTGTTGTTTGGGAAAGGGTTAAACAAATTTTGTGGTAATTTTGTATTGTTTGTATCGATCAAACAGGTAATTCTTAAAATGATAAAAGTAGGCTTTGCAAAGTTTTAATCATGTTTTGAATGACGAAGATAAACACTATAAAAAATGAAGACAATGTGATATTCTATTTATATCATGTCTGTCTAAATTATGTATGTCTGTATTTCCCTCGAAATAATGCAGTTCTCGATATTTTTTACTGTAAAGAAAAATGGAAAACTGTGGAAAGTGGCCATTTACATTTAGCCTTAACCACACAGTCCTGAGTTTTAACAACCCTGAGGAAAAATCCTTTTGAAAACATTGTAGAAAAAAGGAGAAAATGCTGGTAACCAGCATTTCCTCCTTTTCCCACAATGTTTTGTACCCGTACAATGATAAATTTTAGTTTTTGGTTAATATTCAATTTGTTGCTGCAAAAGGTTTTCAATTTGGAAAAATGTAAAATTTTGTTGTTTAGTAATGGATTAAAATGTTGATTCTTAAATTACTGACTTTGAAGCCTACAGGAGCACTTCAGCTGACTTCCTTTTTGTAATGTATCTGTTATTTACTGTCTTTGTTTTCATTTCAGAAAAACTGATATTGGAAGATCAGAAAGTATGAAGGGTCGAGGGGATCAGGTAAGGTTGCTCTCTTTCTTAGGTGTATAATAATTTTTTACCAAACAATCCTTTGTTTTAACCCTTTCCCAAACAACAAATTTTAGCCCCTTCCAAATTCAAAGCATCTGCAGATGACAAATTTGAAATTGGTACAAAATTAATGTACTTAAGTGTTTTGACAGGGTAGAAAACATTGTGGAAAAAGGAGAAAATGCTGGTTACCAGCATTTTCTCCCTTTCCCACCATGTTTTCAAAAGGCCTCTTCCTCAGAGACGTGAAAACATGGGATTGTTTAATGAATAAAGGTTTAATGAACATGAGGAATAGGGATTTTAAAAAGCATTATGTAAGAAGGGAGAAAATGCTGTTTACCTGCATTTTCTCCTTCTTCCAGGATGTTTTCTACCAGTTTAGAGACAAATCCCATCATTTGAGAAAAGTGGATTGTGGTCTGCTAATCCTTTTATCCATTTTCCACACATCCTCAGTTTTAAAGACCTTGAAAAAGAAAACTTTTGAAAACAATGTGGGAAAGTTTCAGTTTGGTAAAGTCCAAAATTTTGTTGTTTAGTAAAGAGTTATTTGAGCAAGTCCAAAATTTTGTCATCTGGTAATTTATTAAGCCTTAACCCTTTCCCAAACAATAAATTTTAGACTGGTCCAATTTGAAAGAGTTTGCAGATGACAATTTTAAATTTGATGAAAATGACAGAAAGTTCTCCAAAAGGGTAGAAAACACTGTGGGAAAAGGAGAAATTGCTCATTACGAGCAATTTCTCCTTTTCCCACAGTGTTTTCAAAAGACTTGTACTACAGACACGTGAAAACCAGGGCTTGTTTGGGAAAGGGTTAATCTGCTAAATAGATAATAGATACATTTCCAGCTAATAGTATGATTCCAGATTTTACAGTTTCAAAATTTTTTTCGCTGGAAAAAATGTCATCATACTGCACATTGGAAACCTGCGTTTTCTCATTTTCACATAGATTTTTTATCCTCTGAAAGATAAACTCAGTAATTTGAGGGTTACAGATATTCAGTATGCATTTTGTAATGCATTCAGGCTGAAAAAGTCTTAACGCCTAGGCTGCTAAGTGTGACTCCCTGACCTTTGGCAGACAGTGTAGATCAAGATAAGACTGCACAGAACATGCAGTCTGATCTTTGATTTACACTGTCTGATGAGGAGATATATGTATCTTTTAAATAAGTTTGAAATAGCATTATATGGGTGTTTACTACTGGTTTGAAAAATCCATTTTACTTATTTAGCAGGATGAGGGTTGATATTTGACTTCTGGAAAAGGGATAAGGATTAACTCAATACAGTTTGCAGATATTATGTAATCATCTTGCAGCAGCCCACTGTAGAAAGAATAATGGCTTAACTCTTTACCACATAATCCCATGTTTTAATGACCCCAAGAAAAAGGCCTTTTGTAAACATAGTGGGAAAAGGAGAAAATGCTGGTTTCCCACAATATTCTCTACACTATCCAAGACAATCATTTGAGCAACCTTTAAATTGTCATCTGCAAATGCTTTCAGTTTGGACAAGTCTGAAGTTTTGCCGTTTGGTAAAGAGTTAAGGAGAAAATGCTTGTAAATGTACATGTAATAAGTAATTTCTCTTTATGCCGGAATGTTTTCCACATGACTACTTCATGTATGTTGCAGCAAGTTATGCTCCTATTTTCTGTTATTTATTATTCCTGTTATTTGTTTTCCACTTCTTCCAACGTTATATTCTGAGGTCCTTCATGGCTAAACGTTAAATATGCAGTATTTGCATGCTGTAAGTCATGGGTTTGATCCTCAGGCTCTTGGTTTTTGATGAGAGTGTTCTTAGCTGAGACACGTCAGAGCCCCAGCTTAGTACTGGTAAACCCAGGGTCCATGTCACCAACCATTTTTAGCTCGCCTGAGCACAAAGTGTTTAAGGTGAGCTGTTGTGATCGTGCTGCGTACGGCGTCCAGGCATCAACAGTTACCTTGTGTGCACTCTAGAGGCTACATTTTTCAATCATATACACATGAAACTTGGTCAGAATGTTTTTCTTGGTAATATCTGGGACAAGTGTGTAATTTAGGTCATGTTGGGTCAAAAAGTAGGTCACTGGACTAAATCTAGGAAAGACCTTGTGTGCACTCTAGAGACCATATTTTCAGCCTGATACACTTAAATCTTGGTCAGAATGTTTGTCTTGTTGATATCTTGGACAAGTTCGAAATTGGGTCATGTCGGGTCAAAAAGGAGGTCACCAGGCCAAATCTCAGAAAAACCTTGTGTGCACTCTAGAGGACACATTTTCAGCCTGAAACTTGGTCAGAATGTTTGTCTGGAAGATATCTTGGACAAGTTTGAAATTGGGTCATATTGGGTCAAAAAGTAGGTCACTGGGACAAATTTTAGAAAAACCTTGTGTGCTTTCTAGAGGCCAAATTTTCATCCTGAAACACATGAAAGATGGTCGGAATGTTTGTCTTGATGATATCTAGGACATGATTGAAATTGCGTCATGTCGGGTCAAAAAGTAGGTCTCAGGGCTAAATTGGTGAAAAACCTTGTGTGCACTCTAGAGGCCACATTTTCAGCCTGAAACTCATGAAAGTTTGGTAGAATGTTTGTCTTGATAGTATTTGGGACAAGTTTGAAATTAGGTCATGTTCAGTCGAAAAGTAGCTCACTGGGCTAAATCTTAGAAAAACCTTGTGTGCACTCTAGAGGCCACATTTGTAGTCGGATACTCATGAAAGTAGGTCAGATTGTTTGTCTTGATGATATCTCAGACAAGTTTGAAATTGGGTCATGTCGGCTGAAAAAGTAGGTCACAGGGCCAAATCTTAGGAAAAGCTTGGGTGCTCCATAGAGGCCACATTTTCAGCCTTATAATGATAAAGATTGGTCAGAATGTTTGTCTGGAAGATATCTTGGACAAGTTTGAAATTGGGTCATATTGGGTCAAAAAGTAGGTCACTGGGACAAATCTTAGAAAAACCTTGTGTGCTTTCTAGAGGCCAAATTTTCATCCTGAAACACATGAAAGATGGTCGGAATGTTTGTCTTGATGATATCTAGGACATGATTGAAATTGGGTCATGTCGGGCAAAAAGTAGGTCACTGGACCAAATCTTAGAAAAAGCTTGTGTGCACTGTAGAGGCCACGTTTTCAGTCTGATACTCATGAAACTTGGTCAGAATGTTTGTTTAAATGATATCTTTGACAAGTTTGGAATTTAGTCACATTGGTTCAAAAAGTAGGTCACTTACACTCATGTGTTTTACATCATTAAAACCAGGATCTCTTCACCTTTATCAACTGTAGATGATTTTACACAGGTGAGTCTTTTAGGGCCTCTTGTTAAGAATATGGTTTCAAACGGTCTAGCCAATCAGAAGTTATATTCCTTTAAAATTTAGAAATTTCTTCAGGCATAAGACTAATATTATTAAGAATGGTTGGTAAATACTGACCCAGGACGCAAGACAAAAATTTTCTGGTAGCTTTGATAGCAAGGCTTATATTGTCATGACTAACAATTAATATAACACCAGACAACCCCAAGTTTTAATGATGGTTGGATCTAGGGCATTTGAAATTTCTTTGAAAAGAAGAAAATGCATGCTGGTAACAAGCATTTTCTCCTTTTCCTACAATGTTTTCAAAAACCTTCCTCCTCATGGGTTTCTTTTGTGAGGGTTCAAGGAGTAAAGTGATGAAGATGATGATAAAAGTGTTAATTTTGACTGTGTTGTTGTAGAGAGATCGACCTACACGTAGATCTAAGAGTGACGTGGACATGGATGAAAATACTCTACGAGCCATAACCACGTCAGGCAGCTCATCAGCTTCAAGTCTAAGGTATGATCCTTTTCTCACATGAATAGCGAATGATTTTCACCTATGGCCCGCAAGCCTCTTGTTACATGAATACCCAATATTCTGTTGTCTGAGCATTTCCTATTCTTCGAAGATTGGCATGTCTGCTATGACACATCAGTATCCTCTATAAGAGAAATTAATGAGCATTGCATAAAATGAAAATTCTGCCTTTAAAAAATATTAAGTGGAAAATGGCTATAAATGATACGTCTATGAAGAGATCAAGCCTGTTATTTAGCACAGTAGTGTACAGTACTTGAGACCAGAGGGTCTCTGGTTCAAATCCCAACATTGTGGGAGATGAAGAAAATGCAGGTGCATAGCATTTGCAACTTTGCCACAATATTTTCGAACAGCTTCTTCCCTAGGGTCATTAAACCTCGGCATTGTGTGGTAGAGGTTTAATTGAGTTAACTCCAAAGGACAAAATTTTAGACTAGTTGTAATTCGAAGCATTTGCAGATGATGATAATCATTGTGGACCCGATAGTAAACATTGTAGGAATAGGAAAAAATGCTGGTTACCAGCATTTTGACATTTTCCCACAATGTTTTTGAAAAGGCTTTTTCTTCAAAGTCATCAAAACTCATGATTTTGTGGTAACATGGTTCCCACAATGTTTTTGAAAAGGCTTTTTCTTCAAAGTCATCAAAACTCATGATTTTGTGGTAACATGGTTTATTTATAGGAGTGCGGAAAGTCCTAGTAGTTCAACAGACACTCTGACAGTTCAGATCAATGAGGATTCAGACTTTGACGTGGAGCCCGAGCTCCCCTCCCTCAAGCAGGTTCTTGGGGAAGATACTGTCAGGAAACTGAAGCCCAAGGAAAAGAAGAGGCAGGATGTAATAAATGGTATGCTGTGCTTTTTCTTTATTTTGTTCCCTTATTTATCTGTTTAACATTAATAATTAACCCTTTACACAATCCAAAGTTTTAAAGACCCAGAGAAACTAAGCCTTTGAAAACCTTTTGGTAAAAGGAGAAAATGCTGGTAACCAGCATTAAGTTGTCTCCTTTTCCTACATTGATTTCTAGCCTTTCAACGACATACCCATAATTTGAGCAACAATTATTTAGTTGTCTGCCAATGCTTTCGATTTGGACTTGTTTAAAATTTTGTGGTTTGTCAACTCTGTACCAAATGACAAAATTTTGGACCTGTCCAAATTGAAAGAATGTGCAGAGGACAATTCAAATTTTGCTCATAAGAAAGAATTTATCTTTGATAAGGTAGAAAACATTGTAGGAAAAGGAGAAAATGCTGGTTACTACCATTTTGTCCTTTTCCCACAATGTTTCCAAAAGATCTTTTTCTCAGAGTTGTTAAAACTCGGGATTGTGTGGTAAAAGGCTGATAGTTATTTCTTTTTCTGAGGGATGTTGTTAACATGCACAGGTGTTAAACGATTGGTCCTGAGATGAATTCCCAGCATGGCCCAATTTTTTTCTGAAGGATCGATGAGTGATTGTGACATTCTTTCCTCAGTGCTGAATTTTCTTTTGGCAGTGTTTATGTGGGAAAGCAGCCAGTGGCTTGGAAAGAATCTTGTACAAAGGACTGGTGACCAAGATTTTCTCCTATTACCTAAGTGTTTTCAAAAGTCTTCTTCTTTTAGGTAAAAAAGAAACATTACAGGTATGTTTCATCAATGGTTGTATGATTATTAAAATCTTTCTATAAAAACCTATCAAAGGTCAGCATTTTCTCCTTTTGCTTCAGTATTTTTAACCCTTTCGAGATAAATCCTACCATTTGAGGGACACTTCATCTGTTGCCATCTTTCAATATGCAGAATCCTAAAATAGTTCTGGCTGGTTAGCTCTACCACACAATCCCAACTTTTAACGACCCTGTGAAAGAAGCCTTTTGAAAACATTGTGGGGAAAAGGAGAAAATGCTGCTAACCAGCATTTTGTCATTTCCCCACAATGTTTTCTACCTTTCCAAAAACAAATTTCAATTTTTCGATCACATTGATTTTGTCGTCTGCGAATGCTTTCAATTTGGACCAGTCTGAAATTTTGTTGTTTGGTAAACAGTTAACCCTTTAGCACACAATCCTGAGTTTTAACGACCTTAAGCAGGAAGTCTTTTGAAAACCTTGTGGGGAAAGGAGAAAATGGCAGTAACCAGCTTTTTCTCCTTTTCCCACAATGTTTTCTACCCCATCAGAGGCAAACTCTATCACTTTAGTTACATTTAAATTGTCATTTGCAAACACTTTCAATTTGGAAAAGTCTACATTTTTGTCGTAGGTAAAGATTTAACTCTTTACCAAACGACAAAATTTAAGACAGGTCCAAAGTGAAAGCATTTGCAGACGACAAAATAAATATGACTTAAAAATTGAAATATGCTTTTGGAAGGGTAGAAAACATTGTGGAAAAAGGAGAAAATGCCGGTTACCAGCATTTTCCCCTTTTCCCACAATGTTTTCAAAAGGCTTCTTTCTCAGGGTCGTTAAAAGTCGGGATTGTGTGGTAAAGGGTTAAGATGAGCTGTTGTAGGTAAGTATCAGTCCTAAACTAGAAACATGAAAATTTCCAGCTAATGTTGAAAATCCAGATCCTAGGATTTCAAAGGGTATATCAGTGGAAGATTGAGTATTGGAATATGTGGACTCAAGATGGGACCTCATCTTCTGTGCAGTCTACTCGTGAACTAAAATGTCTGCAAAATTGTTGTAAAGTGTTACCAAATTAAAAGAAGTATTTTTCTCTTTCAGAATTATTTTATACAGAGAAGTGCCATGTTCGTAATTTAAAGATACTGGACAAACTGTTCTATCGGTCTATGTTAAAGGAACAATCGATTCCTCAGGAATTTACCAAAAGTCTCTTTCCAAATTTAGAAACAATGATTACCCTTCATGGTGAGTATACCTGTTCGTAACATTTTGCCACACAACCCATAGTTTCAAGGAACCTGAAAAAGAAGCCTTTTGAAGACAAGTGGGAAAAGGAGTACATATTCGTAACAAGCATTCTCTTTTCCTACAACACTTTCTACCTTTTCCAGCACAAATACTATACAGTAGTTTGAAAAGCATTTGAATCATCAAAGATAAATTCTTACAGTATTGACAAGTCTAAAATTTTGCTGTGTGGTAAAGGATAAAACTTTAAGACTTGATGCTTAGATTTGATAAACACTGTGCTGTAGAAATTTGTGGGGAGAGGTTTATTATTAGTGTTATTATTTATAGCATTTTTTATGCCCCAGCCATTTTGGGAAAAAGGAGCTGGATGGGGGTTGGGGGGAGGGGTAAAGAACAAGCCTTGTCCACACCTACTGGACACATGGCTTCTAATTGATACCTTTGAATATAATTATAAGTGTATAAGATTCAATTTTTATATTCAGGTTTGTGATCATAAGATATAGCTCCAGGTTATATTTTTTATCAAATCCAGCAGTTGTTAAAGAAGTTAACCCATAGGCTCAAGCATGACTCAGGTATCTTTTGCAGACAGTGTAGATCAAGATCAAACTGAACAAAAGGTGCAGTCTGATCTTGGATCTACACTGTCCAATAAGGAGATATCTTTTCCCAAAAAACATAATTTGAAATAGCAAAATTTGAGTTTTAAGTTACTATTGGCTTGAAGGTTTTGTTTCACTTATTTTTTCACTAACTTGAACTTTGCCGAGGACAGCTTTTAGTAAACAAACAGTTTGAGAGAGAAAGTTAATGATCAGGTATTTGTGAAAACATACACTTCTTACTAAGGTGTGATACATGAGATACGTGGCAGGAATAGATCTTAATCTCCATGAGCAATTTCTCTTTTTGCCACATTGTTTTCGTAAGTGGACTGCAAGACAAGAGCAGTTGTGTGCTGGAGGCGAATGTGGTCATAGACTGATAATTTTTATTGAGATGATTACAAAACATAACACTGACCCACCTTTTATCCCTTTACCACTCAATCCCGAGTTTTAACGACCCTGATGGAGGAGGCTTTCGAAAACAGTGTGGGAAAAGGAGAAAATGCTGGTAACCAGCATTTTCTCCTTTTCCCACAATGTTTTCCACCCTTCCCAAATCAAATTTCAATTTTTGAGTCACATTTATTGTGTTGTCTGCAAATGCTTTCACTTTGGACCAGTCTAAAATTTAGTGTTGTGGTAAAAGTTAATTCTTTACCAAATGACAAAATTTTAGACTACTCACTCGTCTAAATTGAAAGCATTTTCAGACGACAAAATAAATGTGACCCAAAAATTGAAATTTGTTTTGAGAAAGGTAGAAAACATTGTGATAAAAGGAAAAAATGCTGGTTTCCAGCATTTTCTTTCTTTCCCACAATGTTTTCTAGAGCTTTCTTTCTATGGGTCATTAGAAGTCTGGACTGTGTGGTAAAGAGTTAATCTACAAGATGATCATTATTTTTCAGGGAGTTTAAATAACAGTATGAAACAAAGAAGAAAAGAGAAAACTGTGATAACTGCTGTAGGTGATATTTTGATAGCCAGGGTAAGCAAAACTTCTAAAGTGTGTTATCAATGAATCTAGTAAGGCAGTTGCTTGGAAACCATCAATTAAATTAGGAAGAATGAGATTTATAAGAAAAAGGAAATCGGTTTTATAGTATTTTTTTATTGGGCTACATAAGTACATGGCCTCTAAACCCTTTACCAAACAATCCTGGGTTTTAACGATCCTGGGAAAAAGGACGTTTGAAAACATTGTGGGAAAAGGAGAAAATGCTGGTACCAGCATTTTCTCCTTTTCCCACAATGTTTTCTAGTGCTTCAGAAAAAAATCCAATCATTTGAGCAATATTTAATTTGTCGTCTGAAAATGCTTTCAATTTGGAGCAGTCTAAAACATTGCCGTGTGGTAAAGAGTTCAAAGTATTTCTATATTTCACAAAGAGTTGTTGGAATGTCACATGATCGGTAACACACATTGATGATGTGAGATCATATTCAAATAAGAATGGTGACATCATGAAAATAGATAAAGATACCAGTTGCATCACAATCATCCTGTTATGTGCTAAAATTGCATCTTTTTAGTCAATGTAATATCCAGTTTTTTTATGCTTGCAGAGTAATATACATGTTGTGGTAGTTATCAGTGTTTTACAGGAAATTTTCTTTTTACATAAAAGGAATCTAAGTATGACCCTATAACTCTTTACTTGATGATAAAAATGTAGACCTGGCCAATTTTAAGCCTTAGGCTGCTAGGTGCAACTCAGGGACCTTTTGCAGACAGTGTAGATCAAGATCAGACTGAACAGAACGTGCAAAAATAATGTTGTCAAGATCTGGTTGCAGAGTTTGTCAGAATTTTTCTCTGGCTTAAATGAGATAAATGAAAGTTTGAAAGGAAAAAATAAAGATAGCTGAATTTATTAAAGAGCATTGGACTCTAGAGGCCTCAATTTTAGTCAAGTCTCAGTGAAACTTTGTCAGAATCTATCCCCTAGTTATACTGTACCTCTCAGAATGAAGTTAACCCATTGTGTGACATATACAACTTGGCTTGCTATTGCAGCAGAGTGGGTCAAGATAAGATTGCTCATTATGTGATTTGTGAACTTTTATCGTCACTTTCTGATACTTTTCTGCGATATTATCACAAAGTCTGCATAGAATTTGCAATAATGTTCATACTGAGATTTTTGTCACAGAGTCTGTGTTGAAATTAAGTTATCTTTTCATTGACTGAATATGATCATTGCATTTATTTTGTACACTTAGGGTCTATGAACTTAATTTTTCTACATATATATATGTATGTCTGTTTATTTTTTTTCTGCAGTTTGATGGAAAAGAGGGGGAAAATTTTCGAAACGGCTGTGCCATATTTTGCAGAAATCAGTCCCATGCTCTAGAAAACCTGAAACTTCGAACAAGGAAAGAAACAAAGATGGCTCAACTTTTATCGGTAAATTGAATATACAACATAGCATAATATTGTTGCTTTCACAAACTTTATGCTTTATCCACTGACAATTTGTCTGCTCGTCTGAACTGAAAGCTTTCAAAAACTTGCAGTCAACAATTTAAATGCTCAGATAAATGAGTTTGTCTTTGAAGGATAGAAAACATTGTGGAAAAAGGAGAAAATGCTAGTAATCAGCATTTTCTCCTTTTCCACAATGTTTTCAAAAACACCTCCCTTACAGCTGTCAAAACAGGAATTATTTTGTAAAAGTTAAAAGCACTATCATTAATATACCAAAATTTGTTTTACAACATACATGCAAATGTTAATTTTTACTGCAAATCTGAGAAAATATCTTTACAGAGAGGATGTTGAAGTGTTGTTACATGACTTGTTCACTTAGAAGTGAAATGCCTTCTTTATGCAATGTCACATTGAGGTATTTTTTATTCCTGTTTCTAAGAGAGCTGTATTTGATCAAGTCACAGCTGGGTCATAACTATTCTTTCAACAAATAACATGTACACGGTATTGAAATATTTTTAGAACACATTTAACTCTTAACCCTTTACCACACAATACTGACCTTTAATGACCCTGCAGAAGAACCCTTTTGAAAACATTGTGGGAAAAGGAGAAAATGCTAGTAACCAGCATTTTCTCCTTTTCCCACAATGTTTTCTACCCTATAAAAAAAACATTATTTGAGCCACATTAAAATTGTCGTCTGCAAATGCTTTCAGTTTGGAAGGGTCTAAAATTTTGTCATGTGGTAAAGGGTTAAGCAGCAAGCATAGCTTTAGGTTCTTTTGAGATAGTTATTTCAAGATAAGATTACACAGACCTTCATGTTTTGGACATGGATCTTTACTATCTACCATACTTTGAGACATTCTGACAAGAGCAGGCCAAGCTTGTAAAAATGCAAAAAATATTGGTATTGATATTTATTTCATAAAGGTAGGCTATCGCACTTAATTTTTTACTAGACAAGTTTTCACTCCAAACTGAAAGCATTTGCAGGTGACTTAGTGATTGGAACTCAGATGATCACATTTATCTTTGAAAGGATAGAAACAAATGTGGGGAAAGGGAGAAAATGCTGGTTACTATCATTTTTTTCCCTTTTTCCACAATGTTTTCAAAGGTCTGTCGCCTCAAGTAATTTGTATGAGGGACAGTTCAGTAAATGGTTAGTTTTTTTTTTTTTTTTTTTCCTATTTCAGGATGCAGAAAATAATCCACTATGCCAACGTTTAGCTCTGAAAGATATCATTCCCAAACAGTTTATGAGACTTACAAAATATCCTTTATTGATAGAAAACCTTCTCAAGTATACAGCTAGTAAGTACGCTATTCTGCTTAAATCTTTACCAGACAATCCCAAGTTTTAATGACCCTGAAAAATAAAGCATTTGAAAACATTGTGGGAAAAGGAGAAAATGCTGGTTACGAGCATTTTCTCCTTTTCCCACAATGTTTTCTACACTATAATAGACAGAAATCAGTATGTGAACCACATTTAATTTGTCGTCTGAAAATGCTTTCAATTTAGACAAGTGTAAAAAGTTGTCATGTGGTAAAAGGTTAAGTCCAGACAATGAGAATATTCTGTATTGAAAACTCATACCTTATTAGCTTTACTGTTTTCAATCAAAACCTTAATCCTTTCCCAAACGACAAATTTTGGACTGGTCCAAATTGAAAGAGTTTGCAGACGACAATTTTAGATTTGATGAAAATGGCAGAAAGTTCTCAAAAAAGGTAGAAAACACTGTGGGAAAAGGAGAAATTGCTCGTTACGAGCAATTTCTCCTTTTCCCACAGTGTTTTCAAAAGACTTGTACTGCAGACACGTGAAAAACAGGGCTTGTTTGGGAAAGGGTTAAGTATTTTCATAGCCCTGTTGTCTTCAGCATTACATTATCATGTTGCCAATTTCAGCATTTTTCTCAAATTCCTGTTGTTACAGATGTGTTAACTATCAGAATTGGGTGCCCATACAATAAGGGCAGGTAACCCTGAAATATTTTTGACATATTTATGCCTCTTTTGGACTTTAGATTTTCCTCAAAAACCAATTGCAGGCCAGCGGTGGCAACTGCATGGGATGCTATTGCTTTGATGTATACTTTTGCAAATATACCTACAGTTGCACCTTAACATTAAAGTTGGTGACTTAATTAGTTTCTTGACAACAAGATTTTGGACTTGTCTGTACTGAAAGCATTTGCAAACAACAAAGCAAATGTAGCATAAATGATGGGATTTGTCCTTGAAAAGGTAGAATGCTTTGCATGGTACCAGGTTTTTCTCCTTTTCCCCACATTGTCTACTGAAGCTTTTGTCTATAAGGTTGTGAAAAGATAGGATTATTAGTGAAGGGTTAGAGTGCATTTTCACAGATCATTCCTGATTCTGAGCAATTTTGCATTTTACCTCATTTGCTGGATTTTCTTCGTTGTTATTATTATTTTGTTTTTTGATTGTCTCATAAAAGATTAAATTAAGATCTCTCAGTGTGATGTAAAATTAAGTGGAAAGTATCTATCACCATATCATGTTGTAAGTTGACAGTTGCTAAAACAGAAATATGGCTACTCACTAGGAAAAGAATTTAACCCTTTGACCCTGGGACACTGTAGAACAAGGCTGTTTGTTCTTTCAAATTTTCAAGTTGGATTAATTTGTATGGTGTAAAATTTATAAAGGAAAGTTGTGATTGCTGAGCTGAGCCTGGGTAGTTTCATCGGTAGTGTACAGGGTTGGAGAACAGGGGATCACTGGTTCGATCCCAAACTTGGCAAATTTCTTTCCAAGGATTGATATGATAGTCACTGCAACAGGATTCATTCCTCTCTCACAGCTAACCATTGTTTTGACGATGGTTATGTGAGAAACCAGCCATTGGCGTGGAAAAAAGTTGTGTGTAGTACTGGCAAAGGAAAGTCCAGGAAAGCATTGATAGGTGCACTGGCCTCTGCGATATAACTGAAATCATGTTGAAAACGGTGTTAAACACCATACAATCAATTATTAAAATGTGATTGCTGTTTTGTGACTGCTGTATCATGTTTTTACTACTGAAACAAATATTACTTTTCACAAGGGAAAGAATTAAACTGTAGGCCACTAAATGTTACCTAAGCAGCTCTTTAAGACAGTGCAACCCAAGATCAGGCAGCATTGAATGTGCAATCTGATCTTTGATATACACTGTCCAAAATCTTGTTAAGGATTTCTGGTAAATACAGCCTGGATGTTTCTCTGTTTAGGTCTACTACTAACGGCAGACACCTTTTTCAATATACAAGTTGGTCTGGGGGATGGGAGGTCATGCTGAAATCAGGGTCCGTATTCATCAACCATTCTTGAGAACATTCTTGGTCTTGTTCTTCAGGATTTTCCAAATTTGAAAGTAACACACCTTCTGATTGGCTAAACCATATGGTTTAGCCAATCAGAAGTTGTGTTACTTTCAAACTTGGAAAATCTTGAAGAATAAGTCCTAAGAACGTTCTTAAAAATGGTTGGTGAATACGGACACTGGTTGTTCATATGTCTGTTCGGAAATGCAAATTTTTGCCCTCTTTTCTCATTCAACGAATTGGCTTACATTTTTATGGAAGCCTACCATGGGAACTTCTACATTTAGAGTTTTATTATGATTGGACAACAGGAGTTGTTGGCCTTTGAAGTTTTTCTTGATCCAGTGACAAGGCAACCACTGGGGGTATTCATAAGTCTGCCAAATGAGGGTATAACAAAAGTGGGTATAACTCTTTACCAAACGACAGAATTTTAGACCAGTCCACATTGAAAGCAGTTGCAGACGACAAAATAAATGTGATTGAAAAATTGAAATTTGTTTTGGGAAGGGTAGAAAACATTGTGGGAAAAGGAGAAAATGCTGGTTACCAGCATTTTCTCCTTTTCCCACAATGTTTTCAAAAAGGCTTCTTTCTCAGGGTCGTTAAAAGTCGGGATTGTGTGGTAAAGAGTTAATACATATTCATGATGCAACATACCAAACAAATCATCACGTTACCATGGATACATGTTCCATTTGGTCAAACAACTGGCTGAATCCCAAGGTAGACTGGTCCTTAGATATACAGAAAATTTTCCAAAAGCAAAAAGTTTCGACACAGGTCAGACCGTGCAGTCCATAGAGGGTCGATATTTTCTGCACATGCATTAGATCCCCTTTTCAAAAAGCATGGCTGTATTTTGGTGTTTTTCTTTTTTAAGTACATGTAAGTTCATACAATGTTTTCAAAGAGCTTCCATGGTGTCCTGCAAACACTGAACTCTTTGGAAAAGATAGTGGATTAAATGTTCAAAATGATGTTTTGTAGCAAACACTGAGGAATACTCTAACCTAGAACGGGCTCATCAATGCAGTAAACATATCCTGGAGTATGTAAACCAAGCAGTCAAAGATTGTGAAAATCACCAAAGACTAATTGACTTACAACGAAGGATAGATAAAAAAGCAGACGGTAGTACAGAGATGGAAGAACTTAGGGTAAGAAATGGGATCTCTCTTTAACCCTTTACCAGTCCACAAAATTTGTAACTTATTAAGATTGAAAGCATTAACATACCGCATGTCAAATCAGGGTCCATATTCACCAACCATTCTTAAGAATGTTCTTAATCTTATTCTTCAAAATTTTCTAAATTCAAAAGTAACACAACTTGTGATTGGCTAAACCATATCACAAGGTTCTGCCAATCATAAGTTGTTTTACTTTCAAATTTAAAAAATTCTGGAGAAGACAAAGAATGTGCTTAAGAATGGTTGGCAAATATGGACCCTGGCTCAGATGCTAAGATTTCTCTGTTAAAAGATAGAACAAATCATGGGACAATTTCTAACAGTGTGTCCAAAAGGTTTCTTCCTCAGTGTCAAAAACACAGGATTTTTTGGTTAAGAGTTCACACTGTATTCGCTCTGTTTCTCTTTCTCTGATGTATATTTAAAGAAAAAGTACAAGAAGTGAAATGGATAAAATAAGCAGGTGAATGCTATCAGGTTTTGAAATTTGGGCACAACATCTCGCATTTCTGCATGACAAAGGTGTAGTAATTTGGAGGTTCTGAGTTTCAACTTTAACGCTTTACCCCAAAGTTATGAGTTTTAACAACCCTGAGCAAACAGCCCTTTGAAAACACTGTGGGAAAAGGAGAAAATGCTGGAAACCAGCATTTTCTCCTTTTTCCACAATGTTTTCTTCCCTTTCCAAAATGAATTTCAATTTTTGGGTCACATTTATTTTGTGGTCTGCATATGCTTTGAATTTGGACTAGCCTAAAATTTTGTTGTTTGGTAAAAATGTGAGGCTCTGGGTTTTTTTATGGGCCTCTTTGAGTCAAAGCACTTCAAAGCCCAGCCTAGCACAGGCAGGTGAACCCTTGGGTTCACATGAATAATTGAGATGTCACTGTGATATGACTGAAATGAAGGTGAAAATGGTGTAAAACATCATACAATCAACAGAGCATCTTGCTGTATAATGAGCCAGTATGATATTACTAATACAGAACCGATTGGAAAACAGGTAAAGCTAAGATCACAATTGCCATAGGTGAAACAATGTTGAGGATTAAAGTATGGTGTAACATTTTCATAAACTAATTCTCTAACAGACAACAAAATTTAAGACTTTTGCTATATTGAAAGCTTTCACAGACAAAAGTGTGCTTAATGGATGGATTTGTCTTTAAATGGGTTGGAATTTTTTGTCGGAAAAGGAGAAAATGCTTGTTTCCCATACCTTCAAAAGGTGTTTTCCTCAATGTTGTAAAAATTTTGGATTGTTTTGTTAAGGGTTGATTGTGTCTCTTGCTTACACAGATGGAGAGAGCCAAGCCTACCTCTGGCCCTTCCATTAAACTGCAAATGATTTGATGCCATATTTCCCCCCCAAAAAAACAGTTTAATAGAAAAGAATGCAGACCAAGGGAATATTATTCGATTTCAAAAATTAATGGTCCATGAATAATTGAAATTGTATGATATTTAATTTTGACTAATTTCTGCTTTTACCTGAATGCTTTTTATCTAACCTTTTTGCTCAAGAAGTCGTATCACTCTGAAAGAAAAACAGAATAACTTTCATCAACTGTTCATGTATATCTATATTTTGACATCTTTTTACTTTGCTCATTTTGCAGACATTTGATCTCAGCAAACACAAGTTAATTCATGATGGCACATTGACTTGGAGAATAAACAACAGGAAACAAATAGAGCTGCATGTTGTGTTACTAGAAAAAGCCATGGTACTATTACAAAAACAGGAAGAACGGCTTGTCCTCAAATTACAAAGTACCCAGCTAGTCGCCGGGAAAGAGGATAGTAAAAGACAGAGTCCGCTTCTCTGGCTGAACAATGTGTTAGCAAGAAATGATGCGACAGATAAAAAAGCATTCTTTGTTGTGAATACCTCCAAGGCAGGGCCTCAAATCTACCAGCTTGTGGCCGGTACTGCTGATGAACAGAAAAGGTGATTGGAAATACAATTTTTGTTTCTCTTGAATCCCAAAACTGTATATAAAAAATAGTGGATAAGGTTGGGTCTAGTTTCTCAATTGAAAATCTGAGCTCTAGTGGAGAGATCCACAGGAATGAAGAGGAATTACTTCCAGGACATCTCTTATCATGCTCTGTGAATAGATTTAGCTGTCAGTGCCCAACAAAGCAACATCTAGGCAATCATTCGTTCCTTATCTTGTATTTTAACCCTTTACTGCACAATGCCGCCTTTTAACGACCCTGGGAGAGAGGCCTTTTGAAAACATTGTGGGAAAAGGAGAAAATGCTGGTAACCAGCATTTTCCCCTTTTCCCACAATGTTTTCTACTCTATCAAAGAAAAATTCCATCATTCGAGCCACATTGAAATTGTCATCTGCAAATGCTTTCAATTTGGACAAGGCTAAAATTTTGTTGGCTGGTAAAGGGTTAAAGACTTTTAGGATTAGAGGCCTTTTAACCCATAAACTGGAAAATTAATGAAACATAACTTCCGCTCAATAGTGAAAACCCAAATATTGGGCTTTCAAAGTTGATTTCACTGGAAGAAAATACTGTATCAGACAGTGTAGGCCAAAGATCAGACTGCACATTTCTTTTATGTCCACAAAAGTGCCCTGAGTTACGCTTAGCAGTCTTAAGAGTTAAAGGGGCCAAATAGACCATTTGAAATTAGAATACTTCAGTCTTTGTGATTGAGAAGTCAATTACATTTAATTTGCCATTGCAGGGATAATTTTTGATGGGTACTTTGGTTGATTAGAAACTATAAAATGTGAAAATGGTTATGAATATCATGAAGAAAGCCTGCTGATTTAGCTGTTTTACCAGATGGTCCTGTGTTGGTATGACCCTGTAGAAAAAAGCTTTTTAAAAAGTTTGTGGGGAAAGGAAAAAAAATACTGGTAACCATCTTGAAACTGCAGGTAATAGACAAAATACTGGTAACCATCATTTTCTTTATTTCCTACATATTTTGCCCTTTGATAACAAATCCCTTGACGTGCACCACATTAAATTTGATCTGCAAAAGCTTTCAATATGGAAGATTCTAGAATTTTTTCCATCTAATAAAAAGTTAACAATGGTAAATTTCTGTTCCCCAGATGGACCAAATATATCACCCAAGCAGCAGAATCAATGAAGAAAAATGAAATCAACTCTAAGAACAAAAAACAGCCTATACCAGAAGAAATTCCTGTACCTAGGCAAGGGGAACAAGAGTAAGTACATATGAGTAATGGGAATAATCTGTTTTCCCTAGAACCCTAGAAGCAGTGTTTTACTGTAAAATTCTGACCTTTTTGTCCTTTTTGTTTGGTAAAGAATCAGTTGAGCCTACAAGGCTTAAACTCGGGCGATGGCTGGTTTGAATCCCCAACTTAGCCACTATCGTTGCAAGGCATGATGATAGTCATTGCAACAGGATTCATTCCTCTCTCCCTGCCAGTCATTGTTTGGATGATGGTTAGGAAGGAAAGCAGCCAGTCGGATTTGGAAAAAATTTGATTGAAGTATGTGTTAAAGAAACAACTGGTAACCATGGGTACTCCTTTCTGATTAATTTTGTTAACCCTGTACCACACAGTCCTGAGTTTTAACAAGTTTGAAAAAGAAATCGTTTGGAAACGTTGTGGGAAAACGAGAAAATGCTTGTAGCCAGCATTTTCTTCTTTTCCTACAATTATTTTTTCCATTCAAAGACAGAAATAATCTTTTGAGCTACCTTTTAGATGTTTTTGAAAGTAACACAACTTCTGATTGGCTAAATCAAATCTGATTGGCTAAACCAAATGGTTTAGCCAATCAGAAGTTATGTTACTTTCACATTCAGAAAATCTCCTTAAGAATTTAAGACTAAGAATGCTCTGAAGAATGGGTGGTGAATACGGACCTTGTTCATTTTTGAAAGCATTCACAGACAACAAATCGGATGTGGCTGAAATGATGAAATTTTCTTTTACAAGGGTAGAAAACAGTGTGGAAAGGAAATGGTCACCAACATTTTCTCATTTTCCTAAGTTTTCAGTACCTTTTTTCTTCAGGGTTGTAGAAACATGGGATAAGCAAATAAATAGGTATAAAGGGAAATCATGTTAACATATTTTCTGTTGAAAATCTGACTATGGGCATTTGCTTGAATTTTCACAATGACTTCCAATAACATGGGTTTTGGGAGTTAAACAGACTATTTTTGTATGGCAAAACCTTTATTATAACCTCTGCAACAAAAGGGGGATTATACTGGAACAAGTTCATCCCTACATGCCATACATGACCTGTTCTACTTGTCAACCAGTTTGGCTTAATTGTTTATAAAACTTAACCCTTTCCCAAATGACAAATTTTGGACTGGTCCAAATTGAAAGAGTTTGCAGACGACAATTTTAAATTTGATGAAAATGGCAGAAAGTTCTTAAAAACGGTAGAAAACACTGTGGGAAAAAGAGAAATTGCTCGTTATGAGCAGTTTCTCCTTTTCCCACAGTGTTTTCAAAAGACTTGTACTGCAGACACATGAAAACCAGGGCTTGTTTGGGAAAGGGTTAAAGGCCTGCCATCACTGGAACGTTTACACCTGCAGTGTTAATTAGGAGTGATCCACTGTGCAAGAAACATGACTTACTTTGTAGCTCAGCTGTTTTCAAAGAAAACATCAAGGTATTGTCCTAGCCCTGGTGTCATCTGTGCCGTCTTGGTGCAAATACTTAGACATTTTATAATATCTGTGTTATTACGGAAGATACTTATTTCAAACTGGGACAAATTGTTAATTATCAAAAGGGAGACTCATACAACAGGGGCAGGTAACCATCAAAATATTTTTGACACAGTTATGCCCCTTTTTTAGACTTGCAGTTTTCGAAAATCTTTGACATTTTATTATATCTCTGTCATTACTGAAGTTATTTACTTCAAACTTGGACTAGTTCTTAACAATCAAAAGGGGAACCCATACAACATGGGCTTTTTGGTTGAACATTTTCAGCAAAAATCAAGTAGCTGATGCCGAGCATTGGCACCTTCATGAGATGCTCTTGTTTTTGCCTGGCCCAGTGACAAGGTAGCCAGTGCTGGTATTCGTCTGCCTGTGACACTTCTAGTTCATGGTAACCTATGTTGTATATTTTTTCAGGATACCAGAAGAGAACCATGAACAACCATGTATTGAAGAACAACAAGATGAAGTAAACAGTATCATGACTAATGATCAGTTGATCTCACCTTTGGGTAAGCTTACTTTTATTTTGTGCCTGAATGACAAAAGTTCATTTTTTTTTTTGTCTCTAGGCTTCCTTTCTTCACTTTTAAGCCTTTACCACACAGTCCAGACTTTTGATGACCCTAAACGAGAAGATTTGAAAACATTGTTGGAACAGGGGAAAATGCTGTTAACCAGCATGTTCTCCTTTGCCTGCAGTGTTTTCTACCCTATGAAAGATTACTTGGTTTCATGATGTCCTTGAAGAAGGCTTTTGAAAACACTGAGGAAAGGAGACAGTGCTGGTAACTAGCTTTTTTGCCCCTATTTTTTCACAATGAAATTGTCCCTGTCAGAGAGGAATCATTTGAGCCACATTCAATTTGTTGTCTGCGAATGCTTTTAATATAGAGACAAATTTGAACCAGTATTGTCTGGAAAAGAGTTAATTTTGTTAAGTCATTTGGAAATCAAAGAACTTTCTGTCTGGTAGGAGTTAACTGCATGCATTATTATGTTTGCCAAAATATGATAAACTCTCTTCTTTTTTCCATAAGATATATATAAGATGTATACAAGATAAGGTTATGAACTTAATCATTACATGTAATGAACCTGACTCAGAGATTTAAACAGACATGTGTGATTAAGATTTTGAATTTAGCATTTAGCTTGTGTAGTTGAACCAATTTGTAAGCATGGTTTGAACACAAAAGATGGTCGCTTGGTTTCTACTAACATACCAACTAGTTGATGTTCCTTTTTGTGCATTAAATTGTAAGGAAGTACTAAAATATCATGCACTGTTGTAGGCCAAGTTTTCACCCCTATATATTCCTGTGTCTCTGTTAAGATGTTACTATGTTTGGTGTTTTTGAATTTACAACCATTCATTTCTTACTTATTAAAAAAGAAAATTCTTCATGAGAGTAGTTTTATAAATGATTTAAAATCAGTATTCTGATTGCCATTTTTGACAATGATTTTGATTATACTCATACATTTCTCAGTAATGACCATTATCTACTAAATAAAGGCAAATTATTTTATGTAATTATATTGTCCCAAATGTACACCTAGTACTGCCGTGGTAATTGAAAAAAAAAAGCTTCTTACTTTGTGAAAATGGGGTTTAACCCTTTACCGCACGATGTCGCCTTTTGACAACCCTGGGAAAGAAGCCTTTTGAAAACATTGTGGGAAAAGGAGAAAATGCTGGTTACCAGCATTTTCTCCTTTTCCCACAATGTTTTCTACCCTATCAAAGAAAAGTTGCATCATTTGAGCCACATTGAAATTGTCGTCTGCAAATGCTTTCAATGTGGACAAGGCTAAAATTTTGTCGTCTGGTAATGGGTTAATGCTTCTGCAAAAAGAATCAACAAATCTAAGTCTGCACAGGCTGACCTGGGTCAAAACATTATGGTGTTGGTCAGTTTTGTGCATGTCAAAGGACCATGCTACCTCATGATTCAGTCTCATTCTAGACAATCTGAATCCATATTATGCGATGATTCACTTTATATAATACTTTACAAAGATGTATTAAAGCCTCTTTTGCCATCTATTGGCCCATCATTTTGATACTTTTATGTAGAATTAGTTGTGTATATTTTCTTTTCTTGATAAAATTTGGACAAGCAAACAACATTGTAAAGATGCGAGTCACAAATAATATTATTGATGTAGACTTTGTGTTATGAGTACATGGTATTACTTGTGATGGTTTTGGTTAGGAACAGATGCCTTAAGAAAGTGCACCCTACCCAAACATTTCTGTGGGTTTATGAATATCCCAACAGACCTCTTTAACATAAAATAGATGACAAAGGGTATCATAGTTGATACAAGTACATGTATATTTATAAACATAATACAGAAATGATATTTTCACTCAAACACTGTTTTGTCATTGTCACTAGTGAACCTACTCATTGTAGCCTTTTTAAAAGATAACATTCAGGTGAACCATGATAAAACCCAAATTAATCATTGATAGTTTTTTAATTCAAATAGATAACAGATTAATGTTGATTATGTAATGAGGTTGAGAAGTCAGTGTTTAAAAAAGGTTCATTTTGTTTCTGTGTGTATCCCTGCATGGCCCACTGTGTTGTTGCAGAAAAACTACGACAGAATGATGAAAATTTAGCTAGTGTATTAGAAACAAGAATACAAGTTCTTGCTGAGTTCCTGAAAGTGAGTCCAGATGAAGTGACAGACAAAAACCAGGTGAGTTGGCATATATCATATTTGTATTTACCTAATCTGTTATGTTTTACCTGACATCCTCGTGATTTCCACGACCATGAAGAAGATGGCTTTTGAAAGTATTGGATTAGAGGAGAAAATCAGAGTTGAATCTAATGTGTGGGATCGATAAAATGACAAATAAGGAGTTTACTCATTTGTAAAATATGTGTAAGCTACATCTTACATATACTTCTTATTTGTAGCGCGAAGCAGAAAATCCTGAGCGTAGTAGGTGTAATGATGAAAAATCATCTGGTGACTGCACATGTCCAAAATAAAATCAATATCAATCCTATCCATTTGAGGTTACCAGTGTCAGCTATTTTCAAACTGTCTTGCATGTATCTTGCCATGTGTAATGAGATGATGTCATGTAAAAATGGCAAATCTGGATATTGCTCTTTGAACATCTTATGGAAAGTAACTAAAAAGTCAGCTTTTCATAGCTGGCAGGAAAATTGAATAAGAGATGATGTTTTGTGTTCTGATTGTGATCAAAGTGATATGTGTAGATTTACTCGAGGCTGTGGTATTCGCAGATCACAATTCAGATGACTCAAATGATGAAGCTTATCTCTAATATGAAGAATTGAAGAATACATTGTGGGAAGAGGAAAATGCTGGTAACCAGCATTTTCTCCTTTTCCCACAATGTTTTCAAAAGTCTTCTTCCCCAGTGTCGTTTAACCATTGGATTGTGTGGTAAAGAGTGAAAGAAACTAGACATTATGAATACACAGAAAAATCATTGTGGTAACCACCGTTTTTCTCTTTTCCCGTGTTGTTTTCTATCCTTTCAAACACAACACACGTCATTTGAAAACATATTTTAGTTTTTGTCTGCAAGTGCTTTCAATGTGGTCAATTCTTAAAATTTTGTAGTTAGGTAAATTGTTAAGAATACCTTGCATTTAAGTGAATCTCTGAATCAGCTGATCACTAGCAATAAGATACAGCTGATGATAAGAGAAAGTGTGTCTCTATTTCAGGAAACAATGGAGGAGAGTGACCCAGCTGCCATGGTGGTAGCATGTCAACATCAAATTGTACAACTGATGGAGCTGATCAAAGATACATCCATTGGTGCTCTACAACAACATGACTGTATGTCATCATGTAGAGCCATTTAACCCTTTACCACACAATCCTGACTTTTAACGACCCTGAGAAAGAAGCCTTTTGAAAACATTGTGGGAAAAGGAGAAAATGCTGGTAACCAGCATTTTCTCCTTTTCCCACAATGTTTTCTATCCTTCCCATGACAAATTTCATTTTTTAAGTCACATTTATTTTGTTATCTGCAAATGCTTTCAATTTAGACTGGTCTAAAAATTTATCGTGTGGTAAAGAGTTAATGATAATTATACTTTACTTTCGATAAGTTTTGTTGCTCTGCCTGATGGCTCAGTCGGTATTGTGCAGAGCTGGAGTTCCAGCTCAAATCACCAGCTCAGTCAAGCTGTTTTTGGTTATTTACATTAACCCATAGATTGCCAAATAAACCAAGACATTTTAAGTCTAGAAATAAGACCACGGGAATTGCAACTATATGGTTGCTTTTGTCATTAGTGTTCAGCAAAGTGGACTGTAGATCAAAGATCAGACTGCACATTCCATGGAGGCTAATCTTCATCTTCACTGGCAGCAAATGCAACTATTGTTGTGAAAGGCACTTTAAGTGTGAAGCCAGAATTTAATCCTCTCTCAGCAATGACCATGGTCTTGATGATGTTTAAAAGGGAAAGCAGCCAGTTGCTTGGGCAGAGTGTTGTGCAAAGAGCTGATTGAATAAACCAGGGAGGCGATAGTAGGTGCACTGGCTGCCACAATATGACTGAAATTTAGTTGAATATGGTGTCAAAAACTGAATAAGCAAACTAGTTTCATTATTTGCTGATCAGTTTGATAAGTCATGTTCAACAGTTCGATGGATAATCTTTTAAGGAATCTGACAAATGGAGCAGAAAGCAAAACATGGGCAAATAAGATGGGGGGGGGGGGGGGGTTTCAAAGGAAAATTTGATTTGTTGCAAATGAAGAAAATACTAACTCATAAGCAGTTTCTTACTTAGCTTATGTAATTTAGATCAAAGGTCATAGTTTTTTTTTAACTATGGGCCAAGGCAGATACATTTAAAGTCATAGATACATATGTATGTTGATGGGAGACTGATTAGGTCAAGTGCCAGCCTCTCTTATCAAAGTAAGGTCAGTTTTTGAAGCTACCCACAAGTTACATGTACATCAAATACAGGCTAGGTTATGTCTAAGTAAGGTCAGTTTGAAACTCACGACTTGTTTTAGCAAGGATAGGTCAAGTTTCCAGGATGCAGTCTGTGAGTTTATAAATAAGATTATCACATCATGTACTTTGCATGGTCTGATAGTTTTTGTGTATGTATGCACAATTCTACTAATTTTAGTTAAAAGTTTTATTAACCGTAGTTTTCACAGGAGGAATCTGATCATAGTTTTCTGTAAATTGCTGCATGTATGGTCTTTGACAGAATCTCAGTTTGGGGAAAAAAAAACCAGCTGAAATTTTGGTAATTCTAGGTTGCTTTGGCAAGAATATTTCAAAAAGGAGAAATTGCTGGTTACCAGCATTTTCTCTTTTTCCACGATATTTTCAGAGTTCTTGGTTGGGAAAATGTCCATTCTGGTTATGTACACATACTTGTGTATTAATGCTTTAGAAAAATTGTTTGGGTTTGACATGCTGCAGAAGTGATTTAGTGTGAAGATTTTTATTTTTTTTGTGTATGTTTGAGGTTTGCATGATATTTCCACACATTCTTACACTGTTGAATGAATATTATTACTCAAACCATTTGACCTGAAATTGACCTTTATGCAGAGAATTATCAGGGAGTGAATATCTTTTTCATCACATACAATTGGATGATACGGAAAAACTATTAACGGTAAATGTCAGGTTTGACCCTTTCAGTGCCATAGTCAAAACACCGTAAATTGCTTAAGTTTTGGGACAGTAAAAAATAATCGATTTTTTAGATGTCCCAGTATTTAGGTCGACGAAAAATAATTATTTTTTTGAGGTGTCCCAAAACTTATGGTCAGACAAGACTAGCTGTCAAACTGTTTGTCAATTACCAGTCAAATATTAAGGCTACAATATCAATAAAACTAAGATCACATGCTGGTCTGACAAATTGGAATTCCTGTAGTCAATTTGTGCAGTAGGAATTTAAAGCTTAGTATTTTTTCATTATTTTCGTTACTGATAAACTAAATGTTTTCAGTCATTTTTGTATGCGTCTTGGGAAAGCAATCAGAATTGGTGTTTTGCGCTATATAAATACTTATACAATGTATTTTACCTGTTAACGTGAGGTGAACAACAGTTTTATTTCCGCTCTGAAAAGTACCTGCTAGGCCCGTTCTCACATTTGATTGGTTCATGATCTTCGATCGATAAACCCCAGTTAGAATATAGGATATCTTGATTTCTGTTTTTATACGAGCCCGATTGACCGTGAAACACACACACGTCAATTACTTGTCGACTTCGGATGTACGTGTATACATGACATGTACCTTTGCCCATTGGTACAAGTTTATCACACGCTTTTTACCCTTATTTCGTTTGTTTGTTTGTTTTTTTTTTTTTTTTTTATAATCAGGTTGTTTAATTGTCTGTTGGGATGATCGGATTTATTTGTCTTGAAACAGGAGATTCCCAATTATATCGAGATGGTTTGGAAGCAATGACTACATGCAGAAATGTAACTGTGCGAAGCAAATGTTTGTAAACAAAGGGTATCAAGCAGATTAAAGATTTTTTTTTTTTTCGGAGTAGATATTCACTGTCCCAATTCTTTGGAACAAAAAAATACTGTCTTATTTTGCAATTTTTAGTATGGCCCAAATCTTTGGGTCATGAAAAATAATTATTTTCACGTTATTTGATGGTGTCCCGATTCTTTGGGTGTCCCAAAATTTAAGCAAAATATAGTAGGATGCTTTTTCAGATGACATGGCTCAAGATCAGACTGCACAGAAAGTGCATCCTAGATCAATTTCATTTGCCACATATTAGCATTTTAAACCAACAAAATAAATCCTGTTCATTTCAGGTATTTAAGTATTCTTTAGAGACACGGTAAATCTATTAGCCACATGAACAGTTGAAATACATTTTTAGTTCTGCATTCAGTCGATATTAGCCAAAGCTAAGTTTGCACAGTAATTGAATGGTGTAATATATGGCAATGGAGGTCATTTATTTCATGTCAATTTGTTCAAGTAATATCTCATTTCCTAAGAAATCTGCAAGTCTAAATGCTGTAATTGAGAAGGCACACAGAGACTCGTTTAAGTGATTTGAGGGTTGAATGTTACACCAGAATTCATGGTGGTCAGTAGAGAAATAGCAGACACTGGGCTTACTCTGAAGTTCTCAGATTGTTGTTCAGACTTCATTATTTTCTTTTACCAAAATGTTTGTTACGAAGAAATGGTTTAATTAACCGTAGGAACGCAGTTTGGCTCTGTAGTACATTGCCATTTTTTACTAAAGATTTTTCATACTCTCTTGGTACAGAGTTTACATGAATATTTTTTTATCATACAGCTGATGAACAGATGGAATCCATTGAAGATTTGTCTCTACCAATCCCAATGGAAAGACTCAAGGATATGGCCAACAGAATGAACCAGATTTTGACAAATCTTTTGGTAAGTGTAATAGTTTTGCATCAACATGTGGTATGTCCTTTCTACAGAGGTCCAGATCAGTGGAGTTACCACTTCTCAGTGATCAGTATCTGAAACCTTTGCTGTGGTCATTCATTTTAATTGTCACTTTAACTCTTCACTAGACAGGACAATTTTAGACTTGTCCATATTGAATGTAAAATAGATGGCAAATTCTATGTGGCTCTAAACATAGAATTTGTTTGTGAAAGGACAGAAAACATGGTAGGTTAAGGAGAAAATGATGGCTTCCAGCATTTTCTCTTTTTCCTGCAGTATTTTGCTCAGTGTTATGGAAACACAGAATAATATGAGAGGAAGGGTTGAGACAACACCAATGAGCACTTACAGCATAGGTTTCAGTAAAGAGTTTTTTAAACATTGTCTTTTATGCACAAAATACATCCCTGGTCTCTGTTTTATAAAATTCTGGTTGTGTGTATGGAAGGAAGTGTAAGTGAAGACTAATGTCCCCAATTTGGAGATTTTAGCACAAATTTGATGCCAGTTTATCTAGACTACACTCACTGATTTTTAGATATTGTTACAGGAGTGAATGGGGTTCATAACATACAGTGATCTTGGGTGTGCATCTTAAAGTTGCATGCAGTCATATTTGGTTTTGCTAATTTTTAGAAAATCATTTTAAAAAATCTTATAATTTGTTTTCGCCTGCAAAAATGGCTTTAAAATATAGACAAATACTTGTTAAAAAACATGAGTAATTACCCCCTTCTTTGTTTATAGATATTTTTTGTGATCTGAAATGTATGCATCTATTGGGGTTTTGTGATAAAGTAAGATACACATATATTTCCATCATACTAAACATTTTTGACATACATTATTTGTAATTTCATTTAAGAGAAAATACCAAAAGTTATGGCTAAGATACCTCTGTATCCTTTCCACTTTTGCAAATATAATGCCTAAAGTTTAAAAAAAGTGAGAGGGGATATGGGGGAGAAAGGGAAAATACTAGTAGTTGTTCAAATCGCTTCCATCAAAGGCACCCCAAAAGAAAGGGATTGTCATAAGTTTTGTACTGTAGTTTTGCCCAGAAATGAAAGTACAAGCCTTCTAGAGAATAAATGTTATTATGCTGAAAGAGCTTAAAATAGAAAAGTATGAGAAAAAACACAAGATGCAATGCAGTTTGACCTAAAACACATGAGTAGCTCAGCCCTTCAATGGTCCTTTTAAAAATGAACAGAGCATTTTGAAGGACAAAAGGGGACTGATTATGATAATTTTTATTTGATTGCTTTGTCAGAGAAACATGCTCACAACCTTTGGAAAATGGGGCTTGATTTTTAGCTTTGCTATTTTTGAAAAAAAAAAAACATCGAGTTACTGTTGTAGCCCTGGTATTGTCGTCGTCCAAAGCATTTTGTAATATTTCTGTTATTATTGTTCAAATTTGGACATGTTGTTAACTATCAAAAGGGAAACCCATACAGTAGGGGTAGGTAACTGTCAAAATTTTTTTGACAGTTATACCCATTTTTTGACTTACAATTTTTAAAAACTTTTACATTTTCTTATATTCTCTGTATATCTCTGTAATTACTGAAGATGTTTACTTCAAATTTGGACTAGTTGTTTACTATCTATCTAAAAGGGGAACCTGTACAACAGGGGTAGATAACCAGCAAAATATTTTAATATAGTTATGCCCCTTTTTTGACTTAGAATTCAGCAACTGCAGCTGAGCTCTTGACTTTTAAAAGCTGCCATGCCTGCTTTAGGATGATTGGTTGTAGTTTGTAAAGAAAAGATTAGCATACCTTGTGAATGTTAACTGAAAAAAATTCAATGTGTAAACCATCAGGTTTTGGATGAAATAAATAGGGGAGATGTTTCACTCTGTGCATTCTGAAAACATGTATAAAGAAAAATGAAATAACTGTTCAAACATTTCTTGTAGTAGTGTGGGTTATCTCAAAATGTTTTCAATGTGGAAATTTGAGGTGTTAAGAGCTTCCCAGATAATGACAGGCCTTGTGTGTCAAAGTTGTAATACCATGTGGTAGTGTATTTAACCACAGTGAATTAAGATCGACATATAACCCTGCTGATGGATATTTGCATTATCAATGTTGTTGTAACTTAATCTCTACTCAACTCTTTCCCACGCGTTGAGCCACAGTAGATTAGCTCTCAGGGTCTGTCTTAACACAGGTTTGCAAAATGAATCCTGTCATAGGAATATGTGGATATATGGATTGGCTGCTGTGATACAACTGAAGTGCTGTTACAAATGTGGTAATATGACAAACATAGATGCTCGAACATTGTTGCTTGCCTTTGGATGCATCTTCCTTTGAAAGCAAGTTGCCAAAATATTATCTTTACCATCACAAAATGTAGATGTCTCTGATTAGATGATGTTTCTAAGGCAGGTATAACTTCATTTACCTGTATCAATGTTATAAAATGAGGTTTGTTGTCCTTGATAAAAGTAAGCTTTTTTCAGTATGGAACAATTGCCTAAACTTTGAAATTCTATGTTGGGTTCAGGTAAATGGTTTTATGAAGTAGTGGACAGTATAGATCTAAGATCTGAAAATTTTTGGCTGTCTGATCTTGATCTATATTATTTTAAAAACTACCATAAGATATGATAAAGGCTTTAAGGGTTCAACTTTAGTCTAGAGTTAGAAATTAACAAAAGCCCTAAACATGTGGGAAAGAGTCAACTCAACTATGTTTCTAACTGCCTGCTTCTCTCAGATGTTGTATAGTAACAATAATTCATTACCATGCAAATTTTGTTAAGGAGAAATAGATTAGTGCAATGGCTCCTTTCATAGAATGTTTTCCATCTCAGTGAAGATAGACATCTATCTTTTCCTTAAACTATTTCTCTTTTTTGTTATTTGTGCTGGTTAGAATTATGTACATGTAACCCATATGGTTTTGAGTTAGTCATTGCTTGTATTTTACTATCTGAATTATTAACTTATTAAACATAATTGGCACAGAAAGTGACAGCCAGTTGAAAAGACTGCATACTACTTGTTATTGTTTATATAGATTGTCCTATTTTCATCTTCAGTGAATATTATGGCAGCTAATTAACCATTGCAAACATGCCACAATTTATGTAGTGTTGTAGGAGGTATTATTGTTCATATTTTCATTTTTAATGATATGAAAGGAATAAGATCTGTAAGAGCAGAGAGTGAGTTTGTTTCTTCTTCAGTTTCTTTCTGATATCATCAGACAAGACTGAAGGTTTATCCTCCATCTGTATGCTTGTCCACCTGTTTTTTTTTTTTTTTTTTTTTTTTTTTTTCAAAAATCTTATACTTAAGATAATAGAAAAACTAAATGGGGACCCCAATCATGAAATTGCTGTGTAAAATAGATGTCTCTGTGTGCTTAGACCAAGGTCACTGTAGCTGAAAAGTGTTAAGTAAACTCCATAGATCTACATTCTACATAGATCTTAATATAATGATATAAATCTGGATTTATCTAGATAATTCATCATATTTGGAAAAAAAAGAAACTGGAAAAGTATTTTCTCAATTTATTTATTATGGCTAAATTTACAAGTGACTCTTGCATACTACCTTCTGAATAAGGAATACATGTCCTCAGTATTAGGCCTACTGATTATGCTAGGCTGGTCAAGGTATTTGTAAGAGTATCAACAGGCACTCTCAACCTTCAAAGACTTAAAAGTAAACATCAAAACTTGGCTAAAAGTCAAAGAATGACATCCAATGTAATATACAATTTCTATATGCTGGTCTATTGCTTGAAAAAAAAAAAAAACTCAAACGGTATTTATGATGTTCAGATACCATTAGGAATTTATCTTGCCTGTATTTGTTGTAAGGAGACTTTCATAGACATTATGGCACTTTTGAGGACACCAAGATTTTTTTTGTGTTCTGTGTAGATCAAGGCAAGATATCACAAAATATGCAATGTTAATCTTGAATATATACTCAATAATCTTTTGCAAGATAGTGTTTTCAAAAAAGCCTTAAATGTTCAGTATCTGTGTTTTTCTACCAGGCTGAAAATATTCATTTTGTGTACATATATATCAGTTTAAAAGTTGATGTTGGTGTTATTATTCTTCTTTTGACCTTTCTGCTTTTAATCCTTCTTAGAGGTATGATTTTTGTCACCCAAGAATGGGAAGGGATTTGTGTCTGTATGTAAATTAGTTAAAACCAGACAGTAAGTATCATATAAATGAGTGGTAGTTTAAAAACCAAAAGTAAAATGATTATTGCATTCTGAAATGTGAGACACACAAAATCATCTTTTAATGATTTAAAGATACTCTATGTCATTTAGATGAATACATGTGTATGCCTCGAAACCTTTGTCTTTTGTATATATGTATATGTTTATTATGTTTTGTTTAGGCACAAACCAGAGCCACTTCTACAGCTATGTCACCTGTCTCGTCTCAGGTTAGGGAAGAGAGTGTTTGCAGTTGCTCCTCAGTTAGTCTTGGCTAGAAACATCCCCATATTTCATAACAGTAGTTGACAATAGATGTGTACATTTAGATAACCTTATGCAATATGAATTTACACAAGACTTAGACCAGTTTGGCTTTTAGAAATGATATATGCATATGTATGGTAAATCCTCAATATGAATATTATGATATATGGTTTGTGAAATATGGGGACTGTAAATATTTTACTGAGGAGGAAATAGAGCTAGAGAAAATCATCAATGTGAAACCCCTCTGTTGTTAAAAAATAAATAAGCCACAATCAGCTTGTTCACTGTACCAGAATGTAATTGTACAGGTTTTTACAATTGTTTTTCATTATTACAATTGTTTCCAATTAAGCAAATCTATTTTCATTCTTTGATTAGTTTTTCTTTTTTTTTTTTCGGAATTGGCAGAAAGTCACACTACCTTTATAAAAGAGGTTTTTGTAACAAAGGGTTTTAATGTTGATGATATGTCTCGCATATATATACAGGGCTCTTGTTTAATTTAATGATTAACTCTAAAGTGCCTTGCCAGCTAACAAAATGAATTCTTGGGCAGATGCTTGCATTGTCATTTCATGAAGTGCTTCATTTGGAAGGTTCCATCTTTCCTCATTTAAAGTGCTTTTTGACTAACCAGAAGGATTATAGAAATGAATAGTTGAATAAAAGTTCTTGATCATTATTATCAATCTGTGTCTAGTATATTTATCATAAGTGGAGGTTGTCTGAGGCATACTTCTTACAGTTAACCAAGCACAAATTCGATTACTTTTGCAGTTTAGATCAAAAGCAAACTGCACAAAACATGCAGCCTGAACTTGGATCTACACTGTCTGATATTGTTTTACATAGTTACATGTATAAACCCTTTATTTGTCACCCAAAGGGTCAATCGTTACGAAATTTTCAAATGGAGCCTTATGTTATTGCTCAGTGCTTGGTTGTTCTTTCTTAAGAAACTCAAAGGGTTCAGCCAAAACTGATTGCCAGGTGGTTAACATGCATGGCTTGAAATCTTACTGTCATGAGTTGGAATTCAAGCTCAGCCAAGGACTGTTAGAGGATTCCTGATTGATGATGACTGATTGGCAAAAGAGCTTGCTCCTCTCTTACTGCTTTTCATTGTTAATAGAGTGTTTGTATGAGAAAGCAGCCAATGGATTGAAAAGAGTTTGTTGGGAAATGTCGTTGAATGAAACTCCTGGAACACAGGGGTAGATGCACTCCCTTCCAAAACATGACAGAAGTTTCATGTCCACCAATAGAACTCGGAGGACCACTAATAGAACTCTCGAGCTCACAAGAGCCTAAGTCTAACAAGATGCTGAAGAAAGTGTGGGTTTATCGTCTTATTCTTTCATCTCTCACATTTTTTTAAACTGGCCAGCTGATTTAATGTTTTTCATAGGCATGAGCACACCCTTGTCATGAAATAGTGAAGAAAAGAATGTTAATATAGTTGCATTTGTCCTACTTGTGTCACGAGATGGTTAAGTGATTCATGTTATTGTAGTATATGACTTAATTGTGTCATAAGATTGTTTAAAGATTTTGTTGTGGTTACATTTCTCATGATTGTTTCTCGTGGTGGCATAGAAAATCATATCATGGTGGCATTTTTCCTAATTGTGTCATGAGATGATGGAAACTTTATGGTGGCATTTGTACTGTGTGTATCATAAGATGATTAAGTACCATAAATGAAATGTAAATCACATTATAGTGGCATGTGTCCAATTTTTGTCATAGTATTCTATAAAACATATATTTCCTTATTTGTCCTAATTGTATTATGACATAACTAACATAGTCATGATCATTATGATGGCATTTGTTCTGCTTAATTTTTATGATATGCTAGAGGAAAAACCATATTAGGAACTCTGTCCTAATTTTTTTTGTGAGATGTTTGAGAAAATAATGTTATAGTGACATTTGTTCACATTTTGTAAAGATATTTTATTGGGAAACAAAATGTGGTAGAATTCATCTTAAATGTGGTAGATGCAGTTTTTAAAGTCACACTTTGATGGAATTTGTTCACCTTGTGTCATGCAGTGGTATAGAAAATTCTAATTTTGATTGTGGCATTTTTCCTGGTCATGTCACACTTGGGTGGCATTTGTTCTCTTTTTGTCATGCAGTGGTATAGAAAATCATAATTGTGAATGTGGCTTTTCAGGTCATAAGGTGGTTAAGTATATTTTATGGTGGCAATTGTCCAAACTGTGTCAGGCAGAGGTATAGAAAAGCATATTTTTGTGGCATTAGTAGATGCCAGGTTAGATCCACTCCCAAAGCCTTAGGGTTTTTGTTGTTGCTTCCTTGGACATGATCACTCAAAGTCCTAGCACTGGTGTAACCATGGACATACATAAATATGTGAGTTGTCATGTGACTGAAATCATACTGAAGGAGCCTAAAATACCAATTTATCAACCTATTGTGGCATATATCCCAATTGTGTCATGATATGGTTTAGGAAATAAATTATTAACCCTAGGAGCACTGAATAGAAAGGCAATTATAGTCTTAAAAAGAGCATTAACTCTTTACCAAACAACAAATTTTTGGACTAGTCCAAATTGAAAGCATTTGCAGATGACAAAATAAATGTAACTCAGAAATTGAAATTTGTTTTGGGATGGCTAGAAAACATTGTGGGAAAAGGAGAAAATGCTGGTTACCAGCATTTTCTCCTTTTCCAAAATTGTTTTCAAAAGGCTTCTTTCTCAGGGTCGTTAAAAGGTGGGATTGTGTTGGAAAGGGTTAACTGTTATAATGGCCTTTGTCCTATTTATCGCTGGTTCGTTAACACCCACCCACCCCCCACCCCCATGGCATTTGTCCTAATAATGTTATTGAAAATTACATCATGGTGGTATTTGTCCTAATTGTGTCATGCAATTGTGGTGGAAATCTTAATATGGTAACATTCATCCTAACTGTTTCATGATATGGTTAAGAAAATCATATGATGGTGGCATTTGTCCTGTTTGTTTATTGCTATGGTTTAGAAAAAACATAGTTGCAACTGTCCTAATCATGTCATTAGATGATTAAGAAAATTATATTTTGATAGCATTTGTCTGGATTATTTTATGATATTCCTGGTGGTATTCTTCATAATTGTATCATGAGATGGTTAAGTAATTCATGTAATGGTAGCATTTGTCCTAGTCTGTGCCCTCATACTTAAGAAAAAATATATTATAGTGGCACCTGTCTCAATAATTCCAAAGATATTTGAATTCAACAATTACCCAGAATTCTTTATATATATCACAAAAAAAAACCACTACTATCTGACAGGGAAAAAGTAGTTTTTATGATAAAAAGATGTAAAACATTATGCCTGTCTCTTTTGAACAAAATTGAAAATTTTGACAGGAAAAGAAGCAGTTTGCCTGCTGTAAGTAATTGCTGTTCCAACAATGCTTTTTCAAAAGGGGCGGTTAAATCATGTAGTTGTTTGACAATCAGTGGGTTAAATGAAGGATGGTGTTAGCCCTTAATGAACAATCCTGTGTTTTAATGATCCTGAGGTATGAGGCTTTCCAAAATAATAAGAGAAAACTAGAAAATTAAGCTTTTCTTATTTTTGTACAATTTTTACCCTTTCAAAGGCAAATCCAATCATTCAAGCAGCATTTGTTGCATTGTCTGCCAGTGCCTTCAATTTGGACAAGTCCAGAATTTTGTTATCTGGTATAAAGTTCATGTGTTGATTTGTGGGATACACTAATCTAGTTCTTGAAGCAAGTACCCTCTCCCTCGATAAAAAAATACCTGTGATTCTTTTCAATGGATGGCGTAAGATTGGCCAAAAAATCAGGTAGACATGATGTGGTCTGCATTCATATTTGTCCTTCATTTTTACTAAAGTAGTTGTTAACATTTGTAAAATGAATTATGTTTGTGAGATAAAGCTTTCATTTCCTTTAGACTTTAGCCCTTCATTCAAGAACACCCATCTTGACACATTTAGATCCATGAACCTTTGAATGCATATTGCAAACTGAAAATCTGTTGCTTAAGAGTCCCCTGTGCTTCCTAGTGTTTTGCTTGAAAGACTTCATTATAATAGGTCATGAGTTGCTTACAATGTTGTAGTACATGTACATGTAGGTCAGTTGAAGGTCACGAGAACTAATGCTTGGGTGAGAACGAAGTTACTTTCATGGTCTTTTTGTTTCATGTTATGTTAGTGTTTTTGGTTTCAAGTCATGAAATGAAACTGTTAAGATATTTTTTTTGCTTTTTTGCTGTGACATATCATTTGAATAAAAAGATCTGTGGAAATAAAGTTAACATTTAGATATGAATAAATAACTTTTTTAGTTGCAAGTCTGCTTTATGGAAAATAGTTTTCTCTGTCATCTTCACTCCTTTTTTCTCTTTGATCAGTCTATAGAAAGAGCCTTCTTAACTGTTACTAATAGCTACTTTTGAAGTTTATGAAGTTTCATAATCTTACGGAGTGACCTTGTGATTTTGCTTTGGGAGCCACAATGTGTAGCAGTCTTGTACCCTGACTGTGTAGAATGCTCAGGACAAATTAGTTGCTTTGCAGACAGTTAACCCTTTACTACACAATGCCGACTTTTTTAACAATCCTGAGGAAGAAGGCTTTAGGAAACATTGTGAGCAAAGGAGAAAATGCTGGTAACCAGCATTTTTCTGTTTCCCACAATGTTTTCTACCCTATGTAAGGCAGATTTTATGTTTTGAGTAACATATAATTTGTCATCTGCAAATGCTTTCAGTTTGGACAAGGCTAAAATTTTGTTGTCTGGTAAAGAGTTAAGGTCAAGGTCTGACCAAATGGAACCTACAATCTTATTTTGAATTGATACCATCTAAAATTTTGTGATATGTTGTTGTGCAAATTAATAAAATTTGCAGTTACAAAGTCTTTTGCAATAACTAAAAAAATCTACACAATATGCTTATACATCTTAAGAAATTGTACAAGAAATGACAGATCTGAATGCAAATTTATAAATTAACCCTTAAAGTGCCAAATACCGTAAAACTAACAGAAATGTTTATCCTAGAAATATGATTCGGATAATGGCTATTTCATGGTTGTTTTTGTCTAAAGTATTTCAGCAAAGCGGACAGTCAGACTGAATGTTTCTTGATCTACACTGGCCGCAAAGGTAACTATAGTCCTGAAAGGGGCTTTATGGGTTAATGAAATTTCATGTGAAACAAAAGATTAAATTAGTACGCATTTGGTAAACCTATCTTCATACTTGCTGTTTTTCACTCTTCACAGACATAACATTTCAGACTTGTCAAAATCCATAGCAGTTGCAGATGACAAATGAAATATTGGTCAAACGGTGAAAATTGTCTTTGATAGGGTAGAAAATATTTTGGGAAAAGGATAAAATGCTGGTTACCAGCATTTTCTCTTTTTCCCGAATGTTTTCAAGAGCCTTCTTCCTCAAGGTTCTTAAACTATGGTGTTTAATAGTAGAGGAATAAACATACTACTAACTGAAATTATAGATACAGAGTTGGGAAAAAAATGGAAAATTTCTTTTTGAAATGAAACCTAAAAAACTGTTGCAAAGATAGCAATGACATTTAACAAATAATCAAAACCTGTATGCAAAAGGTTACATGATGACTTGAAGGAGGAGTTGTGAAAAAGAGCACAGCAAATATTTAGATGTGTTTAGAGTACAACCCAAAGTATCTTGAATTTTGTAAAAATGAAAATTACAGGACTTCATTTGTTGAAAGATGATATATGAATTTGCCTGCAAAGTTTTTGGCTGTGGAAATGCCCTTTTTAGAATTTAGCAGTTTGCTGACGGACCAAATTCGTTTTAATCTTCACTGACGGAGGGTCGGCGGCTATTGTCATGGCCAGGTGTTTGTCTGGCAACAGTCCGTCTGCCTGTGCATTATTTTCTTTTAACTCTCTTCTGTAACATTAGAACCAGATCTAGTCAAACTTTGTAGAAGTAATCCTGCTAATCCTGCAGGGGTCTTTCTTTTTTTCTATTTACAATTTGTTCGGAAATAATTTAATTGCATCGTTAATTGGTTGCCTTGACAATAAAACAATAGTGGGAATTTTTTTTTCTAAAATCTTCTCCAAAACCATATGTTACCCAGATGTCTCTGCACATTGGCTTGAATAATTCTTAGGTGCAACTCTATAAGGTTTCCTGATAGAATTTTGATGCTTCTAAAACTATGGCTTCTGTGGGCTTAGCTTATCTTTGAATTGTCAGGCTTTACAATGGCTAAGGGAAATGAGTATTTTTTCATACGATATATTTTTTACCATATGTAACCCTTGATTATAATAACTTCATTGAAAATGGTTTACTGTAGTATACTTCCAAGTTTTCTTGGCATTGCATTATCAATTATTAGTGGTAATATAACTTTGGATTGTTCCAAACCTTTGCCATTCATGGCCAAATAAAAAAATATATATCTGACACAAATTCTATGGAAATCTTGGCCAACAACAATTTGTTACAATTCAATAATAATATAGGTGGGGGGCTTTAATTTGGTCCATTAGATACTATTGCATTTAGGCTCTTACAGATTTGCATCACTGTCCATGCCAGTTATGGCTGACTTATCAACAAGACAGTGGAGGGATATAGGGCCATCATAACTGCTGTTTTTCTTTCTTTGCAATCTTTATTTTTTGACCTTCCATGAAAGTAGCCAAAGATTTTGTGCATGTTACTTTGAATTTTGGTGTTGCATTAAAAGCTTTATCAAGCATTTTCATTGTTTAAAGCTTTGAGATTTTTTTCCTTTTTTACTTACTGATACCTACATGTTGGATTTGACAACCAAAGAAGTGAAGTGCACATATTGAGTGAGCAAAAGTAATCAGTACATTATGTTGCATAATCTTTCATAAAACTTTTGACAAGCTATGCAGCTTAAATATTTTGAAAAAAAAAAAAATGACAAAGTAAGATCAAAGATGAAGTCAGACATTCTGTGATATTTGATCTTCTCAACATTGGAAGGGGTACTAAAGGTGCAAGTATCTGTTACAGTGGATGGTTGTTCATGCCAAGTACAGTCAAAATTATACCTTTAGTCTCAGCGTAGGACATATCTAACAGGCATTTCCACTCCAGAGGTTAGATCCATATAATTGTAATTCTGAAAGAGTTAAATATACAGTCACCTTCTTGAGTCCCTTTACATCTTGAAAGGGTAAACTTAGAGACTTGAATTAAGGTGAGCAACTTAGGGCCATTATGCTACCCTTGTCTTTTGTGTTGAGTCTTTCCTTCCTTCTTACAGGGTAATGTATTGGAGATATTGTGTAACGTGCAAATGTGCTTATTATGTTCCCCTTGGGAATTCCAGTGGGGGTATATAGCAGGCTCTTTGTGCCTCTGCCTTATTTTTTTCTGTGCCTTCAAAGTTTAGTTTCTGCTAAGAAGCCTTCCACATCAGGGAACATACCAATACATCAGTTGTAACTATAGCCTTGTTTCTTTACCAGACAACTAAGTTTGAACATTTGGCCAGGAGGAAAGCATTTGCAAGCAACAATTTTAATGTTGCTCGATTGACATTCTTGCAAAATCAACAATTTCTTGTACCAAGCAGTTATTCCTTCTTCTCTAATGTTTTCAAAATCTGTCTTTTGCCTTCCAATAAGTTGTCAAAGTAAAAAACGGAAATATTTTGCCCCCAGCCTTAGCTCTGGAGAAAAATTTATGGATAATGAAAATAAAGGTAAAACAATAAAGCCAACAATAAACTGCAGGTTTTTATCACAAAATGATCTAGATTATATTGTCATGAACACCTTATAGTAAAGGGGGAGGAGACATCTGTCACAGAGAAATGGCTCAGATAGTTGAAAATTAACTCCAATTACCCATCCATTCTGTATAGTTAAATTATTCACACATTTACTCTATAATTCTGTATAATAATGTATCTTAAAACTGTAACTAATTCCACATTAGCACATACAAAGATTTTTGTAAATGTTATGTAAATTGTTAGCTCAGCCAAGTATGAAGTGCTCAAGGTAAGCTTTTGTGATCATGCTGTGTCCGTGATGTTACCTCAACTTTACCTTGTGTACACTCTAGAGGCTACATTTTCAGCCCAATGCTCAAGAAACATGGTCAGAATGTTTGTCTTGATAGCATCTCATACGAGTTTCAAAATGGGTCATGTCTGGTAAAAAACTTCTGGTAGGTCACCAGGTCAAGTCTGTGTTAAATGTTGTGTACACTCAAAAGCCACTTTTCACTCCGGTACTCCTGAAAGTATGTCAGACTGTTTGTCGTGATGATATCTCTGATGACATTAGTAATTGAATGGGTCACGTCATTTCAAAAACTAGGTCACCAGATCTGGTAAAGAGTTTACCCTTTCCCAAACAAGTTATTTACTCCTCCAAATTGAAGTTAAGTGCAAATGACAAATCTGAAATTGGTTCAAATGAGCTGTAGTTCTCTGATGGGTAGAAAGCATGGTGAGAAAAGGAGAAAATGCAGTGTACCACAATGTTTTCAGGCAATGATTTCGAAGGCTTTCTTCCTCAGGGTTGTTAAAAATGGGTATAGTATGGTAAAGGGTTAAAATGGATAATAAGAGAACTGAAATTCACAATAATTCTCTGAAATTGAGAGCCCTAGTCTAGTACTGGTAAAACCCAGGACATACATGAACATGCAAACTGTCGCCATGACATAACTGAAATGATACATAATTAGTGGCATAAAACACCATTCAATCAGTTGGTCAATTCCTAAATTGAAAGTGACACAAAATCTGAACAGCTATGCTAAATGATTTAGCTGATCAGAAATTGTATTCCTCCCGTACTGACAAAATAAAGTATGAGTGCCATTTAGAATGGCTGGTGAATGTTGGCTCTGGAGATATGACCACTGTGGGTGTTGCACATTTTTGTTATATATATATCTCACAATCATTGAAATCTTCTTGCTCAAAATGTTGTCAATTTGATTTATATATTCTGAAGCACCTTTCAGGGTCTGTGATTGTTTCTGGTTTATATAATGACCAGGGGTGTGGAAATCTTAGCAGTTTCTACTTGTCCACAACAAGTAAATTACAAAAATGTATTTGTCTGCCAGTGTGGCTCACTTATCCAAAACAAAACAATTTTGAATGGCATGCATAAAATGGCATGTTGGCTATAGGGGGATACTCTCAACAAAACTTAAAACACTGTTAAGATCGTCCGCATTCAACCACGGAAATCTTTCAACCACGTCTTCTTAACAACATGTGGTTTTTTTTTTTTTTTTTTGTCATATTTCTTGTCACGGTCCATTTAAGATTTATGTTTGGAGCTACTGAATCATTCCGGAGTCTCAGACTTCTCATTTTCCCCGTGGTTCGAAGACTTATGAAAAGAAACCAAGTCATTTTCTCAGATTTTATGCATCATTTGATCAAAATCAAAAAATGGTTTGGGTTGACTAGAGACAGTTTCCTGCAGACGAGATAATTGCTAAATCACAGTCCATTTTGCATGGAAGCTGTTAAAATTCAGATTAAAAATTTTCATGTGTGCGACATTGTCGTCAAAGATCTTTGAATCGGTGTTAAAATGATACAACTGATTAGTCTATTATTTTAATCCATAATGATGGTCTTGAAACTGTTCAGACATTTTTCAAAGCAATTAAAGTTGATGTGCAAAGATAGCTGTATGTTATACTGATCTTGTTATATGCTGTGAATGCGGAGGTACACCAAATGTGTATTTTGGGTTTCAGAAATCAGGGATCATCTAAAGCTGCTGTTTATCAATCGAAATGTCATATTTTCTTCGAAGTGAGAATATTTGTATTTCACTGGATAAGTATACAACAGATCTTTGTTTCAAAATTTTCCTCCTGTTTTCTATTTGTCCACGGACAACTAGACTGAAAAAAGTAACTTGTCCGGAGCCAAATTTTCCCGAGTTGGACAAGTCGGGCATAGTATTTCCACACCCCTGATGACTATCAAGATAGGCAGTTTTGGTTTTCAAAATCAAAGAGTCTAAATCCTTTTTGAAATGTATCAGATTGAATAAAGCCTAATGTATCAGGGAGGTAAGGGAAGGTCTTTACAGGGCTCTATACTGTTTTTTAGAGCAGATGTTTCTATGCTAATATTGAGCAAATTTGGGGGACAGCCCTCTTGTAGATGCAAAATTTCACATATCCTTTACAAAATGTTGGTGCCTTGGACAATGGACTACAGTTATTTTCAGCCCCTGCTTTGCAGAATACCTAGCAATGTTTGATTTTGCTTTTGCACTGTCTGACACAATTGTGAAATGTTGGAAGCCACGGTTATGATCCTCACAGGAAGTGCATGCTGAGGGTTTTTCATTGAATTGTCCCTGGATAATGTACTTCAGAGCCCTAGCCTAATACTGGTTAAAGCCAGGACAAACATGAATTAGCTGTTGCCATGGTATGACAGGTTATAGACTTTTTTTAACCCTTTACCACACAATCCCGACTTTAACAACCCTGAGAAAGAAGCCTTTGAAAACATTGTGGGAAAAGGAGAAAATGCTGGTAACCAGCATTTTCTCCTTTTCCCACAATGTTTTCTACTCTTCCCAAGACAAATTTCAGTTTTTGAGTCACATTTATTTTGTCGTCTGCAAAAGTTCTCAGTTTGCCCTGGTCTAAAATTTTGTTGTTTGGTAAAGAGTTAAGACATAGATACTCAAAGTATTCATCCATCTTCCATTTGGGATCACCTCTAGTCTCTTTTTAGGACGTGTACATTCTCTATAGAAGAAGGGTTATGTAAGACCTGTAATCATGTACAAAAATAATCACATATTCAGTTATACTACTAAATCTTTCAGGAAAGCATATCGCTCATTAACTTTTGAAGTAGCTTGTAATTTGTTTGGATACTGAAGTTATAGTTTAGGAAAAGAATAAGAAAAAAGTATGACCTTTTGCAGGCAGTAGAGAAATCATTGAGTTCAATTATTTTATGCAGCATAGCTTGGTAAAGCAGAGGGAAAGGCATGTTACTTAAACTACTTTACTGTTCACCAACTAGCAAAATTTTAGACTGCCCCATATTGAAGGCATTTGCAGATGACAAATTAAATGTGGCTGAAGTGATGGACCTTGTCTTTGAAAGAGAAGAAAGCATTGTATGAAAAGGAGAAAATGCTGGTTACCAGCATTTTCTCCTTTTCTCACAATGCTTTCAAAAGCCTTCTTCCTCAGGTTCATTAGAAGTTAGGATTGTGTGGTATAGAGTTGAACATCAAACTGCTAAATAATTGTGGTGAAAATCTATAGCCAGTAGTAGAAACCAAATTGTTGCATTTTCAAAACTAAGAAATGTTTACATGCACAAGCATACTTTAGAACTTTATTGCGGACAGAGAACTGGCTTATCATTTTCTAGCATTTTATTCTTTTTCCTCAGTTTTTTCTAGTAGTCTTTTCTGCATAGGACTAAAAATCCACATAATGATCTTAATGACAGCTAAAAATGCAAAATAAACATTTTCAGTTTATACGAATGGTTCAAACCTTTGCATAGATCTAGACTGGAACACTTGACAAAGTATTGGAGCATGAAAGCACCAAACAAACCCAAAGGACAGTTTCATTCTAGAATAAGACCCAGATAATTGCAAGTTTGTGGCTGCCTTTAGTCTGTAGTATTTCAACGAAGCAGACAGTGTAGATCAGAGATCAGACTGCATGTTTTGTGCAGTCTGATCTTTATCTACGCTTACCACAATGGCAACTGCTGTTGTGAAAGGAGCTTTAAGGGTTTAGACTGCATTCTTATTATTATTGTTATTCTCAAGTTATGCAATTCCTGTCTGATTGGTTAAAGCATTCATCAGAAATTTGGTTCCTGGCATAATCTAGAATGCAATTTAACATACATATGAGCCATGCTCTGTGAAAAGGAGGCTTAATGTATCTGCGAACAGTATCAACCTGCGCAGGCTGACCTGGGCCAAAACTTTTCGCTGTAGGTCAATTTTCTATATGTCAAAGGACCAGTCTACCTCATAATTCAGTTGGTTGTTAAAAAGAGTGGCTTTTATGGATCCATTGTTATGTGATGATGTGATTGATACAATGGATCACGGCTGTTAAGCCCCCTTTTGCCAGAGCATGGCTCATATAGTTTATGTGGTACCTGGCCTTGATCTAAATACATACTTACATAAAGCATCTAAGATTACTTTTAGCTTGTTAAGAATTGACTGACTTGCATCAACGTCAGTATGACCTTCATACTGGCAATTTTTAAAACCAACAGCTGTTTAACTTTTTACCAAACAACAAAACTTTGGACCTGACCATATTGAAAGCATTAGTGGACAACAAGTTAGGTGCGACTAAAATGATAGGATTTGTCTCTTAGAAGGTAGAAAACAAAGTTGGATTAGGAGAAAATGCTGGTTACCAGCATTTTCTCCTTTACCCATAATGTCTTCAATGGATCTCTTTCCTTGTATCATTAAGAATTATTTAATAAAGAGTTAAAGCATTACCGCCAGCATACAACTTTTTCGTCTTTCGTAAGACCAGTTTTGAAAAACATTGTGGCATAGGGAGAAATGGCTCAAGACAATCTCTTGTTGCAAAAACATTTTTACAGATAAACTTACCACATACTCACAAACATGCTTTCACAATTTCTGGATTTTAAACCCTCCTGTAGGCTGTAAGAATTGACCTGGTAGGGCGTGGCTAACCTTTGACATACGTCGACCAATTTATCTTTCATTTTAGGGGCCTCAATCCAGTTTTGAATTATTTGTCGTAAATCTACGTAAACACATGTATCATAACAGTACTTTATCGATCCGTTACGGCTACTCACCATGATTTCCGAGAAACCTATCTTACCTCGATCTAAAATGCAGTGAATTGTAACATAGCCCTACCAGTTCAGTATCTTACAGCCTATACCAGAATATTTGTTTACATAAAACTATCCTCAATCAATTATTACTCTTTCTTTCAACACAGGCTGCGGTGAATAGCAGGGATGAAGAGAGGGATCGCCTACGTAGAGAACTCAAATTTGCACAGGACGAGTTGAACAGACTCCGTCGAATACAGAAACTTCAGCTAGAGAGAAATATGGCCAAAGAAAAGGAACAAGAAGTAGAAGGGGATCAGCAGACAAGACCAGTCAGTCTGGTGTCCGAAGCTTCAACTGTATCTGAGTCAGAATTAGAAAATAAGAACGAGAGTGAATTGACAAGCGAACTAGAGACGGGTTAGTTTCTTTTAACTCTTCATCAATGACAGAATTTTGTACTTGTCTAAAGTCAAAGCATTTACAGCCAACGTATGAATGTGGCTCAGTTGGTGGAAATTTTTCTTTTGAAGGTTAGAAAACTTAAGGGAAAGTGAGAAAAGGCTGATTACCAGCATTCCTCCTTTTCCTACAATGTTTAAACTCATTACCAAATGACAAAATTTCAGACTTGTTCAAAATGAAGGCATTTGCACACAACAAAAAAAATGTGATTCACCAACTAAAACATGTGTTTGGAAGGATAGCAAACATTGTGGGAAAAGGAGAAAATGCTGGTTACCAGCATTTTCTTCTTTCAACACAATGTTTTCAAAAGCCATCTTTCTCAGGATCTTTGAAACTCGGGATTGTGTGGTAAGGGATTTAAAAGCCCCTTTCCTCTAGGTTCTTAAAACCTGGGTTTGAGTGATAAAGGTTTAACCCCTTACCTTACAATCTTGTGTTTCATGACTCTAAGGAAGACAGATTTTGAAGACATTGAAGGAAAAGAAGAAAATGCAGGTAGCAAGCATTTTCTCCTTTTTCCACAATGTTTTCTAACTTTTCAGGAATTAAATCCCATCATTTGGGCCATGTTTTATTTTTTGTCTGTACATGCTATTAACTCTTTACTAAACGACAAAATTTTAGACTGGTCCAAATTGAAAGCATTTGCAGACGACAACGTTAACCTGGCCCAAATGATGAAATTTGTCATTGATAGGTTAGAAAACATTGTGGGAAAAGGGGAAAATGTCAGTTACCAGGGTTTCTCCTTTTCCTACAATGTTTTCAAAAGGCATCTTGGGATTGTGTGGTAAAGGGTTGAAAAGAAAATTGTCAGCTATTTCAGACTTTGAATCACAGCCATTCGGTTTGTGACAAACTTCGCCATCTATATGTTGTTATAAAGAAAACAAAATGCCTAACTCTATTCCAAACCAAACACCACCATTTGTCATTTATCCATAATTTTCACATTTTCTGCCACCAGAATGAAAAATGTTGATGCTTTAACACTTTACCACACAATCCTGAGTTTTAACGACCCTTAGAAAGAGGCCTTTTGAAAACATTGTGGGAAAAGGAGAAAATGCTGGTAACCAGCATTTTCTCCTTTTTCCACAATGTTTTCTATCTTCCCATGACAAATTTCAATTTTTGAGTCACATTTATTTTGTCGCCTGCAAAAGCTTTCAAATTTGGACTGGTCTAAAATTTTGTTGTTTGGTAAAGAGTTAATTGTGTTCTGCAATTATTTTACTATCAACTGGTACATAAGAGGATAGAAATAGATAAGTATTAGGAGAGTTACAGCAGTCTGAACTTTTAAGACAGACAGTTTTTCTCTCTTCAAGACTTGCCACTGTGTGTGTGTGTGGGGGGGGGGGGGGGGGTTTCATAGGGATGAATACGAATCTGGATGAAACTTTTCATGAGCCAGATGAAACTTTTCTTCCTACTGTGGCAAGCAAGAAAAAATTGTCTGTCTCAAAAGTTTCGTTCTGGTGGCAGAACATGTGAAAATTACTGAGAAATGATGACTTGTGGTGTTCAGTATGGAATAGAGTTGGACACTTTGTCTTATTTATTACATTATATAGATGCAAAGTTCATCACAAAACAAACCCCTGTGCTTTGAATTGTGGGGTTAGTGCATGATAAGGCTGTCTTGTTCTAGATTGTCCAATGGCAAGGTTTTATTTCCTTACCAGAGAACTAATTTTTTTATCTGTCCATATTGAAAGCATTAGCAGAAGACGAACATTGCTGAAATTGTCTTTGATAAAGTAGAAAACAGAAGAAATGCTGGTTACTTCCCTCTTATTGTTTACAAAGGCTTTCTCTCTTAGGGTTGTTAAAACACATGATTCTTTGATATCACATGTGATGCAATTATCCAATAATCTTAAAAATGTGAAATACCAAACAGATGCAGTGATCACAATCCTGTAATTTTAATTACAATATTTTTATCATGTTCATCTCTTGTAGACACAAATGAAGATGAAATGCCAGGTTTACCAATAGAACCAGAAATTGTCAGTGAAATATCCACCGAGGCCTTGAATGAGGTATCGCCAGTAACTGTTGAAACGCTTCCAGATATGGAATCTCCGGTACCTGCTGAAGATTCTAAAACTTTGGAGGAGACTGAATATGAAGCTGTCGAAGAAGTTTTGCATGAAGTTGAACCACCGGAAGAGGATCATATGGAAGATTTAGAAGTTTCTGGATTGGAAGTGGTTAAAGATTCTGACTTGGAAAGTGATGATGAAAATAGTGATGACACTGAGGAGGAGAGTGTAAGTGATACAGGTGATACTGTTACAAACATTGTAGATGATGAGGCAGATCAGCAAACTGAGTTTGGAACTTCAATTAATGAGGAAGCTAATAGTCGATTACAAGGTGAAATAGATACTGACAAAGCTGAACATGATAATAGTAATACAAACAGAGACAGTGGAGAAATATTTCATGATGCTGTTGATGGCCCAGTTACTGATACAGATAAAACAAATATTAAGGAAGATCCAGGAGGGGAAGCTGATGCACCAGTGCAAACAGACCCTGATGATCCCTGTGATGTTAATACCACTACATTATCTAAGCATTCTGAAATTGAAAGTGATATTGATAATGAAAAACAAGTGGAAGACACAGTGACTAAAAGTGAAAATGAATCCATCATAGATGTTGTTGAAAATAATAATGTAGAAGCACATTCAGATGGCAATGTAGACTGTAACACTGATTTATCTGTTTTATCTGAAGGTGATATCAGTGAATGTAACAAAGAGACTAGCGTAGATATTAAAGATGATGTAACAGATGGCACAGTTACAAGTTTAACAGATAAAGGAGCCGAACAAGTTTGAAACATTCTGCAGAACTCGTATAGCTTATTGCATGTTTCAATACATATCTTGTTTTGTGTAATATTGAACAAGCTTTGTAAACTGTTGTTTTGAGTACAGGTCTTATTTATGTGACGCTATAGTAAAACAAATTATAAAATCCTTAATTCCTGGTAACAATACTGTTGTCAAGTTTTTAGGATCATATAAACAGTGACTTTACCAAACCCTTTTCCCTATACAGTATAATTTTATAGAGGACTTGTCTAGAACTGTTTATCACATGACAAATTTTCAGACTTGTCCAGTTTGAAAGAATTTTGTAATCAGTAAATTAAATGTGGTACAAATGATACAATTTATTTTTGAAAGGACAAAAAAAACATTCTTTAAAAAAGAGAAAATGCTGGTTACCAGCATTTTTTTTTTTTCCTACAATGTTTTCAAAAACTGTCTTTTTTCTTGTTAAAATTCAAGATTGTATGGAAAGGAGTTAAGATAGGTTCATTGTTTCATTGTTTATGAAATTTTATTTGAGGTTCAAGTAATCTGGAGCTCCAGGCACTGGATGTGTGCTGGCCTCTGAAAAACCATTTGAATTGCAAATCCATCATGTGAGCCAAATGGCATATTTGATCTGCAAATTTATAAGCTATATTCACATTTCTTAAATTTTGTCATCTGATAAAGAGTCTTAACTCTTCACCAAACTACAAAATTTTAGACCAGTTCATATTGAAAGCATATGCAGACAACAAATTAAACATAACTCAAAAATTAAAAAATCTTTTTGGGAAAGGTCGAAAACATTGTGGGAAAAGGAGAAAATGCTGTTTACCAGCATTTTCTCCTTTTCTGGCAATGTTTTCAAATGGCTTCCACCTCCGGGTCATTAAAAGTCAGGATTGTGTGGTAAAGGCTTAATTGATAATCTGTTGAAACATATGAGCCATGCTCAGGCAAAAGGTGATACATTGTAATTATGTGATAACTAGCTTTGTATAATACATCCCTGTAATGCATTATACCAAGGGTGTTAATCACATAATTATGGATCCATAAAATCTCTTTTGTCTAAGAACCCACTGAATCATGACGTAAAATAGTTCCTTGATATGTAGGAAATTTAACAATAGCAAAGAGTGTCGACTTGGGTCAGCTTTCACGAATTGCACAGACTGACCAGGGTCGATACTTTTTTAAACAGGTGCATTAAACCCCCTTTTGTTGCACCATAAAACAAGCATTACAAACCAGTGAGAAATAATTTAAAAGTGCCAAATAATAGCCCAAAGTTATATTTATGCCCAACTTGTTATCTTAATAAAAAAATAATAGTTGTGGAAGTGATTGAAGATACAGAAGTTAAGGAAGTAGAAAACTGTTTTGAAAATGGAGAGATACCTTACAATAAGAATCATTGTTAGAGTCGGATATGATGTTGTCTCCCCCTTTAGGTCTTGATCTTTACCCCATTGGTTTTGAAAACATTGTAGGAAAAGAAGAAAATGCTGGGAACCAGCATTTTCTTCATTTCCCACAATGTTTTCCTCCCAGTCGCAGTCAACTCCAATAATTTGATTTGTTGACTGGAAATGCTTTCAATTTAGACATGTTTAAAATTGTGATGTTTGGTAAAGAGTTAATCCTGGAGTAAGATTAACAGATCAACAGCTAGTTGGGAGAGAATGCATTCCATTATTAACCCTGTATCTAACAAGTCCAAATTTTAACAACTGACTGGAGGCGGCTTTTGAAAACAATTTGGGAAAGGGAGAAACTGGTTTGGTAAACAGCAAATTTTTATTTTCAGCTTATGCTGTTTATGCCTTCACAAAGAATATCCATGATGTGAGCCTACAAATGCTTTCAATAAGGAAAATTCTGAAATGCTGTTCTGTAAAGTGTGAAAAGAGTCTGGGCTACCTTTTTCAAAGCTCGAATTACTTCCTGTAAATTGTTTATGCATGAAAAAGCCAGTCCTTCCTGATATTGCAGAGATAGAGCAGTTTTGCCATTTGTTACATCTATTCAATCCTTTGTCATAAGTTGTGATCCCATGAGTTTACTTCCTTGAAAATAAAGGCTTCGGAAAACATTATGGGGAAATTTAAAAGAGAAAAACTTGTGACCAGCATTTTTACCTTTTCCTATAATGCTTTCTACCCATTCAAAGAAAGATTTCATACTTTGAGGCACTTTTACCTGTCTTGGGTAAACGCCTTCAATATGGACAGGTCTAAAATTCATGACCCTGTTAACAAGCATTTTTTTCCTCTTCCCACAATGTTTTCAAAGGGCCTCTTTTTCAGGGTTGTTAAATCTGGGGATCGTGTGGGGAAGGGTTAAATGTTTGTCCCCTGTGGTATCTGTAACTTTTTGTGTTGGGTGTAAGAAAAGCCTAAACTGGAAACGGTATATCCATATAGCACAAAATGAGCTGTGCTCTGGCAAAAAGTTGTTCAGTGCATCTCAGTGATGCATCATACCAAGCAAGTCATTATATAATTAAAGTTCCACAAATCCATTTTGTCTAACAACCGACTAAATCTGGAGGTAGAATGGTCCTTGGACATGCAAAAAATGTACAAATATCTTTCCTGGACTGAGCAGGCTGACATTTGTCGATTCTTTTTTCAGATGCATTTAGCCCCCTTTTCACATAGCATGTCCTAAATAAAAGACATTCTTGGTCAGTACTAAGAATGCAAGTAAGCAGTTTCCAAGCTTTTTTATCAAAGTAACAGAAAGAGAAGCTGACAGAACAGAACAGATGCATGTTCTGGTGTGGCGTTATGTATGTTGTGTATGTGTCTGTCCATTTGTCCATTAATTTTGCAATTTACAGAATTTAAGACTCATTAATATTGGAAGAGCTGAGCCTACTAACACAGTCAGTAGCATACAGGACTTCAAAGTAGGGGGATGCTGGTTTGAATCCCCATTTTGGCTATCTTTTTTTCCAAGGATTTAAGATGGAATTTGTGACGGGATTCATTTCCTTCTCACAGCTGATCATTGTTTGACACTTTGAAAAACCTTCTCCTCAGAAACTGTTATTGATAATTTGCATATTAGACAAAAGTTATCCCTGAGTAGACATGTTTCAGACTTTGAAAATCTTTGTTTAATATAAGTCAGATTTTTTTAAATGAGCTGCTGTCTAGCAAAAGGGGGTTTAATGCATCTCTGGCTCTAAACCATATGGCCTAAGGCTACCAAAGTTGGCATGTATACATTATACCAAGCAGGTCATCATATAATTATGGAAACATAAAATCCATTTTGTAAAACAATCGACTTAAGTCATGAGATAGAATGGTCTTTGGACATATAGAAAATTTCCAAAAAGCAAAAAGTTTTGACCCATGTCAGCCTGCACTGACCATGCAGGTTGACATGGCATGATACTTTTTGCAGATCCATTAGGCCAACTTTTTTCCAGTTTCCCAGAGCATTGAAGATCTCTTTCATATTTTGTGATTGAATCTTGTTTGTCAAAATACAGGGATGCCATTGATGTAGCTTTTTATATCTGTAAAGGTTAGAAATCAATCTTAAAAAATCTTTTCAAAACTGTGGGTCAGAATTCATTTATACAAGGCAAAATTCTTGTGTGGGCATATTTTAGATGTTGTAATAAAATTGTGATCCATCAAAATATGGCTGCCATAAGCAATGGATGTGTCGAATGGATAATTGTTACAGCCAGTTTAAATTAAAGCTTAGTTACAAGTGTAATTAGAGAGATATAGGGGCCGGACATGGCCCTCTTGTTTAATAGCGTCTCTGGTAGTCATTAAGATACTATGTTGATAAATCAGACTGATTTAATTTTTTTTTCTTTTTATCAAGATTCTATGGTATATATTGTTTAACCCTTTACCAAACAATACAGTGTTTCAACAAGTCTGAGGGAGAAGACTTTTAAAAACACTATCTAGACTTGTCCAAATCAAAAGCAACAAATTTACAGACAACAAATTGAATATGGTCAAAATTATGTAATTTGTTTTGAAAGGGTAGAAAACATAGTGGGGGAAAAAGGAGAAAAAGCTGGTTACCATTATTTTCTCTTTTTCCCACTGTTTTCTATGTGTCTGTCACAGAGCCATGAAACTTCTGGGTTGTGTGGTAAAGGGTAAACCCTGAGAGTGCTAAATAAATCAAACTGACTTCTTTAGTCATGAATGTAGACCCAAACATCCAAATGTCAAGGTTTTTTTTTTTTTCGCCAGATTATTTCACAAATTGCAGTGTAGATCTAAGATCAGACTGCAGCTTCTGGGCAGTTTGATCTTACCGGTAATTTACATTATCTGTAAAGGGTGTCTAACCTAATCTGCATTGCTTACTATAACAACAACATAAAAGTTGTGCTAATTTTTGGAGGGTAGGGGTAGGTACCAAACTATCCTGTGTTTTTAAGACCCCATGGAAGAAATGTTCAGAGACATTGTGGGAAAAGGAGAAAATATTGGCAACCTCTTCCCATAACGTTTCCTGCCCATGTAACCTTTTACCTTACAATCCCTAGTTTTAACGACCCTGAGGAAGAAGCCTTTTGAAAACATTATGGGAAAAGGAAAAAATGCTGTTAACCAGCATTTTCTTCTTTTCCCGCAATGTTTTCTACCCTATCAAAGATTAATTCCGTCATTTGAGCCACATTTTTATTGTTGTCTGCTACTGATTTCAACATGGACAAGTCCAAAATTTGGCATGTGGAGAAGAGTTCAAAGGTACTTTGTTTATGAGCCACCTGTTTTACTATCTGAAAATTAGGGGAAAAATATTCTTCATTTTGTTGATTTAGAGAGTTAAGTCTATTTGAGCGATATATGATAGATTTTTTTTTTATTGGAGAGACAATATATGTACATGTAGATTATGTATATATAATGTATTTTGTAAATAGGAACATTGACTTGATGCTTTCTGTATATGGAATGAGAGTTGTCATTTAAATATAGTTGTTATTTTTTCTTTCATCTACATTAAAACATTTATGCTTCCTATCTTACTTTTCAATGATTATTGATAGAAAGGAATAAACATGATAAAGTTATAAGCTGCTGATTTTGAAGTATTTTCTCTGCTAAATCCATTACTGGCTTGGCTGTTTTTGAAGAGAAAGTTGAGCTACTGTCATAGCCCTGTTATTGTCATTGTCTGCATTGTCGTGCAAAATCACTGATATTTTATAATATCTGTATCATTACTAAAGATATTTACTTAAAACTTGGACCAGTTGTAAACTATCAAAAGGGGATCCAAGAAAAGAGCAGGTAACTATCAAAATATTTTTGACAAGTTATGCCCCTTTTTTTACACAGAATTTTCACTGAAAAAAAAAAATCAATCTTTTTGAACCATGCTCTGTGAAAAGGGGGCTTAATGCATCTGCGAAAAGTATTGACCCAGGTTAGCCTGCGCAGTCCACGCAGGCTGACCTAGGCCGAAACTTTTCGTTATTGGTCATTTTCCTGTATGTCAAAGGACCAGTTTACCTCATGATACAGTCGGTTGTTAGGCATGATGAATTATATGGTTCCCAGATTATGTGGTACCTTGCTTGGTATGATGCGTTACGGAGATGCATTAAGCCCCCCTTTTTCTAGAGCATGGCTCATTTATTAAAGCAACAGCAGCCTAGCCATGGGATGCTCTAACTTTTAAAACTTTTCAATCTTGACCCTTGGAGTGATGAGTTAACCCATAAAGCACCTGTCTCAACTTCAGTTGACTCTGCAGTCAGTGTAGATCAGGATCACACTGCTCAAAATTTTGTATTCTGATCTTTTATCTACGCTGTTCTCTTTGCAGAAACATTCTTTGAAAGTAGCAACCTTGAAATACCTCTTCCTAGGATCTCATTTCGATAATAAAGTTGAATGTTGGGGGTTTTTTTGGCGCTCAAGGGGTTAATGGCATGGATTTTTTTTATATTGTTAACCCTCAAGGAGGTGCCCTATTGTTTTCGGGTCAAAGGTCAAGGTCACAGGTGAACTTCGAAAATTGGACCTCTTCGTGGACAAAGTGCGGGTGAAGGGGTATTTGACCACTTCGCAACAGTTTTAGTTGCCTTTGCAGGCAGTTTAGATCAATATCAGGCTGCACAAAACTTCTCCCATCCATCCGTCCATCCAGCCATGCACCTCGTAATTTGAAGGGAAAAGTGTTTGTTCAATATATTTGAGCCATGTTCTGTGAAAAGAGGGCTTAATGTATCTACAAAAGGTATCGATCCAGGTCAGCCTGCGCGAGCTGAAACTTTTTTTGCTATTGGCCAATTTTCTGCAAGTCCATGGACCAGTTTACCTCATGATTCAGTCGGGTTCTAGACAAAATGGACTCTATGAACCCACGATCATATGATGCCATGCATGGTATCATTATCACGGAGATGCATTAAGCCCCGGTTTTGCCAGAGCATGGCTCATTTATGAAAATTGGAACATCTGAAATGTTACCGTCTAATAATAGTGTTGTTGATATAAGACGTCATATAACACAAACACAACCAACGGAAAATGCTGAAAAAGGGCAGCAAGACCTCCCAAATTTCCGAAAACCACACACACAAAAACCATACTGCTATAGTGAAATGCCAGCAAAACCTGCAAAAATTTCCCTACGGGCCATCTACCATTGGTTTTCTGGTATGCCAACGTTCCGTGTTAATGTCATGTTCTATTATTTATATATCGTTTGTGGATCCATATGAAAACGAAACCAAATTGGAGATAAACATATTTTAGTAGCTGCTGCAATCAAGCATACGTACATGTTTGTGCTCGCCGGACATAAGTATGGTGATTTAATTAACCATTGATCGCACTATCTAGATTTTTTACGACCTTGAGGGAGAAGCCTTTTGAAAACATTGTAGGAAAAGGAGGTAGCCAGCATTTTCTCCGCTTTCCACAATGTTTTCTATCCTTTGAATAACATATTTCAGATTTTATGTAAATGTTAATTTTTCGTCAACAGATGCTTTCAATTTGGATATGGCTCAAATTTTGCCGTTTGATAAATAGTTAACTTGTAAACCATGACATTTTTTTTTTTGTATAAAGATCTAAACACGGAAATATAGGATAGGTATATGTACTAAGAAATTTGTGTAAAACGTGAAAAACATTCTCGGTTTGTTAATTTTAGCTCCACTGGCTGAAGGCCAGCGAGCTTATGTCATGGCCCTGTGTCCGTCGAGCGTGCGTTCGTGCGTGCGTTCATGCGTGCGTGCGTTAACTTTTATTTCAAACATCTCTGATACTATCCAATTTTGACCAAACTTCACAGAAATTATCTTGCCATTTTCCTCTTCAGAATTTCTTGAAAGAATTTGATACCTGTAAAAACTCTGGTCGCCATGGCAACAAAACTGCAAAAATATTGGAATTTTTTGAAAATCTTCTTGTCCGAAACCATAAGACCTAGGGCTATCAAATTTGGCATGTAGCTCTATCTAATAGACTTCTACTGAATTTTTCAAATTATAGCCCTGGGGCCAAAATTAATCCCCGCCCCAGGGGTCACAATTTTTACATGGGCCTATATAGGGAAAAATTTAAAAATCTTCTGGTTCTAAACCGTATGGTGCAGGGCTACCTAATTTGAAGCTTCATCTGATGGACCTCTGCTAAAATTCTTCAAATTATTGCCCTTGGGCCAAAATTGACCTCGCCCCGGGGATCACAAGTTTTACATAATCTTACATAGAGTGAAAAGAAAAATTAAAAATCTGGCTCTAAACTTTATGGCCAAGGGCTACCAAATTGGCATATAGCTTTATCTGATGGATATTTACTGAATTTGTCCAAATTATAGCCCTGGGGCCAAAGTTGGCACCGCCCCAGGGGTCACAAGTTTCACAAGGGCTTATATAGGGAAAATTTTACAAATCTTCTGGTTCTAAACCATGTTGCCTAGGTTGACCAAAATTGGCATGTAGCTTCATCAGATGGACCTCTTCTAAGATTCTTCAAATTATTTTTCCTTGGCCAAAATTGATCCCGCCACAGGGGTCACAAGTTTCACATGGGGTTATATATTAAAAACTGGTTCTAAATCATATGGCCTAGGGCTACAAAATTTGTTATGTAGCTTGATCTAATGGACCTCTACTAAGAGTTCAAATTATAACCCTTGGATCAAAACTGGCCCTGTCAGGGGGATCACAAGTTTAAGATTTTATCGTGAAATCTTTAAAAGCCTTTTTGTCCTGACCGTAAGGTCTATGGCTAACCAATTTGGCATACAGGTTCATCTAGTGGATCTCTTCTAAATGTGTTCAAAATCTAGCCTTTGAATCGAAATAAGCCCTGTCTCTCATGTTTTATTGAGGAAACTTTTAAACTCTTGTTTATAACCATACTGCCTAGACCTATAGTATTTGGTATGTGGCTGTATCTTGTTGATCTCTACCACGATTCAAGTAAATATAGCTCATAATTATAGCTCGAAATCGTAATTATAGGTCAAAAATGGACTCACCGTGGGATCACAATTTTAACACAGGCTTTTATAGAAAGAACTTTTTAAGTTTTATTGTTCGAAACCTTTTGGCCTACATTTGTAATGTTTGGTGTGCATGATTTGCACATATTAGCCAGTGGAGCATTACAGGGCCATCATGGCCCTCTTGTTTTAGCTCTACTGGCTGAAAGCCAGCTGAGCTTATGTCATTGCTCGGTTTCCGTCGTCCGTCTGTCCGTCTGTCTGTACGTCCGTTAGTTTTTTCTTGTTTACGCGATAAAGTCTGCACTTGTGGTCAGATTTTCGTGAAACTTGCATAGTGTGTTTATATCACCAGTAGCTTGAACCCTTTTTATTTTGAAAAAAATCTGACAATCAGTAAAGGAAAAGTAGCCATTTAAAGTTGACAGTTTACATTTCTTGTTTACGCGATAAAGGCCGCATTTGTGGTTCGATTTTCATAGTTGGTTTATATCATCATTAGCTTGAACCCTATTGATTTTGAAAAAAAAATCTGACAATTAGTAAGGGAAGAGTAGCTATTTAAAGTTTAGAATTTAAATATCTTGTTTACGCGATAAAGTGTGTACTTTTTATTCAGTACTTTTGAAACTTGCACAGATCAGTTGTATCATCAAGGTATTGAACCCTGTAAAAAACTTAAGGAAATCCAGCGATCAGTTTACGAAAAGCAATCATCTGATTACGTAGCCTTGTTTACTCAACATAGTCCACATTATTGGTCATATTTCTTTGAAACTTGCAGGGATTGTTTAATGCAACCCTATTAGATTTACCTGGATTCAAAACAATTGGTTTTGAGAAACTGTACTTTGATTATTTCACTATTTGTTCAATTCACCATGCCTATATAATGATTTATGCTAGAAAATAAGAAAAATCACTATCAGAGAGCGATTCAGGCCCTCGAGGGCCTCTAGTTTAATTGTGAATTGATTATAAATAACGAAAGAAAAAGAGGCTGATGGCGATGTAGTGAAGAAGAAATGACAGCCATGTGAAAATCCAACTCCATGAAGGAATCTCAGGCAACTGAAAATCTAACTGCACGAAGAGATGAAAGCCAGTTGAAAGTCTTGATGCATTACTAAAAATGACGGCCAACTGAAAATCCCTGTGCATGAAGAAATCATAGCCGTTTGACATCCGATTGAAAATTTAACTGCACCGAAAAATGGCTGCCAACGGAAAATGCTAAAGCATCAGGAAATGATATCGAATTAGAAATTGTACTGCAAGACGAAATGACAGTCAGTTTAATATATCCTCCTCATGAACTGATGACAGACAACTGAATAGAAATTACTTTTGCGAGAACCGATTGGTGTATTGTAAAAAGAAAACAAGCTAAGTATTTCTTTCTTTGAAGAAATGACAAGGAAGTTAAGATCTTACAGCATGATGACATGGCATTGAAATGTACATGTTATGTGCATTGCTATCCCCGTGGTACAAATCCGGTAGTGTAATTTCAAGTTTAAGTGTTAAACAATCGAGTAACATAGGATAAAAGTATGTAGCAGTATCATATTCAGTGACAAGCTTATCTAAAAAATGTCTAAAGGCGATAAAGCGAGTTCTAAATCCTCTACACTAGTTCTAAATATTGAAGGGCGGACTTTCAGCACAACAGAACGAACAGCCAAATCGATACACGGCAGTTTGCTCAGTTCTTTGAACAAGGAGTCCGAATACTATGATGTCGATACCGATGCCTATTGTTTCGATAGAGACTCTTCTTTATTTCCACACATCCTAGCAGCGCACCGTGATTCCGAGGTACATGTTCCTCAGGATGTTTGTGCCATACGATTCCGAAAAGAGCTGGAATTTTGGAAAATTCCGAAATCTTTCATTTCGCCGTGTTGTTGGAACTACTTTTACGGTATATATGAAGACCTGACCACTTTAAACAAAATTATTGACACTTTGCCGAAAGAAAATAAATTGAAATTAAATAGCACGCTTGATAAAATAGTCGGAATTAAGAAAGCCCGAAAAGATTGTGAAGAGATTATAACGCAAACCGATTCGAATGCCAATGAAACGTCCTGGCGACAGAGACTTTGGCTTTTCCTTGACGAACCACGATCTTCAAAGGCTGCCATGGTATTTTTTTGTCTTTTTATCTTTAAAACACGTCCCAAACCATTACGATTATAAAGGTATCGATATAAATGTCTATAAGCTTTGGACGAAAAAGTTAACTCTTTACCACACAGCAAAATCTTAGACTTGTCCAAATTGAAAGCATTTGCAGACGACAATTTAAATGTGGCTCAAAAGGTGGAATTTGTTTGTGAATAGATAGAAAACGTTGTGGGAAAAGAGGAAAATGCTGGTAGCCAGCATTTTCTCCTATTCCCACAACGTTTTAAAAGCTTTCTCTTCAGGGTCGTTAAAAGTCTGGATTTTTGGAAAAGGGTTAAGTATAATCTGTCTAGTGCTCTTTAACTTGCTCGGTAGTGGTAGCTAGCAACAAACTTCAGAAAACATTTCAAGCACAAATGAGTCACGCCATGTCAAAAAGTGGTTTAACGCATCTACAAAGAAGTATCGATTCATGTCAGCCTGTGCAGGCTGACATAGATCGAAACTTTTTTGCTATTCGTAAGTTTCCTGCATGTCCAAGGACCATGCTATATCTTGAATCAGTCTGTTGTCAGACAAAATGGATTTTATAGATCCATAATTGCGAGATGACTTGTTTGATATAATGTATTATAGAGGCCCATTAAACGTGCTTTTACCAGAGCGTGGCTCATTTAACCCTTTACCAAACGACAAAATTTTAGACCGGTCCAAATCGAAAGCATTTGCAGACGACAAAATTAATGTGACTGAAAAATTGAAATTTGTTTTCGAAAGGGTAGAAAACATTGTGGGAAAAGGAGAAAATGCTGGTTACCAGCATTTTCTCCTTTTCCCATAATGTTTTCAAAAGGCCTTTCTCTCAGGGTCGTTAAGAGTCGGGATTGTGTGGTAAAGGGTTAAAATATAAATATTTAGAACGTCTCGGCTAATCATAGGCTAGTCTTGGACTAAAGAATTTAAGTTGAACATATAATGGTTGGTAAACATGGACCTATGCCTAGAAGATCAAGATTCTTCTAAAAAGAACATGTCATTTGAACAATAAGAGGGATTGTTGCTAACGAGCAATATTCCCTTTTGTTTCAATGTTTTCGTATCTTTTCATGCATTTAACCTTTTACCAGACGACAAAATTGAAAGTATTTGCAGACGACCACTTCAACGTGGCTCAAATGGTGCATATTTTCTTTGATAAGGAAGAAAACATTGTGGGAAAAGGAGAAAATGCTGGTTACCAGCATTTTCTCCTGTTCCCACAAATGTTTTCAAAAAGCTTCTTTCCCAGAGTCGTTAAAAGGCGGCATTGTGCGGTAAATGGTTAAACTTATTACATGTTGATTATCCGTATGAGCGATGCTCTGGCAAAAAGAGCTTTAATGCATCTCCTTGATACATTATACCGAGCAAGTCATCATATAATCATGGATGCTTAAAGTAGGTATACATTTTGTCTAGCAACCGGCTGAATAATGAGGTAAAATCGTCCTTTGACATGCAGAAAAGTTACCAAAAGAAACATAATTTGGACACAGGTCTGCCTGCGTGGACTGCGCAGGCTGACCTCGGTCAATACTTTTTGTAGGTGCATTAATTAAACCCCCTTTTCTTCACACAACATGGCTCTCACACACACACACACACACACACACACGCGTGTGTGTGTGTGTGTGTGTGTGTGTGTGTGTGTGAGTCGCGCTCTGTGAAAAGGGGGCTTAATGCATCTGCGAAAAGTATCGACTCAGGCCAGCCTGCGCAGTCCGCGCAGGCTGACCTGGGCCAAAACTTTTCGCTATTGGTCAATTTTCTGTATGTCCAAGGACCAGTGTACTTCATGAATCAGTCGGTTGTTACTCGGGCTTTTAACTTTTTACCAAACGACAATTTTTAGACGCTTCCAAATTGGAAGCATTTGCTAATACATGTAATTTATATTAATTTGTATGAAGTGCTTTCTCTGTAAAAGGTGAAGAAAACATTGTGGGGGGAAAAAAAGGAGAAATGCTGGTAACAAACATTTTCTCCTTTTCCCACAATGGTTTCAAAAGCCCTTTTCATCAGGGTCGGTAAAACTCGGGGTTGTGTTGTAAAACATTCTACAGGAAATGGGTTATACACGAAGTAATTTTAAGCCTTCACAAACTCTATTGTCCCGTATTTACACAACAGAACGATTCAATAACCTATAGTACAAAAATGCCATTTATCGCTTTTGTTGTTTTAGTATTTTTTATTGTATAGGGCTGGCTTCTCATTTTCCTTTCGGTGGCAACCGTCAGCATTATTTTAAACATCATCTGGCTGGAGGAGAGTGTTCGAGTTGAACCATATCTTGCAAAGTACAGGATCACGCTGACAGAACTGCAGATAAAACAGAAGCAAAGAAATTCTACTTTGAATGATAAAGTAGTTCGACTTCTTTATACAGATCCACACATAGTTTTGCTTGGCTTAGATTGCTTCTGCACTATATTCTTTGTACTAGAAGTTTGCGCCCATTTTGCACTGTGTCCCAATAAACGTCGTTATTTCAGTGACTGGTTCCAGACCACTAAGACCTTACTGGCCGCTTGTATGCTTTTCACCATTATCTTTGAATTCAGGAAAGACTGGTTAACGAATGATTCCGTAGCTGTTGTGTGGTTTCTCATAAAGAGTATGAATACACTTCGCGTTGTGTTGCTCACAAAAATAAAAAAAATAAGTAGTACCGCGAATGTTTTGAATCTGGCGTTTTTGAAATGCCAAAAGGAGCTTGGTATCCTTTTGTTTGTCTTGTTTCTTTCGATGATTTTGTACGGAGGACTGATATTTGCATTTGAAATGGACACCGATATGTTTCCTGATACAATCACGTCCATGTGGTGGGCTCTGATTACCATGACAACGATAGGATATGGAGATTTCCACCCAACCAAATCTTTGGGTTATCTGGTTGGGTTGCTCTGTGCCATCGACGGCCTTATTATGGTAGCTTTACCCATCGTTGTGATAGCGTCGTATTTCTCCAGATTCAAAGATCGAAATGATGATATTCAGAGACATATGCAAGCGATTAAAGAAGATGAAGAAGAAGAAGTTGTTCAAGGGCAACAGGAAGACGAGTTGAATGAAAGTATTGATAAATATAAATAGAGATGAAATTATACAAGCCTATAAGAGTGAAAATTTTTATCAACATTTTTTTCATATTTTAGTTATAGTCCATAATGAAGAAGAAATCAATCAGAGAGAGAGAGAGAGAGAGAGAGAGGGGGGGGGGGGGAGAGAGATTGTGCATATACAATGTAAGATGAGCACATTCTGGTTCTGTTTAAATAAAGTAACACTTTCATGTGTTGTAATTCAATTCACTGGAACTCAGTAATGTTTTCCATTTTATACGCGTGGCTAAACACGCAGACGGTATAGATCCAAGATCAGATTGCACGTTATTCGCCGTCCGCAAAAGCCCCTGTCTACGCCTATTGCGCTGAGCCGGTTAAACAATCATTTCCAACAAGTTGTAACAAATATCTACTAATACTGCGATTTCAACGTCATTTTTTCATCGAAGAAAATCTCACCATATCAGAGAGTGTAATGTACATTCTTCGCAGACTTATCTTAACCCTTAAGCTGCTTGGCGCGACTCACTGACCTTTTGCGGACAGTGTAGATCAAGATCAGACTGCACAGAACGTGCAGTCTGATCTTGGATCTATACTGTCCGATAAGGGGATATTTTTTCACTAAAAAGTAACTTTGAAATAGCAATATTTAGGTTTTTCACTATCGACTTGAAAGATTTATTAAATTTATTTAGCAGTACAAGGGTTAATACAGGCTACTTTGTCCGCGAAAGCATCTTGAATCTGGCTTAGCAGTACCAAACGACATTTGTGTTAGTCTTGTCCAATTTCAAAAACATTTGCAGACGACATATTAGTATCAAATGTGGCGCAAGTGGTGGAAGATTTTTGAGTGGGTAGAAAATATTGTTGGAAAACTATGTTTTCAAAAGTCTTTACTGTCAGAAGTAATAAAAGTCGGGCTTATGGGGTAAATGGTTAAAGATGAAAATGGGAGATATTAACCCCCATCCTGCTAAGTAAGTGAAATGAAGGTTTCGAGCCGAATCACGTTAAAACCCATAATTTCACTATATCATTTTTTTTTGGGGGGGGGGGGGTATCTCCTTATCGGGCATTACAGATACAATATCAGACTGCTCTTGCTGCCTGATCTTGATCTACATCGTTCGCAAAAGGTTTCTGAATCGCGCTTAGCAGCCTAAGGGTTAAGCCATAATTACTGAATTTATCGAATTCATTTAAAGCCGCAATAGCGGCCCAATAGCGACCCAAACACAATTCTGATTTAAAATGCGTTTGACTTTAAATCATACCATTTAAAAGTATGGAAACTATTGTGAAGATGACAATCTGATATTACGTTGTCCGTCCAAGTGTAAGTCGCTGGCAGAAAAAATGAATTTTAAAATCAGGCAAAAAGTAAACAAAAGATAGAGAGACCTGGCAACTTTTAATCTAGTGGTGAAATTAATTTCACTGTCAGCGACTTACACTTGGACCCACCGTTCAATAACGAATCTCCATAATAATTTCCACACTTTTAAATGATATGATTAAAAATTTAAATGCATTTTAACACCCGTTCTGTTTACTTTTGGCAGCTATTGTTATTTTAATAATGTTTTTCTCTTGTTTCATCATGTAAAATTCAGATCGATATATTGTTATTCATATTGATTTATATGAGCCATGCTTAAGGGGCTTAATGCATTCGCGAAAAAGTATCGACCCAGGTCAGCCTGCGCAGTCCGCGCAGGCTGACATGGGCCGAAACTGTTCGCTGTTGGTCATTTTTTTTTTGTATGTCCAAGGACCAGTCTACCCTATGATTCTGTCGGCTTTTAAAAAAGTGACTCTTATGGATCCGTAACTATGTAATGGTTTGATTAGTAGAATGCATCACGGAGATACTTTAGGCCCCATTTTGCCAGAGTATGGCTCATATATTGGCAATTTTATTTCAATATACATGTACGTAAATTTACAGTGGGCGGCGCTCTGGGAAAAGAGGTTTAATACATCTCTGTAAATGATTACACCAAGCAAATCGTTGCTAAAAATAGTTTATCACATAACGCCGGCAGTGTATGAAACCCATGACTTATTTTCCATAATACACTAGTGTATTATCGTTTTTTGGGTCCCGGTTCTGGTAATTTTTTTAGTTATGAGCGCGTGAAGCCGGCGAAACCAACCACAGCATGTGCTTGAATTTGTGCTACTTCGCCATTTCCTAGGAAAATGACGCCGTTGTTGCTAAGATGTTCATGTGTAGAAAATGTCACGGTTTTTATGTTTAGTAACAATAAGAAATGCAGCATAAGTTATCCAAAGTAAGCGAAATTGTAAAAATATTTCACTTAACTCCTTCTATAAGCCGTTTCATTCCACTTTTCGATGTAAATGTGAGAGACCTATGTTCTTGTGTATGTATACATTTCAAACAGACCTACATCTGTAAACATGGCCCCGTGAACGATATATAGGTTAAGGTAACGATGCAGGATACATATTTGTCTTTTATTCGTTTTATGTGATAAATAGAATCTTACATTCGTGTTTATGTATTATCATTTTTATCAAACTCGTTGACTAAAATGTATATGACGCTCGCCAAGGCTCGCGTCATATAATTTTAGTCAACTCGTTTGATAAAATTTAAAATGATACTAGTGCGTAAACACTCATGTAAGATCGTCTATTTTCATTTTGTCTAAAACCCAGTTGAATCATGAAGTATAATTGCCATTTGACATGCAGAATATTTACCACTGGCAAAAAGTTTCCACTCATGTCAGCCTGCACGGACTTCGCAGGCTGATATGGGTCGATACTGGCTGCAGTTGCATTCAATCCCTTTTCACAGAGCATGGCTCAAGATCCTTTTGTTCAGTTGTTGATGTAGTTTTCACTTTACCACGTACTTTATGACGTAACTGCGAGAAATCGTGCCACAATTGCTATTTTTTTATTAATTCACTTGATGTGTTATTCTTTCTATTTAAATAAAATAAATAATACATGTACGCGTTTGTGTTTATTATCTATTCTTATATGTATTTCTTATTTTGATATACATGTTCATAACTCGTATTCGTATTGTTATTTTAGTTTCAGACGCCAAGCTGAAAGGTTAATAGTCTGGATTACCTGCCCCTATCACTACGTTATAGGTACTTTTGAAGTCCGGCGGGGTTCCAGACTACAAGGATAACGTCAGAGCTGAGGGGCGTTCATACATCCTGCCCACTCCATATCTTTTAACAACCCTGGTCTAATTTTTAAAATATTTCATACATGTTTGTGCCTTGATAAGCAATGTCCAGAGTGAATGTTTCAGTCACAAGTCCGTCCGTTAGTCCGTCGGTCCTTCCGTCTGTGTGCCTGTAACACTTTTTTTCCCGCTTCATATCTCTAAAAACAATAGTTCAATTTTCAAGATATTTCACAGCGGTATTCACTTTAATGAGACAATGTTCACAGCAGAGGTTTCACACGCCAGACTTTAAGGTCAAAGTCACAGCTGGGGGTCAAAGGTCACATTCTCATAAATCCTGTCTGCCCAAAATACCCTGAACCTCTGGTCTGAATTCAAAAATGATTCATGCTCTGGCAAAAGGGTGGTTTAATGCATTCCCGCGATGCATCATACTAAGCAAGTAATCACAGTATTACAGATCCATAAAATCCATTTTTTCTAACAACTGACTGAATCATTAGGTACACCGGTCCTTTGAAATGCAGAAAATTTACCGAAAGCAAATTCACCGGAAAAGTTACCGAAAGCAAAAAGTTTCGACCAAGGTCAGCCAGCGCGGATGCGCCCAGTCGATACTTTTAGCAGATGTATTGAGCCCCTTTTTCACAGAGCATGGCTCAAATATTTCGGACATGTGTGCGCCTTGATGAGACAACATGCAGGGTTGGGTTTCATATGCCAGTGTCAAAGTTCAACGTCAAAGATGTTAAAGGTCCCTTGCGAAATGGATGGCTTAACCATGCAGACTCAAGATCAGTGTCAAGTTTGAGAGTCAACTGCTTTGCCCTCCAATTTGGTGTCTGCTCCATATCTCCTTCAACTCTGTTAAGGGTTTTCATTTTGAAAAAGTGTTTGGTTCGGTAAGACGATGTATAGAGCTCATGATTATCATTTACCTTTAGTCAAATCTGGCGATAATAGGTATGGCCTTCAACTGTCTCCGTCAGTCTATCTGTCTGTCTGTCTGTCCATGACACTGTAGCTTCATGTCTGCTGAGCCCGTCGAAAGACTTTCATTGGTCAAGCAAATGTTCACTTCTGTATGGATTGTTTTTTCTTTTTTTAATAATTGACGGCGGTGCATATAGCTATCCTTCAGACTGCCATATTCTTGTTATATTTATTAGCAACGTTATTATAGGCTAATACTGATGTGTAGTAGCAGTAAGAGTAGCTGTCGTGATGGTCAAATAGTTCTAGTTGTTGTTGTCCAAGGATTCAGGGCCATCACAGCCCTCTTGTTTTAGCTTCTTGTGTAGCCCACTGGACAAATATTTGATAGGATGTGTCAACAACAGCAAAGCTGAGTGTTTGCCAATGAAAATACAGCAAATGGTCAAAGGCGTAGGTTTTTCATTCAATTTTGAATGTAGCAAGAAAAAGTAGTGTGAAACCATAAAAGAAGACACGTGGTCTACCACCGATGTCTGTGCATGCCATATTCTTCGAAGATTAGACAAGTCTGCTATGACGCATTACTGTTCTGTACAGGATAAATATTAATACGCGGTGCGTAAATCGCCGCTGAAAATAGCAAGCGGAAAATGGCTATAAATAATACGTCTTTGGAAAAATCAGGCCATTTTTTCGCTACACGTATTTCAAAAATGCAATGATTTTAAACGGGAAAAATAATGTTATAAAATACCATTGTTTATTCCAAGTATCTGTATGCAGTTTCTAAATATAGACATGGGGAGGACCGGGATTTGTGCAACAGACTGACAACCCCCCCCCCCCCCCCCAAAACCGTCCCCACCTTGTTTGGCTTCAACAGGGATCGTAAATTACAGTTATATATACGATCACTGGCTTAAACCGGGGCTATGTCCCGAGTTTAAAAGGACTGTGTTTATAAATGACTGATGCTTAGGTTATATGCTAGCTAACAAATGGCTGTATGAATTGTACATGGTAGGTTTTACAGCGTAGCCTATGCGTATATTTTGTTTTGAAATTTGCTGCATCGATTGCCGCCTTGAAAAGTCGTCCGGTTCAGTATCCAGAATGCCCAAATCAGATTAAACTGGTACCCATTGTATAGATCTCCCGTAACCGGCCGATAGATAACAGGCTCCCTGTTTAAAATCAGCAGATAGGTATGTATTTGAAAAATGCCACCCAGCGGAAGATAATAGGTCTACCACATGCTAGGGTTGTCTGTCAAAAATAGGTGTGCTTGAGATAGATTAGCAAAATAAATCAAAGTGCTGTAAGCACTGTAATCGGTCGACACTGAATAATTACAGTGGTTTGAAATAAAAAATCAAATGGTAGATGTTTGAACTATATATGGGACAAAAAATCCTACACCGTTACAAATGAACCAAGTAGGATCCCACTTTTCTAAACTGTCTTTTACAAATTGGTAGTTTAACGATTGGTTAAAATATAGGCTATGTTTGCCAGCCGATAGAACGTAAAAGACAATTCTGATCAGCAATACCCATTATCAAGTTTTAGATATCACTCATCATGAACAGCAGTACCTACCAACCCTTTTAAAGAGTGAAAAAATACATACATTCTTTTCTGTAACTTTGGCAACTTTGGTAACTGTATTATAACATATAAAAGCCGTATAAAATATGCCTACATTATAACTTTGGAATTGTGTACTTTTGGCTGCTTGTGGGCCTTTCATTTTTCCATTTTTAACAAGACATCGTATTTATCTTGACAAACTTTCCTACCTACTTTTTAGCGGCCCAAATCGTCCAGTCCAAACGTCTGCTTGCAAATTTCTCCTACATTATACTTTCAAAGAATGTAGATACCCAATAGCTCCCTAACCGTCAATTCTTTACCAAATGATAAAACTTTAGACTTGTCCAAATCAAAAGCATCTGCACATGACGAATTAAACGTAGACCAAATGATGATTTGAATCGTTGAAATGGTAAAAAAAACCTGGGAAAATGAGAAAATGGTAACCTGCATTTCCCCTTTTCTCACAATGTTTTCAACTTCTTTCTCATGGCCATTAACAAAGGATAGTTCGATTAAGAGTTAAAACACTCAATTAATCGACTAGCCTTTTACAGTCAGGAAAACAATATTAAACATTAGGCTACAATTTCATGGTCGTTTTTTTCCCCCATATACATCCCAAATAAACAGACAATTAGATGTAAGATATGAACGTCTGTGATATTGAATTGCATTGCGTTCAAAGGACAGTCTGATCTTTATATTTTATTGTCTTCAAAAGCGACTTTACTTGTCCATAGCCAACACAGATAATTGTATTTGAGTCATTCTAATCAGCAAGAGCATAACTGCGGTAGCCTTGATCTCTTTATCTGAAATGTGGAAAGGATGAGAATCGACCAATATGGAATAGCTGATGAGACAAACATGTTGCTGACATTTGCACGCTTAGAGCGCTAAATTGTTAAAATAGACATGTTAAGCTTGGAAAAGCAGCCTAAATATTGCAAGACCATTGCTGTCTTGAGTAGAATAACTCGGAAAACTGGCATGACGGTTCCAAGATCTGACTGCATGTTCTGAGCAGTCTGGTCTGAATCTGCACTCTCTGCAAAGACTTTTTCCCTGGTCCGTTGATTCAGATATGGAGAATATAACAGTAAGTGAGCTTATTTGTGTTACAGTTTCAGGGTTTTTTTTTATCCTCGATGAAAATGTTCTATTTGACAAAATTTTGAAAATCTTTCAAATGGGTGAAAAACGCTGTGGAAAAAAGAGAACATGCTGAATACATGCAGTTTCTCCAACTATATTTTCAAAGCCCCATAGGATTGTTTGGTAAAGGGTTAACAGACTGATTCTAGTCTGTAGAAACTCGCCAAGAAGAAACATGTAAGTGACTGTGTGAAATGGTAGTGCCATGGCTGGAATCAGAGGAAGAGGGGCTGTGAAAACAATTTAATCCTTATCCCGCTAAAACATTTAAATGAAATTTCAAACCGGTAGTAAAACCCAAATAATTCTATGTCAAACTTATTCTTTTTTGGAAAAAGAAATATCTCCCTGTCGGACAATATAGATCCAAGATCAGACTGCACGTTCTGTGCAGTCTGATCTTGATATATACTATCCGCAAAAAGGTCAGTGAGTCGTACTTAGCAGCCTAAGGGTTAATACATCATACGCTGAAAGATGCGCTGAAAGATGCGTAATCAGTTAGTATTGTGAATGGACAGTCTGGGTACTAAGGTTGCAAGCAGTGAATCGCCAGTCCATTCTGAAAATGTTTACGTAATGGCCTCTCCGCGAGGGCCATAACCTTTACACAACTCTATACCCTTTGTCCCCACAGCTTCACACACTTCGCCTCACATATACGATCCTTGCATTAAACGATCAACGGCCGGTTACTATTTTAAACTTACGGCTGTTACGAGTTGCATTTACATCAGTTTTCTCTTAGGCAAAGCAATCTAAATTTTCATTTTTTTTTAAAGCAATGTTTCCGTACAAATTCCTTTCTGTTGCGATTTTATTCCTCTCAAGATAGAAATGGCCTATCATCTTTTCAACACCTGCTACATATACGGAGAGCATTCGTCACAACTCGGCCGATCCCATAACTAGGTATAACTATCAACGGATCACTCAAAATTTGCCGAATGATATGGACAGCAGACGACTACAAAATGTGTTCACATCACCCGTTACACTTGATTCGCACTCGTTTCATTCATAAAGTTGCTACTAATCACTGACCCTATTTCTTATAATCGTGTTGAAAGTAAACTGCTCCAGTTTTTGTTGGCCAGAGATTTTGATGATACTGTAATTATGACATACTTCAATACTAAACAAATTGTAACCGCCGTTTATTACATAATTTAAAAGTTATTATGGGATTACTTGACATTACTAAACGCCTGTTTACTGCTAATTACTATTTCTGCGCTTATCTGGGTCAAAAGTGCTGTTATCTGGGTCAAAAGCAGTTTTTGTAATAAGGTCATCACAGCAGGTATAAGCGTTAAAACGCTGTAAGTAAAAGCTGTTATGAGTTGCAGTTAAATCAGTTTGCCATGAGCGGACGGGTTTCCGAAGTTTGCCATCTCTCTAATTGGTCTACCAACCGATTAAAAAACGATTGAGTTGTCATTTCTTGGCCTCTTGTATAGGCTACTGAACATATTAATATAAACAAACAACAATGCTCTGGGTTCGCGAGTAAAAGTACAATCAGAGGGTAAAGGCTGCTAATTTTCACTTTGCATCGAAAAGGTTACATGATGTGGGGGCGGTGACGGTAGTGTGACACCTTAAATATCTTTGCCGTATTTCAATGTGGGAAAATCCATATGCATAATATACTACCTCTTATTAGACCCCCAAGATCGACTGTTGATACATTTATAAGGAACTTTTCATCGCAGAAGGTTTCCTCGTGCTTATTGAATGATTTGGAACAAAGTAACCGTCGTAAATGGTAGAAGACCACTTTACGGAAATACCAAAGCTTGGAAAATGGCGGCGTTGGAGATTGTAAACTAAACTACAAACATGTCGTCCTAACAGCGTTTGAGTGCTTCAGAAAATAAAATGCCGTCACAAAAGGTATTCCACTTACTTTAGAACGACTTTCACAAAGAGTTTCTTGAAGTGCCATGGCACGGTTATTCTAACATAATTCTACATCTTGTTTCTTTTACGATCAAAACTCATGTCTCGATATGAAGTGCCTGCACTGAACCGACTTAGAATTTTGGACAGCTTTGAGGTTAACCCAAGTTAACCCTTTACCAGACGACAAAATTTTAGTATTGTCCAAATTGAAAGCATTTGCAGACGACGATTTCATTGTGGCCCAAATGGTGCAATTTGTCTTTGATGGGGTAGAAAACATGGTGGGAAAAGGAGAAAATGCTGGTTACCAGTATTTTCTCCTTTTCCCATAATATTTTCTAAAGGCGTCTTAACCAGGGGCGTTAAAAGGCGGCATTGTGTGGTAAAGGGTTAAAGCATCTTATTTCAAGCTAAATTTTGCCATTTTCTGTTAACTTTCTAGACTGTCAATTTCATATCCTATACGTAAAGCCAGGGGACGAGGAGAGATTTCACCTGCTCAGGAGATTTTTTTTGCCCTGGAGATTTGGCCCTCCCCGCTTGTTTTAGCCTTTGTCCTAATAAGTGATTCACTTTGGGGTGATTTTCCCAGCAATTAGTTGAAAATGAATTTAACCCTTGAGAAAACATTAAGTTGTTTTGTGATTTATAGTAGTTTTGTAGTAGACAAGTCAGACAAACAGGTCTTTGATCTACATTACAGCTTGAGTTTTTTTTCATAGGTTTGTGTAAAAAAGGTACTTTCAAAGTCAAAAATTATTTTTCTATTGGGATACCTTATTTTCTTATTAATATGGATGTTCTTGCATTTTAATTGCTTTAGTTACTGGTAGGTTTGATATTTTTGACTGAGGTAATTGCAGGGCTGAAAAATAGCACTGGTCTGAGGTCCGGGACCTACTGAAATAAAGATTGGACCCATGGTAAAAAACAAGATGAGGGTTTGATGGACCTGTCAAAATGGAGGTCCGACCCGTTCAGTCTTCAAAGTAAAAAGTCTGATGCCAGAAAATACATTTACAACGATTAACGTTTAGAACAATCATTATAATGGTAACTCAGGTCTGCTTGTGTAGAAAAATCATCATGGTAAAGTGAACTACTTTCAGTATGCCAAGCCCAAGGATGCTGTTGCATAAACTTATTCATGTCATCTTACATCAACAGTTCTCCCTGGTTCTCAGTTAGTTTACTCTTTCAAAGTCTGAGAGACAGAAATTATGAGAGCAAAACATGGGTTTGGACCTTCCAACAACATTGAAAAGAAAGTTGGGTGCACCATGTGTTTCTCTTTACGATGCAATCGGCTCTGTATGTAAGAAGTATGCTTAGTTTGCTGATATATGCACATCCTGTTTACTGTATAAAGGAACATTCAACTTAAAAACAGATCCCCTGAAAATCCACGCAGCTTTGAACAGAAGTGCATTAAATTTTGTACTGTATGAAGCATGATTGTTTTGGGCCAGGCATCTCTACATAGAAATATTCTAAAGTTAAAATTTCCTGTTGGTTTATGGACCTGCTCAAGGGTACTTTAGACCCTCCTGTTATAAGGGCCAAAAGTTCCTGGACACAGCTATTTGTATCACTATTATTTAGCCTGATGTGGTTGTGAATTCGTCTGGCAGCTGAAAATGGCTGTGAGACACAATTAAAGCTAGTTATGATTTGTGATGAACATCACAAGGCATTATCTTTTTATACAATTACCTTTTTTCCTAGAACCTCTGATCAAGTTACTCTAACAAGTTCTTTTGACCAAATTTGTTATTTACTGAACTTCCTTTTCATCCATCTCACATATTGTAGGTCAGCATCAGACTACATGGAATTTGATGTCAGATATTGGGTCTACAATGTCGTCTGACTACGTGAAATATCTCGGCAAAAACTTTCTAGAAAATGCAAGTTTTTGGGGTTTTTTTGGTCCCAAATAGACAAGTCCATTTCATTATTTTAGCATTCTAAGAGTTAATTTATTCTACTTTACTTCACTAGAGCAGATCAAAAGAAGATACTTGGACTACAGATGAGTTGAATAAAGCACTCAAGGTACTTTTAATTAAATTTGATATAGACTTTTATATCTCCTAAGAATCTTATCTGAACCAACTATAAACTTAGTGCAGCATATTGAATTAAAATGATCAGTCAACAACAAAGTTTAAGATTGACATAAAGTCACATTTGGGTGAAGGACATACATGCAACAGTTTTTCCTGCACATTGGCTTGCACATATTTGATGATGATGACTTTGTATGATTAAGGGCCCTCTGTGCTCTAGGCATATATAGTATGGACCATTAGAAAGAGAGAATCAGATACAAGGAGATCCGGGTACAAGCCCCTAGCTCTTCTTTGAATAGACCTCCTTGATCTTTAATGAGCCCAGTGTAAAGCACCAATACACGCGAGGCTACCTCTGGGTTTCAAACCAGTTCACCTCTAGTTGGATGGGAAACACGAAGTGTCTCAGAAAGGTCCTGGCCAGGCTGGGTATCGAACCTCAGACCTCAGGATTGATAGTCCAGCGTTTTACCACTGCACCACCGCTCCACCCGTATTCATCCAAAAAAGTGGACCATTTTAACTTTTTTTAAGAATAATATGGATAAATTGTGGTCTCATAAGCATTTTGACCTTCCAAATGTGTATTAGCTCGACCAGTACGAGAAACGAGAACCAGCATTAGAAGAGGATGACAACCCATCAGGGGTTAACAAGTTCCGCAGTAGACAAAAGGTCAGACAAAAGGTCAGGGTGTTATAACAAAGGATTTTTCGGTAAATGGTTAATGCATTAGATATTTAGAAATTAATCATGCATCTCATGCCAAATCCACAGATTTAACTTTTTACCAGACAACAGAATGTTACACTAGTCCAAACTGAAAGCATTTGCAGACAAGAACTTTAATTTGGCTGGAGTGATGGGAGTTGACCTTTAACCCTTTACCAGACAACAAAATTTAAGTCTTGTCCAAATTGAAAGCATTTGCAGACAACAATTTCATTGTGGCTCAAATGGTGCAATTTTCTCTTGATAGGGTAGAAAACATTGTGGGAAAAGGAGAAAATGCTGGTTACCAGCTTTTCTCCTTTTTCCACAATGTTTTCTAAAGGCTTTTTGCACAGGGTCATTAAAAGTCGACATTGTGCGGTAAAGGGTTAAATCTTAGAAAACTGTTGCATAGGGAGAATTGCTGGTTACCAATAGTTTCTCCTTTACCCAGAAATGATGTGGCAAGGTTTAAATTCTGGATGTAAAATTGCTACACACACATCAATTTTGGTTTATCTGCACTGTTTTATATGGATATCTAGGTCAGTTTATGTCTTGGAGTAGAAAGGTAGTCAAGAAATCATGTAGGGACAATTATATGGATGTAATAATTATTTTCTGTTAAGAAAATACTTGGAAAAAAAAAAAAATACATATACATATGAAAGTACGATATATATAAAAAAAAAATGAAATGATAGATCCAAAAAAGTGTCATTGTTTTTTTTTATATTGAATGTAGTTTGTTGAAACTGAAAAATGCATAACTAAACCAGATTTGTACACTCTTAATGTTCTCAAACTTGACTTCTCAGACCAGATAAGAAATAGTTCTTTGTATTCCAGCTGTACAATCTTTTGAATTTTTTTGTGAAGAAGTGTTTTTAAGTAATATTTGAGTCACACTCTGGCAAAAGGGGGCTTAATGCATCTCCATGATGCATTATACCTATCAAGCAATCACATAATTATGGATCCATAATAGCCACTTTTTTTTTAAATAACGGACTTTATCGTAAGGTAGAGTGGTCCTTGGACATAGAGAAAATTGACCCATAGCAAAAAGTTTTGGCCCAGGTCAGCCTGTGCAGTCCGCGTAGGCTGACCAGGATCAATACTTTTCGCAGATGCATTAAGCCCCCTTTTCACAGAGCATGGCTCATTTAAATTTGGCATGGCTGATCCTTAGGTAGATCTCTTTTTGGGTCCTAGCAGTATCCTGATAATGTGAAAAATTATGGCTGTCTTGGGCTCAGCTTATTTTTTCTATAATATATTCCATGGATTAAAAACTTCAGACAAAAAATGTCACTTTCAGCATCAGGTATATTATAGCTTCACTGTACTTGTTAATGGCTGTACATTGTGGAGCAATAATGTAGACCATTATAGTTCTCTTTGTGTTTATTTTGTTTGTTATGTTTTACCTTACCCTTAATTTGTCACTTAACTCTTTACCGAACATTACCATGCTCTAATCACCTTGAGGAAGAGCCCTTTCGAAAACATTGTTGGAAAAGGAGAAAATGCTGCTTACCTTGTCAAAAAACTTCAGCTTATTTTTACCACTTTTGAATTTGTCATGTGCAGATACTTTAAGTTTGGATGAGTTTAAGTTTGTCATTTGGGAAAGGATAAACTCTTTGTCTGTTGGGAAAGGGTTAACTCTTTACTAGACACCAAAATTTTAAACTTACCCAGATTGAGAGCATTTGCAGAGGACAAACAAGATATAGTAAAATGATGGGAGTTTTCTTTGAAAGAGTAAAAACATCATGGGAAAGAAGAAAATGCCTCTTAATTTTAAAAGCTTTCTTCCTCAGAGTTCCCAAGCTCAGTAGCACAGTGGGTAACATACAGGCCTTGTCCTTTCAAGGCCCTGGAGAAGGCTTTTGAAATCATTGAAGGAAAAGGAAACCAGTGCAAGTATCTAGCATTTTTTCCTTATCCCATAATGTTTTCAACCTTTTTGGGGACAAATTCCATCGATTGAGCCATACTGTATCCATTGTCTACACATGTTTTCAGTCTAGGAAAGTTCAAAATATTATCAGGTGGTAAAGGGTAACTATTTTATCAAACAATAATTTTTTAGACTTGGCTAAATTTAAAGCATTTGCAGATGACAAATTATAAGTGGCTCAAATAGTGGAATTTTTCTCAGAAAGGCTAGAACACTTAAGAAAAGGAGAAAATGCTGGTTACCTACATTGGCTACTTTCCCACAATGTTTTCAAAAGTTTTTTTTTTCTCAGGCTCGTTAAAACTTGGGATTATGTGGTAAAGGATTGATAATGTTTTGTAGACAAGTGACCGTAGACATCACAGAGACAGAGATGAAGATAGGAAGAGAGACCGAATCAATGGCGAAGACAAACACAGACGTAGAAGAGATGATGAAATAGGTATTGTACCGTATATGTTTATTGTTTTAGTTTTTACTACTAGTTGCAAATACTGTAATCAGTTTTAACTGTTAGCATTTTTTATAATGTTTTCTTTGTTGGCTGTATCTTAAAAATCATTTGACCCATTTAGAGTTTTAACAGCCTTGGGGTAGAGGGCTTTGAAATCATTGTGAGGAAAGGAGAACATATTGGCAACAAGTGTTTTCCCTTTTTCCCACCATGTTTTCTACCCTGTCCAAGACAAGTCCATCATATGAGCTGGACAAGTCTAAAATTTTATTTATTAATTTTGGTTAAAGAGTTAAAATTAATCTCTGCTCATTTCATGTGAGCAGAATCATTAGTAGCCACTTGGGCATTCTTATTTTTAAGGGGCATTAAGCCAGATTTTGACACATTTTTTTAGGGGGAGTGAGAAAGTTGATATTTTGTGAAGACAAACCATAAGGATCATGTGACAGTTATAAAGAACTGCAACAGGTGGGACTCAAACCCATAGCCTTCCAAACCACAGTTGGTGACTCTACCTTTGAGCTATGGTGCCAACTGTCACTTCACCTTGCAAAAGATGTATTTATCCCTTGTTGTGCAATAGTGGCTTTATTGTGACTAACAGAGCAGGAAATTGTACAGTAAAAATACAGAAAGTTTGGTAATTATTCGTGTTTTCACAACTCTACCTGATGCCAATGTAGGTCAAGATCAGACTGCACAAAAAATGCAGTTTAATCCTTGATATACACTGTCTGCTTCATTGAAACAGTATAGGCAAAAAAGAGTTGTCAAATTACAATTATCTGGGTCTTTTTCTAGACTGAAAATGTCAATTGTGTTTATTTGGCACTTTAAGAGTTAACCCTTTACCACACAATCCTGACTTTTAACGACCCTGAAGAAGAAGCCTTGTGAAAACATTGACGGAATAGGAGAAAATGCTTGTAACTTTTTACAGTGTTTTCCATCCTATCAAGGACAAATTTCATCATTTGAGCCACCTTTAATATGTGGCCTGCAAATGCTTTCAATATGGTCTAGTCTAATTTGTGTTGTTTGGTAGAGGGTTAACATGAAGTTACACTATATATTACAGATCGTCACCGAGGCAGAGATGATGATGACAGACGTCGCAGGAAGAAACATGAGGTATGCATGGAACAAATCTGTGAATTACATATAATTAGGACCAGGAAAATAGTTTGATTTATCATTGTTCATGTTATTGTTTGTTATCTTCGATATATTAACCCTTAAAGCCCCTTTCACAGCTATACTTGCCTTTGCGGCTAGTGTAGATCAAGATCAGACTGCAGAAAATGCAGTCTGATATTTTATCTACACTTTCTGCTTTGCTGAAACACAATAGAGAAGAGCAACAGTGAAATTGCAATTATTTGGGTTTCATTTCTAGACTGAAAATGCCCATTGGGTTTATTCAGGGCACTAAGGGTTAAATACATTACAGTTCAATCCATGTATGTACTGTTGGATATTTGGCTGACAAAATCGTCTTCTCATGAATAATTACTGAAGCATCTCATTGGTTCTATAATGGCATTTTACTGCACTTTTTATCAATGAATGAACAAGTCACAAATTACATGTATGAAAGGATATTCCTGGTCTTAGTTTAGTGGGAAAAAAAAGCCAATTCTAGTCAATCTTTTACCACACAATCCTGAGTTTTGACAACCCTCAGAAAGAAGCTTTTGAAAACATTGTGGGAAAAAGAAAAAAATGCTGATAACCAGCATTTTTTCCTTTTCTCCCAGTGTTTTCTGCCATTCCAAGACAACTTTTTTAATTTTTCAGTGACTTTAATATTTTTGTCTGCAAAAGCTTTCAATTTAGGTTGGTCTAAAATTTTGCTGTTTGGAAAAGGGTTAACAAAGGATTCTATGTTTTCACAACCCTGTGGCTTGAAAATATAAAGAGGAAATACAGGATATCAACATTTTCTCAATTTCCCACAATTATTTCTACCCTTTTAAAGACCCAAGCCATCATTTGAGCCTCAATTGATTTGTTGTCTGCAAATGCTTTCAAGATGGACAAGTCCAAACTTTTGTCGTCTGGCAAAGTGTCAAACCAATACATCATTTACCTGCTTTACCTGTTCACTGGAGGACAAAATTTTGCACTTGTCCAAATTAAAAAAGATCTTCCAGACAAAAAATGAAAATTTGCTCATGTGATAACATTCATCTCTGAAAGGATAGAAAACCATGGGAAAAGTAGAAAATGCTGCTAACCATGATTTTCTCCTTCTTTCTACTATGTTTTCAGAAGCCGTCTGTCTTACGGTTTTTAAAACATGGTTAAGGGTAAACTCTTTACCAGATAACAAAGTTGAATATATTTTTTCTTTATAATTATGTTTTTCCTTTGCATGGTTTGTGCTGGTATAAATTTTGTTTGAAATTGGTGTTGATATTGACCCTCTGGGAAAAGAAAAAAATGACTGTCACCAGCAGTAGCCTTTTGTGTATGGGTATTTAGCCCATTACCAAACAATGCCGTCTTTTAACGATTCTGAGGTAGAAACATTTTGAAAATATTGTGGCAAAAGGAGAAAATGCTGGTGACCAGCATTTTCTCCTTTTCCCACAATATTTTCTTAACTTTCACTAAGAACCCGCATTATTTGAGCAATATTTGATATTTTGTTTGTAAATGTTTTGAATTTGGACAAGTCTAAAATTTTATTATGTTGTAAAGGGTTAAAGCACAGGATTGTTGGTAAAGATCTAAGATAAAATTCATATTTGTCTACTTGCAGGATGAGGATGATGGACCAAGACTGACAGAGGTAAAAATGTTTTAGTTCTCATAACTTTTTTGCCAAACAACAGAATATTTGACTTGTCCATATGCAGAAGACAAACTAAATGAAGCTCAAGTAACGAAATTTGTGATTGAAAGGGCCAAAGATATTGTATAAAAAGGACAAAATGTTGTATAGCAGCATGTCCTATTCCCGCAGTAATTTCAAAAGCCTTCTCACTTAGGGTCGTTTAAACTGGGGATTGGTTGGTAAAGAGTTAATTCTTTCATCAGAGGACAAAAATATAGGACTTACCGCAACAGAAATTATTTGCAGACTACAAGTTCAACGTAGCACAAATTGTAGGATATGCCTTTTTAAATCTTTACCTTGTCCAAATTAAAAGCATGTGCAGACGACAAATCATGTGTTGCTAGAATGATGGGAATTGTCTATGGAAGGGTAGAAATATACAGGGAAAAGGAGAAAATGCTGCTTACCAGCTTATTTTTGGTTCCAGCCAGTCATTCTAGCTAATCAAGTATATTGAATAGGCTAAACAGAATGCTTTTATTTTAAAAAAAATGAAAAGAAAAAAAACCCTGCAAGAGAAAGAATTATTCAACCCAGAGGAGCATCTTAAGAATGCTAGTTTGATCTCGTGACGAATACAGATGCTTGAAAAGGAAGACAGACTCTATTTTTAGGATAGGATCAGCTTCAACTTAAGGTTGAAAAGTGTTTTTTTCAAAAATTCCTTTGCTTTTGTTGTCTTGGTTTAACTCTTTACCACACAATCCCGAGTTTTAACGACCCTGATAAAGAAAGCCTTTTGAAAACACTTTGGGAAAAGGAGAAAATGCTGGTAACCAGCTTTCTCTCCTTTTCCCACAATGCCTTCTACCCATTCTAAGACAATTTTCTCCATTTGAACCACATTAAATTGTCGTCTGCAAATGCTTTCAATTTGGACTAGTCTAACATTTTGTTGTGTGGTAAAGGGTTAAATATCAACACATGATTGTGCTGTTGCCAAAAAAGCGAAAACTAATGAAAGCTAGAAATTTATTATCTAAAGAATTGTTTGTCCTTGTAGGGTTTTTAAGTTGTACGAAAATGCTGCATTGGTATAGTAGTACAATGTAGGTTAACCCTTTACCACATAATCCTGTGTTTTAATGCCCTGACTAAGACAGCTTTTGAAAACATCGTGGGAAAAGGAGAAAATGCTGGTAACCAGCATTTTCCCCTTTTCCCACAATGTTTTCTTTCCTATCAAAGACAAGTTTTATCATTTAAGCCTTTTCTTTCTTGTCTGCAAATGCTTTGAAATTGGAAAAGTCTAAAATTTTGTTGTCTGGTAAAGGGTTAATACAGATTTGTAAAAGCTCAAACATAATATCAAATACTGAAATGTTTCTATATTATAAGGATGACAGGGAGAGACAAAGACAGGAAAGGAGGGAGAAGAGAGAAAAGGACTCGAAGTCGAAGAAAGAAATACCATTTGTAAGCATTATTTTATTTTGAAGAATTAGAGGATCTTATGTGAATGCTTATGAGTTATAATTTTTTGAAACAAGTTTACCAAATTTTTTTAAAAGGAACCCTGGTGAGGTTACCCCTTGACCACACAAACCGGAGTTCCAACAATCTTGGGAAAGAATGCTTTTGAAAACATTGTAGGAAAAGGTGGTAAGCAGCATTTTCTCCTTTTCCCACAGTGTTTTCCACCCTTCAAGAACAATTACTCTCATTTGAAAAACATTTAAAACTGTTGTCTGTGAATTCTTTCAATATGGACAAGTCTAAAACTTTGCCGTGTGCTAAAGGGTTGATATTAATAGTTTCTTGGAAGAGTGAATTAAATAACAGTGTAATTTCCACAAGTCTGTTGACAAGTTTGTTGTCTGATAAAGAGGTACGTGAATATCAAGAGAGAGGCACAGTTAATATTTTGAGTCCACAACAAAGTGACTTCAGAATTCATAAAACAGTAAATTTTGATAATTTCCAACAGGATAGCACATTGATGTGTTTGTATTTCAGAGAGGTAAAACTGATCGAGGACACATTGATCTTCAGGAGATAGATGATGGATTTGAGGAGAAACAGTCGAGGCATAAGGAGGACCGAGATAGACGACATAGAGAGGACAGATATCATGGGGACAGAGACGATTATCAGGGACGACGACACAGGGACCATGAAGAAAAGCATGAGAAACGTCACAGAGATGGTGAGGAGGATTCAGACAGGAGGAGACGACACAGAGATGTCGAAGAGGAGGAGGTATGCACTCACCAATGATAGAATCGAATGAATGTCGTTATTCTTTACCTGTTGAAGATGTGTAGATGGTAGACAATTTTCTAATTCTCTGGTACTCTGATAGAGGATATTCTGCAGAGTTGCTAACTCTCCTATTTCTTTGTAGTTGAAATGCCCTTGTATACAAAATTTGAATTCATGCTCTGTTGAGTTCATGCTTGTATTCTTCATTGAGGAAAAAGAAGAAATTGCTTGTTCAAACATTGACAAGTTGGGCAAGTGCCAACCTTTAACCCATTTTAACAACCTTAGAAAATTAGTCTTTTGACAACGCTGTGGGAAAAGGAGAAAATGCTGGTAACTAGCATTTTCTTCTTTTCCCACAATGTTTTCTAACTTTTCAGAAACAAGTCCAATCAGTTTAGCCATATTTTGATTTGTTGTCTGCAAATGCTTTCAGGTGGGCCAAGACTAAAATACTGTCATGTGGTAAAGAGTTAAATTGCCTTTCACAACTTAACAGTAGTAACTGTTGCAGCTAGTGTAGATAGAGATCAAGCAATATGTATGTGTAGTCTGATCTTTTATGTGCACCGTCCGCTTTGACAAGACATTTTGAATAAGAGTAGTAACTCAAATGCATCACTTATCAAAATGGTAGCCTATTTCATATGGATTGTTTATGATTTTTCCGTGAACTCTGAAGTCGAGGTAGGTTTTCATGATGATTTCTTGGACTCTTTTTTGTCAACTTATGGTCAAAGTAAAATGGTAATTAATGTCTGTAATATGTAAAATATTTTGTTTTTCAAAGAACATGTATTTGCAACCGTGTGTATGCTTTTAGCTTATTAATACTTGTTTTATTTCTGTTGTCTTCTGCATTGTGAATTCCAATATCGCTTTCATAATCTTGTGCACTGTTCTGAACAAGACCGACAATAACAAAAATGAATAAACAAACAAACAACAAAAAAAATCCTGATGAATATACATTTTTTTTTTTATATAGATTCCTTGATAAAGAATAAAATTGACATTAGGATAGCTTCATTAAGCCTGTTCTCAATTTTTCACAATGTTTGAATTAGCTTTCATTTGCAGATATGTTGAATTGTATAACACAAGATAAAATATGACATTATCTCAGGTGTACTAATGACTAACTACCTATGATCTTTATAAAATTGGTAATTAACTCCATGCTTTTGCATCACACTTTCTTGCAGAATGAACGTGAAAGAAGGAGAAAAGAAAGAAGAAAGGAAAAAGAGGCAAAAGAGGTCTTTTTCCCCATCTATTTTTAGCTCACCTGAGCACCAGGTGCTCAAGGTGAGCTTTTGTGATTGTGCTGCGTCTGTCATCTTGCGTCAACTATTACCTTTTGTGCACTCTTTGAGGCGACATTTTCAGTCTGATACTCATGAAACTTGGTCAGAATGTTTGTCTTGATGAAATCTTGGACAAGTTCAAAATTGGGTCACATTAGGTCAAAAAGTAGGTGACTGGGGTAATGATAGAAAAACATTGTGTGCACTCTAGAGGCCACATTTTCAGCCTGATACCCTTGAAACTTGGTCAAAATATTTGTCTTGATGATGTCTTATACAAGTTTGAAATTGGGTCATGTTGGGTCAAAAAGTAGGTCACTTGGCCAAATCTTAGAAAAACTTGTGTGCACTCTAGATGCGACATTTTCAGCGTGAAACTAATGAAAGTTGGTTAGAATGTTTGTCTTAATGATATCTTGGACAAGTGTGAAATTGGGTCAAAAAGTAGGTCACTTGGTCAAATCTTAGAAACACCTTGTGTGCACTCTAGAGGCCACATTTTCAGTCTGATATTCTTGAAACTTGGTCAGAATGTTTGTGTTAATGATATCTTGGACAGAATCAAAATTGAGTCATGTTGGGTCAAAAAGTAGGTCACTGGGCCAGATCTTAGAAAAACCTTGCGTAAACTCTAGGGGCTACATTTTCAGCCTGATACTCATGAAACTTGGTCAGAATATTTATCTTGACAATGTCTTTGAGAAGTTTGAAATTGGGCTATGTCGGGTCAAAAATTAGATCACTTTCACTGATGTGTTTTACATCATTAAAACCAGGATCTCTTCAGCTTTATCAACTTAAGATGACTTTACTGAGGTGAGCAGTTTAGGATCAGCGGTCCTCTTGTTTCAATTTATTTACATTTTGAAGCTTGACTTAGTTTTTTGCACAACTTACAAAGTAAAAAGGGGTTGAATTTTATAAACTGGGTAGATCTAGAAATATATATGAGCAGCCCTCTGGGAAAAGGAGGTTTAACTCTTTACCAAACGACAAAATTTCAGACTTGTCCAAATTGAAAGCAGCTGCAGACGACAGTTTATATGTAGCTGAAATGATGATTTCTGTCTTTGATAGGGTAGAAAACATTGTGGGAAAAGAAGAAAATGCTACTTACCAGCTTTTCCCACTATGTTTCCCAAAGAACTTCTTTCTCAGGGTTGTTAAAACTCGGGATTGTTTGATAATGGGTTGAATACACAAAAAAATTTACAAACAGCACAAAGTTTCGACCCATGTCAGTCTGCATGGACTGCGCACACTCACATAGGTTGATACTTTTTTCCAATGCCTTAAACCCTCTCTTCACAGAGAATGGCTCATATATAATGACTTTTCGTTCTGCTAGCTACTTCACAGAAATCTGTTACAGGTCCCTTTGGTTCTTTTCTAAAAAGGATTAAAAAATGTCAGTATGTGCCATCACACCTCAGAAAGCATGAATTTTAGAACATGAATGCAAAACGATAGATTAAAATGAAGCAAATTTACAACTGTTTCTCCGTTTAATAAGTGTGTGGTGTTGTGAGATAAAGCATAGGCCTCTTAACCATAAGGTCCTGAGTTTGATACCAGGGAGTGGATGTCATTTTTGGGACTGTTCATTGGCCCACACATTTGGCACATTCAGTACTTGTGTAGTTTCCAGGAAGCAGAATCAAGTGAGATTAGTATAAGTTGCCTTGTTTCTCAGTCGATGTAATATAAATATGTTTAAACATTTAATAAGCTTTCTGCTACCTGTTTCAATTTACCAGATGACATAATTTTAGACTTGACCAAGTTGCGAGCATCTGCAGATGATAAATGAGGCTAAGATAAATAGGATTTGTTCTTGAAAGGATAGAAAACATTGTAGCTAAAGGAGGAAAATGTTGGTTAGCAGCATTTTGTCCATTTCACACAATGTTTTTGTTAGCAGGCGTGTAAAAACACAAGATCTTACAAATGTGAATTGGCTCTCTGTCCTATAAAGAAACCATTGCTTTGTTCTCTCTCTGTATTAACATTTTTCAACTTCGGCATGACTTCAAAGTCTTTTGTGGACAGTGTTGATTTAAGATCAAATGGCACAGAACGGGGGCCTGATCTGCAATCTACATTACTTAATATTTTGTTAAATATTTTGTCCAAAACAGCCTTACTGCCACAAAATTTGTTTCTTTTAAGCATTTACCATACAGGTCCAACCTTGAGAAAGAAGACTTTTAAAAACATTGTGTGAAAAGGAGAAATGCTGGTAACCAGCATTTTCTCCTTTTCACACAATGTTTTCTACCCAATCAAGGACAACTTCCACAATTTGAGCATCATTTGATTTATCATATGCAAAAGCTTTGGGTTTGGACAAGCCAAAAATGTTGTTGCATGCTGAAGGCTTAACTGTCTGAAAATTTCAGCTTAGTTTATTCAGCCTGGTAACTCAGTCTGTAACATACAGGGCTTGAAACCAGGGCATTGCTGGTCTGATTCCCAGCATGGCCTTATTCTTCCTGAGGACTGATGATAGTCATTGCAACATTCTGATTCAGACTTCTTTTACCACTGAATGTTGTTTTGACTTTCTTTATGTGGAAAAAATAGTAAGGGGACTTTGAAAAGATCTGAAAAGTATTGGTTATGAAACTCCTAGAGAGCATAGATAGGTGCACTGGCTGTTGCAATATAACTGAAATAATGTTGAAATTAGTGTTAAATAGCAAAGAAACAAGACAAAATAATTGTTTGGCAGCTGAAGTTTGATATTGTAGTAGTAGGTATGCGTTAACAGACCACTCTTGTATTATCTGATTTTAACCCAGCTTTGATTCATCAGATATGATGTTGCATACAAAGTTTCAGTCTGAAGAGACATACATCTCAGATATGCTCTGTGAAAAGGGGTTTAACTCTTTACCAAACAACAAAATTTTAGACTGGTCCAAATTGAAAGCATTTGCAGATGACTAAATAAAAGTGACAGAAAAATTGAAATTTGTTTTTGGAAGGGTAGAAAACATTGTGGGAAAAGGGGAAAATGCTGGTTACCAGCATTTTTTTCTTCTTTTCCCACAATGTTTTCAGAAGGCTTTTTCTTCAGAGTCGTTAAAACCTGTGATTGTGTGGTAAAGAGTTCAAGCATCTGCAAAAAGTATCAACCCATGTCAGCCTGCATGGTCCATGCAGGCTGACATGGGTGAATACTTTTTGCAGTTTGTAAATTTTCTGCCTGTCCAAGGACCATTCTACCACATGATTCATTCAGTTGTTTTACAAAATAGATTTTATGGATCCATAATTATGTGATGACTTGCTTGGTATAATGCAGGACGAAGATGCATTAAGCACCCTTTACCCATAGCATGATCATATATTGTTTACTACAGTCTACAAGTCTTTTTCTAGTTTTTAGTCTCTCACCATTGACCATTGTTTTGATGATGGTTATGTGGGAAAGCAGCTGGTGGCTTGGAGAGAATATTGTGCCGAGTACTGGTAAAAGAAACTCCAGGAAAGCATGGATAGGTGCACTGGCTGCTGCGATATAACTGAAATAATGTTGAAAATGGCATTAAACACCATTCAATCAATCAATCAGTCTAGTTTTTAGTGCCGTATTTTAACCCTGTAGCAAATAATCCTGTATTACCTGTCAGAAGGCCCAGTTAGTCATGTACTAAATACTTGCACTAAAACACTAAAATTCTCATGGAAGAGTAGATGCTGTGCACATACAGAATGATAGTTCTTTGCTTGGATTTTTATTGCTCGGCTTTGCGCTTCAGATTTTAATGTAAGGGACAACAGCTAATTAACTGATGGGTTCTGCCATGCCACGGCATAGATGTAACACTGTTCCAGATGGATACATTGGTACTTATACTCAATGCTGTGGCATTCATTGCAAGACAAATCAATCAGAAACATTGATAGTATAGTATGTCTTTAACTTCATGTACAGAACTTGGCTTTTGAGTATGGAATACTGTATATGGTCTTTAACCCTTTACCGAACAACATAATTTTAGACTGGTTTAAATTGAAAGCATTTGCAGATGACAAAATAAACATGACTGAAAATTAAAATTTGTTTTGGGAAGGGTAGAAATAGAAAACACTGTGGGAAAAGGAGAAAATGTTGGTTACCAGCATTTTCTCCTTTTCCCACAATGTTTTCAAAAGGATTCTTTTCACAGGGTCGTTAAAAGTCGGGACTGTGTGGTACAGCATGAAAGACTTTTTTAACCTCTGTTATTTTTTGGGGAATTACGAAGTAAGAGAATGCTTGACATATTTTATTTACACTTATTATAAACAATACCGAAGTGGTTAAGACCTTCATTTGGAATGAGAGGTCGAAGGTTCCAATCCAATCCTGTTGGGGGACTAAGTTGTTCTGATGTATCTCGTAGGTGAGCTGTTAAATAGTTGAATAAGAGTTATCAAGTGCCTACCAGCCTGGTGGTTTGGCATTAAAAAATGAACTTTAAAAGTAGGTCAAAAGTTGCCAGGTTCCTCTATCTTTTGTTTACTGTTACCTGGTTATAAGATTAATTTTTCTGTCAGAGACTAACAATTGGATCGACTATACAAGAACAGATTGTCATCTTCACAATAATTTCCATACTTTAAAAGGTTTGATTAAAATTCAAATGCATTTTAACAACTGAATTGTTTACTTTTGGCTTCTGTTTGGGGTATAACAAAAACTTTTATCTTTTACTTTACCATTGCATATTTTATATAAATCTACTTTAACATTACTACTATCTACTATACAGGAGGAAGGGAGAAAAAGGAGACATGAGGAAAAGAGAGATAGACACAGACAAGAAGACAAAAGGGAGAGAAGATCAGAAAAGGATGAAAGATCAGACAGGCACAAAGACAGGTATGGCAGATTATAGTATACATGTAGTTTCAATAATGAGACGTTTATGATGCTTATTTTTCATATTTGGATGTTTAGTGTGCTCCGAAGCCTCTCAAGTTCATCATTAATTTTCTTGGAGAAAAGCTACAGCACTGTACTGACTTTCTGTATCCTCAGTTTAATCTGTATTGCAGTGACATGCAAATGATTTTTTGTAACACATATGACCAAGGACAAATTGTTAAGTGCTGCATAAAACTAAACAAATTTATCATGTTTGGCTGCCTTTTTGTGTCTCTGTTTGGAAGTGTAAACTAAGTCTGCATGTGAATCCTTCAAGCCCCATAGTTAAGTGAAAAAAGTACAGGACTGGTAAACAAAGGTCCCAGGTTTGAATCCCAGCTTTTCAAATCTGTTTCCAAGAACTGATGATACACATTGCTGCCAGATTCATTCAGTGCTGAACATTCTTACAAGGTTCCCTAAACAGTGGGCATAAAGTATGGCCTTATTAGCACACACAAGATTTTTCCTAAGACTGATCTTATGACCTACATTTGTACGAGAGGCAACTCATCTTCATACTCACGCAAGATGTTATTAAGTCAAACGTTTTTATAAAGGTAACTTAATATTACCCACAAAATGTGGACTTGAGAGTATATACTGTAAAACCAGAAATTTTTGCATCATGGAAATCTTCGTGATTTTCGCATACTGAATAAAATCACAAAGAAAACATTTGTGGGAAAAGGAGAAAATGCTGGTTTTTAAAGGCTTTTTTCCTAGGGTTGTTAAAACTCGGGACTGTGTGGTAAAGGTTAATGGATCAGGGCCAGTTTTGATTATCTTGGGTCAAAAAGGTCACTAGGTCCAAGTTTTAAAACATTTTGTCACATCTAGAACATCTAGAGGCCACATGATATTGTTCACCTCATCATTCAGAAAGCTTGGTTGAAATGCTTGTGTTGATTATATCTTGGTTTTACATGTAATTTTATCAATGGTATAAAGGCTCAGATGGGCTATCCACGACCATTATGTTGGTCCTGTCATAATTATTCTCAAATGACTGGTATTCGTTACAGAAAAGACAGGGATAGAGAGAGGGATAGAGATGAAAGACGTAGAGAGGAAAGGGAAGACAGGAGGAGGGAAAAAGAGGAAAGGCACAGACAGAAAGATAGAGACTCTGATCAACGTCATCGAATAAGTAAAAAGGAGGAGGAAAAAGTTCAGGTAGTCCATCACACGAATGATGTGGTTTAACCCTTTACCACACAATCCCAATTTTTTAATGACCCTCAGGAATAAGGCTCAAATCATTGCAGGAAATAGAGAAAATGCTGATAATTATCATTTTCTCTTTTTCTCACAATGCTGTCTGTCCTTAAATGGACAAGTCCTATTATTTGCACTGTTATTTGTCGTCTGCAGATGCTCTGAATTTGCACCAAACCACATTACTGAAAAACTAGCTCTTCAGCAAAACACCTATTTTTCAATAATTTATGCAAATGTCCTTCTGTGCAACAATTTACAAAAGATAGACCCTAACATCAATTTTGACATCTGTTAACTCTTTACCAAACAACAAAGTTATAGATTTTTCAAAATCGGAAGGAATTGCAGACAACAAAATAAATACGACTGAAAAATTGAAATTTGTTTTGGGTAAGTTAGGAAACATTGTGGAAAAAGGGGAAAAGGCTGGTTACCAGCATTTTCTCCTTTTCCCACTGTTTTCAAAAGCTTTCTTTTCAGGTTCATTGAAAGTTGGGATTGTTTGGTAAAGTGTTACTTGCTTACAAATTTGATTTTTTTTATTTCAGGAACCCCAACAAGGAGAGGAAGATGACTACAATTATGAGGAGGACTTTGAGGTTAATTTCTTTTCTAGACTTGTACCTGAGTCATTAGATAGATGTTTGATATACATGTACTTTAACCCTTTACCATGCAATCCTGGGTTTTAACAGTCCTGAAGAAAAAGGCATTTGAAAACATTGTGGGAAAAGGAGAAAATGCTGGTAATAAGCATTTGTCCTTTGTTCCACAATGTTTTCTTAGCTTTCAAAGAAAGTTTCAACCATTTAAGTCACATTTAATTTGTGAACTGCAAATGGTTTCAACTTAGACCATTCTAAAATCTTGTCGTCTGGTAAAGAGTTAACCCATTACCAAACAATTTTTAGACTGGTCCAATTCGAAAGCGTTCACAGACGACAAAATAAATGTTACCGAAAAATGGAAGATTGTGTTGGGAAGGGCAAAAAACATTGTGGGAAAAGGAGAAAATGATGGTTACCAGCATTTTCTCCTTTTCCCACAATGTTTTCAAAAGGCTTCTTTCTCAGCGTCGTTAAAAGTCGGGATTGTGTGCTAAAGAGTTGAAACATGCATGAGTGAATTGAAAAGAAGGAAGTGTTTATACTCTGCAGCTTCTTGGTTTTTCAAGTTTTTTTTTTGTCCATTTCTTTTATCTACATTCTGAAATCAAAAGCTGATACTTTCTGCTCTGTATCTCAAAATCATATATTTAGGTAAAGTGTTTTTGCATTTCTTTAATCCTTTGCTGTCCTTTTCCTTCAATGCTTTCTACATTTTTTTGAGACAAATTTTCACCATTTGAAGTACACTCAATATGATGTCTGCAAGTGGTTTCAGTTTGGACAAGTTTCAAATGTTCTCATCTGATGTGTTGAATATTAGCTCATGGATAAAATATTCTTCATTCCTAGGTTGACATTCATGGAAAGGGACCAGTTGTTGTGAAAATGAATGAATTGTTTGGAAAAGAAACCAGCTGTTGGGAGAAGGAACTAGTTGTTTTGTACAAGCAGTTGGTCCTTCCCCCACTAACTTTTTGAAACCATTAAAAAAAAACTGTTCTCCTTTCAGTCACATGTTTCTCTGCTGCAAGTTTCATCTGTTGTGAGTGAAGTCTTGTAGCAAATGTTGTATTCTAATGTGTCAACAGAGCCTTTGGAAAAGCAGAAATAGCTTGTAACAAACATTTTTTTTTTCTTTTTCGTACAGTCTTTCTGTCCTTCATCTTATCTGTACTAATTTTGAATTTCTTGTCTGCAGATGCCTTCACTTTTGAAGAGTAAAGAATTAACAGTTTGGTTTAGTGTAAAGAGTATGTTTTATTTCAGGATTATGAGGAAGATTTTGAAGAAGACGATGATGAGGATGATGCTGGTAGCAATATCCAGGTAAGTTTTCTGTGTTATTAATAAATTACATGCAAAACATTTATTATTGCTCAAAAGTCAAGTTAAAATAGTGACTTATGAGTTGCCAGAAAATTAGTGGAACATTGATCAAATAGTAGAATTAAGCAAAAAATATTTACCATTTACCGAATGATCCTTTGTTTTTGCAAGACTGAGGAAAAGACTTTGAAAACAATGTGGAAAAAGGAGAAATATGCTCTTAACTCTGTACCAAATTACTTAATTTTGGACTTGTCCAAATAGAAAGCATTTGCAGATGACAAATTAAGTAAGGCTCAAATTATGAGATTTCTTTTGAAGGGATAGGAAACATTGTGAGGAAAGGGAAAACATTGTGATAACCAGCCTTTTCTCCTTTTCCCACAATGTTTTCTACCTTTCAAGGAAAAGGTTCATCATTTTGACACATTGCCATCTCCAAATACTCCGAACTTGAACAAATCTTAAGTTTTGTCATTTGGTAAAGACTTGCAAAAAGTTTTACATGATATGCTTAAAGACAACTTTTATCAATGGCTTTACCCTTTTCCACACTACAAATTTCAGACTCCTCCAAATTCATAACATCATGCAGACAGGTACAAATGACCTCAGTTTGCTTATAGACTGGAAAACCTTGTTGGAAAAAGGAGAAAATGCTAGTTTACCAGGTTCTTCTCTTTTTTTTTTTCCACAATATTTTCAAAAGCATTCTGCCTCGTGGTCATTAGAACTCTGGACTGTTTAGGATTAACAAAATGTTTTTATTGTAGCTTTGAAATTGTCCAAAATTAGTATACTGTTAAAAAATGACAAAAATGTTGCCAAATGTGATTTTTTTTTCATTGTAAGTATTTCATCTTTTTTTTTTGACCAATTAACACTTTATCAAATGACAAAATTGTAGATTTCCCAGAATTGAAAGCATTTGCAGATGATAAATCAAATTCGACTGAAATTAGGAGTTTTGTCTGTGAATGGGTAGCAAACGTTGTAGGGAAAGAAAAGAATGTTGGTTACCTGCACAATGTTTTAAAAAGGCTTCTTCATTGTCATGAAAACACCGGACTGTGTGGTAAAGAGTTAAAAGGCAAGGCAAGTTGCAGAGTAAAGCTGTGATCCTTAACCCTTCAACACACTGTCTTGTATGTTAGGAACCCTAAAGAAAAAGACCTTTTGAGCACAAGATTTTCTATCCTTGCAAAGACAAGTCCAGTCCTTTGAGCCACATTTGTTGTCTTTAACCCTTTACCACACAATGCCAACTTTTAACGACCCTGAGAAAGAAGCCTTTTGAAAACATTGTGGGAAAAGGAGAAAATGCTGGTAACCAGCATTTTCTCCTTTTTCCAAATTGTTTTCTACCCTTCCCAAAACAGATTTCAATTTTTCAGTCATACTGTATTTATTTTGTCATCTGGTACCGCTTTCAGTTTGGACCAGACTAATTTTTTTTTGTTTGGTAAAGAGTAAGTGGTCCCATTTTGGATGAGTCTCAAGTTTTATCATCTGGTTAAGACTTAGATTTTGTTCTCACCACAAATAATTCCAAGTTTTTGTATGCCTTGTTTCAAGCCACAGAAGAGGTTTACCATAAGACAGGCCTCAGTAATTATATTTTTTTTTTCTTTCCTCTTTTTTTACATTTCTCTTGTGGAAACTAATTTGGGAAACCGGTCTATATCAATACTCACAAAATAGATCTGTTTTATATATATGGTAGTCTAGTTCATATCTTTTGTCCTATGAGTAAGCAATACTATTTATTTACTTACTTTTTTGTCTTTATCTTTGAAACAAGTTCTTTTTTATTAACCATAGGCCAGCAGAGCTTATGTCATGGCATGGTTTCAGGCGTCTGTCTGTCTGTCTGTCTCTGTCTGTCTGTCTGTGTGTCTGTGTGTGTGTCTGTCTGTCCTTTAGTCTTTTACTTGTTTATGCTATAAAGTGCACATTTGTTGTCTGATTTTCATGAAACCTGCACAGTTTCTTAATGTCATTAATTGCTTGAAGTCTGTTGATTTTGAAACGAATCTGACAGTTAGGGAAAAGTAGCCATCTAAAATTGAAAATTTCCATTTCTTGTTTATGTGATAAGAGTCTGCATTTGTTGTCAGATTTTCATGAAACTTTCTTAGTTTCTTTATATTATCAGTAGCTTGATTCCTATTGATTTTCAAAAAAATTTGACAGTTAGTAAGGAAAAAATAGCCATTTAAAGTCAAAAATTTGCATTTCCTGTTTACATGATAAAGTCTGCATTTGTGGTCAGATTTTTATGAAACTTGCACAGTTTCTTTGTATCATCAATAGCTTGAATCATATTGATTTTGAATCAATTCTGACCATAAGTAGGGGTAAAGTAGCCATTTAAAGTTGAAAATTTCCATTACTTGTAGTTTCTAATAGGCATTTCTAAAATTTTATTGTCCAGCAAAGAGTTAAAAGTGTTATTTTAGGTACACATTATTTATATAATTGTGCAATGCTCTGTGAAAAGGGGGCTTAATGCATTTGCAAAAGTATCGAGTCGTGTAAACCTAAGAGTTAGCGCAGACATGAGTCTAAACTCTTATTGCTATTGGTTTATTTTCTTCATCTCCAGGGACCAGTGTTCCTTATGATTCAGTCATTTTTCAGAGAAAATGAGTATAATGGATCCATAATTATGTGATGACTTGCACGGTATAATGCATCTCAGAGATGCCTTAACCCTTTCCCAAACAAGCCCTGGTTTTCACGTGTCTGCAGTACAAGTCTTTGGAAAACACTGTGGGAAAAGGAGAAATTGCTCGTAACGAGCAATTTCTCCTTTTCCCACAGTGTTTTCTACCCTTTTGGAGAACTTTCCGTCTTTTTCATGAAACTTAAATTTGTCGTCTGCAAACTCTTTCAGTTTGGACCAGTCTAAAATTCATCGTTTGGGAAAGGGTTAATCCTTTCCCGAACGACAAATTTTGGACTGGTCCAAATTGAAAGAGTTTGCAGATGACAATTTTAAATTTGATGAAAATGGCAGAAAGGTCTCAAAAAGGGTAGAAAACACTGTGGTAAAAGGAGAAATTGCTCGTTACGAGCAATTTCTCCTTTTCCCATAGTGTTTTCAAAAGACTTGTACTGCAGACACGTGAAAACCAGGGCTTGTTTGGGAAAGCCCCTTTTTTTTCCAGACCATGGCTCATTTATCTATACATTTCAGTGAAGCTTGTTTTGAAAATCGCGTTCAAAGTACTTTTTCAAGTATACTCAATATAAAAACACCAAGTGATATAGTTCATAAATTAAATAGCTTGTGTACTAAAACCTTTGTTTCTGGATACTATTATTACTTTAGAAGAATAAGAATTTTTTACTTCAACAGCTGAATCCTGAAAAATTCAAACTTGCATGTATTCCTGATAGGTTCAAGAAAATCTCTTTTTTGTCATCGGTTGCTTGAAAGGTATACTTATAGAGTAATTTTTGTTATTCAGTTTTTAGGATGGATTAAAATTCATACGTATACTACTATAAAAGAATCAAAAAAAGTAACTCATCATATCAGTTTAATACTTTAAAAGTCTGATGTTATGTCTTCTGTTGTAATGGCCCGCCCAGTTAGCTCAGTGGTTAGGGTATCTGACCTGTGACTTCGTGGTTGCGAGTTTTATACCCAGTTGAGGCATATTTTCTTTCTGGCAATTTTCATCTCTCACCTCTGATGTATGTGGGAAAAGTAGTCATTGACTTGGAAAGAAAGTTGTGTCAGTACTGGTGGGAGAAAGCCAGGAATCACATGCAAAGGTGCACAGACTGCGTGATAGGACCAAAGCTGTTAAAAGGGCACTAGACTCAAATACAATCAATCTGTTTAGAAGTGCATGAGTATTACAAATTTTGCTGTAAAATTCTGATGATACAGAATAAAAAGTATTTTTTGCTTTTCCCATAATGGTTTTCTACCCTATTATGGACAAATACTATCATTGAGTCAGTCTACATCAAATATGCAATCTGGAAATGCTTTCATTTTGAGATGTTTAAATTTTCTCTGTATAAAATAGGGCTTTTGCAAACATTTAGTGAAAAGTAGAAGATGCCAGTAACCAGCATTTTCTCCTTTTTCTACAATGTTTGCTACCCTTTCAAAGGCAAATCCCATCAGTTGAATATCATTTTCTTTGTTGTCTGCAAATGTTTTCAATTTAAACAAGTCTAAAATTTTGTGTTCTGGTAAAGAAACAACCGTTAGAGTCCCAAATCAAACAGAGATTTCATTTTAGAAATAAGAACCCAATAAGAGCATTTTAAGATAGCCCTGGAACAGAATGTCTCAGCAAAGGGGACAGTGTAGATCAAAGATCAGACTGTACATTATGTGATAAGATTACACAGAGCTCCAGATAGAGAGATTGATTTTGATTGCAGAATTAAAAATATTAATCACTCTCCATGTTATGGTTGCTCATTAGAATCGTCTCATCGAGACGATTCTAATGAGTACCCACAACATAGGGTTTGGAAGAAATGATGGATTTAGAATACTATCACTCCCTTTTATCTGGAGGTCTGAATTTTACACCACAAAGCATGGCAGCATGGGGATGTAGGTGTCACATTTTTGTTCTTATAGGGTTCAATTCATAGAGAGAGGAAACCTGGAACTGAACTTGATTATTCTGTAAATATGATTTATTTTCTACCCTGTCTGTATTGTGATGCATGCATAGAGTGTGTGATTATATTTCCCAAACTGATAAGGGGTAACAATATTGTTTTCATTAGAGTTGTCTGTCCCTCCATTTTTCTGTCAATCCATCTGTCCATCCATTTGTCCATCTGTGAAGTTTTTGAGTTTGCTCATTATTTCCCGAATCCATTACCCAATTTTGAAAATACAATGTATATCACAGGCTTTCCACCTTGAGACACAAGTCATGTAGAATATAGATCTCATATACCAGTTTCCAAGGTCAATGTCACAGTGTGGAGTTATTAGTCACATGCACTTTATCTCACTTGTTACATTGACAGAAAGTTTACAAGAAATTTTAGAGGTGGGGGAAAAACATGGTTCTGTATTTTGGAAAAACAAACATAAGAATTTTAACCTATGATTTTTTGTACTTAGCTATTTGTTATTTCTTATCATAAAACAATCCATCATTCATCCTTTGCGGAGTTGCAGCTTGAAATACATGTACCTAGCATTGCAAGTTCTTGTACTTTTTAGCAGAAATTCTTTTTAGGGTTTTGTTGCAGAGTCAAGGGTGTATGTATGTTTCAGGACCAGTGGCTGTTAAGGGAGTTATTTAGATATTTTCTGTCACATCAGTGTTAACTTCTGATCTGTATTTGACAACAGTAAAACATGTGTGATAATTTTGAAAGTTACTAGTTATCACACGTTTTACTGTTGTTAAATACAGATCAAAAAACCCATGTGTAACTATGTGTTACACATGGGTTCATGAAGCCAAGGATTCGGTCCTCGCTAGAAGGGATGGAATTTCCCCGGAGTGTCTTTTAGGCAAAATACTCAAGAGTTATTTGCATGTATTTCTTGTGGCATTATGTCTTCATAGTATAGATGAAAAAGATTTGCTCATGAGCAATCTGAATTACAGCTACATGTTCTCTTTCTAGCAAGTTGCTCGAATGATTCAGTATGTTCAATTCTCTACCTAACAACAGAATTTTTAGACTTGTCCAAATTGTAAGTATGTGCCGTTGGAATTAGAAATGAATTGTGGTCAAATAATGGGATCTATCTCTGAAAGGTTAAAAACGTTAGAAATAAATGAACTTCTGTCAACCATTAGGATGCTAAGCGCAACCTCATAGACCTTTTGTAGACACTAGAGATGGAGATCAGACTGCACAGAACATGCAGTCTGATCTTGGATCTACACTGTCCAATGAAGAACTATTTCCACTACCCCCATAACTCCGAAATACCAACATTTTGTTTTTTATCATCGGCTTAAAGTTTCATTTAACCCTTTCCCAAACAAGCCCTGGTTTTCACTTATCTGTAGTACAAGTCTTTTGAAAACACTGGGAAAAGGAGAAATTGCTCGTAACGAGCAATTTCTCCTTTTCCCACAGTGTTTTCTACCCTTTTTGATAACTTTCTGATGTTTTCATCAAATTCAAAATTGTCGTCTGCAAACTCTGTCAATCTGGACCAGTCCAAATTTTGTCATTTGGGAAAGGGTTAAGTTATTTAGCAGGATGTGGGTTAAAACCAGGATTAATTTCTGTGCTAAAACCAGAATTTTCTCAATTTTTCACAATGTTTTCAAAAGTTCTCTCCCTCATTCATGAAAACACTGGAATGTGTTGTAAAGGATAGGTATCAGTGAGCCATGCTCTGTGAAAAGGGGGTTTAATGCATATCTGCATTAAGTATCAATCCATGTTACCCTGCGCAGTCCATGCAGGCTGACCTGGTTTAGAAACTTTTTGCCGTTGGTAAATTTTCAGCATGTCAAAGGACTTTTCTGTTGCATAATTCAGCTGTTTTGTAGACAAGACCGACCAATATTATGCAGTGGAATAGAGCACTACGAAAATTCACTTAAATCCTGTTTTGACCAAGTGCAGCTCCATTGTGCTGAAACCATGAAGGCACCTTTGGTAATACAGTGAAGTCTTCATGCTTTCAATACAATAGAGTGGTGTGTGGTCAAAAGGGGATTTGGTGTGTTAACTCTTTACCAGACGACAAGAAAATTAGACTAGTCCAAATTGAAAACAATTGCAGACGACAAAATAAATGTGACTGAAAAATTGAAATTTATTTTGGGAAGGGTAGAAAACATTGTGGGAAAAGGAGAAAATGCTGGTTACCAGCATTTTCTCCTTTTCCTACACTGTTTTCAAGAGGCTTCTATCTCAGGATTGTTAAAAGTTGTGATTGTGTGGTAAAGGGTTAATAATTAGGATGTGTCTGAATGCACTGAAAAGTGCCTTTATAATTAAGCCATGCTGTTTGAAAAGGGGACTTTATGCATCGTGCAAAAACTATTGACCCACATTAACCTATGCTGTTTGCACGGGCTGACTACCACAGGATTCGCTTGGTTGTTGGACAAAGTGGATTTTACGGACCCATAATTTTATGATAACTTGTTAGGTGTGATGCATAACAGCGATGCATTAAACCCCCCTTTTGCCACAACATGGCTCAATTACTGTTCACAGGAACCAGTGTACTAGGAGCACATTCAGTACCCTCTGTCAAAATATCAGTGTTCACAGTGACTTGTTTGAAAAAGAGGTTTAAGTCTTTACCAAACGACAAAATCTTAGACAAGTCCAAATTGAAAGAACTTGCAGATGACGTATTAAATGTTGTCCAAATAATGGAATTTGTCTCTAAAATGTCAGAAAATATTGTGGGAAAAGGAGAAAATGCTGGTAACCAGCATTTTCTCCTTTTCCCACAATATTTTCAAAAGGCTTCTTACTCAGGGTCATTAAAAGTCAGGATTGTATGGGAAAGAGTTAAATTCTATGTAAATGAGGAGTATTTTATTTTTTGTTTTCCTTTTAGGATTCAGAAGTCGGCGCCGTGTTGAAAGCATTAGATGCTGAAAATGATAGACTCATTAGGGAATCATCTCGAAGTCCAAAAGTTTTGAATGATGTGAGTAGAATTGGACTCTTTTGTTTGTTCATTTTTAACTCTTTACCACGCAACGAAAATGTAGACTTGGCCTAGTTGAAAGCATTTGCAGATGAAAAATTAGAGGTGCTGAAATGATGAAATTTGAGAAGATGGAAAATATTGTGGGAAATGGAGAAAATGCTGGTTACCATCAATTTTTCTGTTTTTCACAATGTTTTCAAAAAGCCTTCTTCCTGAGGGTCATTAAAAGTAAGTATTGTGTGGTTAAGGGTTGAAATTATTTATATAGTTGTTGCCAGTATATCTGTATATGCTTTCCTAGAGTTTCTATTTACTATTACTGCACACAAAATTCTTTTTAAGCCTCTGGTTGCTCTCCTGCATAATCATTATTAAACATGTAATAGAGGTGTGAAAGGGTTGACAAAAATTGTGTAAAAAACAAGCAAAAAAACCCCTCCTAATCTTATTTAGTTGTTTTGAAAACAATGAATATGAAATGATATAAACCTAAAACCTGTTCACAGTTTATATTCAAAAGACAGATTAACCCTTTACCAAACAATCCCAACCTTTACAACCATGAGAAAATAGGCTTTTGAAAACATGGTGGTAAAAGGAACAAATGGCAGTAACCAGTATTTTCTTGTTTTCCCACAATGTTTTATACCCTGCAAAAGAGGAATCCGTACTATTTAAGCCACTTTTGACTTGTTTTCTACTAATGTTTTCTACTTGGACAGTTGTAAAAAGTGACATTTGGTAATTAATTGATATGTAGAAACAAAAGAACAAGGGGCCAAGTCAGTTTATAATCATGTGCCATTATTATTCATTATTTTTATATAGTATGGACAGAGAAATGGTGATGATGATGAAGACAGTGATGACAGATATGAAAAGTCCTACCAACCCAGAATGGAACGTCCTCGTACAGCTATCAATTTTGTCTCAGCTAAACAACGAGCCATCAATAAGAAAACAGCTAGCAAGACACTGCAGCGTGGATCTGACTTGTTGAAAATGCTAGAACTTGATTTTATCAGCTTTGATGTTCTTGATATGCCTCCTGTAAATGAGTATGACCTTTACATTCGTGCCTTTGGAGGAATTAACACTAAGCAGGTTGGTAAAGTGTGATCTAGTTTATCCTTATAGTCAGCACGTACAGCATTAACTCTTTACCACACAATCCCGACTTTTAACGACCCTGAGAAAGAAGCCTTTTGAAAACATTGTGAGAAAAGGAGAAAATGCTGGTAACCAGCATTTTCTCCTTTTCCCACAGTTTCCTAACCTTTCAGAAAAAAATGCAATCATTTTAGCTACATTTAATTTGTCGTCTGCGAATGATTTCAATTTGGACCAGTCGGAAATATTGTCGTTTGGTAAAGAGTTAACTTGTAACCTTACAACAAAAATTTAGATTCATACAAATTGAAACAATTAGCAGACAACAAACTTGATTTTATTCAAATGATGTGTTTGTCTTTTAAAGGGTAGAAAACATTGTGGGAAAAGGAAAAAAATGCTGGTTACCAGTATTTTCTCCTTTTCCCACAAGGGTTTCAAATGCCTTCTGTCTAAGAGTCATTTAACCTCTATTTTTGTAGGCAATGAAAATCAAGATTAGGTTGGTTTTCATTGATTAAAATCAAAATCAGACTGCATGGAACTTGCAGTCTGATCTTGGATCAGCACAGTCTGCTAATTTGTGAAAAATACTGACAAGAACACTCTTGAAATGCAATGTTTTGGCCTGTTTTTGTGACAAAGAAATTAATTTCATTTATTTAATGCATTGAGAGCTTAGGATGACTTTGACATAAAATAGAACTTGACATATTTTTGTACTATACTATACAGCATATAACAGCATCTTGAACTAGTACTTCTTGACATGCAAGGTTGTGAAAGATCATCCTGAGCCATTTTGAATAAAATTAGATTGGTGATGTTGGCATGATTTTAATTTGCTGAAGGAGGTTGTAGCTCATAATGCCAAACCTGGTTGCTGAGTCAGAATGTGTGGGATTGTAATTGAGGCATCAAATCCCAGCTCAGCCAACCTCTTATTTTTACAAATTGCTGATAGTTGCTGTGGTAGAATTTATTTCTACCTTATTGCTAACATTTTAGAAACAATGTTTATCAGTTGATGTAGACAGTGGTTTAAAAAGAGAGTTTTGCAAAGCAGTTTTAGATAAACTACAGGAATGCATGATTGGTGCACTGGCAGATGAACTATGACAGAAGTAAAGTTAGAATTACTTTCAAGGCACTTGCTGCTTTCCCACATATACATCGTCAAAACATTCAGTAGTTAAAGGGGAATGAATTCTGTTGCAATGACTATAATTCATCCTCTTAAAGAATTTGGCTGAGCTAATGGGATTTGTCGTTTAAATCTTTACCAAACGACAAAATTTTAGACTTGTCCAAATTGAAAGCATTTGCAGACGACAAATTAAAAGTCACAAAAATGACAATCTCAGTCTCATAAAGGGTAGAAAACATCGTGGGAAAAGGAGAAAATGCTGGTAACCATCATTTTCTCCTTTTCCCACAATGTTTTCAAAAGGCTTTTTCTCTAGGGTCGTTAAAACTCGGGATTGTGTGGTAAAGGGTTAATGAGTATTTGACAGTGTAGATCAGTGATCAGACAGCAGGTTTTATGCAGGCTGATCGTTATCTAAACTGTCCATACCAAATTCAGTCATTGAATTTGTGAATGGGTTCATGATGAATTTGTATTTAAAGGCGTATGTACAAACAAATGATGACAATGTAGACAGAGACATACAGACAGAGGAGGTGGACTCGAGACAGAAATGGACACAACATCCACCTGAAGATTTTGCTGGCTGTGGTCGTAAGTTTGGATTTCATTTTGTAAACAACTAACCATCATTTGTTTGAAGCATTCAGACTTTTCTTTTTTTTTTGAATACTCCAGTCTCTCTAACCTATACAGTAAAACCATAACTAAGCCACCTGAAATCTTGTATTTTTATATAGAGCAATTAGATAGTGCATAACATTAATAGTACAGGAAACAGCAATTCTTGTTAAATGACTTCTTCATTTGCTGCATTACTTTAAACTGTGCCATGCTTTGTGAATTGGGTGTTTGGTGCATGTGCAAAAAGTATCGACCCAGGTCAGCCTGCGCAGACTAACCTAAGTCAAAACGCTTTGCTTTTAGGCCAGTTCTATCTCAGGATTCTGCCATTTGTTATGCAAGATTGATCTTATGAATCCATAATTATGTAATGACTTGCTTGGTGTAATGCATTACAGAGATGCATAAAACCCTCTTTTGCCAGAGCATGGCTCAAATCTTTTTTTGCAGATTTGTTGACTGCTTGTGGAAAAGTGAAGAATTTTAGGTTAAGTTTGAAGATAAGAAGCAGAGCCTAGTAGCTCAGTTGGCAAAGCACAAGGTTTGTCACCAATAGGTGGCAGGTTTGTCTGCCAGCTTGACCAAATTCTTATTGAGGATTAATGATCATCATTGCAACAGGATTCATTCCTCTCTCACTGCTGAAAATTGTGTCAAAAAGCAGCCAGTGGTTTTGAAAGAAAGAAATTATTTGGCAAACAATTAAAATGTGACTAAATATGTATTACTTTGTAACACAGGTGGGGATGGAGAGAAAGATTTTGAAGAGGAAGAAGAATCTCAGTCCAAGCAGAATAGAGAACAAGATACATCAAGATTTAATGCATTCATGGAGAAAGCTGGACAGGTATGGGTCATTTGTCTTTCTTTAGAGTTCTTAACTACAACTGAAGTTTTGTTGGAAATTGGACTGTAATCTTCCTTTACTCTCTACACAGGACTTTAGAACAGGAGGTCGCTGGTTCGATCCCCGGCTTGGCCAGTTTCTTTCTGAGGATTGATGATAGTCATTGCGACAGGATTCATTCCTCTCTCAGCGCTGACCATTGTTTCGACGATGGTTATGTGGGAAAGCAGCCAGTGGCTTGGAAAGAATATTGTGCGGAGTACTGGTAAAAGAAACTCAAGGTAAGCATGGATAGGGGCACTGGCTGCTGCGATATAACTGAAATAATGTTGAAAACGGCGTTAAACACCATACAGTCAATCAATCAATCCTTTACTCTCTACCAAACAACTCTATGTTTTCGCAAGCCTGGGGAAGATGGCTGTTGAAAACATTATTGGAAAATGAGAAAATGCTAATGAACAGTACTTTGTTCATTTTCCTCAATGTTTTCAAAGGCCTTCTTCTCCATGGGATTAACCCTTTACCAAATGACAAAATTTTAGACTGGTCCAAATTGAAAGCATGTGCAGATGACAATTTAAATATGGCTAAATTGATGTTGTTTTTCTGTGAAAGAGTAGAAAACATTGTGGGAAAAGGAGAAAATGCTGGTCACCAGCATTTTCTCCTTTTCCCACAATGTTTTTTAAAAGGCTTTTTCCTTGGGGGCGTTAAAAGTCCGGATTGTGTGGTAAAGGGTTAAGGTGATAACCATGCTGTTATTAGTTATGCATGACTTTAATTGGGTAGATAACTACAGAGGTTCCTGTTTCTAAATGACAGCCAGGCCTACACTTCAAATTCAAATTCAAAATAGCCGGATTAACCCTTATCCTGCTAAATAAAAGAAATCAAACTTTCAAACCAATCGTAAAAACCCAAATTTTCCGACTTCAAAGTATTTTTGGAGGAAAGATGTCTCATCGGACAGTGGAAATCCAAGATCAGACTGCACATTCTGTGCAGTCTGATCTAGATCTACACTGTTCGAGAAAGGTCGTACTTAGCAGCCTAAGGGTTAATAACTAGTTTACTGTTTCTAGGTGATGGCTATGCTGCTAGAAGAAAGTAAAGATGAAGAAGGGGATCAGATGGGTAAACACAAGTCTCATATAGCTGTCAGCGAGGGGTATACAGATCTGGAGCTGCTCCCTATACTGGCTGGTAAGTACATTTCTACTTTAATTCACAGTGTTTTCTAAGACAGCTTCTGTAATTTGAGACAACTTTTGTTTGTTGATGAATCGGAAAGTTTTGTTATCAGTCATAAAGTTATCTGTGTTGATGGTATCATTGTATATTTCAGGTCGACATGTTGTGTATTCCCATTTCTCTCCAGTGCAGCCTAACTTGTTACTCACAATATACAGTCCAGCCCCTAATGTAAGTATGAAATAAGGATGACTTCTCATGTCACAGAAAATCATTCTAAACTTTAACTCTTTACCAAACAGTCCTATGGTTCACTGCTGAGAGGAGGACAGCTTTTGAAAATATTGTGGGAAAAGGAGAAAATGTTGGTAATCAGCATTTTCCACTTTTCCCACAATGTTTTCTTCTATTTCAAAGACAGAATTCATCTTTTGAACAACAATTTTTTTTGTCGTCTGTAAATGCTTTCAGTTTTGACAAATCTAAAATTATGTCATTTACTTAAGAGTAAAGTAACATATGCATGGATATCGACTGACCGAGGCAATCAGTGATGTAAAAATAAAGTTCTTTTCTCTAGATCTAATTTCTGTCCTTACAATTTTGTCAGCTTTACAAAAGTGTGTAATACACGGCATGTGAGCAAGACTTTTTTGTGCAAAACATATGTGTACAGATTATGATGAAATTGATCTTCTAATACAATTTAATCCCAACCACACAACATTTTAGACCTGTCCATATTGAAAGCATTTGCAGATAACAATATTATATTTTATGCACATTATAAGTTACACATAACCTTTCTTCATTTAAAGACTTCTTTATTATCAATTCAAGACTGTTCAAATCTTTTTATCACAATCTTAACATCATCATTCAAAACTTTTTTGAGTTGATAGGGATTGCCCTGTTGCTCAATTATATTTTTTATGCATACTAAGATCACACATAATCCTTCTTAATTCAACTCTTTTACTGTCAGCATGTCTCAAATCTTTTTAGCTAAAAAAATCCGCACTAATCGTTCCTTCAACACAGATACGCGCGCTAAATGACCAAAGCTGTCGATGCGCCATAAAACAATGTTCATTCATTCATTCATGCAGATAACAAATTAAATATGACTCACATGATAGGAAGGGGTAAGAAACTTTCTGGGCAAAGGATAAAATGCTGGCTACCACCATTTTCTCCTTTTTCCACGATGTTTTCAAAAGCTATCTTCCTTTGTGACATGAAAACTTAGGATTGTTTGCTTAAGTATGTGTTTAATGTAGTGAAGACATATAGTTATATATTTGTAGGTATCAGGTGAGAACCCAGTGAGCAAAAGAGGAATAATCTGTGTCTGGAATACCAATGAACCAAGCTATCCACAAAAGTATGACTACTAATGTACATGTATTTGTAATTGGCCTTTTTTTTGTTTTATAGAAGTAGCAATATTTCTTTGGTTTCTATGGCTTTTGATTCCATTTTCAATATGACTCCAGTTATATCCTGGTGGCCAGTAGACCTATCCATACTTTGATGGAGGATCTTTTACCAACACTTTGCACAATATTCTTCCCAAACCACTCACTGCTTTGTGACAACAATCATCAAAACAATGATCAGCAGCAATAGTTCTAGATGCTGTTGTAATAACACAATGTTTTTGCTAGTGTGTAAAAATAACCAAACAATAAAAGGAGAATATCACAATCAGGTAGTACAAACTTTGATTGGCTAGTTCAGTCACGTGATATTTATTGTCACTTACAAGGAAGGCTTTGTCTGACTACTGATGTACAATATGCACATTTTGCTGGCTTAGGTAGATTCAGATGAGTTCTATTTCCTATTTTTTCGTCTCGCAGTCGACCAATTTTGAAAACATTATGGCAAAAGGAATACTGCCTGTAATAAGCAGTTTCTGCCTTTGCCACAAGGTTCTGTTATATATTATTGTATTTAAATCTAATTCATGTTGATTTTACATATTTTACAAGACTGGATTTTTACCCATGGAGCACCTAGGTTAATTTGGTTGTTATGTGAAGTAGAAAACATTTTGAGAATGGGAAAAAAGCTGGTTAACAGTAGTTTCTCCTTTTCCCACAATGTATATAAAAGTTTTTTTCACAGGGTTGTTAAAATATGGGAGGTTTGGTAAAAGGTTAATTGATATTTTTTGGTATTTCAGACTTCTTGCATGTGCAAGCCAGCCCCGGTGTTGCTGTTTCAGTCCAGTGAAGCCCTCCCTTGTGTTTGCGGGGATGCAGGATGGTTCTCTAGCCATGTGGGATCTAAGAGAGACTTCCTCGCTACACCAACCCACTGTTGTTCAGGACCAGTCTTACTTTCTCAGATACCCAACTTATGATACAGGTTTGTTGTTTGTTTGGTCTTTACTATGGTTTCAGCATTATTCAGTTTCATACTACGGCAGCCAGTGCTATTATCTACTTCTAATTGAGTTTTCTTTGCCAGTGCACATGATTCTTTTCATGCCACTGGGGTTTTTTGTCCACCCGCATGAACATTGTTAAAACAGTGGTCAGCAGTGAGAGAGAAATTGATGCTGTTGCGATGACTTGCATTAGTCCTGAAAAATAGTTTGACCAAGCTTGGAAGCAAACTCCGTACCTCTGAATTACAAGCTCTGCATTGGTCCTGAAAAAGAGTTTGACCAAGCTGGGAAACAAACTCAGGACCCCTGAATTACAAGCCTTGTACATAACTGACTGAGTTACTGGAGTTTTGGTATGATACAGGTAACTAGCCCTTAGAAGCAAGATGGATTTTTTCATGCCTTTTTGAAATTTTGCTTTCCACAGTAATATGTTGTTTTCTGCAGTAACCCAGTTATGTCATGGCAAGAGATAACCTATTCTTGCAAGCACTAGTTACAAGGATAACTCTTTTTAAAATGTTTGTTCTTCACCAAAATGCACTTTTACCATGCAACTTGGTTTTTCAATGATCCTGAGAAAATTTGCGTTTGAAAACATGAGATCAGGAAAAAATACTGGTATCTAGATCAATGATTATTGCAAAGTCAAGATTTGTTTTACTGTTAGATTTAAAAAAAAAAGAAGATGCTTTTCATAAGCTTTTTGGAACCTAGACATGTAAAAGCTTCTTTTTTTTCATCCTGGACATGCATGAAACAAGTGAACAGGTTCCATTCACAGAAATTTCCACACATATAGCTGATCTTATGTTTTCACTATAGTGTTTTAGGTACAGTTTTGTAATCAAAAGAATTTGAGAATGGTAGGCTTTTGAGATAAAATGTTCATAATTTTTCAGCTGCAGTTTTATCTGAGGAGAACCACCACAGTCCTGTCACTTGTATCAGTCCTATCTACTCCTACATCAATAGGTAAGTTCAGCATTTGGATACTGCAACAGCATTGGTACTTCGGTTGACAGTGTGGATCTATACTGTCAGACATTTAATGAGATTTTAAGGTAAAGACAGCTATTTAGCTCTTTCTAATTTATGAAATGTCCTTTCTATTTATTGAGCAGTCCAGGGGGAAATACAACTATATCGAAAGTTTGCTGGAAATGAACTTTATTATCTGATCTGTGTTCCGTATATTTGAGCTGCAGTCTGGCAAAAGGGGGTTTAATGCATCTCTGTGGTCCATTATACCAAGCAAGTCTTCATATCATGGATCCACAAAATCCATTCTGTTTGGCAAATGACTGAATCCTGTGGTGCAATGGTCTTTGGATGTGTAGAAAATATTTAAACAGCAAAAAGTTGTGACCTATGTCAGCCTGCTTGAACTTTTTGCAGATGCATTAAGCCCTTTTTCACAGAGCATGGTTCATATGTTGATTGGGCGGATAGAAGGAGTGATCGTAGACATGATGCCTTAGCAGTGATTAAGCCTGAGCAAAATATATCAATACATCCTTATTTTCTTATATAGATAAATAAGCCTATAGCATTTTTTCCCCTTAACTCTACCAAACGACAAAATTTTAGACTGGTCCAAATTGAAAGCATTTGCAGACAACAGAATAAATGGGACTGAAAAATTGAAATTTTGTCATGGGTAGGGTAGAAAACATTGTGGGAAAAGGAGAAAATGCTGGTTACCAGCATTTTCTCCTTTTCCCACAATGTTTTCAAAGGGCTTCTTTTACAGGGTCGTTAAAAGTTGAGATTGTGTGTTAGAGGGTTAAAAGGGTTGATTGTTTTATTTTACATAAAGTTTTGGTTGCTCAGTTTTGAGCAATTTTATGATTGTATATCTTTTCCAAATACATGACATGAAAAAAAAAAGACCACCACAGAATTTCAAATGATATACATGTATAATTTTTTTCTTTGTAAATAAAATCCAACCTGTATAAAGCAAGTACATTAGGTACACTCAAAATTTGCTTGCTCAAGACAAGTGCTTTCTTAATACAGATGCCTTTCAACAAAGTTGCCTTCTTTTGGACCTCTATATATGCCTTGCTTCAAACAGGTTGTTTCCTTAGTCAGTGTTGCCACTAATGAAGAAGGTTTCATTGTATTATGTTATACAGATTTTTTGCTTTTGCCAGGATGCTTACAATCTATTGTCTAATTCTTGTCATTTTTTTTTCAAGTTCCCAAATATTTTATTTTGCACAGAGGCATTATTCCTGTATTTGATCTAGAAAGGTAAAGTTAAGTTGAAGTTATTTCAGAACAAAGTTTTCAAACTGTAGGCTTCTTGCACAGAGAAAGACATACATCTTGCAAAGATATACATATCTGACACATACAGACAAAAATATGGTTAAGATATACTAAGATGACATATAGACATACAAATATACACATCTGTGACAGATGTAAGCAGAAAGCTGACAAAAATGTACACATCTGATAGAGATATAGACATATAGATGACAAAGATATACACAACTGACCGAGGTATAGACATACAGCTGACTAAAGACATAACATATCTGATACAGATATACACCTGATGAGATATACATATCTGAAAGTCATTTTCTTTTGACACTGATTCTAGATCTGCCTAGATTCAAAACTGGCTTTCACTTATGAATCTGACAAAGGTGTGCACATACATGTGACACAGACATACATGTATATCCATCAAATAATAACAAAACAGACATTAGGCATAGCTATATACATGTACATCCAACCAAGATAAAGACATACATTTAACAAACATTTTGTGTGGTCGATTTATTGCAAATTTTTCTCCCCTCAACAATTGAGGAAACATTTGTTAGATGGAGAAAATGATTAATATATCCATTTTCAATCCATGTCAGATTTACTAGTGGACAACAACAGATAGGGAATTAGAGTTTAATTGTTATGTTTTTGTGTTTAAAGTTTTCCCATTTTGAGTTAGAATTTGTTTTAGTTTTGCATTTTTAGGAAATCTGTACAAAGATATATTTTTGCTATTCATGTCCTGTGATGGTTGAAAACTTTGGTGCTTAACCCTGTGCCAGATTCCAAGTTTTAATGAACCTGAATGAGAAAGCTTTTGAAAACATTGTGGGAAAAGGAGAAAATGGTGTTGACCCGCATTTTCTTCTTTTCCCACAATGTTTTCTAACCTCCAGGAAAACAGAGATAAGTGCACAGGCCACAATGATATAACTGAAATAGTGTTGAAAATGGCATTAGGTAATATACCATCAATCAATTTAATGACCCTGAGCAAAAAGGCTTTTGGAAACATTTATGGAATAAGAGAAAAACTCTGCTTTTCTCATGTGTTCTCTCCTTCCAAAGACAGGTCCCATCATTTGAGCCATTTTTTCATGTCATCTGCTTGCAGTGTGGATGTGTCTAAAATTATTTCAACTAGTAAAGAGGTAAACATTTATTTTGCTCTCCTAGAGTACACCCAAATTATCTTAGAACTGAATGCTCTTTTACACTTCACCAGGAATATAGAAAACACCATCATGTTTTTATATTACAGCTCAAAGTCTGGTTCACAGGTTGGGTCTCAGGCCACCTCAGCATCAGAAGGTTTGTTTTTTACTCTTTTTTCAAAGGATATAGATATATGCCATGCTCCGTGAAAAGGGGGCTTAATGCATCTCCATGATGTATGACACCAAGTAAGTTATCACATGATCATGGATCAATAAAGTCCATTTTGTATAACAACCGACTGAATCATGAGATAGAATTGTCCTTTGACATACAGAAAATTGACCAAAAGCAAAAGTTTTGGCCCAGCACAGCCTGCATGGACTGTGCAGGCTGACCTCGGCCGATACTTTTTGCAGATGCATTAAGCTCCCTTTTCACAGAGCATGGCTCATATAGATCTGTAATAAAGAATCATTATTTCCTTCAAATAGATAGTTTTTCTGACACATCTCCATGTTTAGGTTTTTTTAACCCTTTACCACAGGACTAGTCCAAGTTGAAAGCTTTTGCAGACGACAAATGTTACTCAAATGATGTAATTTGTTTTTGAAAGGGTAGAAAATTTTGTGGGAAAAGGAGAAAATGCTGGTTAACAGCATTTTCTCTTTTTCCCACAAGGTTTTCAAAAGATGTTTTCCCCAGGGTAGTCAAAACTCGGGATTGTGTGGTAAAGGGTTTAATTTAGTTAACTATATCAAACTGTATACATTTAGACTTGTCTGTATGTAAAGTGTAAGCAGACGACATATGAAATGCGGCTCAGATGAGGGTTCGTAACTCATCACAAGGCTACGAAATTCCAGTCTTGTCTCTGTTGAAAGCATTGACAGATAAATGTGTTTTGGAGAATGAGATTTGTTTCTTGAAAGGGTTGAAAACATTGTGTGAAAAGATAGAAAATGCTGGTCACCATTTTCTCCTCTTTCCACAATGTTTAAAAGCCTTCTTTCTGAGGAAACTGAAAATACAGGATTATTTGACAAAGAATTAATTTATTTAACCCTTTATGACACAATCCCGAGTTTTAACGACCCTGAACAAGAAGGCTTTTGAAAACATTGTGGGAAATGGAAAAAAATGCTGGTAACCAGCATTTTCTCCTTTTCCCATAATGTTTTTTGCCCTTCCCTAAACAAATTTCAGTTTTATGGTCACATTTATATGGGCGTCTGCAATTGCTTTCAATTTGGACTTGCCTAAAATTTTGTTGTTTGTTAACGAGTTAAATCATACCAAATTAATTTTCAGACAGTACATCAGGTCTTTCATTCCAACTGGTGTCTACAGAGGAGATTGGAATCTTGCATTTTTGGGTAAAGCTTTTCAAATATCATTCACAATGTTTTTTTTTTTCATTTATTAAAACTTGTACACATATTTGTACACATTTTGACTCATTACACAATCCCAAGTATTAACAACCCTGAGAAAGAAAGCTTGTGAAAACATTGTGTGAAAAAGAGAAAATGCTGGTAACCAGCATTTTCTCCTTTTCCCACAATGTTTTCTACCGTTTCAAAGAAAAAAGTTTATCATTCGTGCCACATTCTGCAAATGCTTCCAACTTGGACAAATCTAAGATTCGTTTATCTGATAAAGAGTTAAGAAAAAGGTGATTTTTTTTTTTTTTATGACTCTTGAATGTTGAACACTGAAACATCCTCAGCTCTTACTATGTTCCAAAAGTCAGTAGAAGCATAAAAATTCCTCTTTTTATGTATTGAATGTTACATGGAAACAATTGAACCCTTTGCCAGACGATAAAATTTTAGCCTTGTCCAAATTGAAAGGGTTTGCAGACAACAATTTTAGTGTGGCTCAAATAGTGGAATTTCTCTTTAATAGGGTAGAAAACATTGTGGGAAAAGGAGAAAATGCTGGTTACCAGCATTTTCTCCTTTTTCCACAATGTTTTGAAAAGGCCTGTTTTCCAGGGTCGTTAAAAGGCTGCATTGTGCAGTTGAGGGTTAACTGTTTACCAAATGACAAAATTTTGGACTCTACCAAACTGAAAGAGGACAAAGTAACTTTAGCTTAAATGGTGATTTCTGTCTTTAATTGGGTAGAAAACTATTGTTTGGTAAAGAGTTAAATTGACATTTGAATAAAAGAAAAACTCTTTTCTTGAATTGTTTGAAAATGTTGAAGGAAAAGGAGTCATTGCTTCATACACAAAATACCTGATTCCCTCAGTGTTGTTAGTAAGCTACATAAAAATGCTTCCCCTGTCATGAGTTAAATAGAACAGTTATGTTTTGTGTGAACAAATGGCATTATAGAACTAAATCTGTTGGCAGGTTGTAGCTGTGCTAGGTTCACCAGATGTCCTTGGCTGCTTTTATATGTATGATTTAGGTCTAATGCTAGAAGGAAGTATTAACTTAACCCTTTACCACACAATCCCAAGTGTTGAGGACCCTGAGGTAGATGGCTTTTTCAAACATTGTGGGAAAAGGAGAAAATGCTGGTAACCAGCATTTTATCCTTTTTCCACAATTTTTTCTACCCTCCCAAACACAAATTTGAATTTTTTTTCTCACATTTACTTTGTAATCTGCAAATGCTTTCAATTTGGACAATTCTGAATTTATGTCATTTGGTAAAGAATTAATTAAAAGTTTCTGGTGTATGTTTTGTCTAATGAAATGACATAACACTAACTGTGTTGACAGGTTGTAGCTGAGCTAGGTACACCAGACATGTCCGGCTCCACCAATGATCTAGGCCTGGCGCCAGGAGGAACTGTGAAACTGATTAAAAGTTCCTCATTATCACCAGACAGCTCAAACAAGTAAGTTCTTTTTTTCTTCTTTTGACATGTGTTGCCTTGATAGTTAGTCTCAAATTTGTCCTCAGTACTTTATAGCTTTTCTATACCTGCAGAATTCTCCTTGACTGCTGGTTAAGATTTGTAATCCCAATGTTGTTGGTTAGGTCTCACCTTTTAGCACTGTGTGCAATAAAGTGTCCTTTGGCAAGGTACCATAGAACACCAGCCTAGCACGAGTGAACAGAGGAAACTTGTGTGAGCTTTTGCTGAACTATAACCGAAATGCTATTGATAGTGAAAAATATAATACTAGAAAAAATAGTTATCTTCTACTATAAATGAAAAAAAAGCAACATGCAACACATAATTGGGATAAGTTTGAAGGAAATACCAGTTTACTTTGTAAATGAATGTACTTGTATATGAATGGGTTGTGAAAAAGGCAGCAACTGGTTGTTGCAACCAGTAATGCCATTTTCCACAGTTGTTTTCAATAGCTGTCTTTAAAAGTACAGGGAAATTGATTCCAAATCTGTTCAGGTATTTTCTCCAAAAATCATGTTAGGGAACTTTCTAGTGAGGTAGCTGTCTTGTTTCCAGAGAGTCAGAACTCCTAATAAATGCTATTTAACTGAATGGATTAAATTTCATAAACTTAGTCATTTTGTGTTTTACAGTCATTGTCAGGGTAGAAAAGTAAAATATTTACATGTTTTGCAGACTTTCAGATGTTGAGTAAGTGAAACGTTTTCATGCTTTATAGATGATAATGTTGTATTATTAGAAATCTTTTTATCTACCTGGTAATTATCCATATATTTTGAAAATTCTCAAACAGACAGGTAAAGAGTGTTAGCGATTCTTCTCTTGTCACACTGTTTTCTTTTTTTTTTATTTTTCACATTTTTTTCAAATTTGGGTTTGGACATTGTTCTGTCTGGGTTATGCTGAAATTGATAACTGCAGTACTTATTTTTAACTAATTTCTGCAATGAACTATGCTTTGGGGTTGTTTATAGAAGAGACATCAAGATTTTTTGCTATAAATGTAAATTTTCTGATGTTTCATTGTAGTTAGCCTCTGATCTGTATAACTACTGTAAAAATTGCTGTTTAACCCTTTTCCACATGACACATTTCAGACTTTCACACTTTCGAAACATCAGCAAATGACACATTTAAAATTAATACAAATGAGCTTAAATTCTCTGACAGGATAGAAAACATTGTGGGCAAAGGAGAAAATGCTGATTACCAGCATTTTCTCCTTTTCCCACAACGTTTTCAAAAGGCTTCTTCCCCAGGGTCGTTAAAACAAGGGATTGTTTGGTAAAGGGTTAACCCTTTGCCAAACAATCCTGTGTTTTCACAACCCTGAGAAAGTAGGCTTTTTTAAATTGGTAACCAGCATTATTCTCCTTTTACAACAATGTTTTTTACCATTTGATAGACCAGTATCATACACTGAATCATATATAATTTGTCATTAACAAACTCCATTAATTTGGAGAAGCCTAAAATTTTGTCAACTGGTAAAGGATTCAGACAGTATGTAACATCATTATGTCGTTATGCATGTCCTATTCAAAAAATTGTTGGTATCATATACCTATCAGGATTTTTCAACATTCCACTCTCCTACAGGAATGAATGGAGTGTAGACAGATAGACTGACATGGAGACCAACAGTGTTCTCTCATATGTGATAAATACAGAATATTATGTTGTAGTAACTTTCCTGGTGCTTGTATTTAATTCAAGTAACATGAGAAAATTATCGCGTGAGACTGAAGGTCGAGTGAGATGTCAAAATTTTCTTACGCAGCGAGAAGTAAATACAAGCATTAGGAAAGTTACTGCAACATAATATTCCTTTTATTATATACCTACAACTTTCAACGACAAAATTTTGCAGTTCTTGACATTTTATTCATAAATTGGTAAACAAAATAAAACAAACAATGGTTTATTAGCTTGTAACGTCATTTTTATGAATGATGGATAAATGTCATAGTGTAAATGTTGACCAATCAAATCACAAATCAATATGTATGTTTTCCGCACATGAGTTATGTCATCAATACCATATTTTGAACCGTATTTCACAGTGTGTGGATACAGATATTTTTTCTGTTGTGTGTTATTTTATCTGCATTTGATGCATGTATTTGACCAGAAAAAATTCAGGTATATAATAAATTGTTGTATCTATTTACAGAGACTCTAGGTTGAAGGTTACTGGAGTAAAAGCTCTGGATATGCAGCTTCTACCAGCAGACCCCAATCAGTACTATATAGCTACAGACTCTGTAAGTGAACTGTCGCTGTTATGATTATTATGAAATTGTTTGTCATTGACCCAGGATTTGTGTAAATGCTGGAAAAAATGGTATAATTAGCAAGAGGGATGTCAGCATGATTTGATAAAATTATCTCAATAGAGAATATGTACCGGTATTTTTGTCTGCAATTACTTTTAACACTTTAACACACAATCACAAGTTTTAATGACCCCAAAGAAAAGGCATTTTGAAAACATTGTGGGAAGAGGAGAGAATGCCGGTAACAAGCATTTTCTCCTTTTCCCGCAATGTTTTCTACCCTTCCTAAAACAAATTCCAATTTTTGAGTCACATTTATTTTGGCATCTGCAAATGCTTTCAATTTAGACTAGTATAACATTTTGTTGTTTGGTAAAGAGTTAAACTGGACAAGTCTTAATGTCCCACTAGCCCCTAAAAGTAAACAGTGGAGTTTTAAAATGCATCTAAATTTAAAACATACCATTATGGAAATTATTGTGAGGATGACAATCTGTTATTGTATGGTTGGTGTTATTGGCTGGCAGGAAAATGAATTTCAAAACCAGATAACCTTTGGCCTAGTTTTAAAATTCATTTTCCTGCTAGCGAATAGCACTTGGACTGACAGTAAAATAACAGATTGTCCTCTTTACAGTAAATTCCATACTTTTGATAGGTGCGATATAAAATTAAATGCATTTTACCTCCCCTTTGTTCACTTTTGGCCACTTTTGTGCTTTTAAACTTTGTTGTTTGGTAAAAAGTAAACAGAAAAACATTACACTTATGCTAATGCCAAGATGTGTTGCAATAAACATTTTGAACCTAGCATGAAGTATACCAATTTACACTGTTACATTAAGAACAGTAATAAACTGCCAATACTATGACACTGTAAAAATCTTTGTTTTCACATTGTTTACCTGGATATATTTCCTTTCACAGGGTTGTGTTCTGCATGGTGTAAGATTTGGTAAGAGAGCATACCCTCGTGCTCATTCACCTGTGATAGGTAGGTTTTTTTCCCCTATTTTTTTTTTCTTTAAAAAAATTTTTTTTTTCTTTAAAAAAAAAAAGATCTTCTTTAATCAAGCATAGGACACTCTTTGAGCATTGCTTTCCTTACCATTAACTACATAATCCCAAGTTTTAACGACCCTGAGAAAGAAGCCTTTTGAAAACATTGTGGAAAAGGAGAAAATGCTGGTAACCAGCATTTTCTCCTTTTTCCAAAATGTTTTCTATCCATCTATAAACAAGTTTCAGTTCTTCAGTCACATTTAAAGTGTTGTCTTGAAGTACTTTCATTTTGGACAAGTCCAAACTTTGGTGTTTCACAGTTTAGCTAAGAGTTAATATCTGAGACATGTCACTACAAGGACAGATTTGGATGAAAGATATACCCTTTACTTTTATTATGCTGTTTAATCCTTTACCACACAATCCCTTCTTTAAATAACCTTAGGGAAGAAAGCTTTTGAAACCATTGTGGGAAAAGGAGAAAATGCTGGTAATCAGCATTTTCTCCTTTTCCCACAATGTTTTCTACTCTATGAAAAGAAAATTTCATGTTTTGTGTTACATTTGATTTGTTGTCTACAATTGCTTTCAATTTTGACAAGTGAAAAGTTTTTTGTTCGGTAAAGAGTTAAATATATTAGGCTTTCTTGTTGTTGAAAAATAGCCCAAACACTGCAAATTTCAGGGTGGTTTGCCATAGATTACTGATAGCTAACCAATAATGTAGATCCTAGAATGAAGAAGCATATTCTTTGCAGTCTGCTCTTGATATTTGCTGACAGCAGCAGTAACTAATGTTGTCTTAATCATAGTAATGGTCATACGAGTGAATAATTGGTTCTCATCTTCACTTTTTGAATCAAGAAAAAGAATAAAAACTTTCCAAATGAATGAACCAAATGATATTATCATTCACTCATTTTCTTTTACAGGCAACTTTTTCATCAAACTATTTCTGAAATGCAATCTTACAGTAGGTAAAATTGCTTGTAAGGAAAAACTGTGCCTTTTTCTTTAATATTTTTACATAATGCCTGCATAAAATTTTAGTCATTTTGACTTAGAGTATCTTACAAGGAGATAATTAAGTTATTTCAACTTTTTCATATTTGGTTTGAAGGTCCTGTTACTTCACATTGCCAAACTAGTCATAATTGGTAACTTTGTTTCTTTTCAGAATCAATTGTTGATGTTTTGTCCATTGATTTTTCACCGTTTGAAAAACCTTGCTTTTTGGTAAGTATTATTATTTAAGTGGTGTTAGAGAAAAGTAGTTTTATTACTGAAGAAAATATGCTGTTAAGGGTTCATAGTTAAGGATTTTTCAATTTTTGCTGTATAATTTCTGAACCTAGGGTTATTTTTATCTTTTACAGGCTGGATGCTCAGACGGTTCAGTATCGTTGTATCATACTAAGTCAGGTAAGAGCTTGTTATATCTGTGTACATTAGTTCTTTGTTTGTAAAAACCTGTTGTTTTATATTTGCTGTACAGAAAGCTGTCTCTAATAGATTAACCCTTTACCGAACAATCCTGTATTTTAACAACCTTGAGGAAGAAGGCTTTTGAAAACATTGTGGGAAAAGGAAAAAAATGCTGGTAACCAGCATTTTCTCCTTTTCCCACAATGTTTTCTGCTCTATTATGGACAAATTCCGCCATTTGAGCCATCTTGAATTTTTTTGTCTGCAAGTGCTTTCAGTTTGGAACAAGCTTAAATTTTGTCAGGTAGAGAGTTAAAACATTAGCAAAAAAACAATACATATGTGCTTGCTCCATCTTTTCAGCAAATCCACTTATTACTTGGCCGACAGTCACAAAGGGACGAGCAGTTATGTGTGTTAGATGGTCCAGAAGTCGACCTTGTGTATTTTATATCCTAGATGCGACCTCTAATTTGTATGTGTTTGATCTGTTAGAGGGTGACATGGGACCAAAATTTATTGAACAAATATCAAAAGACAGGTGAGTAATGCGAGTTTAGATGTGTGCAACTTTTATTGGCCTGTGGATATTTAAAAAATATCAACATATTTCAGAGCACTTATAATATCTTATGCCCGCCCCTGCAGTAGACTGCTGAAAAAAACTTGCAAAAACCAGAAATTGGTTGTCACAAATAATTTTTTTTTTTTTCTTTTAATCACTGATATGTTTATTTAACCGGTTACCACACAATCCTGAGTTTTAATGACCCTGAGAAAGAAGCCTTTTGAAAACATTGTGGGAAAAGGAGAAGATGCTGGTAATCAGCATTTTCTCCTTTTCCGCAAAAATGACTTTCCATTTTCGAGTCACATTTATTTTGTTGCCTGCAAATGCTTTCAATATGGATAACCCTTAAATTTTGTCGTTTGGTGAAGAGTTAAATATTTTACCTGTATGTTGCTTAAACTACATATAGTTTAAGTTTGGAATGCTGTTTCTCAATCAACACTAGAAATGCAGATATTGTAATTTCATAGGTGTTTTTGGAAGAATATCTAGGAAATAAGTGGACGGGGTAGATCTGGAAACCAGCATCTTCTCCTTTCCCACAATGTTTTTGACCCTTTCAAGGACAAATCTTATCATTTTAGCCATGTTTGATTTGTTGTATGTAGATGCTTTGAATTTGGACAAGTCTAAAATTTTGTCGTGTGGTAAAGAGTTTAAACATTGTTACCAAAAGACAAGATTGATACTGCAAGAAATTCAGAGATATTCATGTCAAAGAATATATGTACATAAAAATAATATTGTTATTATGAAACTGTGTTTGATACTTTACCAGACAACAAAATTTTTGACTTGTCCAGATTGAAAGCATTTGCAGATGACAGAATGATTGTGGCCCAGATTATCAGATTTGTCTCTGAAAAAGTAGAAAATATTGTGGGAAAGGGAGAAAATGCTGGTAACCAGCATTTTCTCCTTTTCCCACAATGTTTTCAATAGCCTCCTTTCCTCGGGGGTCATTAAAAAGCAGGATTATGTGGTAAAAGGTTAACCTTTTACTAAACAATCCCCAGCTTTAAGGACCTTGAGGTAGATTGATTTTGAAAAAAAAGGGTGAAACAGAGTAAATGCTGCTTTTCCCACGTTTTCTGTGTTACTTATCAAAGACATAACCCATCGTTTAAGTCATACCTGATTTTATGTCTGCAGATGCTTTTATCATCTAGTAAAGATCTGTTCTATTGATAATTGCCAATCACTATTTTACAGGGTTACAAGTTGCTCTATGACCAATGACTTTAAAGCCAGCGGTCTGGGAACACCAGGAAAACATCCACAAATTGTAAGTAAACTTACTTATTTTTTGTTCTTCTGTAGTGTTTGCAGTTTTAAGACTCTTTAGTAAACCGTTTCTGACATCATGCATGGACCCTTCAACAAAAAATCCTGTGTTTTAATGACCCTTTGGAAAGTTGCTTTGGAAAACAACATGGTTAAGGAGAAAATGTTGGCAACCAGCATTTTCTCCTTTACCCACAATGTTTTCTACTCTATATGGGAAAAATCCCATCATTTCAGCTGCATTTAATTTGTTGTCTGCAAATGCTGTCAATTTTAACATGTATAAAATTTGACTGTGATGTAAAGGGTTAGTTGACCCAAAGAACTAGGACCAATTTATCTTTTTGGTCATATTAAGCCTTTGCCACACAATTCCAAGTTTTAACAACCCTGAAAAAGAAGGCCTTTTAAAACATTGTAGGAAAAGGAGAAAATGCTGATAGCCAGCATTTTGTCTTTTTCCCTTATGTATCCTGTCCTTGAAAAGAAAATTCTCATCATTTGTGTTACGTTTATTTTGTGATATGCAGATGCTTTCAATTTAGACAAGTCTAGAATTCTGTCTTGTGGTAAAGAGTCAAACTTACACAATGCGTATAGATAATGTTATTTTATCACCAATTTTAGTTATTTGGTTTGGAGAGTGGAAAGACAGAGATCCATACAGTGTCAAAGAGCTTGCGGGAGCCTGAAGATCTGGAACAAGACTATCTCAATAGTTACCTGCAACGATTCTAGCACTGTTGGTCCTTGCTTATATCTCTATCCCCTCATGGAAGTATCTTCGTACGCATCTTCTGTGTTTTGCTATTACAACCATCAAGGCGAATGGAGAATTCCTGATAATGAGCAGTTTGCCAGATTGTCACCATATTTTCATGATTGTAAATCTAAGTTTTATTTATACAAATTTATTTGTCTCCATCCCTGAAATGATAACGATAGTGTAAGCTGAAAAGTGCTTAATCATTCATTAAAAAAACCCTTCTTTTTCCAGAATGTTTTCCACCCTTTCAAAAACAAATCCCATCATTTAAAAAGATTTTGCATGCAAATGCTTTTGAATTGAACTGATTTAGAATTTGTATCATCTGAATCATATTGAAGGGTGTTACATACAGAAATTCCATGTTTTATATAGATTTATTATTGTTTAACAAACTGTGTTACTGCATTTATATGAAGAAATTGTTTGTTCAGTACCAAATGAATAATTTGGCCAATATCAGCAAACTGGGTCTATACCAGAAAAACTCAGCCAGTATCAAACAAAACAAGGCCAATATGACTTGGTCAATATCAAATCCAAAATGGACGACAAATCCTGTCCATTATTAACAACATTGTCATTAATCAAGTAAGTTCATATTAGCCAAGTTATAGGTCCTTGGTCTGCGGTATTTGCCAAAGGCCTTTGGCCTCTAGCTAATACCGCAGACCGATGACCTATAACTCGACCAATACAAAGTTACTTGATTAATGACAGTATTGATGATAATGGACAGGAGTTGTGCTTCATAAAGAACAATGTGGGAAAAATGGTTGAAACAATGTGGGAAAATGAGAAAATGCTGGATACTAGCATTTCCTCTTTTTCTCCTATTATTTTTAAGCTATCAAAAACAGATCTGATCATTTGAGTCACATTTTATTTGTCGACTGTAAATGCATTCAAAATGGACATGGTGTAAAATTGTGTTGTCTAGTATGGACTTAAGTGAACCTTTATGCAGAAGGTTTTCTATTTACAAAATTGTTTTTTTGAAGGGCCCAAACATCTGTTATTTTAACCCTTTACCACACAATCCTGTGTTTTTACGATCCTGATGGAGCTGATGGCTGTAGAAAAAGGAGAAAATGCTGCTTACAAACATTTTTGTCTTTTTCTACATCGTTATTTTGCTTTCCAAGAAAAAATTAACAAGGCGTCAATTTAATTTGTCGTCTGCAAATGCTTACAATATGGACTAGTCTAAAGTTTTGTTGTCTGGTGGAGATTGAGACATAACTCTAAGCATTCCAAAGAAGGGGGCTATATAATTCCAACTCTTTTGGCTGTGATATCCGTGTTATTTCATTGTCAAGTTATTCTGTACTTTGTATGTATTGTTTGCCTCTTTTATTAATGTTATGCCATTTGTAAACACAAAGGTTGCCTTTGGTACACTGGACTTCCCTTGTATGTTTGTTGTTCTCTTTGTCTAACTGCAGGTCTAAAACTTTTGATTGGTTCATTGAATATTGATTGATGGCACTTTCAACCATATTTCATTCATATTGTAGCAAAACTTGATTTAGTATTGTGTTTCAGAGTTTCCATCGGTAGGGCTTCACCAGTATTAGGCTGGGGGACTGAAGTTCCTTGCCCAATAACACTTGGTGGAATGGAACTGAGGATCTCTGGATTCGTAATCGAAATCTTAACAACTAGGCCATCCAGGACCCCTCACATCTTTTGAACAAACATGTAAACTTGTTGAATTAATCTGCACTCGATTAAAATGAACATGTTGATACTTGCATAAATTATGCCTTTCACACATATATCAGGGAGCAATTAACCCTTTATCATGCAATCCTGAGTTTTAAGGACCCCAATGAAGAAGGCTTTTGAAAACATTGTGGGAAAAGGAGAAAATGCTGGTAACCAGCATTTTCTCCTTTTCCCACTATGTTTTCTTTCCTATCAATGATAAATTCCGTGGTATGAGACTCATATGATGTGTCATCTGCAATTGCTTTTAATTTGGACAAGTCTAAAATTTTGTCATTTGGTAAAGAGTCAAGAGTTATCTGACTTCATTATTTGATTTTTAGCTCCACTGGCCATAGGCCAGCGAGCTTATGTCATGGTCCTGCGTCCCAATGTGTGTGCATTAAATTTTATTTCAAACCTCTTTTCTGAAACTACTCATCCAATTTTGACCAGACTTCACAGAAATGATTCTGCCATAGTCTTCTTCAGAAGTTCTTGAAAGAATTTGATTCCTGTAAAAACTCTGGTTGCCATGGCAACAAAACTGAAAAATATTGGAAATCTTTGAAATTCTTCTTGTTTTTTGTGGAAAAGAAGAAATATCTTGTACTGAGCAGTTGCTCCTATTTCTAGGATGCTTTCTAATCTATCCTGTATAGTTTTTGTCTCTTTTCTATCAGATTATTCCCCTTGTTTTTCTCAGCTTTCTCTCTTGAAAATACCTTTAGTGGTAAAGAGTTAAAATAATGGGGAAATAAGAACAACAGATGAAAATCTTTGTTCATAGTGTTTAAAAAAAATCATCTTATACACAACAATATGTGGAAATTTTTATATAAACATTGAATGAAATAATAACTGAAATTTTAATAAGTATTATTTCTACTAAAAGTCTTTTTATGAAATAGTCCATGTACCATACGTCCGTCCAGATATATATAAGTAGATGTTTGTTTATAATTATTTTTTGTCATAATTTATTGAATTATTTCTTGGTACAGAAATAAATCTGACTTACAAAACAGTATCTAGTTGTATATTGTGTTTAAAATCTCTAATTTTTTTATCCTCCAAAGTCAACCAGGAGGTAAGATGTTTGAGTGTGGATGAAGAATATAGGTTAGCCATGCTCTGTGAAAAAGGCTTAATGCGTTTGCAAAAAGTATCAACCATGTCAGCGTGCGCAATCTGCACAGGCTGACGTGGGCCGAAACTTTTTACTATGTCTAAATTTTGTGAATGTCAAAGGACAAGTCTACCTCATGATTCAGTCGATTGTTAAACAAAATGGATTTTAAGAGGTCCATAATTATTTGATGACGTACTTGGTATAATGCATCACGGAGATGCATTGAGCCCCCCTTTTCACAGAGCATGACTCAGGTACATGTACCAGTATGCTGATCTTGCACTCAACAACTGCATCAAATGCATAACTGAAGGAACTTACCAGCCAAATAATGATAAATCTACCAAGACGGCTGAATGCAGACTAGAGACAGAGGAATCTGACATTTCTGTTGGAATGCTCCAATCTTGGCCTTTATCTGTGTCCAAATACCATTGAACTTGACAACTAAAAAGAGGGTTGAATGTAGAAAAAAGACTGAGCCTTCTGAGGCAATTTCAATAGAAATGCTTCAACCTGAGACTTTGTCTGTGCCCAAATATGGTATAATCTGACATTGCCTAGCTTGATTACTTCTTTCATCTGTTCTTGTTTGCCATGACTAGATCAAGGGTTGAACCAAAACATTTAGATTTGCCCAATGATAGAAAGTATAAAGTTATACACTTGCTCAATGACATCACTATACACTACAGTGATAACAAGCGCCAGACAGCACAATGATTTCAAATACATGTATACTCTTGTACAGTTGTCAATTCTCCCAAACTCGTTTGATATTTTTGATATACGAGAACACTATGTACATATATATATATATACTCATAATCACTACAAATACTGGTGCAGTGATAACAGAATTGGCCAAAAGCACAATGATATTGACTGTATACTCTTGCTTGGTAATTTCAGATATACACACCGGTACAGTGATAAATCTCAACAGCTCAGTGATATGAAATATATACACCCGCTCGATATCTAGTGACCTAGTGGTTGCGGGTTTGAAACCCGGTTGCGGTAAACTTTCTTTCCAGCGACTTTTCGCCACTCACCTCTCATGCATATGAGAAAAGTAGTGGATTGGAAAGAAAGTTAGTGTGAGAAAGCCAGGAAGCACATGCGTTGGTGCACTGGCCGCCGTGATATAACCTAAGCTGTTAAAACGGAGTTAAAATCCAATACAAACAAACAAATTGAAAACAATTGCTCGACAGCGACTGTGACAGTGGCTGACAGTGACACTGTCACGGCACAAGTATTATAGGTATAAAACTCTTGAAAGATGATAACCCTATGTACACACTGGTCCAGTGGTAACAGAATTACTCGACAGCACACTGATAACAAATATACACACTTGATATCACTGTACACACTGGTCCCCTGATAACATAATTACTCGACAGCGCACTGATAAGAAATATACACACTTGCTCGATGATATCACAATAAACACCGGTACAGTGATAACAGAAAATCTTGACAATACACTGATAACAACTATACACACTTCATATCACTGCAAATATGTACTGCGATAACAGACCTCGGCAGCACAGTGATGACTAATATACACACTTGCTCGATGATATCACTGTAAACACTCGCACTGTGGTAACAGAAAACCCCAACAGCACACTGATAACAAATATACGCACTTGCTTGATGATATCACTGTACAAACACGTTCAGTGATAAACACAGGTGCAGTGATAACAGGAAACCTCGACAGCACACTGATAACAAATATACACACTTGGTTGATGATATCACTGTACAAACACATTCAGTGATGAACACAGGTACAGTGATTACAGGAAACCTCGACAGCACACTGATATCAAATATGCACGCTTGATGACATCACTGTACATACTGGTGCATTGGTAACAATTACTCAACAGCACACTAACAAGAAATGCTTAATGATATCACCATGCACACTGCTTTTGATTGATCGACAGCACAATTATTACAAATATAACACACTAAAGTCCTACTCCACGATATATGCTGCTGCATTGATAACTACTGCTTCACAGCACATTGATGACAAATACATGTACACTGTATACACTTGCTTGAATACATATAAATACACTGCTGAACTGATGACAGCTGTTCGACAGCACAATTACTACGACTGAGCCATGCTCTGTGAAAAGGAGGCTTAATGCATCTGCAAAAAGTATCGGTCCAGGTCAGCCTGCGCAGTCCGAGCAAGCTGACCTTGGCCGAAACTTTTCGCTATTGGTCAATTTTCTGTATGTCCAAGGACCAGTCTACCTCACGATTATGTCGGTTATTAACCCTTTCCCAAACAAGCCCTGGTTTTCACGTGTCTGCAGTACAAGTCTTTTGAAAACACTGTGGGAAAAGGAGAAATTGCTCGTAACGAGCAATTTCTCCTTTTCCCACAGTGTTTTCTACCCTTTCTGTGACATTTCTGCCATTTTCATCAAATTCAAAATTGTCGTCTGCAAACTCTTTCAATTTGGACCAGTCCAAAATTTGTCGTTTGGGAAAGGGTTAAATAAAAAGGGGTTATAATGAATACATAATTATGTGATGGCTTGACTGGTATCATGCATCACGGAGATGCAGTAAGCCCCCTTTTACCAAAACATTGTTCAAATATATACACTTGCTTGACGTTATCACTATGCACACTGATACAGTGATAACATGTTGCTTGAAAGCACGATGATAACATATATGAGCCATGCTCTGAGAATAGGGGGCTTAATGCATCTACGAAAAGTATCGATTCAGGTCAGCCTGCGCAGTCCGCGCAGGCTGGCCTGGGCCGAAGCTTTTCGCTGTCATTTTTTTGTATTTCCAAGGACCATTGTACTTCATGAATCCGTTGATTGTGAAAAAGAAATGGCTATTATGGATCCATAATTATGTGATGGCTTGAATCATGGAGATACATTAAGCCCCCTTTTGCCACAGCATGGCTCATATACATGCGCAGCGATATCAGATTGAACAGCCACTTGCTCTCAGGGGCCAGTTGTTTGTCCTACTATGTATTGTACAAAAGTGCGGTTAACAGACATTGAATCGTCAACTCGTACTATATTTGTCATAACGGCTGTCACTTTAAAAGATAGGGAATGACTTCTGTTTACCTTTTATTGTCCCTGTTCGCTGTTACAAGTGACGTAAGTCGCTTGTGTGGAAAGTGTAGAGCAAAATCATATTATACTAGTAGTATATAGAACAATAGAGTCTGATCCTATACATTTGTATCCGTTGTCTGCACATGTCATATTCTTCGAGGATTTGACCTGCCTGCTATGACGCATCACTTGATAAATCAAAGGACTGATAGTCCTGAGAGTCGCCTGGAGGGCAATGGGTTAGAACTGTTCACCCTTTTCTGTTCAAATCTGTTAAAAGCATTCAAGATACAAAATAACTTAACCATAAGACAGTATTATATGCAAGCATATTTCTTAGTTGTCATCCTAAAGTTGCAAACATTTAGGCACCAGGAACAGGTTTAAAAAGTTCAAAGTCTCTTACCCCGGGTGACTTCATTTAACAAATGATTTTCAAAAGGTAAAATCATTACAAAACAAGTCATTCGTTAAAATGATATCCACCGCCGAAAAAAAAACAACATTTTTTTTAGATAGAAACATAATTATAAGAGGTATCGTGTTTTGCATGTAAATGGCCTTTTTGTCATTGGTGAAAATATACATTAAGCCCCCTTTTTCCATGACATGGTATTTCATTAAATAAAAACAAATACTGATTGTCTGTGGCTTATGATAAACAATATAAATATGAAGTTTCATAAAATTTTGTCCAGTAGTTAAAGAGATATTGATCCATAATGGAAATATACATCAAGCCCCCTTTTTCCATGACACTGCATTAAAAACAAAAACAAAATAAAACAAAACAAGCAGACCGGATGACATCAAGCCTCCTCTTTCCATGAAAAGGCATTACATTTAAAAAAAAAGTATATCGGCGGACTATCATGAGGAACACATGTTTGAAGTTTCATTAACTTCGTCAACGAATTAAGAATATATCTGTCTGGATGGACGGAAGATCGGACCGATGAACAGACAGACGGACAGACAACATGAAAACTATACCCCCACCCCGAAATTCAGCGGGGCATAATAACTGTCGAAGTTCCATCAATATTTACAGTTCCTTCCCAGCGTAACAATGCCTGTAAATCAGGCTTCTAGGTTGATAAAAATGTTTTTCTAGCGCAGAAACTGGGCGATTTAACTTACATGTATATCTTAATTCTTACACATATTGCTAAAACAAACATTCTAAATAATTTCAGTAGAACAGGGCATACATTTTCTCTCCAGATTTAGAACAAGTTGTTTTTGTATGACACAATTTTTCTAAAATTGGACCATGTGGTTATACATATATCTGTTAAATTGAATAATTGTCCTTTCCAAATACAGGATGCTAGATATGAAATTTGGGTGTAATTGCTTATACAGTTTCAGAGGCCGTGATTTTGAAATGTTACTACTCAATTCTGAAGCTTCTGTAACGTTTATAGAAACAGAGCAGAACCACTTGAGCAATTTTACAAGAGGGCCATTTAGGCAACATTAGTATGGAACTCAACTGAAGTTTGTCTTTTGGTACAGGATCTAGTGACATACTTTTAGACCAAAATTGCCCTTTTGAAACTCACCCATATCTAATCTAAGCAGTCTGACAAAGTTTCGTGAGTATTGGACTGAACATAAATGGATTCTACAGCACTAGATCTATTACGGTTTCGTCTGATTTGACCTAGTGACAACCTTTTTCTTTTAAACCCCGGTGACCTATTTTCAGTTTTGTCAAAAATTGTTATTGAGACAAACAGCTGGGCAATTTCATGATCACTGGACTGAAATGTAGCCTCTGGAGCACACACAAATATTTGACTCAGTAATCTACGGTCCTTTGGAAATAATTTGTTTTTGTTGTTGTCCGGGTTCAAGTTTTGTCCACAGTGGACTCTAGAAATGTGGCTGCTACAGCTCAAGAAAAACAATATAACCCAAAAGCATGATCATCAGCCTTTTAACTTTGTCTGCGTGTTATAACGGCCCAGGAATTAGTACTGCTTCCACACCAATTGAAAGTTGTAGAGATCTACATGTGTATTGCTTTGGTGTAAACTACATATGTTTGCGATTAGCTCTAGTACCCTGTACAACAACCCTTTACAAGATTACAAACACTCCAATAAAGACCTTGTTGTTCGAGTGGGTTAACATTGACCTGTTCTATTAGATTTGAAATATAGTGAAGTAAAAGTCAAGTTCTCAGATTGCTGGGAGTTAGAACTGCGTAGTTTCAGGTCGAATTCCCGTGCGACTTCATATTTTGGCAGTTACGAAAGCACCTTTCGTTCTGACACCGGCACTAATAAATTGTTTCATAAATACTAGATCTAGGTTAATCGCACATTGAAAAAAAAAGAGCAGACTTTGACAAATTCACCTCTTTAAAAACGAAAAACAATTAATTGAACACGGTAAACGTTAAAACACTCTCTCTGCATGGGTCGGTGAGGCGCTAGGTCGGTGTACTCTGAAAATAAAGGCCGCATCAGCGACTGATGCATTCATAAATATGTAAATTTATAGAGAATTCCGTGGTGCACATGACGTTATACGTCACGTGATTATAAGATCTATATTTGTCACACAGCTACATTCCAGAAAGCACCTGCTAAGCGATGACTTGGTGCAGTCTTGAACCGTGCGCATTACATACGCTATTGTACGATCTCTGCTTGTGCACCTAGAATATGGGTGTGCAAAGTAGTTGATGTCTAGAATAAAAAGCTCTGAAGAAGCAACGTTTAATAATGTCTAAGAAGGCAACGCAACCATTCCAAGTCGTTGTAAATTTGTTCAAAAAAATTAGCCTACTTTTGGGAAAAATCTCCATTGAAAGCTTCCACGTTAACTCGGTATCGCCTTTCTCTTTCCGATCATAGATTGAATGTTGGATTGAAATAAGACTTGCAATTACGGACAGATTGTAAGATTTAGAGTGTGCTTCTAATGGGTAATTATCAAACCTTTTTTCACTGAGAACTGTCCACAAATAGAAGCGTGCCGTAGTGAAGATGTTTGTCGTCGAAGAGTATTTTGCAGTGTGTTCGCAAACTTATTCAGTTCACGACGGCTATTTTTAGATACATACATAATGCGCTATTTTAAGAGATGATGTCTGTGTAATAGATAGGCTATCGTGTACCTTGTCGACGAAATGATTTTTCAAAGGCTTAAACCGTTACAGAGCTCAGTCTTTATAGACACATTCATTATCACAAAGGCACAATTGTAAGTGAATTACTACAGAAAAATTGGGTTGTTTACCGAATAATTAGAAAACTATGTTTTATCTCGTAAACCGGAACTTGGGACAGGAAGCAGTACAAGGCCGGAGGTATGCTTACGTCACCCCATAGATCAAGATGATAACAATGAGAGCCTGGTTGCTACGCAACTAGGCGACTCAAAAATGAACAAATATTATTACGCGGTGCGTAAATTGCCGCTTACAAAGTGCAGGCGAAAATGGCAGTAAATAATATATATGTGGGAAAATCTAGCCAGTTTTTCGCTACAAATTTCTTAAAAGACAAAATGATTTCAAACGGGGAATATATGTTTTTAGAATATCAACTGTTTACTGCAAATCTCTGTAGACAGTTTCTAAATAGAGACATGGGGAAAATTGGGATTTGTGCACAGACTGACAACAAAAACAACGTTCCCATCTTGCTGGGCTTATACCGGGGCTTTTCCCAAGCTTATATGGGCTAATGTTTATAAATGGCTGGTGCATAGCTAACCATGGCGGGATGAATCGTACGGCAGTAGGTTTTAGAGAGTAAACGTATATTTTATTTTGAAATTCGTTACGTTGATTCCCGCCTTGAAAAATAGTCCGGTTCTGTACCCAGAATGCCCATATCAGATAGGTTATGTATTTGAAAAATGCCACCTAGCGGAAGATGATGTATTTTATATTTTCATCGTCCGTTAGTAGAATCGAGACTAAGACCAAAGGCTATTTTCCTCCTTCGAGAAAAAGGCCTATTAATTGACAATATAATGTTAGATGGACAGTTAACCTTTAGAGCACCGAATAAAACCATTGAATCATTTCAGTCTAGAAACGAGACCCAAATAGGCGCAATTTCAAAGTTGCTTTTGCCCAGGATGTCTCGGCAATCCAGAAGGAATAGATCAAAGATCAGACTGCATATTTTGTGCAGCCTGATCTTTGATATATGTCGCGCTGAAACCGCCACTGAGGTTGTGAAAGGCGCTTTCAGGCTTAAAATAAGATGTACAACTGTTAGTAATTTATCTTGTCCATTTCCTCCCTAGCGATTCGTTGTTAGAATTCTTTTAAATTTCTGGATACCACAGGAAACGAAAATTGCACAATATCCTGCAATTTTATTTACAAATCTATGAAATAATGACTTATTACCATTTACCATACAATCTCAGAGGAAAGATGCTTTTTTAAACATCATAGTAATAGGATAAAATGCTGGTCTGTGGGGTCCTTATTCCCCAGGATAGAAGCCCTCTGTCTATCTGTCTGTGTCTCTCTGCCTCTGTCTTTGTACATGTTTGTCTCTGGCTGTCCGTCCCTCCCTGTGTGTGTGTGTGTGTGTGTTTCCCTCTAGGTTTCAGGGCGTACGTGCGTATTTACGTCCGTGAATAAGACAGAAAGCTAATTCCTATTCAAGTGAAGATGTAAATACATACCAGTCACGGATATCGTCTCATTCTCTGATGATAAATCGCTCGTAAAATTCTGTCAATTAACCCTTTACAGGACAATCCTGTGTTTGAACGACCCCTAGGGAAAAAGGGCTTCTGGAAAACATTGTGGAAAAAGGAGAAAATGCTGGGGACCAGCATTTTCTCCTGTTCCCGCGTTTTCACCCTGTCCAAAAACTATTTCATCATTTGAGCTATATTTAACTTACAGTCTGCAAATGCTTTTAAACTGGACTATTCTAAAATTTTATCGCTCGGTAAAGAGAGCTCGTCATTCATTCATACAACTAGATGGACGATGTCACTTTGTTTTTTACCTATGTATCATTGTAATGATCTCTATATAAGGAGAGATAGGTAAGGTACTTAAAGAAGAAAAGATAGTGTTAGTTAAAGAACATGTCTAAGATGATGTATACCGTGCTGCTTGTTTCAGCAGTTGGCATATTGACCGCTCAGGCTAAATTATGGTAAGTTATCTTTTATTTTATAAGTTAAGATAGTACAGAAGCAAAATGATCCCTAATATGTTTTCTAAGACTGCATAATGAGAAATAATACGAGATTTTTATCGTATGTAAAAATGTGACAATTTACGTTACGTACAAGACGTTTGATGTCTGTTACGGTGCTAGAAAAGTTACATTAAGTGTAAAAGACGGCATTGTACCTTCAATCAATGCATGAGAGTTACCATACATTTGCCTGAATTTAAGCCTTAGGGTGCCTTTGCATAGAATGTGCAGTCTGATCTTTGATCTATACTGTCCTCTCTGTAGAGAGAGTGTGGTTTAAAGAGCCACTAGAAATTTCAATGAATTAGGTGTTTTCTCCAGGCTGAAAACTTCCCGTTTTGTTTATTTGGCGACTCTTTACCACACGACAAAATTGTAGACGTCAGAGTTGACAGCATGTGCAGACAAACAATTAAATTTAAACCAAAGGATTTGTCTTTGACGGCGTAGAAAAAAGTGTTGGAAAAAGGAGAAATTGCTGAAAACCGGCGTTACCTCCTTTCCCCACAACGTTTTCAAAAGCCCTCCTACCTAGGGGAAGTCAAAACATTTATTATGGGTTAACCCTTTACCACACAATCCCGAGTTTTAACGACCCTGAGGATGAAGCCTTTTGAAAACATTGTGGGAAAAGGAGAAAATGCTGGAGACCAGCATTTTCTCCTTTTCCCACAATGTTTTCCATCCTATCAAAGAAATATCATATTATTTGAGCCACTTTGACATTGTCGTCTGCAAATACTTTCAATTTGGACAAGTCGAACATTTTTTCATGTGGTAAAGGGTTAATTAACACAGTATAATATTTTATCTCTTCTTCGTACATAATTATCCACTGGGAAGTTACATAAAGATGCACGTATCCACAGTACATTGAGATGAACATTTGCATAACACATTTGCTTGTAAATGCTTATCAACAAATATATATAGAAGATGAATTATTATTTCTTCTGTATCTGTAGATTTTTTGACTGGCTGAAAAAGAAAAACAGATAAATAAAACGCTGCTATTCTATGTAACCATAACTTTGTTAACTAAATTATCCAGACAGGATATCAGCTAACTCTTTACCAAACGACAAAATTTTAGACTTGTCCAAATTGAAAGCATTTGCAGACGACAAAATGAATGTGACTTAAAAATTGAAATTTGTTTTGGGAGGGGTAGAAAACATTGTGGGGAAAAAGGAGAAAATGCTGGTTTCCAGCATTTTCTCCTTTTCCCACAATGTTTTCAAAAGGCTCCTTTCTCAGGGTCGTTAAAAGTCGGGATTGTGTAGTACAGGGTTAATAGTATATTTTCTTTCTGTGTAATGAAAGCTTCCTCTCTGAGAAAAAAAAAAAGTATGTAAACAGTACCACTACAAAAATACAGTTCGCATTAATTCAACAGATCATCTGTCACTTTCGTTTTATGCCCATAAATTCAGAATGTCGCGTTGTTTATATTGCCTACTATACTTCAACGACGATATTGTGTCACTTGTCATATTTATCTTTCGAACTGATTTGAGATAAATTTATTTCCGCCAGTGTAGTTTCGATATGAGCCATGCTCTGGCAAAAGGGGGCTTGATGTATCTCCGTGGTGCATGATGCCAAGCAAGTCATCACAGCATCATGGCTCCATGAAATCTATTTTGTCAGACAACCGACTGAATAATGAGGTACACTGGTCCTTTGAGCTCAAAAAAATTGACCTACAGCAAAAAGTTTCGGCCCAGGCCAGCCTGTGCGGAATGCTCAGGCTGAATTGGTCCATATTATTTGGAGATACATTAAGCTCCCTTTTCACTGAGCGTTGCTCATATATTTGTGTGTATCTGTGTATAACAGTGACATTGAATGCGTTTAAAATCAAAATATAGAAGGGAATGTACTTTCAAAAGGATCGAATGGATAAGATAATCACTTAACGCTCCGGAGATCGAGTCGGCAGTACATGTAGGTCGCTTTATTTTCGGCAACCGAAAATGAATGATAAAAGGTCACAGAATATCCCATGTCAAATCAAAACATAAATATAGACACAAAAGTTCGAAGCAAAAACACGGACTGGGTTTTATATACTGCAGAATATTAGTATATGAATTTTTCGGAATGCAATTACATCAAAACCATGCTCTGGGAAAAAGGATTTGAATGTATCTCCATGATGCATGTTGACCAAGCATGTCATCACATTATCATGGACCGGTAAAATCCATTTCGTCGATCAATCGTCTGGATCTGGAGGTACACTGGTCCTTTGAACGGCAGAAAATTGACCAATAGTGAAAAGTTTCGACTCATGTCAGCCTGCGCGGTCTAAGCAAGCTGACCCGGGTCGATACCTTTTGCAGATGTATTAATCCCCCTTTTCACAGAGCATGACTCCTATAATATCGCTGCTACACTGTATCACGTATCACGATTCGATAATTCGTGCTCTCTTGTCGCAATCTCCTTCTATTTATGTCAAATTGCTCTTTACATATTTTTTTTTCATTTTCTGTTAACTCTACTTCTTCTTTTTTTCACTTCTTTACTTCGTTTGCAAGTGGCATTGGATCATCCAAGATTCTTTTTTGTTTATCTATACCACGCCTTTTCAGGATTTCAGATATTTTGCATTAAATCGCATTTCCTGTTTTTACTTTTTGTTTTAAAATTATGTTTTGACCTGTATCTCGAACAGCAAAATTTGCTTAGAAATATTTGAATTCATTACGTAGTTACACACATGTTTATTTATTGATCTTTAAAAAAAAAAAAAAAAAAGGGGGGGGGGGCTACGTAGCACTTTCATGTTCCTAATACACTCCAAATATAATGGCATCAAGCTTTCACCCAGAGAAGTTACTCGATGGTACCTTTTGTCATGTGGACTTAAGAATGAAAAACAGATGGTAAAAAATCGAATTGCTATTCAAAATGTCGACAAAATTCTATATCTCCTTCTTGCACCCCTTAGGCTGATAAGCGCTTCTTTTTTGACTTTGCAGACAGTCAATCAAAATCAGATTGCACTTAACGTGCAGTCTGATCTCGAATCTGCACTACCTTACACAACAAAGATTTTTATATGAAAAAACCTTAAAACCGCAATATTTGGTGTTTTACTTTTGACTCGAACTTTCATTTAATTCATTGAACAGTATAAGGGTTAAAATGTATGTACAGACGTGACAATGATCATTAAAACATCATAATTTGACAAGACAATGGATCACGTATAGATGTTTGTCTATATAAACTCTCTAATCATTAATTAGCTATCAAGGACAAGTAAACTTCAATCTTAGTACGTATTGTTAAGCAAATGTATACTTTCTGTTCTTTATTCTTAACTCTAAGAGCACTAGATGCAACTTATTTGTTGCTTGCAGACAGTGTGGATTAAGACCTGGGTCCGTATTCACTAACCATTCTTAAAAATATTCTCAGTCTTATTCGCCAAGCGTTTCTACATTTGAAAGTAAGACAACTCCTGATTGGCAAATGGTTTAGCCAATTAGGAGTTGTCTTACTTTCAGACGTAGCAAAAATCTGGACAACAAGACAAAGAACGTTCTTAAGAATGGTTGGTGAATACGGACCCAGACTTTACAAAACGTGCACGATACCGACTGAGTCACTGGGCTTGACACGTCCAGTAAACTCATCCATCATTAAATTATGATCAATGATATTTCCGGTGGTCATTAAAACTTTAGTGCAGATGTAAGCATTCAATGACCTGAAAATATACCCTGGGTCATTGAATGATTGCATCTGCATTGAAATCTTTATGACCGTCAGAAAGATCATGGTCATTGTAATTTAATTTGGATGAATTTCCATAACTTTATTCTTGGCATATCGTTCTTACCATTCCATTTGAATTCTTTACACAAGTATGGTAAAGCGTTACATTAGTTTCTTAGGTATAAGTACACTATGTGGTTAGTTGTAATGCACTTAGAGAAAGTGCTTTATCATCTAGATCTATGTCCATGAAATGGATACCATTTTTAGCCAGTGACGAATAGATCTGGTTTACCCTATACGCTTTACCAGGTAAGATATCTGTACAATCCTGAAGAAACACTGCTGGAAAATGACAAATTACTGGTGTCCATAATATTTTCTACCCCTTAGAAGAGAAAGACCATCATATGAAACAAATCTAATTTGCCATCCGCAACTGCTTTCAAATTTTGCAGGTGTACAATTTACGGTAGCTTGACAAGAGCTAAACTGCTAAATAAGTTAAGTGAAAGTTTCCATCCAAATACATGTACTTCATATGGTGGCATATTTCTGCCACGAGATACGAGATAACTATCGGGATAATTTTAGAAAACTATCACGATAAACCAAAGTTTCCTGGAAATTTTATCTAGATAGTAAAACGTTTTCCGAAAAAGAAAATCCCGATAGCCTTTGTTATCTGGAAAATTTTACATCGATCAGTAAACGTTCTGACGCAAAACTTCAAGTCCGTGAAGTTGGCAGCCCTAGGCTGCTGGCAGCCTAGCAGCGTGAAGTTGGCAGCCCAGCAGCCTAGCAGCCTAGAAGCCTAAATTTTTTTTTATTTCTTAGTGATTGTTATATTGACCTGAACTTTTATATAGAACCGTTTACAACCATTGAAAGTAAATTTCAAGAGATGTTATCCCGATATTAGGTTGCATCGGATAATACAATTTCTTAAACTTATTTTGACAATAATGCCGCTAAACAAGGTTTGCATGTATCAAAATAATCTTTACAACGATTGGAACGTAAAAGTTAAAAAAGTCTGGGTTCCATGCTTTCGTGGAGTTTCATTTACCAGTGCTCCGCACAATATTCTTTCCAAGCCACTGGCTGCTTTCCCACATAACCATCGTCGAAACAATGGTCAGCGGAGAGAGAGAGTGGAGTTTGTATGTCATTTTTTTTTGAAAGATAATATAAACAGGTAATTTTGGGCAGACATTACCACCCATTCGAAATAGGATTCTTTGTCCTATTGTTAATTTAGAGAGAAACACAATTTTTGATCGGCACTGCAATGTGGTTAAGCCAACCTGAAATTGCTTTGCGGACAAATATAGATAATTCCTGGGAATAAGAATGTTGTTATAAATGTTGAACACGGTACCTATTCTATTCTATTTTCAGCACACAGGAAAATATCAGGATAGTAGCCCGTGTGGTGTTTGGTGAGTCTCGGGGAGAACCCTTACGTGGACAGGTAGCCGTGGCCTACACGATCTTAAACCGTATAAACCACAGGGGTTACCCAAACACCCTGACAGATGTCGTCTATCAAAAAACCACGGGCAATAAATATCAGTATGAGACGCTGGACCTAGCACACCACTCGCAAGCCTGGGACCTGTCCATGAAGAGGAGGGACTCGGAGTATTTCAATGCTGTGAGAGCTGCAGCGACTGCCCTGTGCTACGGGAAAAATGATCCTACAGGCTGTGCCACTGACTTTTGTGCGGTAGATCCGTGTGGAGCTACGAGTTCGAACCAGTATTGGGAAGTATACAATAAAATGAAAATTGGCGCGCACTGGTTTGTTTGCAGAAGAGCGGCCTCGGGCTAGATACCATATCAACAGAACAAATTAAATACCAACATATGAAATAAGAAAAGACAGTATTCTTGCTGATAAATGTTTGTTAAACCTCTGATAAATAAACGTACAATAAAATGAGCGACGCTCTTGCAAAAGGGGGTTTAATGCATATCCTTGGTACATTATAAAAAGCAAGTCATCACATATTGATGGATCCATAAAATCCATTGTGTCTAGCAACAGACTGAATCATGCGGCAGGCTGGTCCTTGGACATGCAGAAAATTGACCAATAACAAAAAGTTTCGATCCAGGTTAGCCTGCGCGGACTGCGCAGGCTAACCTGGATTTAAACTTTTTGCAGATGCATTGAACCTCCTTTTCACAGAGTGTGGCTCAAACATTCGCAGAAAGATACAATTTCTTATCGAAATACTTGTATTTAATCAGATACCAAACAACCCGATACATTGACAATCATGGGGGAAAAAGGTTTTGAGAACATTATGGGAAAAGGAGAAAATGCTGGTAACCTGCGTTTCTCCTTTTCCTACAATATTTCTAATCTATCATGGAAAAATCCACACTTTTAAGCCCTCTTCAAATTGTCGTCTGAAAATGCTTTCAATTTCGACTAGTATAAAGTTTGCCATTTTGTAAAGTGTTAACAGCTTTTCCTAACTCTTTACCACACGACAAAAATGTAGACTTGTCCATATTCAAAGCATTTGCAGACAACAATGTAAATATGGCTTAAATGGTGGAATTTGTGTTCGATATAGTTGAAGACATTGTGGGAAAAGGCGAAATTCCTGGTTACCAGCATTTTCTCTTTTTCCCACAATGCCTTCAAAAGGCTACTACTCAAGGGTCGTTAAATTCCGGTATTGTGCCGCAAATGGTAAGCCATATTGTTGATTTCTTGATTTTCCTCATCGGTATTAAATCGTAGCCATTTTGAAAGTATTTGCAGACGACAAGTCAAATGTGACTCAAATGATGGGATTTTTCTTCGAAAGTGCTTGACCCAAATCGGGAAAATAAGAAAATGCTGGCTACCAATCAGTAAAAAAGTTTTGGCGCATTACTAGTAAAATAAACTCCAGGAACACATTGATAGATGCACTGGCCGTCGTGATATTACTGAAATAATGTTGGAAAAGACGTTAAATAACAAAGAAACAAAACTATTGCATACTCTAAGACACTGCTGTATGTTCAGTATTAAAGGGAGTTTACTCTTAGACCTGTGGTTCATGCTTTTTGACAGTGTTGCAACCCTATGGGGGGTGGGGGGGGGGGCTGGGGCTGGGGCTTAACACTTAGCACATAATCCTGAGTTTTAAAGACACCGAGAGAGAAGTGTTTTTAAAACATTGCTGGAAAAGGAGAAAATGCTGGTACCAGCATTTTCTCCTTATCCCACAATGTTTTATACCCTTTCAAAGACATATTTTAGCTACATTCATATTATCGTCTGCAAATGCTTTCAATTTGGAACAGTCTGAAAGCCCATATGGTAGAAAAGAACCATTGTTCGTAACTGGAAATTGCTCCTTTTTCCAAATGTTTTGAGTCATAATCTGAAAAAAAATGCTGGTAACCATAGTTTTCTGTTTTTCCTACATTATCTCCCGCTAGGTAGCATTTTTTCTAATACATACCTATCTGATTTGGACGTTCTGGGTTCAGAACTGGACTACTTTTCAAGTCGGCAATCGATGCCCCGAATTTTAAAATAAAATATAGGTTTACTCACTAAAACCAATTGGTACGATTCATCTAGCCATGGTTAGCTAGCATATCACCTATGCACCAGTCATTTATGAACACAAACCCTATCTGCTTGCGAAATAGCCCTCGTATAAGCCCAGCATGGTCGGGACGTTATTTTTCCTTTCAGTCTGTTTGCACAAATCCCAGTTTTCCCCATGTCTGTATTTAGAAACTATATGCATAGATTTGCATTTAACAATGGTATTAAAAAAACTTTTCAGTTTGAAATTATTATATTTTTAAGAAATTTGTTGCCAAAATCTGGCTTGATTTTTCTGCAGACGTATTTTTTATAGCCTTTTTCCACTTGCTATTTTTAGCGGCAATTTAAGCACCGCGTATTAATATTTATCCTGTGCATGATAGTGATGCGTCATAACAGACAAGTCTATCTTCGAAGAATATGACATGCACAGACAACGTTTGCAATGATGATTTTCTTTTAATCCAAAGGCTTAAAAAAATCTCACCATTTGAGCCACATCAATGATTACTAGACTACACAATTTTAGGCTTGTCCGCATTTAAAACATCTGCAGACGACAAATTCAGTGTAGCTCAAAAGATGATTAATTTTCCATATTTGAAATGGCAGAAACATCGTTGGAAAAGGGGAAAATACTGATTACCAGCATTTTGACCTTTTCCCGACAATGTTTTCAAAAGCCTTCTTTCTCATGGTCGTTAAAAGTCGGGATTGTGTGGTAAAAGATTAAATCATAATTGAGTGGAAGTAGCAGAAGTAGTAGGTCCAGATCTGACATGAGTTGGCATTTTAGATAAAATCTTATAAAACAGATCTAGAAAAAATGTTATCAAGCGAGCCGTTGGCAGGACGAGTTTAATAGAATTTTACCTCGAAAGCCTAACGAATGTTGAAAATCATTTTTATCACATGGCTGTTAACCTAGAATTACAGGTCATGATGTGTTAAAACATAGGCCAACATGTACATGTGTACCGAAATTTATATGAAGCTTATTCGCTTCTTTGACAGGTACATAATGGATAAAAATAGTTCCAAAGAAACTTGCATATAATGATTTTGTTTTAAAATCTAAAAATGATGAAATTCCCAGCTTTATCGCGACCACCAATTTTGGCATTTAATTCGAAAAGAAATCTGGCTTAGCATTGAGCTAGAAATGAGGCGTATGATTACAGAGCGTAGACCAAATACAGCACTATTTGCTTGTTTCAAGCGTGTGTAAGATAAGAAAATTCGTAATGGCTGTATTACAATGAAAACAAGGGTAGTTATGTGATAAAAAAAGAACTACCCAAAACGCAAGCTGTAGCTTCTTCTATACCAGAAGTAAGATTTGTTTTAAATTATTCAAGCCAAAGCATTCTCAGAATCAACAAATTAACTGAGTCTCAAATAAAGGCCTCGTGTTTGAAGAGAGAGGAAACATCGTGGGAAAAAAGGGATGGTTTTATCCTCATTTCCCCTTTCAACAATGTTTTCTAAAGTCTTCTTTTTCAGGAATGTAACAAAAAAAAAAAAAAAACAATAGGCTCGTGTGTTTCTGACGATTGATAGACCTACCCGTATATTCTCTCACAAACTGATGTGCATCTTCAAGTATTTCTTGGAGTTCCCAAGCCCACTGTTTGGTTGGTACAGCTTTGATGCATGATGGCATAGCATAAATGATGTCCAGGGGTGTCGTTGTTTCTCGCCCGATCATAAGCGTGTTAGGGCTCATTCCAGCAGTTTCATGTTCTGATGCACGATAGGCCATCATAACATATGGCAGGTGGATATCCCAATGTTTGTGGTTTTCTTCTACATATGCACTTAACATCGTGCATAGAGTCCGTTTGAACCGTTCCACCATACCATCTGATTCGGGATGGTATGGAGTCGTTCTTGTCTTCTCTATCTCTAACATTTTGCAGATCTCTTGAAAAAGCTTGCTTCCAAATTGTCTACCTTGGTCAGAGTGTATTTTCTGTAGCACACCGAACCGACAAATAAACTGTTCCACCACTAACTTTGCAATGGTTATAGCTTCCATTTTGGGCATGGGATAACTCTCTGTCCACTTGGTGAAGTAATCAGACACCACCAGTATGTACTTATTCCCTTGCTCGGTTTCAGGTAGTTCTTCGAGAATATCCATAGCAATACGCTCCATCGGATATCCACCCCGTGAGACTTGCACCGGTGACTTCTTTGTTACATTCTGACCTTTTCTCTTAGCGCATTTCTCACAACCGTTCACGTATGTCTTTACATCATTTTGCAGACCTGGCCAGTAATACTTCTGTCTTACTTTGTTCAGTGTCTTTTTAATACCTAAATGACCTGATGCCTTAATATCATGAGAAAAGCCAACTTCTCTTTGTGATAATGGAACTATTGCTTGCCAATTGATAATGTTCGTACCTATCACATCCCATCTTCGTACAAATAGATTGTCACGTATGCTCAATCTATTGAACTGTGACCATAGAGACTTGACGAAGTAACCATGATCTTGGATTGATTCCAGCTCTGGTTTTGTTCCTTGTTCAATCTATTGTCGTACAAGGCAGATATCTTTGTTTTTGCTCTGAATGGCGATAAGGTCTTCTAAATCGACCTTATCGGAACCTTTAGGTATTACTTCAAAAATTTGATTAGAGCTTGGTGAGGAACCTCTATCTTTAACAATACAATCCTGGCCACACTGTTTATAAACTCGTCTGCTTAATGCATCGGCATTCCTATGCCTTCTACCTGCACAGTGCAAAAGCCGATACGGTCTAAATCCAGCGTGCAACTTGCCCCTCAGGGTTCTTAAAATTTAGGAGCCACTTAAGGGATCCATGATCAGTTCTGACATGAAACGGTTTCCCGTAGAGGTAATGTCTAAAGTACTTCACAAAGTAAACTAGTGCCAGAAGTTCTTACCGTGTCACACAATATCTTCTTTCTGACTTACTCAGAGTTCTACTTGCATAAGCAACCACATGTTCCTGTCCATCTATGTTTTGGGACAGTACTGCACCTATTGCAAGCTCACTGGCATCAGTATCCAATATGAAAGGCTGAGTAAAGTCCGGTTGAGCTAAAATGGGAGTCTCCGTCAATTTCTTTTTCAAAAATTCGAATGAATTCGAGCATTCATCTGACCATTCAAACGGCTTCCCTTTTTCTGTCAGCCTATGCAGTGGCTTAGCAATCTCAGCAAATTGAGAAATAAATCGTCTGTAGTAACTACAAAGTCCAAGGAATGATCTTACATCCTTAGCACATTTCGGTTCTGGCCATGTTCGGATCGCTTCAGTATTCTTTTGATCTGTTGGGATGCCCTCAGCAGAAATGTCATGGCCTAAGAACTCAACTTCTTTAGCAAATAGATGACATTTCTTTGCCTTAAAATTTAGACCCGATTCTCGGAATCTGTCCAGCACCTGAGTAAGATTTCTGATCATTGCTTCAAACGTCCTACCGGTGACTATAACACCGTCCAAATTTATCAGGCATATCTCCCATTGTAGACCTGTAAGCACTGTCTCCATCAGCCGCTCAAACGTAGCAGGAGCGTTACAGAGCCCAAATGGCATAACTTTGAACTCAAACAATCCTCCACGGGTATTGAAAGCTGTCTTCTCTCGATCTTGTTCATCGAGTTCTAACTGCCAATATCCTGAGTTGAGGTCGAGACTTGAAAACCACTGATTTCCGGCCAGCTGGTCCAGACAGTCATCAATCCTTGGAAGCGGGTAGGCATCTTTGACTGTTACCTCATTCAGTCGTCTGTAATCAATACAGAAACATACGCTGCCATCTTTCTTTTTGACAAGAACTATTCCACTGCACCAAGGACTACATGAAGGTCGAATTACGTCTTTCTGGAGCATCTTATCGATTTGATCGTCAACTTCTTTGTTCATATGTACTGGGACACGTCGTATCGGCTGCTTTACAGGATGGGCATTCCCTGTGTCTATCTTGTGTTTAATTATTCCCGTGCGACCTATATCATTGTCGTTTTCAGAGAAAACGTCTTGATACCTATTTAATAAGTTAGCCACCTCTGATTTTTGCTTATCGTCTAGGCCATCACATGTTCGGCTATATAAGTCATGCAAATGTGGTGGTAAAGATGTCTGTACTTTTGTACGTTCCGACTGTACTTTAACATTTTTAACTTCTGACACCTGGCTCGCACTTGCAACGTGGGTGCCCTTGTGAAGTATTTGAGCTTCATTCAAGGGGTTCAAAATCCTAAGAGTTACATCAAGTTTGCCTTGTACTAATGATTTTGCAACTATGCTACCACCGGATTGGTTCATGTTCTGTATCGGTTCTATAAGACAAATATCTCGTGAGTGGAAACCATTTGACAGAATCTTCCCTCTTACTATCTTTTCACTTCTGGTCGGTATTTCCGTTTCTTCAGTAACCACTACTCTGGAACATCCGAGGCTGCCTGTACAAATCAGTTTCAAATCTTTACCTCGAATGTTCAGCATGTTTTTGACCAAATCTAGTTTACCATCTTCCTTCTTCAAAAAGTCAAGTCCCAGAATTACGTCAGCCTCTGTGTCTGCAACAACAAAGTCACAATCGTATTTGGTCCCATCAATCTTAATTTGGCAACGAGTCTTGCCTTGAATACGTATATCATCCCCTGAAGCAGTTGCCAAGTTTTTATCAAACTGATTGAGCGTACTTGCTTCATTACCAATACTTGTCCATATCCTTGACGATATGAGTGACAAGGTAGCTCCAGTATCCACAAGACAGTCAACCTCTTTTTCCACTATGTAACCAGTGATGAAAAGTCCAGAGACTTTACTTGATAAATTCACATTGCCGACGTTCTTATCCGATCCCCTTCTGGGATGATTCATTCAACTTATCCTGTTGTTTTGTCTGTTGATTAGATTGCTGATGTGATAGTCTTGGACATCTAGATATTAAAGGATTTTCTGATCCACATTCAAAACATCTTCTCTGTCTTGATCGGTTCCAGTTTCTATTCCTGTTATCTACCATCCCTATTGCTATAATTACCTTGGTTGTTTGTTTCGAACTTTTCCGTCAAAGTCTTAAACTGGTTCTGTAGGGTATGTATAGCTTCATGTAATTCCTTCATTTCGCTGGATCTGACATCGGTATTTGGTACCGAAGCAGCATACAGGATTCCCTTGTCACTTGTCTTCTTTTGTTCTGCCCTATAGAATGCCTCCAGTTCTATAGCATGATGTACTGCATCATTCAAACTTATCGGTCGTGCCTGTTTCACCTTCAATCTAATGTCAGCACTGTGTAATGAATCCATGAACTGTTCCTTTGAGAGTGTTTCTCTAAGGTCGGTGGGGGCACTCGGATATGCTAGATTGGTCAATCGCCTAATATATTTTGCTAGCTCAGCCAAACTTTCAGCTGCCTTTTGTCTTCTATCTCGCAACTGACATCGATACAGCTCTGTTTGATTAGGTGGAGCGAACCGTTCCTGAAGTGCCGTACTTAGTGCACCAAAATCGTTGGTACGATTGGACAGGTTGCCAAGCACCCCTTGGGCCTGACCTCGCAAAGAAACAGCAAGATATAAGCCCTTTTCAGAGTCAGTCCAGTTGTTTATTTTGGCACAGGCCTCAAAATGTGCAATATAATCGTTCCAGGAACCTTTACCATCGTATAAGTAGCTGGTTTGACCTTAGTCCCATGTCCTATATTTGAATCAGCTGGTGATTTATTCCTACTAATACTTGGACCAGGAGACTGAAAATTAACCTGTCTTGATCTGGACCTTGTTCGAATTTCATCATAGGTAGTTTCACGCGCTGGGGTGGTAACTGTTTTTCTGATTGGGGTTAGCCAAGGGGGTAGCCTATCACTTACAGCTAATGTTTATAAATGGCTGGTGCATAGCTAACCATGGCGGGATGAATCGTATACGGTAGGTTTTAGAGAGTAAACGTATATTTTATTTTTGGAATTCGTTGCGTTGATTCCCGCCTTGAAAAATAGTCCGGTTCTGTACCCAGAATGCCCATATCAGATAGGTTATGTATTTGAAAAATGCCACCTAGCGGAATATGATGTATTTATATTTTCATCGTCCGTTAGTAGAATCGAGACTAAGACCAAAGGCTATTTTCCGCTTTCGAGAAAAAGGCGTATTAATTTAGTCGTCGGAAAAAGGAAGAGTTTCTATCTGAAGACACGCATATGACAATATAATGTTAGATGGACAGTTAACTCTTTACCACACAATGCCGACTTTTAACGACCCTGAGGAAGAAGCCTTTTGAAAACATTGTGGGAAAAGGAGAAAATGCTGGTAACCAGCATTTTCTCCTTTTCCCACAATGTTTTCTACCCTACCAAAGACAAATTTCATCATTTGAGCCACATTTAAATTGTCGTCTGCGAATGCTTTCAATCTGGACAAGTCTACACTTTTGTCGTTTGGTAAAGAGTTAACCTTTAGAGCACCGAATAAAACCATTGAATAATTTCAGTCTTACAGCCCCCAACACTGGCCTATCATCAGACCTAGGACTACTGGTACGTTGCCGTCCTGACCTGTTCCCAAAATCTTCCGGTTCGAAACCAGTTGTACGGGTGGTCTGGCATTCTGCTTGCCGTAGCTCCTGTTCAATATTGGTTATTTCTAGCTTTTCGCTAACTGTCAGTTTTTTGTATTTCCAAGGACCATTGTGCTTCATGAATCCGTTGATTGTGAAAAAGAAATGGCTGTTATGGATCCATAATTATGTGATGGCTTGAATCATGGAGATACATTAAGCTCTCTTTTGCCAGAGCATGGCTCATATACATGCGCAGCGATATCAGATTGAACAGCCACTTGCTCTCAGGGGCCAGTTGGTTGTTCTACTATGTATTGTACAAAGGTGCGGTTAACAGACATTGAATCATCAACTCGAACAACATTTGTCATAAAGGCTGTCACTTTAAGAGATAGGGAATGACTTCTGTTTACCTTTTATATCCCTGTTCGCTTTGTAAGTGACGTAAGTTGCTTGTGTGGAAAGTACTGTGGCACTGAGGTGACATGTGCATTTTTTGTATTTATCTCGTTCCCACGAGATAATGATTCGTTTTCTCGAGTTTTTTTTAATAAAAAATTATGCAAAAAACAAAATTCGTTTTCTCGACTTTTTTTATTATAAAAAATTATGCAAATAACAAAATTCGTTTTCTAGAGTTTTTTTTTTTTTTTTTTTATATACAAAATTATACAAAAAACAAAATTTGTCTTGAGTTTTTTTTTTTTTTTTTTTTTTTTTTTTTTTTTTTTTTTTAATAAAAAAATTATGCAAAAAACAAAAATCGTTTTCTCGAGTTTTGAAACAATCGTGAATGCAAACTACCATGTTGAATGAAACTATGAAGAACATGGACTCAGTGTAAAAATAGAAATTAGTAGGAGGAATCTGATTGGATGATTATGTCGTGAGCACGACTTATTATCTCGTGCGAATACAATACAATACAATACAAATATTTTTATTTGTACATGAAGGCCACCGGCCCATAATACAAAATTTTAAATACAGTCGTTACAATGAAGAGTTGCCAATAGCATTTACATTCAGAAATATAATCACTATTAATAAGAATCCTTTAAATTTAAAATTGATAGAATATACTTTGCTACCTTTTTAATAGTAACATTATTTTTACTTGTCATTAGATTGTAAAATGACCTTAAATCTGTTCTACCTCGATACCAAGAGAACAACAATGTTTGTCTTTCTGCACTGAATAGAGAACAATTAAAAAAAGAGTGGTATTCAGTTTCTACGACTAAAATGTCATGGTTTAATAAACAATGCTGGCACACCCTATCATCTCTTTCTATGTTAAAGTGTCTACCTAGTTCTATATTAAGTTTATGGCTAGAACACCTGAATCTCGCAAAAGCTCTTCTTAAACTCGGAGAAATATCCACACATAGATATTTCTCCGGATTTAACAAGGAAAATATGTGTTTATACAAATCACACCGAGGTGAGTTTTGAATTGACTCATTTAAATATTGCAGCGAACAATCGGAAATTCTTCGCTTAAACAGCCTAATGAAATAATCAACATCCCTTATATCTTGCGAAAGCCACGCATAAGCAAAACCATTTGTACAAAGAAGATTTTTAACTCGTGTAACCCAATTGACTCTACCAAGATCGGCATGTGCCTTAAGCATCTTATAGCATTGTTTAGGATAACGGTGATTATCCATACGTAAAAGTTTACACCAATATTTGACAACTTTAGTTTTATAGATAATACATAAGGGTAGTCTGCCACACTCAGATAGGACAACACAATTATTAACAGAATGGTTTACCCTTAAAAATTCTCTACAAAATCTTAAATGAACATTTTCAATGATATCAGAGTACTCAAATCCCCATATCTCTGCCCCGAATGTAAGAATAGGCAAAACCATTGCATCAAATAATTTAAAATACTCCTTATGTAAAAAGAAACCAAATTTATACTGGTATGATTTAATTGAAAATATTGCCTTTTTTGCTTGCGATGCAAGTTTGTACTTTGAAGCAGACCAAGAAAGTTTAGGTGTCAACAAAAGGCCCAGATACTTGTACACTGAAGTTGTATTTACACGTAAACCATCAAAGAACCATTTTTCACTCATTTTAAGAGGACCTCCATTTCTAAAGACCATGATTTCCGTCTTACTTAAGTTAACAGATAGTTTTGTTTCTTTGCAAAATTCTGAGAGTTTATTAAGTTGTAACTGCAGATTATTTACTGTGTCCGCACAATGTGCCACGTCGTCTGCATACAACAAGCAGGTGATAGGTGAAATTTCTTCCGATATATATATACCTGGGCAATTTTCTTTGATGAGGATAGTTAACTCTTGAATGAATAAGTTGAATATGATTGGGCTGCTTACGTCCCCTTGTCTCGTTCCTATGTTACAAAAGAATGGAGCTGTGATTTTGTCTGATACCCGTAGGTATGATTTTAAACTTGAGTACATGTCCAAAAGTAGATAAAACAATTTCCCTTTTAGGCCTCTGTTAAGTAAAATGCTAAACAGCTTCTCATGCACTAGCGAGTCAAAAGCTTTTTTAAAATCTACATAAAGAACATAGAAACGGCTCCCGGCTTTCCCCGTATATTTTTGTATAATGCTTTGTAAGGTAAATAAATTATCGATACCTGAATAACCTGCTCGAAATCCCGCTTGATTTTCATCTATCAGCTCAAACCTGTCCGCCCATTGATATATTCTATCATTAAGAATACTTGAAAAGATCTTGTACAAAACATTTATTAAGGAGATTCCTCTATAGTTTGACGGATCATCTTGCGAACCAGATTTATATACGGGTACTAAAATGCTTTCACTCCAGGATTTTGGAAATCTACCAGAGTTTAAAATTTCATTGAAGATCATAACTAGAGTTGGTGTTACAATATGACAAGTATGTTTGTAGAATTCAGCTGATATGCCATCCTTACCAGGCACTTTACCATTTTTAAGTTTACATATACTCTTTCTGACTTCAGTATCAGTAACTGGGGAGTTCAGCATTATATCATGATCATCTAATATATCGTCTGCTTCCCATTGTCTCTCAGTAAGATGAACGTGCTCACTATTAGATAGTAAGTTTTTAAAGTAAGTTAACCATTTATCAATATTACCCTTGCCCACAGTACACGAAGTAACGTTAGTTCTATTTTCACTTTTCGTTTTAAGAACCCGCCAGAAAACAGTCGGATCATTACTACTATTTATCAGCGTTTGGCGTTTGTCAGATTGAAATTTGGCCTTTTTCCGTGAGCATATGGATTTAAAATGATTACGAGCTTCTATGTATCTTCGAAAATCTAAATAATTGTTTGTGTTCCTAAATTTTCTTAATAAGGAGTATTTCAAAGTTTTTGCCTCATGACAACTTCTATCCCACCACGCCGGATCCGCAGTACTTGCCGTTATCCTATGTGTTTGCACCCGCATCATTTCTGTGGAAATTTTATAGACATAATTTAACTTTTCAAGAGCCATGTTTATATCAGTAGTGACATAATGGATGACTTTGATTGGCTGATTATCTCGTTCGAACGAGATAGTATTTCGTTTTTTGCATAATTTTTTATATGAAAATAAATCGAGAAAATGAAAGTTGGGTTTTTTTTTTTTGCAAAATTGTTTATAAAAAGAAAAACTCGAGAAAACGAATTTTGTTTTTTGTATAATTTTTTATAAAAAAAAAAAAAAAAAAACCTCGAGAAAAACGAATTTTGTTTTTTGCATAATTTTTTATAAAAAAAGACTCGAGAAAACAAATTATTATCTCGTGGGAACGAGATAAATACAAAAAAAAACCGCACATGGCTTCTAAGTGCCACCGTAGGAAAGTGTAGAGCAAGATCATATTATACATGTAGTATATAGAACAAAATGATCCTATACATTTGTATCCGTTGTCTGCACATGTCATATTCTTCGAGGATATGACCTGCCTGCTATGACGCATCACTTGATAAAAAATGGACAAATATTATTACGCGGTGCATAAATTGCCGCTTACAAAGTGCAGGCGAAAATGGCAGTAAATAATACATATGTGGGAAAATCTAGCCAGTTTTTCGCTACAAATTTCTTAAAAGACAAAACGATTTCAAACGGGGAATATATGTTTTTAGAATATCAACTGTTTGCCGCAAATCTCTGAAGACAGCTTCTAAATAAAGACATGGGAAAAACTGGGATTTGTGCAACAGACTGACAACAAAAACAACGTCCCCATCTTGCTGGGCTTATACCGGGGCTTTTCCCAAGCTTATATGGGCTAATGTTTATAAATGGCTGGTGCATAGCTAACCATGGCGGGATGAATCGTATACGGTAGGTTTTAGAGAGTAAACGTATATTTTATTTTTGGAATTCGTTGCGTTGATTCCCGCCTTGAAAAATAGTCCGGTTCTGTACCCAGAATGCCCATATCAGATAGGTTATGTATTTGAAAAATGCCACCTAGCGGAATATGATGTATTTATATTTTCATCGTCCGTTAGTAGAATCGAGACTAAGACCAAAGGCTATTTTCCGCTTTCGAGAAAAAGGCGTATTAATTTAGTCGTCGGAAAAAGGAAGAGTTTCTATCTGAAGACACGCATATGACAATATAATGTTAGATGGACAGTTAACTCTTTACCACACAATGCCGACTTTTAACGACCCTGAGGAAGAAGCCTTTTGAAAACATTGTGGGAAAAGGAGAAAATGCTGGTAACCAGCATTTTCTCCTTTTCCCACAATGTTTTCTACCCTACCAAAGACAAATTTCATCATTTGAGCCACATTTAAATTGTCGTCTGCGAATGCTTTCAATTTGGACAGGTCTACACTTTTGTCGTTTGGTAAAGAGTTAACCTTTAGAGCACCGAATAAAACCATTGAATAATTTCAGTCTAGAATTAAGACCCAAATAGGCGCAATTTCAAGGTTCATTTTGCCCAGAATGTCTCGGCAATCCAGAAGGAATAGATCAAAGATCAGACTGCATATTTTGTGCAGCCTGATCTTTGATATATATCGCGCTGAAACCGCCACTGAGGTTGTGAAAGGCGCTTTCAGGCTTAAAATAAGATGTGCAACTGTTAGTAATTTATCTTGTCCATTTCCTCCCTAGCGATTCGTTGTTAGAATTCTTTTAAATTTCTGGACACCACAGGAAACGAAAATTGCACAATATCCTGCAATTTTATTTACAAATCTATGAAATAATGACTTATTACCATTTACCATACAATCTCAGAGGAAAGATGCTTTTTTAAACATCATAGTAATAGGATGAAATGCTGGTCTATGGGGTCCTTATTCAGCAGGACAGAAGCCCTCTGTCTTTCTGTCTGTGTCTCTCTGCCTCTGTCTTTGTACAAGTTTGTCTCTGGCTGTCCGTCCCTCCCTGTGTGTGTGTGTGTGTGTTTCCCTCTAGGTTTCAGGGCGTACGTGCATATTTACGTCCGTGAATAAGACAGAAAGCTAATTCCTATTCAAGTGAAGATGTAAATACATACCAGTCACGGATATCGTCTCCTTCTCTGATGATAAATCGCTCGTAAAATTCTGTCAATTAACCCTTTACAGGACAATCCCGTGTTTGAACGACCGCTAGGGAAAAATGGCTTCTGGAAAACATTGTGGAAAAAGAAGAAAATGCTGGGGACCAGCATTTTCTCCTGTTCCCGCAACGTTTTCACCCTGTCCAAAAACTATTTCATCATTTGAGCTATATTTAACTTACAGTCTGCAAATGCTTTTAAATTGGACTATTCTAAAATTTTATCGCTCGGTAAAGAGAGCTCGTCATTCATTCATACAACTAGATGGACGATGTCACTTTGTTGTTTACCTATGTATCATTGTAATGATCTCTATATAAGGAGAGATAGGTAAGGTACTTAAAGAAGAAAAGATAGTGTTAATTAAAGAACATGTCTAAGATGATGTATACCGTGCTGCTTGTTTCAGCAGTTGGCATATTGACCGCTCAGGCTAAATTATGATAAGGTATCTTTTATTTTATAAGTTAAGATAGTACAGAAGCAAAATGATCTCTAATATGTTTTCTAAGACTGCATAATGAGAAATACTACGAGATTTTTATCGTATGTAAAAAATTGACAATTTACGTTACGTACAAGACGTTTGATGTCTGTTACGCTGCTAGAAAAGTTACATTAAGTGCAAAAGACAGCATTGTATCTTCAATCAATGCATGAGAGTTACCATACATTTGCCTGAATTTAAGCCTTAGGGTGCCTTTGCATAGAATGTGCAGTCTGATCTTTGATCTACACTGTCCTCTCTGTAGAGAGAGAATGTGGTTTAAAGAGCCACTAGAACTTTCAATGAATTAGGTGTTTTCTCCAGGCTGAAAACTTCCCGTTTTGTTTATTTGGCGACTCTTTACCACACGACAAAATTGTAGACGTCGGAGTTGACAGCATGTGCAGACGAACAATTAAATTCAAACCAAAGGATTTGTCTTTGACAGCGTAGAAAAGGTGTTGGAAAAGGAAAGATTGCTGAAAAGCGGCGTTACATGTACCTCCTTTCCCCACAACGTTTTCAAAAGCCCTCCTACTTAGGGAAGTCAAAACATTTATTATGGGTTAACCCTTTACCACACAATCCCGAGTTTTAACGACCCTGAGGATTATGCCTTTTGAAAACATTGTGGGAAAAGGAGAAAATGCTGGAGACCATCATTTTCTCCTTTTCCCACAATGTTTTCTACCCTATCAAAGAAATATCATATTATTTGAGCCACTTTGACATTGTCGTCTGCAAATGCTTTCAATTTGAACAAGTCTAACATTTTTTCATATGGTAAAGGGTTAAGGGGTTAATTAACACAGTATAATATTTTATCTCTTCTTCGTACATAATTATCCACTGGGAAGTTACATAAGGATGCACGTATCCACAGTACATTGAGATGAATATTTGCATAACACATTTGCTTGTAAATGCTTATCAACAAATAGATATCGAAGGTGAATTATTATTTCTTCTGTATCTGTAGATTTTTTGACTGGCTGAAAAAGAAAAACAGATAAATAAAACGGTGCTATTCTTTGTAATCATAACTTTGTTAACTAAATTATCCAGACAGGATATCACTTAACTCTTTACCAAACGACAAAATTTTAGACTTGTCCAAATTGAAAGCATTTGCAGACGACAAACTGAATGTGACTTAAAAATTGAAATTTGTTTTGGGAGGGGTAGCAAACATTGTGGGAAAAGGAGAAAATGCTGGTTTCCTTTTCGCACAATGTTTTCAAAAGGCTCCTTTCTCAGGGTCGTTAAAAGTCGGTATTGCGTAGTACAGGGTTAACAGTATATTTTCTTTCTGTGTAATGAAAGGTTTCTCTTTGAGAAAAAAAGTATGTAAACAGTACCCCTTCAAAAATATAGTCCGCATTAATTCAACAGGTCATCTATCACTTTCTTTGTATGCCTATACATTTAGAATGTCGCTTTGTTTATATTGCGTACTATACTTCAACGACGATATTGCGTCACTTGTCATATTTATCTTTCGAATTGATGTGAGACAAATTAATTTCCGCCAGTGTAGTTTCGATATGAGCCATGCTCTGGCAAAAGGGGGCTTGATGTATCTCCGTGGTGCATGATGCCAAGCAAGTCATCGCAGCATTATGGATGCATGAAATCTATTTTGTCAGACAACCGACTGAATATTGAGGTACACTGGTCCTTTGAGCTCAAGAAAATTGACCTATACTGGGTACAGCAAAAAGTTTCGGCCCAGGCCAGCCTGTGCGGAATGCTCAGGCTGACTTGGTCGATAGTTTTTTTTTTTGAGACCGCCTTTTCACTGCGCATTGCTCATATATTTGTGTGTATCTGTGTATAACAGTGACATTGAATGCGTTTAAAATCAAAATATAGAAGGGAATGTACTTTCAAAAGGGTCGAACGGATAAGAATCGCTTAGCACTCCCGAGATCGAGACGGCAGTACATGTAGGTCGCTTTATTTTCAGCATCCGAAAATGAACGATAAAAGGTCATGCAATATGCAGCTATCCCATGTCAAATCAAAACATAAATATAGACACAAAAGTCCGAAGGAAAAACACGGACTGGGCTTTATAAACTGCAGAATATTAGTACATGAATTTTTCGGAATGCAATTACATAAAAGCCATGCTCTGGGAAAAAGGATTTGAATACATCTCCATGATGCATGTTGACCAAGCATGTCATCACATTATCATGGACCGGCAAATTCCATTTCGTCGATCAATCGTCTGGATCTAGAGGTACACTGGTCCTTTGACTGGCAGAAAATTGAAAATAGTAAAAAGTTTCGACCCATGTCAGCCTGCTCGGACTGCGCAGGCTGACCCGGGTCGATACTTTTTGCAGATGTATCAATCTCCCTTTTCACAGAGCATGGCTCATATGATATCGCTGCTACACTGTATCACGTATCACGATTCGATAATTCGTGCTCACTTGTTGCTATCTCCTTCTATTTATGTCAAATTGCTCTTTAGGTTTTTTTTTTCATTTTCTGTTAAGGTTACGTCTTTTTTCACTTCTTTACTTCGTTTGCAAGTGGCATTGGGTCAACCAAGGTTCTTTTTTGTTTATTTATACAACACCTTTTCAGGATTTCAGATATTTTGCATTAAATCGCATTTCCTGTTTTTTTTTTCCTTTTTTAAAATTTTGTTTTGACCTGTATCTCCAACAGCAAATTTTGATTAGAAATATTTGAATTCATTATGTAGTTGCACACATGTTTATTTATTGATCTTAAAAAAAAAAAAAAAAAGGCTACGTAGCACTGTAATGTTCCTAATACACTCCAAATATAACGACGTCAAGCTTTCACCCAGAGAAGTTACTCGATGGTACCTTTTGTCATGTGGACTTAAGAATGAAAAACAGATGGTAAAAAATCGAATTGCAATTCAAAATGTCGGCAAAATTCTAAATCTCCTTCTTGCACCCCTTAGGCTGATAAGCGCTTCTTTTTTGACTTTGCAGACAGTCAATCAAAATCAGATTGCACTTAACGTGCAATCTGATCTCGGATCTGCACTACCCTACACAACGAAGATTTTTTTATGAAAAAACTTTAAAACCGCAATATTTGGTGTTTTACTTTTGACTCGAACTTTCATTTAATTCATTGAACTGTATAAGGGTTAAAATGTATGTACAGACGTGACAATGATCATTAAAACATCATAATTTGACAAGACAATGGATCACGTATAGATGTTTGTCTAAATAAACTCTCTGATCGTTAATTAGCTATCAAGGACAAGTAAACTTCAATCTTAGTATTGTTCAGCAAATGTATACTTTCTGTTCTTTATTCTTAACTCTTAGTGCACCAGACGCAACTTATTTGTTGCTTGCAGACAGTGTGGATTAAGATCTGGGTCCGTATTCACTAACCATTTTTAAGAATATTCTCAGTCTTACTCGCCAAGCTTTTCTACATTTGAAAGTAAGACAACTCCTGATTGGCTAAACCAAATGGTTTAGCCAATTAGGAGTTGTGTTACTTTCAGACGTAGCAAAAATCTGGACAACAAGACAAAGAACGTTCGTAAGAACGGTTGGTGAATACGGACCCAGACTTTACAAAACGTGCATGATACCGACTGAGTCACCGGGCTTGACACGTTCAGTAAACTCATCCATCATTAAATTATGATCAATGATATTTCCGGTGGTCATTAAAACTTTAGTGCAGATGTAAGCATTCAATGACCTGAAAATATACTCTGGGTCATTGAATGCTGGCATCTGCACTGAAATCTTCATGACCATCAGAAAGATCATGGTCATTGTATTTTAATTTGGATGAATTTCCATAATTTTATTCTTGGCATATCGTTCTTACCATTCCATTTGAATTCTTTACACAAGTATGGTAAAGCGTTACATTAGTTTCTTAGGTATAAGTACACTATGTGGTTAGTTGTAATGCACTTAGAGAAAGTGCTTTATCATCTAGATCTATGTCCATGAAATGGATACCATTTTTAGCCAGTGACGAATAGATCTGGTTTACCCTATACGCTTTACCAGGTAAGATATCTGTACAATCCTGAAGAAACACTGTTGGAAAATGACAAATTACTGGTGTCTATAATCTTTTCTGCCCCTTAGAAGAGAAACACCATCATTTGAAACAAATCTAATTTGTCATCTGCAACTGCTTTCAAATTTTGCAGGTGTACAATTTCGTAGCTTGACAAGAGCTAAACTGCTAAATAAGTTAAGTGAAAGTTTCCATCCAAATACATGTACTTCATATGGTGGCATATTTCTGCAACGAGATACGAGATAACTATCGGGATAATTTTAGAAAACTATCACGATAAACCAAAGTTTCCTGGAAATTTTATCTAGAGAGTAAAACGTTTTCCGAAAAAAAAAAATCCCGATAACCTTTGTTATCTGGAAAATTTTACATCGATCAGTAAACGTTCTAACGCAAAATTTCAGGTCCGTGAAGTTGGCAGCCTTAGGCTGCTGGCAGCCTAGCAGCGTGGAGTTGGCAGCCCAGCATCCTAATTTTTTTTTTATTTGTTAATGATTGTTATATTGACCTGAACTTTTATATAGAACCGTTTACAACCATTGAAACTAAATATCAAGAGATATTATCCCAATATTAGGTTGCCTCGTGTAATTCAATTTCTTAAAATTATTTCGACAATAATGTCGCTAAACAAGGTCTGCATGTATCAAAATAATTTTTACAACGATTGGACCGTAAAAGTTAAAGAAATTTGGGTTGTTGTCAGTTTAGGCTGCTGGCAGTCTAGCAGCCTAGCAGCGTGAAGTTGGCAGCCCAGCAACCTTATCTTTTTTTTTTTTTTTTTATTTCTTAGTGATTGTTATATTGACCTGAACTTTTACATAGGGCCGTTTACAACCATTGAAACTAAATTTCAAAAGATATTATCCCGATATTAGGTTGCCTCGGATAATTCAATTTCTTAAACTTATTTCGACAATAATGTCGCTAAAGAAGGTTTGCATGTATCAAAATAATCTTTACAACGACTGGAACGTAAAAGTTCAAAAAATCTGGGTTGTTGTCAATTTAGGCTGCTGGCAGTCTAGCAGCCTAGCAGCCCAGCAGCGTGAAGTTGGCAGCCAAGCAGCCTAGCAGCATAGCAGCCTATTTTTTTTTTTTCTTTTTTATTTCTTAGAGATTGTTATATGGACCTGAACTTTTATATAGGACCGTTTACAACCATTGAAACTAAATTTCAAGAGATATTATCCCGATATTAGGTTGCCTCGGATAATTCAATTGAATTATCCGCAGCAACCTAATGTCGGGATTATTTCTCTTGAAATTCAATTTCAATGGTTGTAAACGATACTATATAAAAAGTTCCATGGCAATATAACCATAATTCAGAAATAAAAAAATTTAGGCTGCTAGGCTGCTGGGCTGCCAACTTCACGCTGCTAGGCAGCTAGACTGCCAGCAGCCTAAATTGACAACAACCCATTTTTTTTTAACTTTTACGTTCCAATCGTTGTAAAGATTATTTTGATACATGCAAACCTTGTTTAGCGACATTATTGCCGAAATAAGTTTAAGAAATTTAATTATCCGAGGCAACCTAATATCGGGATAATATCTCTTGAAAATTAATTTCAATGGTTGTAGACGGTCCTATATAAAAGTTCAGGTCAATATAATAATCACTAAGAAACAAAAGAAAAAAATGGGTTGCTAGGCTGCTAGGCTGCCAACTTCACGCTGCTAGGCTGCTAGACTGCGAACAGACTAAACTGACAACAACCCAACATGCAAACCTTGTTTATCGACATTATTGTCGAAATAAGTTTAAGAAATTGAATTATCCGAGGCAACTTAATATCGGGATAATATCTCTTGAAATTTAGTTTCAATGGTTGTAAACGGTCCTATATAAAAGTTCAGGTCAATATAACAATCATTAAGAAATAATAAAAAAAAAAAAAGAAATTTAGGCTGCTAGGCTGCTGGGCTGCCAACTTCACGCTGCTAGGCTGCCAACCTCACGAACCTCAAAATTTCTCATTCGTGCACGAAGCTAACATTCGAAATAAAATCATCTGGATAGTTCTACCCGTTTTTCAAAATCTATCAATAGGAAATTCACCATTTAGATGAACTCGGTAGTTTTTCACTGTGCAAGATGGCAAAGATGTTCCGAAACCGTATCTATTTATAGATACCGTGAATGTCAGTTGTGGGCACGAACGCCAAAAAAAAAAGATATGATAAAAGTGAGAATTATCGCGATATCTTTATCGTGAAACTTTTTATTATCGACATAATATTTCCAGGAAAGTTTGTTTTATCATGATAGGTTTCTTGAATTATCGCAATAGTTATCTCGTATCTCGTGGCAGAAATATACCACGATAACTTCAAACTCAAAAAAAATCACCGGAAAATTAATACCGTGTAGGACAGTGTTGATGCGTCCGCACGAAGGAAAAGAGCTGTGCCCTTAGACTGCTAAGCTCGACTCAAACGCGCTTTTGCGGCCGGTGTAGATCAAGATCAGACTGCACAGAACGTGCAGTCTGATCTTAGATCTATACTGTCCGATAAGGAGATATTTTTCGCAATTTATAACTTTGAAACTGTAATATTTGGGATGTTTACATATCGGCTTGAAAGTTTTATTTAACTTATTTAGCAGGTTAAGGGTTAGACGAAAACAATGCAATTACAAACACTTTGTGTGTGGGATGGGGGGGGGGGGGGGAGAAATCTCAAGATAGAGGACACCGTAAACTCAAAAACTGACCCAAGTACTGTGCAGTCTGATTTATGTCTACACTGTTTGCGAACATGTCACCCAAAGTTGTCTTGTTTGTCATTATTAGCAAACGTACAGTGGAGTTTGTAGATTGACTGTATGGTGTTTAACGTCGTTTTCAACATTATTTCAGTTATATCACAGCGCCTATCCATGCTTTCCTGGAGTTTCATTTACCAGTGCTCCGCACAATATTCTTTCCAAGCCACTGGCTGCTTTCCCTCATAACCATCGTCGAAACAATGGTCAGCGGTGAGAGAGAGAGTGCAGTTTGTATGTCAGGGTTTTTTTTAAAGATAATCTAAACAGGTAATTTTGGGCAGACATTACCACCCATTCGAAATAGGATTCTTTGTCTAATTGTTAATTTAGAGAGAAATACAATTTTTGATCGGCACTGCAATGTGGTTAAGCCAACCTGAAATTGCTTTGCGGACAAATATAGATAATTCCTGAGAATAAGAATGTTCTTATAAATGTTGAACACGGTACCTATTCCATTCTATTTTCAGCACACAGGAAAATATCAGGATAGTAGCCCGTGTGGTGTTTGGTGAGTCTCGGGGAGAACCCTTTCTTGGACAGATAGCCGTGGCCTACACGATCTTAAACCGTATAAACCACAGGGGTTACCCAAACACTGTGACAGATGTCGTCTATCAAAAAACCACGGGCAATAGATATCAGTATGAGACGCTGGACCAAGCACACCACTCGCAAGCCTGGGACCTGTCCATGAAGAGGAGGGACTCGGAGTATTTCAATGCTGTGAGAGCTGCAACGACTGCCCTGTGCTACGGGAAAAATGATCCTACAGGCTGTGCCACTGACTTTTGTGCGGTAGATCCGTGTGGAGCTACGAGTTCGAACAAGTATTGGGAAGCATACAATAAAATGAAAATTGGAGCGCACTGGTTTGTTTGCAGAAGAGCGGCCTCGGGCTAGATACCATATCAACAGAACAAATTAAATACCAACATATGAAATAAGAAAAGACGGTATTCTTGCTGATAAATGTTTGTTAAACCTATACTGATAAATAAACGTACAATAAAATGAGCGACGCTCTTGCAAAAGGGGGTATAATGCATATCCTTGGTACATTATAAAAAGCAAGTCATCACATATTGATGGATCCATAAAATCCATTGTGTCTAGCAACAGACTGAATCATGCGGCAGACTGGTCCTTAGACATGCAGAAAATTGACCAATAACAAAAAGTTTCGATCCAGGTTAGCCTGCGCGGACTGCGCAGGCTAACCTGGATTTAAACTTTTTGCAGATGCATTGAACCTCCTTTTCACAGAGTGTGGCTCAAACATTCGCAGAAAGATACAATTTCTTAACGAAATACTTGTATGTAATCCTATACCAAACAACCCAATACATTGACAATCATGGGGGAAAAGGGTTTTGAGAACATTATGGGAAAAGGAGAAAATGCTGGTAACCTGCGTTTCTCCTTTTCCCACACTATTTCTAATCTATCATGGAAAAATCCTTAGTTTTAAGCCCCCTTCATATTGTCGTCTGGAAATGCTTTCAATTTCGACTATTTTAAAGTTTGTCGTCTTGTAAAGTGTTAACAGCTTTTCCTATTTACCACACGACAAAAATATAGACTTGTCGATTCAAAGCATTTGCAGACAACAATTTAAATATGGCTCAAATGATGGAATTTGTGTTCGATATAGTTGGAAACATTGTGGGAAAAGGCGAAATTCATGGTTACCAGCATTTTCTCCTTTTCCCACAATGCCTTCAAAAGGCTACTACTCAAGGGTCGTTAAATTCCGGTATTGTGCCGCAAATGGTAAGCCATATTGTTGATTTCTTGATTTTCCTTATCGGTATTAAATCGTAGCCATTTTGAAAGTATTTGCAGACGACAAGTCAAATGTGACTCAAATGATAGGATTTTTCTTCGAAAGTGCTGGACCCAAATCGGGAAAAATAAGAAAATGCTGGCTACCAACCATTAAAAAAGTTTTTGGCGCATTACTAGTAAAATAAACTCCAGGAACACATTGATAGATGCACTGGCCGCCGTGATATTAGTGAAATAATGTTGGAAAAGGCGTTAAATAACAAAGAAACAAAACTATTGCATACTCTAAAGACACTGCTGTACGTTCAGGGGGCGGGGGCTGGGGCTTACCACTTAGCACATAATCCTGAGTTTTAAAGACACCGAGAGAGAAGTATTTTTAAAACATTGCTGGAAAAGGAGAAAATGCTGGTAACCAGCATTTTCTTCTTATCCCACAATGTTTTATACCCTTTCAAAGACATATTTGAGCTACATTCATATTATCGTCTGCAAATGCTTTCAATTTGGAATAGTCTGAAACCCCATATGGTAGAAAAGAACCACTGTTCGTAACTGGAAATTGCTCCTTTTTCCAAATGTTTTGAGTCATAATCTGAAAAAAATGCTGGTAACCAGCGTTTTCTGTTTTTCCTACATTATCTCCCGCTAGGTAGCATTCTTCTAATACATACCTATCTGAATTGGACGTTCTGGGTTCAGAACCGGACTACTTTTCAAGTCGGCAATCGATGCCCCGAATTTTAAAATAAAATATAGGTTTATTCACTAAAACCAATTGGTACGATTCATCTAGCCATGGTTAGCTAGCATATCACCTATGCACCAGTCATTTATGAACACAAACCCTATCTGCTTGCGAAATAGCCCTCGTATAAGCCCAGCATGGTCGGGACGTTATTTTTCCTTTCAGTCTGTTGCAGAAATCCCAGTTTTCCCCATGTCTGTATTTAGAAACTATATGCATAGATTTGCATTTAACAATGGTATTAAAAAAAACTTTTCCGTTTGGAATTATTATATTTTTAAGAAATTTGTTGCCAAAACCTGGCTTGATTTTTCTACAGACGTATTATTTATAGCCATTTTCCACTTGCTATTTTTAGCGGCAATTTAAGCACCGCGTATTAATATTTATCTTGTGCAGGATAGTGATGCTTCATAACAGACAAGTCTATCTTCGAAGAATATGACATGCACAGACAACGTTTGCAATGATGATTTTCTTTTCATCCAAAGGCTTAAAAAAATCTCACCATTTGAGCCACATCAATGATTACTGGACTACACAATTTTAGGCTTGTCCACATTTTAAACATCTGCAGACGACAAATTCAGTGTAGCTCAAAAGATGATTAATTTTCCGTATTTGAAATGGCAGAAACATCGTTGGAAAAGGAGAAAATACTGATTACCAGCATTTTGACCTTTTCCCGACAATGTTTTCAAAAGCCTTCTTTCTCATGGTCGTTAAAAGTCGGGATTGTGTGGTAAAAGATTAAATCATAATTGAACGGAAGTAGCAGAAGTAGTAGATTCAGATCTGACATGAGTTGGCATTTTAGATAAAATCTTATAAAACAGGTCTAGAAAAAATGTTATTAAACGAGCCACTGGCAGGACGAGTTTAATAGAATTTTACCTCGAAAGCCTAACGAATGTTGAAAATCATTTTTATCACATGGCTGTTAACCTAGGATTACATGTCATGATGTGTTAAAACATAGGCCAACATGTACATGTGTACCGAAAGTTATATGAAGCTTATTCGCTTCTTTGACAGGTACATAATGGATAAAAGTAGTTCGAAAGAAACTTGCATATAATGATAATGTCTTAAAATCTAATTGATGAAATTACCAGCTTTATCGCGATCACCAATTTTGGCATTTAATTCGAAAAAAAAATCTGGCTTAGCATTGAGCTTGAAATGAGGCGTATGATTACAGAGCGTAGACCAAATACGGCACTATTTGCTTGTTTCAAGCGTGTGTAAGATAAGAAAATTCGTAATGGCTGTATTCCAATGAAAACAAGGGTAGTTATGTGATAAAAAAGAACTACTCAAAACGCAAGCTGTAGGTTCTTCTATACCAGAAGTAAGATTTGTTTTAAATCATCCAAACCAAAGCATTCTCCATCATCAAACTAACCGAGTCTCAAATAAAGGCTTCGTATTTGAAAAGACAGGAAACATCATGGGAAAAAGAGGATGGTTTTATCATCATTTCCCCTTTCAACAATGTTTTCTAAAGTCTTCTTTTTCTGCAAAAAAATAAACAAAAAAACATAGGCTCGTGTCGAAAGGGTTAATAAAAGTGTTAATAACACTTGACAGTAACAATTTCTTTTTAAGATTTTCTTTCCAAAGCCTCCCATTTTTAATCGATATTCTTTTCAACGTGACCCCACTCAAACGTGTGTCAAATCCCCTCGCTTCTTTTTTCTTTCCTTGACGTAACTCTTTACCAAACGACAGAAATTTAAACTCGTCCAAATTGAAAGCATTCGCAGACTGCATACTAAATGTAGCTGAAACGATTGGTTTTGTCTTCGATGGGGTAGAAAGCATTGTGGGAAAAGGAGAAAATGCTGTTAAACAGCATTTTCTTCTTTTCCTACAATGCTTTCAAAAAACTTTTTTCCTGGATAATCCAACCTGGGTAAAGGATTAATCTAAATTCAAACGACACTTTTATTGGTTGCTTTTGAATTGCACGCGTTGATTTTCATTTTTACACCGAACCACACTTAAACTATCTCTTTTTTCCTTTCCGTACAACTTCGAGTCTGCAAATGAACTCCCTAATAAACATGTAGAATCTATAAAACTTTACCGTGAAAGCGGAAATTAAATACTTTAACCCTTCACCAAACGACAAAATGTTAGACTGGTCCAAATTGGAAGCCTTGGCAGACGACAAATTTAATATTGCTCAAATGGCGAAGATTTGTATGTGAAGGTTAGTAAACATAGTGGGAAAAGGAGAAAATGCTGGTTACCAGCATTTTCTCCTTTTCCCACAGTGTTTTCAAAAGCCTGTTTTCTCCAGATCTTTTAAGGACGGGGTTGTTTGGTAAAAAGTTAATCCTTGTGGTGCTACGGGCAGTTAACGCTTTGCTGGACTGAATAATTTTGGACTCGTCCAAATCAAAAGCAGTTGCAGACGTCAGATTTAGTGTGGCTCATATTAGGGGATTTACCTTTGAACGGGTGGAAAATATTGTGGAAAATGAACAAAATGCTGGTTAACATCATATTCTTCTTTTCCCATAATATTTTCAAAAAGTTTTCGTTTCGGGTCGTTAAAACTCAGGACTGTTTGGTAAATCGCTCAGTTATCATACGTGGATACGTTAGATCCGGGCTGTGAAGAAGGTGCTGTCTGAACCTGAGTCTACACTGTGCGCTATTTTTCGAAATACCCAGACCATTTTCTCCTAAAAAGTTCTTGAAATTAGATTAGATAGGTCGTGAATTTAACCCTTTACCACATAATCCCATCTTTTAACGACCTTGGGTGGGAGCCTTTTGAAAATGACATTTTCTCCATTTCCCACAATGTTTTCTACCGTGTCCAAGACATATTTTATCGTTTGAGTTACATGTACGAGTGATTTTTCGTCTGCAAAGTACTTTCAGTTTGGACCAGTCTCAAATTTTGTCGTTTGGTAAAGAGTTAATGCTGACTTAAATGTATTCCTTTTAAGTACTTTGCGCTCTAAGGGATAACTTCGTTGACACTTCAGTGACTGTCAGAATCAGTTTTTGAGGACTATAAATTCTGCTCAAATGAAAGGAATTGTCTTTGAAGGGAAAAAAGATGCTGGTTATCAGCATTTTCTCCTTTTCCACACTGTTTTTCAAAGTCCTTCTTCTTAAGGATCGTAAAAACACAGGATCGTTTGATAAAGAGTTACCCCTTTTCCTAAATATCTCGACGACCCTAAAGGAGACGACTTTTGAAGAAAAAAAAAAAAAATATGAAATAAGGAGAAAATGCTTGTTACCAGTATTTTCTCCTTCTCCCACAATCATGATTACTTACCCTTCCAAAGCAAATTTCAATTTTCGTGTTCTGCAAACGTTTTGAAATTAGACTAGGCCAAACTTGATTTCGTTTGATACAGCGTGAAGTATTTCCAGGGGCGTACAAGTATTACAATTTGTTCGATATCCCTCCTGGATCAACACATGTTAATTTTATCCCGCGCATTTCCCACGCCATTCATTCTATTGGATAGTGAAGCGGAGAAATCTTCCAATACCGAGCGCGTGCCGGTCGCGTGACCAGCATTAAAACCGGAGAGAGTGATTCTATCGATCGGGTTTTTCTCTATATTTCTCGCCAGAAAACAGCGTCACTTTTTTTTTCCGTTTATGCAACAAAAACAGAACTTATTGTAGTTTCACTTTATTTTAGATCTAAACACCATTGAATAATTTCTATCCGGTCAAAAAACCAGTGCAACTAACTGAACAGTCATAGATCTAGAGGATCTGACACGATACAATTTATTAACTCTTTACCAGACGACAAAATTTCAGACTGGCACAAATTCAAAGCATTTGCAGACGACAAATTGAATGTGGCTCAAATGATGTGATTCGTTTCTGAAAGGTTAAAAATCATTGTGGGAAAAGAAGAAAATGCTTGTTACCAGTATTTTCTCTTTTTCCCACGATGTTTTCAAGAGTCTAATTTTTCAGAGGCACTGAAATTCGGCATCGTGTTGTAAAGAGTTAAACGTGTCTTGAAAATATGTTATAAAGCTAGCCAAAGCCTCGGTTAATAACATTTTGACGAGTTGTATATGGCGTGCAACACACGAAAAGGGGCCTTCGGACATATGCGTAAAAGTGTGTCGTCCCAGATCAGCCTGTGCAGTCTGTGACTAATCCGAGACGACACTTCCCGTTATTGTGCGATTTTCTGTTTTACGAAAGGCTACTGTATCAAAATATCTTATGTGGTCGTAAAGTGCGGTCTCGGATTAGCCTGCGCGGACTGCGCAGGCTAATCCGGCACAACACTTTACGCAAATGTCCGAAGCCCCTTTCCGTGTGTTGCACGCCAATTATAACATTTTACAATTATATCTGTATGAGAAACGGGAAATTTCCATGGCTGAAGCGACTCATTTCTTTGTCAGATATGAACGTTTAGAATGAAAAATAGATCTAGGTTAAAAGAAGCTTGCATATATCGATCGACTCAATTTTAAATTAGAAATGATTGAAAAAAAGTTCTAGATTTACCAAGATCATCGATTTGGCCCTTCAATTGCAAGGGAAATATAGGTCAGTTATGTTTATAGAAATTTGGCGTAGGAATACAGTGCTTTGACCAGTGCTTCTCTCAAACACTCCTTTATTTCGAACCGATGTTACGGGCAAGTATTGTTTTAATCAATTCATTTATCAAATCTGTATTGAATTTGTATTTTGCTAAAGGTACATTGTCCACTATGGCGTTACTATTCACTTACTTAATATTCAATTATAGACCGTTTGGAATTGCAAATTTAATACTGAAAGCTTGACTCATGCCTATTTTAGCATGTATATGCAATATGTATGACTATAAACTATGTAAAGTTTTTGTTAAATAAACGATCTTCTGTTCTAAATTGCTTGTCACGGTCTTGTGTTCTGTTAGCTATTTCAAGCCATCATCTTCGGGTGGTGATTTTACACAATGATGCATAGAATTAAAGTCCACTCCACATAAAGTTCACCATTTTGAACGTCTGTTTATATACATGTACGATACTACTTGATTGACAGGGAAAAAAAATGCACGTATGAAGCCCCAGTAGTGTGATAAGACAATACATGTACATCAATCTGATGTTGTTAACAATTCATAGTCCGGTGATGAGGGAGGACAACGTTTGAGAATAGCTGCGTTGCATCGCGAGTCCTAGTTAAACTTTTCAAACAGCAATCATCGAGCAGATTAAAGACCCAGTAGCGGCCAAAAATAAACACCGCGGGTGTAAAAATGCATTTAGATTTAAATAATACCATTTAAAAGTATGGAAATTATTGTAAAGGTGACAATCTGTCATTGTACGCTCGGTAGAGAAAATTAATTTTAAAACTACGTAAAAAAAAAAACACACACGAAAGATAGAGCGACTAGGCAACTTTTTACCTAGTTTCGAAATTCATTTTTCTGCCAGCAACTAACACTTCGACCACCGTATAATAACAGATTGTCATCTTCACAATAATTTCCATACTAATAAAAACTATTATTTAAAGTTTAATACATTTTAACGAAGGCAATGTTTTCTCTTAGCCGCTACTGGGCATTTAATAAAACTTGTATCTAGAACTTGCAAGTTTCACGATTGGCCAAGAATTAATATGTTTAAATCTAAACAAGCCTTCTATGCAAGACTGCACACCTTTACGAATTATATTCTGTTCTATCATTTTCAATAGGAAACTGAAGTTCTAGAACGAGAGAGAGAGAGAGATTCTTATTAATTAGATAAAACAATCATACATCCAGTTATTACAGCCAATGTTTTATTTTAAAGATGAAAAATTGTCAATAAATTTTCTATGACTTTTTAAACGAATGGGGAAATCATTTTCATGAAATTGTTTAAATCTTTCACCATTATTGTCATGTGACCGTCCCTCGGGAGGTTCGGAGAAACACGTTCTGGGACAAAATGTGGCAAATGAATATTTCTTCTGTTCTCGCGGCCGCCTTCTGCCTTAATCAATTCTGCATTTAGTTTTGAAGGGAAAAAATCTTGATGGATTTGATAACGATCTCCGAGGAGAAATAAAGATAAATTTGATTAACTCTTCAACAGAGGACGGAATTTTTAGACTTGTCCAAATTGAGAGGATACGTAGACGACAAATTAAATGCGTTTTAAAATAACAAACTTTGTCTCTGAACATAAAGAAAAATATTGTGGAAAAAGAAGAAAATACAGCTTACCAGCATTTTCTCCTTTTCCCTTGATGTTTTCGAAAGCCTTGATCTTTTTTTTTTGGTAAAAGATTGGGTAACCAATACATGAAATGGACTTTTAATTGTTCGGGAAGAAAAATTTGCATTTCAGAACCAATATTTTTCGTTAGAAAAACTCAAAACATCTGACTTTGTGGATTTAAGATCAGACGGTACATTCTGTACTGTATGATCTCAATCGTTACCGTTTACAAACGCAGTGGAAGTAGCTGACAAGCAGCTTAACTCTTTACCAAACGACACAATTTTAGACTTGTCCAAACTGAAAGCATTTGCAGACGACAAATCAAATGTGACTCCAATAATAAAATCTGTCTCTGAAATGATAGAAAACATTATTGAAAAAGGAGAAAATACTGGTATTTTCTCCTTTTCCCATAATGTTTTCAAAACCTTTCTTCCTAAAGTTCTTTAAAACCCCGGATTATGTGGTAGAGGGTCAAAGGTAACAATCGAACACTTCCGTTTGTTTTTACTTGATTTCCGGTTAGTTGATGAGGGTGGTTACACCGAGATATCGTCTGTGAAGAAAAACATAATGAAATAAAATATTAGAATAAGATTTGAAAATTCAACTGAGACATACGTGCAATAAAGGGGTCCGGAAAGTAAGGTAACACTTTTGTACATTTATAATATGGCTCTAAATTTCAGATGAGGAGATAAAATATATGTATAGATCAGACCTCCAGATAAGAGGGAGTGATAGTATTCTAAATCCATTATTTCTCCTCCAAATCCTATGTTGTGGGTACTCATTAGAATCGTCTCGATGAGACAATTCTAATGAGTACCTACAACATAGGTTTTAGTGGAAAGTAGTAAATATTTTCAATTTTGAAATCAAAATCACTCCCTCTATCCGGAGCTCTGTAGATGCAAATAAAATACAGGTATGAAAGTTTTTTTTGTGTGTGATAATTTCTTTCAGTTTTCATTACAATGTGCACTTTTACAGAGATTTCAAATCAGAAGTACCTTTTTTGTCACTGGCGTCATTTTAGTAACTAACGACGTTCTCTCCGTTCCAATTGTCTAGACATGTTTATAAACAAAAGATGCGGTTTTGGTCACATGAACAACTACACTGTGTCACAGACAGACAGCTGCACAGTGAGAGACTGACTGTATGGTGGGCATTGCCATGTCACAGTGTTATTGGGCCATATGTCTTTAACCCTTTACGAAACAGTCACGGGTTTTAACGACCCTTGGAAGAAAGCTTTTTGATAACATTGTGGGGAAAGGAGAAAATGCTGGTAACCAGCATTTTCTCCTTTTCCCACGATGTTTTCTAACCTTTTCAAGACAAATCACAGTATTTCTGCCACATTTATTATGTCGTCTGCAAATGCTTTGAATTTGGACTAGTCCAAAATTCTGTCGTTTGGTAAAGAGTTAACTCTTTACCAAACCACAAAATTTTAGACTATTCCAAATTGAAAGCATTTGCAGACGACAATGTAGATGTGGCTCAAATGATGAAATTTGTTTTCGATGGGGTAGAAAACATAGTAGGAAAAGGAGAAAATGCTGGTTACCAGCATTTTTCTCCTTTTCCTACTGTGTTTTCAAAAGCCCATTATGTTAGGGTCGTTAAAACTCGGGATTATGTGGTAAAGAGTTAATTACAAGATTGATTCCCCACACTACCCAGCTCTTTTGAAAAACAAGTTTGTTCCCGCACTTGAACAGAAGTCCCCTACATTGCAAAACACCTTGTTTATGCAGGATGGTGCTACGGCACATATGTTATACAGTGGAGATTTTTTTCTTTACGATACGTTTGGTGAAGGAGTAATGTCGAGACAATATCCGGAGGTAAAAGATTGCGGAATATTGTGGCCTACGCACAGTTCTGACCTCAATCCGTGTGACTTCTTCCTTTGGGGTTATTTGAAGTCAAAGGTCTGCAGTCCCAAGCCAGACAGTACAGACATGAAACATTTAACATGAATCGAAAAGCTTGGTTGTGGAATGTTTGCTAAAGTGATTTACAATTTTATTGTGTGTGTTCGGCATGGACAGAGCATAAAAGGCAGTCATAATATTGTTATAATATAAATAATATTGTTGTAATATTTAAAATATCATTATGTTACATATGTGCAATTTTCATTACTGGAGGAAAGATTGAAGATTTAAAAGAAGAAATATCTTAAAAAAAGATAGACGACGTAAATTTGCCAGCACAAAGGCAGGGGCCCTTAAAATAAACATGTCTACATTTTTTATTAATCACAAATATCTATTTATTCATTTTTTTTTAAAATCAGTACCAAAAAGCAGGTCAAAAGTCAGCACATTCAGCTACGCCGAAAAAAAAAAAAAACTTTTAAAGCTTGTAAAGTGGGTTTGCATCGAGATTAAAACACGGTAAAGATCATCTGATGGAATACTTGGCCATTGGAAAAGTCTTGCAAAATAATCGGTTCAGAAATATCTAATTCAGAATCGAGCAGGACCAACTATACGTTTGGGTTTCATCAATAATTTTACCTCGTTTTCGCACCGAGTTTAGCAAGGCAGAATTCAACCTAACGTAATCACTGATGATTTTCCATAGATCTTTGAGAAGTGTTTCCACTGGTTACACAATAGAATTGGGTCATACATATAGTACGCATTGTTTACGAATATTTCCAATACTACGCTCTCGGAACTATTTTCAGGTTCTTTACATTTAACTACGTCACATTTCCATTAATGTGCGTAAGAATTTCCCGTTATATCTATTAACCTAGTAACATTTTTCCAGGGAGAGAAGAAAATCGATGGCTGTCAATTTTCACAAAACTGCGAAAACATGAAAAAAAAAAAATAATGAGAAACCACAATACCAGATGCAGGTAGGTTTCGCATGAAAGTCCTGAAATTAAATATTTTTTTGTTTTGGCTTTTCGCTAACCTGAGCACAAAGTGCTGATGGGGAGATACTGCTTTTGCTCACCTTTCGAATGTCAGACTGTTCATCCGCCCTTGAACGATCGCTCAAATTCTCATAAAAAATACTTTATCATGTCAAATTTTAAATACAATCTAATGAGAATAAGAAAATAATGTTCAAATCAATTAGGCGACGTCAACAGGAGGGCCAGAAATGCTAAAAATAGCAAAAGGTATTTACTTAAAAAAAAAAGTAAGGAGAAGAACATTGAAAACATTGTTGGAAAAAGGAGATTTTTTTCTACAACATTTTCAGCCCTTTCAAAGACGATTTCCATCATTTAAGTCACGTTTGCTTTGTCGAATTTGAATGCATTACGGTCTGTTTTACTGTCTGGTTAATAACTGACATTTAGACACGAGCGGTACTTTCGAGGGATATTTTAGAGAATATATACACATGCATACTGGCAGTTCTAACTATATATTAGTACTTGGTCCTACTTGTTTCGAAGTATCGAGGTCTATTCCAAATACTATTTCTACAGAACAGAATAGAATAACTGTTTTTTAGACAAGTGCACAGTACGTTTGCATACAACAAAGCAGTTGCCAGGCGCTATCTCTCTCTCTCTCTCTCTAAATGACATAAGAATTGTTTACACCAGACATAAAAAAAAATAGATGAACTACCGAATGTTCTTTATTATGTCACAATGACAGTGTTTTACATTACAACCCATGCAAGGAATCGCGAGTGGGGAAATCCTCTCTGTAACTCAAATTGATTAATCCTTTATCTGCTAAATAAACAAAATAAAAATTTCCAGCAAGAAGTAAACAAAAAAACCCATTAACTCGTATTACAACCTTATTCTTCACCGTAAAGGATAGTGTTGATCAAGATCAGACTGCAGGGAACGTAGTCTGACCTTGGATCTGCACTGTCCACAAAGGCAAATTGAGTCGCTTTTAGCAGCATTAGGCTTAAAAAGGACGTGAAAACAATTTTCACGACTGTATTCAAATATTTCAACATCAGTGTCACATGACTTTCACTGGGGAACGATAAAGAACGTGCTCTGGAATCAAATATAGCAATTGGAATTTTCGTCTTCTTCAGAACAGGCAGTAACATTAGCAGTGATCAGTCGAGCATCTAGTATCTATAACATTTTATAGTCCTCATCAAATGGGCATGTTGTAATTTACAAGTAGAGAAATATAAAGCACCAGCAGCAGTAGCAGCTGCACCAACAACACTCCAAACAACAATTTCAACGACGACAACAACAACACCACCAACTACGACGACCACATCAGCAACGACAACAACCACACTACCACCTGCACCAACAACAACGACGACAACACCACCACCGACAACAACAACAACAACGACAACAACCACACTATCACCTGCACCACCAATAACGACGACAACACCACCACCGACAACAACAACAGCGACGACAACAACAACATCGACAATAACCACACCACTACCTGCACCACCAACAACGACGAGGACGACACCACAACAACCACCACCACCAACAACAACGAAGACGACAACAACACCAACACCACAAACAACAACGACGAAGACGACAACAACACCAACACCACAAACAACAACGACCACGACAACAACCACAGCGACGACAACAACACCACCAACAACAACGATGACGGCGATAACAACAACGACAACAACCACACTGCAACCAGTACCACCGCCAACAACGACAGCACGACCACCACCAGCAACAACAGCGATGGCAACAACAACAACGGAAAAAAACACACCACCACCAACAACAACAACGACGACGACGAGGACGAAAACACAACCATCACCAACAAAAACAACAACAATAACGACGGCGAAAACAACAACATCAACAGCGACACCACCACCACCACCAACAACAACAAAAACAAAAGTAACGACAACAACCTAACCACCATCTCCAACAACGACGACGACCACAACAACGACACTAGCGCTAGCACCACCACCACCATCGACATCAATAACAACAACAACAACAACAATTTTAAAGTTGCTGCAGGATTCATTTCTCTTTCACTATCGAATATTGATTCCACGATGCTTATGTAGGAAAGTAATATGTGTTTTTGAAAGCAAAGGAAACTCCAACAGCGTGTGGATGAGCGCACTAGCCACCGTTGTCTAACGGAAGTATTTTAAAGACGGAGATAAACTCCAAAAAACAAAACCCGTCTTGAAATACGTAAATGAAGATTATTTTTTTTCACTCTGCGTCCGTTTAGAAACACATCATTAAACTATTAATTGTATTTCACGTCGATAGGTTGGACTTTTTTTGTATGCTGTATTATTCTCTCAACGTTTGCTTGCACCAATATCGCCGTTTTATAGCTCCACGAACCCGGATTTCGTTTCGACAAGTGTAACCCTTAAACTGTTTAATAAATTAAATCGACATTAATATCTAGGAAATACTGCCACAGAAATGTATCGCAATGTTGTTTTGGCCAGAATATGTTATAAAGTAATATACCTTTTAGATTATCAAACCGTCCGTTCTGTGCATTGTGATCTTGATCCATTCCGTCTGGCAAAAGTACACTAATTCGCGCTGAGCAGCCTAGGTGTTTATACGGAATCCTGTTTCCGCCATCCACTTTTCGACCTACGAGGAACTCGAAAAGTAGAAATTAGGCACACTAACTTCCACTTTTTTAGCAAAAAAGTTACCTCGAAAAGTCGAAAAGTTGAAGTTTTTGACCTGACAATTGTCAAAAAACTTTCGACTTTTCGACCTCACGTTTGTCTAGAAAAGTAGAAATTAGGAAGTACTAACTTCAACTTTTCGCGTTAAACTGCTAGGTCGAAAAGTAGAAAAGTCGAAGTTTTTCTCATAACAGTTGTCTATAAAACTTCCACTTTTCGACCTAGAAAAGTCGAAAAGTCGAAAAGTTGAAAAGTCGAAATAAGCCGATTAAAACTTCCACTTTTCTAGTTAGGACTGATTATCACGGGATGTTTGTTTATCAGCACCGAATAATGTTGGAGCCGGTGTAGGGGTAAAAATAAACTGGTACCCGTTGTATCTCCCGTAGCCGTCCGATAGACCATAAAATAAAGATCGATAACAGGCTGCCAGTTTAGGGTAAAAGTTCCTGTGTCACCGGTCCCGCGGCCAATTTATCCTACGAATAATTAGTCCTAACTAGAAAAGTGGAACTTTTAATCGGCTAATTTCGACTTTTCGACTTTTCTAGGTCGAAAATTGGAAGTTTTATTGACAATTGTCATGTGAAAAACTTCCACTTTTCTACTTTTCGACCTAGCAGTTTAACGCGAAAAGTTGAAGTTAGTACTTCCTAATTTCTACTTTTCTAGACAAACGTGAGGTCGAAAAGTCGAAAGTTTTTTGAAAATTGTCAGGTCAAAAACTTCAACTTTTCGAGGTAACTTTTTTGCTAGAAAAGTGGAAGTTAGTGTGCCTAATTTCTACTTTTCGAGTTCCTCGTAGGTCGAAAAGTGGATGGCGGAAACAGGATTCCGTATGTTTAGAAAAGACCATTATAACAATGATCGACTGCAAACACGGCCCTTAAAAAAAGGATGTAGACAGCAAGACAGGTGTCCACATTTTCATCGTTTACCTTAAGATTTCCGTGTTAGTCACGGAGTAGCCATTGCTTACAAATGAGCAGTTCTCCGACAAAACTGGTTTAACTCTTTCCCTACCAATTTAAGAAATTCGACATTTTTTCGAGTTCTAAAAGCAGATTTCCACTGCTATTTAAGAAGGATTTGGTCGTAGTATAGCATCAGGCTGAAGATGGTGTAGATCCAAGATCAGATTGCACATTCTGTGATCTACACCATTCACAAAAGCTACTTAAGTCGTCATTGGCAGTTAAAGAATGCACATCTGTAATGCAATATACCAAGCAAGTCATAACATATTTGTGGATCCATAAAACCCATTTTGTCTAATAACCGACTTAATCATGAGGTAGAGTGGTCTTTGGACATGCAGAAAATTGACCAGTTGCAAAAAGAAAAGGGTTTTAATCTGCAAAAAGTGTCGACTCAGGTCAGCCTGCGCAGTCCGCGCAGGCTGGCCTGAGTCGATACTTTTTGCAGATGCAAACCCTTTTTTTTCCACAGAGTATGACCCAAATACAAGTTGAACACACCCGATATGTGATTTGCGCAGTCATCTCATCCGTTGAGTTTTAGTTCGTGTAAAGTTAGGATAATTAATGGATAATCAAAGAGAAGTATGTTTTAATAACTAATATATGGACGCTGACCACTTTTCAACCATTGTGGCAAAAGAAGAAAATATTCTTGTTGAGCAGTTTCTCCTATTGTAACATTGAACGAAAGCTCACTTTCGTATATTAAGTCTTAATTCATGTCATATTATTTACAGGGCGATTTTCAAATTCTCCAGCTAACAAACTTGTTTTGGCAGGCAGCGAGATAATGGAGTCGTAAAAAGTAAACATCATCCGGAAATCTCAGGAAGTCGTCACGGAAAACAACCGGAATGCCTTCACAATGCGATTCCCTTGCGTCAGTAAGACAGTCCATTATAACAAATGTGTTTACAGAAAGTCCTACAAGTTACATTTAAAATATTTTTTCTTTTTACTTTTAGTTTCCTAACATTGCATTTTATCATTTAGTTTCAAATGTACGTTTTTGCATTAACTCTTAACCAGACGACAAAAAAGTTGACATGTCCAAATTGAAGGTATTGCAGACGACAACACTAAATGTAACTCAAAAATTAAAATTTTATTTTGGATATATAAGAGTAAAAATCTTTGCCAGCATTTTTCTCCTTTTTCCTGAATGTTTACAAAAGTCGTTTTCTTCAGGGTTTTTAAAACTTGAGCTGACAGATGATTCGTGGGAAAGGAGCATAGCAGCATGCAGGCAATCAGAACTGTTGCTGCAACCAGTTAAGAAAGGATAAAATCTCATATTGGCACACAGATACAGGACCTGTTAACTCTTTTAATCAAACGACAAAACTGTAGACTGGTCCAAATTGAAAGCATTTGCAGACAACAATTGAAATGTGAATCAAATGATGTAAATTGTCGTTGATAGGGTAGAAAACATTGTGGGAAGAGGAGAAAATGCTGGTTACCAGCATTTTCTCCTTTACCCACAATGTTTTCAAAAGGCTTCTTCCGCAGGGTCGTAAAAATTCGGGATTGTGTGGTAAATCGTTAAATATTCGTAAATATCTTCTAGACGTATATATGCTGTTAGACAGAATGTATTCTATGTATCCAAAATACTATGATAACTTGCTTGGTATCTTGCATCACGGAGATGAATTAAGCCCCATTTTGCCAGAGCGTGGCTCATGTACTCGTGCCATTTGGAGTACCGATAGTTACAAGGATGTTTCAGTGGGTCATGATTTAACCCTTACGACACAAACCAGAGTTTTTAAAAGGAAGCTTTTGAAAACGTTGTGGGAAAAGGAGAAAATGCTGGTTATCAGCATTTTCTCCTTTTCCTACAAGGTTTTCTATCCATTCACAAACATTCAGAGATATATCCCATTATTTGTGCTACATTTACTTTGTCGTCTGCAAACGCTTTCAATTCGGACCAGTCTAAAATTTTGTTGTCTTGTAAAGCAAGTAATGCCACCTTACACCTTTTTATTTTTTAGGACTCGAAAAGTTGTTTGCTGCTCATTGAAAATTACTGATCCAGTTTACTGATAAGCCTTTGCATCAGTCTAGTGATCGGGGATACTCTGGGTCTGCATTCAGCAACCATTCTAGATGGCATTACAAAATAACACAATTTCTGATTGGCTAAGCCATTTGGCCCAGCCAATCAGAAATAGCGCTACTTTGAAAATGAAGAAATTTTTGAGATTTAGAATTAGAATGCAAATTAGAATGGTTGTTAGATAAGGAGCAGTATAAGATTCTACAAGCGAGACTACAAGCGATATTATTGACCTTAATTAAGCCTTAAGCTGCTAAGTGCGACTCACTGACCTTTTGCGGAGAGTGTAGATCAAGATCAGACTGCACAGAACGTGCAGTCTGATCTTGGATCTACACTGTCCGATAAGGTGATATTTTTCTCCAAGTATAATAAGTTTAAAATAACATTATTATAGATTTTACTATTGGGTTGAAAGTTTCTTTTCACTTATTTAGCAGTTTAAGTGTTAAACTTCTTTCCTATTATACATTCAACAGATGGGTGCTTCATGATTGTCATTTATGCATGGCCATGTTTAAATGTTTACTTCAAACTAATGATAATCGTGAGTCTGTTTACTCTGTCCATTGCATGTAATTGTTTCATGCTTTGGATATCATTAGGTGCTCTTCAGACAAGAGTGGACAAAGATTAGATAGTGCAGAGCTCAGGGTTGTATCTTTGATTTCCACTGTCCACCTTTTTGTTAGAAGTATTGCAAAACCAATATAGCATAAAGTTTGCAATATCTGGTTATGTCTTAAATAATACCAAGAGTACGGCATGCATGGGGTTACCAAAGCTGGACAGCACATGTTTTTGAAAATGAGCCATGCTTTGTGTAAATGAGGTTTAATAAATCTTTAAAAAGTATCGACCATGCAAGCCTGCGCGGTCCGCGCAGGCTGACATGAATCGAAACCTTATGCTATTCGTAAATTTTCTAGATGTCCGAGGACCATTCTACCTCATTATTGAGCCGGTTGTTAAGCAGCTTTAGTGGAGTTTACTAATTCAATATTATGTGATGACTTGCATCACGAAGATACATTATCCCCACTTTTGCCATAGCATAGCTCTTGTATCTTTGATTCTGTGACGTTTCTTGGCCGCAACAAATTCGTGGATATTATCCCGAGTCCACCATAAAATGTTCTTTTAGTTTCTTGCGTAGCTGAATGATTAACGCTGAAAATTACAGAGTATTGAAAAATCTTGCAATCATGCAACGGTTATCATGCATATGTTATTTATTCCGAGGCGATTCTTGAAATTTTCAAACACAGATTCCAGAGTCGATCAAATTTCAATGATACAGTGCTTTGCGCATAAATGAAATTCAATTTTCTCTGAAGATAATATTTGGCCTGGAACCATGACCTTGAACTGTATATGCTGATGTTCCATCATTAGCCTCTGTATAACCCTTTTAGCATTACATGTATTTTCTCCCGTCGTATTTCCCAAGGCACCAAGGCCAGATTTGGCATCACTTTGTAAGCAATGTACGTCACCATCAGACCACACAGGGCATTGGATTTACGTGGAAATATTTGATGAAGATACTCTGACAGTAAAATAAAGTAAGAACTGCAATACCTTGGTGCTTCTCAATGAGTGAATAAACCTATTTAAATTGTTTGACACACTGAGGGCTAATTTGATGGCATCTGGTGATTTGGCTTCGTCTAAAAGAATTCCAACTTATTTCACGCAGCGTTACACTTGTTTTAAAATTAAGCCAACTACAACTTCATTTGCCCCAAGTTTCTCGTGAAAAACTCTAATTTTTCTCTCAGAAATGTCAACACTAATTTGTTAACTCCGGACGCGTTCCTGTTCCCCGTCATAGCTTTTAAACATAGTAGTTCACCAAATTTTAAAAAGGCTTCAATTTGACCTTTTGAAATTTATATGTTTTGACATTTCAGTTTATCTGGGTAACATAACGCCGAGAGCGCCAAAACATAACTGAGCGGCGCTCTGGCAAAAGTGGCGTTAAGGTATTTCCGTGATACATTACTCAAGCAAGTGATCATATAATCATGTATTCATAAAATTCATTTTGTCAAACCGACTGAATCATGAGGTGGAATTTCCTTTGACATGGATAAGATTGACAAATAGCAAAAAGTTTCGACTCAGGTCAGCCTGCGCAAATCGCGCAGGCTGACCTGGGTCGATACCTTTTGCAGACGCATTAAACTCCCTTTTTACAGAGCATGGCTCAGTTATATTATTAGGTGGCTGTTTTGAATAGACTGAAGTTGACCAAATCATTACTTTCAACATTTTGCGTTTTTCAGAAATCTTTGAAGATGCTTGACACTTCAAATCTTTACATGCGTATTTAGGAACAATTCCAGAATTTACAAAAAAAGCTTCACCAATCAATTTTATTTGAAATCTTTCTATGTTGAATATTTATTTTGAAGTCTTCAGCTCATTTTTATTGATAATACTTATCCCTTTCGACTTTGCATTCGGCGAAAAAATGGTGCCAAAACACGTTGTAAATAAAATTGCATACATATGCAAGCAGAGCTGTATTAGTGCGATAAGCTTGGGAGACTCGTGTATGTACACGTATAATTTCGTTAGGTCTCCAGTATTCACAGCGGGTCTATTAAGTTCTACATTTGCAATGTCTATTTCAACAATTAGACAGACCATATCCGTCTTATTGCGCAATAAACATGGGCAGGTCAACAGCAAAACTCTACTCTGTGTTGATGTAAACTTGACAGAAAGAAATTACGAAATGGAAAAAAAAAACATCTGAACTGTTTGCTTGTCAAGCTGACTTTAACTGTACTTAACTATTTTCAGGACAAAATCTTGCAGTTTTTTACTACTTTCTCAAGAGGAAAATGAAAAAGTTTAAAAAGCTTTAAACACTATACTTTAGATACATGTTACTCTGATACACAAATCTTTGCCTGCGATTGCTCGGTGTTTAACCGGAACTGAAGGCGTGTTACAAACAACAAAATATACTTCCGCAGTGTGAGGTAAACCCATAAATCAACTCAATGAAATAAACAGTGCTCTATTCTACAGTTTGTAATAATGTAATTCGAGACTTCTGCCATGCTTTTATATTGTATTTTGGTGCGAGAAAAACATCATTGTTCATGATACATGAATTAATAAAGAAATAAATATGAGCCAATCTCTGTGAAAAGGGAGCTTAGTGCATCTGCGAGAAGTATCGACCCAGGTCAGCCTGCGCAGTCCGCGCAGGCTGATCTGGGCCGAAACTTTTCGCTATCGGTCAATTTTCTGTGTGTCCAAGGACAGTGTTCCTCATGATTCAGTCGGTTTGTTAAAAAACGTAATGGACCAATAATTATGTAATGGCTTGATTGGTACAATGCATTACGCAGATGCATTAAGCCCCCTTTTGCAACGTATCACTGTTGAAAACTTTGTGACAAACTGCAAATTTGATGATTTTCGCAATAGCTTGCATGCAGATGCTACTACTATCTCGACGTTTCTATGAAAGAAGAAAAGATATTTTTCTGTTGTTCTGTAAATCTCTTGCATGCTGCATTGTTTGATGTAAAAGTTGTCCGGACACTGATGTGTTAAGATAACTTACAGGCTCTCACACACATAAAAAAAAATTTGGAATAGGAAACAAATTAATTTCATGCACGACTAAACAGGGCATAAAGCGCTACCAATTACTGTCTCATTTTCAGCACATGATTGGCAAGAAAGCCAATTTTTTTCTCACACAAAATGTCACCGGGAACCGATCAATCAAAATGCGTCATCATTGCCCGGGCTGTCAATGATCATAAACTTGTATCATTCTCCACCGATTGAATTGAATTTATTCATTCCTTCCCATACAACAATTAAGAATTGTATTCATGTTTTTTTTGTAAATAGATTTTATTTTGGAATATAATCTTGGGTTGTTTTTCGTTTGTTGATACTGATGTCAGTAACAATACAAACATTGGTTATGCATGTAATGAATTTTAACTCTTGAAGCGTCCAAGGAACCCAACAAAAATATTTAGTCCCAAAAATAAATAGGTCCCACATCAATGCACTGTCAATCTTACTTTTGTCCAGCTTGCTAGAGCAAGCTAGACATTGTAGATCAAAGATAAGTTTTTTTTTTTTGCAATCTGATTTTGATCTACTCTTGCTGCATATGAAACTTAAGTTTTGATGGACGCTTTAAGAGTTAGAATCTTTGCATACCAAGGTTAGCACTGACTGAAATTGTCTGTTTCCACTGATTTCTTAGTCCAATGGTTGCATTGACGAGCCCGGTAGCTCAATCGGTAACCTACATGGCTTGAAACCTAGGGACCTCAGGCTAGGATTAACTACTCTTTTAGTACCGAGAATGATGATAGTCACTGCAACCGGTTCATTCCTGTCTCAGCTTGGAATTATGTTCCGGCAGTATGTATGTGGGGAAGCAGCGAGTGGCTTGGAAAGAATTTTGTGCAAAGTACTGGTAACAAAAAATATACATTCCAGGATAGCAAAAGTGGCCGCTTCGATATTTCGGAAATAACGTACAAAATGGCGTTGAACACTAAACCAAACCATGAATTGTATTAAAAAAAGAAAAAAAAAATGTTTGCACCCCTGTGATTTTTACCGGGTTTGATTTTCTGACGTGAATAATATGAAATGGGGTAGAAATTGGAATCCGGCTGCTACATACACCAACAAACCGATCTTTTGCCTATAAAAAAAAAAGAAAACTGTACTGAAGTATCCCTTGACTTCATGTTAAGTGGGATATTTTTGCTTAAACATAACATTCGAATTTCAGAAAAAGGAGAAAATTTTAAGTTTGGTAAGATCTGGGAATATGATGTCGAATATAGAACTTACTACAGTTTGAAAATGACCTGCTTGGAATGGGTACACACAGTCAATCAACATCACGTACTTCCGCTAAGGACGCGGATAACAGTGTGCAGTCTTCGTATCATACCGCTCACCAGAGGCTGAAACACTTATGTCGGTAGCCACTACCATTAGGCCAACCTCTGAACCTCAGTTCAGTTCATTTCATACTAGGGCAAAAGACTGGTTTGTTGGTGTATGCAGCAGCCGGATTCTAATTTTTTACCTCATTTTATATTATTCACGTCAGAAAATCAAACCCGGTAAAAAACACAGGGGGTGCAACACTTTTATTAATGTGTATTTTTTTCTTTTTTTTTCTATTTTATTATTTCAGATTCTTTCTAATGTAAAGTTCAACATTGACAAATTATAGTGTCCGTTGCACGCCCAGCGACCACCCTCTCAAGGTTTGATGTTCATGTACTATACTAGTTGGTGGTACTCATTAAGTATTGTACATGTACTATCTCCTTTTTCCCCATTATTTTTGAAAAACGGTAGAAATTGACTTTTGTTACACTCTATGAGGTTGTTATTGTACACGTCACATGACCACAGGTATGGTAAAATCATGTATTATATTACAAGATACATGTATATGTATACGTAATAAAGTATGTCTATGTCTATGTATATTTTAACAAACACCATATCCGCCTTTTGTGCTTATCTCGGGGTACCAGAATAAAGACTTGTACAATTATCTCATACACCTTATTATTGGACAATACTGAACATGAGATAGCGATATTAACCCTTTCGTTTTTAAACGACCCTAGGACTTCTTAAAACATTATGGGGAAAGGAGAAAATGTTGGTTACCAGCATTTTCCCCTATTCCAGCATGTTTTCTACCCCGATAAAGATTAAAATGAAAAGGAAGGGGGAAACAACTAAAGCCACACTTCCTTTGTCGTCTGCAAATGTTTTCGTTATGGACAAGTCTAAAACGTTATTGTCTAGTAAGGAGCTAATCCTTATCCAGCTAAATGAGTGAAACGAATTTTTCAAATCGGTAGTAAAATCCCAAATAATACTATTTCAAACTTATTTGTAGAAAGATGATATCTCCTTATCGGACAGTGTAGATCCAAGATCAGACTGCACGTTCTGTGCAGTCTGATCTTGATCTACATTGTCCGCAAAAGGTCAGCGAGTCGTGCTTAGCAGCCTAAGGGTTAATTAGACGTTTGTGCAGCCTCAAAGTTTTCAGCTCGAGCGTCCCTATCTTTCCATCTGACACAGGATTTAAAATGATAGAATGTCGCAATTCTCAGATGTTCGCTTTAATTTATTGGCTTCGGTGTTTCTGGTTCTGATGAAACTCCGACTAATTTGATTAATTATTCATTCGGGAATATGATCCTGCCTTACAATCGCATCAAAATGCTGCACCAAAGCTGTTGTTGTTTCTCTTTTTATACGTCGACGATCAAACATGGTGGACATAAACTGACATTTCTTTTCAGAAATGTTTCTGTATTTCATCGAACAAGCAACATACCTACAGCCTACTTAAACTGTTTACTAGGTAAAAGGCGAATGCGTTGGTAAACAGCATTTCCAACAAGGTTTTTTTTCTTTATAAATTCATACATAAATTCCGTCATTTTAGTCAAGTTTGATTTTGCGAAAACGGACACGTTTTGCACAGACAGAAGCAAGACAGTACATTATCTAATATCTTGCATCACGTGACTTTGAGACAGCAAATGAAACGTCATTTCCGGGATCCGGCGCCATCACATTGTCTGTGAGCCAAAAAATTGTTCCCATTATGCTGGGCTTATGCCGGGGCTGTTCACCAGGCATGTAAGGGGCTGTGTTTACGAATGACTGCATCGGTTACTAGTATATGCCATCGAACCATGGCTGGATAAATCGTCCTAGTAAGCGTTGCTTTGAATAAACATCTACTTTATTCGGCGTACCTAATAAGTTACAAAAATTATTTCCTATTTTTCTCATATAAAAAAAAAAAAATCATTTTCCAGCTTCTCTTACTCCGTCTGTCTCTTTAAAAGATTTTTATTGTTTTGAAATTCGCTGCATCGATTGCCATCTTTTTAGGTAGTCCGATTGTGTACCCAGAATGCCCAAATCAGATAGGTATGTACGATTTGAAATATGCCACCAAGCAAAAGATAATAGCTGCCGTTGGTTACACGCAGGGAAACTTTCAAAGGCTTTAACACATCATATTTGCCTGATTTATTATATGTAAAAAATGACATTTTAGTAGTGATAGAGCATATTGATTGTCTTTTTTTATGGAAAAAAAATCTTGATTTATTTCTTTAAGTATCTTTTTCTGTTTGATTAACTAAGCCAGTGCATTCAGGTACCCCGAATAAAATCTTATTTTTTCGACTCCTTCATACAGATGGCGAAACACCATATGGCGTGCAACACACGAAAAGCGGCCTTCGGACATATTCGTAAAAGTGTGTCGTCCCAGATCAGCCTGTGCAGTCTGTGAGTAATCCGAGACAACACTTCCCGTCTTTGTGCGATTTTCTGTTTCACGAAAGTCTCCTATATGAAAAAATCTTATGTAGTCGTAAAGTGCCGTCTCGGATTAGCCTGCCGGACTGCGCAGGCTAATCCGGGACGACACTTTACGCAAATGTCTGATGGAATCATTTCGCAAGTTGCGGGCCATATGATATACAGTATCTGCACATTCCAGACTATATCCATTTAAAAGTATAAGATCAGTATTTGAGAATGTTGTTTATTTTTTTTTTTTGTAGATCTCTAACCCTCAACAAACTATCCCGAGAATTAACGATCCTGAGGAAAAAAAGCTTATAACAGCATTGTGAGAAAAGGAAAAAATACTGGTTACCAGCATTTTCTCCTGTTCCAATAATGTTTTCTGCTTTTTTAATGGCAAATTCCATCATTTGAGCTAGGTTCAAAAAATCGTCTTACCATGCTATGACGTGACTCATTATTGACGTACTTTTCTTTAACAAGTATCGTACACACAAGACTGTCCACGCTGCTTTCCCAAATGAACATACTCGAACAAAGATCATTGTTGAGGGATAAAAGATTTCTGTCGCCATCTTCGATCCATGCAAGGTAGCAGGGAAGGCTGGAAAGGAAGTCAAACTCACCGATTTGGTATTTAAGGAGTCCTTATCCAGGTTTAGAATTGTCGTAGATACAAAGAAATGGAGGTAAAAGATTTTACGACACGGTATCCTGTTGAAACCGGAATCAAAATAAAAACGGATTCAAACAAATCACGATCCTCAAACAGACAAATATTTGCAAATGAATCAGGGAAAGGACTCTTTTGCATTTTAACGATGGGTTGTAAAGTGGCCTAGTTATTCTGGTGTTACAACACGACGGACACTTCCGGGTCGTAGTTTGAAGTCAAAACTAGTTCTATTTTAGATTTGATATCAAGCAATTCTGCTGCCCTGTTCAGTTTAGAAAATATTTAAAGATATAGCTAAAACTTACATTTTACTTAATCTGGATGGATGGGGGCAGTCATTGTTACAACTGCTCGACGGTCTTTGATAGAACTTGGGCTGGAACCGTATTCAGTAACTCATTCCAAATTGTATTATGATGAGTATAAATCTCAAACATTTTCTAAATTGCATAGTGACACACGTTTTGATTGGAAAGACCAAATGGTTTAGCCAATCAGAAATTTTGTTACTTTCTAGAAAACAATAATTCAAGATGGTGAGTGAGTACGTCCCAGGGCGTGTAGGTAGTTCTGTAGATGAGAGGCTGGCTTTAGTATTCCAAAATCCACCACAAATTAAAAAAAGAAATTAAAGGTATTCATAACATTTGTCAAGATGCGTCATTTTGAAAACCGGAAATACATGTACATCTACAAAAAAATACAACAAAGGTGTTAGACGAACAACGTCAATACCGCTGTCTTCTTTGAGATCCTATATCATACATTTTCTCGTAGTCCTGCTGTGAACCTAGAACTCCGACACACGCAGCGAACACACCAACTGTCTAAGCTACCGACCTAGTTCCGGGTCCCATATTCACCAACCATTCTTAAGAACTTTCACAGTGTTATTTCCTGGAATTTTCTAAATTTGAAAGTAACGCAACTTCTGATTAGCTAAAACATTTGGTTTAGCCAATCAGAAGTTGTTTTACATTCAAATTTAGAAAATCTTGGAGAATACGATTAGGGATATTCTTAAGAATGGCTGGTGAATATGGACCCTGCTTTGAACATGGGTCTGCGACTAACGTAGTGAACACGCCAACTGTCCCAGGTACCGAATTAGTTCCAAATGTCACCAGATAGGACATAGTCGAACAAATCCAAGATGCCTACATCACTAGTCGCATCTCTGGATCATTTTAAAATCCAGGTTTTATGGTCCACAGAGGAAACAATACTTTACGCTAAAACTAGGTTTACCGTTATACCGAACGATTCTGTTTTTAACGAAATTTTTGAAAAATTTGAATTTTGAAATTGTTCTGGGAAACGGAAAAACTGCTGGTATCTAGCACTTTTTTCTTCTCCAAAAACGTTTTCTACCCCTTGAAAAAATAAAACATGTCATTTGAAATCTGCAAATGCTTTCAAGTTGGACAAACCTTTATTCTGTCGATTAGTGAACAGTTAAGAAAGTATAAAACAAGTCCACTGGTTACAGTCTGAAAGCAAACAATAGGCTGACGCTTTCCTCCAAAACTTACGCAGAGATAAGTCTACGTTTCGTAAATCTATACGTAGGCGTTAAGTTACGCTATTTAGCGTGCAAGAATTTAAAGAGTTGTTGGTGTATAAGAGTAACAAGATGAATGAAATGCGGATATAGTGACAGGCAAAACATTTATGAGAAATAAGGAAAAAAAAAATCATTTTATTATACTTAAGGGTTTTCCTGAGAAGATGAGCAAAACTGCATGCTAAATAGGTTAAGTCAACAGAAGTAACTGTCATAAATTGAGAGATAACGCCATAAATGCCACATCCAATATTTGTAAATTTACCCAGTTACACTGTGATGATACAGAGAACTAAAATAATGCCATGCTCGGTGCTTTGTAAAAAAAATGTATCGAAAATAAGTAAAAATATTTATCATAAAAAAGGAACAAATTTTGGTACCACCATCTCCATTATCTGGCACAAATATCAACCGATCTTTTAAGCAGGCTTGTTTACTTATCTTTTTTTTTAAATTGTCACCTATATATGAGTCATGCTCTGAGAAAAGGGGGCTTAATGCATCTGCGAAAAGTAGCGACCCAGGTCAGCCTGCGCAGTCCGCGCAGGCTGACCTGGGCCGAAACTTTTCGCTATTGGTCATTTTTCTGTATGTCCAAGGACCATTCTACCTCATGATTAAGTCGGTTGTTACAAAAGTGGCTATTATAAATCCAAAAGTATGCGATGGCTTTCTTGGTGCCATGGATCACGGAGATACATTAAGCCCCCCTTTGCTAAAGCATGGCCCATGTTTAATGTACATACTTCTGAATTCAGTGTCGTTTGGCTCTTTTACCTATGACCAAACCGCCCCATGTTTTTTACGGCCTTGAAGAAAATAGCCCTTGGAGACCTTGTCGGAGTAGGAAAAAATGCTGAATACTATTTCCCACATTTCCATCTAATCAAAGATAAATTTGTGCTACATTTGGTTTATCTTCTGCCAGTGCGTTTGATGTGGACAAGTCTAAATTTTGTCACGTGGTAAGGAGTGAAGGTGTACAATCAACTTGAGAGTGGAGCCGTGGTGACGTGGTAACAATACATGAGAGTCATGCTCTGGTAAAAGGGGGCTAAATGCATCTCTATAATGCATTTTACCAATCAAGACATCACATAATTGTGGATCCACAATAGCTACACACCGACTGATTCATGAGGTAGATTGGTCCTTGAACATACAGAAAATTGGCCAACAGCGAAACGTTTTCGGCCAGGAGGTAAGCCTGCGTGGACTGCGCAGGCTGGCCTGGGTCGATCCTTTTTTGCAGATGCATTAAGCCCCCTTTTCACAGAGCATGGCGCATGATCATCTAGCGGAAGGTCCTGGGTTGAAGGTTTCATTCAAGGCCTGGGAGGGGACACTTTGGGTTTCCCACCCAACTACAGGTGAACTGGTAAGAAACCCAGAGGTAACATTGTGTGTATATTACCTTTCGTAAAAACAAAAGGACTGTTTGAAGGGGGGGAGTGGCAAGAATAAGGTTTTCGGACTTTCTTGGATTTATTTCATTCTCTGAAAAAGTCACTGTCACATATTCTTAAAGCACGGAGTTTCTTTAATCCTACAAAATCATTATTAAAGGCGTTCAATTACTAAAACCTATTTATGCTTTTGACTGTTTTATTATACTATTTACTTTACAGTTTATTTCAGTGAACATGTATTACCCATTACCATGTAGGCTAATACACTATCGTCTATAGACTTGTTAAACTCCTGAAACATTCTTTGCACTCTGATCTTGATCTATACCGTCCGCAAAAGCCATTGCTTTCCATTGTGGCACTGGAAGACTTAAGGTACGATTAGTGAGACTGACTTCCCTTATTTAAAAAAAAAAAAAGAGAAAAACTGATATTCGAACTTCTTTGAGTAATTTTGACTCTTATACGAATTGCCCAGATTTACAGTTCTGTTTCTTTCTTTTCAGAGCTAAACAGTGTTATTTGTTTAATTCTTTACCACACAATCCCAAGTTTTAACGACCCTGAAAGAAAAGGCTTTTGAAAACATTGTGGGAAAAGGAGAAAATGCTGGTAACCAGCATTTTCTCCTTTTCCCTCAATGTTTTCTGCCTTATCAAAGGCATAATCATCATTTGAGCTTCATTTAATTTGTCGTCTGCAAATGCTTTCAATTTGGTCGAGTCCAATATTTTGTCGTTTGGTAAGGAGTTCAGATGCACATTTAATATCATTAGTAAAATCCAACTTTGACGTTTCCATTCTGGTTACTTAACCACTTAACTGCTACCTAAAGAACATGGAAAGTTACAGCAAATCGTAAAAAATGTTGAAATTTTCATTTTTTTCTTTTCCACGGAAAAAAAATCTCACAGTATCGGACAGAGTAGATCCAAGACCAGAGAGCACGTTGATCTTAATCTACACCGCCCACAAAAGCGTATTTTATCACGTTTGACAACACGAGGGTAAGGAAGGGGAAAAAAGCCTAAGATAGAAGAAATCTTGTCATGTATCCATTACCAGAACAGCTTAAGTAAAATTTAGATCTGTAATTACAAAATACTTTCTTTTACGAGTTACTTAAAATGCACAGAGAACAACACCAAGGGTGTCTGAAGCAGCCTTTAATTTCTGATTTTTAGGCCCGTGGTACACACTAGAAATTCCCATTAAATTTGATCTGTCTGTGAAAAGGGGGAATTAATGCATCTACAAAAAGTATCAACCCATGTCAGCCTGCGAAGTCTGCGCAGGCTAACATGGGTCGAAACCTTTTGCTGTCGGTTGTTAACCCTTTCCCAAACAAGCCCTGGTTTTCACGTGTCTGCAGTACAAGTTTTTTGAAAACACTGTGGGAAAAGGAGAAATTGCTCATAACGAGCAATTTCTCCTTTTCCCACAGTGTTTTCTACCCTTTTTGAGACCTTTCTGCCATTTTCATCAAATTTAAAATTGTCGTCTGCAAACTCTTTTAATTTGGACCAGTCCAAAATTTGTCGTTTGGGAAAGGGTTAGACAAAATGGATTTTATGGATCCCTAATTATGTGATGATTTGCTTGGTATAATGCATCACGGAGATACATTAAGCACCATTTGTCAGAGCATGACTCAAGCCCCGTTATGCCAGAGCATTGCTTAAATTTTATTCACGAGTATAGGAGTTAAGCACATTCCTCTGGCTTATCCGTGATAATCCCTGCCTGAAGAAAACAAAATGGAGGGCTGATAGAAATGATACCAATAAATCTTCGTCCTTCGAGAAGGGAAAAAACGATTTTCATGAAAGTTTGACAAATTTTTCGACAACAATGTGATCTGGTGGTCTCAAGGGAATTATGGGAAACCCACACCGGAATGAAATGTGGCAATTGAATTTTTCCCCTGTTCACAGGGTCGACCTTTTCCGTAATCAGTTTTGCATTTCTTCTTTCAGAGGAACCTTAAAAAAAAAAAACTGATAACGATCTTTGAGAATGTCACGTGATTTTGAATTGAAGTCAGTTCGATTGAAAACCGTGTACAGAGAACATTTCGTTATCGAACATGCAATAATTCGAGTGAATTGCTTAGGTCGATACACTGGCTACGATAAAGATTTTTGAGACAACAGTGTTTAATGATTTCGTTATACGTAATGTATTAAATCTCGAAATACTTGGTAAGAATAGAAGCAGAGAGAGAGAGAGAGAGAGAGAGAGAGAGAGAGAGAGTTTTGATCTGAAAAAGTAATGCTCACTAAAGTGAGGAAACAACACTTTCTGAAAAAAAAAAAAAATTACTGATAAAAACTGCATAGTCTGTGCAGCCTGATCGTAATGTTCACTGTCTGCAGCCTGACCTTGATTCACACCACCTACAAAAACATCTAAAACTGCTAAACACTATAGGTTGAAACATCATCAACCTATCAGTGTGAAAAAAGGAAAATATGTCCTAGTAATCTTGAGTTACACCGCAATCAGTTATCATGTTCCCTAGGTACTAATTTCCCTGAGCTATCTTCTGTGGAATCTTGAACAAACTCATTACAACACACATACAACTTTATACGCCTCTCTCGGCAATGGACAACATTTAAAAATATCTGAGAAAGAAGCAATTTTTTTGTGACTAACAATGACTAACAACAGCTCCATTTTCAACAATGTTTTCCAATTTTCCATATCATTAAACAATGGTATCAAAAGCACGTTTTCTTTGTGTCATTTCTATAAGTTGGTGGTATGCTCGGTGAAGGGTTAAAATGCCTCAGTTTATCTGGTGATCACTTGAATTTGAGCAATGCTCTGACAAAAGGCGTTCAATGCATTATACATCATACCAGGCAAGTTATCATATAATCATGGACCCATAAATCAATTTTGTCTAACAACCAACATGTGGTAGAATGGTCCTTAGACATACATGTAGAAAATTGACCATTAGCAAAAAGTCTCGACCCATGTCAGCCTGCGCAGTCCGCGCAGGCTGACATGGGTCGGAGACTTTTTGCATATTCATTAAACCCACATTTCACGGAGAATGGCTCATTTAATGGCTTCTCGATCGAGCTCTAATTAATTTCTTGTGATTTGATTATCTTGTGTAGAACCTTTTTATCGTGTAAATCTTAATGATTGTTAGGCGTTTTATAACGGTGTCGTAAACACTGGCTTCGGGTCTTCGTTCCAGATTCAACAATAAATAATTCTCCATTTTTTAAAATCAAGGGCCTTAACCCATTAGCCTACCTCTCATCAGATATACGACAATGTTTTACGACATTTAAAAAAAAAAAGAATTCTGTTCACTATGGGATTGATTAATTGGTTGTGTGAGGTTAAACGCCGTTTTCAACATTACACCTATTTCAGTTATATCGCGGCGGTTTCTTTTACCGGTACTTCGCACAATAATCTTCCCATGCCAATGGCTACTTTCCCACATAACCTTTATGGTAACAATTATCGGCGGTGACAGAAGAATTAATCCTGTCGCAATGACAACCATCAATCCTGGGAAAGAAATTTGCAGGAGATTCGAACCAGCGACCCCCATGTTCTCAAGTCCTTCACGCTACCTTCTATACGACCGGGGTTCGGTGTCCATTGTAGGAGCAAACGGAAAGAAAAAAAAACCACTTGTTCAATGTTTCTGACAAAATGGATTAAAACAGCCCTTTATCCATGCATAAAGTGGTTCTTGCTTACTGACAGAGCAGTTTTGTCACAACGCTGAAAACGAAAGCAAAACAGTCATGCGCACAATAAAACCCAATCGTATTTATTTGAAGTGGTTTTTAGGAGGAAAGTTGATTTGTGATCCGTCATTACCGCACTTCTCGTCGGGAAAGCCATGTTTTCATTTCATTCCCTGGTGTATTCTTTTACCAACTTCTTAAAGATGGAAGCAAATATCTAGATGAAACCAAGTTTAAGAAATACATCCTTAACCCTAAGGCTGCTAAGCGCGATTCACTGACCTTTTGCGGACAGCGTAGATCAAGATCAGACTGCACAGAACGTGCAGTCTGATCTTGGATCTACACTGTCCGATAAGGCTATATTTTTCCCCGAAAAATAACTTTGAAAAGCAATATTTAGTTATATAGAAGGCTAAGAGTTAATATATGTGATGGCAAAAAAAAAAACCCTGAAGTGCAGAAAAGTCGATTGTTTCGTGTAATTGACGTTTTGAAGAGAGAGAGAGAGAGAGAGAGAGAGAGAGGTTTTTATTTTTTTTTAATATACACAAAACATACACAAAATAAACCTTTTTCACCTTATTTCTTGACGTACATCGTACAGCATGTGTATGAAAAGATCTTTCCAAGTTTGAAATAATTTGATGATTGGGTTTGAAGACAGAAAGAATCATGTTGTTGCTAGGTGTTGGTTATTGAAGAAAAAACAATGTTAACCTTCACCGCACAACCCCGAGTTATTTTGAAAACATTTTGGGAAAAGGAGAAAATACATGGATAATAGCATTTAATCCTTTTCTCTACAATGTTTTCTACCTGTTCAAGGACACATACTATCATTTGAAAAACATCTGTGTTGTCGCCTGTAAATTCCTTCAATAAGGAAGAGTCTTAAATTTTGCCGTCCGGTAAAGGGTTAATTACACTTGCGGTCAATCGATATCACTTAACGCTTCTGTAACTTAGGTAAAAATAGCCCCCACTCCCCGGGAAAAAAAAAAGGACCAGTAAGGGGTATCATCGTTTAACCTCAAAAGTGCGGCACATTACATCTAAATATGAAAAATGCGGTTATCAAACGATAGGGACTTTGCTTAACGATTTAAACGATTTCTAAGAGAAATGTGATAATAACTTCATATTAAATTCAATTCTATACATATCGACGACGTAAAGTGATATATCAGTTAACTATTTCTAAAATTAACATAGTTAATATCATCACTAGTGATGATATCAGTTTTACTGTGACGATATCTTTCTTGAAACTACTTTTTTTTGGCAGAGATTTATGTGATGAAAATCAAATACAAAGATTTTCTCAGAGCATTACCAAATATTTTCCAACAAGTGAATAAAAAGTTTGTATATATACTTGGAAATGATTTTTTTAGATATGTATTCTTCCATTTAACCCTTACCTAAATAATTCCATATTTTAACGACCTTAATGAAGAATGCTTTTGGAAGACTGGACAATGTTGGTAACCAGCATTTTCTCCTTTTCCCACATTTTTCTCCTTCCATTCAAAGACAAATCCAGTCATTTGAGCCACATTGTCATCTGCACGTGGTTTCATTTGGAATAAGCGTAAAATCTGCCATCTTATAAACCGTTAAAAATCACTTTGGAAATTTGACGTTGACCATCCTTTGCCCCACCGTATTTTCAGTCCTACTGCCCAATATTGTGCAGAAAGTTATATACCCTCAATAACAGATGCATAGACACTTATTGCATATACACCTCATCCAAGTTCAGACAAAAATCTGCTAGAATTCTTCACTTTGTTTATACGTAAATCTTATTCAACCTAAATTAGAGTCAACTTGTTGCAGTGGGCAAACCAAATGATTCAGCCAATCAAAATTTTAGGCAATACATTTTTTTTTTCTTCTAATGAGATTAAGAAATAATGTTCTTTCTATCGTGGTTTATCGTTCAATAAACAACAGTTGCGAGTTATGAGGCACAATAGATAATCCACGAGGGCGATAGCTCGAATGGTTTATTCATTGAGTCTCATAACTTACAACCGTGGTTTACTGAACGATAAACCACAAAAGAAAGAAGATTATTTCGATTCTAACATGACCAACTCTTGATAAAAAGAAAACAAGTTCATACTTTGTGTACAAAGCGGATGCGGATTAATTCTTAAGTTACATAGAATACAGAATGACGTCGATGTTACCACATTTCCGTTGCCCTGTATTTACAGAGCCGAATTCACGTGTCGTTTTAGATTGAGTAATTGAGAAGTAAACATATAGCAATGCTTCGCTTCTATAAGGGGCTCAAGCACAAGCGTTTAATAGCCCAACTGATAGAAAACAGACAGCTTAATAGGAGCTTAAAATGGAACCGAAATTATGGTGTCATGGTGTCGCGTGCATTCATTTTTTCTTTAAATTAGAAGAAAACAGTGTCATTAGTCCGTTATGAAATCTTTGAAATGTTAACTACCTTCAAACTACGGTCAATATTCTTTTCTATTTCAAATAGCTTTTCGTCATACAGAGATACATAAAGCTATGATTTTGACACATGCTCTGTGAACAGGGGTTTCATGCATCTGCAAAAAGTATCGACTCAGGTCAGCCGGTGCAATCCGCACAGGCTGAACTAGGTCGAAACCTTTTGTCAGTTTTCTGCATGTCAAAAAACCAGTCTATCTCATGATTCAGTCGGTTGTTAGACAAAATGGAATTTATGGGTCCAGAATTATGTGATGACTTGCTTGATTTGATGCATCGCGGAGATGCATTAAACCCCCTTTTGCAAGAGTATGGCTCATATAATTTTCATATGCTACGCTTTATACGGGACTTTTTAAGTTTTCATGATCGAACAAAACTCAAAAATGATTTTTCCACGGAATTTAGATAATCTATAACCGGCAAATCATCCATTGATAAAAGGAAAGCTTTTACCGAAACTTCTTTAATAGGTCATTCGGGTAAGTAGCTTCCTAAGGTATCAAAAAAATTCGCACAGCCTTGAGGGAATGTCACGTGATTAATAGCACATGTTGATAATTTTTTTGTGGGATCGGTTTAAAATAAGTACGGTGAAGTCATATCTGATCTTCTGAGAAAGGACGGAGTAAACGATTGAATCGATTGAAAATCGACCATACCGTTGTTTAAAAGCCAGAATGTCACCTTTTTACTAAATGTAACCCTCCAATTTTGAGGTGGGTGCCAAGCTTCCCAATTCAGATTTATCATATTGGAAAGTGAACCAAAAGAATTTGATTCTAGGGTATCTAACATCGCAATATCAATACCTCGAAAAATACTGCTATAAAGAAAACACTTCATTCTGTAAACAATATTTTAAGTCCTTACCGACATTAATAAGACGTTATCTTACACGACTTGCATGATAGATGTGTAAATAACTACACTTTTATCATAAGAGAATTTAAAACTGAGCATTATAACAGTCTAGTATGCTAGGAGGGAAGAAACTTGCATAGGAATACGCGTTTCTGTATCGGACCCACCAAAAGGCGACAAGAAGAGTCAAAAAGTGCAATAAAGAGACATAAAGCGTCAGCAATAGACTAGAAGCGACAGGTGAAATCTAATGCTTATTTCTTTAAATATGACTGTTTATTTATCCATTTTTTCCCCACACCATTTTACAGTGAAATCGTTTTAACTCCCTCTCCCTCCACAGGGGAAAAAAGGCTATTCCCTCGGGGGTTTTCTAAAATACATAGACAAACGAGCACCCAAGCAAGCAAATTAATACAGAAAAGCGCCAAAAAATCTTTGAGAGCAACAAGATTTTCAGGTTTTACAACTGTTAATTCAAATTGAAAAACTAGGATAACTACAATGCACCGTAACAACATATATACTCATTTACATCATAATTTAGTAATTTACAGTATACAAGAATTGGTTTATTGAAAAGCGCAGAGGGCAATGCAGACCAACACCAAACTGCACGTAACAGCAGGTCGATCCCGGCCCACACTGTCCACAAGGGTCCATCAATAATTACATATAGAGGCTAAAGGTCCCAAGCACTGGAGCGAAGTAAGAGGAAATATGGAAGCAACTTTTCTCCCCATGGCCCCCGATGTTTGTTCCAAAATCTAGAGATATTGTTTGCTGTAGATTGTTATATACTGATGAATAAAATATGTTTAAACTAAATCTAGAGAAAACAGCCCCTTTTTAACAAATAAAGGTAACAAAACGGTCTTTTCTTTTTAAAACAAATAAAGCACTAAAATAAAATGAAAAAGAACGAAAATATCAATTAAACAAGAAGGTCTTGATGGGCCTGTATCGCTCCACCTCCCTATAGATAAATGACCTATAATGGGCTTCAAGCAATAATCTGTCTATACAAGAAGCGGGTATCACTTGCAATAAAAATTTAATATAGTGAAAATACGCCAAGCCCCCAAAAGGTCCTTCTTACATGCGAAGATATTAACTCTTATCCTGCTATCTTTCAAGCCGAGAGGATAAACCAAAATTTTCCCATTTCAAGGGTATTTTTGCAGGAGAGATATCTCTTTATCGGACAGTGTATATCTAAGATCAGACTGCACGTTCTGTGCAGTCTGATCTTGATCTACTCTGTCCGCCAAGGGCCAGTGAGTCGTGCTTAGCAGCTTAAGGGTTAATGGATGCAAAAGACGTCTACTCAAGAATTATTCGTACAATATATCAATGAACTCCAACAGTTTTTATACAAGATTTCCAAACACTTTGCGGAAAGAAATATAGTTCCTTCGGTATCAGTGGTTAAGTTTGGAACAAAGAGGTAGAATGATACAAATCTTGCTTTATGTTGAATTTTCAAACTATCTGAGCACAAACTTTAACATAATAAGAAAAGATATTTGATTTAGTCGGATCAGATGTGTCTTCCCCAAAAAGCTTTGACTTTTAGATTGTCAATGTAACCCCCTCCTCCCCAAAAAATGATCATGTTCATATGACCTTTAACACCTTACTTTGACCCGGACTGATATGCGAACCCTGCACATAGTCTCTTAGACGTCAACATGTGTGAGTGAAATATGTTCAAAATCTGACAAGGCTTTCAATAACTTACATATTTCTATTTCATATGATCTTGTAATACCACTGTCAGCTTGATGGTGGAGACTTGTATCTTAAATCTCCAATCTCAGATAGACAGACAAAGCTAATAAGCCAATATAAAACTTTCTCTCCTCTTTCAAACATAATCATCGTGACTGAAAACTGAACTTTTTTATGATCAGAAAATTATAAAATACGAAATATGTTATGATTTAGTATGATAATCAAGGGAGATAAATGGTAACAAGTATCTGATATGAAAATCAATCAACAGTTATTTCCGTATAATCATTATAAACTTTAAACCCCTGTAGAAGCTAAAATTAATCCAATGCGGGTGTTTAAATGCATTTAACTTTAAATCATACCATAAAAGTATGGAAATAATTGTAAAGAGGACAATCTGGTTGTTAATCGTTGACAGAAAAATAAACCTTGAAGTAAGGTAAAAAGTAGAGAAAAGATAGAGCGACTCGGCAACTAGTATCTGGATTTTTCTGAACCCTTTACCACACACTCACTGGTTTTAACGACCTTGATAATGAAGGGTTTTGAAAACATTGTGGGAAAAGGAGAAAATGCTGGTAACCAGCATTTTCTCCTTTTCCTACAACGTTTTCTATCCTATCAGTCAGAAATCGACAATTGAGCTACATTTAATTTGTCGTCTGCAAATGCTTTCAATTTGGTAGAGTCAAAAACTTTGTCGTTTGGTAAAGAATCCACATAAAGAATTTCACATAAGAGACTTAATCACATAAGTACCCTTGTTTTCAGTGTAGTAGAGCCATGACCAATTTTCTTATCCTACACATTTTTGAGATTAGAAAATAGTGCCGTCATCGACCAAAGCTCTGTAATCATACATCTCATGCCTTAAACATTGTTGACCTAGATTTATATATATGAACCATGCTCTGTGAAAAGGGGGCTTAATACGTCTGCGAAAAGTATCGACCCAGGTCAACCTGCGCAGTCCGCGCAGGCTGACCTGGGCCGAAACCTTTCGTTATTGGTCAATTTTCTATATGCTAAAGGATCATTCTACCTCATGATTCAGTCGGTTGTTGGTCAAAAGTGGGGTTTTTTAAATTCATAATTAGGTGATGTCTTGCCTGGTATTGATGCATTGCGGAGATGCATTAAGCCCCCTTTTCACAAAGCATGGCTCATATAAATTCAACTGTCAAAAAGTGATTACCGTTTCAGAGCTCCGAATTTTCTTACCTTTAGATTTGAACTGAAACGATTCTATGTAAGCTTGTTTTGTATTATTTTTCGTCGGACGCATATGCCAATGAAGCGAATAGGTCTCATTTCTCATTCATGTAAATTTCACATGTGTACATGTAGGCCTATATGTTTTTATATCATGAACTCTGATTCTTCAGTCACATTTATGTGATAAAAAAAAATCTGATAGTTGTTGGCTTCTGAGTTTATAAAACTAGTCAGAAAAACATCGTACTAAGTTTGCCAAATTCTCCCTGAATACCTGTTTTTTCTAGACTCGTTTCATAAAACTTTGTCTAAAAATGCTTATATGCTATCTTAATGTATTAGATCCTATAAATGAGTTATGCTCTGTGAAAATGTGGTTTAATGTATCTGCAAAAAAACCAATCGATTCAGGTCAGCCAGCGCAGTCCATGCAGGCTGACTTGGGTCGAAACGTTTTGTATATTGGTACATTTTTTTGCGTGTCAAAGCACCATTCAACTCCATGATTCAGTTAGTATTTAGACAAAATAAATCTATATATTAGAACAGGCCCAATTTACATAGTAATCGTCATACGTAATGTCTCATTTGGATAAAATCGTCGATAAAGTAATTCTTTTTGTACCCCATGACTTTATTGTTCAACTCACGACAAAAAACAGATGTAACTTTATTGCTTCTGTCCCCATGATATTTGCAAAAATGTGAAAAAATGTAGTGTTAGTCATCCACGTTCGGTTACAAAATGTCAAGGTCGTTGTGACATACGTAGTATCAAATGGATATCGTAAGAGGTATTAAATACCGATAGAAAAAATGTGCGTCTATGGTTTCAGACTGGAACAATAAGATACGAAGAGCTTGCTATTTAGGCCTTCGAATGGCAAGTATAACTTTAGCAGTTTGTGGACGTTGTAGATTAACATCAGACAGCATAGAACTTGCAGTCGTACCTTAGATCTGCTCTGTACTCGCATTGATCAACCATCCTGTAAAACATTCTTTGTACAGTTCTAAATATTAAAAACAGCACAATTACTCATTCGCTAAACCGATGGCTAGGCCAACCAGAAATTATGTTACTTCGAAGTTCAGAAAATTCTTGAGAATGATGCAATCGGTTGGTGAGTGAATACAGGCCCATAGCAGATATAATTTCAGACTGCAAGCTATCAGCAGCCTGACATTTACCTTAAGTGTGCACAAAACCCACTTCAGTTATGCTTGCAACTCTTATCTCAAAAGTCTAGCTTTGTGACATATTCTGACATATGTACTGTTTCAATTGTATAATCTGGGCCCATTTGGTCAACTGTTAGTGTGCATGTTGTAAAAATTTTAAGTCGATGACAAAGTTGCAGTTCTCTTCAAGTGAATACAAGTTAGCTTGTGTACCATTAGCATGGTTTTGGTTTCAGCCATTGTATTCTGTAATGTCCCTCTAAATCAAACAACAAATTAGACAATATTACTGACAGAGTTTAGAAATACTTTTAAATAAATAAATAAATAAATAAATAAAAGCTTCAGTGATTGGCTTCAAAACCAGCCTCAATCGATTTCTCGAAATATCTATGAAATGACGGAAACACCCGAACTGGAGTTAAATGGCAAGGCAGTAGTTAAACATATTCTAAAACCGCCCCCCCCCCCCACCCCCATTCTTGAAGTATTTCCTTTCGTTTTAAAGTTTTCTTTGTTTAAACGAAAACACAGCCTTGTTCTCACTGTGTGTAAGTCTTTAAAGAATACGCACAAAGGGTTTCAGTGATATATATTTGGTAAAAATAACAGAAAGACAAAGATAAGTGATAATGCAGTTAATGATACAGAACAAGATATGTATTTTGATATATATTTTTAACATTTTGTTGTCAATTTTTTTTTTCGTCGAAATATACTTTATTTTCGATACTTTACTCATAATGTCAGGTTACTATTATTTAGACATATCTGTAAGGTGTGATGGGGGGTGGGGAAGGGGGGCGAGGGGGTTGGTGTTCCACATTCCTCAAACACAATTTGATGTGGTTAATAAAGCTTTGGACAAAATCGTAACTATAAAGTTTGGGTTATTTGGAGTATGACAACATTTGCTCAGCTTACTTACTTTTCTGTGGCCAATACAGCTATCTGTATCACACACTTCCATAGGTGAAAGCATGGACCTTACGGACGTCATAGATTAAGACCGGACTGCGCGGAACGTGGGGTCTAATCTTGGATCTATATCGTATGACTTACTTTCAGTGGCTTGCATTTTCAGTCGCCGGAAGAGGTCAAGGATATATAGCTGGCGCTGAAAGAGTTAACGGGTACAATAAACAAAACTATTACAAAGATGACAGTCCTTAATGCTTTACCAGACAACCCCAAGTTTTAACGACATTGAGGAAGAAGCCTTTGAAAACATTGTTGGAAAAGGAGAAAATGCTGGAAACCAGCATTTTCCCCCTTTCCCGCAATGTTTTCTACCCGATCAAAGACAAATTCCATCAATTGAATAAAAAAAAAAAAAAAAAAACATATAAACTGTCGTTTGCAAATGGTTTCACTTTGGACAAGTCTAAGATTTTGTCACGTGGTTAAGTGTTGAATAAAAAAACCTATAATAACATGTTCAGGGGTAAGAAAAAGGAATTCATTCCGCATTAACTCTTATCAAATCTCAAACAGAATTCAGGATCCAGATTCGAACTTACCATTGCTATAGCTAAGGAATCATTTTGATCTACTGATGCCCAACAAATCTAGTGGTTGCATGTCGACTTAACGTGCAGGAAAATACAGTTCGTGCTAGGTTTACGTCAACACTGCCACATTCTTTCAAATCCCCCTAACCATTGTTTTAAAACCATGTTTTATTGGGAGTTGCGGATTCCCATGTTCACCATAAAACTTAATGAAATGGATGTTGAAAAACTTGAAATAAACCAGAGACATGGCTAATGACGAAAATATGTGCGAGGCTTTTATGTGTTTCTGGGTCCGTATTCACCAGCTATTCTTAAGAACATCCTTAGTCTTATTCTCAAAAAGTTTCTAAATTTGAAAATAACACAAATTCTGATTTGCTAAACCAAATGGTTTAGCCAATCAGAAGGTGTATTACTTTCCAAGTCTAGAATCAGACTAAGAATGACATTAAGAATGGTTGGCGAATATGGACCCTGGGTTCGTATTCACCAACCGTTCTCAGATGAATCATATTCTATTTCTAATTTTAAAGAACTTTCTACCTTGCAATGGATCGTGATTTCTGACTGGCTTAACCAAATGGTGTTCCCAAATCAGAGATTTTCTTACTTCAATCAGAGGATTTGTTACAATCATATATTTTGTTACAAGCTTACAGATAAACTAAGAACACTAGGCATTTGAAATAGTTATTGAATACTGGCCCAGATTTGACAATATTTAGATACTATTTAGAACGCCCGCAGTGGCTTGGAATATTGGGCATTGGCATTGATAGGCTGTGGCAAAGGGTTCATAACATTACCGGTGCTAGAAGGAGTATGGTGAGCTATATAGGATCCAAGACGAGTTGCTTTTTGAGATAAAATTTTATTAAACGAGTCAAAAAGATATTAAGCGAGCTTCTGGCGAGCTTAATAACATTTTTGACGACGAGTTTATAAATGAACTTTTATCTCAAAAGCCAGCTCATCCCGCTTCTTTGAAACATAGCTCTATTTAACTCTTTACCAAACGACAAAATTCTGGACCAATCCAAATTGAAAGCATTTGTAGACGACAAAATAAATGTGACTGGGAAATTGAAATCTGTTTTGGAAAGGGTAGACCTACATGTATATGTGTATAGAAATTTATATGAAGCCTGAAAGGTGTGTATATCGCAGACGAAAAACAGTTCTAAGGAAACTTGCATGTAATGGTTATCTTTTTTTAACCTTAATATGATAAAATTCGCAGCTTTGTCACGACCATCAGTTTCGAACATTAATTTCAAACAGGACTCTGGATCAGCAATGTTTAGAAAGGAGGCGTATGAGAAAGGGCTTTGGCCAAATACGGCACTATTTGCTGATCTCAAACTTGTGTAGGATAAGAAAAGTCGTAACGGCTGTATTGTACTGAAAATAAGGGTAGTTATATGATAAATTACCATCAATGCTTCAAGTCTTTCAGAGTAAAAAGCATATGACAACAAAATAAATCTTGCTTATATATGATAGGAATAGTTTTTGAAAGGGTAGAAAGAAATGTTCAAGAAATGGTTCAAGAAATTGGCCCAAATTAATTTCATTCAGCATACGCCGATATTTCAAATGATTTATCGGTATTAACCCAACTTGTACTGTATGCAAATGTGTAAACTAACCCAACTCTGTCACCTAGACTTACCACAGCCTCTGTTTTAGAATTTCCTACTGACAGAAAATGCGCACCATGTAGTAGATTTATAGTATATCGATTTTACGTCCATCTTCCAACCATGGCTTTACCCTTTCCTATTTCAGTCATCCGGTTTTTTTTTTCACCAACCTCACAAAGAAGGCTTCTTAAAAAATTGAGACAAGTTTTATATTTTCTGCAATGTTTTCTATCATCAAAGAGAAAAACGCCACGATTTTAGTCGATTTAATTTGTCGTCTGCAAATTCTCTTGATTTAGACAAGGCCAAAATTTTGTCGTCTGGTACAAAGTTAATTAACTTTTATCAGGCTAGGGACACCTTTAGGTGCTCTGTCGACCGTTTTACTCTTTTCCAATCAACAAAATTTTAGACATGTCCAAACTCAACGTATTTGCAGACGACAAGTTAAATGTGGCTCAAGAACTGTTATTTGTCTGTAGGGTAGAAAACAATATGGGAAATAGACAAATTGCTGGTTACCTGCATTTTCTCCTATTCCCATTATGCTTTTAGTCTGTCAAAGACAAGTTCCATTATTTAAGAAACATTTAAATTGTCATATGCAAATGCTTTGAATTTGGACAAGTCTATATTTCCGTCCTGTGATAAAGAGGAAAAAAGTGTTCTTTGTACGGTGTATGGGACAGATCAGTCTCTTATCGTTTCCTACACGTGATTTACACGTGTTCTCTGGAACATGCACAATATGTTATCGCAATATAACTGAGACAAAATAATGCTTTATTGTCCGTGGTGTGTATTGAACCAGGTGAAATATCGATATTACAAGGAACACGTCTGACGGTGGATATTTAATATTTTTTTTCCTGAAAATTAAGGAATATATACCCACAACACTGATCATAGAACAGGGTGAAATATTTCCTTATAGAAATAAGTAGCACTGTGGCAGAAAGAAAGAAAGAAAGAAAGTAAGAAAAGCCCTTAAAGGGCTCTAACTGAAACAATTGACCAATCATAATGACAATATGACAGCTGCAGGTGCACAAGGTCCCATGGTAGGCCTGCAGGTTGTCATAAAAAATTCAGTCGTATGGGTAGGATATATTAACATGTTTGTAATATTGTATTGAATAAAATATGTTTAACTTAATGAGAAGAAGAGACCGCGAAATTGCTTCAACAGACTGGCGGACGGACGGACGTTCTAAAGGGAAGATATTTATATGTCTATTCTTTGAATTTCGAGTAGCCACTTAAAGGGACTTTTTTTTAAGCCACATAAGGAAACACTCTTTGAATTTCACTACGGAATGAAGGCTACGTGGCTATTTTTGGACACATAAATATCCTGCTGTATGCACGGACAGACAGAGAGACGGACGGATAGATTCACAATCTGATCCAAAATTTACCCTCTAACTCCGCTATGGGGGGGGGGGGGGGAGGGTATGTTCTCAGCCCACTTACCGGGTCCATTGCAGAATCATTGTTAATTGACTTTGTATCCTGGAATATTTACACAAAGATCGATTAAAAGCGGATACTAATCCACAGTTAATATAAGTCGATGTTTTTTAAGGATCAACGCTCACCCAACAATACAATCTTACCCTGTCCAATACTGATATCGTACCCTTAATATGCAATACGTATTTTTTGTACCAATGCTCACGGTGTACGAGCCAGCACTTTCTTCTTTTCCCACAATGTTTTCAACTGTCTCATAGATGTTGGGTAAAACTGTACAGTATGTGCAGTCAGACTTTGTATATAAACTGATCTTTATTTGATGCATGCTTTGTGAAGAGAGGATTTAATGCATCTGCAAAAAATATCGATTCATGTCAGCCTGCGCAGTCCGCGCAGGCTGACATGGATCGAAACTTTTTGTCTTTTTTTTGCATGTCTAAGGACCACTGTACCTAATAATTCGGTCGGTAGTTAGACAAAATGGATTTTATGGATCCATAATTATGAGGACTTGCTTAATATAATGCATCACGGAGAATCATGAAACCTCTTTTTCACGGAAATATTCAAGCTTACAAAAGAGCTTTGAAGTTGATACTCTTTGTCCTTTTTCTTTTTTTCTTTGAATATATCCCATTATTTTATCTGTATCCAGAGACCATAAAAATGAAAAAAAGGCCTGTCACAAAAGGTGGTCTTTAAATGCAATTTCAGTAAAGTTTGATTAAAGATGTGTAAAAGTCAGAGGTCTCTTACAGCGATATGTTCTTTCATACAGGTGGTCCATAAGAAACGTTTGTCTCTAACCACATTAAGGGCTTAATCTTTTGCGTATGGAAAAGGGTGAAAATCTCTCCGCATTTTAGACATGTTGATAGAAATGTTATTTAAAATTTGGTATTTGAGTCGTGCTCTGGCAGAAAGGGAGTTTAATGCATCTCCGTAATGTACTATACCGAGCAAGACATCTCATGCGAGATTATAGATCCATACTTTCATTTCATCTATCAACTGACTGAAATATGAGGTAGACTGGTCTTTTCACATGCAGAAAATTGACGAATAACAAAAGTTCCTACCCAGGTCAGCCCGCTCTGATGCTTTCTTTCCTTTAGGACACATTTCTATTTACCCTTTTCGTTATCTCTAACGCTTTTCCCCCTTTCATTGCCAATAGCAATAGATAAATTGGGACTATTTTAACTGCCGTAAATACTATTCCATTTTAATGAAGAGGGATGTTGATGGTTGATTCACAGTAGCGGACAGTGTAGATCAAAGATCAGACTTCCTGTATTGTGCAGTCTGATCTTGATCTATACCGTCAGCTAAAGTTATCAATGTTGCAAATGACAGTGATAGATTTATTCTCAGGGAAAGGAATGTTTTGAATATCCATTGTCGTGAAAAAACGAAGAAATTGTTGGCTTTGATAAATTTCTTGAAATGTCAACACGGATCCCTTTTTTTCAATAAAACTTTATACAGAAATTCGTCATATTAGAGTTTATTCTATCTATTGGTTTTTCGATAACGATTGGCCTGCAACATGTGACATTTGCGTAAAGTGTCGTCCCGGATTAGCCTGCGCAGTCCGCGCAGGTTAATCCGAGACGGCACTTTAGGACTACATAAGATTTTTTCATACAGTAGACTTTCGTGAAACAGAAAATCGCACAAAAAGGGGAAGTGTCGTCTCGGATTAGTCACAGACTGCACAGGCTAATCTGGAACGACACACTTTCACGCATATGTCTGAAGGCCCCTTTTTTTGTGTTGCACGCCAATTATTACAAAGACTAAAACCTAAACCTTTTAACCATTTACTAGACCATAAGGTTTCAGTCTGAGCTTTGTTTAGAGAATTTGCAGGCGACATACTAACTCTGGCTAAGATGATTTGATTTTCTTTAAAAAGGAGAAAAACAATGGGGCTACCTGCATTTACTCTTTCTTACGATATTTTGAAAAGCATTCTTTCTTAGGTAAGTGTAACACGGTGTTTTTCGGTAGCTCGTTGTAGCAACAACTGTACCAATCTCTGTTCTATTTTTTCGTTAACTTATTGAAAACTTAATTTTAAGATTTGGGTAGTCTAGTTATGCTTGCCTTCCCTTGTCTGTCTGTCCGTCCGTCCGTCTGTCTGTCTTACTGTCTGTGTCTCTCTCTTTCTGTGTCTTTTAGAAATTAGAGGCACTAATATGAAGGCACACATGCCTATTTTAGGACAGATGTTATAAGGTCCCACGCAATAATACTTACATATGTTAAGCTCCCACAGTTCAGTTTGAGACGTACAGCCGTAATATTAACCTTTGTTAACTGTTAAAACTCTTTACCAAACGACAAAATTTTAGACTAGTCCAAATTCAAAGCATTTGCAGACGGATAAAATAAATACGACTCAAAATTTGGAATTCGTTTTCGGAAGGGTAAAACACATTGTGGCAAAAGGAGAAAATGCTGGTTCACCAGCATTTTCTCCTTTTTCCACGATATTTTAAATAGCCCTCTTCCTTAGGGTCGTTAAAAGTTGGAATTGTGTGGTCAAGGATTAAATACATACAGTGAAAAATTTAGAGCCAATGGCAAAACCCTAATTGTTACTATTTCAAAACCCTTGTTGCCGACAAAATATAGTGCATCGGACAGTGAAGACTGAAGATCAGCTTGCACTTTCTTTGAAAAATATTGTTTCAACGATGTTTAAATTGGAAAGCAGCCAATGGCTTGGGACGAATATTGTACAAAGAAACTCAGGCAGAGCGTGGATATGCACACAGGTCTGCGAGATATAACTGAAATAGTGTTGAAGGAGACGTAAAAACACCATATATAAAAAAAATCACTTTTTGATAAAGCAGTTCGAGTTAACCCTTTCCCAAACAAGCCCTGGTTTTCACGTGTCTGCAGTACAAGTCTTTTGAAAACACTGTAGGAAAAGGAGAAATTGCTCGTAACGGGCAATTTCTCCTTTTCCCACAGTGTTTTCTACCCTTTTGAGACCTTTCTGCCATTTTCATCAAATTTAAAATTGTCGTCTGCAAACTCTTTCAGTTTGGACCAGTCCAAAATTTGTTGTTTGGGTTAACTTTTTATCAGACGACAAAATTTTGGACAAATTTCAAAGCATTTTCAGACTACAATTCAAATGTGGCTCAAATGATGGAATTTACTGTTGATAGTGTACAAAACATAGTGGGAAAAGGAGAAAATGCTGGTTACCAGCATTTTTTCTTTTTCCCGCTATGTTTTCGAAAGCATTCTTTGTAAGGGGCGTGTTGTAACGAGTAAAGTCCAGAAGGAAATACATACCTGATAAATTAATACAGAAATCCAGGTTGTTGTTACTCATAAGTTTTATATCTATGCATATGACTGAGTACCTACAACGTAGACTTTGTTTATGAATTAATGTTTAAGGAATACCGACGGCCGATCCTCTCTCCTACGTAAATCCCGGCACATAATGCTTCCAGCAAAGTAAACAGTAAACTCTTTCGTTACGAACTCAATCAATGTGTCCCCTCATAGGCTGAAATACGATCAATTTACGTACAAAATACAATTAATTGTAGTTTAGAATCAAGAAGCGGGGATTGTGTAGATCCAAGATCAGACTGCGTATTCTGTGCAGCCTGATCTTGATCAAAAGGGTCCGGAAAATGCTACTACCATCGCCAAATTGCGTCGTAAGATTTTTAATCTCTTTCAGCATTATATAAACTCGATCTTTTCGGAAGACTCAAAATACAATCAAAATGCAATTTACTGACACTACTAAGAAAATTTTTTATCCTATGGGCATGACTAAACAAGCGGACGGTATAGATCCAAGATCAGACTGCACGTTCTGTGCAGTCTGATCTCGGATCTATACCGTCCGCAAAATCCCTTGGGTTTTTTTTATCGCCTATGGCGGTAAAAGGGTTAATGTAGTGCGAATATTGAACGGTATAGTAGATTGGCATAGCGTTGTCATTCGCCCGGTCTTAAAGTCCTTTTCTTTCCTCATTCCAAGAATGACACCGGAGTGGAGCGAACGTGTCAAGTGAGCGTGGAACCAATACTTGCTGCAGACGCTCAATTCGCATGTCCCGCGGAATATCAATAAAATTATTTAATAATAATTTGATTGGAGAAGGCCGGGAAGCAGGGTGTGTGCAGTGAATAGTTAATTACGCATTAGGGACGGTGGCAGTTTGGAATGGATTTTCATCGCTTGGTGGTCAGTTGAGGGTACTTGTCGTTAATTACGTTAACCGTTTTTCCTGCTGCATTGAGATAATTAATGGAATCCACCTTTCTTTTTGGATCAGTTTACTCATTTTTGAATGGGTACAGTGAAGCTTGAACAACTGATTTTACATCGAATGAGCAGATCAAGATCAGACGGCTTCCATCGTTAAGTGGCATCAGGGTTCGCGATATTATTGGTTAACCCATGTGCACCCTAAACATCAGTGGGGCCAGCTCTTTATTTTGCCTTAAGTACCCGCAGCTGTGAATCATAAGGTCTGCAGTGTTAAGGTCTTGGATATAACCGTTCACCAGTATTTGCAATTGACAGTGTGATTAATTTTGTATCTGTGCAGTGACATTGGCACTTTCCCAGCAAGTTTTGAGGATATCATTGGACTATTTTTCTATAGCGCGCTTTGTCGATTTGAAAAACACCAAAAAGAGAAATTTTATTTCGAACTTCATACTGGCCATCTAACTAGTTTGAAGAGTTCCATTTCCATAATCTGTGATATGATTTATAAAAGGATAAGTCATTTATAGAACGTAGTTGGATGTAGGCTTGCATTCCATATGATACATGCTAAAACTACGGAAAGTTTCTGACGGGACAGTTTGTCTATGCTGAAACATTGGAACCTTTCTGACAGGACAGCTTTGTTCACGCTAAAACTAGGGAAGCTTTCTGACAGGGCAGTTTGTTTGTGCTAAAACTAGCAAAGCCTTCCGACAGGACAGTTTCTCCGTGGTAAAACTAGCAAACCGTTCTGATAGGACAATCTGCTCATGCTAAAACTAGGGAATTTTTCCGACAGGACAGTTTGTCCGTGTTAATACTACGGAAGTTTTCTGACAGGACAGCTTGCCTATGCTAAAAGTAAGGTAGTTTTCTGACAGGACAGCTTGTCCATGTTAAAACTAGGAAAGTTTTCTGACAGGACAGCTTGCCTATGCTAAAAGTAGGGTAGCTTTCTGACAGGACAGTTTGTCTATGCTAAAAGTAGGGTAGCTTTCTGACAGGACAGTTTGTCTATGCTAAAAGTAGGGTAGCTTTCTGACAGGACAGTTTGCCTATGCTAAAAGTAGGGTAGCTTTCTGACAGGACAGTTTGTCTATGCTGAAAGTAGGGTAGCTTTCTGACAGGACAGCTTGCCTATGCTAGAAGTAAAAGTAGGGTAACTTCTGACAGGACAGTTTGTCTATGCGGAAACTAGGGAAACTTTCTGACTGAACACTTTGTATATGCTAAAAGTAGGGAAGCATTCTGATAGGGCTGTTTGTCTATATCAATACTAGGCAAGCTCTCTGACCGGACGTTTCCAGTTACTTACTGTTTATCCTTCTACTGTGATCCTGAAAGCGCCTTCAAAAACTAAGGTCATGTTTGCGGTCTTTTTTTTTTTGGGCCATGCTCTGGCAAAACCGGGTTGAATGCAAAGTTTCCGTGATGGATTATACCGAGCAAGTCATTGCATCATTATGGACATATAAAGTCAATTAAGACTATCAATCGACTCGACCTGGAGGTAGAACAATCCTATTGACATGCAGGAAATTTACAAATAGCAAACAGTTTTGATCCATGTCAGCCTGCGGGGACTGCGCAAGCTGACATGGTTTGGTGCTTTTTGCAGATGTATTTAGCCTCATTTTCACGGAGCATGGCTCATTCATACAGATCAAGTTGCACAAAACGCTCATTCGGATTTTGGATCTACAATGCCTGCTTTGCTGAAACTCTGGTCACTAGCAGTTCTCAGAACTACAGTTTTTTTCCTCACTAAACAATACGATTTTTGTTCATTTGGCATTTTCATGGTTAATATTTGGAATAATTTCATGTTTTTAATGGTATCTGTAATGAAAACATCTTTTAGTCATGTAATACAGACTTGGATGTTTTGTTTTATGGTTTTGTCTAGTATCAGGTAAATTGAGACTTCACCGTGTATATCTTTGCGCCGTTTAAAGAAAGACTTTGATATACCGTTTCTCTTTTTTTTTCGCATTTCGTATCAGGTAAATAGAGACTTTGCAGTCTTATCTTTGCTTCAACGAAACAAAGACTTTGATATACTGTTAAATGGTTACTTCTTATATCAGGTAAATAGAGACTTTCACAGAATAAATCTTTGCTTTGACTGAACATCGATTTAGATATGCGATATCATGGTAACTTCTCGTATCAGGTAAATAGAGATTTCGCAGTTTATGTTTCTTTGGGTAGATTAAACACTGACTTAGAAATACGGTTTTATGGTTACTTTTCGTATCAAGTGAATCGAGACTTCGCCTAATATATTGAAAATAATCTTGGGTGTACTATTTTATGGCTTTTTTTTCTGATATCCGGTAAATTGAGACTTTGCAGTCTATATATCTTTGCGTCGACTTAATATTGACTTAGATAAACGGTTTTAGGAGTTCTGCTGGTATCAGGTCAATTCAGACTTTGCAGTTTATATCATTTTGTGGATTAAAGAAAGATCAGGGATCCTTATTCACCAACCATTCTCAAAACCATTCTTAGTCTTGTACTCCAGAATTTTCTAAATGTGAAAGTAACACAACGTTTGATTAGCCAAATCATTTGGTTTAGCCCATCAGAAGTTGCGTTACATTCACATTTAGAAAATCTTTGAGAATAAGACTAAGAATGGTCTTGAGAATGGCTGGCGAATACGGACCCTGGATGTAATTTAATGATTACTTCTCGTATCATCTAATCTATATAGACTTTCACAGAATATATCTTTATGTTTATTAAACAAAGACTTGGATGCATTATGGTTACTTCCCGTTTTAGGTAAATCGAGACTTTATAATAATTCAGTTTGTGCCGACTAGAAGTCGTATTGGATGTAGTCTTTTATGGTTACATCTCGTATCAGGTAAATTGAGACTTCGCAGTTTCATCTTTGCGTCTACTAAACATAGGCTTGGATGCACTGTTTTATGGTTGCTTCTCGTACCAGGTAAATTAAGACTGCGGCCTAGTCTCTGTGTCGACTTGGATGTATTAAGACTTTTACAGTATTATCTTTGCGTCAAGTAAACATAGACTTGGATGCACTGTATAATGGTTACTTTTCGTATCAGGTAAATTAAGACTGCAGCCTCGTGTTTGTGTCGACCTGGATGTATTGATTGTGTTTCATGCCTATCCTGACTTACTGTGATATGATTGAAGAGTTTGTCGTACGAGTAAGTTAAGTGTTTTGTGAGTTTAGTGTGACGATACGCAACTGAACATGATTCAGCGCTAAGACTTGGTTGAAGTGTGATCCAAAGGAAAGTCGAAGAGGCGAGGACTTTACGGTGAGTGATTTATTTTAATTCATCCTACTGAAACAGATAAATCGACGGAACGACCCAGTGTTTTGGCCTTGTCTCTGTGTAAAGAGGACAGGATTCAAGAACTTTGTTCTTGTTAGCGGTTTGAGTAGAACAGTAAACATACGCGCATGCCAAGCGTCATACGGCGTCCCATTCACTCACAATTTATTTCCAATCGATACGAGTTCCACAAAGACTGAACATACATGCATGAGTAAACATGCAGAAAATGTATATATTAACCCTTATCCTGCTAAATAAGTGAAATGAAATTTCCAAGCCGATAGTAAAACCCCAAATTTTGCTATTTGAAAGGTATTTTTAGGGGAAAGATATCTCCATATCGGACAGTGTTGATCCAAGATCAGACTGCACGTTCTGTGCAGTCTGATCTTGATCTACATTGTCCGCAAAAGGTCAGTTAAGTCGCGCTTTGCAGCCAAGGGGTTAAACTACCAGATATCGAACTAAATTCTACAGCATGAAATGTTTCAGTGAGTCATTCTGTTTGAGAATAAATACAACGCATGTCCTTCAGATTTAAACTCGAGAATTGCGCAACCCACCAAATGCCTGAATACCCTTCACCATGGACCAGTCAATTGCTTAAAGTACATTTGTGTCTCCGCGTTTGTGGCATATCTGTACTCCTATATATGGTGTTGTCATGAATTATTTAATACGTCTTCACTGGTCTAATTCATTGCACATATTAATACTTATAAATGTTTACCAGGTTTAACCCTATACTGCTAAATGGAGCATATGAAACTTTCAACTCGATAGTTTACTTGCAAATATTGCTCTTTTTTTTAAAATTGAGCCATGCTCTGGCAAAAGGGGGCTTAATGCATCTCCGTGATGCATCATACCAAGCAAGATATCAAATGATTAGGGATCCATAAAATCCGTTTTGTCTAAAAACCGACTGTATCATGAGGTAGACTGGTCCTTTGACATACAGAAAATCGACCAATAGCGGAAAGTTTCGCCTCAGGTCAGCCTGCGCGGACTGCGCAGGCTGACCTGGGTCGATACTTTTCGCAGATTCATTAAGCTACCTTTTCACAGAGGATGACTCAAATAGTTGTCGCTGCGAAAAATCGCATCGTATCGGACAGCGCACATTTTGGGCAGTCTGATCTGAATCAACACTGTCCGTGCCTGTAGTCACACTCAGCAGCCTAAGAGTGTAACTTGTAACTTGTAGAAATGTGATAGATGTGCCAACTTAATTCTATCAATTGACTGCATGGTGTTTAATGCCGTTTTTAACGCCATTTCAATTATATCGCGGCGGCCAGTGCACCTCTTCGTGCTTCCTTGAAGTTATTTTCTTTACAACTACTTCGCACAATATTCTTCCAAAGCCACCGGCTGCTTTCCTTCGTTACAATCGTCGTAACAATGATCAGCGGTAAACGATGAATGAATCCTGTCGCAGTGACTCTCATCAGTCCTCGGAAATAAATAGGCCGAGTGCGGGATTCGAACCAGCGATCCCGTGTTGTCAAGTCCGGTACGGTACCGACTGCCCTACGGGGTCTTGACAGTTTTGTTATACCCTCCCACAACGAAGTGGAGGGGGGTATACTGGAATCGCCATGGCTGTCCGTCCATCTGTCCGTCCGTCCGTCTGTAGACACAATTTTGTCCGGAGCTTTTTTCCTACAGTTTTTGTGGCATTTGTCGAAGACAATGCCACTATGAGTTTAATACCATATTTTGAAAATCATGTATCGTAGTTTGTGCAAAACCGAAGGAAGTAAACCCAATTAAAATCAATTTTTCTGAGGCAGATAAGTGTTTCGATTGCACTCAGATATGAAATTGAAAATGGCGTAAATTACAGTGAATTGGATGAGGCCATCAATCGTAGAAATACTTCCTTTTTATTGAAAATAGCTTGATCCGTTATGGCCTTCCATAGAGGCGTAATGATGCACACATACCGTGCTTGTTCGTTCCAAAACCAGTTCATTCCTGGGCCTATTCGTCCCAGCGCTTGTTCGCCCTGGCTTGTTCGTCCCAAAATTGCCCCATTCCCTATTGGATTGTGCATGAATATATAGTAGGTTGACTTTCAAGTGAATATTTTGAAACTGTTGCTGTTGTTTATTTTTCAAATGATAAATTCCACACAATGGCTTCCTTGACAAATGCCACACCAGTGTTTTCAACGCTTTGATTCAAGTACTGCACTGAAATTTACACATAATGTTTGGGTACATATGAAATTGTGCATGTGCAATTTTCACGACCTTGCTGCCATTGGTTGCCGAATTATCTCCCCTTAAGCTTGTTGCCCTGTGTAAATTTTAACTATGGATTTTTGTCCAGGACATAACTTCCAAAGTATAGAAGCTAGGAACTTCAAACTTCACACAAAGTTAGATCACATTAAGGAGAAGTGCAGTGTACAAGAACAGTAACTCTATTTCATTTAGTTTTCGAGTTATTGCCCTTTGTAAATTTTAACTTTGGATTTTTGTCCAGGGCATAACTTTCCAAAGTATAGAAGCTTATGACTTCAAACTTCACACACAGATAGATCACTATAAGGTGAAGTGCAGTGTACAAGAACCATAACTCTATTCCATTTATTTTTCGAGTTATTGCCCTTTGTAAGTTTTAACTTTGGATATTTGTCCGGGGCATAACTTCTGAATCATGTAAGCTAGTGACATCAAACTTCATATACAGATAGACCACATTAATGAGAAGCGCAGTTTACAAGTACCATAACTCTTTTCCCACTTTTTTTTCAACTCTTATTTTTTTACGAAACCATTCTGCATTCTGTGACAAAGAGCTGTTTTGTGACAAGGAGCTGGTGGGGGGTATGATCACTTTTAGTGATAGCTCTAGTTCGAACTTAATTTTCAGAGGATAGTTAAAGATGTGTAACAACTCACATACCTATCAGACTTGAGCGAAACAAATGATCCACACTCTCTGAAAGGGGGGCTCAATGCAGCTGCGAAAAGTATCGACTGCGCAGACTGACCTTGGTCGATACTTTTTGCAGATGCATTATGCCCCCTTTTCATAGAGCATTGCTAAATTGTAGTATACGAGGAAAAGTTTTTATTTTCTTTGTGGGAAATACTAACTAGCATCCGCTGATGACTAGTTCCAAATTCACAGAGCGGTGCTCTGGGAAAAGGGGTTAAATGTATATCCGTGATGCATAACAACAAACTAGTCGTCACATAATTATAGATCCGTAAAATCCATTTTGTACAACAATCGATTGAACCATGAGGTAGAACGGTCCTTGGGCATGCAGAAAATTGACCAGCAGTAAAAAAGAAATCGATCCATGTTAGCCTGCGTGGACCGCGTAAGCTGACATGTGTCGATACTTTTAGCAGATGCACTTTTTCAAGAGCATAACTCACATATATGGTCGTTGGTTAAGCTAGAATACATCAGAGGACAATAAGTTTTGGAACCTACTATTAATTAATGTGCCATGCTCTGGCAAAGGGGGGCTTAATGCATCCCCGTGATGCCTAATACCGAGCAAGTCATCACATGATAGTGTGTCCGTAAAGCCCATTTTGTCTAACAACCGACTTAGTCATAAGGTAGACTGGTCCTTTGACATACAGATAATTGACCAATAGCGAAAAGTTTCGGTCCAGGTCAGCCTGCGCGAACTGCGCAGGCTGACCTGGGTCGATACTTTTCGCAGATGCATTATGCCCCCTTTTCACAGAGCGTGACTGTAATATTTAGTGGAAGAGATAGCCTGTAAATCAATATGAGCAAATTTGTCATTTGCAACCAAGTTTCCAAATGTTTTAAACTCAGCGTTTCCATTTAATATATGTACAGTTTCAGTATTCTTTTGAGAAAGGTTAACTTATGTAAATATTTAAAGAAGGTAATCAAGATTTCTATTAACATTTAAATTATCAAATCGACGTAATTTCTCTACAATAATCAAACACGCAGGCTTGAAAGGATACTTTGAAATCGTTTTTCTCCGGCTTCTGTTTTTGAGCATGGCACAGTGACTTGTATAGAGTAGGTCTGAACACATGACTTACATATCCCGCTTGGCGATGTCTTTGCCAAACGGCAAAATTTTGGACTTGTCCAAATTGAAAACATTTGCAGACGACAAAATAAATGTAGCTCAAATGATCATTTCTGTCTTTTGTAGGGTAGAAAACATTGTTGGAAAAAAAAAAAAGAAAAGGCAGGTTACCAGCATTTTATCCTTTTCCACAATGTTTTCAAAAGCCTTTTTCTTCAGGGTCCATAAAACTCGGGATGTTTTTGTAAAGGGTTAACTCTTTGCCAAACGACAAAATTTTGGACTCGTCCAAATTGAAAGCATTTGCACACGACATATCAAATATGGTTCAGAAAAAAGGATTTGCCCTTGAAAAAGTAGAAAATTTTGTGGGAAGAGGAGAAAGCAAAAGAGCAATTTCTCTTTTCCCCATAATGTTTTCATAAACCTTCCTTCCTGGGTCGGAAATGTGATGTAAATTGTTAAACCCATTTACATCAACTGAGAAACAAGTACTTTCAACTCTCGTTGATTGCTTCATGGGCCCGTGTTAATTGCATTCTCAGTCTTACTCTAAATATCAGGGTCCGTATTCACCAACCATTCTAAAGAACGTTCTTAGTCTTATTCTCCAAAATTTTCTACATTTGAAAGTAACACGATTTCTGATTGGCTAAACCATTTGGTTTAGCCAATCAGAAGTTGTGTTACTTTCAAATTTTCTAAATCTTGAAGAACAAGACTAAGAATATTCTTAAGAATGGTTGGTGAATACGAACCCAGGAAGTAACATTGATCGGCCAAACCGTTTAGTTGAACGAATCAAAAACTGTGTTCCTTTTAGATTTAGAAAATACCTCAACATTTAGAATTAGATTGCAATTTAGAATGGTTGGTGAAAACAGTCCCTGCTGGTATAGATCTTTTTCTCTCTCTCTCTGAATTAAAAGAAGGATGCACTAGTACGGTGCGAAAAGTCAGCTGTTTTCATTTATATACAGCAGAACGTTTGTAAGGGTCTCTCTCTCTCGACGAGAGAGAGAGAGAGAGAGAGAGAGAGAGACTCGAATTGGTACGGTAAGAGAAGTCAGCTGTTCTTTTGATATACAACAGAGCATTTTTTTTTCTGGTCTCTTTCTCCTCTCTCTCTCTCTTTCTCAAATAAAAAAAGAGGTCTGCACTGGTACGGTGTGAAAAGTCAGCTGTTCTCATTGAAGTACAACAGAACATTTGTCGGTTGGCTCTGCCTTTCTCTCTCTCAGTCTGTCTGTCTCTCTCTCTCTCACCGAAATAAAAAAGAGCTCTGCACCGGCACGGTGTGAAAAGTCAGCTGTTCGAATGATCTGATCACCGAAAGACTCATCCTCGTTACCGTGACCTTTATAAAGTTTATACAACCGACTCCAAATGTCAACAAATGCAAATGTTTTCAAAATCGATCTTTTATTGCGACTCTGACCATTTTACAAACGATTAAATGTTTTCACCATTCCAAAGAAGACAGCTTTAGAAAACTTTGCCAGAAAAGGAGAAAATCCGTTTCCAACTAGGTTTGCAATCCTTTCAAAACTATTTCTATTTCCATTACTTCAGCAACAAATAATTTGTCCTCTGCAAATGATTTCAATTTGGTCATCTGGTAAAGATACAAAAGTACATCAAAATATGGACTAATCTGTGATAGCGGATCAAGTCCTTTGCTTACAAGCTGCTTGAATCATATCCTTGCTAGCCGAGGGTGACGGTCATTACGTTGCTCTATCCACCCTTGGCTGATCTGGTCGAAATCTGTAATCTCCGCGATAACCCTACCACTGGATTTTAATAGTTATCACCCCTAGAATGACATCATCGAAACCAGTCATACGTCGCGTGACAAAACCCATATGGAAAAAAAAAAACGCACAGACATGTTTTGACAGTCCATCATCTGGTGTTGAAATGTATCTATACACTTCATTTGATTGATTTGTTAAATTACATGTTGAAGTCTGACAGCTGTGTGGAAGGAAGAAAAGGAGCAGTTACTACATCAGCTAGGCCTACTAATGAGCATCCACTACATAACTGAGTCATGCTCTGGCAAAAGGGGATTTAATGCACCTCTGTGATCCACCGTACCTAGCAAGTCATCGTATAGTTATTGATCCATATAATTCTGTGGTTTTACATCCGACTTAATCATGACGTCGAACGGTCCTTGGACATACAGAAAATTGACCCATAGCAAAAAGTATCGACACAGGTCAGCCTGCGCAGTCCGCGCAGGCTGACCTGTGTCGATACTTTTCGCAGATGCATTAAGCCTCCTTTTCACATAGTAGGGCTCATATGTTTTTATTTGAGAAATAATAAGTAAGGCGAGAAGTGCAAATCGTTACCTAGACATAACCGATTACAATAATGCTTAGACAGTTTAAAATGTCACATGTGAAACAAAACTTTTTCTTTTTTCAAAAAAAAAAAACCCTTCAGATTTCCTTAGAACAGCTTAATATGTAGCAATTACATAATTTCCCCGTTACAGTGGTGACATTCAGAACTAAATCTCCATGAAAAGAGAAGCACTGAATAAACCAGTCCCTTCACCATGCAGAAAATAAGGAAGATATGTTTCAACGACCCTTAGGATGAAGGCTTTGAAAACATTGTGGGAAAAGGAGATTTAAAAACATACATACACAGGAGAGGCAGCAGAAGGACAACAGCTGTTGCACCTTTCCCCAAAACCTTTTCTTTCTGTTCATTGAAAGTTCTTGATTTTACGACAGGAAAGATTGACTCTTAGGCTGCTAAGCGCGACTCAAGGGCCTTTGGTGGACAGTGTAGATGAAGATCAGAGTGCACAAAACGTGCAGTCTGATCTTGGATCTACACTTTCGGATAACAACATACTTTTCCCCAAAGAAATATAATTGAAATCGTAAAATTTAGCTTTTAACTATCGGCTCAAAAGTTTCATTTCATTCATTTAGCAGGCTAAGGGTTAAGTCGTAATCACGTGGTTACGATAATAAGTGGACAAGACTGATTTTGACCACAAAATTTTAGACTCGACCATATTGAAAACACTTGCAAGAAGACTGACTAGATATGGCTCAAATGATGAAGTTTGCCATGTAATGGATAGAAATCACCTTGGGAAAAGGAGAAAATTCCAACGATGTTTTCAAAAGCTTTTCTGCTTCAGGGACGTTACAATAACTGACTGTGTGGTTAATCCTCTCAGAGTCACACATATGGCGTGCAACACACGAAAAGGGGCCTCCGGAATTATGCGTAAAAGTGTGTCGTCCCAGATCAGCCTGTGCAGTCTGTGACTAATCCGAGACACTTCCCGTTTTTGTGCGATTTTCTGTTTCACGAAAGTCTACTGTATGAAAAAAATTTATGTAGTCATAAAGTGTCGTCTCGGATTAGACTGCGCAGACCGCGCAGGCTAATCCGAGACGACACTTTACGCAAATGTCCGAAGGTCGCTTTTCGCATGTTGCGGGCCATATAGCCGCTACCTGTTTAGACGAACGAAAATACAGAAATTCGAAACTCAGAAAGTTTTTTTTTTTATATTAAAGACGACTTAGTAAGCAGACGGTATAGACCCAAGATCAATCTGCACGTTCTGTGCAGTCTGATCTTGATCTTTGCGTCCACAAAAGCCCGTGTTTTCGCCAATGCCGCTGAAAGGTTTTAACTCTGTCGCCGTCAAAATAGATAAATTTGTATTTTGTCGAGGTCTTAAAATATATTTTCTTCGAAAGAACATATTCGTTTTTGGTCTTAGTTTCAGATCAAGTTGCGGAAATTGTATGTCTAAGATCTAATTGCACATTATAAATATGCTGTCTGATTTTATTCTACACTATCTTAAAAAAGAGCTACGGAAGTCGACCCTTGAGCGGTTTACTGGATCCAATAAACGTTTTCTAAGTATTGTATAAATATTAAAATCGATTGTCTGCCTGTAAAAACAAAGGCCGTCCCGTATCAATGGCCGTCAACTCTTCGCCAAACGACAAACATTTTATATCCTCCATACATGAAAGCATTTATAGACGACAAACTAAATGTGCCGGCTTAAATTATAAGATTGTTTTTGATAGGCTGGAAAACATTGCTGGAAAAAGGAGAAAATGCTGGTTACCAGCATTTTCTCCTTTTTCCGACAATGTTTTCAAAAGCCCCCCCTCCCCCCGACTCAGAGTCGCTAAAGCAAGGATTTTTTCGGTGAAGGGTATTTCACTGACAACGAGTCTATATTACATGAACTAATCAGTCAGTTTGTTTCCCTGATTTTTTAACTCTTTGATTGATCTGCAAAAAAAAAAAATGAAAATTCCCAACCGATAGTAAAAGCCGAAATGTTGCATTACTTCAAAGTTTTATTCTGCCGGAAACTCTCATCGCATTGGATTGTGTAGATCCAGTATCAGACTGCACGTTCCGATCTTTAACTGGAGTGTCCGCAAAGGTTCTATGGCAATTTACAACAGGACAATTCGTATCAGAACAATTCGTAACGGTCACCTGGTACCAAGAGCCATCCACAAGCTGCTTATTTCATGCCGCTTTGCGGGTAAATCAGCTACAATTTTGGAACATGGCATCGCGAGGTTTACAAGATACAAACAAATGGTAAAACATGTATTTTATTAACTCTTTACCAAACGACAAAATTTTAGACTAGTCCAAATTGAAAGCATTTGCAGACGACATGATATATGTGACTGAAAAATTGAAATTTGTTTTGGGAAGGATAGAAAACATTGTTGGAAAAGGAGAAAATGCTGGTTACCAGCATTTTCTCCTTTTCCAACAATGTTTTCAAAAAGCTTCCTTCTCAGGGTCGTTAAAAGTCGGGATTGTGTGGTGAAGGGTTAATGGTCAGGCACAGTTATTGCTGAGCCTGGTTACCCAGTCGGTAATGTACAGGACTTGAGACCAGGGTCCGTATTCACCAAACGTTCATAAAAAACGTTCTTCAGTCTTATTCCTCAAGATTTTCCAAATTTGAAAATAACACACCTTCTGATTGGCTAAACCAAATGGTTTTGCCAATCAGAAGGTGTGTTACTTTCAAATTTGAAAAGTTCTCAAAGAACAAAATACGGAGATCGCTCGTTCGAATCATCAGTCCACTTTCCGAGGATTGATGATAGTCACTACGACAGGATTTTTTCTTCGTCACCGCTAATTATTTTTTCGATAATGATTATATGAAAAAGCAACCAAAGGCTCGGGAAGCATTGTGCGAAGTACTGCTGAAAGAAACTCCAGAGAAAAAAGCATGGATAGGTGCATTGGCCAACCGCGATATAAGTGAAATAATGTTGAAAAAAAGCGGCGTACAAAAAAAAAAACATAACAAAACAAAACAAAAAAACACTTCCAAATTTGGATGAAAAGGCAGTACAGACGTAGTTACACTAGAGCGATGTCACAGTGCTTGTTTTTTGCCTTAGCTTTTCCCGAAATATATAAGACAGTTTTACTCCTGACACGGAGTTTAACCGTTTAACCCTTAGGCTGCTAAGAGCGACTTAACGACCTTTGGCGGACAGTGTAGATCAAGATCAGAGTGCACAGAACGTGCAGTCTGATCTTGGATCAACACTGTCCGATAAGGAGATATTTTTTCACCAAAAAAAAAAAGAAAAACCTCGGATTTCAACTTCATCTTAATAACATTACGTCGCTGGATAAAGTTGGTCTATAGATTACAAAGACAAGAAACGTCGTCTAATACGGAGTTAACTGTTCACCAGACGACAAAATTTTAGACCTGTCCACATTGAAAGCATTTGCAGACGACAATTTAAATTTAGCTCAAATGATGGAATTTGTAACTTACAGAGTAAAAAACATGGTGGGAAAAGGAGAAAATGCTGGTTACCAGCATTTTCTCCTTTTCCCACAATGTTTTCAAAAAGCTTCTTCCTAAAGTTAAAACTCGGGATTGTGTGGTAACAGGTTAAATATCGAGACTTAAATATATGGAAAAGTTATGACACCACGTTCGAAGAGAATTTTCATTTTATGTAAATGTGGCAACATAAAGGGTGAATGACATTTTGTACTGCTATGTAATTTTCTACAGATCTAAGGCGCACATAGTTGAAAAAATCTATAATGTTCGGCATCGCATTATAAATCTGTAGATTTGTGTAATCAAATTAAATACATATAAAATAAAACCAATTATCAATAATTTCAGCAATTATCTAATATCAGTCTTCATTAGACGGAGTGAATTTGGTTAGTTAAGATTTATTATTGTTCCTTTTCTAGTAGAACATTTCATTGCTGAAAAAGATGGTATTAGTTCTCAGTTTTGGTAATCGATTCTATAGTTCTATACAGAGAGAGAGAGAGAGAGAGAGAGAGAGAGAGAGAGAGAGAGAGAGAGAGTGTGTATTAGGAGAAAAAAGGATTTTAACTCTTCACTACACAATAAATTTTTAGGCTGGTCCAAGTTTCCAAGTTGGAGGCAATTACAGACAACAAAGTGTGGCTCAAATGGTGGAATTTGCTTTTAAAAAGGGAGAAATATGGAGGGAAAAGCATAAAATTATTGGCTACCAGCATTTTTTCTTTTTCCCACATTTTTTTTCACAGGGCCTCTTTCTCTCAGGGTCGTTAAATCTCGGGATTATGTAGTAAAGGATTAAAACATTGTAGGCAAATGAGAAATTGTCAGCTTTTCAACATTATCTACGTTGGGCACAATGCTTTCTCTTCTTTTAACCCTTTCCCAAACAAGCCCTGGTTTTCACGTGTCTGCAGTACAAGTTTTTTGAAAACACTGTGGGAAAAGGAGAAATTGCTGGTAACCAGCAATTTCTCCTTTTCCCACAGTGTTTTCTACCCGTTTTGAGACCCTTCTGCCATTTTCATCAAATTTAAAATTGTCGTCTGCAAACTCTTCCAATTTGGACTAGTCCAAAATTTGTCGTTTGGGAAAGGGTTAAGGACAAATCTGACAATTTGAGCCATAGTTTGTTTGTCGTTTGCGGATACTTTCAAGGTAGACTATTCTAAAATTTTATAATGTGGTAAAGAGGCAAACTACAGTAAAACCTCTCCTCACGACCACCCCGGTAATACGAGCAACCCGCTATTACGAACGATTTTTGTCAGAGCGGAATTTTTCCTTCTTCATAATCAATGTCCACGACCCCGGAAATACGGGCACCCCGCTATACCGAAATTACGACCACCATTTTCAGTACCAATGAGTAATTACCAATAGATTTTAACCCCGTGAAACGACCACTAATTTTCACATTTTTTTTACGACAAGCTAATTTTCACGCGTCCATAATCGCGAAGTAGAGGCCCTGCTTCATGTACGAATATTCTTGGGTCCGATGGAGTAGACAATCAATTAGCGATCTTTTGTTTATCTGTTGACTACAGTAACACAATCGTGTTAAGTGATCAAGGTGTTACCTTACATAATCAAATGACCAATGAATTGGTGATGATTAATTCGGCTTTTATTCGGTAATCAGGCGTTTATCACACATTGCTGGCACGGGTGAAAAACATGTCGACATCCGGGTATCCGGTAATTACGATTTGTTTTGTACATCTAGCTTTTGTAATTTGAGACGCTTGGGTTAATATCTAGCGATCGGGATGGGATAATTATTTGGTTTTTGTTACACATTAAAGCCATACTTATATTGTAGAGAATATGCGATTTTTGAACTAGTGAACACTTCAACTTTGCGATCGGCGATTAGTAGGACTGTTAGAACATTCAACTCGAATCAAAATGGGGAAAAAAAACGACAGGCTCTTCAATAATATTCGAAATTCTTTGTTTAAAAATGAAAATGAGTGCGTGGAGTAGTTCTTGAGACTACACAAGATTAAAAAAAAAAGCAGATTAAAACAGGGAATATGACAAGTTCTATCAGTAACATTTAATTATGTAGTCTTTAAGTTCAGATTCTTGATTAATGTACATATCTTGCTATAAGAGTTTAAATAGGCAATTATGAATGGGCATTCACTGTCATGTGAATTTATTCATAAAAATTCAAGCACATATTAACTTTACAATAAACATGAAAATTTTCTTATTGTCGTTTAAATGTGTGGGCATAGGCTTCCCCGACTAAAATATGTATACATTACTCGGAACATAATTGAAATCCACATAAGTCTACACATAGTCTGGGTTTGATTCAAAATCTAGGTGGGTGAAACCCGGAAATCAGACCACCCCGCTAATAAGACCAATTTTCAAAAGTACAACGGGTGGTCTTAATAGAGGGGTTTTACTGTATGTGGGTCATGCTCTGTGCAAAGGGTGCTTAAAACATTTTCAGAAGGTATCGACCAAGGTTAGCCTGCGCAGTCCCCGCAGGCTGACTTGTGTCGAAACCTTTTGCTTTTGATAAATTTTCTACATGTCCAAGGACCATTCTATCCCAAGATTAAGTCGATTGTCGACAAAACCGATTTCATGTATCTATAACTATCTGGTATAACTTGGTATAACGAAATACGTAGCTGCGTTAAACTTCCTTTCACCAGAGCATGGCTCATGTATTATTTGAGCTATACTCGGGGAAAAGGGGGCTTAATGCATTTCTGTAATACATTATATCTAGCAAGTCATTACAAAATGTGGATCCAAAAAATCCCTTTTGTCTAACAACCAACCGAGTCATGACATAGAGTGGCCTTTTTACAAGCAGAAAATTTATAAATAGCAAAAAGTTACGACCCATGTCAGCCCTTGCGGACTGCACAGGCCGACGTGGGTCGATACGTTTTGTAGATCCATTAACGCTTTACCACACAATTTCGACTTTTAACGGCCCTAATGAAGAAAGCCTTTAGAAAACATTGTAGGAAAAGGAGAAAATGCTGGTAACCAGCATTTTCTCCTTTTCCCACGATGTTTTCTACTCTCCCAAAAACAAATTTTAATTTTTGAGTCACATTTATTGTGTTGTCTGCAATTGCTTTCAATTTGGACAAGTGTAAAATTTTGTCGTTTGGTGAAGAGTTAAACCTTCTTTTTACCGGGCATGACTCATTCACTTCAGTGGATGGCGTCTAATCCAAGTCATGACGATGGTATTTTTCCTTGAGAATTTGGGAATCAAATTGTAAACCCAGATATCATTATACCCGTAATTGTGGAGTTCTGTCGGGAATCAAAGTATTTCCTTATTCACCTGCGTCAAAAGAACATGCTGCGTGGAATCTCGTGTCTGCCAGAACGATATCGAAAATCTGGACCATTACCTGCTGTTCTTAATGGCTGTAAATCAAGCACACTGGATGACAATTAACCCTTTTACAAAACGACCACGTGTTTTTGACAACCCCGAGGAAGAAGGCTTTTGAAAACATTGTGGGGAAAGGAGAAAAGGCTGGTCACCAGCCTTTTCTCCTTTTCCCACTATGTTTTCTATCCTATTGATAACAAATTTTCACCAGTAAAGCCATATTTAATTTGTGTTCTGTAAAATGCTTCTAAGATTAATAAGTCCGGGGTCCGTATTCACCAACCATTCTTAACAATATTCTTGGTTTAATTCTAGATTTAGAAAGTAACACAACTTCTAATCGGCCAAACCACATACTGTAGCCAATCAGAAGTTGCGTTACTTTCAAATTTAGAAAATTCGTGAGGATAAGACGAAGAATGTTCTTAAAAATCGTTGGTGAAAACGGACTCTGAAATATGTTGTCTGTAAAGAGATAGATCCCTTCCTCGCTTTGGTATGACTTTTGATGCAATAAAGACTATATGGGGAATTACCATGGCTAACTTAGAAACTCAAGAAAGATAAATGTCTTTTTGTTGCCATAGTCTAAATGTGAACTATAACAAACATAGTTTAGACAACGTAAAGAATGTATTTATAATCTGAATGAGCTAAAGAGTGCATGTAGTGTTATACTTTTGAAGCAAATGAAAAAATACAATACACCATTTACATTTCTTGGTCAGCAACGACATTCAATCTGTGAAAATAAACTATGGTGTACAAAAAAGGAATAATTGCAAAAAAAAACCCCCAAAAATCCCCCATTTGTCGCCATGTTTTCAAAGTCTTCCATAATAGTTCTGCGCCAAAAGGCATTGGCATTTGACGGGGAGGGGCAGGGATAATTAATGTGTTCGCATGACCAGATGCAATTAATCCCGGGCTCTGTTGTATATTGTTACCGGTGGATTGCGCAATATATCATCCTGCGTCGCCGGTTTTCGTGTCCATGCTTTCATGATGAGTTAAATATCGATCTCTTGCTTATATGTGAGCCGTGCTCTGTGAAAAGGGGGCTTAATGCATTTGCGACAAGTATCGACCAGGTCACCCTGCGCAGTCCGCGCAGGCTGACCTGGGCCGAAACTTTTCGCTATTGGTCAGTTTTCTTCATGTCAAAGGACCATTCTACCTTATGATTCAGTCGGTTGCTGCACAAATTGGACTTTGTGGATCCGTTTTTATGTGATGACGTGCTTGGTATCTTGCATCACGGGGATGCATTAAGCCCCCTTTTGCCAGAGCGTGCCCCATATTATCCTGCTCTACAATACAGGAATTATTTATTGCCCTTTGTATCTTTTTCGATGGTTCTGACGTAAGCAAGGTATCCAACCCTTTACCAGAGGACAAAATTTTGGACTTGAAATCAAAAACATTTGCATACCACAAATTAGAATTTGGCTCGAAGGCTGGAAATCATATCTTTGAAAGGGTAGAAAATATTGCGGGAAAAGGAGAAAATGCTGTTTACCAGCATTTTCTCCTTTTCCCACAATGTTTTCAAAGTCCTCTTCCTCGGGGTCGCTAAAAGTCGGAATTGTGTCGTAAAGGGTTAAAGTACTTATTAAAAGTTGGAGAATCAGACGTTTTTTTCTGGCACTAGATTTACATACACTTTGTATCATCACTGGACTTTACATGGATTATGAAACGCATTTGCGTCGGCTTCTCGAAAACGCTTGTTGTGGCATGTATCAGCTGATATTGTTATTGTGAAAAAAAGGCTTATGTCGGATTTAAGTAGGTTGCCAAAGAGATTTAGAGAACGAAAATGAGGGGAGAGACTCTTATTGCATGAAAAAAGAAGGAAAAGCATTATTCTTTTTAAATAAGAAATTCGAAAGTACGTCGTAAATTATGTAATGGTTCTAACTCTCCGGTTGAAATGCCTGACGCCTTAACTTAATGCTGGTAGTAGTTGGTAAAGCCAGGCGACCTTTTCGTATTTGTCCAGATGGTTTCTCCGAGTATGCTCTGTCGAGACGATTCGAAGTAAGCCTATTTTAAAACATCAGAACTTCAAATCTTTTGAAATAAAACCATATCAGTTTCAAACATGGCCTTATTTGAAAACTTATTTGAGTGTTAGATTGAAATTTCAATCCATATTGAAAGCATTTGCAGACAAAAATTGGATGAGATCCAAATGATCGTATTTGTATTTAATAAAAGAAAGAAAATACTGTGCGAGAAGGAGATGGTTACGAGTGCATGTTAGCATTCTGTAACATTTACCAACAATTGAGATATACTTTATGACGAAGTGAATGGCGTTAGTCTTGACACCGGAAGTTCAGAGTTGGAATTTCGCGATGAGCGGTGTCAGCCTGTAAAATCATCCACATAAAGGCGCGAGAACTCGTTAAAGGTTTTCACAAGAAATTATTACAGACTTAGAAGGTATTTCCGCAGAGAGTATACCAAGTACATTGCTGTATAATATGGATGCACTTTGCGTTGACTGCGCAGGCTGACCTAGGTCGATACTTTCTGCAGATGCATTGAACCAGTTTTTCTTAGAGTATGACTCATATAGGTTTAAAGTGGGAAAAAAAGGAAGAAGTTAAGTCAATTTGCATGTATAAAGCGACTATAGGATTTCGTCCACCTATGCATAAGCGAAGTGGAATTGATTCCTATTCTGTTACCAAATGCTTAAAAACAAAAGGAATAAAAAACAAAGCTGTCTAGCATTGTCTTTGCATAATTCGCCACAATCAGATTAAATTTGTATAAATCTGACGGCAAATCTATCGTAACATAGCCAGTATTTCATTTGTTCATAAAGATTCTCCATAAAAAGTCCTTTAGTGCATCGAACGACTGAGTCTTTCGCTACACATTTTCAGAGTAACTGTTAGTCCAGTCAAGTAAATAATACGGATGAATTTGTTCGGTGAGTTGCACCAGTCTATATTTGGCAGGTCAGGAGACTGTCATGAACTATCGGACATTGTAGACTCAAGTTCAGGTAGCATGCAGGTAGCATGTTTAGTGCTGTCTGGTCTTGATCTTAACGGTCTACAAAAACAAATTACAGGTGTCCTCGGAATACACGTTCTTAGGGTAAAGAGATAACCAGGACAATGTGAGATAATAGCCGGAAAACTGCTTCGATTGGAAATATGATGTATAATGACAAGGTCAAGGTCAAGGAGGAAGTCGTCCTGATAGAATCCGGAGCCCCGATAAAACACGTATAGTAAAATCGCAATAGCGTAGCAATCTATACGTAAAAAGGAGTTGCCTTCACACAAGGAACAAAGCAAATTCTGGATGGGGGCTAAATAGTGTCTATTTAACCCTTATACTGCTAAATGAATTAAATAAAATTTTCAAGTCGATAATCAAAACCCAAGTATCGCTATTTCAAAGTTATTTTTGGTGAAAACATATCTCTATATCGGACAGTGTAGATCCAAGATCAGACTGCACGTTCTGTGCAGTCTGATCTTGATCTACACTGTCCGCAAAAGGTCTGGAGTCGCGCTTAGCAGCCTAAGGGTTAAAATTTTTGTTAGGACGATTCTAACATCCCCTTTATGGCAGGAGAGGAAAGCATATCCCTCCCTCCCGCATCCACCGTTCCTCGACACTTTGCTCCTGGGGTAATTCACTCTTCATCATTCACAGCCAAGCCCCCGTAACTCAGTCGGTAGCGTACAGGACTTGAGAACAGGAGGTCGCTGGTTCGATCCCCCAGCTTGGCCAATTTCTTTCCGAGGATTCATTCCTCTCTCACCGCTGACCATTGTTTCGACGATGGTTATGTGGGAAAGCAGCCAGTGGCTTGGAAAGAATATTGTGCGGAGTAATGGTAAAAGAAACTCCAGGAAAGCATGCATAGGTGCACTGGCCGCCGTAATATAATTGAAATAATGTTGAAAACGGCGTTAAACACCATACAATCAATCAATCAATCAATCATCATTCACAACATTAGTCGCTACGCCACCAAATCGAAAATTTTCGGACCTGTGATGGCCCGACTTTACAAAGATTTAGAAACATTTGTATGAATTTTATGTGATCGTATACGCATCTTCATACAAACTGTAAATGGGAAGTGTGTCAAAAATTGACCTTTGGTAAAAAAAATGGTTCTCCAAACAAGGCAGCAATATAGTTTATGTTATGAAATGGACACTCTCATTTTAAACATTAGCCCCTAGTATTGACATTTCTCTAGGTAATCACAAACTATCTACCTCACTAGGTAGATTAACGATTACACTGCATATTCTATACAGCCTGATCTTGATCTAATTTATCGTCAAAGACATTATTCAGATATTAGAAATCTTTAACGTAAGAAGTGAGATCTTAGGCACCCGGATAAGGACGTCAGACCTTCACCGTATACTTTTCAACTTGTATCAAGTCCCCCTCTCCAATTCTGCGTATGGGAGTTTTGCTTTCTCAATCTTGAAGAAGAGTTCCTTTTGCACTAATTGGTAGTTTTGTCTCAGCCCGCTACAAAATTGATGGCAAGGGGATGTCCACGTTGGAAACTTGAATTGAGGGTGTGTTTGTGCCTTTGGAAAAAAGAAACGTTCCTGAAAACATGTTAGGACATTTGTCTAGCATCTGAAGCCCAAATAAAGAGGAAAGTCAGAAATATGTTCATGATGACCAACTAAATCGAAATTTGTTTGTAAAGACAACGACACATCTGTACTGAGGCCTTTACAAATCATTCTCGTGTTCCATCAAAAGGACCGAGGAAAAAAACCTTTGACATTCTGGGGAAAAAAGAAAATGGTTTCCACTATCAACAATGTTTTCTTCCCTTAAAAAAAAAGATGAAATTACTTCAGCCACATTCAATTTGTCACCTGCAAATTCTTTTCAAAATGTACAAATTAAAAGTATGTCGTCTGGCAAAGAGTTGAAGTTCAACTGCAGAACGTGCGCGTGTTAGATAAACTCTTAGAGCCATATTTGATAAAAGGGTCCTTTTCAATATGGAGAAAACGGCCAGATATTGGAAATGAAAGTTTGTTTTAGCAAGAATACGTTGTATTTATAATGTATCAGAATTTGCAGATCTGTCCAAGATCAAACTGCACGTTCTCTGCATCTCAGTCTACATTGTCCGGAAAAGCCAAATGAATTGTGAATAGCAAACCAACGATCAATTCTCTACCAGACGACGGAATTTCAGACTTGTCCACATTGAAGGCACTGGCAGATGACAAATAAAGTGTGGTAAAAAGATGCAAATTCTTATTGATAGAGTAGAAAACGTTGTGGTGGAAAACAGAAAATACTTTTTAACCTGCATTTTCTCTTTTTCTCCACAATATTTTCAAATGCTTTCCTCCGCAGGATTGTTAAAACAGGATTTGACTGGTAAAGGGTAAAATACCGCTGAATAACTCCACACATTTTCTGATGCCAGAAAGCTATTATGCTGCTGCACATATACTGCAGACGACAATATGCAGACGACCCTGCATGACGGCCTGGCCTTTATGATGGGCTGGAAGGTGATTCATTATTCTGTAAACAGAGATAACGAGCCAGATCGCCTTATCTTACATGTGTAACGACATGGCGTTGTAATACATCTCAATTTTTACCTCAGTCGAACTACTTTTATCTGGGTTGTTTGGGTATTTTACTGATATTGTGGTTATGTTTCAGAAGTAGAATACTATGTACAGAAAATGATTACATAATTAAGTGCTCTTTTTAAAAGTCATAACAGAAAGCGGTATGGAACTTTTTCCTTAGAGGGACAAGAAGTCTGTGAACCGGAAGCGTAGTAATAAATCTCAGAAAACGTTTCTTGATGACCTTGAGTTGTTTAGGTCTTTACCAGACGGTAACGTCACGTTTCTAGTTTTTTTTCCTCACATTGAAAGCATTTGCAGACTACAAATAAAATGTGACTCAAATGATTGGATTTGTAGGAAGAAGATAGAAAACTTTGTGGGAAAATGAGAAAATGCTGGCTATCAACACTATCTCTTTTTTTCCACCGGGTGTTCTCAAAAAGCCTTATTCCTCTTTGTCGTCAAAACTTAGGATTTAGGACTTTTTTCAATGTATGATTTCATACTTGTTTTCTCACGGCTCCCCTTTCTTCATAGGCCAAAGCGGTGGCAATGTTGGGCATTCGAAACACGGCCTTACTTGTTGCAAATTTAAAATAACCTTCTGTTGAAAAAACATTTCCTGCAATACTTTACATAAATAAAAACCCCGAATTCAAAAGACGACAACGAGGTAATGACAAAAATTTCTGTTTGGCAAAATGATTTATTGTTCACAACGAACACACTGTTTTCAAGTGTATCAAACCTTATTCTCTGTTTAACCTTCACCAGAAAACACGTTTTGGGGCTTGTCCAAATTAAAAGCATTTTGCGAAGGACGAATCGGGGGAGACAAAAATGACTGGATTTGTTATTGAAATGTCAGAAAACATTGTGGGAAAAGGAGAAAATGCTGGTTACCAGCATTTTCTCCTTTTCCCACAATGTTTTCGAACGCATTTTTTGCTCTAGGTCGTTCACATTCGGGAAATGAGTGGTAAAGGTTAATTATTCGTGCTTTGGAAAGATAATTTGAGTCATATACTCCAAATCTTTTACAGCAGGCAATGAATTTCAAAAGTCTCTTACTGCAAGCTAAATAAATCATACGATCATGTTCACTATCGTTGTCAGCATGGTGGTTTTTTACATACGTTGAATACGTCAGTAGAGCACTGTATATAAACTGTAATCTGTAGCAGTTTAACTGTTGTCACGGATCTTGTCACATGCATTCAATACACCAATACGGTACTACATCAAAATCTTTAACTTCGAGCACTGTAGTTGCTGTCATGGTGCCTGTTACATACGTTCAATACGTCAATGAATTACTGTTTATAAACTGTAATTTTGAGCCCCACGACTTGTGTCGTGGTACTTGTAACATTAGTTAAATACATGAATAAATGTATTGATAATTTAGTTAAGGGCACTTTAACTGTCTTTATGATCTTTTTTACATACGTAAAATGCACCAATTCAGTTGTGTACAAAATCTGTCTTTTACATACTTTTAATGCGTCAATAAATTACGGTGTAATATAAACTGTAATTTTGAGCACTATATAACCGTTGTCATACTTCTTGTTTATATTAAATACATATACCTCAATAAAGTGCTGTATAAAAGAATGAGTTTTGAGAACTTTGATTGTGGTCATGGTGCTCGTTATATACGTTAAATACAACAATAAAGTTCTGTATAAAAGAATGAGTTTATGAGTTTTGAGCACTATCACTGTTGTATGGTGTTTTTAGCCTACATACGTTAAATAGTTTAACTATTTGCCGATTAAAACTTTGTAATTTTTAGCACTTTAACTGTTGTCATAGTTTTGTACGTACGTTTAATAAGTCAAAGAGGTACTTAATAGAATCTTATATTCCATGCACTTTAACATCTGTCATGGTCCCTGTTACATACGTTAAATACGCTAAAAAAGTGCAGTAAAAGACTTTATGTTTAGTACAATACTGTTATCATCGTTCTTCTTTAATATGTTAAACATGCCAACAAAGATTCTGGATAAAAACTGTAATATTGAGTAGCAGAATTGTTGGCATGGCTTCCGTTACATGTGTTAAATTCGGTTGTAAAGAACTGCACATAAGCTGTATTTCTGAGTTCTTTGAACTCATTACCACACAATCCCGACTTTTAACGACCCTTAGGGAGAAGGCTTTTAAAAACATTGTTGGAAAAGGAGAAAATACTGGTAATCAGCATTTTTTTCTTCTTCCAACAATGTTTCCTAACTTATCAAGGACAAATTTTGTCACTGGACCACCTTAAATTTGTCGTCTGCAATTGCTTTTATTTTGGACCAGTCTAAAATTTCGTCGTTTGGTAGGGAGATAACAAAGTTTTGGTGTAGCTGTTGTACCTTTTGAAAATACTGTAGCAACAGTTCTGACTCCTCGTTTGAGTAGTCAGAACTGCTCTTACGCTATTTTCAAGAGTACACCCGTCCATTCAGTAATCTAAAAATGAACAGATATACACGAATTTTAATTATAGCCAGTGCGAATTTCAAAATGTCGCTGTGCTGTATTGTATAAGTGAACATTTCGCTGTGTTTTAGCGTATCAAAGTGAATATTCGTTGTGCTGTATAGCATAAGAGAAAATTATGCTGTGATCTTCCGACGAGTAAAAAGTGTGTTGTGTTATAAAGCATAAGTGAAAATTTCGCTATGTTGTACAGCACTTTCGCTGTGCTGTATACATGTACTTTATCAGTGAAGATCTCGCTGCGTTGTATAGTATTTACATGTATATAAGTGAAAATTACAGGAAAACTTCGATGTGCTGTATATTATAAGTGAAAATTGCACTGTCTGTATAGTGTAAGAGGACATTTCATCGTGCTGTATGTCACAAAAGTGAAAATTTCGCTGAAGTGTATATAGTATATGAGTCAAAAGTTTGTTGTACTGAATCCCACACACCGTAGGTGAAAATTTCAAATAGTGTATTTAAATGCCATTTGTTTTTCAGTCTTCGTGCATTCCAAACGAAAAGATGGAGTGAATAAGTTTTATAGCATCTCGCTCATGCTTTTTTGTTCCCAAAATGAAAACATTTACGTCAGATATATTGAATGTATCATACCAGTACATCTAATGGTGATAAAAAAATCTCTAAAAGTTTGCTCACATTTTTCAGCCTTTTTTAGAGCCATAAAAGACAAATAAGTCTGTATTGCAGATGAGATGCGATAAAAAAAACTGCCCATGAATAATTGAAAAAGACAAATGTAACTATCTATTGTTACTGTTAACTCTTTCCATACTTAGCGCTCCTTTAAAAGCTTTTGCGGATACCCTAGGTCGAAGATCAGACGGCTCAAGTGTGCCGTTTACTCTTAGATCTAAACTCTCTGATATTGGGAAAACTATTCTTGCAAAAAACAACACTTATTTTGGAAGGACCTTTATTCTTCAGCCGAACTATCTGCTTGATTTATTTTAGTGGTATAAGTGTTAAACACGTTCCCAACACGCAATAGTCCCGAAACACGACACTATTCACACGGACGACCCCGTTAATAATTAATACTTAGCGACCATTTATTCATTAATTCTATCCAAATGATATCATGCAGAAATACCAAGCGGGTTTTACCCTTATCTTAAATTCTTTTGGCTTGCCTCGGTTTGTATTGTGGTCAAAATGCTCTCTCTTTAGAGCTGGTGGTCAGAGATTCAAATAGCGTCCAGAACAAGGACGGACAATTATCGTTTTGCTTCGTAGCCTACAGGATGTGTGTGTGTGTGTGGGGGGGGGGAATGATGGATTTGTCTGTCTGCCGAATATTCCGCAGGTGTGAAGATATTGTGACAAGTGACGTCCTGGTGCAAAATGATTCAGGGAGAATAACTTTAAGTTGTACGTCTGGAACACCAAACAAAGACATGCCGAGGTTCGAAACATTATATAGACAACAACGAAAGAGTATAATGTAGAACTGAATTCTGCGATGTTGATATTTTGTTTGAAGCCAGGGCGTTACGACTGCATTGTACAGAATATCTAAAACAGTAATTTACAAAACAGTTCGATCTAAGATCAGACTACACAGGATAATTGTGCCGTCTAAATTCATCTGCATGAGTGCGAAAGGCCTGCATGTTAGACCCAATTTTCATCGGCGTAGCTAGCTTTATGCTTGTAGATTGACAAGTACACTAGAGTGGGTACAGGACACGTCCCTCCCCAGGGGAAATTTTGAAAACCATGATACAATCTAGTGCATTCTGGGCGTTCTGATGTGCTTTTTTGTACTAAAATGGCAGCAAAGGAACATTAAGCACTTAGTGAACCCTCTATTTGACGTTTTTTTTTTTCTTAATCCTTAAGCTGCTAAGCGCGACTCACTGACCATTTGCGGACAGTGTAGATCAAGATCAGACTGCACAGAACGTGCAGTCTGATCTTTTATCTACACTGTCCGATACGTCCCTTTCTTTCCGGTGAAATGAACTTTGAAACTGCAATATATGTTTTTTAGCTCACCTTAGCACAACGTGCTAAAGGTGAGCTATTGTGATCGCCCTATGTCCGGCGTCCGTCGTACGTCGTCCGTCGTCTGTCGTCCGTCGTCCGTCGTCCGTCAACAATTTCTTTAAACATCTTCTTCTCCTAAACCACTGGGCCAATCTTGATGAAACTTGGCAGGGATGTTCCTTGGGTGAAGCTCTACCAAAATTGTTCAAAGAATTGGGGGTCAAAACTGGCCACACCCCGGGGTCACAAGTTTGAGCATAGTAACAAAGAAGGAAAATTTTAAAAATCTTCTTCTCTGAAACTTGAAGGTGTAGAGCTTTGATATTTGGCATGTAGCATCTCCTAGTGGACCTCTACCATGTTTGTTCATATGATGCCCCTGGGGTCAAAACTGGCCCCGCCCCGGGGGTCACAATTTCTAACAAAGGAACAAAGAAGGAAAACTTTAAAAATCTTCTTCTGTAAAACTAGAAGGCATAAAGCTTTGATATTTGGCCTGAAGCATCTCCTAGAGGACCTCCACCAAGTTTGTTCATATGATGCCCTTGCGGTCAAAACTGGCCCTGCCCCGGGGGTCACAAGTTCGAACATAGGAACAAATAGGGGAAACTTTAAAGATCATCTTCTCTGAAACTGGAAGGCGTAGAGCTTTGATATTTGGTATGTAGCATTGCCTAGTAGACCTCTACCAAGTTTGTTCATATGATGCCCCTGGGGTCAAAACTGGCCACACCCCGGGGGTCACAAGTTTGAGCATAGTAACAAAGAAGGAAAATTTTAAAAATCTTCTTCTCTGAAACTTGAAGGCGTAGAGCTTTGACATTTGGCATGTAGCATCTCCTAGTGGACCTCTACCAAGTTTGTTCATATGATGCCCCTGGGGTCAAAACTGGCCCCGCCCTGGGGGTCACAATTTCCAACATAGGAACAAAGAAGGAAAACTTTAAAAATCTTCTTCTGTAAAACTAGAGGGCATAGAGCTTTGATATTTGGTATGTAGCATCGCCTAGTAGACCTCTACTAAGTTTGTTCATATGATGCCCTTGGGGTCAAAATTGGCCCTGCCCCGGGGGTCACAAGTTCAAACATAGGAACAAAGAAGGAAAACTTAAATTTTTTTTCTCTAAAATGGGAAGGCATAGAGCTTTGATATTTGGTATGTAGCATCTCCTAGTGGACTTCTACCAAGTTTGTTCCAAGGATGCTGCTTGGGTCAAAACTGGCCCAGCCCCTGGGGTCACAAGTTGGAACATAGGAACAAAGAAGGAAAACTTTAAAATTCTTCTTTTCTGAAACCGAAAGGTGTGGGGCTTTGATATTTGGTATGTTGCATCTCAGAGTGGACCTCTACCAAGTTTGTTCATATGATGCCCCTGGGTCAAAACTGGCCCTGCCCCGGGGGGTCACAAGTTCGAAGATAGGAACAAAGAAGGAAAACTTTAAATTTCTTTTTCTCTTAAACGGGAAGGTGTAGAGCTTTGATATTTGGTATGTAGCATTTCCTAGTGGACCTCTACCAAGTTTGTTCATATGATGCCCCTGGGTCAAAACTGGCCCAGCCCCGGGGGTCACAAATTCCAACATAGGAACAAAGAAGGAAAACTTTAAAATTCTTCTTTAAAACTGGAAGGCGTAGAGCTTTGATATTTGGTATGTAGTGATTCTCTTCTAAGTTTGTTTGCCCATCTAAGCGCAACAAGTTCATTGAGTTCAAAATTGGGTCATCTTGGGTCATAAACTAGGTCACTAGGTCAAATTAAAGAAATACCTTGTTGGCACTCTCGAGGCCACATTATTTGCTCAATTGCCTTGAAAATTAGTTAGAAAGTTTGTCTTTATAAAGTCTCACATAAGATTAATTTGGGTCAACTTGGGTCATAAACTAGTTCACTGGGTCAAATTAAAGAAATACCTTGTTTGCACTCTGGAGGCCACATTTATTGCTCAAATGACCTGAAATTTGGCCAGAATGTTTGTCTTGATGAAATACCAGATGAGTTTGGATTTGGGTCACCTGGAACCATAAACTAGGTCACTAGGTCAAATAAAGAAATACCTTGTGGGCACTCTAGAGGCCACATTCTTTGCTTAATTGCCTTGAAAATTGGTCAGAAATTTTGTCTTTGTAAAATCTCACATGAGTCTGAATTTGGGTCAACTGGGGTCATAACCTAGGTCACTTGGTCAAATTAAAGAAATAGCTAGTGGGCACTCTAGAGGTCACATTTATTATTCATTTGATTTGAAAATTGGTTAAAATGTTTCTTTTGATATAGTCAAAGACCAGTTCAAATTTGGGTCATCTGGGGTCATAATCTAGATCACTAGGTCAAATTAAAGAAATATCTTTAGGGCACTCGAGGCCACATTTTTTGCCCAATTGACTTGAAAATTGGTCAGAATGTTTGTCTTCATGAAATATGAGTTTGAAATTGGGTCACCTGCGGTCAAAAGATAGGTCACATGGTCAAATTAAAGAAAAACCTTAAAGGCACTCTACTAAGGTGAGCGACCCAGGGCCATCATGGCCCTCTTGTTTTTTTTTTAACTATTTAGTTGAAATTTTCGTTTCATATGTTTAGGAGTATGAGGATTAATCCCAACTCTTACGAAAAGTGATTCGACGTTTTCGACGACTATCGACACAATTCCGTTCCAAACGAAAGAGGCATTTTGATCATTATTAATGGCGTGCAACACACGAAAAGGGGCCTTCGGACATATGCGTAAAAGTGTGTCGTCCCAGATCAGCCTTTGCTCTCTCTGACTAACCCGAGTTGACACTTCCCGTTTTTGTGCGATTTTCTGTGCGGACTGCGCAGGCTACTCCGGGACGACACTTTACGCAAATGTCCGAAGGTCTCATTTCGCATGTTGCGGGCCATTTTGAGTGACAGAAAACCAGACATTACGCCCTGTATAGTCTGATCTTGATCTACGCTGTCCGCAAAAACTATTCGTGCTGCCCATGGTAGTAAAAGAGGTAACTTTTTCAGCGGTATCGGCGAAAACATGTTTGTGCGGACTGAATAGATCAAGATCACACTGCATAGAGCTTGCAATCTGATCCTAGACCTACAACTCTTTACCAAACGATAAGATTTTAGACAAATCCAAATTGAAAGCATTTACAGACAACAAATTAAATGTTTCTGTGTCAGACTTAGATAGACTAGAAAACATTCTGGGAAAAGGTGAAAATGCTGAAAATACTGCTTACCAGCATTTTCTCCTTTTCCCACAATTTTTTCAAAAGGCCTCTTTCTCAGGGTCGTTAAAACTCGGGATTGTGTGGTAAAGGGTAAAGATAAAAATCTTTCTTAATTGGCTTAATTATATTACTGTCACTGAATAAAGCAAAAATTATTTAGGGGTTAAAGAGTTTACCCTTCAGTAAATAAGTCTATGTTTTAACGACCCCTGAAATATGCAACATTTAAAAACATTGTGGAAAAAGAGGAAAAAAAATGCCGGTAATCGACACTTTCTCATCTTTCCACGATGTTCTTTACCTTTAAAAGACAAAATTCCTCATTTGAGCTACATTTGAATTATCGTTTTGCAAATGCTTTCAAAATGGGCGTGTCTTAGTGTTTGTCGTTTGGTAAGGAGTTACAGAAAAACGAGCATGTCCTCATAAGAAAAACAGGCATGTGAATAATAATCTAATACAATATACAACAGACAGGTGCATGTAAATTTCGTCGAGGGACTGTGGGGAAGTCATATGAGCAGTCCAATACACCATACCACAGACATGACAATGTGCATGCAAAGTTCGTCGACGGAATGTGTGAATTCACATGAGCATTGTAATGCGCCATACAACAGAAACAGGTGCATGTGGATTTCGTCGTGGGAGTGTGGGGAAGTCATTTGAACAGTCTAATTATACACCATACAACAGACAGGAACATGTAAATTTCGTCTGAGGAATGTACATGCCCTACAAATAAAAAAAAAAGAAGAAAGAGCTAATCAATTAAGGTAATTAATGAGATTACAACATGTGGAGTGCATGCTGTGTCTGTTTTAGATATATTGTGCATAAAACGTCAGGGATCGATACCACACAATTATCCTTTTACCGTACATATCTACACTATAGACGAAAGATTTTTGAAAACATTGTAGCAAAAGGAGTAAATGCTGGTAATCAGTATGTTCTACTTTTCCTAGAATATTTGCTTCTCTTTAAAAGACAAACGGTATCAGGGATCAATTCTTCATAATTATCCCTTTGACTACAAGTTCTTGTGTCTTAACTCTCTACCAAACGACAAAAATGTAGACTGGTCCAAATTGAAAGCATTTGCAGACGACAACTGAAAAGTGAATCAAATGATGTAAATTGTCTTTGATAGGGTACAAAACATTGTGGGAAAAGGAGAAAATGCTGGTTAGAAGCATTTTCTCCTTTTCCCACAATGTTTTCAAAAGGCTTTTTCCTCAAGGTCGTTAAAAGTCGGGATTGTGTGGTGAAGGGTTAACGACCTTGTGAAGAAAGATTTGAAAAACATTGTTGGAAATGGAGAAAATGTTGGTCACCAAAATTTTATTCATTTTCTCTATTTTCATCTCTTTCGACAATGTTTTATACTATTCCATAGACAAACTCATTGAACCATATTCTAACTATCGTGTGCAGGTATTTTATCTTTAGGTAAGTCTAAGATATTGTAGTTTGGTAAACAGGTAAACTGGTATTGTTGTATTCCAGCATAATTATTGGGGTTTTCGTGGGAAGGTCATTTGGCAAGACACTTCAGGAGCCCTACCCTACCACTGGCGAAACCAAGGACACGCCTAAATATGTGAGCTTTCACTGTGATATGACTGAAATGATGCTGAAAGCTGCATCAATCAATCAATAAATCGATCGATCGACCAATCAATCAATCAATCAATCAATCAGTCAATCAATCAATTAATCAGTTAAAAGCCATTGATTTGTGTTTTTTGTTTTATTTTGTTTTATACATGTGTAGACACAGAATGCCATATGACTGATGTATTTTGTATAGTATAATGACGACAGTGTGTCACGTGGTAAGGAACAGAAAAAAAGTTTTTGTTTTGTTTTTTCGTTCGGCAAATATACCAATAGAACTTTAATATAAAGCTTGTTAACCAAAAAATAAAATTCTTATTGTACATTAAACAAAAGTTTCGAAATTTATAACACCCGTCTGTGTTGTTTATTTTTATTTCTCTGTATGTAAACAAAAAATCCGAAACAACACAGAACGAGTATAATGGCTGTAGGAGCTGTTGATTGATTGATTGATTGGAATGATATTGTCGTTTCAAACAATTGTTTTATACCAAATTAGTCACACAATGTAACTGTAATTTGGTTTAAAACAACAATATAATTTTAAATTAGTTTCAAAACCATTGTCTTTACTTGATACATTGTATGTAAACAGAATGCCATCACATTGTCGTGTAGTAATACCGTATCAGGTATGTCCAGGTCGATTACCATATATCTTGGTAGATATAGACCAGCTGGTGATAATCAATATTTGTAATTATCATATATAATTAAAACTGTGCAAGTTCCAGTATACGTTCACAGGACCATATTTTATTCATTGAATTTTAATATTGTATTGTTTTATGACGGTTTCATTGCTTTATCGCTACGTTCAAACTAATAGCGCCAGATCTTCGTCTCTAGTTACACCCAAGCTTTAAATGGGATGGTTTTAAGGATGTTTTGTGAAGTGGAATACAGTGGCTACCTTTTGCCAATGACAATAGGTTATGACATACATGTGCAAGAGACTGACATCGTGTCAATGGCTAACAAAATCCAGTTATTATTTCTTTGCTAAATTCATTAGACAAGCTGCCGTGTTTGGAGCTGGGTTTGTCTTAACGTGTTATTTAGTTCTAAAAATTTTACGAGAGACTTCACTTACCTGCATCTATGTGAGTAATAACATAGACATAGACATACTTTATTATGTATACATATACATTTATCTTGTGATACAAAATATTGTTCCATGGCTAGAAGTAGTAACATATCATACAGCGGATTCTTGTTCAGTGTTGTGTGCAGTTTGATGTTGAATTGATCATTTCTTGAGAAAGTGAGCGTAACCTGCGATTTCTTTTTGAACTATGTAGTAGTACCTGTGACCTTATCAAGAAACATGGTCTGCAACTAGTCTGGACTTCTGTTTACTCTAGTTTTGCTTTTCAAGGGTGGTTATGTTTGAGTGAGGTGGAATAGTGAGAAAGTTCATATGTCAAGATGCCCTTTACTCTTTTTTTGGTAACGGCCATTGACATACCTTTCGGGAAATCAACAGCAACACTTTTCGCTTTGTAGGGAAAGAGAGCATCACGGGGGTCACAAAGAGTGATTTTCACTCTATTTTAACCCTTTACCGTACAATGACGCCTTTTAACGCCCCTGGGAAAGGGGCCTTTTGAAAACATTGCAGGAAAAGGAGAAAATGCTGGTAACCAGCATTTTCTCCTTTTCCCACAAAAAAAAATTGTACCATTTGAGCCACATTGAAATTGTCATCTGCAAATGCTTTCAATTTGGTCAAGGCTAAAATTTTGTCGTCTGATAAAGGGTTAAAGCTACCAAAAAAGTTACCGTTGTGACATCACTTAAGATACTCTTGGCCTAGATCCCATTCGAATGCTTCTACTAAAAAAAGGAATCTCGGTCATAAACAAATCGAGAAATTTACTCCATTTGATAATAATACTTTATCACATAATCCTCCTAGAAATTCAGTGTAATATACATGTACCTATTACGAATTTTCTTATCTTACATAGGTTTAAGATAAACCTTGCGTTCCGTCATATATGACGTCATTTTACACTTCTCTCAGGGAAGTGAATCGCATTTTATTTATGGAATTAACACGTGTGCATATATGGTTTTGCATATGCTGACCTATCTGACGTGCAATATCGCTATGTTATTAGAAAAATGTCACATTCTTTGGCTTTTGAAATGAAATGTATGGAACTCGTCCACGAGAATGTTATCAAGCTTACCAAGGGCTCGCTTAAAATTATTTTTCTAGATTGATTTATTAAAATTTTACCTCACATGCCAGCTTATGTCAGATCCTACATACATTATTTAACGATAATCAAGCAGAAATAAACCACTGAAACTTTTTCACACATGTTAACTTACAGGTGTGTGTCAGAAAAAGGTATAACCAATTCCATGAAAATCAGCTTTATGTGAAATATTAGTTCAGTTAAAAACTGAATGCTTCGTGAGTGGTTAATTGATCATAAATTGGTAAAATAAGCGTAAACAATCAGTTGAGTATTCAGCATTGCACCCAAGATAAGACTCAAGGGCATAGTGCCCATAACGCACAATACGCAAGTGCGTAATGTTGAAAAAAAATGGACTCAGGCGAAACATTCTTACGATTATCACTTTATAGAACAATCCAAATTCATAATAAAGCCTTAAAATTCTTTAAGAAAATGGACCATTTTAACCGCTAGTAAAAAAACAAATGTTCCGATTTCATTCTATTTCTTTACAGTGGAAAAATCTCACTGTATTGGACAGTATAGATAAAGATCGGACTGCACGTTCTGTGCAGTCTAATCTTGATTTAAGCGATTCTCAAAAGCGCTGTATATCGCGCGTAGCAGATTAAGAGTTAAATAGCACTCTCTATTCTGAGAACGTTCTGTGCAGTCTAATCTTGATTTAAGCGATTCTCAAAAGCGCTGTATATCGCGCGTAGCAGATTAAGAGTTAAATAGCACTCTCTATTCTGAGAATGTAATGATTCTGAACCCCTGGTTATACTCCAGAGACTAAATTGGCTTGTCGGCAGATCTTTGTCTACACTCATCGAAATGGACACGAGAGGGCCACGATGAGGTTAAAAGTGATTAACCCTTAACCTGCTGAATAAATGATATGGAACTTTTAAGCCGATTGTAAAAATTCAAATTTTGCTATTTTAAAAGTATTTTTTGGAGAGGAAAAATATCTCCTTATCGGAATGTGTAGATCCAAGATCAGACTGCACGTTCTTTGCGGTCTGATTTTGATCTACATTGCCCGCAGTAGGTCCTCTAGTCGCGCCTAGCAGTCGAAGTAGTTCGTCCCGGGATTGATCGAGACCAGCTGTACACACTAAACTGCAAAGTTCAAGTATGTTTTGCACGGACAAACAGCATTGATTTGTTTTAACAATCCGGCGGCATTATTGACATTGGTTTACTCTTCACCAAACAATCCCAAGTTTTAACGACTCGAACCAGCTAAAGGCTATTAAAAACATCGTGAGAAAAGGAGAAAATGCTGGTAACCAGCATTTTCTCCTTTTCCCGCGATGTTTTCCACAGTATCAAAGACTAATTTCATCATTTGTCGTCTGCAGGTGCTTTTAATATTGACAAGTCTAAAGTTGTGCCTTGGGATTAAGAGTAAATATAGTCTAATATAGGGCTATTACATTGTAAATTTCGCAATCTATTGACAAGATCCCGTTACGCTAAACGATGTCGTAAATTATGCCCAAGACCAGCTGTTATTACGGAAAATGTGGACAAATTCACAAAAGGATACTGACAGTTGAAACGGTGATCAGAACTGAACATCTGTACCAGGTGACTCAATTGTTGACATGTACAAATTGAGAGCATCTGCAGACGACAAATTGCATATGGCTTAAGTGATGATTTTTAACCTCATGTCAGATACATATATGCGGCCAGCGCACCTATTCATGCTTTCCTTGAGATTCTTTTACTAGTATTTCCCACAATGTTCTTTGAAGCCATTGGCTGCTTTCCCACATAACCATCTTCAAAAGAGTGATCACCGGTGAGAGAAGAATGAATCCTGTCATCATGACTGTCATCAATCCTCGGAAAGAAATTGGTCGCGTTAGGCATTCGAACTAGCGACCCCTGTTCTAAAGTCCTGTACGCTACCGACAGCCCTACCGGGCTTGGCTCGAAAGGGTAAAAAGCATTGTGGGAAAGGTGGGGTTGCTGGTAATCCATATCATGAAAAGCATTCTTCCTCACGGTTCTTAAACAAGTGTTTGGTACACGGTTATACTAATTAACTGAGGAGCTTCTGTATTTTATTTATTGCTGGTAAATTGCGAATATTGTCCAAGGCAGTTTGAATAAAGAAAACCCAACAGTGACTGTCATTGTTAAACATTTTTTTTTCAGATATTTAGTTATTCGCTGGACCAGGCTGACCGGGGCCGAAATATTTGCCATTTGTCAACTTTCTGCATGTCAAAAGACCATTTTTAAATCATGATTTAGACAGTTGTTAGACAAAATAAATTTTTTGGGTCCATAGCTATGTGATGACCTGATTGGTATAATGCATCGCGGAGATGCATTAAGCCCTCTTTTGTCAGGGCGTGGCTCAATTATCAACTCGACCTCTTGACCCCCGTGATGAGAGCATCCACTGAAAGTCTGGAAGATTATTATCTTTTAGGTTTGACCAAACGAGCCGATAATATAAATCTAAAATAAGACTACACATTCTGTGCAGTCTTATCTTGGTCTATATTGTCGGCAAAAGCTGCTTTTTTCGCCTATGATACTGGTAGGGCTAATATTATTTTTTTTTACTCGGTTCCTCCCCCAACCAAATTCATACAGATGTTGTCGATGGTAGTACTTTCTGTTTATCCTTAACTCTTTACAAATCGACAAAATTTTAGAATGGTAGAAATTGAAAAGCATTTGTAGTAGACAAAGATCGCCTAAGTAACAAACATTCTCTTTGTCTTTGATCGTGTAGAAAACATTGTGGGTTAAGGAGAAAATGCTGGTTTCCAGCATTGTCTCCCTTTCCCACAATTTTTCAAAAGCCCTCTACCTCAGGGTCGATAAAAGTCGGCATTTGGTAGTAAATGGTTCACCAATAGAGCACTAAATTAATGAAACGGACCTTTCCAAATAAGGAAAAAAATCAGAAATATTGCAATTTTAAGGCTGGTTTAGTTTGTTAATGTCAGATAGTAGCGAGCAACGTAAACCCATGACCAGACTACGAATTCTAGGCACATTGATGTTGAACTGCAATGTCCGCTAAGTACGTGCAAATTTAAAGCAATCAAACATTTGCAGAGTGCTCCTGATAATGTTTTGTTTTGTTTTCGCTATGTATTACATTGAAGCTATATATAGAGTAGTAGTTATACATGTACTTCGGCCTCATTATAAACTATGGATTAAAATTCTAGTCCTGTGCAAATGTTTTGTATTTTTAACCTTAGCAAAAAACTCGATTTTATGTATTTTTGCAATGAAACAAATTATTAATTAGTCAGAAGCAATCGGAGCGTATTAGAACAAAACAAAGCATTTCGGAAAAAAAGTTCAACGTATTGTCTCCCTTGCTTAGGAATTGAAGAGTGATTACTGGAATGAAAGTAAGTGCCTGAATCGACACTGTCCGATAAGGAGATATTTTCCGCCAAAAATCAGCTTGAAATAACATTAGTCTGGTTTTGCTATTGGCGTGAAAGTTTTATTTAACTTATTTAGAAGGATAAGGGTTAATCTTTCAGCACCAGGGGCGAAAAATGGGGCTTTTTGCAGATGGCATAGAACAAGACCAGACTGAAGTCTGATCTTGAATTATACCGTCAGCTTGTTAAGGCAAGCCTGTAAGATAATCAAAGGACTCAAAGTCCCGAACAGCGGATTTGTGGAACAGTATTAAGCTATGATATGGTATAATGAAAAATAAAATTCCTATTACATGTGATGCATGTCCATGGACCCATATGTAATTGGAGCTAGCAAGGACAAGGAAAGTCGAAGTAGTTCTGCCAAGCAGGACGCGCACTAACTGTTAATTTTATTACTTTAAGGAGTAGCAACTTGAATCATCAATCAGATTTAGGACTGTATGTAAACGTGTAGGACTGTATATACGGTAAATACAAAAACGAGGTCGGGTGTACCAGCTAAAACTGAAAGTAGAATGAGTAGAACCCAAGTCTTTATGACCGTATTTGGTTCAGCAGGTCACACTGATAACATAGTACAGACCAGCTATTCAAAACTAAAAGTGAGTGCGCATTCGTCGTTATGCATAATGTATTTGGTTCCGGCCAGTTAGATCACAGTAAGCGGATTTACTATACAAATCTGTTAACCCCTAGGCTGCTAAGCACGACTCACTGACCTTTTGCGGACAGTGTAGATCAAGATCAGACTGCACAGAACGTGCAGTCTGATCTTGAATCAACACTGTCTGATAAGAAGATATTCCTCTGCTAAAATAAGTTCGAAATAAAATTAACCGGGGGTGTACTATCGGTTTGAAAAGTTCATTTCATTTATTTAGTAGGACAAGGGTTGAAAATCTTCCTGGGTGTCAGTGGAAGGTATTATCAGCCGTGCGAAAGAGGTCGAGTTTATACATTTGGCTCTGAAAACGGTAAAAGTCAATCTGAAGCGTTGTTCATTTTTTTTTGCTGAATATTATTAATAAGAATAAAATCTCTCAAGACATTTGAGCTGTAAAAGGTCGCAACAATTACCTCAAAATTTTGCAGTTATTGTAAAACTTATGAAAAAAGATGCAAAAACTTGCGCCTTCTAAGAATTAATTGGAAATGTGATACGCTTGCGCCGTTATTATGTCTGTTTCGCCTTGGAGATGGCGACTATCACCGTCTTTATGAATAATATGAATAATGCGATAATTAAGAGCAGTTCAAAGGAACAATAAACTGCTGACTGATCTAACTGTGAAAGCATGTCCTTGAGTTTCATTTAAGAGCAAAATACTCGGGAAACTCATTAGTGAAACGTAATGAACACCTGAGCATTTGAATGCTTTATTTTCTACTGCTAGAATGTCGAACACAACGTTTTAATACATTTACGTCTTTTTCTACATGATATTTTCAATCCTTTAACAAGCGAATCCCGTGTTTTATGACCTAGAGGAATACTCCTTTTAAAAAACATTGTTGGAAAAAGAAATATTTCTATCAAAGAGCAAACCTTTATCGTTTGGTAAAGAGCTAACACATTTACTTCTAATTTGCTCTGTACATTGTGCTGATTATGTTGTATGATGTTGTATGATGGGCCGGTGGCCTAAGTACTGAAAAAATTGTCTGTTCTGTTCTGTTCTTTGGGTAAAACAGCAATATCTGGGCCAAATAGCAATATGTGGGCAAAACAACAATACCCGGGTGAAACAGCAACACGTACCTTGGCAAAACAGCATTATCAGGGTCAAACAGCAATATCTGTGTCAAACAGCAATATCTATGTCACACAGCAATATCTTGGCCAAACAGCAACATCTGGACAAAACAGCTATATCTGGGTGAAACAACAATATCTGGGTCAAATTGCAATATCTGGGTCAAACAGCATAACTTGTGTCAAACAGATATATCTATGCCAAAGAGCAATATCTGGGTCAAATAGAAATATCAGGGTCAAATAGCAATATCTAGGCCAAACAGCTATACCTGGGTCAAACAGCAATATCCGGATCAAAAAACAAATATCTGTTTTAACAGCAATATCTGGACCAAACAGCTTTATCTTGGTCAAAAAGCAAAATCTGTGTCAAACAGTATTAGCTGAACCAAAAAAGGCAATCTTCGTGTCAAAAAAGGTATTCCCGTGTCAAATAAGAGTATCTGGGTCTAAACAGCAACATCTTGGTCAGACATTAATATCTGTGTCAGACAGCACTATCTGTGTCAACCAGCAGTATCTGTGTCAAAAAGCAATGTCTCGGCCAAACGGCTATATCTTGGTAAAAAAGCAATATCTGGGCCAAACAGCTGTATTTTAGTCAAACAACAATATCTGTCTCCAACAGTAACATCTGAAAAGAGCAGTAATGTTTGTTTCAAAAGGGAATTTCTGAGTCAATAACCGTAGTTAACTCTTTACCACACAATCCCGACTTTTAACTACCCTGAGAAAGAAGCCTTTTATCCTATCCGATACGTAAATCATCATTTAAGCTACACTTAATTTGTCGTCTGCAAATGCCTTCAATTTGGTCCAGTCTAAAATTCTGCCGTTTGGTAAAGAGTTAAACATCAATATCTGGGTCAAACAGCAATATATGGGTCAAACAGCAATATCTTGGCCAAACATCATTATCTGTGGCAACAATTATATCTCTGCCAAACAGTAATATCTTGGCAAAAACGGCAATATCTCTCTAAAACAGCAATATTTTGGTCAAACTACGATATCTGGTCAAACGGCAATATCTTGGCTAAACAGCAATATCTGGTTCAAACAGATATATCAATGTCAAACAGGAATATTTGTGTCACGCGGCAATATCTGGATCAAAGAGGAATATCTAGGTCAAACAAGAATATCTGTTTCGAACAGCAATATCTGGGCCAAACAACAATATCTGGGTCAAACAGCAATATCTGTGTCAAACACCAATGTCTCGGTCAAACCGCAAATATTTTGGATAAAACAACAATATCCAAGTCAAACTTTCGTATAATTTTTTTTTCGTTCTCTAAGGCTTACTCGTAACATTTTTCCCTGTAGATATGACGACGACTTAACCCTTTCCCAAACCATGAATTTTAGGCTGGTCCAAATTGAAAGAGTTTGCAGACGACAATTTCAAATTTGATGAAAATGACAGAAAGTTCTCCAAAAGGGTAGAAAACACTGTGGGAAAAGGAGACATTGCTCGTTACGAGCAATTTCTCCTTTTCCCACAGTGTTTTCAAAAGACTTGTACCACAGACACGTGAAAACCAGGGCTTGTTTGGGAAAGGGTTAAGCATTACAGTGTCATAGTCAAAAATAGGTGCATAGACCAGAATCGGGCTGCATAGAACGTCGAGCGTGATCTTGGATCTACACTGTCCAACCTTTAAGATGTAAATCTTTCTGAATGTCAGTGGATTGCAATTTATAGCTTTAGAAAGAGGTTGAGTTTATATGAGCCCTGCTCTATGAAAAGGGGTCTCGATGCATTTGCGAAAAGTGTCGATCCAACGCAGCCTGCGCAGTCCGCGCAGGCTGACCTGAGCCGAAACTTTTCGCTATTGGTCAATTTTCTGTACGTCAAAGGATCAGTCTACTTCACAAGTCAGCCGTTTGTTAGTGAAAATGGTTTTTATGGATCCATAATTATGTGATGACTTGCCTGGTATCAAGCATCATGGAGATGTATTAAGCCTCCTTTTGCCAGAGCATGGTTCATATATTTGGCACTGAAAGAGTTAATATATGATACTAATCCCCAGATGCATTAAACCCCCTTTTCACAGAGTATGACTAAAATGATTTTGGTCAAAATTAAGGATCAGGTAGCAAACGGTGATGGTTCAAGATCAGATTGCACGTTCTGTGTAGTCTTAATAATGTTTGCAAAAGCTTTCTTCGTCAAGATCGGGAACACCCAGATTTCTTTGGTAAAGGGTCAAAGGGTTAACATGGGGTTTGATGGGCATGTAATGCGAAGTCGGTTCCAGGGTCCGTATTCACCAACCATTCTTAAGAACGTTCTTAGACTTATTCTTCAAGATTTTCCAAGTTTGAAAGTAACACACCTTCTGATTGGCTAAACCAAATGGTTTAGCCAATCAGAAGGTGTGTTACTTTCAAATTTGGAAAATTTTGGAGAACAAGACCAAGAATATTCTTAAGAATGGTTGGTGAATACGGACCCAGGTTTCGGCTAAACTGTTAATTTTGGTTTAGTTAGGCGTTCACCTCTTGTTTCCGTAGGTCCATGAACACAAATTAAACCGTCGTTTAAAGAGCGCTATGTAAACCTTTCGTGTCCTTAAGGCATTTTGTTACGAGTATTGTGAAATGCTCACCTCAAGTTTTATCCTTTCGCTACCATGATCTCCTAAACAGTCTGCTACGAGACTAAAAAGCCATTTGAAAGATTTAATCGGAGAAGCAAACTGTGATATCAGTGTTTGCTGTAATCTGAATTAGCCATGCTCTGTGAAAAGGGGTTTTGATACATCTGCAAAAAAATATGGACCCAGGTCAGCCTGCGCAGGACTGATCTGGGTCCAGATGTTTTGTTTTTGGTCAATTTTCTGCATGTCAAAGGATCATTATAGCTCAGGATACAGTCGGTTCTTAGACAAAATGGATTTTATAGGTCCATAATTATGTGAAACTTGCCTGATATGATGCATTATAGAGATGCGGTCAACTTCCTTTGTCAGAGCATAGGCCTTTGAAGCTCCATTGGTCTCTCACGGAACACTAGAATTTTCATTGGTCGATCATCGAACACTGTTGCACATTGGTGCATCGCCTGTATATCACGGAATACTCATTTTTTTCATTGTAACCGTTATTATAAATAGCAAATCGGCGACTGCCTCTATATTGTACATAATAATGTATATTATATACAATATAGATGCAGTCGCCAATGTGCTATTTATAGTAACGGTGTCCGATAAGGAAAATATCTTTATCCCGTAATAGACCAATATAGTTTCAGGGGCCTATTGTCAGAGCAAGGCTCATTTGGCTCTTCTAACTCTTAAGCAGTCGACAAATTGTTGGCCATGTTCTTTTTTGAAATCACTACGTGACTGCAAGTTGAAAGTTAGCTCAAATGATTAGATCTGACTATGAAGATGTTGCAAGCATTGTGGGGAAAGAAGAAAATACTGATTACTAGTATTTCTTTCTTTTCTCCTATGGTTGCAAAATACATGAGCCATGCTCTGTGAAAAGGGGGCTTAATGCATCTGCGAAAAAGTATCGACCAGGTCAGCCTGCGCGGACTCTGCAGGCCGACCTGGACCGATACTTTTCGCTACTGGTCAATTTTCTGTATGTCTAAGGACCAGTGTACCTCCTGAAAAAAAGTGGCTTTAATAGATCCATAATTATGTGATGACTTGCTTGGCATGATGCATCACGGAGATGCATTAAGCCCTCCTTTGCCAGAGCATGGTTCACATTATTTTTCACCGGGGCCGTAGAAACGCGGATTGTTTTGAAAAAGGTTAAGTATCAATAATGCTAATTAACAATATTTCCTCATTTTATATTACACAGCTACACTACAATGATGACTTGATAATGTGCTTACGACATGATAGATTCAACGGCAGCCATCTTGAAAGTCCTCATTTGGAATACCTTGTTTTTTGTCCTCACACAGTTCTCCCACAGAGTGGCGGGGGGTAAGTACTACATTATTCTTTGTTATCCAGGGTCCGTATCCACTAACCAGTGTAAATTCCGTTCTGGCTCTCATTTTTAGCTCACCTTAGCGCAACGTGCTAAAGGTGAGCTATTGTGATCGCCCTATGTCCGTCGTCCGTCGGCTGTCGTCCGTCGTCCGTCAACAATTTCTTTAAACATCTTCTTCTCCTAAACCACTGGGCCAATCTTGATGAAACTTGGCAGGGATGTTCCTTGGGTGAAGCTCTACCAAAATTGTTCAAAGAATTGAATTCCACCCACAACTCTGGTTGCCATGGCAACAAAAAGGAAAAAAAAAGCGAAATCTTTAAAAATCTTCTTCTCTGAAACTAGAAGGCGCAGAGCTTTGATATTTGGTATGTAGCATCTCCTAGTGGACCTCTACCAAGTTTGTTCATTTTATGCCCCTGGGGTCAAAACTGGCCCCGCCCCAGGGGTCACAAGTTTAAGCATAGTCACAAAGAAGGAAAACTTTAATAATCTTCTTCTCTAAAACTTGAAGGCGTAGAGCTTTGATATTTGGCATGTAGCATCTCCTAGTGGACCTCTACCAAGTTTGTTCATATGATGCCCCTGGGGTCAAAACTGGCCCCGCCCCAGGGGTCACAATTTCCAACATAGGAACAAAGAAGGAAAACTTTAAAAATCTTCTTCTCTAAAACTAGAAGGCATAGAGCTTTGATGTTTGGCATGAAGCATCTCCTAGTGGATCTCTACCAAGTTTGTTCATATCATGCCCTTGGGGTCAAAACTGGCCCCGCCCCGGGGGTCACAAGGTCGAACATAGGAACAAAGAGGGGAAACTTTAAAAATCATCTTCTCTGAAACTGGAAGGCATAGAGCTTTGATATTTGGTATGTAGCATTGCCTAGTAGACCTCTACCAAGTTTGTTCATATGATGCCCCTGGGGTCAAAACTGGCCCCACCCCGGGGGTCACAAGTTTGAGCATAGTAGCAAAGAAGGAAAACTTTAAAAATCTTCTTCTCTGAAACTTGAAGGCGTAGAGCTTTGATATTTGGCGTGTAGCATCTCCTAGTGGACCTCTACCAAGTTTGTTCATATGATGCCCCTGGGGTCAAAACTGGCCCTGCCCCGGGGGTCACAATTTCCAACATAGGAACAAAGAAGGAAAACTTTAAAATTCTTCTTCTCTAAAACTAGAAGGCATAGAGCTTTGATATTTGGCATGAAGCATCTCCTAGATGACCTCTACCAAGTTTGTTCATATGATGCCCTTGGGGTCAAAACTGGCCCCGCCCCGGGGGGTCACAAGTTCGAACATAGGAACAAAGAGGGGAAACTTTGAAAATCATCTTCTCTAAAACTGGAAGGCGTAGAGCTTTGATATTTGGTATGTAGCATTGCCTAGTGGACCTCTACCAACTTTGTTCATATGATGCCCCTGGAGTCAAAACTGGCCCCGCTCCGGGGGTCACAAGTTTGAGCATAGTAACATTGAAGGAAAACTTTAAAAATCTTCTTCTCGGAAACTTGAAGGTGTAGAGCTTTGATATTTGGCATGTAGCATCTGCTAGCGGACCTCTACCAAGTTTGTTCATATGATGCCCCTGGGGTCAAAACTGGCCCCGCCCCAGGGGTCACAATTTCCAACATAGGAACAAAGAAGGAAAACTTTAAAAATCTTCTTCTCTAAAACTAGAAGGCATAGAGCTTTGATGTTTGGCATGAAGCATCTCCTAGTGGATCTCTACCAAGTTTGTTCATATCATGCCCTTGGGGTCAAAACTGGCCCCGCCCCGGGGGTCACAAGGTCGAACATAGGAACAAAGAGGGGAAACTTTAAAAATCATCTTCTCTGAAACTGGAAGGCATAGAGCTTTGATATTTGGTATGTAGCATTGCCTAGTAGACCTCTACCAAGTTTGTTCATATGATGTCCCTGGGGTCAAAACTGGCCCCACCCCGGGGGTCACAAGTTTGAGTATAGTAGCAAAGAAGGAAAACTTTAAAAATCTTCTTCTCTGAAACTTGAAGGCGTAGAGCTTTGATATTTGGCGTGTAGTATCTCCTAGTGGACCTCTACCAGGTTTGTTCATATGATGCCCCTGGGGTCAAAACTGGCCCTGCCCCGGGGGTCACAATTTCCAACATAGGAACAAAGAAGGAAAACTTTAAAATTCTTCTTCTCTAAAACTAGAAGGCATAGAGCTTTGATATTTGGCATGAAGCATCTCCTAGAGGACCTCTACCAAGTTTGTTCATATGATGCCCTTGGGGTCAAAACTGGCCCCGCCCCGGGGGGTCACAAGTTCGAACATAGGAACAAAGAGGGGAAACTTTGAAAATCATCTTCTCTAAAACTGGAAGGCGTAGAGCTTTGATATTTGGTATGTAGCATTGCCTAGTGGACCTCTACCAACTTTGTTCATATGATGCCCCTGGGGTCAAAACTGGCCCCGCCCCGGGGGTCACAAGTTTGAGCATAGTAACATTGAAGGAAAACTTTAAAAATCTTCTTCTTGGAAACTTGAAGGTGTAGAGCTTTGATATTTGGCATGTAGCATCTGCTAGCGGACCTCTACCAAGTTTGTTCATATGATGCCCCTGGGGTCAAAACTGGCCCTGCCCCGGGGGTCACAATTTCCAACATAGGAACAAAGAAGGAAAACTTTAAGAATCATCTTCTCTAAAACTAGAAGGCATAGAGCTTTGATATTTGGCATGAAGCATCTCCTAGTGGACCTCTACCAAGTTGTTCATATGATGCCCTTGGGGTCAAAACTGGCCCTGCCCCCGGGGGTCACAAGTTGGAACATAGGAACAAAGAGGGAAAACTTTAAAAATCATCTTCTCTGAAACTGGAAGGGGTAGAGCTTTGATATTTGGTATGTAGCATCGCCTAGTGGACCTCTACCAAGTTTGTTCATATGATGCCCCTGGGGTCAAAACTGGCCCCGCCCTGGGGGTCACAATTTCCAACATAGGAAAAAAGAAGGAAAAATTTAAAAATCTTCTTCTCTGAAACACGAAGGCATGGAGCTTTGATATTTGGTATGTAGCGTCTTCTAGTGGATCTCTACCAAGTTTGTGCATATGATGCCCTTGGGGCAAAAGTTGGCCCTGCCTCGGGGGTCCCAAGTTCGAACATAGGAACAGAGAAGGAAAACTTTAAGAATCATCTTCTCTGAAACTGGATGGCGTAGAGCTTTGATATGTGGTATGTAGCATCGCCTAGTAGACCTCTACTAAGTTTGTTCATATGGTGCCATTGGGGTCAAAATTGGCCCTGCCCCGGGGGTCACAAGTTCAAACATAGGAACAAAGAAGGAAAACTTTAATTTTTTTTTCTCTTAAATGGGAAGGCATAGAGCTTTGATATTTGGTATGTAGCATCTCCTAGTGGACTTCTGCCATGTTTGTTCCAAGGATGCTGCTTGGGTCAAAACTGGCCCAGCCCCTGGGGTCACAAGCTCGAACATAGAAACAAAGAAGGAAAACTTTAAAATTCTTCTTTTCTGAAACCGAAAGGTGTGGAGCTTTGATATTTGGTATGTTGCATCTCAGAGTGGACCTCTACCAAGTTTGTTCATATGATGCCCCTGGGTCAAAACTGGCCTCGCCCCGGGGGTCACAAGTTCGAAGATAGGAACAAAGAAGGAAAACTTCAAATTTCTTTTTCTCTTAAACGGGAAGGTGTAGAGCTTTGATATTTGGTATGTAGCATGTTCTAGTGGACCTCTACCAAGTTTGTTCATATGATGCCCCTGGGTCAAAAATGGCCCAGCCCCGGGGGTCACAATTTCCAACATAGGAACGAAGAAGGACAACTTTAAAATTCTTCTTTAAAACTGGAAGGCGTAGAGCTTTGATATTTGGTATGTAGTGATTCTCTTCTAAGTTTGTTTGCCCATCTAAGCACAACAATTTCACTGAGTTCAAAATTGGGTCATCTTGGGTCATAAACTAGGTCACTAGGTCAGATTAAAGAAATACCTTGTTGGCACTCTCAAGGCCACATTATTTTCTCAATTGCCTTGAAAATTAGTTAGAAAGTTTGTCTTTATAAAGTCTCACATAAGATTAATTTGGGTCAACTTGGGTCATAAACTAGTTCACTGGGTCAAATTAAAGAAATACCTTGTTTGCATTCTGGAGGCCACATTTATTGCTCAAATGATCTGAAATTTGGCCAGAATGTTTGTCTTGATGAAATACCAGGTGAGTTTGGATTTGGGTCACCTGGAACCATAAACTAGGTCACTAGGTCAAAATAAAGAAATACCTTCTGGGCACTCTAGAGGCCACATTATTTGCTTAATTGCCTTGAAAATTGGTCAGAATGTTTGTCTTTGTAAAATCTCACATGAGTCTGAATTTGGGCCAACTGGGGTCATAAACTAGGTCACTTGGTCAAATTAAAGAAATAGCTAGTGGGCACTCTAGAGGCCACATTTATTATTCATTTGATTTGAAAATTGGTTAAAATGTTTCTTTTGATATAGTGAAAGACCGGTTCAAATTTGGGTCACCTGGGGTCATAATCTAGGTCACTAGGTCAAATTAAAGAAATATCTATAGGGCACTCGAGGCCACATTTTTTGCTCAATTGACTTGAAAATTGGTCAGAATGTTTGTCTTCATGAAATATGAGTTTGAAATTGGGTCACCTGCAGTCAAAAATTAGGTCACATGGTCAAATTAAAGAAAAACCTTAAAGGCACTCTACTAAGGTGAGCGACCCAGGGCCATCATGGCCCTCTTGTTTTCTTTCCTATTTATTTCTTTACCACGCAATCCCAAATTTTAACGACCCTGAGGTAGAAAGCTTTTGAAAACAATGTTGGAAAAGGAAAAAATGCTTGTAACTAGTATTTTCACCCTTTCCCACAATGTTTTCTACTCTTTTACAGCCAAAATCTCATAATTCCAGCTACATTTGAAATTTAAATTGACGTCTGCAAATGCTTACAATTCGGAATACTCAAAGTTTTTGTCGTTTGGTAAAGAATTAAAGGAAATTAATTTTTAATTGGCCCAACCAAATGGTTCAGCAAATCAGAGATTGCGTTTCTTTGTAAATTCTCAAGAATTTTCTAAAATTTGTATGAACGCAATTTTTTATTGAATCGTTAGTGAAACGGGCCTTGGCAGACCTTAAACTAGATTGACTGCAAAAAATCGGCTTTTGTGTCAAAAGGGATAAAAGAAAAAATCTCAATATTTTTGATAAGAGATCGTGCGATGTTATCCGACGTCATCCGATTTCTGTCCGTACTTCCGCTGGCTATATAGGGATTTAATCCATTTTTCGGGGATTTTCTTGTTTTATTATCCCTCTCTTCTTGTGCAAAATCCCCTGAGCCACAAAAGATAGTAATTACCTTTATACCAGACAACCCAGTCTTTTCACGGCACAAATAAAGTAAACTTAGAAAACATTGTGAGAAAAGAAGAAAATGATCGTAGCCAGCATTTTCTCATCTTCTCGCAATGTTTGGTAATCTCTAAAACACAGTCCCATAACTTTAGCCGCATTTCAGTTGTCGTCTACATATGCTTTAATGATAACAATAACTTTATTTGATGCAGGTGGTATATTAAGACGAATCTTTCAAGCAACAAATAAAGCTAAAGAAAAAAAAAAAAAACTTATACAAGATTCACTTCATCTGTTAAATGAAAAATTGAAATTACGATGTTTGTGATGCGAAGGGAGAAATAATGGGCGGTAAGTTCAACAGTACAAGATACCAGCTACAGACAGACACATGCTTTGTGTTTGGTTAAATTTGACAAACCCATACTAAGTTATACAAACGTAAGTCACTCTGTTCGTATTTTAAATACGAAATTGAAATAAGCAGCACTCATGGAAAAAGGGGTTGGACACATCTTCGTAATGCTATATACCGAGCAAGTTGTCACATTATATGGAGCCATCTTGTCTAAAATCCGATTGCATTCTGAGAGTTCACTAACATGAAGAACACTTACTAATAGCAAAAAGTATCGACCAAGGTCAGCATGCGCGGACTGCGCATGCTGACCCTTGGTCGATACTTTTTGCCGATGCCTTTCACAGAGTAGGACTGTTTTTTTTGTATGGACTTTTAAAGGTACTCGTTTTATGACTTTAAATCTTTATCGAAGTAGATTTCACTTTTATACTTCCATAATAAAATAAGAATAAGTTCTTGAGTTAAAGATATCATTGAGAGCAGCGGATCTTAATTTATACATACGAATAGAATACATGCAACACGAAAACGAAATTAGTTTATTTATACACAGGAAATCTTGACACTGCTTTTTTCATCTTTAGGTGTATATGTATATCTAAAGGTAAGGTTATCAAGAGATCTTAAGATGAAAAAAAAAAAGCAGTGTCAGATTTACTGTTGTGTTCAAGAGGTTAACAGGTTAAGTAGAAATAAAAAAGTCTCTCGATGTTGCTCTAATCGAAGCCTCTAGTATAATGTGAACAGCCCTTTTACTTAAGGATGATTTTTAGATAATTTAGATGCAGTTTCTTTCCCCAAACGGTACAACAATGATCAAATTTAGGGAGTTTTATTATAAAAGTTGTAAAATACTAGGTTTATTTCATATGTGATATACATAGGAATTTCTTTTTGGCAATTTGCTTTAGTTTTGCTTCATTTTTGAACATTTTTTATCAATACGAACTAAAGATGACAACTGCTTATCGACATAAACACTTGATATCCCACGAAATCCAATGGTTATAATGCAAATATTATTGAAACATAAACAAGTTAACTAGATCTGACTTTATGTTCATTTAGCATATGAGCCATGCTCTGTGAAAAGGGGGCTTAATACATCTGCGAAAAGTATCGACCCAGGTCAGCCTGCGCAGTCCGCGCAGGCTGACCTGGGCAGAAACTTTTCGTTATTGGTCAATTTCCGGTATGTCAAAGGACTAGTCTACCTTATGATACAGTCGGTTGTTAGACAAAATTGATTTTATGGATCCCCGACTATGTCATGTCTTGCTTTGTATTATAGATCAATGAGACGCATTAAGCCCCCTTTTGCCAGAGCGCCGCTCATATAGTATTGTTTTACGACTACTAAATGATTTTTTTTCCGGATTTATATACTGCTTAATTATCCGTTTAGGGGTCCAGAATGAGTATTCAATAAGCAAGCCTTTTTCAACTATGTGAATTAACAAAAACACTTATCATACAGCACAGCTCGCATGGAAAATTGAACTGTGGGGGTGACAGTGCCTTGAAACAACAACAGGGTTCAAAATTAGGATAGAAGACCCAACACCAACTTCGACGCCAGGGTTAGCGGACTAGCTTGACCTTGACCTTTTTGCCACAGGCATGGACAAGGGTATAGCTGTATAAAACTGACTTTGACCTTAAGATCATTAGCATAGGCATGACTAGGGTATTGTTCGATGAAAGTTTGGAAGGATTGAAAAAAAAAAAAAAAAAAAGGGGGGGGGAAGGAAAAGAAGAAAATGCTGGTTACCAGCGTTTTTCTGCTTTTTCGAAGTTGTTTTCGAAAGGCCTCTTAACCAAATATCGGTAAAAGCCGCATTGTTCGGTAAAGGGTTCCAAACAGTGCTCTAACGAGAAACGCCTTCGATTCGATGGGAATTTGCCCTGAGAGCTGACAAGTTTCATCGCGTGACAAGACAATGTGACAAGAATCCTTCATTGATTAACCCTGTTATCACACCATAAACCAAATTAACCCTGTACATCATTATTAGATATGCAAGACTGGATGCTAAATAGCTTTCTTAGGCGATTTATTAATTTGGAAAGTGAAGGGCTTCCTTGTTGGTAAAACCAGTTCAATTCAGCAAATCAGAAATTGCGTTTCTTTCAAATACGGCAAAAATTCTTTAGAATTACAACAGGGAGTGATTTAGAATATTGCGGTGAAAGCAGTTCCAGGGGTAAAAAGAAACCGAGTATTTGAGGACTACAGTATAAGTGTGGATAAATGATAATAATTTGAAAGCTGACATAGAAATGAGCCATGCTCTGTGAAAAGGGGGCCTAATGCATCTACGAAAAGTATCGACTCAGGTCAGCCTGCGCAGTCTGCGCAGGCTGACCTGGGCCGAAACTTTTCGCTATTAGTCAATTTTCTTTATGTCAAAGGACCATTCTACCCCGTGACTCAATAGGCTCTTGTACAAAATGGATATTTTCGATCCATTGTCATATGATGACTCGCTCGGTTTAATGCATTACGGAGATGCATTAAGTCCCCTTTTCAAAGAGCATGGCTCAAATGTTTTGAGGGAAAAAAATGGAATAATTGCTCTTAATAATAGAAATTTCTACTGTTGTTTCAATATTTCCAAAACAATCTATGTACAAATTTGGCCAAAATAATTCTGTGAGGGAAAGGATCAAGATCCCAAGTTTATTAATAATGCCATGATGATGTTTTACCCGGTCGAGTTTATCGTCACATTACGTCTTAACCGATGATCTGTGCAAATACGGGGAAAGTAAGGTCACCATCTGTCCTCAATTATCGTATTGAAAAAGTTCTTTGCTCTGCTTCTGTCTATCTGCGTCCCTCTCTATTTCTAAGTATCTATGGCCGTGTATGTGTAGCATGTGTGTGCGTGTTTGTGTCTTTCCGTCTGTCTGTGTTGTAATGGCATAGAAAAATTAACTGTTTTATAAAAACGTTAAGATCTAACAGAAAGGTGAATCGTCTTCTTTAAAATACAACAACTTGATTTTATTATCGAAATTGATAGCTTTCAGTTTATTTCTATAAGATTTACATTTTGGATGCAAAGATATTTAGATCCTGATTCCCTCGTGATATCAGCCAAGTTCAGCAATGCTTAAGGACGGCTTTTTAAATTTTAATAATCTTGCCAAACTTCTAAAATGATTTATCACTGAATAAAAGTAAGGCGATAACTGACTGGCTATCAATAAAGAAAAACAAAAAATAATAATGATAAAGAAAAACGGTTTTGAATGTATTTATTTATCAACCTCATAAGGCATTTTTAGGTTTTGCACCAGAGTTTAGCAGGGACTTTTGGGAATGTCACATGATCAATAACACGCCTCGATTACATTCGGCAAACCGTCGATCAAATTCCTTTGCTGTATCACGATGGGTGATATCACCCATAAGGTATATTTCTTCGCTAGAAACAGACCGCTTTACCGTTCTCAAAATCGTAAGACGTCTTTGAAATAGTTAACACAATTCAAAAATTTCTTATGAAATCTTTGTAAAAACATTTTCGTCGGCAAACACTTTGTAAATCCATTTTTAACGGGTTTTTCAATTTCGTTGGCAGTTTTTTTAACGACACATTCATAGATGTGAACAACTTCACTGCGGTTGTTGTTGTGGTTGCTAATGTAATTTCACACTTAAAATCTCGCGACTGACAGTATTTCAAACTGGAAATGCCCTTGATAAGGACGAGGTTAAGTGTAGTAAAGGAATCGACCACCTTGTGACGGGTGGCCTCGATTACATGGATTCGTATTCAAATCAGTACGATGACGTCATTTCTGATATCATGAAAATAGTCCGAGTTACCGATGGCTAAACGACCATTCTGTTCTTTAAACGATCAAACAGCGCATCTTTTTACTGAATGGAACCGTACAATTTCCTTACGGTTGCAAACAAAATCACATCTAAAAGTATTTATTAGTGCTTAAAAAAAAAAAAAAAAAATGACTGATTTACTGATATAAAAGGCCCCTTTGCGACGCGGCAGAAAGTTTACTCATTTGTATCGCAATACAATTTCTTTTTGATATCTCCTTACACAATTTTCGGCAAACAACTTGAGAATTTTTCTCATATGATAATCCACATTAGTGAGTACATAGTGCCTATGAAATCATTATGACAGAGCGCATAATTGCCCAACACTTACATGTTTCTCCTGTTTCAAGCATATTTTAAGTAATCGTCTGAAGGAATCTCCAGCCGATAAGTCAACTTGAAAGCAGTGGACCCGGCTGATAAGATTGTTTTGCGGAAACTTTGACCTGAGTTGGACCTATATTGTTCGCTACCTGATACTAACCCTTAGGCTGCTAAAAGCGAGTCAAGGACCTTTTGCGGACAGTGCAGATCAAGATCAGACTGCACAGAACGTCCAGTCTGATCTTGGATATACACCGTCCTTTCAAGAGATTTTTTTTTACCCCAAAATACCTTTGAAACAGCCAAGTTTGAATTTTGACTATCGGATTGAAAGTTTCTTTTCATTTATGTAGCAGGATAAGGGTTAAACTATTACCAAATATCGTCTAATGCATTTTACTAGTAATTCAGATAGAAAGTGTTACCTTGGTTTGTTGTTACTTTATTTTCCTGTTACATGTATTTTTTTAGTTATCTTATTTTTCCCTGTCTTACTCTCCCTCTTTCTTTTATTCGCATTTCATACCATTTCATTCTGGCCAGACTCTGGTAACCACATAACAACCATCTGTCAAACATGCAAAAATTAGATCAATACTGGTTCAAAGATTTATGTGCAATTTTAACTCTTTACCAAACAACAAAATTTTGGACTCGTCCATATTCAAAGCAGTTGGAGATGAAAAGAAGAATATAGCTCAAGTGGTGATACTGTCTCTAAAAGAGTAGAAAGCATTGTGGGAAAAGGAGAAAATGCAGCATTTTCTCCTTTTCCCACAATGTTTTCAAAAGCCTGTTTTCTTCTAGCAGGGTGGGTAAAACACGGTATTGTTTGCAGTTGAAATGCGTATACAGGAATTACCTTTGAAGATATATCTTGTGACTGGAAATCTTTGTTCAGTATCGACATGCGCCACAATAAATTGCATATTTATTTCTCTGTTTTGGACTTGCTATGGTTTTAAGTTTCACTTATCCATTGACGTATATACTCTTTGTGAGGTTCTGCAAGGTTTACAGATGACAGTAAAAGATTCGCAAATTTGGGGCCCTAGGTTCAATAGTCAGTAGAGACGCCAGGTTTTTTTTTTTTTGCGAGAATTTTCTAGGGCAAGAGTCTTCAGAGCCCTAGCCCAGTACTGGTGAAACCCACGGCATACAGAATTCAGTAAGATGTCGCCGTGATATATCTGATATATGGTCGAAAATGCGGCTAAGTCAAACACTATTCAAATCAGTTGATTAATCCATCCATCCATTTATCCGTCCGTCCGTCCATCCATCCATCCATCCATTTCTCAATCCACCCTTCCTGGGTCCGTATTCACCAATCATTCTTAAGAATATTCTTAGTCTTATTCTCCAAGATTTTCTACCTTTGAAAGTAACACAACTCCTGATTGGCCAAATTAAATGGTTTAGCCAATCAGGAGTTGAGTTACTTTCACATGTAGAAAATTTTGGAGAACAAGACAAAGAACGTTCTTAAGAATGGTTGGTGAATACGGATCCTGGTCTCAAATCCGGTACGCTTCCGACTGCTCTACCGAGGGTCGGCCAAGCATTCAGTATCTTGCTTCACAAGGTAAAATGAAAACGCCTTTTGGTGCTCTTGCAGATGGTAGTTCGATCTTTGATCCAAACAGTCCGATATGTGAGCAGGTCTGGTGAGGATATTGCCGAATTAGGATGATTGTATGTCAGTTTAGTGATTCCACAGCGCTGAGGTTTTATCATTGTAACAATATCAAGTGGGGAAACTAATTTCCGCCATTCACGTACAGATGGTGACTTGAGTGGATTGTATTTACACAGCCATTAACAGCTTGTACTGACCGGACATCGGTCACCCTGTTTTATCTCCTCTTATAGCAGAGACCGTATCCATGTGTTTGATATTCTAAATTTTCAAAGTAACGCAATTTCTGATTGGCTAAACCAAACGGTTTAGCCAATCAGAAATGGCGTTATTTTGGAAATTTAGAAAATCCCGAAGAATTAGGAGGAAATTTAAAAAGGCCCGGGATTGTGACCCTAGTTCTCTTCTTTCCAGACACATTCTGTGCAGTCTGATCCTAATCTACTTTGTCTGCATTGGTTAATAATCGAAGGGTTGAAGCAGCAATTTATATAAATAAGCCACGCTCTGAAAAAAAGGGTTTAATTGATCTCTGTGATGCATTATACCAAACAAGTCATTACATAATTAGGGATTTATATAAAATCCATTTTATCTAACACTGACGAAGAATCGTCATTGGACATGCAGAAAATTTACAAACAGCACAGAACTGTCGATCCATGTCAGTCTGCGTGGACTGCCCAGGCTGACCTGAATCGATAATTTTTGCAGATGCACTAAACCCCTTTCCACAGAGCGTGACTCAAATGCAACAAGTTTGGCTCTTATTCCATTATAGCATGGGCATTATTAAGTGTCAGATAATTATCGAAATTTTGACTGACTTTTTTGTACTGTAAATTAATCGATAGACACTGTGCTCAAGTTATTGTATTATAATACAAGCCAAGGTTTCGCTAGTTGTTTAATTCTGTTTCTATGAAACCATTTCCGAAACCTAGCGGGCTCGGTGACATAGTGACAGGGAAATTATCTTGAACAAAGTCAACGCATGGCTGGGAGACAGAGAATGCGTAAATGACTTTTTTTCTCCTATTGTGTTTCGTCTGTCGTTTACAATAATGTTTTATTCTGCTCCATTACCAAAGGAAATGCCCCTTTGTCCCAACATTTTATCAATTACGGTTGGGTATAAAAAGCAGTTTTGTCAACGACAATGTTATTGTCGTCATTGAGATTTTTTTTTGTAAAATACGTAGAACTCCATTTATAATTCTTGGACTGCTTCAATTTGCAGGCACTTGGAATTGCTAACCCTTTACCACACAATTCCGAAGTTTAACGACTCTGAAAAAGAATGCTTTTGAAAACATTGTGGGTAAAGTTTTCTCCTTTTCCCACAATGCTTTTTACCCTTCCAAGAACATACTTCAGTTTTGGAGTCACTTAGATTTGTCGTCTGCAAACGCTTTGAATTTGGACAAGTGTCAGCTTTTGTAGTTTGGTAAAGAGTTAAACTGACAAAATCGAAAGTTTAGCGAAGACATAAACTTGAAAGCATTGTGATGCATGGGAAGTCAGTTATTCTAAGATGCATTTGTCACTTTTTTTCCTTTTACATATCTTACACCACGAAGCCGTAAACGACGCTACCATGCCAGGGAGAGGATTAACAATGGCCACAGGACATTGTCTCACTCATACTTAATGTGACCATTGGCAACATTTTCTAACAATGATAACCGATAACAATAGACAATGCTATAATTGATAACGGTGATTTGACTCATAATATAGTATTAACTCTTTACCACATAATTCCGACTTTTAACGACCCTGGAACAGAAAGCTGGTAACCAGCATTTTCTCCTTTTCCCAGAATGTTTTCTACCCTTCCCAAAACAAATTTAGTTTTTTTTCAGTCACATTTATTTTGTCGTCTGCAAATGCTTTCAATTTGGACAAGTCGAAAATTTTGTCGTTTGGTAAAGAGTTAACCCTTTCGGCGCCATCGGTGAAAACATGGGCTTTTTGCAGACGGCATAGATCAAGATCACACTGCACAGAACGTGCAGTCTGATCTTGGATCTATACCGCCTGCTTGTTCAGCCAAAGCTATTCGATAAAAAATTTCTCGGACGTTCATTTGATTGATGGTACGTTAAGCCGTTGAAAGAGGTCTGATATATGAGTGATGCTCTGGGGAAAGGGTGTTTAATGTATCTCCGTGATCCGTGATTCATTGAACCAAGCATGTCATCCCATACTTGTAATGCTTGATCCAAGAAATCAGCAACAGACTTAATCATCAGGTAAACTGGTCCTTTGACATGCAGAAAAATGATCAATAGCAAAATAGTTCGACCATGGTCAGCCAGCACGGATTGGGCAGCCTGATCTGGGTCGATATTTTTTGAAGATGCATCAGACCCCCTTTTCTCAGTACATGTACATATATTTGGCGCGGATAGAGTTTAACCCTTTCCCGTAAAGTGCCGCCTTTTAACGCCCCTGGGAAAGAACCCTATTGAAAACCTTGTGGGAAAAGGAGAAAATGCTGGTAACCAGCATTTTCTCCTTTTCCCCCAATGTTATCTACCCTATCACAGAAAAATTGCACCGTTTGAGCCACATTGAAATTGTCGTCTGCAAATGCTTTCGATTTGGATAAGGCTAGAATTTTGTCGTCTGGTAAAGGGTTAATGAAGCCTGCCATGTCGACCCTTTCTGTATAGTAATTGTTACATGTATACATCATTAGTTTGCGTAAAAGATATGTAGATAGACGGAAATAGACGGAAGTTAAAGCGAAATATTTGTTTTTAAACAAGTACAAATAAATCGATTACGTTCCAAGGGTTCCACGGGTTCATTCGAATTAACCCTTAACCTGCTAAATAAGTGAAATGAAACTTTTAAGCCGATACTAAAAACCCGAATTTTGCTGTTTCAAAGGACAAAAAATCTCTTTATCGGACAGTGTAGATCCAAGATCAGACTGCACGTTCTGTGCAGTCTGATCTTGATCTAAACTGTCCGCAAAAGGTCTTTGAGTCGCGCTTAGCAGCCTGAGGGATAAAGACTTATTGGTTTCTCGATGATTTTTATACCCTGATAAATCGAACCACAGGATTTTGTTTCTGCTTGAGTTCGAATTACGCAGAATTTACTGTTGTCAAGTTAAATTGTAGTCGATAATTCCTGTTTGTCTGTTGAAGAGAGCTGTGTAAATATGCTAGGTTGGGATGAGATTGTATAATGTCCATTAAGATAACTCTTTACCAGATGACGAAATCCCAGATTTGTCCGTACTGAAAGCATTGGCAAATGGCAAAGTGGAGGTACATGTAAGTCAAATGATGGGTTTTTATTTTTGAAAATGTAGAAAACATTATGAGAAAAGAGAAAATTCTTGTGACCAGCATTTTTTAGCTTTTATCACAATTTTTGTGGCATCTGTCGAAGACAATGCCACTATGAGTTTAATGCGGCATCTTGAAAATCATGTATCGTAGTTTGTGCAAAACCGAAGGAAGTGAACCCAGTTAAACTCATTTTTTCTAAAACAAATAAGTGTTTCGATTGCACTCAGATATGAAATTGAAAATGGCGTATTAAAATAGTTTGATCGGCTATGGCCTTCTGGTGGCGTAATGACACACACAATCTTTGTCTCCTGATTGCCAGCTTCCGTGCTTGTTCGTCCCAAAACCAGTTTGTTCCTGGGCTTATTCGTCCCTGGGCTTGTTCGCCCAGATTTGTTCGTCCCACAAGATTGCTCGCTAATTTATCGGATTGTGCATGACTATATAGTAGGTTGACTTTTAAGCGAATATTTTGAAACTATTTCTATTGTTTATTTTTTATATTACTGATTCCACACAATGGCTCCCTTGACAAATGCCACACCAGTGCTTTCAACGCTTTGAATTTAAATGAATCCATTTTCATGTCCGTTAAACAATACGGGGTCGTTTTGAAATGGTAAAGAACGGAGATTTTGCTTTGCACCAGAGTGTATAATCAAACTGCGTTAATCTTAAATGGTGTTTTTCTGTAGGGACTTTTCTACGACCTAAACGGGAGAGGGTTTGTCTTTGAAAATTATCTCTTTTTCTCCCAAAAGCATCTCATCAGAATTTTATGAGTGTTAATAAAACTTACAAGTATTTATCTGTCCGAAGCATTAGCAACACATACAATTCAAGCTCAATTTAAGTTCAGTATGAAATCAAGTTTTATTTCAGTCACAGACCATTCTCTTCATTGAAAACTTGAAAGATGTGGCGTGAAAGTCGCGGCGAGCTTTTCATACTAAGCATTTTTTTCCTAACTCTTTCTTTTTTTACCATTCAAAATGAAATTAATATTCAGGGATCAATTAGACATGTCGCTGACAACAATACAATAATCACCGCTAGTTCTTTCAGTGACACGGGCATACACTGGGGCTTTTGCGGACGGCATAGATCAAGATCAGACTGCACGGAAAGTGCAGTCTGATCTTGATCTATACCGTCCGCTTGTATAGTTAAACCTGTGAAATAAAATTCCTTCTGAGGTTCTGAAGATTGTTTTTTTTTCAACCGTCCAGAAAGGTCGAGTTTATACGTTTGGCGCTCAAAGAGTCAATGTCAAATTGGCAAAAAGATAACAAATGTAGTGTAAACAACGTCATAGCTTTTAATTGCATACTAAATCATCGAATCATTACAAACTATCAGTTGTTTGAATGAGAAGAGATTTTGAGCGGATTTCCGGACTGAATTAGATACGGAATGGCTTCTAATGTGCAGACAATTATAGTCATTGTACGAGGTTGAAAAGTTTTATCCTGTTATTTTTCCTAAAACTATAGAAAACAATAAATGATGTTAAATAACTTTGTATGGAAATTGAAAATTGTTTGAATATTGTTTCGCCATTATTTAGACAACATCGAAAATTACTTTGAACTGCTAGGATACTGACGACAATTATAGTTACTTTTTCGGAAGAGTAGATTAGGATCAGACTGCATTGAGCGTGCGGTGTAATCTTTGATCTACTCTTTTCCATACAGTTAGTTTTATCTTTATGACGAAATAGACTTTTAAATGTATTATATATATTTATAATCCATGCTCTGTGTAAAGGGGTTTCAGTGCAGTCCCCGCAGGCTGACATGGGTCGACAAATTTTGCTATTTGTAAATTTTCTGCATGCCTGATGATTATTTATAATTCATGCTATGTGTAAAGGGGTTTCAATGCATTCCGCGCAGGCTGACATGGGTCGACAAATTTTGCTATTTGTAAATTTTCTGCATGTCTAAGGACCATTCTACCTTCGGATTTAGCCCGTTGTTAGAAAAGAAAAATGACTTCATGGGTCCATAATAATCTGATGACTTGCTTGGTGGAATGCATCACGGGGATGCAATTTACCCCCTTTTTCTAGAGCATGGCTTATATATGTGTGTGGCATTTTACGAGCTGCTTGAAATGTTCATTTACTTTATGAAGCAGTTTCAGATTTACCTTCTTCAGCTATTTTATTTCGAATGCTTTCTATCCTTGACTCTATATCACAAAATCACTTGTTTGAACGACTCTGGAGAAAATTGTTTTTGAAAATATTGTGGGAAAAGAAGAAAATACTGGTAATCAGCGTATTTCCTCTTCTTACAATGTTTTCTGCCCTTTCACAGACTAATTCCGATATTTGAGCCACATCAAATTAGATGTATGCAAACGCTTTCAAAATTTACAAGTCTCAAATTCTGACGTATGATTAATAGTTTTCTGATTAACCCTCTAACGCACAATGCCGCCTTTTAACGACCATGGGAAAGAAGCCTTTTGAAAACATTGTGGGAAAAGGAGAAAATGCTGGTAACCAGCATTTTCTCCTTTTCCCGCAATGTTTTCTACCCTATATTAGAAAAAATGCACCATTTGAGCCAGATTGAAATTGTCGTCTGCAAATGCTTTCGATTTGGACAAGGCTAAAATTTTGTCCTCTGGTAAAGAGTTTAAGGAAGAGGCTTTCTTAATAGATTTTAGGATCCGTGTCGAAAATTGACAAGAACATTATCGATGTTGTTTTTATATAATATTAGAACACTGTCAATAAAATGTTCCATAATAAAAAAGTTAATTCTATGTGAGCCATGCACTGGCAAAAGGGGATTCAATGCATCTCCGTGATGCATTATACCAAGGAAGTCATCACATAATTATGGATCCATAAAATCCCTTTTGTCTAACACACTGCTGAATCATGAGGTAGACTGGTCCTTTGACATGTAGAAAATTTACACAAGGCAAAAAGTTTCGAATTATGAGGTAGACTGGTCCTTGGATATGTAGAAAATTTATACAAGGCAAAAAGTTTCGAATTATGAGGTAGACTGGTCCTTTCACATGCAGAAAATTTACACAAGGCAAAAAGTTTCGATACAGTCAGTTTGAGCCGACAGCGCAGGCTGACCTTGGTCGATACCTTTTTGTAGATGCGTTAAGCCAGCTTTTCACAGAGCATGGATTGTACGTTCTTTCGAGAAGTACAAAACCAGAACAGATTGAGCAGTTCTTGTTGAACACAAGTAGTATAGTATAAATTGCTGTATTATTTTTTTTCTGAAACGTAGCCATAGTCTGTATGAAAATCACCCTCTCCTATTAGTTTAAAAAAATGAATATTGTACAAATTTAATAATAATAATAATAATAATGAAAATAATAATAATCATCATCATCATTATCACCTCACTTAAGCTACAACAGGAATATCGGTAAACTTTTAAGTAACATCGAATTCAATGTATCCACCATGACAATATTTTTTCCGAGTGGGAAAAGAAGGCGGAGCTTGAGAAAGCACGTGACTTTATGGTAGTTATGGAGATAGAGAACATGTTTTATTTTAAAGCTTTCATGCTGGAATTCTTAGGGAAACTTAACCCTTACGCTGCTAAGCGCGACTCACTGACCTTTTGCGGACAGCGTAGATTCAGATCAGACTGCACTGAACGTGCAGTCTGATCTTGATCTACACTGTCCGATAAGGAGATATCTTTCCTCCAAAAGTACTTTTGAAAGAGGAAAATTTAGGTTTTATTATCGGCTTGAAAGTTTCAGGTCTTTTATTTAGCAGGATAAGGATTAACCCTTACAGTTTCAAGTATATGAAAGGAACATCTTCTTTCAGTAAAACAAAACTCAGTAGTAAAAATTGTAATTCGAAAAATGGCCTAAGGTAAGATCTCTTAAAATTTAAGGTCTGACAGTGATAATGATCCGAGACCCGACTCCACGTTCTGTGCAGTCTGATCTTGATCCACACTGCCAGCCTGAGTTGTGATCAGCATCTAAGTCTTTTATTCCATATCTTAACGACCCTTGGCAAGAAGCGTTTTAAAACAATATTAGAAAAGGAGAGAGAGAGAGAGAGCATTTTCGCCTTTTCCCACAAGGTTTTCTTCACTTTCCGAGACATATCTCAATGTAAAATTCAAATATAATTCGTTGCCTGTAAATGCTTTCAATTTGGACAAGTCTTAAATTTTGTCATGTGGTGAAGGGCTAAGGGTTAATTGCATTTAGGAAAAGAAAATTGCTTCGAGAATAGAAAAAAGAAGGTTGGAGAAGCTGTCATCTTAATTGCATTTCGGACTATTTTCGCTGGAAAACATGGGATAGGAAACATGATTACGCAACGGTAGAGAACAAAATATCCACAGATTTTTTTTTGGTTATCATTTCAAGATTAAAAGCAAATGTTTCCATTTACTGATTGGATGCGGCAGCGATTTCATTTCCCTCAGTTGTATGCGGAGTCCTCTTACGGGGGATTACGACAAAAACATTCCTCGCGGAAGAATTGGGAGATGATAACGCGATTCCAGGAGATCTCGCGAGATTTCAATATTTCAATTTGATTACGCTTAACCATTACTATACGATCTCCATCATCTTGAACAAATGACGCCTCTCAAATGAATGAATACACATAAAAATGATGGTCGTTTTTTTTCCCCTACGATCTTTGTAAGGCAGTTTAAAAGGCATTATGGAGAAATGCTTGTAATTTAGAATCGGCGTTCGAGGACTAGTAAAGAGATCGCACTAAGTGAGTTATCT